>OX327695.1:17677500-20077500 GCA_946807835.1 Ailanthus altissimus | reverse complement strand
ATTTAAGGTTTATCAAATTAGGAATTAAAGTAATTTTCTAATCCTATTCATTTAATTATAAATACAATGATTTGAATTTTGCATCAATTAATTTTATTAAATGAAAATATTTAAACAACATCAAGATTCCACCTCTCATTGAATTCCTTGAAATTCGATTACCACATACTTACATGGTCTAAAATTTTGTCTACCAATATTTTTATAACTATTTAGTGTTCTAGACATAGTTGTTAGTTCCTTGTCTTTCCAAGACCAACCTCAAGCGTTGCTTGTGAAACATTCAGGTTTTCTTTGGATGTACATTGTTTCTTTAAAGTGTAGAATTAGGCCACAAAGAGGACTCTATGTCAACAAGACCATTCCTCGAATTTAAAGCATGACAAGAGGGGATCACATTGCCTGGCTTTACACAGAGGTTAGAATTCTCAATTTTTTCAACAATCTTATTCTTGGAAATTCAAGTCTTTACTATTAATAATGCTTGAATTCCTTCTTTCTGAGTTTTTCTTTAACATGCCATTATAGACACTTTTATCTTTTCTATGATCCCTGATTTGGATCATCTACCACATTTGCTAATCTTAAAATTGGAGTGGGTCTGATCATTTGTGCCATCTTTGATCTCTAAATAAAGTGTTGTTTATTCATATTGATATTTTGTTGATGAGATTATCAAGATGGTTCAGCATTTTTCACCTTATTAAAGTATGATTATTTATTTTTAGTTATTGTTGAAAATAAATAATAGAGGTTATTCATTCAATTGCAATTTTAATTGCTTTTATTCAAATACCATAAAATGCCTTGATTATTATATATAACTTTAAATTTAGTATATAATAGTTATACAAGAGAATTAAGTTTAAGCATAATAAGTGCGATTTATTTGTATATTATATACAATTGTCTCATCCAGATCATTTATCAGAGATTAGAATTCTCCACTTTTTCAACTATTTTACTCTTGGAAATTCAAGTCTTTACTAATAATAATGCTTGAATTCCTTCTTTTTGAGTTTTTCTTTTTAACATGCCATTATAGATACTTTTATCTTTTCTAAGATCCCCGATTTAGATCATCCACTGCATTTGTTAATCTCAAAATTGGAGTGGGTTTGATCATTTGTGTTTTCTTCGATCTCTAAATCAAGTGCAACTTGTTCGTATTGATATTTTGTTGATGAGATTACCCAAATGGTTCATCATATGCTTTTCATCATTTTCCCTTTTTGTTCTTCATGTTGAGAGTGTGTCTTAAAGTATGATTATTTATTTTTAGTTATTGTTGAAAATAAATAATAGAGGTTATTCATTCAATTTTATATTTATAATTTTAATTACTTTTATTCAAATATCATGAAATTCCTTGATAATTTTATATAACTTTAAATTTAGTACATAATAGTTATACAAGAGAATCAAAAGTATAATAATCTAAACTAGTTCTTAGTCTGAATAAAGATGAAAACTTTGTTTAATAAACTATAAATGCAGTCCATTTGTATATTATATACAATTGTTTCATCCGGATCATTTTCTGTGTAATAAAATTAATTTTTTATTAATCTCTATTAATAAAGAGAATTTATTTTATCATAATATAATTATATATGAATTAATTTTAATCTTGAGTGATTAATAAACTCCTATTCATTGAGCTACATTTGTTAATTTACAAGGGAAAGCTATAAAATATTTTCAGTCAATTATTAATATATTATAGTTATAACAAAATGAATGGCTGAGAATATTTTTTCATAGAAATAAAATTTACTCATTCTAAGAAAAAATTAGATAAGTTGTTCTATTTGATAATTGATTCTGGCTTTGGATATAATGAATTTATTTTTCTTTAAAAGTTAAAGAAAATAATTAATTTATAATTTTAGCAAATTAAATATTCTAAGAGAATGTGGATCAAGAAAAAAGATGTAATTAAAGAGATTAATAGTTACTCAATCTACCTCTAATTATAAACACTTGTTGATGATTGATTTATATGAAATGATTATTGAATGGACACAAGCAATTTTCTATTTAATAATTTATTTACAAAATTAAAAGTTCAACTTTATATTTTTAGTAAAATAATATAAAGTAAATAAAAAAAGTCATATTAATTAAAGAGTTTTAATCAAATGATTTAATTTATTAGAGTTTAATTTTGTAAGTCTATCCGATCCTTATGTTAGTTCCATAAAACACTGAAATTGACTATAAGTTAATTGTTAAATCAAAAATATTAATTAGCCTAAGTTTAAATTAGATAAACTTATTAGGTTCAATTAATTATTTTTGTTAGCTCATGTTTGATTTGATTAAACCTATTAGACTCAATCCATAATAGTTATGAAATTAAATAAATAATTTGATTATTTATATTATTTAAAATTTTTGGATAATTTTAGATTATTTACTAAATTATTTAATTAAATTAAAAATAATATTAGACATAATTATAACCCTTATTAGATAAAGATTTTTCTATTAATAATATAAATTAAAATAATATAAAATATTATTTTATTCTAATCCTATTAGAGATCAGAGTTTAAGTAAACACATATTTTTAAAAAGAAAATACATGCATTTTAAAAAGAAGTTTTTGAGCTTTTTTACATGTGTGCTTCCATAATTGTTTTGGGCTGAAAATGTTTTAAAGAAAAAATTTAAAATACATAAAGAATAAATAAATTCACCCATATAAATAATTTATTCATAAAAGATACAATGTGAAAGATTTATTAATCTTAACAAAAAGATATGTCAATCTTAACCAAAAAAAAAAAAGAAGGTAAATTAAAAATTCACAATTAAAATATAATTTTTGTACTTCTTTTATTATTAAATTAAAATAAGCATAATAAAATTTAAAAATATTCCCGCACTCAAAACCGAAAGGAGGGACAAACGAAGCTTCAAGGCATCGGTCATCTTTCAACTGCACTGGAGTTGTGCAGGGGCATTCTCCAAGGGACCAGTCTTCCTCAGAAGAAACACCACGATAACTTTTCTTTTATCTTCTTCTGATTCAAAATGAAAAGCAAAAATAGTTTTACCGCGAATTGCTTCCGCAACAAAACCATGCCATCTAATGTCTGCCACAGTTATTTAATGGTCATCAGAAAGCTATCTTTGTTCAGAGGTTTAATCGTCAAGAAGTTGCCTATTTGCCAGTACTACTAGCCCATCTTCATTGCATAAACAATTGGATAATAAAATCTTCATCCTCCACGATCCTCTAATAAAAAAGCTATTTTATAATTTAGTTATTTGAAAATTTTCTAAAAATAATTGTTGGAAATGTTAAGAATTTGCTCCCAAAAGAAAAATTGCTTAGAATTAGTCAAGTTATAAGACAAACAAAATGTATATAAATGAAATAACTATATTAACACACTTTTCTCGTATAATTTTGAAATATAAATGGATCATAGATTTTATAGGATATAAAGGGGTGTCAATAGTACCACTTCTATCAATTATATCCAAGAGATATCCAACCTACTAACCGGTTTTGGATAAGTGAAGAACATCTGATTTTGGTTTTGATGGGTCTGATATTGTTTGGAGCCTTCTTACTTTGAAAATTTTATTATAAATTTTCGAAGAGATGTGTAATAAATTCTAGATATTGGTGATGACTATTTATTTTCTTTTTCTTTTTTTCTTTAGAGTAATGATAAATATTTATTGAATTTTGAAATCATCTAAGTCCCGTGCATTTTTTATAAAAAGACTTGAATGCCATCAGTATTAATTAATTTTCTTAAATAAAGTTATTCACAATTAACATCCATAGTTAATCACATATAAGAGATTGTAAGATTTGATTTCAAAATCAAAATATTTAGTTAGAAATAATATTACCCATATTAATTACCATTCAAAACTTATTCATACAAACTTATGTAGTGTAACGTGATTAGATAAATGAAATAATAATTTTTTTTTTGTTTTCATTTTAATTTATTATTTTTACAAAATAGTTAACTACCTTTTTCTTTAGAAGATAATTAGATTTGAACATCTTCGACTAATGAAAATAATAATAAAAATAGTTAATTGACTATTTAAAAAAATTATTAAATAAATAAAAATAAAATTAGAGATTGAAGCGACAATTTTTAATAAAATAGTATTATTAATTAATCAATTTCAACACAAATAGACAACCAATTTGAACAAAGGTAAATTGTCCACCAACATTAACATAATACACCATCTTTAAAATTTAAAAAAAAAATAGATGAGGATGAAAAATCTCACCCATTAAACACAAGTTCCCAATTAATATAATACACCAATAATTAATGCAAAACAATAAAGAATCGCATTGTTATTGCTGAAACATCATCGACTATTTCATAATCTTGGTATGAAATTATAAATTAGATGTGACTGCTTTATATAAAGAGAGAGTTTTGGTCTAGTAAGCAATGGAGCTACTATATAATGAACATTTGGACATGTAGTTCAATTTTATAGCACATTGTGAATAATATTAAAATTATAGATTAATCACACAACGACATGTGACAGTATTGCTTACTATATAATAAATTACATAGAAATTATTTATATATATATATATATGGGATTTGATCAAGTGGGCGACAGGCACTGTTTGGCTCTGTGAAGCACTATTTAAATAGTGTTGCACAGTGCAAACAACGTGTAAAATAGTGGCCTGTTGCCTACCTAATTAGCGCTCTCTCTCTCTCTCTCTCTCTCTCTCTCTTTATATATATATATATATATATATGTATGTATATGACCAAGTTTAGTAATGAATGTTTGATATTGGGTGCTTTGCAAGGTTGCACCTATCTTTTTGTGTCTTCTTATCTCTTATCTTGCCAGCTATCATATGATGTGGTTTCTGTGAGTTAATATGGCATGCATAGGACTTAGTAATGACGTGGACTACTAAGCTATTTTGTTGATATCTTATTTTGATTATTTAACTGTTACTTATCTGCCAACATGGCAAGTAGGATGCATTGCTCAGATCCCCCTCAGATGGATATGGCCTAAAATGTCCCTACAATTTGATTAGTTTAGATCTTTCTTAAGCCTAATCTTTTTTCTCTTCTTATAGGGCTAAATGGCTAATCTAGTGCATAGCTCAGTCTTACTTTTAACAGGCCACATATTAGTCTATCATCAATCTATATAGGCAGTTTAATATTATTCTCTAAAATTAACCCCCTAGTTTCTTATGTGGAGAGAATGAGACAGTAGAAACTCCTAAAAAATATGTGAATAAAAAAAATATTTGCACTTGTAGGTAGCATTTAGCATTAAAGTTTAGCATCTTATTATCTATAAGTACATTGTTCATGGATATGGCAATGGGTAGACCAAAGCTACAAATTATGCCTAAGTGTTTTTTAAGCTCTGTCTCTTCTATTCTTGTAACACATTTCTTCGCATATCCTTTTAAGTACATATCCCAAGTCTGGCACTGACTAGATGTAACACCAATTTGGAGACATATTATGTACAAGATTCATTGGATAACATGGGCTCAAACCTGTAGTATCGAATGGAGATAAACTACTATAAAGAGTGTTAAATGGAGTAAACTACTTTGGAGAGACATTGGTGGACATTGGGGCTCAACCCTCTATTGGATGTAATAATCCCATCAAAAATAATTTAACATATAATCATTTTTTGTATCAAAAATTAATCATCATACACAGATCTATTACTGGAACCCTCAAGCCACTTTGCACATTGAGGAGCTTTAACGGTTAGATGTAATAATCCTCATAAAAAATGATTTGTCACATATAAAGTAATTTTTTACGTCCTCGGGGCACTATTCGCAAGTTTAAATTGAGGTAGTCCACTATTAGATGTAATAACCCTTTCAAAATAAATTTTATCTTTAATAAATATTTTTGGCATCCTCAGGGGACGATCCACACATGTAAACTAAGGGCATTAGAGAATATAGGCTCAACTATTTGGTATTAGACAGAGATAAAATGCACAGGTGATATATTGGTACACATTATGGCTCAACCCTTCTTCGCTTCCCCTTTATCTCTTAGGTATAGAGTGTCATTCGGTAACAAGGCTTAACTGAGGTAGCATAACCTCTTTTGACTACCTTCTAGTCATCTTTGATGATGAAAATCTCATTGATATTTGGGTTCTTCATTGTTAAGTGGTACATAGAGATAACAAATTAAGTCTCATCAAGAAAAGTCGACCCAAGATTACATTGTAAGTGCTCGGCTGGTCCATAACTAAGAAGTCAATTATATAAACCATCAAATTTAGAGATTCAGCAATAGAGATAGCCAAAGTGATGAATCCGAATGACATCATACTCTCTCTTATGAACCTTATTAAAGGAGTAGAGACATACATTAACCTCGAGGACTCAATCCCTATTTTGTCTAATGCACCCTTGTAGATAACCTTTACTAAACTCTCAATCTCGACCATCATACGAGCAACCTCGGTGGTGCCGATTTGGAGATTAACTATTAAGGCGTCGTTATAAGGGAACACAATGCCTCATAGTCCCCCTTAATAAACAAGATTATTGCATATAAGAGAACCAGCTCAAGAGAGGTAAGGTGTGCAATGTAGATTTGCATCTCTTTCACAATACTTCTAGTAATCTCTCAAGCATAGTTCCTTACCGCCCTTTTAGAGGTTCCTGCTCTAGTCGAACCTCCTAAGATGACGTTAACTTTGGAGCTATATTTTGAAGTAGACTTCTCGAGCATATTCCATCTTCTTCAGACTTGTCTTTTTGCTCAATGTTAAACTTGCATTGAGCATTCCTTATCTCATTGAGGAACTCCTTCAGCATGCCATTTTTGGTCATTGCCTCAATCTATTCTCTAAGTTCAAAACACTCAATGGTACTGTGGCCAAAACCTTCGTGGAAGTCACAGTACTTCTATTTACTTCTTTGGTTTAGACTTGCTCTCATGACTATGAATTTTTAGAGCTACCTTTTATTTATGGTGGCGAAAAAGCTGTTTTCTCTTAAGGTGTCTAATGGATGTATGATGGGAATTGAGATACCTCTAGAGTCGACTATGGGCTTAGCTAGCTAAACTTAAATGGTAGAGGCGACCTCAATGGTGTTGGGTCCTCTTGTGACCAGGGCCTCTTTGGTGTTGATGGTGACACTGAGGCTGACTTAATTCTTTTCAATTTTTTTTGAGATCAAGAACTACCTTCTCTATCTTTTTGTTTATTTATGTAAGACTGTTCATGTTTCTTAATTTGCTTCAAGGCTCTGGCATAGACCTCATCATGTGTCTTTTGACTCTGACTCTCAGAAGAAAAATTATAGCTTTCTAACCTGAGGTTTTTCTGAAAGTTGACGAGTCTCTCCATAGCACCAAAGACACTCATGTTCATAAATTCTTTGTGGAACTTCTAGAAAAAAATCTTTTAGAGATTCAAACCCTCATTGTTTGACATATATTTGAAAGTGTGCTATTTTTCTAAGGTGCAAGTACGTACAATGTGTTCATCATCATACAATACGCATGTTACATATACATATAAGCATAGCGGAACAGGAAATCTAATTTTATAATGCGATAAACACATTTAAAAATAAGTTTATTACACTAATGAGATTTAAGATTGAGAAATTACCTTATATGCCTTTGGAAATTTAGTTTAAAACTTAAGCCCACCTTTGAAATGCATATGTTGGCAATTCTAGGACTCCACAAGGGTAGGCTTAAGTCTTTAAAATAGCAACTTCAATTTTTAGCAAATCCAAATGTCCAACTCTTAAACACTTACTCCCTGGTTAACACTTAACAACAATTTGTTTTAAAAGTAATGAAAGTGTTATGTTTTGTTCAACTCTTGAACAACAAAACAAGTTTTTCTCTTGCTTTAATGGTGGTCGGCCTAATAAGAAGAAGAAGATAGTGAACAAGAGCCCTTTTCAACACTTGAACAAAATGCTCTCTTTTCTCTTCTTTATTCGAGCCAACCCTCACACACAAAATGAAATAGTCATTTCATTTTTATGCATTTGTTTCATTTGATTAGTCAACATTCGACCTCCACCATGCATAGCCAAACCGTTCCCGTTGTTAGATTGTCAAGCTAATTGCTTCTCTAAATGAAAATAATTCATTCATTCAAGTTTTTCCCTCTTCAAGTCAAAGATAAGGGCCATACCTATGTTTAAGCCATTGATCTTTGTTTTACTTTGTTTAATATTTGTTTAACTTAATAAAATAAAATAAAACAAAAAAAACACCATTTTTTTGTTTATTTTATGGATGCTGCTTGTCATAGAAGTAAGAAAAAATTTGTAATTTAAAAGTCAAACAATAAATGGCCTAGATTGTCCCACTTGTTATCATCCCATTGGTCAACAACTATTATTAATTAATATACTTAACATTTAAGTCTTGACAAGTGCACATCCTAAGGGATCCTGAAACAAATATCTAGTTTGCTGAAATTTCCTGGATTAGACTATTCAATCCAGTCTGCTGCCTCAATGCACAATGAGTATACTTCATATTGTGGGACTCCCTAAGTCTACGCCCAGTTTGTCATATGGAACTTTTTCATACGTTTATGAATGATACCTCACGCACACATCACGGATATTACAAATCAGCATGTTAGACTATACAAACTGAGGTCATAACGTATACGTATAATTCTTCCGTCGCCTATATCCTAGAAGAGTAAGGATTTAGATCTACACTATCAAATATCTATATGCTCATTTATGAACTTGCGATATTGTTTATTCCACGAAAAACTCTTTTTCAGGTTTCACTGTTTATGGTTATAAGACTTTTTAAAATATAATCTCGGAGTATCAAGATATACAACTCACCTATGTGAGCTGACGGATCTCATATCTATGCATATCGAACTCCATGAGCATCAAACCATACTTAGTGACATGCAATGATCAGACCATAAAAGGTCTCTAATATCCGTGGAACCAAAATATAGTGAATCGATGACAAGTCCACGATGGCACTAAGGTCAAAGGACCACGAATACTACTTAACTCGAGAAGACCTGTCATTTACAGTTTCATAAGATGTCTATTAGAGGTGCTCGTGAGTCTGTTCAATACCCAGACTTCACTGAATACACGTGTGCTTATACGAGCTTCTACTAAACTCATGATCTGTTAAGACTAATCATCTGGACCATCCAGATATAGACATACATTGATCTATATAAAAACGTTTTACCGATAGACCCGTATCGGTAAAGATGAATCAAGAACATAATGTTTGAGAACATACTTGCATAATAACATTTCTTAGCATCATCTGTAACTCTTTGCAATTATGTCATTATTAATATATTCTCAATTATTCATCCTATTTCAGACAAGGCTCTAACTCCTTAGATTTCGTTAACTTTTATAACGTGCTAACTCTTAGCACTTATAACTCTTAGCGCTACTAACTCTTTACACTTGATCTAAACTCTTTTAGACTAGATATAAACTCTTTTAGATTATACAATATCTGAAACGTTATAAGAATCGTACCATTTAAAAAATAAAATTAGCGATTTAATGAAATAACTATTGTATAAATATTATAAATAGATATTCATTCATAATAGGATGACACGTAAGCACAAATCCCAACAATATCAACATTGATAGGTCTTTGAGCCTATCTTGAGCATGTTAAAATTAAAAGAAAAGACCTCAAACAATTAGTCAAAACCAAATATTAACTCAAGTTCCAAACTTTAAAACTAAGCTCTGGTTGTTCTGCACAAAATATAATAAAACAAATAATACATTATATTATTATCCTTTAATTAGCATGTGATCTTTATAATGCTTGTTAGTTGTGGCATTCTGAACTTTAAAGGCAAATAGGCATAACTAATGTCAACAATAAGGGAGGATCTAGTCTCCACTATGGAAAAAGTGTTTACTACTATGTCCTTTGCTTACGAATATCCTCCAGCACTTGCTGAAGTTTTCCTCAAGTGCTTGGCAGCAATGTTTTTCACCTCAGTGGCCTCTATCTCCTTGCAAGCTTGCACTTAGTGTTCAAAGAATCTCAGATATCACCCTTGAATGGTTCCTTTAGTTCATGGTCCCTAATGCCTCTTGATTTATCATGGTGAGTATGGGCTGGGACAGGCTGAGTCTACCAGTCAACTTCTTTTTTTGTTCTTTTTTGGCTATCGACAACGCTAGTCATGGAATGACACATTTTTAGGGCATCTTCATCAATTTGGCCTTTTGGTGACTTTGAGGTGTTCTCTTAAGCATATTAAGGAACCTCTACATAGGCTTTTCTAAGTCCTCAACAACTTTCTCTATAGCAAATTTCTAGTTAAAGAACCAGTTTCTCTTGATGTCTCAAACATGATAAAGGCTTCAACAAGCTCCTAGGTAGTCAGACTTGGCAAAGCGTTGCAAATGTCATCAATTATTTATAGCCAAATTTGGTAAACCCATGGGCTCATATATCCATCCATCTCTTGAGCCGAAATGAGTGAGGATTTATTTGCTAAAGAAAAGCAACAACTGAGTAGAGGTTACCATACCTCAGAGGCAATGAGTGAAAAACTAATTAGAAATGATAACTTGGCTCAACTAGGTAAGAAAGGGGTGCTAAGGTCATGTTAGGGCTAGAAGAGGTGCTTTATGGGTACAAAACTGAGCAAAGAAGAGTTTAAAACGTATTTTGGAGACTAAGGAGACTTAGATTTCACAAAATGGTATGAGGATTACTCAAATTAGAACTATGGTCAGGAAGCTATCTAGAAGTTATTATAAAAAGCAGGACTCGACAGAGCTAATCTAGACTAAGCTCACAACTCAATATTATTATCGAAAATGATTTTCAGAACTATTAACTTGGTAAAAATAGGGTTAAAGTTTGAATTAGGTGTATATTTGCATCAATTTTATGGTTTTTAAGTTAAATAGAATCTAGCAAACAACTAATAAGAAAATGCAACACAAAGAGAACCAACACACAAATTTATGTAGTTCAACCTAAATACTTACATCAATGAGTAGAACTTATCATCAAAGTCCACAATATGAAGGATATATTACAATACATAAATTATAATAGAAGTAATAACACTATAAGCTAAGATTTCATGTTCTTTCCCTCTTTGTACTTGTAGAGGTTATTTTCATGTGCCTTGATAGATGTTTTCTTAATAAGGATAAAATGTGATTTCTTAATGATTTATCGAAGAGAAAAAGACATTTGGACTTCTGTAATTTAGGAAAAGGCACATATAGACTCTTATAATTTCAAAAATCTCGTTTAAGTTAATGTTGGTCAACGATAAAAACTCTTAAAGTTAATGCCCAAAAAGGTAAAAATAAAAAATCACCAATTTTGATCAAAAGTTAGTCAACGTCAGTCAACAATCGGTCAATGTTGGTCAACGGTCAATCAACACTGATCAATGGTCAGTTAACGTCGATCAACGATTAGTCAACGTCGGTCAATGATCAATCAATACCAATCAACAGTCGCTTAATAGTATTGGTCAACTGTGGTCAATGTCGGTCAACGCTAGTCTTGAATAGTTAATTAAGAATAATATCTCTAATAAATTTTTAATCACATATATAAACAAAAATTTAGAGTTATTTAGTTGGTTAAAGTGTTTACTATTATATTGAAGGTCAAAGGTTCGAATCTTACTTTGAACATTTGAATTTTGATTTTTTTTCAGTCGTAAAGAGGGCATAATGGTAATTTAACTAATTTTAACAGATTTTCTATTAAAGTTGATAGTTTTCATCACTTGATAGGGGTGTAAACGAAATTTTTAAAATTATGGGGGTTTGCATGTCCCTTTCCCTAAATTACGAAGGTCTAAATGTCTTTTCCCTTTATCAAATGATAGAAAATTGTCGAGTGAATTGTAGGAAAAACCTTATTATGAAAATGAAGAGAAAAATAGCTCTTAAAAAGAGGAGAATGAATATGAAAAAGTGGATTAATAAATGAACAACCTTTCTCCTCCTTGAAAAAAACTGGACTTATATAATGGAAGTTACTGTTAATTCATTAAGCCACTTAGAGATATTTTAATGGAGATGAGAGTATAATGTCTTTAAGGCTAAGTGTCATATTTATAATGTGAGAATATTTCTTTTATACAAAAGTATATCGTACTCAACAATTGTCATTATCTTAAAAGTGGTTTTAACGTGTCACATGAAGTATGGGTATTGGTGATAATATGGTTCCCACTTAGTATCACTTGAAATTTTTATGTTGATTTGTTCGTTCTGTAGATAGGACAACATGACATGGCACTTTCAAATTAATCCTTTGGATAAAGAATTGTTGGGACCCCCTAACTTGGCTCGAGTGCATTAAAACACCTTTAGTCTCAAAACTACTTTAAAAACTCATTTTCGTCTATGTTTTATGCCTTAAACGCTCTCAAAATCAATTGTTAACACTAAAAAAAAATAAAATTTTCAAGTAGCTTTAAAATTATAAAGATGTTTAAGGCACTCAGGACAAATAAAAGGGTCCAACAATGATTTTTCTTTATTAATTACCTATGTAATTTTATCTTTAAAAGTTATTATCATAAATATTTTTAAAGTAAAGTCTAATTACATAAATATTTAAAAAAAATTAAAAATTTAAAAAATTTCAATAATGCACTTCCATAATCTTATGTAAAATTTAATAGATTCTTTATCAGTGCAATTAAAATAATTAAATTGCCTTTAATAATAAACTTAACTTGCCAATTATACCCTTTTATAATGATTATTTTTTTTATTTTCTTCAATTTTTTATTTAAATCATTACAGATAAAAACAAGTCTTCTGAAAGTATGAAATGACTAAATTCACGAATTTCAATTAACGAGAAAACACGGAACAAGAACCAGAAAAAAAAATTATGAAAATAAACTAAATTGAAAACTTGAACTAAATCAAAATTAACAAATGAAAATCGAGGAGTTTTTTATTTCAAAAAACATTAAACTGATTAGATTCAAACCGTGGGTATTTTTTTGCCGCCATATGTCCATCAATTGGAGAAGTAATCTTAATTGATTCACTCCCTCAAAACAGAGAAAGAGTTATCTTTTTCATCTCCTTTCCCTTGCCCAACAAAACCCCATAAAGTTAGCAGACGATTTTCCCTTCTTCTTGCTCACTTATTTTATGAATTTTCCATAGCATGTAAAGCTTCCTACCTAACGAAGCGAAATTGATTGCTTCAATTCACGTGAAAGAGGGGGGGGGGGGGGGGGACCTCGCTTCAGAGGTCACCGCCTTCCCTTCGGGACTCTACTATGGCTTGGATCGATTTTGATATCTGGTATTTGAGCCCGATGTTGCTCCAAAAACGAAAACTTCATCTCCTCTCACTCTAGTAGATTGAGTAGCTCCGATTGCCCCAATCGGTTCCTGATCTTAGAGGCGGAAGTTGCAGGATGGGAGGGGTCCCCGTGAGGTCTTAATCGACTCATCGTCGATTTACACACTTACACAATTAGAGGCGTCTGCCTTCACAGAGGAATAATAACTCCTTTTTCACGCAAATGGAAAAAACAACAAACTGAATCGCTCCCATCAAACACATCTAAGCTGTGTGGGAGTATTGACATGAGTATTTTTTTACTCTGCACGTAGTGATCTTGCTTGGCGACGGTGGTTGTGGTGCGCGCGGCTCTTGCTTGGTGATGATGGCTCTAGTAAAGACGGTGGTTGTGGTGGCTAGGAGGGTTTGGGGGTGAAATTTTGGTTCCGTTAATGAAATGAGTTTGTGTGATTTGGGTGTAACGAAATTTGGACGTAATTTGAGTAAAATTTGGGTGTAGTTTAGATGTAATTTGGGTGAAAATTTATTTTTAAAATTAAATTTGATGAAATGAAATTAATGTCCTTCTCTCGATAGGTTTTAAGGAAGATTTTTTAATAGAATGATATTGGTTATACTTTTATTAAACCTTTAGATATTATTAATAAATTTGAAATTATTGAGTAGTTATGTAATTAGGTCTTATTTTAAGAGTATTCATAATAATTATTATATTTTTTATGAGGTCTTTAAGTTAGGTAGATGATAGTTTTTGAAATATCATTTGTTGTAGTAAAAGAAGAATTATTTGTAATCTCCTATTAAGTGCTCTGCAAGCTTATATTTATTTTTTTGCGTTTTCTTATTTCTTATGTTACTAATTATTATCTAATGTAATTTATGTAAACTGACGCGATAAATTTAAAGCGATAGTTTTTGAAATACTTGTAGTAAAAAAGAACTATATCTTTTTGTGTAGTAAAAAAGAACTATGTATGACCTTTTACTAAATGTTTTATAAGATTACACTTAATTTTTTTTAAATGTATTCTTGTCTTTTATCTTATATTATATCATTTATGTGAACTGACGTGACAAGTTTGAAGTTTAGTAGTGACATAAGCTATTGACCTATTTTGTTGATATTTCATTTTAATTGTTTGACCGCCACTTGTATACTAACATGACAAATGTAAAGTTTTGCTCAAATCCTCCCTCAAATGTACATAACGTAGAATGCCCCCACAGTCTGATTGGGTTAGGTCTTTACAGATGCCAATCTTCTTTCTCTTTTTATAGAGCTGAATGATCATTTTATAGAACTCACTCTTATTTTTAACAAGTAACATGTCAAATCTATCATTAATTTACAATATATATAGACACACGTGTGATTGCTTGAAATTTGAATATATGTACATATATCAGAGATTCGCATGAGATCAGGATCATCAAAGTCAGCAGTAACCGTTGATTCGATGTCGATTGGGGTCCATTCAAAAAGATGAGACGTGACCAAACTTCACTTCACAATCGCCCGCCAAACTTTGAGTTGTGTTAGTTGAGGCAACAGAAACAAAAAGGATAAATTAAAGAACAACTAACAGTCTTTCTTCGTCATACTTTGATTTAAAAAAGTCTTTCTTCGTCATACCATTGGTGTGTCCTTTGACATTGTCGTGCTCGTGTTTCTTTCAAATTTGGCAATCCAAACCAAAGACCATTACCAGCTTCCTCGTTTCCAACTCACTTGTCTCTTGTTAAACTTTGCTCCTGCTTCTATGAAAATGCAGTTTGTTATCCAACTCTTTTTGGCTTCTTTTTTCTATTATTTTATTTTATTCTCAGCGTAGCCAATGTCGCTTTTTGCATTTCTGGGATCTTCATTTCCTTCTGAAGTGTGTTCAAAATGAGTGTTTTCTCATGGGTCATTGAAAAATCATCTAGCATCGAACAGAGACACTAATTTCATCGAGTCATTTTGAGGAAATGTTTGTGGATTTTTCTTCGTAAATTTCAACACTACATCACAGGTTTTCTCGTAGACAAATTTTCTATCTCTTGCACAAACATAAATTACACCAATTTCTCTTTAAAGTTAGCGTGAGAGGAACTCTATCTCTCGCTTCTTCTGCAAGAGGCCAAACCAACTGAATGTTAATGTTATTTTTCATTTTTCCAGGATTTTGAACTCACAAATTAATATATTCAGACACAAAACTAAACCATAAACCATTCTTTCCGATTTTCTTAGTAGCTTTATCCAGACTTTTATTTCAGATTGATTTAAAATCAATATCTTGTGAATCAACCTGCGGCAGAAAAGCCTGTCTGTCACATTTATCCGTCAACACTTGTCCCTTTACGTGTAAGGGCTTGAGGTAACTGGTAGAAAATGCCTTCACCTATTTTTCGTTTGATTCTTTGACCTTAATGTTGAGCATTTAACTGCCTTTGCATTCCTTTTGATGTTATTAATTACCTCTCTTTCATTTTTTTCTTTCTCAGATATATAGATTGAATTCTTAACAAGAGAAAATAAGATAGCAGGGGAGAAGAAGCCATAAGCATGCGTTCTACATTAGACAGCATGAATTAAAAAAAATTCGACTTCAATGGATCTCAACCTTTGAATTTAACTACGGCAAGTAATGAGGTAATTACTTCACCTAAAACGCAAAGAAATTTTCTTTCCAGTTTCCAGCACTTGGAATTTATTAGAGGAAGATTTTGATTTTGGTTGATGATGCTGACAGGGTGATCCTATTCAATGGTATATTCCGTTCACTTTCTTTGCCCGTTTGGTCGTTTATGTTGTAATTTTAGGTAATTAAAAACCCATCTCAGTTTGCAACTTATTTTCTATTGAGATTCGCTTTAATTTAATCATTAGATTGTTAAAAACATTGCTTGAATAGTAGCAGCACTATTCATGGTTTTCAAATGCATCGGCGATTTCGATAACGAAAGTACTGCAGTAGATCAAGTAACAGCAGCTGAGAACAACCCATTAAGGCCAGGAAAAGCAATGCCATTAACATAAGGAAGCTGTGAAAATGATGTAGAATCAGGAAGTTGCAGTAGTAGATGTTGGAGATTTGGTGGTTAATAATTTTGGTTAGATAAAAATTAAGATGAATATTAAAGAAGAGAGTTACAAAAAGTTTAGAATGTGTAGGACACATATGGAGAAGTTTAGGACGTGTGGGATACGAAGGGAGAAGCAAACCGAGACTCGAAGATACGAAAGAAGTAAAGAAAATGCTCGGGAGGGCACCAGGGTTGAGCGCCGCTGCGCCCAACACAGAAGCCCAGCGCTGTGGCGATGGGCGCGATAATGTCCAGCGCTGCGGCACCCAAGGATGAGCGTCGCAGCGCTAGAAGTGTTAGAAAGTTCGTTTTAATCTGAATTTCAAGTTTTGAAAAGTTTTGGACTTCCAAAATAAGTGAACTTTTACTCCAATAAAAAATATGGTTAGTAGGCACGAAATAACCTCTATATAAACACTTGTAAACTATTTATTTTAGATTAAGCATTAAGAGAGACTCTAAAAGAGAGGGAAGAGCTGGATAGACACTAATTGCTTGTGTGCGCTAGGGTGGAACCATCGTTTGGGTGTTCATTATTAGTGGTAGAAGAAGAGCACACTGAACATTAAGTCATTTTAAAGGTTTTTCATTGAGTTTTCTTTGTAAAATCTCTATGGAGTTAATTAGAGAGGTTAGAATCCTTGGATCCACCGTGGATGTAGGCGATTAACCGAACCATATAAGATTGTGTTGTGATCTTTTACATTCTGCTTTAAATTCTTGCTATATTGCTTGATAAACAGGTTATTCTTCTATGCAAAGAGGTTAGGGTTCTAAGTTGAACTTGAGGTTATTCTCTTCAACCTAATCTCAAGAGGGAGAAGGACGTTCCCTCCCTCAACAAACTGATATCAAATCTAAAGGTTCGATAATACACACTTGGGGTATTTAAACAATGACTGCAATAAAACAAGAAATAGAGAAGTTCAATGGGATAGATGACTTCAATCTTTGGAGGAAGACGGTTAGGGCTCTACTAGTGAAGCAATGGCTAGACTCAGCCTTGGAGAAAGTCAGCTCCTCAACTAGCGATGGGACAACAACCTCAAAGTTCGGACAGAAAGATTGGGAGATGATTTAGAAAAAGGCTCACAACACCGTAATCCTGGCATTGACCGACAAAGTATTAAAGAAAGTTGGTGATAAAAAAATCGCTTTGGGCTATAGAAGAGACTCGAAGTATTGTACATGAAGAAGTCTCTTGTAAATAGACTTCTTGTGAAGAAGAAACTGCATCAACTAACAATGCACGAGGGATCTTCATTGAAAGCTCACATTGACGAGTTCCACAAGATCATCATAAGTCTTGAGCAATTGGGCATCAAGACCAAGGATGAAGACAAGACCATTATCTTATTAAATTCGTTACCAAAGAGTTATGAGAGCTTTGTGGATACATTGTTATATGGTAAGGAGTCTTTAACGATAAATGGCGTTAAGGCATCATTGAACTCAAAAGAATTGACAAAGAGATCTAAATCTGAGAGTGGAGCAGCATTGCTTGTACAAGAAAGGAAGAGCAACTAATCAAGAAGGAGATCTAAGAAGTATTTCCTTTTTAATAAGGAATGGCACTTTGTGAAGGATTGTCCGAAATCAAAAGGTCAATGAGGGTGGGCTACATCGGTACTGAGGAAGATACCGAAGTTGTAGACACATTGATAAAGTATGCTGGCAAATAGATACTAGATTTGGGGTGCATCGTCCATCTATGTCCCGACAGATCAATATTTATCAACTATAAAGCTAAGAGAGGTAAAACTCTAATGAAGAATGACATGACTTGTAAGATCATGAGAGTTGCTGACATAAGACTGAGGATGCACGATGGAGAAACTAGGGAATTACATGGTGTAAGGCATGTTCCTAAACTAAGGAGGAACTTGATATCCTTAGGCAAGCTTGATGAGAAATGATATTCGGTTATAGCGGAAAAAGAAAAACTAAGGGTAGAGAAAGGACCTATACTGCTTGAGAGTAAGAAGCACAAAGGGGGGGCTTTATGTACTTACTGGGATGGCCATGAGTAGCCCAACACGGGGTGTTGGGATAATGCAGACCACTAGGTGACATTCAAACCGTGCTCACCCAGGTGATGAGGATCGAAAAGGAGTGCAACGCATCCATACCCTATACAAAATGCATAAATGCCTTTGGAGATCAAAGTCACTAGCACGGAGAAAGTTAAGTCTTGGTGGAGACTTAACTGAACTCAACTCTAAGTGATAAAGTATTGGTGTGGATCGGATCCCGAAGCCTTCTTATTTGGAAGATTTGAATTAAGGAATAGTTTGTTGGAGATTTGGTGATTCAACAATTTTGGTTGGACAAGAATTTAGATGAATACCAAAGAAGAGAGTTATAAGAAGTCTAGAACGTGTAGGACACGTATGGAGAAGTCTACGACGTGTGGGACACGAAAGGGGAAGCGAAACGAGACTCAAAGACTCAAAGGAAGTGAAGAAAATGCGCAGGTGGGCACCAAGGTTGAGCGTTGCTGCACCCAACATAGAAGCCCAGCACCGCAGCTCCCAGGAAAGAATGCCGTTGCGCCAGAAGTGTCAGGAAGTCTGTTTTAATCTGAATTTTGAGTTTTGAAAAGTTTTGGACTTCCAAAATAAGTGAACTTTTACTCCAATAAGAAATATGGTTAGTAAGCACGAAATAACCCCTAAATAAATACTTGTAAATTATTTATTTTAGATTAAACATTAAGAAAGACTCTAAGAGAGAGGGGAGAACTGGATAAACACTAATTGCTTGTGTGCGCTAGGGTGGAACCATCATTTGGGTGTTCATTATTCGTGGTAGAATAAGAGCACACTAAATATTAGGTCATTTTAAGGATTTTTCATTGAGTTTTCTTTGTAAAATCTCTATGGAATTAATTAGAGAGGTTAGGATCATTGGATCCACTATGGACGTAGGAGATTACTGAACCATGTAAGATTAAGTTGTGATCTTTTATATTTTGCTTTAAATTCTTGCTATATTGCTTGATAAATAGGTTATTTCGTTACACAAAGAAGTTAGAATTCTAAGTTGAACTTAAAATTTTTCACTTCAACTTAATCTCAAGAGAAAGAATGACGTCCCTTCTTCAACAATAGAAATTGTTCATAAGTGGAATTCTATGATAAAAAGATGTGTGTAATTTACTATGATGGGGAATGGAATTATTTCTTTGTTCCCTGTGGTCATTGTGCTACCTGCTATGACTGTGTAAAGGAATTGAAATTTTTGTAAATTGTGTTATAAGTTCTTTTTAAATAGTTTTCAAATATCTTATGAAATTAATTGTTATATTTTTGTATAAGTGTAAATTTTTTTTTTAATTTCAGTCTTTCTGATACAGAGGATCCTTTAGGAAAGGGTAACTGTAGAGCATACTTGACTGGATAAGTTTCTTTTAAAACTTAAAAAATGATCAACCCATTTTGTGCCTTTTATACTTAAGAGAGACTTTAGAGAACTGCCGGAGGAAAATTTAGAAGCTCATGAGGGAAATCAGAGGTTTTTTATTTATTGTTTTTCGATGATCCTTTACAAAAGGAATGAGTGGCTTTATATAGCCTGGGACTCCGGATACAAACAAAGGAACTAGCTTTTGACGTGGCACGCAGACTACCATACAAGAAAAATAACTTAACTTATAATTGACACGAGTAAAAGAAACATAATGCTGGGCCACGTGATAAATTGTGAGCACAAAGGCTCAATTTTTTAGGACTGTTTTTATCACGTGGCTTAGGTTCCGAAACTTTATTAGCTGGGTCCACTGGGGCTTCTGTCATCATTGAACTTTTTCCATGCACGCTTGGCCAGTCTGCTTTCATATTCTTCCATGAACTCTTCGAGGAGTTTGATGTCGTCATTGCTTCCATCACGAATTTCAACTTCTTGTGGGGCTAGCTCATGGGACAACAGTCCTGCTTTCTGTTTGGCTTGTGATTCGGTAAGTGGGGGTTGAGCATCTTGGTACAGGGAGAGGGATAAGTTTGGTGGTTCTGCAGGGGCATCATGCATCTGTGTGTCTGTCTCATTGGGTTCTGATGGGATGATTATGGGCGGAGAGTTTTCGTGATCAATTCTGGCTCGACAGTACTGATAGTACTGTTGGGTGTATCTTTGGTGTTGTTCACTCTGTCTATGTTTGTAGATGTTGGATGCTTGTTAGAGCATGTATGAGAAGTCTTCATCTATGATTTCCCAGGGGGCACAGTCTTCGGGGTCTATCCATACAGCTGGTGGGATGATCTGGTTTTTCTCTGCAAGGACTCTTTCTAGTTCTCTCATTTCTGCTCTGTGGCTATCCCGGAACAGATGCAGGGGGTATGAAAACATAAAGTAGTCCTCGACGATAGGATAGTAATGCACCTCATGATCGGATATAATCATTCCCTTTCGTTGGAAGAGAAGGATAATATGGAATCTTTTGGGTGGCATCCTGGATTGGCTGTGTTGATGAATGAGCCTTTTGAACTTGACTAGCCATTGTTCACGGGGGAGGAACCATTGTAGGAATGTGATTGCATCATGGCTGGACGAGACTGTTTCGAGCCATTTTTTTGTCTTCAGTATTGGAAATTCTATTGCAATGGTGTATAAATCCAACAGGTACTATAACAGGTAAAGAACGCTTTTGGACCAGGCTTCGAAAGGGGTGATAATGAATAGGTAGAAAAATGGGTATGTTAGGTTGAATAGTGGGGTGCCTAGAGTGCCCCATCCGTTCTCTTCTACAGCTTGGAGGGCGTACTGTCTTATGAGTTCAGTGGGGTTTGACCTGATGGTTTTGGTCCTGATTCTTTCTTCGAATTATGGAGGAGCAAACGGGACTGGTGGATGGATGACGAAAGGTTTTTGAGGAGCAGCGGAGGACGACGCAGAGGACGAGGAGGCTGCCATCAGGAGAATGGTGTAATAGAATTTGTGTTTTGGCCTTTTGGTTGTGTGTTTGGTAGTGATGTGGTTAGTGAGTGGGTTGTCTGTATTTATAGGGTTGCGGGAGAGGAAGTCTGCTACTGTGTTGTCCTTGCCTTTGATGTGTTTCATTTCAAATGAGAAATTGGAGAACCACTGTTGCCACCTTAGCAGTTGCTGGTTTGGAATGCGTTTCTGTTTGAACTTCAGCATGTAAGAAAATGTTGACATGTCTAGCTCGACCATGAAATTGTTTCCAATCAAGTGAAATTCAAATTTTTTAATTACTCATTTCACTGCCAATATTTTTTTGAAGGTGCTGTGGTAGTGTAGTTCCGAGTCTAAAAAAGCCCTGCTTTTGTACCCGCAAATTTATCTTTTTCCATTGGTTTCTTCTAGGAGGATGGCCCCCAATGGTAGTCGCTTGCGTCTGTCTGTAGGATTCTCTTTCCTTGTGACGGGATTTGTAAGGGTGGCAGACTTGTCACTTTTTCTTTGAGCATTTTTACGGCTGACGTCTGTTGTTGTTGCCACTGTGGAGGATTCTTCTTTAGCATGTGAAACAGGGGCTTCGTGATCTGTGAGAGGTGCTGTATGAAATCCGACATGTAATTTACAATGCCGAGGAATTGTTGGATTTGGGTTTTTGTCAAGTTATCGTCAGGGAATCTGGTCAGCTGTTCTGCAATGTGGGGTTAAAGCTCGTATTGTCCATTTTTTATTCGCATCCCCAGGAAATCTATTTCTTCAAAGCCTGCGTGGCACTTGGTGGGTAAGATCATGATGCCCTTTTCTTGTAGTATGCTATTAAATCTCAAAATGAGATCATAGTATTCATCAACGTTTTTTGAGAAAAGCAGAATATCGTCTATGTAGATGAGGGCCTGATCTTGGATAGGTTCAAAGATTTTCATCATTGTTTTCTGGAAAAGAGATGGGGCAGGCTTTAGTCCGAAAGGTAGGACCATCCACAAAAGCGGGGCTTTTTTAGACTCGAAACTACACTACCACAGCACCTTCAAAGAAATATTGGCAATGAAACGAGCAATTGAAAAATTCGAATTTCACTTGATTGGACACAATTTCATGGTCGAGCTAGACATGTCAACATTTTCTCACATGCTAAAGTTCAAACAGAAACGCATTCCAAACCAGCAACTGCTAAGGTGGCAACAGTGGTTCTCCAATTTCTCATTTGAAATGAAACACATCAAAGGCAAGGACAACACAGTAGCAGACTTCCTCTCCCGCAACCCTATAAATACAGACAACCCACTCACTAACCACATCACTACCAAACACACAACCAAAAGGCCAAAACACAAATTCTATTACACCATTCTCCTGATGGCAGCCTCCTCGTCCTCTGCGTCGTCCTCCGCTGCTCCTCAAAAACCTTTCGTCATCCATCCACCAGTCCCGTTTGCTCCTCCATAATTCGAAGAAAGAATCAGGACCAAAACCATCAGGTCAAACCCCACTGAACTCATAAGACAGTACGCCCTCCAAGCTGTAGAAGAGAACGGATGGGGCACTCTAGGCACCCCACTATTCAACCTAACATACCCATTTTTCTACCTATTCATTATCACCCCTTTCGAAGCCTGGTCCAAAAGCGTTCTTTACCTGTTATAGTACCTGTTGGACTTATACACCATTGCAATAGAATTTCCAATACTGAAGACAAAAAAATGGCTCGAAACAGTCTCGTCCAGCCATGATGCAATCACATTCCTACAATGGTTCCTCCCCCGTGAACAATGGCTAGTCAAGTTCAAAAGGCTCATTCATCAACACAGCCAATCCAGGATGCCACCCAGAAGATTCCATATTATCCTTCTCTTCCAACGAAAGGGAATGATTATATCCGATCATGAGGTGTATTACTATCCTATCGTCCAGGACTACTTTATGTTTTCATACCCCTTGCATCTGTTCCGGGACAGCCACAGAGCAGAAATGAGAGAACTAGAAAGAGTCCTTGCAGAGAAAAACCAGATCATCCCACCAGCAGTATGGATAGACCCCGAAGACTGTGCCCCCTGGGAAATCATAGATGAAGACTTCTCATACAGGCTCCAACAAGCATCCAACATCCACAAACACAGACAGAGTGAACAACACCAAAGATACACCCAACAGTACTATCAGTACTGTCGAGCCAGAATTGATCACGAAAACTCTCCGCCCATAATCATCCCATCAGAACCCAATGAGACAGACACACAGATGCATGATGCCCCTGCAGAACCACCAAACTTATCCCTCTCCCTGTACCAAGATGCTCAACCCCCACTTACCGAATCACAAGCCAAACAGAAAGCAGGACTGTTGTCCCATGAGCTAGCCCCACAAGAAGTTGAAATTCGTGATGGAAGCAATGACGACATCAAACTCCTCGAAGAGTTCATGGAAGAATATGAAAGCAGACTGGCCAAGCGTGCATGGAAAAAGTTCAATGATGACAGAAGCCCCAGTGGATCCAGCTAATAAAGTTTCGGAACCTAAGCCACGTGATAAAAACAGTCCTAAAAAACTGAGCCTTTGTGCTCACAATTTATCACGTGGCCTAGCATTATATTTCTTTTACGCATGTCAATTATAAGTTAAGTTATTTTCCTTGTATGGTGGTCTGCGTGCCACGTCAAAAGCTAGTTCCTTTGTTTATATCCGGAGTCACAGGCTATATAAAGTCACTCATTCCTTTTGTAAAGGATCATTGAAAAACAATAAATAAAAAACCTCTGATTTCCCTTATGAGCTTCTAAATTTTCCTCCGGCAGTTCTCTAAAGTCTCTCTTAAGTATAAAAGGCACAAAATGGGTTGATCATTTTTTTAAGTTTTAAAATAAACTTATCTAGTCAAGTATGTTCTACAGTTGTCCTTTCCTAAAGGATCCTTTGTATTAGAAAGATTGAAATTAAAAAAAAAAGAATTATTTTTATCACGATTTCATATTTTTTGACTTCAGATCCTGTAGAGTTGTCATTACATTATGTAAAAAGCCAAAAAATAGGGCATGTCCAGTATGTTGAAGATTGATCGGCAAGTAAGAAAATTCTTTTCTCCTAAATTAAATTTTTCTTTTTCCTTTTTTTAATGACAAAAATTATGTACTTACTTTTTTTTAAAAAAAAAAAGAAGAATGTATAATATTAATTTACGAAGTCAGTATAAATACAATGACTTAAAAAAATATGGCTAGAATATAGTCATACATCATTATCATAATTACAAATTGTATACTTAGCCGAAAAGTGAGCCACCATATTACTACTTCGCCAAACAAAAGAGCAAGATACATCCTTCGTATCATTTAACAGATGAAAAGCAAAAGCGAGTATATCACCTTCAACTCCTGAAAAAGACAGCTCACTAATAGCCCGAATAACCTTGAGATAATTTAGCTCAACGATATTAAAAGACATCTCATTGGCAAGAGCCGAAGACAGTCCATATATAAGACCAAACAGTCAGCCGTAAATGGTGAATAAGCACCAACCAAATTCTTTGCAAAGGCAAACAAAACCACTCCCGAGCAATCGCGAATCACCATGCCCAGACCAACCACTTGTGTACATGATAAACTATTGCATCAAAGTTTGCTTTCCACTGACCCGTCCATGGAGGAGACCGGCCCCAAAAATTGAGAAAGGAGAATTCCACGAGCGATCTTCCTTGAAACCCAAGACAGTTGAAGTTCCCATCACCTTGGACTTGTAAATTCCCAATTGGTTCCAAAGTTTTGTGAGATTGAAATTCATATAGTAAGAACCTCGAAAAATCAATCACATGTTGCGGATCCACATAAACATTCTGGAATAACTTATTTCGGACTGACCAACATCCTCGTAACATTATGCATAGACATTCCAAATTCTCAAGAGATGACTCGTAGACCATTTTAGAAAATAAATCATTAAAACTGCTCCTCATAAAGTTGACTACCTTGTTGCCAAAAGTGCTAAGGTCCTACACTAAGCTTGAAAAAGAACAGGTGAAGAGAGCTTATAGTACTATTTCTTCGTCTTCCTTACTACGTCAACACTGCCTCAGGAAGTTTAACCTACAGTAAGCTAAATTTGAACTTTTAGATAGAAAGTTTAGAACAACTCGCCATATGAAGAATTTGACCTTAGGTGGAACATTCAACTTCCAAAGACGACTCCACCAGGGACAAAGAGGTAATTTCGAACTATCACAATTATTGTCTCTAGAAAAAACACCCAAATGATAGGCAGACTTAACCGAAAAAATCCCAAAAGTAGTGTAGTGCCACATAATTTTATCATTTCCCCTAAAATCACCAATAGGAATAGACTATCAAATTTACATCCATATCCAATAACAAAGATTCAAGAAAATGACTTCTGGCATCATCGAAAGGATCGAAACCACATTTGTAGGCCGACAATTTTTCTGGATAGGTCAAACTATTAAAAGCAAATAAAAAAGGAAGACCGACTAAGATCAAAGAAACTAGCAGACTAATCACTAAATAGATACAAATAGGTGCAAATTCTAACATCACGATAGCTTACTTTGTTCTCTCGCTCCTTGCTCGTGGAGCGGCATACCGAAAAAAAAAAGAAAAAAGAAAAAAAAGCCGAAAAAAGGCACATTCCAACCACCACTTAAGAAGAAGAACATCTATAAATATATAGTTATGTCTATCCAACTTAGCGTGATAGGTTTAAAAGAAGGGGAATGAGGAATCCATAGGTTTAAACATATAGCAATAGATGCTCTATTTTCTACATGCCATCTAACCCACAGCCAAATTAAATCCTTTTTCTATAATATACTATGTCAAAAGAAAGATCATCCATTAACTTTAGAAGCTGTTAATGCAAAAGCAATTAAACAAGTAATAAACTCAAAGTATATAGTGTAATTAAAACTATTAAGAAATCTAGAGAGAGAAAGTAAAAGAACAACACACAAAATTTACGTTGTTTGGTAATTTGCCTACGTTTATGGTGGATCAAGATCACACTCTCTTATTATTAAATGATAAGGCACCCACAAAATATGCCTTTTACAAAAAGAACTCACTTTCTCTTGTAAACTAAGGATTTCTTTAACTAAGAATCACAAAGAATGCTATGGTTACAAAATTGTGTTTACAAGCCAATAAATAATTTTTATGTAGACTTTAGGACTAACTAGGTTAACCTTAAATGTGTGGAAGTTATTTTAGGAATTTTTAGAACAAGTGAGAGTCAAAATAAATTAGAATAAAATGGAAAATTATTTCCTGCACTGGGCGCCACGGTATTGGATGATTCGTGCCCAGCGTTGCGGGCTAGTTTCCTAGCGCCATGGCGCTAAATGACCCATGCCCACTCTCTATTTAAGGTGCTCGGCGTCCACTCCTTGGCATCGTAGCGCTCACTCCTAGGCACCACTTTCTCCTTTCGTCCTCTTTTCATTTTTATTTTTGATCTTCGCACACTCAACACACCTGACTTACTCTTCAAATTATTTCTTAATGATTTTTAATTAACTTTCTCACAAATCCTCTCCTTGATTCAAAATCATCCATAAAGTCTCTCGATCTCTCGTATCCACATCTTCTGTCACCCTTCAAAGTAGTGACTTCGGTTAAGTCCTTACATAAGATGAACTTAACCGAGGGTAATGGCTTAGTCAACATAATTTTCAGACGATGCTATTTTTGTTAGAATAACTTCACCACTTTGGACAGTCTCTTGAATGTAATGGAGCTGCACATCAATGTGTTTAGACTTCTCCTGAAATACTTGATGCTTGCTTAGGTGTATAGCACTATGACTATCACAATACACACTAGTGTTCACATCTTTAGTAGTCATTACCACCCTGCATTTGCCTTTCAACCACACGGCCTCCTTAATAGCTTCTCCAACCACTATATACTCTACCTCTATGATAGATAGTGCAACTACATGTTGTAGAATTAATCTCCAACATACACTACACTCAAACACTGTGAATATATAACCCGTCAATGATTTTCTTCTATTTTGATCACTTGCATAATCTAAGTCTATGTATCATCTTATCATTACATTGTTGTCTTCACCCATTTTATATATCAATCCATAATCTGACGTTTCCTTAAGATATCTCAAAATTCACTTTACTGCAAGCCAATAATCCTTCGCTGAATTTGCTATGTATCTACTCACCACACTCATAGCATGTATGATATCTAGTCTTGTGTAAATCATTGCATACATGATGCTCCCCACAATGCTTACATACGATACTTTACTAATATGCAATTTTTCCTCTTTAAATGTTGGTGATTGTGCTGCTGATAATTTGAAATGCATAGTCAAAGGAGTAGAAACAGTCTTTAAATTGGACATACCAAACTTCTCTAGAATCTTGAGTATATATCGCTGTTGAGATAAGAAAATAACATTTCTTCTTTCTCTCACAATATTCATACCTGATATCCTCTTCGCTGCTCCTAACTTCTTCATCTCAAACTCGCCACTCAATTTTTTTAAGTTTCTGTATTTCTTCCATGTTTCTATATGCGATCAACATATCATTAACGTATATAAGCAAATACATCATCCCACTACACAAGCTCTTAAAGTTCACCCATCCGTCATACTTGCTACTACTAAAGCCACAAGCCATCATAAACTCATCAAACCTCATATACCACTGTCTAGGTAATTGCTTTAACCGATATAATGAATTCTTCAGTAAACAAGCATGATCCTCTTTTTCAGGCTCACAAACAATTGCGGTTTTGTCATGTAGCTCGTCTCTTCAATCTCTCTATGCAGAAAATGTGTCTTTACATCTATTTGTGACAGGACCCGACCCGAGCCCTCCTCGAGAATCGAGGTAGATCCTGCGATGACATGTGACTAACATACTCTTTACTCATACATATGATACAATGAGGCTACCTGCCTCAACAAAAAGTGTACACATGTGCTCCACTATACAAAACATATACAAATACACAGACTGAGACACTTATGCAGCTATGCACGTTGGCCAACCTCAAAATGTGATGACTGTATCACACTGCACAATTCCTGTGACAACCTGGGAAAAAAATAGGAAAATGAAAAAATAGTGAGCTTGTGGCTCAGTGAGTGGACATAATTTGAAAATATCATATATTTTATATGTATTGTACACGTATAAATCTGTATAATAAAATAATCATAAAACTGTATACTGAGTAATCAATAAACTTGTACTGAAAATATGAACTGTCATAAAATCTGTGCTGAAATTAAAATCATGACATAATACTGGGATCTGAAAATCTGAAAGCGCAAACTATCATAAAATCTATTATCAAGCTGAATATATGTAACATAACTCTGGAAACATGTACTACATATATATACTGAAAACCACACCAAACTTGTACCCAGGGAAAATCTGGTCTAACCTGGCAGAGTAACTCACGCACAGGCAGAGCGGGGGATCTAAGCTGGTCTAACCCGGCGGAATGTTACATCGCTCGGGCAGAGCAAACTAAACTGGTCTAACGCATGCGCAGAGCAACTACACTAAAGGGGAGGGTACGCATATGGTGGTTCAAAAACTACTATAATATAATATCATGACCATAATTATTTTGAAATAATTATTTCTGTACTGAACATAATTATAAACTATACTATAATAAATTCTAAAGTATTTCTGAATATACTAAATAGTATAAATATTTTTCTGTCTAAAATAAATCATAATTAAATCTGATAACGCGCAATTAAATCATAATTGACTGTATTAAAAACATATAAAATATATATTGTTATCCATTCACAAAAGTGCGCTAATCCTGAGCTAGGTTTGGATTCTGAGATCTACCTGCTATCGGCACACCTCCTATATCATAGGGTGTAAAAATACATCATTAGTACCGATATGTATTATAAATATTAAAATATAAATATTCTAATATCGTAAAACTATTACCCGCTAAACCACTGGGTATAATTTTGACTACCCATATTAATTTCTTAAAATTTCCTATTTATTTTTTTCTCTTTTCTCTTTTTTTTTTTATAACTGACACTAAGTTTTATATATATAATACACGTGTATTACAATAATACACGTGTATTACAATTCCTCCCCCCTTATAAAAATTTCGTCCCCGAAATTCGTATACCTCTCTAAAATAAATGAGGATACTGAACTCTCATCTGATCCTCTCGCTCCCATGTAGCCTCTTCCACTACATGATTCCTCCATAGTACTTTAATTAGCGGAATAGTTTTATTACGTAGTACTTGTTGGCGATAGTCCACTATCTGAACAGGTTCCTCATCATAAGTCAAGTCTGTCCTCATCTGAACTGGCTGAGTATCTAGAATGTGAGAAGGGTCAGGTATATACTTCTGCAACATAGAAACATGAAACACATCATGAATGCGTGACAACTCAGGTGGTAATGCTAAGCGGTACGCAACCACACCAACCCTTTCTAGAATCTCATATGGCCCAATATATCTAGGACTTAGTTTTCCTGTTTCCCAAAACGAAGCACACCCTTCCATGGTGAGATCCGTAAAAAGACTCTGTCTCCTACTGCAAACTCTAGCTGTCTACAGCGTTTATCTGCATAACTCTTCTGTCTGTCTTAAGCTGCCTTGAGTCTGTCTCTGATAATACTGACCTTCTCACTAATGGCTTGAATAATCTCTGGACCCAACAATTTTCTTTCTCCAACTTCATCCCAACAAATCGAAGTTCTGCATTTTCTTTCGTATAAAGCCTCATACGGCGCCATCTGAATGCTAGACTGATAACTATTATTATATGCAAACTCCATCAATGGTAAATAATCATCCCAATTACCCTTAAGCTACAACATACAAGCTCTGAGCATATCCTCTAAAATCTGTATAGTTCTCTCCGACTGCCCATCTGTCTGAGGATGAAAAGTTGTACTAAAGTTTAGCTTAGTGCCTAAGGCCTTTTGTAAGCTACGCCAAAATCTAGAAGTGAATCGAGAGTCTCTGTCTGATACAATGGACACTGGAGCCCCATATAACCGTACAATCTCACTCACATACAAATGAGCCAGCCTATCTAATGAGTATGAAATCTTATAAGGCAAGAAATGAGCAGACTTTATGAGTCGATCAACAATCACCCAAATACTATCATGATCCCTTCGTGTAAGAGGAAGCCCAACAACAAAGTCCATGGTAATATGTTCCCACTTCCATTCAGGAACTGGAAGTGGTTGAGATAATCCTGCTGGCCTCTAATGTTCTGCCTTAACCTGCTGACAAATCAAGCAGTGAGATACAAACTCTGCAATCTCTCTTTTCATACCTTACCACCAGTAATGTTCTCTCAAAGTACGATACATTTTTGTGCTGCCATGATGCATAGCATAAGCTGAGCTGTGAGCTTCTTCTAAAATCTACTTCTTTAACTCTGAGTTATTCGGAACACAAAGCCTATTATCCATAACTAATGTCCCATTAGCTTTCAACGTTAAATCAGTTCGCATTCCATTCTTTACTTCTTGCTTAAGTTTAACTAAATTAGGATCCTAATCTTGCATCTCTCGAATCTGATCAATCAACATAGGCCTAACTTGAAAATGTGCTAAAAGGACTCCAGATTTGGCCACAGACAATTCAACCCCCATAGATCTTAATTCAACTAACAATGGAAGATAAGTCACTCTCAAATAAGCAATAAAGCTAGAAGACTTCCTGCTGAGTGCATCTGCTACCATATTCGCCTTACCTGGATGATAGTCAATCGTACAGTCATAATCTTTTATTAACTCTAACCATCTTCGTTGTCTCAGATTCAAATCTTTCTGTGTGAACAAATACTTCAAACTTTTGTGATCAGTAAAGATTTGACATGTAATACCATATAGATAATGTCTCCAAATCTTCAAGGAGAATACTACTGCTGCCAATTCTAAATCATAGGTTGGATAATTCAACTCATGCTTCTTAAGCTGCCTAGAAGCATAAGCTATCACCTTACCATGCTGCATCAATACACAGCCTAATCCTTGTCTAGAAGCATCACTGTAAATTATAAATCCTTCAGTGCCAGATGGAAGAGTGAGAACAGGAGTTGAAGTCAATCTCTTTTTAAGCTCTTGGAAGATATCTTCACATTCATCAGTCCACACAAACTTTACATTTTTTCTGGTCAACTTTGTAAACGGTGCAGCAATCTTAGAAAAGTTTTTAACAAATCTTCGATAATAACCTGCTAGACCGAGAAAACTTCTAATTTCTGTCACACTAGCTGGTCGCTCCCAATTTACTACAGCTTCAATTTTTTGAAGATCCACATAAATTCCATCTGCTGAGATCACATGGCCCAGAAATGCAACTTTATCTAGCCAAAACTGACATTTGCTGAACTTGGCATATAACTGTTTATTTCTCAAAATATGTAGCACTATCTTCAAATGCTCTACATGCTCTTCTGTACTCCGTGAATACACAAGAATATCATCAATAAAAACTATAACAAATCGATCAAGATAAGGATGAAATACCCTATTCATAAGGTCCATGAATGCAGCTGGAGCATTACTTAACCCAAATGGCATTACTAAAAATTCATAATGCCCATATCGAGTTCTGAAAGCAGTCTTAGCCACATCAGTATCTCTAATCTTTAACTGATGATACCATGATCATAGATCGATCTTTGAGAAAATCTTTGCACCCTGTAACTGATCAAATAAATCATCAATGCGAGGGATTGGATACTTATTGCGTATAATGACTTTATTTAGCTCCCGATAATCAATGCATAGCCTCAAAGTTCCATCCTTCTTTTTAACAAACAATACTGGTGCTCCCCATGGTGATACACTAGGTCTAATGAAACCCTTATCTACCAATTCTTGTAACTGAGTCTTTAATTCTTTTAACTCTGAATGAGCCATTCTGTATGGTGCTTTGGAGATAGGAGTTATGTCTGGAACCAAATCAATACCAAAATCAATCTCTCTATCTGGTGGTAAGCCTGAAAGATCTTCAGGAAATATATCTGAAAAATCTCTTACCACTAGAATATCCTCTAATGTAACTCCATTGACTCTGGTATCAATAACATGTGCCAAATAAGCTGAACATCATTTTCTGAGCAACCGTTTAGCTGTCATAGCAGATATAACACATGATGGAAGAATTCGTCGCTCTCCATAAAAAATAATATCAGGCTCTTCGTGTCTTCTGAATATAACTTCCTTTCGAAAACAATCTACAGTAGCATGGTGATTAGCTAACCAGTCCATCCCAAGTATTGCATCAAAATCATGTATAGCAAGAGGAATTAAATCTGCTACCATCTCACTACTACCCACTTTGATAACACAACCCCGAAATACATTCTCAGTCAATAATGAATCTCCAACTGGTGTGGCTACCACCAAGCTACACTCTAGGGGTTTTAACACTCTATCCGCATGCACAGCAAAAATACTGGAAATAAAAGAATGCGTAGAGCCCGGATCAATTAAAATATAGGCCTCTCGGCCAAAAATAGTCAGCATGCCTGTAACAACATCTAGGGTAGCCTGTGCCTCTTGCTGAGTCAAAGCAAATACACGTGCCTGGCTACGAGGTCGACCTGATTGACCCCTCTGTGGATCTCTACTAACTCCTAAAGTTCTAGGTTGTACACCAGTACTAGAGATAGGATCTCCTATCTGAGATCCTCCAGGTCTCTGAATATTGCCACTGCCACCTTGAAAACCCTGAGAAGCTGTACTCTGTGCTAAACTGCTACTTTGAAGAAGATGAGGGCAATTTCTCCTCAAATGTCCAGCTTGTCGGCAATGATAGCAACCTCTAAAACCTCTCAAACACTGTCCCTCATGACTCCTTCCACAAATGGAACACTGAGGGTACCTTCTCATGCTAGCACTACTACTTAACTGGCTACCACCTCGAGGCCTCTGGCTTCCAACAGATGGAGGCACAATACTCTGACTAGAACTCTGTTTCTGTCCTCCTGATAGTATAGGGCTCTGACCATACCGTTATCTACTAGAATACCCTGTATGTGATGTCTCTCCTCCAGATGCTCTACTGCTACTTGATCCACCAACTGACCAACTATGGCCTGGTCTCTGCTTGAATGACTGGGCTCTGCGTGCCTCTACTAGACTTCTCTCAACTCTCATTGCAGCCCTTACCAACTCACTGAAATCATTGTGCCCTATAGCTGTAATTGTTATCCTGATATTGCCTCTAAGGCCCTGTTCAAACCTCTTACATTTATCCTTCTCATTCTGTATTGCATAAGAAGCGAACCTCGATAACTCTATAAAACGGTTCTCATACTCCTCACTGTCATCAATCCCTGTTCTAGCTTAAAGAACTTACTAGCCTGGATGTCTTGGTAAACCATAGGAAAGAATTTAACATTAAATTCTTTACAAAAATCAGCCCAACTAATCACCCCTCCATATCTACGTGATACTAATCTCCACCAGTGGTATGCCCCACCCTTAAGTAAAAATGTAGCAAAGGAAACCCTCTCGTCATCAGTACATCTCATAACATCAAATATATGTTCTACTCTAGTCAACCATGACTCTGCATCAGCTGGCTCTGTAGTGCCTGAAAAATTCTCTGCCCCAAAACTACGAACACGCTCTATTGTGTTCTCTCTCTTGGGTGGTCCCTGTGTTTATCTCTCTACTGCAACTGTAACTAATTGAGCTAGTCTATCTATGGATTGCTCTAAGGCAGGTCTATCAGGCTGTTCTTGTGTAGGCTGTATCACAGGTTGTGGTACTGGATGAGAGAGTATCTTCTCTACAATAGGATCAGGCTGAGTTTGAGGTATGGGTACAGGGGGAACTAACTCAGCTACTTCCTCTCTAATAGGTTCCTCCCTTCTATCTGATACTAAGGGAGCTCCCAGTTCAGCCACAAGTTTCGTGCGAGGTCGGCCACGTGGACGCATGATGAAAATCTATAAAATGCAACAATTCATTAATGACACCTCTAACATGCATGTATCATGTACTAGTCTACAGAATCTAAAACCATGCTCTGATACCAAACTGACAGGACCCGACCCGAGCCCTACTCGAGAATCGAGGTAGATCCTGCGATGACATGTGACTAACATACTCTTTACTCATACATATGATACAATGAGGCTACCTGCCTCAACAAAAAGTGTACACATGTGCTCCACTATACAAAACATATACAAATACACAGACTGAGACACTTATGCAGCTATGCACGTTGGCCAACCTCAAAATGTGATGACTGTATCACACTGCACAATTCCTGTGACAACCTGGGAAAAAAATAGGAAAATGAAAAAATAGTGAGCTTGTGGCTCAGTGAGTGGACATAATTTGAAAATATCATATATTTTATATGTATTGTACACGTATAAATCTGTATAATAAAATAATCATAAAACTGTATACTGAGTAATCAATAAACTTGTACTGAAAATATGAACTGTCATAAAATCTGTGCTGAAATTAAAATCATGACATAATACTGGGATCTGAAAATCTGAAAGCGCAAACTATCATAAAATCTATTATCAAGCTGAATATATGTAACATAACTCTGGAAACATGTACTACATATATATACTGAAAACCACACCAAACTTGTACCCAAGGAAAATCTGGTCTAACCTGGCAGAGTAACTCACGCACAGGCAGAGCGGGGGATCTAAGCTAGTCTAACCCGGCGGAATGTTACATCGCTCGGGCAGAGCAAACTAAACTGGTCTAACGCATGCGTAGAGCAACTACACTAAAGGAGAAGGTACGCATATGGTGGTTCAAAAACTACTACAATATAATATCATGACCATAATTATTCTGAAATAATTATTTCTGTACTGAACATAATTATAAACTATACTATAATAAATTCTAAAGTATTTCTGAATATACTAAATAGTATAAATATTTTTCTGTCTAAAATAAATCATAATTAAATCTGATAACGCGCAATTAAATCATAATTGACTGTATTAAAAATATATAAAATATATATAGTTATCCACTCACAAAAGTGCGCTAATCCTGAGCTGGGTTTGGATTCTGAGATCTACCTGCTATCGGCACACCTCCTATATCATAGGGTGTAAAAATACATCATTAGTACCGATATGTATTATAAATATTAAAATATAAATATTATAATATCGTAAAACTATTACCCGCTAAACCACTGGGTATAATTCTGACTACCCAAACTAATTTCCTAAAATTTCATATTTATTTTTTCTCTTTTCTCTTTTTTTTTTTTAACTGACACTAAGTTTTATATATATAAGACACGTGTATTACAATTTGCTCTAAATGTAAATCTAGCTTGGCACACATGACTAACTGATAAGTATATTTTATATATCATAATCTATCTCTTTTAAACTTGATAATTACTTAATTTAAATAAAAATATATGACTTTTATGTGTATTAAATTTATTTTGTATGTTTCAAGTTAATAGAGTTATTTAAAATAAAAATTCAAATAAACAAGCAAAAAAAACCAAATGCTACAACGCAATGAATAGTAGAAGTGAACAGTGATAGAGCTATAATGCTGATGTACAGTGCTCGGCGCTCAAGCACTGAAAAGTGTTGCCCAAGCGCTAAATCGGGCAAAATGCTTAGCGCCTAGATGCCACCACCTATTTTGTTGTCCATTTTCTTGTCCTAATTTAAAACCTATAAATATTACGCTTTAGTCACTTTTCACACAATCAAAGAAAGGCACAAAAAATACAAAAGAGGACTAAGTCTTGAGCTCAAAATTGAAGAGAAGAAATATGTTTCTAAGGTTTCTTGAGCATCATTGAAGATATTTGAAGGATTGAAACCTTTAAGACATCCCCAAATTTTAGTTTTCTCTTTCTTTTCTTTCATTTTCTCTTTTGTTTAAATTTTATTTATGAATATTGTTTAAACAAGTTAGTATCTATGGATTTCTTTATAATTTTAGTTATAGTTAGATTTATGTGTGAATAAACTTGAATTTTAAGGCTTGATGTAGTTTTATTTATATAATATTTGAGTGATTTAGTATATTTTTGTATAATTCATTTATGTTTCTCTATGCTTAATGCCTCTAATTGATTGAAAAATGAATTGGTTGCTGTGGATTTATGGGTTGATAATTGGCAGAGCTTGACCCTTTTATCGAATTTTTCTCTTAGGTTGTTATTGAGTTGGAAGGGTTATAGCACTTTGGTAATCACCATAGTTTGTTCAATGACTACATATGGTGCACACCAAGTATTTGAAAAAATATGTGAAAGCACTTGGGGTGTAACATTATGCCTAAGATTTCATTTGACGCTCGGGAGAGGTAATGAGATTAATCCTTGGGTAATCAATTTAAGGGTTGTGTAATGCATGTATAAGTAGACAAGTTAGATAGGAATATCAACTTAAATATATATGCATAGTATCTTATTTGACGCTCGAGAGAGGTAACGAGATTAGTCTTAATTCCTTGATTAATAAATTAAATGAAGTTGCTAAATATGAAGAATATAGGAAGAATAGAATGAAATCTATACTCTAGAATTCTATTTTTATAGAATTCATCATATCACAAGATTGTCATTTTGTTGCTATATTATATATTATAGGATTTGATGGAACTCTATTGAACAATATATATTGATGTTGTTATGTGATTAATAACTATTTTGTGTTATACATTTATTCTTTTTATATGCTTAATGCTTCTAATTGCATTGGAAAATAGATTGGATGCTTTAAACATTTGGGCTATGTGCTTGAAAAAGTTTAATTCATATGTTGGTTGTAAAAAGCATAGTTTTGAGTTTGTTGAGTTGGAAGGGTGTCAACTCTCTACACTACACCTTGTATCTTTTTACTCATTCGGAATACCTTATAAATACTCATTTGATAGCTCTAGGTTTCAACTTTCCCTCCTTCATATGAATAAAGGTAGGGCAACCAAAAATTCTAAGATGGTCATACTTAAAAGGGTTGCCAGACCATTTCTCTTCTAGCGTCTTGAAGTCTATTGTTGAGGAGTGACTTTTATTAATCGAAAAAGCTGCAGTCATCACAGCTTCTCCTCATAATGTCTTTGACATCTTTGCATTGGTAAGCATGCATCTAACCCTTTCAAGTAGGATCCTATTTATTCTCTCAGCTACTTCATTCTACTGTGGTGTTGGATCTCACAGTTTTATGCCTTACAATTCTATACTTGGCACAAAATTCATCAAACTCTATATTGTAAAACTCGAGGTCATTGTCAGTTCTTAGCTCTTTAACCTTTTTTTCAGTCTAATTCTCAACCAAAGCTTTTTAAGTCTTGAACGTATCAAATACTTGATCCTTGGTTTTTAACATATAGACCCACAACTTTCTTAAATAGTCATCAATCAAACTGAGAAAATACCTAACACCTTCACGAGTAGTTGTTTGAGCTGGTTCCTAAAGATCTGAGTGTGTGTAGTTAAGAATCTCTTTAGTCTTGTGCTCGCCGATACTAAACCTAACTCTTTGTACTTTTTCTAGGACACAATGTTCACAAAACTCTAATAGCTGGATCCTATCCTCACCAAATGCCTTTTGACTAAATAACTCCTTCATGTTTCTCTTACCTAGGTGTGCTAATGTAAAATGCCACAACTTAGTTTGCATATTCTCATCATCTACAAAGAATAATGCAGAACCACTTACAACTTCACCTTTTAGCATATAAACACATTTGTACTTCTCTCCTCTCATTATCACCATGGAACCCTTTAATACTCTCAAAACTCCTCTGTGGATCCTGATGGAACACCCATTCTAATCTAAAGTCGCTAGTGAGATCAAGTTCCTCTTGTGGTCAGGAATATACTTAACTTCTGTCAACTCTCTCACTCGCCCATCATGCAACCTAAGTTTAATACTACCAATTTTTATCATTTGATTCGTGTCAAGCGTTGCGGCGTTGGTCTCCTGGCGCCTACTCCTTAGCGCCGCAACGCCCATGCTTAGGCACCACTTTCTCCTTTCGTCCTCTTTTCATATCCGTTTTTTATTTTTGTACACCTAACGCACCTAACTTGCTTTCTAAATTATTTTTTAATTATTTTTAATCAACTTTCTTACAAATGATTTAAAAAAAGTCTGAGATAAAAAATACTTACATTTTAAAATTTTCGAAGCCAAAAACTTAAGATTTTTTAGAATATGCCAACTTTGTTTCACCAACGTAGCTCTGTTGAACATAGCTAGGCCTTTGAATCCTAAACCATTATCTTGTTTTGATAAACACACTAAATTTCATCAAGTCAGATAATTTTTTTTCAATGCCCTTATTTTGTACCTACCAAAACCTTTTGATTAAGAAAGACAACTTCTCTAAAATCGAACACAACAATTGAAAATAGGGATAGCATATATGGAAATCGTCTGCACAACAATCTAAATGAGCATAGCCTTACTACCAACATAGAAAAACTTGATCTTCCAAAATTAAGGTCAACTCCAGACCTGTCTATTATATGCTGAAAAAGTAATCTCTTATTTTTTTCAATAAAAGAAGAGAGCCCAAGATAATGACCATAAGGCTCAGTTCAAGATAAACCAACCAAACTCAAAATAGCCAATTATACATCCACCATTGTGTCAGAGCTGAAAGTAATTAATGATTTTTATAAATTTATTTGTTGCCCCAAAATTACCTCATAAAAGATTAAAAAAATTCAATTGTAGAACAATTTGACAAATTGGATTGAGATAAGATTAGGCTGTCATCTGAAAAAAAAAATGATTGATCTTGTGACTGTACTATTGATAATAAAAGAAAACTAAAGTATGGAAAAACAATTATAAATAAGGCTAACTCACCGATCTGGAAACTTTAACCGATTGAGCATACAATGAAGGAAGTCTCATTTAACTCTGTCATAAGCCATGCTCAATATCTAATTTCAAAGCCATATAACCAAGATTACTGGAGTTTCTCTAATGGAGTGAATGTATAAGCTTAAAACAAGCGATTAAATTATCTGAAATAAAAGCACTTTGGGTATTACATTTGCCTCAAATAGCACCTGCTTAAACCGTTGGCAAGAACCTTAGCCATTATCTTGTATAGGATATTATATAGACTAGTCAGCCGAAAATCCTTTACCGAGGTTGGTGATGGAATCTTTAGAATTAGTACCACATTAGTCTTATTAATAACTTCCACCGAATTGCTTCCGTTTATATCCTTTAAAAGAAATCCACCACATTAAGACCAACAATATTCCAATACTACTGGAAAAACACAGCATGAAAACAGTACGAACTTGGTGCCTTGTCAGACCCTATAAAGAATAGCGCCTTATAGACTTTTGAAGCTATAAAAGGCACTTTCAATAAGCATACTGAAAATTTTGAGATACAGCGGCAAAACCCCTGAAAAAGAGACATCTAATCCAAAAAGGGTTAGCCAAATGAATCAATTTCTAAAAGTGACCATAGATAATACCGACAATTTCCTCAGCCGTTTCACACCATCTTCTCGACGAACTGAATATATAGATCCTTAATTTTATTTTTAACTCTGCGATTAGAAGCTTTTGCAAGGAAAATTTTTGAATGTTGTTCCCTCCATGTAAGCCAATCCGCACGGGCATGCTGATACCAATATAGTTTCTCTTTTAATAATAATCTCTGCAACTCCCATTCCAATAATTTTAATCTTTCCATATCAATCCGAGAAGAACCCCCAAGAATAATCTCAATTTGTCTATGGACTTTTTTAATTCTAGTTGGGAGAACGTTCTCATGCATGGCATGGGTAATGACATCTCAGCAGGAAGTGTCCCTAAGCCATAAAGGTTCAAAGAAAAATCTACCTGCCTTTCATCCTGACCTGTCTGTGAAGTAATTGAAAATAATGAACTGTGTAGCGGCCTATGATCCGAGGAAAAGAAATCTTTATGATACACCTTTGCTTGGGAAAATAATACCTTCCAATCCTTGCATGAAATAGCTTAGTCCAACCTTTCTAATTTAGCTTCCCCATCACTACCCGCACCCTTACAAATGAACTGCGAATAAATAAACCTCAAATCCAGAAGACTAGCTTCATCCATTACGGACTGAAAATCCAACATCGAGGACCTTATAGTAGAAGAACCTCCAACTTATCCTGCACAGTTTATATCTCATTAAAATCACCAATACAAAAGAAAGGTAATGATGATTGACCTTTTAGATAGTGCAGAATAGTCTAGCTGTGAAACCCTACTCATGCCTGACTGGGTTCTAAAGATGACCCACCACCTTAACCTCAATATGAAACTTAGAATAACCAATCATTGTAATATTCCACTAGTCATTCTATAACAACAATAACTAGCTATTACTCCCACAACTGTCTACTTGGAAGGAGAATTGGTACCTTAGGCTCTTTCGAATTCTTTCTAGCCCTCCATCCAAATAATTTGGTCTCAAGGACAAAGACCAAATTAGGAGAACATTCCACAAGGAGTTTTCGAAAACTCCTTACTACATGGGGTTTCACTGACCTCCGTGCATTCCAACATAAAACACTCATTTCAGTAGGCAGGATTATCCTGCAGGTGCCACCTGAGAGAAAGAAGAATCCCCGATTAAATTATGCCATTTACTCGGAGAATAATCCTATCCATCATAGCTCTTCCGTTTCCCCGTAACACTGTGCTTCCATCCTTATCCTTAGCCTTAGCCTCTAATCGCTTACGAAAAAATTTCGTGTAATTCGATGTAGTTCGTGGTTTTGTCCATGACGTCTTACACTCCTCAAATTTGTAGTGTCATGGAAGGCAAAATAATTAAAAAGAGTCATAGGCAGATTAGAAGTGTTTTTAATTTTTGAGACTAACCTGGATTCAGACACAGCCAAAAAATTAGGATAATGTTGTTGAGATGTCTTGTTTCGCAAAGCTTCCATTTGGTTCATAATCACAATCCTTGTCCTCCGGAATCAGAGATAGATCAACAATAGGATTTTTATTGGTTTCAACATCTTTAGACGGAGTCAAACCTAGACGCGTTTTCTCCACCATCGCCAATTTAAATTTGTTTTCATTTTGAGTCCAGTAGCATTTTGAATTCGAACTTGCGTTTCTAGAGGGATTTCAAATTTTAAATTCCGATCACTATCATCTGAAACAAGAGAGACAGCATCACCTACTATAGCACCGCCAATGATACCATCTTCGACGACCAGGGTTCTTGAGCCACGCGGTTTACCACTTGGAGTCAACTTTCTATCTCAGCTAACAAGAGTGGCAACTGAAGTATTCCTTACACCATTTCTCTACATCTTACTTAATAGATGTAGACAAATGGCTACTGATAGATGCGCAAAATGTCTCCGGGAACTGGTGGTTTAGAGGTTTTTTTAGGACAAACGAAAAATCCTCAATGCATTCTCGGAAGGGAATCCAGCATTCAACATAAAGAATAAAAGTTGGGTAATTTTTCATATTTAAAAGCCACCCAAAGTAGCTTCTTCGTATTCACTAGTCGTATCAACTGCCCCTTGCGTAGGGGTTTTCAAAAATCCAATTAAACCTGTATATGCAGAAAATTCCCAGTATAGGATCCCATTCTATCAGTGCCCACATCCTAAAGATGCCAATCTTGTTGCCAATAAGCTTTGCAAACTCTGCATTCATGTGAACAATTAGTAAGTTATAAACTTAGACCTAGAATGGCATTATACCAAACTTAGGATTTGTAGCAATGTCTTCAGCTTAAACTGGCTCCTTGACTAGGAGAAAATGACTGAAATTCGAAGGCTCTAGAAGCAACACTTTTTCCGATCAGTATCCTAATTAAATTCATACTGGAAAACATCCTTTCACAACCATTTGAAGCCTACACCCCCTCAGGTTTTCAGAGATTCCTCAATAGTATTTTGAAAAGTATCCCGCTGGAAATGCTTTCTAGTTAGCATCTTAACGAACAACGCAAATTTTGCCTCACGTTGATGTCGTCGCACCAAATCATCATCAACACTGAGCACCTCTTCAGAATGCTCACATTCAATGAAAAAAGACTGCCAAAGAGCTTCAACATCATCCATCATATAGAAGAAGAAAATGAGTAGGAAGAGTCCTAATTAAAGGCGAAAATCAAATATCTAAAGGCAACTCTAGAGAGAAAAAAAAAATTAACTGTATCCAACCCAGCTACAGTTTGTTCAACTTTGTACTTACTATGAGAAGGATATATAAAATGTCTCTAAAGTTTAAATACAGAACACCTGAATTTGGACACAACAGCTTAATATTTTTTGGAATTTAAGAAAAAATGTAGTTGGAAATTTCACATTCTCTAATTAAAATTCAACTTAATCGATGAAATATGTTTCATCGCTAAGTTTCTCAGGTTAGATTTTCTTTTTTTAAGAAATTTCAGATTAGAAATTAGAAAGGAAGAGAAAATGCGGGCCTACTTGCTGTTGTTTTACAAAGTCATTTTCATTCTCAAAATCTATTGATCATTTCGAAGAATGCGTTTCATAAAAAGTGTAAGGCCCACAAACAATCGGGAAAAACAAGCACATGCTTAAATGGCTGTCATAAAAAATTTGTAATGTATTTTGTTTTTTAATTAAAATGAAGATTCTGTATTCGAATTATCTTCCCGCGTATCCAAAAAAGAAAAAAGAAAAAAAAAAAAGACCTTTTAACATTCTTTTTACTTTAAAAATAAAAACCATGGGATCCCACGTTCTCTTCCTGTTCTGTCACCTTTCCTCTCCTCCAAAGTCCAACCCAGGAATGTTATTTCCTTCCTTTGCAGTAATTTTTTTCCCATTTTTTCTTCAAAATATTTATTTTCAGTTTCTTCTTCATTTACTTTTTATTTATTTCTTCCTCTTCTCTTCCTTTTTTTCTCTGAAATTTCTACTCCCATACCCCTATAGAATTACATTAATTTATCCATATTCATACAATAAAATCATGAGAATAATTTTATTTAGCCTTATTTTTATAAATAAATTCGAATAATAGTTAACTGTTTAACAGAAATTGTTGGATTGTTGTGTTCTAAAATAATAAAATGAGCTTGCAGGTGAATATCCACTTTTGTATTTCGAACTATATGCTTTGTGCAGGAATTTTGGATTGTTGTGTTGTAAAATTTTTGAAACATTTTATTCGATTTTTACTGCAGATTGAGCTTGCTGAGGTTTATAATGTACAATATGAACACACAAAAATTTTTTGTTTTTATTTTTGTTTTTTTAAATAATGAACGGCCAACTAGGAGAAGTCACTTCTCTTTTTGTCCTATTATCATATTCATAAAACTGTTGTAGGTCTGTGTAATGCGTCCATCTAAAGCATTTGTATATGTAACAAGAGAAATTATCACTTTAATCATTACGTTTTTATTAAATTATTTATGATGTCTACAATATTTAAAAAAAAAATTCATTTGTCTACAAATTTTAAAAAAATTTCAATTCAATTTTCAATTGAACGAAAATAGTTCTATTTTAAAAATAAAAATATTATAAAAAAGTATATTTCAAATATGAAAATAGTACTAAAAATATTTTAAAATGACATAATTAATAATTTTTAAAATATTAAAAATTATTTGAATAATTAAATAGAGTAATGTAGACATCTCAAATTTTTATCCTAAATTGTATTTTAAAAGTAATGTGTCAATTTTAATTTAGTATAATAAATAATTTTAAAATTTATATTATTTTATCGTTCAATATTTATTTGGCACATTATTTTTATAATATAAATTAAGATAAGAATTTAAAATATTTAATTGAGTTATTGTGCACAGGTAACACCAAATGCAAAAGAAAAGTGCCCGCTATTCAATGTTCCATCTGATATTTGCTTATGCAAACAATTTAACTTAAAATATGCAATAATTGAAGAAAAAAGAGTGATTAAGTTCATTCTTAATTTAGATTTATCTTAATAAATAAATGCTAAGAGGGACAGAATTGCCACAACAATGTGATCTAATTATACATGTAATATAATAATTCTATTTTTTAAATAAAATTTATTATTATATTTATTTTAATTGTAATGTAAGAGCAATTACAATATAAAAATTTAATAATAAAAATTTATAAGTATTATGAAATTAATTATCTTTTATTGATATTTTATTTATGATACCAAAAAAGTACTATTCTTTTTTACTCACTTTTTTTTATATTTGTTTTCCCCCTAAGAATTCCTCCGACCCTTAGGTTTAAAGGTTTAGAATTCAATCAAAGCAAGTCCAAGAACAATGGTTAATGGGCTTAAATTCGACAAAGCATCAGAAGCCAGTGTGGATGCAAAGAATTTGATCGACTAAATGACAAAATATATTCAGCATGTACTAACGCTACTGCAATTATGGCTGAGTAGGTATCGACCCAGACCGATTAAAACAAGCCTCACTTAAACCAAAAACATCAATGGAGACAAACCCAATGAATATTTTTAACACATCAGAAGTGACATCTAATATAGGGTAAGGACAGAGACAAAATCTATGAAAAAGATATTCAGCGCATATCAGGAAGGGTAGTACGAAAGTATCTAGCGTGTATCAGAAGTACAATAGGGAATATCCGGCGTAAGACAGAAATACTGTAGAGAAAAGCCCAAAAAAGTCCCTTAAAGGTCATCACTATAAAAACTAAAAGAGGGAGACATGAAAAGGATTATGAAAAATTTTCAAAAAAGATAAAGAGAGAGAAAAAAATACCTTCCTCCTCTAAAGGGTTTTACTTCCTTATTTTGTCATATTTTTTTATAGATCCTTTTTTCTGATTTAAGCATCGGAGAGTCTTCGCAGGAACACCCCCCCCCCTCCCCTTGCGAGACCACCTTTGAGCTTGTGTGTTCGTGTTGTCATTGCAAGTCCCACGCTTAAACTCGCAAAAAACAGGGAATCCAAGCCCGTACATACTGATCTAGCCCAAACAAAGCCTGAATTTCGATTCCCCTTTAAACAAATTTAAGGCTCGTTGATCTGAAGAACCACTTCTTCGGGTCAATAGTTTTTGGCATCGTCTGTGGGAAACAAACAAAAAGCTTTGTCGGGAGAAGCAATGTTCTAGAATGGCCAAACTATCATCTGCTAGCAAAAATCTGATTGCCGGGAAGCGAAACCTAAATCAACCTCTCCCTCGAACAGAAAGCTCTCTGCCCCCCTGAAATAAGGGAAGAAATGAGAACATTGAGGGAGGAAATAGAGGAACTAAGGCAACTTATAACTGAATTAATTAGGGACAAGCGACTGAGAGCCAGAAATTATGGGAGAAAATCTCAGGAGGAGATTCGAAGATAGGTGGAGCAAAGAGAAAGACCGAAGACTCCGTACAATTTGACCGGGACAAATAGGCCAAGTTAGGCGACCCCTGAAATGGGGGAGACAGAGCCAGGAGAGCCGGAGCTGTCGGCGGAAAGAGAACCGTCAACAGAACCACGACAGCATCAACAGAGAGAACTGAGCCTTGAGAGTAAGATTCGCAGTTTGAAAGGAAAGTTAAAAAGTCTCTTGGCCGAAAGAAAGAAGAAGAACCAGCCTCTTGAGGAGAAAACAAAAAGTGAGAAAAGGTCGCTGCTAACGGATAAGGTGAAAGATATAGAGCTCTCGGGCGGGTTCTGACTCTCAAACGTGCCCACTTACAAGGGAGTCACTGACCCTAATCATTACGTAGATCAGGTCACCGACCTGCTATCCATAGTAGGACTGAGGCAAAACCAAATGTGTCAGCTCTTCTATATGAACTTGGAAGGACCGGCGTTGCTCTGGTACAGGGGGTTAAAACAACGCAGCATTGCGACCTATAATGAGCTAACCGAAAAATTTATCCAACATTTTCGGGGCTCATACGAAGTAACCAGGGACCCGGAATAGCTGAAATAGATCAGGTAGGGTTAAGAGGAGTGCCTAAAGGACTACAATTAGAGGTTCCACAAAGAAGTGATAGCACTGGGGGAGTTCGACCAACCTATTTCCCTGGAAGCCCTAAAGGCGGGGTTACGACTGAATCGATTTTGGCACCACTTGGCAGAAAATGGTACCACAAGCTACGCGATAGTGTACAATAAAGCCCTTAAATAAATGTCGATAGAGGAATGTGAGAAAGCTATAAGATCATTGGCTGAACCACCCCAAGGAAAAATGCGACCGCACGGGGAAGCAAGACACAGGGGAGGGGAAGAGAGCCCAGCTTCCTTCGCTAAAATATCAAAGGATGGAGGGCGAGTACCGCCCCCCACAGGGAAGAAATTTTACAAACTGGCGCTATGATCCAAATAACAGAAACAACGTGTCGAGCAACGTATCCCAGGACCAAGGGAGAAACAGAGCCGTTTTCGAATAGGTGGCCCCTCGAGGGCACCCCAAAATTTGATAAGCGACGAACTACCGGGTATGGGGAAATGGTGGCAGAGGTTAAGGATTTTGTACCTTTAGTCGTGCCACTTGAAGATGTCTACGAGGCTATCTGAGATAAGAGATTGCTGCAGAGAACCTATAAAAGGAAGGGAGATCCCAAGAAATGGTGCTACATGTATAAGGGTCCTGGGCACACAACCTGAGAATGCACTGAACTAAAAAAATAGGTCAACCACCTGATGAGGAACGGGTAGCTAAAAGAATTTTGAGTAAATCAGAAGACAACGACCATCAGTCCAGTTAGTACCTAGAATCCTAACTCTGTGGTAATTATTTTGATGGGACCCACATTAGTGGGAGACTCGAATAAGCAACGAAAGTACTATTTAAAGTACCTAATGGTGGCACATTAAGTCATGTGCAACATCCCTTTAGCCAAGAAGCCGAGGCTACCACAAGAAGTGCCGATCATGTTCACGAAAGAAGACACTCAAGGGGTCAGTTACCCCATGACGACGCGTTTATAATCAAAGTAGTGGTAACTGGGGAGAGAATAAACAGGGTGTTCGTTGACCCGGGCAGTTCGGTCGACATAATTTTTAAGAAAACCCTGAATGATCTAAAAGTCAAGAACCTCCACATAGAGAAAACCCAAACAACGCTACAATGATTCAGAGAAAGCTGTGTCATGCCAATCGGAGTGGTAACCCTCCCTCTCACCATCGGACGAAGGCCCTATAAGAAGACAGTGATCACTAGGTTCCTGGTTGTGGACCTCCCATTCTCGTATAGAGTCTTCATCGGGCGACCATTGAGGGTGAATACTAATGTAGCCCTATCCATCCATTACCTAAAGCTAAAGTTCCCCAAGGGAGAAGGGATCGAGGTAGCATCAGGGGACCAGAAAGCGACGAGGAGCTGTTACGCAGTCATAGCAGAAAGGGTGTTTTGTATTTCCGCCATTGATCCGAGAGAGGGAGTCCTCGAATCCCCAAAGCCAACGGAGGAGATGAAAGAACTTTAGGTCAAGGTCGGGGAACCAGGGAAGGTGGTTAGGATGGGGACCCAGTTAGAGCTGAGAGTCGAACAAGAGCTGACCCGTTTGATTCGAGAGTTCATCTTTGTCTGGTCCCACCAGGACATACTTGGAATTGACCTAAAGCTGACCGCTCACAAGTTAACTGTCTGCCCCACATCCCGACTAGTCAAGCAAAAAAGAAGAATCTTCAATTAGGAGTAGAACAAAGCTGTAGCGGAAGAGGTAGAAAAACTGCTGGTGGTTCGGTTCATCAGGGAGGTCCACTACCCGGAATGGTTGGCCAACGTAGTGATGGTAAAAAAGGTAAGCAGAAAGTGGAGGCTGTGTGTTGACTTCACTGATCTGAATAAGCCCCAAAGACAGTTTCCCACTCTCCAAGATAGACCAATTGGTGGACGTGACCACAAGGCACAAGCTACTGAGTTTTATGGATGCCTTTTTTGGCTACAATCAAATCTCGATGTCCCTCACCCCCCGACCAAGGAAAAACATCCTTCATCACCCATCAAGGAACCTATTGCTACCAAGTGATGCCGTTCAGATTAAAAAATACAGGAGTCACCTATCAAATGTTAGTAAATAAGCTTTTTAGAGAACTGATCGGTAGAAATATAGAAGTATATGTGGATGACATGATAGCAAAATCGGTAAAAGCAGCCGACCATGTGGCCGACATCACGGAAGCCTTCGCGGTATTAAGAGGGAACGGAATGAAGCTGAACCCTGAGAAGTATGTTTTCGAAGTAAAATCTGAAAAATGCCTAGGCTTTATGGTCAGCCAACGGGAATAGAGGCCAACCCAGATAAAGTTCGAGCTATCTTAGAAATGAAGTCCCCAAGCACAGTAAAGAAGATCCAGCTGCTAACTGGCAGGATCGCAGTACTAAATAGATTCATCTGCAAAACCACTGATAAATGTTTCACATTTTTTCAGGCAATCAAGAAAAATAGGAAGGATCGGTAGACCGAAGAATACGAGCAAGCTTTCCAGCAGTTGAAGACCTACCTCTCTAAACCAGTACACCTGACAATCCCAATATAAGGAGAACCGTTGGTAGTGTATCTGAGAGTCTCAGAACGGGCGGTCAGCTCAGTCCTCACCAAAGAAGAAATGGGGGTACAACGCCCGAAAACTAGCTGTTGCACTAATTGTGACTAAGAGGAAGTTGCAACCCTATTTCCAACCACATACCATCGTGATGCTAACTAATCAACTACTCAAACAAATCTTGCACAAGCTAGACCTATCGGGTAGATTGGTCAAATGGTCCATGGAGTTGAGTGAATTCTGTTGGCGCAGCAGGATCTAGGCACGTGGGTGTATGCATGTGCAATTGTGCCTATTGCCTAACGCAGTGGAAATATAAATTTTACAATAAACACAATAAATAAATATATTAATCACATTAATATATTAATAAGATTAGAGAACACACAAAACGTGTAACGTTATACACATATTTTTCCTGGAGTCCGCATGGAGATCAACTCGTGTGCAGTTCTAGTCACCAACTCGGTGGGCTTGGTGAGCTAGAACAGCAGCTCCATATTCAGTTTAGATTAACTCTTAATCTCCAAAATGGCCAGGAGTGAATTTACATCCTTTTTTCTAAAATGATAAGAAATGGAGAACTTGGAGTAATTTATAATTACTCCAATTAGAAGCAGAGAAAAAAATGAAACAATTTCATTTTTCTTTTCCTTTTTTTTTTCCTTCTCCTTTCTTTCTTCTCTTTTCTTTCTTCTCTTTTCCTTTCCTTTCTCTCATTTTCTTTCTTTCTCTCTCGGCCGAATTCAGCCTTCTCTAAAATTCTTGCTTCTCTTCCTTTTTACTTTCTTTATATATATATATATATAATATAATATAATATAAAATATAATAATAATATAATATATATATATATATAAAAGGGAGAGAGAAAGAGAGAGAGAAAATGATTATTTAATAATTAAATAATCATAGTTGACCATTTTGCCCCTCATAAATAGTTACCAAGTTTACCCCCTAGTGAGTTCCACTAAATTTCACACTTGGATAAACTCAACTGAGGGTCCACAATACACTACGTGTCTTTATACAATTAGTAAATAACATTTATTAACTAATTGTTGTATTTAACACTTAAATATAGACACGCACGTATTCCCGTAGAATCGCTGAATATTGCTGGATTAAATAATTTAATCTGGCACGCTACCCCAATGCACAACAAGTACACTCCATATCGCGAGACTCCCTAGGTTCTACGCCCGATTAGTCAAATGAAACTATTCCATGAGTCCGTGAGCAATGCCCCACGCACACATCACGAATACACAAATCAGCATATTGAACCATACAAGTTGAGGTTACAACGCATACATATAGTTCTTCCGTCATGATATACAGGATGTGCAGGGATATAAATTATCACCGTCAAATCCCCATGTGCTCATTCATATCTTATCTCCAGACTTGTATCTCAATGAACAATATGCGCAAACGCTTTTGCCATATTGTTCTACCCCGTCGGAACTCTTTCCCGGGATGATTGCTTGTGGCTACAAAACTTTCTGAGATACAATCTCGAAGCATCTGGATATCAAACTCCATATAGGAGCTGATGGATCCCATATCTGTACGCACCGGACTCCATAAGCATCGGACCATACCCAGTGACACCCAGCGGTCACACCATGAAAAGTCTGTGACATATGTGAAATCAAAGTATGGTGGATCACTTACAAGCCCACCGTGGCACTCAGGTCAAAGGATCACATATACTACTCAACTCAAGAGGACCCTCCGTTGACGGCTTACATTAAATGTCTATCAGAGGCCCTCGTGAGTCTATCCTATATCTAGTCCTAACTGAATACCCATATGTCAATACGAGCTCCAAGCTCATGGTCAGTCAGGAACGACCATCGATACCCGACAGACACGACATATGCTGATCTATATATAAAGGAATCCACCGATAGACCCGCATCGGTAAAAATAGATCAGGGACTGTCATTCGAGAACAAACTTACACAACATGTATTTTCTGGCACCCGATTGCAACTCTTGCAACTATATAATTACTAGTATATTCCCAGGTCTATGTCCCATTACAAACAAGGCTTCAATTCTTGGATCTGCTGAGTATTATAACCAGCTAACACTTAGCTGTGCTAACATTTAGCAATTATATATCTCAGGGTGGCTGACTATGAGCTCTTATCTAAACCCTTTAGATTTGATCTGAACTCCTTCAGATCTACCATGTCTGTAATGTTACATGCATAATACCATATAATTGGGTATTAGCGATTTAATAGGAATGTACACTTGTATAAATACATAAGTATATGTACATTTAGGGATGGCACGTAAGCACCAACCCTAATAAATTCGACATTCAATACCAGCCCCAAACTGCCATTAAAGGGCAAGCCCTGGCTGATTTCGTGGTCGAAAATACCTATGAGACAGCCGCTGGTCAGAAAGTCCTCGAGACAAACTCAGAAGCATTGGTACTTTACATTGAAGGGGCTTCTAACTTGCAGGGAAGTGGGGCGAGGATTGTCCTCATCAGCCCCGAAGGAGACAAGATCAGGTACGCTATTCGCTTCGGTTTTAAAGCTTCGAAAAATGAGGCAGAATGTGAAGCTCTTCTAATCGAGTTAAGAGTAGCTCAAGTGTTAACCACTAAGGTAGTGTTGGTCAAGAGCGGCTCTCAGGTAGTGGCGAACCAGGTCAACGTCGATTTCGAAGCAAGAGAGGAAAGAATGGTCGCTTACCTCACGATGGTACGAAAAATGACTGAAAAGTTCATGGAGATAAAAATAGATCTGATCCCGAGGAACGAACCATCAAGTGGATGTTATAGCTCGGATGGCGTCAGCAGAATATGCCAGTATCCCTAAGGCAGTACCCCTAGAATTCTTGTCGAGACCAAGTACACAGGAAGGCGAGCAGATCGCGTAAATAAAATTAACGCCGAGCTTGATGGACCCCATCAAGGACTACGTCATGAACGAAATGGTTCCATACGATAAAAAAAAGCCCGAAGAATTAAATACCGGGCTGCAAGATACTTGATGATTGAGCGAGTATTGTATAGAAGGGGTTTATTTCACCCCTACATGAGGTGCCTGAACCTCGCAGAGGCAGAATGGGTCTTAAGGGAAATCCACAAAGGAGTATGCGGTAATCATTTGGGAAAAGAAGTGTTGGCCTATAAAGTCTTCCGAACAGGTTATTATTGACCCACGATCCTCCAAGACACTAAAAATATTGTTCAGCGCTGTGACACATGTTAGAAATTTACAGATAGGATTCAACCACCCGTAAGAGAGCTGGCCACAATGAGCGAGCCATGGCCATTTGCTCAGTGGGGGCTCGACTTGGTCGAGCCACTCCCCCAAGGCAAGGGGTCATGCAAGTATATGGTCGTAGTGGTCGAATACTTCACAAAGTGGATCGAGGGCGAGCCACTACCAAAAATCACGAAAATGAATGTCCACGATTTTATCTGAAAGAATATAATCTGTCGGTATGGTGTCCCTCACTCTATCATCACCGACCACGAAACACAGTTCAACAATAACCATTTTAAGCAATTCTGTGAGCAACTAGGAGTAAGACTGTCGTTCGGCTCCCTAGCGTACCCTAAAACCAACGGCCAAGTCGAATCCTCTAACAAGTTGATAAAAAAACTGCTAAGAAAGAAGCTAGCGAATAGGAAGGGAGTATGGGTAGAAGAGCTACCAGAAATACTATGGGCACTCCGAACAACTAGCAAGACAGCCACTAGCGAGACGTCATTCTCTTTGGCCTATGAAAGTGAAGCGACAATCCCTGCAGAAATAGGAACGCCGACCCACCGGGTACTAAAATTTTCTGAAATAATCAACAACGACCTGATAAAATAGGGTTTGGACTTGGTCGAATAGCTTCGGGACCAGGCCCAGATCCGAGCAACACCCTACCAGCAAAAGGTGACCAAATACTACAATAAAAAATTCAGGGCCCGAAGTTTCGAAGAAGGAGACCTAGTGCTACGTAGGATAGTGCTCAGCACGAAGAATCCTGTGGACGGAGTCCTGGGTTCCACCTAGGAAGGGCCGTACAGAATTCTCAGGCACGTAGGAGGGGCATACAAACTCAAAGAAATAGACGGGCGAGCCGTCAGGAAACCATAGAACGCCGAACTGCTAAGAAAATAGTATCTCTAAGCTCTTGTTTGTAACCCCTCTCTGTATGAACATTGTATTTAAATAAAACTTGTTTCTTTTCTTCTTGTTGCATGGACATTTGCTAAAAGCAAATTGAATAGTATACGAAATAAACCACCAAAGCAAGCGCACTCGGATTATTTAACAAAAGCATCATCGTATCTTGAAGAATATCTTCACCATCGCTGGCTTGATGCTTGCAGAGCAATTTGCTGCGTTCTGTTTGACCTTTGTTCTATTTTCACCATCATCGGCTCAACGCCCGCGGAGTGACTTGCTGCGATCAGTTCGACCTCTGTTCTAACTTCACCATCACCAGCTCGACGCTTGCGAAGCAATTCATCGTGTTTGGTTCGAACTTTGTTCTATCTTCACCATCACTGGCTCGACGCTTACAGAGCGATTCACCGTAATCGATTCGACCTTTGTTCTATCTTTACCATCACCGACTCGACGCTTGTGGAGCGATTTGGTGTGATCAGTTCGACTTTCCTTTTTCAAAATCACACCTAGACGGGTTGGTAGGGCAAGGGCTGTGGCACTTCCACCGCATTACCACGGGTTACACCGTGGCGCCCATTGAAGAGGGTTGAACCATGGCTTTTTTACGGTATCACTGTGGCCTTTTTACAGAACCCATGACACGCTGTTCAGCGTTATTATATCGAGACGCTCCCTAGAGTATTGAAGATCTGGATGGCTCGGTGGGGCAAGGGCTGTGACACTTCCACAGCATTACCACGAGTTACACTGTGGCGCTCATTGAAGAAGATTGGACTGTGGATTTTTTACGGTATCACTGTGGCCTTTTCACAGAACCCATGACATGATGTTCAGCGTTATTACACCGAGACGCTCCCTCAAGAGTATTGGATTGTACTTGGACTCGGCTCAGGCTACCCGCTTAGGACTACACTAATGGCCAATGCCCATTACGGGCAGCCCAATTATTCAACTGAATAGAGCCCCACTACAAAATGCCCCAAGTAGCTTCTACTTTAAATTACTCCTAAAAAAGTGCGAACCAAGCAAAAGTACCTGCTCAACCGTGCTGACAACGAAAAGCTATTCGGCCTATGAGTTAAAAGCAATTAACTGCTAGTCGGTCCTGACTAAAGCTGTTTGGGAGGCTAACTAGAGCTGTTCGGAGACCGGTCAGTCCATCTTTATTATGAGTATTCTCATTCGTAAAATATCAGTCAACAACGACAATTACCCCAAATAATTTTTATTTGTTATGTATGTTTCATGAGCGGTTCGGCCTTTTCAGCTAACAGCACTACAAAGAGAAAAATCTACCCAGAGCAAGTAAAGGAGAACGAGCACACATTAGAAAAAAGCAAATAGTCCATTCATTGAAGGTTTGAGTACGTCAGTCTAAAAAAAGAAGGGAGAAGAAACAAAAAAAATAAACAAACGCAAAAAAAAAAAACTGTGGAGGAAGCGGCTGTAGGGGTGCGGATCCACTCAAACAGCGAAAATAGTGGGAAGACCCGAGTAGTAATGCGGATCGATAGGACCAAAATAAAGTTTTCAATTCTGATAAATCAAAATTAGAAATTAGCGGACCTCTATTTTTTCTCAAGAATCCTCCTACTCCGACCTTTAGGCCCAAGAGCAACGGCCAATGGGCTTAAATCTAACATAGCAGCAGAAGCCTGTGCAGATGCAAGGAATCTGGTCAGCTAAATGACAAAACTTGTTTGGCATGTATTGACGGTACTACAACGACGACCGAGCAGGTACTGACCCAAGCCAACCAAAACAAGCCTCACTTGAACCAAAAACGTCAACGGAGACAACCCAAGGAATATGCTTAACATATCGAAAGTGACATCTAACATGGGGTAAGGACGGAGACAAAAAATCTATGAAAAATATATTCAGCGTATATCAGGAAGGGCAGTACAAAAGTATCCTGCGTGTATCAGAAGTACAGCAGGGAATATCTGACGCAAGACAGAAATGCTGTAGAAAAAATTCCCTTAAAGGTCATCACTATAAAAGTTAAAAGAGGGAGACATGAAAAGGATGATGAAAATTTTTTAAAAAAGATAAAGAGAGCAAGAAAAAGGTACCCTCCTCCTCCAGAGGATTTTACTTCCTTATTTTGTCATATTTTTCTATAGATCCTTTTTTCTAACTTAAGCATCGGAGAGTCTTCGCCGAAACCCTCCCCGGTGAGACCACTTTTGAGCTTGTGTGTGTGTTATCGTTGCATGTCCCACTCTTCAGCTCGTGAAAAATAAGAAATCCAAACCCGTACATACTGATCCAGCCCAGACAAGGCCCGAGGTTCGATTCCCCTTTAAATAAATTTAAGGCTCGTTGATCTGAAGAACCACTCATCGGGTCAACAATATCAAATAAGGGATAATTGTTTTGATATTATCATGTCAATAATGTGTTACTTATATCATTAACTTAAAAACAATTTAAAAAAAAAAATTGAACTCCAACGTCGTAGTCTTTTATGATCATCACAAATCAAATTAGATGAGGTGAGATTGGATATTTGGGTTCAACAGAGTCAGATATAAACTCAATTCAAGTAAAACTTGGCTCTAATAATGAGAAACGATAAATGAAAATATCATCAATATCTTGATAGTGTTTAAACAATCTTTTTTTAATTCTTAACATACCCACTTTCCGTACTCAAAAAGTGTCTAACTGAAGTTCTACCTAATTCTTTTTTAATTCTTGAAAGTTATTGAAACAAGATTTCAAAAGAAAAATTATTAAAACAGAAAAGAACAAAAAGCGGGGGACTGTAATCAAGATATAGGTGGGGTGTTTATAACATCAGTCTTGTTTTCTTATGATATTGAAGTTTTGATTGCCAATCCTGAAATTTGAGCCTTCACTTGGATTTTCTCATTCAAATTGTTTTTTCTCTGCCCTATCAACCGTTTACTTCTCGAGAATTTTATGCCCCCTCCGAAATCTCACAACTAAATTTCTAACAATTAAAAGGAAGTAATTTAGTTAGTGTAAGCATTTCCAACATTTAGGTATTGGTTCAAGTTAGATTCAAGTCCCTTCAATATGTTTGAGGGAAAAAGAGTCCTTCTAAGTAGAGAGTGTTATATTTTTAGCACTTCTAAAATTGTGTATTGTAATATAATATTGTAAATTGTCATAAGTATTTGAGTTTTTACAATTGTAATGAGAAAAAAAGTGTTAAGCTATGCCAAAGTTATTTCAAGCAATGACCCCCTATACTTAAATCAGTAAGGAGTTTTATGGAAAAAGTATGAAAGGCAAGAAAAATAAATTTAAAAGAGGTTTTCTAAAGGGTTGTACTGCTTCTAGTAAATGCGTTATGAGAATTACTAGTTTGGCTAAGGAGAAGAAAGTTAAAAGTCTGAAAAAAGAGATTAAAAAAAGATTAAAAACCCTTTCTTAGTCCTTCAACCCTTTTTTTTGTAGGCATATGTTATATAATCGCATTAGGGTGAGGGCAGATTTGTACCTTTCTAATTTAGGCTCATCTTGAACTTGTTGGAATTGAATTTATGCCTAAGATCATGAGTCTCCGAGATTCTTAAGGATAGGAATGATTGGTTAATCTCGTGATTATTAGGGATGTCTGTTGATGTCAAAGATTTTAGGTCGAGGACCATAAATAAATCCTAAGGACATTCCATGTTCATTATCAATGCTTCTCTTTGATGGTAGGTTAGAGTCCAAGGTGTCAACATAATAGGCCTTACCATGAGCCTTAGGTGAGGCGTTCTCAGAATGTCCAAACTTGATGTTCATGGGTGACTTTAAGCTTCTTGGAGAGGCTTGGGCTAAAATTTCAAGGGGGACAGAAGTTCCTTAATTTTTAATATTAACTTTATAATACTGAAAACTTTATTATAGTTCTTGGTCTGAGAATTCATCCTCAAGTTCGTTATCATTGGGGTGTTCTTTTAATCTTTAAGCAACTTGAGTTTTTGGTCTTGTTTAATAAAGTTCTCATGCATTTAAGGAATTTGAGCCATTTATTAATCAAATTTTGAATGTCAAGCTGTTACTCCATTAAATGCAACTGCCTCTTTGAAACTCACATATTTTTAATCAGTACAATCCTCGAAACCCTAAGGCTTAATATCAGTAATGTGCGAGACGTTGTACCTTTTTGGCCCTCAGATTTCAATCTAACGGCCATCTAGGCCTCAACAGTTGCATCATTCAGTTGAAGATGTTTTTAGGTATGAACTCATTTGGAGTGCACAATTGTTTCAATGGCTCAATATTGGCTCTTGGATTTCATTATAAGTATGGGGCTCTTGAGCTATTTTAGCACTTTTGCTTATTTATGTTATTTGAAAAGAGAAAGCGTTTATCTGCCTTGTAGAGAGAAAAAGTGTTTAAATTCATTACAACAGTTGTTTTTTAATTCTGGTTGCTAATTTCGATCAACATCCGCCTGTCCTTGATTATTTTTTGCAATCTACTATAAGTTCTTCCCTTTTATTGTATTTTTTCTGCAAGAAACACTCTTTATTTTTGCCAAATATTTTATGCATTATTTGAATGCTATTATGGATTGTGTCTTAACTTCTTGTAACATATTTGCATGTCTAGTATTATCTTACTTAATGGCTTGAAGTAATGTAGTTTTTAATTTTAAATTGTGCTTGAAATTTTTTTTAAATTTGTTTTGTTAACTATTATCTATATTCGAGTCATTATGTTTAATCTCGCCTAAAATATACTTAGTCTGTTTAGCCTTAAAATGTTGGCCCATAGCCAAACAAGACCTCATAGTATAGAGAACTATGCCATTGTAGATGTCAGGTCGAGCCTTAGTAATGTAAGAGAGGTGGAGATTCTCTTAATGAAAAAAAATAGCTGGTTTAGTTAATTTAGAAGAGATTCAACTGTTGAGAATAGTGTTTACTGTGAGTGATTTTAAACCTAGGGTGCTTGCATGTGGGTTTGTATCTATCATTCAAATATAGCATACGTATCATATACATACATGCACAGCGAATGAGCAGAATACAAATTACTCAATAATGAACACAAATAAACGTTACATGTTATCTCATAAATATAAAATACATCAAGATTGAGAAATAGTACATTGTCAAGCCTTTGGTATTTGGTCGAACTGAAGTACCCGCCTTTGAAGCAACCCATTCATAATTCTAGTTCCTCAACACGGTAGGCTTGGGGAAGCTAGAATAACAGCTTTTCCAATAAAGAATTCAACTCTTGAATCCTTGTTTCTATCTTGTAGTATGGGTAACCAAAAAAATATAAGAGGATAAATGGAAGAGTTATGTTTTTGTGCTCTCAACACTTAAGAGAATTTTCTAACACTTAGCAAAATTCACTTCTCTCATTTTCCCTAACCCTTTACACGAATTTTTGATCATTAATTGAGCAATTAATTGTTCTTTTATTTGTTTATTATTTTCTATCATTTTCTCACTTAATGACATCTATTATATTTGTCATTAGTGTTTTATTTATTATTATCTTTCATTTTCTCACCTAATGGCATTCATTATGTTTGCCATTAATTTTTATTTATTATTATTTACAATAAACCAAATGAAAACAAAATAAAATAAAAAAATTATTTAAATGAACTTGGCCTTAATCTAAGCCAAATGAGAAAATACTTTCTCATTATTAAGAAGCATCTTAAAATTTACTATTAACAAATGTCACCCATTTATACTTATCTTATTATTTAATTAATATTAAACAAATAATTTAATCATATTAAATCATGATAGAAACACATACCAATTTAAATAAAACAATTAATTGTTTGATTTTAATTTAAATAATAATATCATATATTATTATTATTATTATTATTATTTTATTCAATAAACATTTTAATGAATAAAATAATAATATTATTTGTCTAACAAATAAGGCCATTTTGATAATTTTTAAATCAAACAATAATTGGCCCATATGTGCCATGTGTCAATATCTCATTGGTTAACAATTAATTATTAACTAATGATGTATTTAATTCTTAAATCTTGACACGTGCACGACTGGAGGAAAATCGAAGTAAATGTCCAGTTTGCTAGAATTTTCTGAATCGAACTATTTAATCCGGTACGTTGCCCTAGTGCACAACGAGTACACTTCATATTGCAGGACTCTCTAGGTTCACTCTCGATTTGTCAAATAGAACTATTTTGTGAGTCTGAGATCAATGCCTTCACGAATATTACAAATCAGTGCAGTAGACTATACAAGTTGAGGTCATAGCGTATATGTATAATCCTTCCGCCAATCATATCCTAGAAGAGTAGGGATATAGATCACTACCATCAAATCTTTATATGCTCATCCGTGAACTTATCTTCAGACATGAATCTTAATAAACAATATATGTAAACACTTTTATAATATTGTTTATCCCAGTAGGAAACTCTTTCTTAGGTTTATTGCTTATGGTCATAAGACTTTCTAAAATATAATCTTTGAGCATCTAGATATATATAACTCATCCATGTGAGATGATGGATTCTATATCCGTATACACCGGACTTGATAAGCATCGGACCATACCCAGCGACACCTAACGGTCACGCCATGAAAGGTCTGTGACATGCGTAAAACTAAAGTATGATGGATCACTTATAAGTCCAATGTGGTACTTAGGTCAAAGGACCACATATACTACTCAACTCAAGAAGACCTTCCATTGACGGCTTCATGGCATGTCTATTAGGGCCCTCGTTGAGTCTGTTCAGTATTCAGTCCTCGCTGAATACCTGTATGCTATACGAATTTTCAGTAAGCTCATAGTTAGGTAAGAACAACCATCTAGACCATCTATGTATAGTATACATTAGTCTATGTAAAATGATTCCATCGTCAGACCTACTTCGGTGAATTAAGACCAAGAACATATAATTTGAGAATAGACTTGCATAATAATATTTCTTAGCACCTATTGCAACTATATTATTACTAATGTATTCTCAGGTCTTTGTATCATCACGGATAAGATTCTAACACTTAGACTTCACTGATTAATATAACATGCTAACTCTTTAACATTTATAGTTTTCAGTGATGTTAACTCTTAGCATTAATCTAAACTTTTTTAGACCAAATCTGAACCCTTTCAGATCATATAATGTCTATAACGTCACAAGTATTGAACTATTTAATAAAAGTAATTAGCGATTTAACAAATAATGAACTGGATAAATATTATAAAATAAAATATTCATACAACAATGGGATGGCACGTGAGCACAAATCCCCACACTTACGTGCTATTCAAATTGTTGTATGAATCTTTATTTATTTAATATTTAAACAATAAAAGTTTCTTTTATTCGTCAATTATTAATATTTATATTATAAGAAGCTTATAACTTTCCAGACATTGTATATCTAAAAGAGTTTTGGTTAGAACTAAGAGTTAGAATATTGTCTGAAACAGGGACAAAGACTCGAGAATATTATAGTACTAACGTAGTTGCAAAGAGTTTGCAAATAGTGCTAAGAAATGTCAGTCACAATATGTTTTCAAAAATACCATTCCTAATCTATGGTTACCGACATGATCAGATCAGTATTCCTTTTTGGATCAGTGTCTATCCATATCTAGATTGTCTATATGGTTAGTCTTAACAAATCATGGGCTTAGTAGAAGTCTGTATAAGTATACAGGTATTTAGTAAAGACTAGAAATTGAACAGACTTATGAAGACCTCTAATAGACATCTCATTAAGCCATTAATAAAAGGTCTTTTGAAGTTGAGTAGTATTTGTAATCCTTTGACCTAAGCGCTACATGGGCTTATGAGTGATCCACCATACTTTGGTTCTATGTATGTTAGAGACCTTTCAAGGTCTAATCACTGGGTGTCATTAGGTATAACCCGATGCTCATGGAGTTAAGTGTGCCTAGAAATGAGATCTGTCAGCTTATATAAATGAGTTGTATATCCAAATTCTCTAAGAATGTATTTCAGAAAGTTGATGGCCATAAACGTTAACCCCAGAAAAAGAGTTTTCCATTATGGTTAAACTGTTAGAGTTTGTGCTTATGAGCCATCCCTGAATGTACATATACTTATTATTTATACAAGTGTACATTCTCATTAAATTGCTAATACTTATTTAAATAGTACCATGCAATGTAATATTACAGACATTGTATAATCTGAAAGAGTTCAGATCTGATCTAAAGAAGTTCAGATAAGGGCCCTCAGTTGGCCACGCTGAGAGATATAAATGTTAAATGTTAGCACAGTTAATTGTTAACCGATTATAATACTCAGTGAAGATCCAAGAGTTGGAGCCTTGTCTATAATGGGACATAGACCTGAGAATATACTAGCAACTGCATAATTACAAGAGCTGTAATCAGATGCCAGAAAATGTCATTTGCGCAAGTATGTTCTCAAATATTGTTCTTGATTTATTTTTATCGATGCGGGTCTGTCAGTGGATACCTTTATATAGATTAGTATATGTCGTACCTATAGAGTATAGATGGCCATTCCTAGCCGACTGTGAGCTTAAAGCTCGTATTGACATATGGGTATCCAGTTAGGACTGGATATAGGACAGACTCACGAGGGCCTTTAATAGATACCCTATATAAGTCGTCAACGGAGGATCCTCTCGAGTTGAGTAGTATACGTGGTCCTTTAACCTGAATGTCACGGTGGGCTTGTAAGTGATCCACCATACTTTAGTTTCACGCATGTCATAGACCTTTCATGGTGTGACCGCTGGTGTCGCTGGATATGGTCCGATGCTTATGGAGTTCGGTGTGTACAAATATGGGATCCGTCAGCTCGCATAGGGAGTTAGATATCTAGATGCTTCGAGACTGTATCTTAGAAAGTCTTGTGGCCACAAGCATTAATCCCAAGAAAGCGTTTCTGCAAGGGTGTAACAATATGGCAAAAAGGTTTACACATATTGTTCAGTAAGATACAAGTCTAGGCATATGACATGGATGAGCACATGGGGATTTGACAGTGATAATTTATATCCCCAGCACATCCAGGATATCATGATAGAAGAATTATACGTATGTGTTGTGACCTCAGCTTGAATGGTTAACACGCTAATTTATATTTCCGTGACATGTGCATAGGGCAATGTTCACGGACTCATGGAATAGTTTCTTGACGAATCGGGTATGGACCTAAGGAGTCCCGCGATATGGAGTGTACTCGTTGTGCACTGGGACAGTGTACAAGATTAAATTGTTTAATCTAGTAATATCCAGCAGTACCACAAGAATGCGTGCGTGTCTGTATTTAAGCGTTAAATACAATAATTAATCAATAATTATTATTTACTAATTGTATAATAACACATGACACATTATGGACCCTCGGTTGAATTTACTTAAGTACGGATATAGTGGGACCAACTAGAGGGTAGACTTGGTGCCTATTTATGAAGGGCAAAATAATAATTTTATACAATAATTATTTAATTATTAAATAATCATAAATATATTATTATATTTTATAATATTATATTATTATATAATATGATATAGTTGTCTTCTATTTTATTTTTTATTATTATAATATTATATTATTATTTTAATATATATTTGAGGTATATTTGTGTGAATCGGATGAGAAGCAATTTTAGGGGAAAATTTGCTTCATTCTTCTATTTTTCATTTCGATTGATTAAGGAAACAAAATGAAATTGTTTCATTTTTTTCTTCTTGTGAGTTGAGAGAAGGAATTAAAGAAAATTATTTTTCTTGAGCAAATTGGTGGCCGACCAAATGGTAGCAAAAATTAAAGGGATATAGATCCATTTAAGGATTAATTTCAAGTGTTGAAATTAATTATATTACTTACATTTATTGGTTACTAGTTACAACAACATGAAAATTTATATAATTGATCAAAGGATTGATCAAGAGAAAAATAAATTCAAAGTGTTTCAAAGTTAAGCTGAGTTCTGGATATAGAGCTGCTATTCTAGCTTACCAAGCTCACCGAGTTTGTGACTAGAACTGTCAACGAGTTGATCTCTAGGCGAACACTCCGGATACACATGTATAACGTTACACATTTCGGTGATTTCTCAACCTTTTAAATATATTAATATGATTAATATATTATTTATTATGTTTATTGTATAATTTAATTATTTCATAGCTCTAAATATGTATAAGATACGTATTTTATGCAATAAATACTATTGCATATACATACACCCACATATATTAGATTTCTGACATAAACAATATCGCAAAGGAGTTTGCGGATATTGTTTATAAAAATACGTATTTAAAGATATTTCATGGATGAGCAAATAGAGATTTAACGGTAATGATCTATATCTCAGCTCTTCTAAAATATAAGTAATGGAAGGATTATACAGATATGGTTAACCTCAACTTATATGGTTCAACGCTCCATTCTGTAATATCTGTAATGTATATGTGTGAAAAGTGTTCCGTAAGACAAACAGGTGTGAACCTAGAAAGTCTCACAATATGAAGTGTACTTGTCAAGCACTAAGGTAGCGGTACGGATCGTATGGATAGATCCAAAAAGGTTCGAAAAGTAGGATATATTTTAGGACCTATTTAAAAAGTGGTAACCATAGTTTATAAATATTGTAAATAGATCCTTATTGTATGGGAAAGTGCAAATACACGCATGGCATCCTTGCATGGCCATTTGTGTGACAAATGGTAGCATGTATGGACATGTATGTGAACAGATGTCATCTATGCAAAGTATTTACATGGATAACATAAGTGACATTTATCACTCATTCATAGCTTTACATAGCCAAACATGGATACATATTAGACATGTGTCTACAAAATATCTTAGGCCATTTAAAAACAAATGAAATAAGTTTCATTTTGAATTGAATTTAGTTATAGTGTGTATATATTGATTATATTATTTATTCTGCTGCGTAATATATGTTGGACATGCATTTAAAATTTTTTAACATGTACACAATCACATGCATATACCCTAAAATATATTAACATCAACTTCTCGAGGAAAAACCTTAAAATTCATCTAGAGAATGGAGCTCGAGGCCATTGTGGCCAAGATAAGGGATAACGAGAAAGGGAATTCCCTCGTTAAAGTGGTCAAGTCTGAGGACTCAAAGACCACCAAAAGTGAAGAGGACCTCGAGGGGGAAGAAGATGAGGTCTTTGAGGACAAAACGAATAAGGACCTCAAGCCCTTTATAAATGGAATGAGGTAGACTTTGAATTAGATTACCTTTATTAGGAGTCTACTATGACAACTAATGATTTAAAGTGCCTGAGGGTGCATTCAATATTCCCACCTCAGTAACTTTAAAGGTTCATCTTGCTAATAATTTTCCTAGCCAACCCAAGTCTAAAGATGTGACCCTTTACCTTGACTTCTTTAATCTGGATTTTACATTGCCTATATTGCCATACTTTGTCAGAATGTTCGTTTGAATAGGAATCACCCTTTCTCAATTTAGCTTAAACTTTTAGAATGTAGTGTCAGAGCTTTATGTTTTGTGGGCGAATGCTAGTCAGACCGAGCCTGCCTTTTACAAGTTATGATACCTATATCGAAAGAGGGCTAACCTAGCCAAGAATATATGCTTCTAATACTTAGCCCCTTATGAGGGTCTGGGCCTTATTAGAGGATTACCCTAAATTAATAACAGAGTGGATGCCCAAGGTTCTATGCTGAAGGGGGTGGGGCTAAGAAGCCTCTGAACCCATTCTAAGAACTTAGTCCATTCTCATTAGGTTCATATTAAATGCAAATCTTCTTTATTAATTATGTTAGTTTTTTTTTACTTTTATTAAGAGCTTCTCACTTACTCTTTTGGTTTCACAACTACTTGGTTCATGAGACTATAGATCTCTGACTCAGATCAAGTGAGTGTCGAAGCTACTCTACAATAGACTACAAGTTAGAAGCAACTTATATATACGATGTCTCTTCATACTTTAACCCTTATTGTAGCTTTACGGAGAAATGTTCCTGCTGCAAAAAGAAGGTAAAGAAGTAAGTTCTTCTACCACTTTCCTTTATGGTTCTCATTCCTCTTAGTTTGACCTATTTCTCATTTTTATACTTGAAAAAATGCAAAGCAGAAGAGAGGACAACGATAGTAGAAAGAGGTCCTGTCAAGATCGAAGAATACTAACTCAAAATAAAAGGGGATTCTTAACTTCTTGATAGAGTAAGGAAGGAGAAAATAAGGTAGATATACACTGAGGGGCGGCGATAAGAACTTGCCTAGGGTGCCCCTAGTAAGGGCGACCGAGGAACCTTTGAAGAAGCAACCTCAAAGTATTCCTTCAAAGGAAAATAATGGCAATGAGGCGGTCGGCCTCTCATCACTTACATTAACACCTCTCCCGAGTGGGATGTCATCTCATCCAGGAAGGTCATCTCATGGGTCTTTTATTCAGATTGAGGCCAATCCTAGTACAAAGTTTCCCAAGCAAGTTGACTGAGAGAAAGTGGAAAAGCTTGTAGGTAAGCCCATATTCTACTTTTTCATCCATATACATCATTGTTAGCAAGCTAGCTAAGTTTAAGCACTTGGTTTTATTGGTAAGGCATAGGGAATGCTTTATTAGCCTAGAGTGGGCTTAGTGTGTCTTAAAGTAAGACCCCATTATTGGCACTCACATCACGCTTGTCAATATAATAAATTTAAGTTTCACTTCGGTAGTTTTTTCTTTTAACTATTGACTACTCGAGTCTCTAATATTTGTACTCCTTTTGTGGCCACCTCTCTCTCTCTCTCTCTCTCTCTCTCTCTCTCTCTCTCGATGCCACAATAAAATAATAAAGGCCTTTTATGAAGGGCTATATGCCTATGAGCTTAAGGATAAGCTAGCCACAATGAAGAGTCAGTACAATTAGTTCACTAAAGAGCCCAAGACCTTAAAGGCAAAAACTAAAGATGCCGGGACTAAAAGGGTTAAAGCCAAAAGCAAGCTTTCAGATTTAGAGAGAAAAAACTAGCTTTAGGAGAACAGGATGTCCAAGGTCATGGGAACAGTCGAGAACAAGGCTTTAGAGCTCACTAAGCAAACCAAGCTCTTGAAGGCTAATGTTTCTAAGGTTGAGGTTGTGGAAGAAACTCTATAAAGGGAGGAGGCCGAGATAGGGGGATAGTCAAGTAACTGAACAATGAGTTAGAGACTGTTCATGCTAAAAACGGGATAACCTAAGATGAGGCATGGTTCACAGGGATCGTGAAGGGGTTTATAAAGTATGTTGATGCTTTCAAGGCATACTACCCAGACCTTAACCTCAAGTGGCTTAAGGATTTGGCCTTAGGTAAGGGGGATGATGCCACCACTAACTCCACCCATTTTATTTATACTTCTGCCTCAGGCACTAAAGTCCCATCTATTATCGAGGTGAATCTATCTATGATTAACCCTTATATTTCTATTGCTGCAACTTCAATCAAGGATGTAATTGCCTTGATTTCCAATAAGGTTCCCCAAAATGCCGTTCATGATGATGTTATCCCGCACGCTATATAATTTTTTTTTATTTTTGTACTTTCCATTTTATTTTGTAATCTATAGGATATGGCCTCTTGTACATTTTTTTTCAAGTAATGAAATTTTCTCTTTTTTAGTTATTAAGCATATATTTATTTTTATAATCGTCCATGCTTTTATACTTGATTTAATTTATTGAGACAATGTTTCTTGGTCATTTTAGATCCAATGGTCTTGTCATTTTAGACTTCTTGATTAAGCTTTAATTAGAACGAAATAGCTTAGGTGATGGCACATTCATTGGTCATTTCTAACCTTGTTCTTGGACTTTAGTTTAAATAAAGCAAAATAACTTAGTCTTTAGTTTTTAAAGCCGACCTTGGACTTTAGATTTTTAAGTCTGAGGTATTAACTTGATAATAAATTTAAGTAAACGAATCAGTTTTTAGCTTCTTGATGTTACTCTGAGGTTTACTCGAAAAATTACCTAAGAGGGTCACATGATGGCCATGGCCTTTACCCTTTCATTTTTTATACAACCAAGGCTTGGCATGAGAACTTGGCCGAAAGGGTCACATGTTAGCCTTGGCCTCTACCTTATCAGTTCTTCCAATATTCGACCGAGGCACGATTTAGGAACTTAGTTAAGAGAGTCACATAATGGTCTTTGCCTCAACTTTTTCAGTTCTTTTTATAATCAATCAAAGGGTGGCTCTATTATGCACTTCTTCAATAATTTAACATTCCAAGATTTTCTCACTATCTTGCCATCTGCATATCCGAGCTTGTATGTCTTGGTTCTTACCCCCTTAAGCACCTTGTAGGGCCTCCCTAATTTAGGTCGATGACTTCCTAAGTTGGATTATTGGTATTTGTAAGCATCTTCCTTAAGACCAAGTTTCTTTTTGTGAATTTTCCAGCACAAACTCTCTTGTTATAATACCGAGCAACCTTTACTAATAAGTTGCAGTTCTTACTCTTGCCATCTTTCGCCTTTGCTCGATGAGGTCAAGACTTTCTCAATATAGTTCCTCATTTTTGTTTTGTTAAAGTATATCACCTGATAGATCGGCATTTCTATCTAAGTAGAGATCACGAATTTATGCTCGAAGGCCAAGAAGAAAGGGTTTTCTCTTATGATTGTTTTGCTAATGGTCTTCAGTGCCTAGAGCACCTCAACCTATGCTCTTTTCTTATCAGTTAGCTTTTTAATAAGCTTGTTGAAGGACTTGACTTGCCCATTAGTCTTCAGGTGCATTGGGGAGGCGAACAGTAACTGTATACTGAGCTGCTTGTAAAAGCCCTTGAAGTTCTTATTATCAAACTACTTACCATGATATTGGTGATGATCACGAGTGGTATTCCAAATTTTCATACCAAGTTCCTCTACACAAAGGCCCTAGCCTTCTTTTTTATAATGCTAGCCAAGGGTTCGACTTCTATCTATTTAGTGAAATAGTCTACATTAGTTTAAAACACTGTTTATCAATATATATCAACTATTATATATCTAAGTTGGCGTGATTTCTATTTATCTTGTGGCAACTCTCTCTTTTTTATGTACCTCTTGATTGAGTTCATTTAATTGGGACCAGGATCAATCTAAATTATTTCTACGATTTTCTTGATGCTCGGTTTTCGGAACAAATTTGAAGAGAACTAATTGATGTATCCAAGCCTCCTCAATTGAGGCTATTCGTGCTAAAATTCTAGAAGGAATAAGAATTAAAAGGAAGAAGAAAATTATAAAGAAAAATTTATAACAGGAGAAAGAAAATATAGATGGGTGAATTGTGACAATAGAATACAAACAATCTCTTACAGCATTAATAAAAAGTCGAGTATACGCCCTTTATAGGTTTATAGTTGTATCATTTGTTTTAAATTGTTGCTAATTAATTCTTATGATTAATCTAAATTAATTTATCTGCGAGAAATTGGTTAAATGATTGAGTTAATGGTTTGTCCTTTAAAAAAAATTAAATTTTTGAGTCTTCACAAGTACTTCTCCTTAATGCAGAATTGAAATCCGAGGATCTTAATATAGATTCAATTATCATACGCTTAGACCAGATTCATCTCGCCTTATTTAATTATTACTGATTTGGCTTAATCTCATTTATCTGTGATTTAAAAAAGAAAAGAGAAAAAAAAAGGTCTCATGGGTAAGTTCTGTTCACACGAAAGCAGCACTAACATTAGCCATGGCACTCATGGCGTTGACATATCTTCAAGATCCAACGACTCTGATCTCATTTGCTGATAGTCTCCAAAGCTAGAATCGAAAGGGACAATAATCGGAAAAGTAAAGAAAGTGGACAAAGTGCAAGTCATTTTCTCGTCAAGGGGAGGGGACCCCAAATGAAAGTGAAGTGGGACAGTTTTATCAATTAATGAAATGGATGAAGTGATTGCATGCTCCACGCTTTCAAATCCTTTTGTGAAATGAGAAATGATTATTCTATTCTTAACGTTATCCCCAAGCATACGTACAAATGCAATATGCATGATTCGTGTATTGCCTAAGCTAAACCCTAAAGCTGCCATTTGCAGAAACTATAAAATGATAGGTGGTGAAAGGGACAATCACTTCAGCATTTACTTCACATTTTTAATTCCTTTCCCTTTCGGCCCCTTGTATTTCTGTTAATTTGCAGTTGCAGGCCACTCTCGGGCAGAGCTCTGAATTTAGGCCCAAAACTCTATTAAAAGATTAAGTATTTGTTTAGTTATGTTTTTTTAGTAGTCAAAAGAGTTTTTTTTTAAGTTTTTTTAAAATTTTTAATGATATTTGATTATAATTAAATAAGAATTTTTGAAAATAAACAAAAATATTTTATTTTTAGTTACAAAAGCTTAAACTATGAGCTTTTAAGAGTAGGACTTTTTATATTTTTTTTTAATACTTATGTAATATCACATATACTTTAATAATATTTTTTTAATTTCATAATATACCATTGATAAAAATAAATTCTATTCAAAATACATTTTTTCAATTTTTTTTAAAAGTCATAATATCTTCATATCTTTATAATTATCATATTTTTATAAGAATCTACTAAATTCTTTTGTTAATTATTTTATTTTTTCAATAAAAATAAGTACTACTAATCAATATAAATTTATTGTGTCTGGTACAAAAATTGAAAATAAAATAGTAGTATTTTATTTTTAATTTTTGTACCAGACACAATAAATTTATATTGATTAATTGGTTACTATGTATTAATTTTATTTGATTATTATATTTTAAAAAATTGAATTTGAAAAAATACATTATCAATTTAAACTTATATATAAAAATATTAAATTGTTTAAAATTTGAATAAAAATTTTATTAAGTGTCTTTTTTAATAATTTAATAATAGATAAATACTTTTAACAATATATAACCAAACGATCTAATACTTTAAAAGAATTTTTTTATTTAATAATAAAATGATCAATAATTTTTTTTTTAAATGCTCAACTTCTAAAAATTTTATTTTAAAAAGTTCTACTTCTAAAAATTATATTTGAAAATCTTAACAAAACAAACCTTAACTAAGAGACAAAACCCTAAAATATTATTTTATATGGGATATTAATGCTGGCACCCCTTGAGGTTGTATAAATTACACTAGTAATGACTTTAGTTTTAATTACACTGTCTCTTTATTTAATTGAAAAAATAAAAATGCTCTCACAATTTTATCACATAAATAATTAAAATATCTATAAAAAGTAAAAATATTTTCATCTTTTTAATTAAATAAAAAAAGTGATAGTATAATTAAAACCAAAGCTACTATTAAAATATAATTTATGTTGCAACTCCTTATATTTTATTTTTTAAAAAAAGTTTAACTGTTTGTTTGTACTTAATATATAAAGCAAAATTTTTGAAAATGGCTAAAATTGACAGAGCTTTTTAGCTAAACCCATTAATTTTGAACAAAAATACCCTCTGCATATATATTACTTGACCAGCCAAAAAAACACACACTAACTCTTGCTTCTTTTTAATCAAAATCATACTAAAAATACACGAAAAGGAATCCCACCATTATTTGAAGGGAGTAGTCATCGAAATATTCACTTTTTAAAACAAAAAGATGAGATAAATTTATTTTTTAAATGATCATTTATGTTGTAATATAATGTGAGGATGTGTTGTAGTTTTAAAATTAAATATAGATTTGTTCGAAACATATCTTGAATTGTTAGAAACAAATTAATGTGTAAATGAGAAACATTGGTTCATAATGGGAAGATGAAAAAAATTCAAATATTTTTAAAATCCTATCGCTCAAATTGAACTGGGGCAATAACATCTTATCACCCCAGTTTTACGATGTGATAGAATCCTATCGCGTCATGTAAATAGCGCGAGAGGATTTACTAGGTGCGAAAGGATTTACATGAGGCGATAAGATTTACATGATGCAATAAGTTTATATGGCGCAATAGAATTTATATGGCGTGATAAGATTCTATCGCGCCATTTATATGGGTCTTTGAGTTTTAATCGAAATTTTTGATGGGTTTTCTTTTCCTTTTTTTGTGATTAAGGAATTTGTTTGCTCTTCAATGCTTAGATTCTCAAAATCTAAACTGGTTTTTGTTACAAAAAGTTTAGGGATGTTAATATTTCACTTGTTATTAGTGTCAATTTTTGATTCTTTAATTAAGTTACATAAGGGTCTGTTCTGTGTGGCAAAAAGTTTCAGAATATTTTGGAGAAAAAATAAGGAAGATTTCAAGTTGTTGTAACTAGAATTTTTTATGGCCCTTTTATCATGAATTTTTTATTTTTTAAATAAACAAAATTTGGTTCTTACACTGAACAAGCGTAATATTAACAAACAGTGAAAGACATCCAATAATGGCATTCTTATGCTTGTTGTGTCTTTTTAGTTGTTAGAATTTTGTCAAAATCTCTAACTTGTGATTGCTCAGCTATATGATAATTCTATATTGCTGGCCATCAACAACACAGTTTGAATTGAAGTCGTTGCCGCTTGAGATGATGAGTTTTTGAGAATTTGAGAGAGATAAAAATGAAAGTTTTGAGAGAAAAAGATAAATAAAATGAATATTATAATTTAAAATGAATAAATTTAATTTAAAAAATTAATAATTTAAATTATGGGTTAAAAAAGTTAAAGCCACTCGAATAAAGTTATTGCGAACTGTTCGTAGCACAAAACTATTTTTGTTGATATTGCATTGCTAATAGTGTCGACATAATAATGACAAGTGAAGGTCTCGATCTCAGGTCAGCCCCACGAAAGAATTAAAAAATAAAAACAGTTGTTCCAAGTGCACAAGTGGACCATTTATTTTTTCACCTAACACGTAGATTTGTAGGATCGATTTCTGCTTTTGATGATTGTAAGATTAATTTAGCTGCAGGAGCATGAGGGCTGAGCCTCCTAAGCTAAGCTCGTATTTTTATTTGGGTTCGAATTTTCACTTCCTTTAATTGGTGCGTGATATAATATATATATATGTAATTCCTAAAAAAAAAATGATTAATTTAGCTGCTACTTGCTCCATAGAACTAATAAACAATATGTCAAAATATAAAATGTTTGCTTCCTTTTGTTTTTTTTTCTTTTCTTTTCTTAAACTTAAATACAAGTCTTAATTCCTTTGAAATTTTCTTTCATGTATTGGAGAAGGGCGAGATTATGCATTAAGAGTTTTTAGTTGCGCTACTAAAATCTTATTACAAATACATGGTAATACACTACCAATTAAAAAGATGTTTGTATTAGAAATAAAAATGTTAATGGTTCTTTTATTTAAAAATAATTATAGAAATATAAATTCGTTCATATTAACTTACGTGACATGATAAAATCGATTAAGTTTTCATTTCATAATTTTTTATATTTATCTTTTTAATTATGTTTATTATGTGAAGTAACATAAATAAATTTTATAATTAGTTTGTACATGTGGTATTACTGTTTATTTTATGAATATATTCAAGAAAAAAAAAAGAAAATTAAGGTAAGGAATTGAATTTGTCAAAGATTCTGAAAGAAAATGGCAAGTCATAAAGTCATTTCCTTTTTTCCTTTCCATATGGATATGCATTAAAAACATTTGTTGTCTAATAAAATCCGGAAAAAAAATTTGGATTTAAAAAATCATTAAAAACTCTCTTCCAAAATAGAATTTTTAAAAAATATTATAGAGGTATTCAGTTATAGAAGGAAATGACAAAGTTTCCTATTTAAAAAAACTGTAAATTCTAATAAACTTATTCATCATAATATATTTACAGTGTGAGTCATTTTATTTATTTTTAAACTAGGTAATTAGAATTTAAGATCTTTAAAATGAAAATAAGATACCCCATAAGTATTTTATCACTAAATTACTAGTGCAAGTGAATTATCACTAAAATACAATTGTAAGTGAATTGCTACAAGCCTTATGATGATTAATTTTATTTCTTATTATCTTGAATTTATCAGACATTAGAGATTAAAAAAATGATTGCTACAAGCCTTATGATGATTAATTTGAAGTATTAAATGCACAATGTGTTGAGATACTGTAAAATTAATTATACGACCATATACATTACCAATAACTAAATTGATGTTCTATATTCCAATCTTTTTTCTCATAAGATTTAAGGTTTAAGTTTTAATTATTACTCTACTTTAAATAAAGAGTACATTTTTTTAATTTAATATTAAATTTTATCCGATTTCAAACAAAAAAACAAAATTTTCTTAAATTGAAGGGTTAATGTCTTTTTTTCCCAAGAAAACAAATATTTTACCCAAATTTAAGCGCAGCCATAGATGTGGGAACAACTTAGTTCCTCAATTTTTCTATTTAATATTTATTAGTGGAGATGACAAAATTTAGATTTGAATCTTAATTTTATTTGAGTTTTTTTAAATTTTTTCAGATTCAAATTTTTTTGGTTTCTAATTTTTTTTAAATATTTAAGTGAAATTTGAATTTTTTAAATATTTATTTTATAAAATAATTATTAGATTCATATATATATTAAAAATTAATTTAAAAAAATAAAATATAAATATAAATAAAATTTAAATCTAAATTTAAATTTTTAAATTTCTGTAAAAATCTAAATTTTCTAGGGAAAGGTTCACAAATAGTCTTTTAATTATTTCATTATTCTTTTTTAATCAAATGTAAAATGATTATACTTTATTAGCCAAATAACTTATTTTTGGACACATTTATCCTTATATCAAATTTATAACTTCTTTCTCTTTTTTTCTACGAAACTTTAGAGATATATTGAATCAAAATTTATGAATGCTATTACAAAAATCAAGTGTTGTTGAGGATCGCTTTAAATCAAAGAAATAGCTCCGGTAAGTTTTCTAAACTTTGTTAGAAAATTTAAATTTGTTAGAAATTAGATAAAATTTACATTTAAAGTTAAAAGTAGTTGTTATTAACGAATTAAATGAGTTAGAATGGTATAAAAGACGTTGAAATTCGGTTAAAAATAAGTTTTGAAGTGTGTTTGGCGAAAACCAGACCGCGGTCGGTGCGACCGTCGTCAATTTAAGTATCGCGGGAGCACATCTCGGGCTGGAGATGTGCCATGAGATGCGCATATTTTATCTTTTTAAATAATTTTACTATTTTTATTTTTTCAGGTCATATGGAGTATGATGCTTCATATTAATCAACATTAAAGTTAATTAATAATTAATTACTAACATATTAATCAACATTAATTATATATTAAAATCAAAATAATCATATATAAATTATAATTACATAAGGTACTCACAATAATAATAAAAAATGTTACAAACCAAAATTAATGAGTTATTTAAGCAAATTTTTTCATCTATTAGATCAATTCTTTTTAAATTCTATTTATGAAAAATTTTCTTTATTTAATTTAAATAAAATTACATTTATCTAAATTCTATTAATGTATTTTTATTAATATATTTAATGCCTTAATTAATTTAAATAACATTACAATTTAATTAATTTAAAAAAATCAAATTCAAAAAAATATTTCGTGCCACGTGGCATCTTATACAGGCGCTACTTGGCGAACAGTGCGGCATCGCGGATGTCTGCGATGCTGCACGCAATGCGTCCTTAAGGCTCATCGCGGGGCCATCTCGGGCTCGAGATGGCCCCGAGATTGGCAACGGCGGCTGGCCGCCGCTCCGGCCGTTGTTTGCATCACGAATATTAACCCAAAATTTTTATTTTTTTACCTATTTTTAACATTTTTTACACCATTCAAACCCATTTTTCACATAAAATTCAATAATTTCATCTATTTCTAACTTCAAATACAAATTTTAATAAATTTTTAATAATTTTATAAAAAAATTTAAATTTTTTAAAAGTTAAGCAAAACTCTAAAAAATTCGACTATTTTTTTTGTTTGAAGTGAGAAATATGTTGTATAAGTTTTGATCTATGCAATGATAACTTCAAAATTTTTGATCTAATAATTTTTGATAATTTTTTGTAATTTTAGTAATTTTCAAGTGAGAGGATCGTTAATATAATATATAGGCAAATATGTCAAAAATATAAATGTTTAGTTAATAAAATATATTTTATTTTGATGTAATTAAAAAAGTATAATAAAAAAATAAAGGAATTATTTGTGAAATTTTTCAATTTTCTAAGCTGAGTTTATGATTTGAATTTAAAATTTGCTAAGTTAGGATCTAAGTCTCAATTTGTTTTGACATCCCTACTTATTAAAACGTGAAGTGGCATTAAAAAATAGGCAAGAAGTTTGAAGAGCCCAGTAGCCCCGTGCAACCACGAGGCATCCGCGGCAAAGACGTCCGCTCACTCGTTGTCCCCGCACAGCACACATGGCAACATCTCACACTCCTCCTTCCTCGCACTTTTCTCTTCTCCCGTCACCATCCGTAAAGGCACTTTCTTGTAAACCCATGCCACGTCGTTTTGCCACATCCAATTCTTTTTATACAGGTAGGCTCCTGATCTTGGGACCCATCAACAGCTGGTATTAACAAGCCAGTTTACAGACTTACACTTGCAGAGTGTTTTATTTTACCGAGAAATCAATTTGACTCTTCCTTTTTCTTACGCATTTTAAATTTTAAATAATTGATCAATTAATTATTAAATATTTAAATTTTATTATTTTAAAAATATTTATTATACTATTTCTTCATTTAAACTCTTTCTTTAAAATTTAAAATAATTTCTAAACGGTAGAATTACTCTTTTTTTTTAATTATCAGATTTGACTAGACGACACTGCATTAAACTATATTCCTAAAAAAAAACACACCATAACATTCACATAAATTTACTAATCAATCCCTAGACATCCCACGTGTCATCATCTACCCCGAAATTCGGAGAATGAAAAGCACGTACGAAAGAGCACGAATCTTTTTAAAAAAGAAAGTAAAAATTGTGACAACCGCAGAAACGGGGAATATATAGAGGACCCGGCAGAAATAGTTTTCATTTTCAAGTTGCTTCCCTTTAACGATGAAATTTCAAAGCCGATAAACCGAGAAACAAAGCAATACCTTCATACCAAAGGAAAAAGAAAAAAGAGGCGGAGAAAGCCAAAACTTTTATTTATTTATTTACAGCCATGTCACCGCAGCAACAAGAACACGAACACCAACAACCGCTATTAGCGGACGATAGGGAAGAAGCAACCTACGAATCGGACGAAAAAGTGGTGATAATCGGAGTCGACGACGAGGACATCGACAACTGTTCCAGAGCTCCGCCGTTTTCATGGAAGAAGCTCTGGCTATTCACTGGTCCCGGGTTCTTAATGAGCATCGCGTTTCTGGATCCGGGCAACCTGGAAGGGGATCTTCAAGCCGGCGCGATTGCGGGCTATTCGCTACTGTGGCTGCTGATGTGTGCTACGGCTATGGGGCTCTTGGTTCAGCTCTTGTCGGCTAGGCTCGGCGTGGCTACTGGCCGCCACTTAGCAGAGCTTTGCCGCGAGGAGTACCCCACTTGGGCCCGCATGGTGCTGTGGGTCATGTCTGAGCTGGCGCTCATTGGCTCCGATATTCAGGAGGTTATTGGAAGTGCTATTGCGATTAAGATTTTGAGTAATGGGGTTTTGCCTCTGTGGTCTGGTGTTATTATCACTGCTTTTGATTGGTAGGTTTTTTTTTCGTTTATTTTAAGCTTTTTCTTAAAGGTTTAAAGCATGGTTTTTCGCAAATTATTTTGAAAACTAAGGAAAAGAAACTAGGTTCATTTCAAAACTTTTAAGTTAGATTAATGTATTTTTTTTTGGAAGGAATTCTATTAGCTGACCATTCAAAACTGTAATGGGTTAGTTCTTTTTGTAATTTTTTTTTATTAATGCATGATAGATTAGTTAAATACAGGTATTAGAAAAGAATTTAATTTTTTTAGTTCCACTTTTATTTTCTATTTTTTTAAATATAACATAAGCTGAAATTTGGATATTCTGTGTTTAACTTTCATTCTTATACATTATTCTAGTGACTGATTATAGCATTTTTTTTGTTTAGAAAGAATTTTATTACATTATTATTTGCATTAACTTGAATTTTTTTTTGACAGTTTTATCTTTCTATTTCTTGAGAACTATGGTGTTAGAAAATTGGAAGCCGTTTTTGCTGTGCTCATTGGGACAATGGCAATCTCATTTGCCTGGATGTTTGGTGAGACCAAGCCAAGTGGCAAAGAGCTTCTTCTTGGTAAGGACTCCCTTTTCGGTGTTGCGTGAATTTCTTTGTTAATAATCTTGTTTATGTAAAAAAGATTACACTACATTGCATCTAATGCACAGCTAAACATGTTATCTATTGCAGGCATTTTGATTCCAAAGCTTAGTTCAAAAACGATACATCAGGCTGTTGGAGTTGTGGGTTGCATTATCATGCCTCATAATGTGTTCTTGCACTCTGCTCTTGTGCAATCACGAGAGATTGATAACACCAACAAAGGACAAGTCCAAGAAGCTCTCAGATACTATTCCATTGAGTCAACTCTCGCCCTTGTAGTTTCTTTCATTATCAATCTGTTTGTTACAACTGTTTTTGCAAAAGCATTTTATGGTTCTGAACTGGCCAATAGTATTGGCCTTCTTAATGCTGGCCAGTACCTTCAAGAGAAGTATGGAGGAGGACTTTTACCAATTTTATATATCTGGGGTATTGGGCTATTAGCAGCTGGACAGAGCAGCACTATTACTGGCACTTATGCTGGGCAGTTTATCATGGGAGGCTTTCTAAATTTGAGGTTGAAAAAATGGCTGAGGGCATTGATAACACGGAGCTGTGCAATTGTCCCAACTATAATTGTTGCTCTTGTTTTTGATACCTCTGAAGACACATTAGATGTTTTAAATGAATGGCTAAATGTGCTACAGTCTATTCAGATTCCTTTTGCTCTTATCCCGCTTTTATGTTTGGTCTCCAAGGAACATATCATGGGCAGTTTCAAAATTGGTCCCATACTGAAGGTTTGTTTATAATTGCTTTTATCTACATCTGGGTCACAAATCCCCTGATGTCATTTTAACTTGATCTTAATTAACTTTAAGGTATATCAGTGTTAGAGATACCTTTATACCATGCTTCAGTTGATTCTGTATATGAGACCTTTTCTGTAATTGATATAATGAGGGGTAAACCTGGACTACCTCGATTCTCAGCCCAAATTTCTGATTTATACTTGTCCCTGTGTCTCATATATTTGGCTGTCCCCCACCATTTGCATTATTTTGACAATAGCAATCACAATTTTCAATATATTCATGAGTTACGTGTATACAGTAGAGAATTTTCTCTGCCTCATTTACTTACCTTGCAAGAGAAGAGGAGCAAGGAAAGACAGGAAAGTGTAGTCTACTGAGATGACTGTTAAAGCGCTATCCTAAGTTGAAGCTATGAAATATAAGCTTCCTTTCATAACATTCTTCTTATTGCTAAGTTGTTCAGTTTATTGCTGACAGATCCTGCTGGATCTCAAGTTTCTAAGGTGTCCAGTTCTTATGTTGTAGGTTAGAATTAATTAAATCCATATTATTATTTTTTTGTATAAATAACTTTTTCTAAGTTGTTAAACATTGGTGAAGATATGTTCATTCATTAGCATTTTTTCTCATCTTGAACCCTTTTCCCCTCTGCAGATAGTTTCCTGGCTTGTGGCTGCCCTGGTGATAGTGATCAATGGGTACCTTTTGCTGGACTTTTTCTCCTCTGAAGTGAATGGCATGGTGTTTGCCACTGTTGTTTGTGCTTTCACTGGTGCATACGTGGCGTTTATAATTTACCTTGTTTCTCGAGGCATTACCTTTTGTACTTGGCGTGCTCAACCCAAACTGATGACTGGAACTGAGTAATAAATCTTCGACGCCCATCCAATTGAAGTATATATGAATTATGCAAAATCCTTTACTTGAAAGTCCAGGAGATTGTCAAGCTGCATTTGCACAGAATTCTTTTGGCCTTATATTACCAGAGTCATTAAAGTTTCAAACACTTCTGATCTAGCTGTGACAAAGTGCAAGTTATTGGCTACTACATCTCCGTGCAGTTTGAAACAACATATGGTCATTGTTTCTGTATTATAGAACTTGTTTACTGTAGGGATGGCAGTAAACAAAGTTTAGGACGGAAATTTTTAATTTTGTATTTGCATCTGTTTTAAAAATAAAATATTAAATTTTTTTTAAATTCGCTTTAGCGGACATGTGCTCTTACTAAATTCATAACGTATTATCTGTAGATTTTTAAGGGATTGTAAATTAATATGATAAAACATATAAAATTATAATATTAATTTTTAAATTTTTTTTTATAAAATATAACAATTAAAATTATATCATAAATTTAAATTTGATAAAAAAAATTATTAAAGCTAAACTTATTTTAAAATTAAAATTAATAAAAGCAATTCATAAATTGTTAACACCAACTATTAAACATAATAAAATAAATAACTAATTAAATAAAAATAATTTTTTTAGATTTGATTTAAGATTTAAGGACACGTCTTATAAATGAATTTATATTAGTATATTATAATTTTAAGATAAATTAATTATTTAAGTTAATAATATATTAAACATTAAACAAGTAAAAATAAAATAAAATGGCTATCAATATCTATTATATGAAGAAAATAAATAAATAAATAACTCATCTTTCTTAAAATATTTATATTATTTATTTATTGAATGTAATGTTAATGAGATGAAGATTAAAGAGATATCAAAATATATCATTTGATAATTAAATAAATATTTAACAAGCATAAACCAACAGTTTTGTGAGAATAAATAATTAGATTTGACAAAGTTGTGGGATAATATTTGTATAATAAGTGAGCTGAGAACAATTGATAGATCAAGGAAGAGATAAAAATTGTTATTTTAATTTTTTATTTAGGGCTACAGTCAAAGTAATATTGTTTTGCCTTCTTTTTTAAAAAATTAAAAATTAAAAATTATAAATATTTGCAGATACCTTACAAAATCATACCTGTCCCAAACTCGTTGTGTGTTTTTACTTGTGTACTAAATCTGTTTCAAACTTGCTTCAAACATAACAAAATTCTTTTCAACAAAGGTGAATTTTAGCGAGTTTGTGGGTTATTTTGTCAGCTCTAATTTACTATTTTATGTTGTATACATGGGATAGAAACTAACTAGTTAATGATGCAATTAAAACTTAAGCCCTATAAATATAGTTAAAATTTGGTGATTTAAAATCAACGATTAATTTAATTTTGAGTTGGAGATCGGAGAAGAGTTAATACGTAGTTAAGAACGCAATAAGCAAATAAAAAAGATGAAAAATGGGAAGCCAGAAGCAAGGAAGGACAAGAAACACAAATGAAATGAAAAGCCTAAGTGTGGGTGTGGCGGCACTGAGATTTCAGTGTAGCAACACCAGAAGCAATGTGCCCAGCGCTGCAGTGCTTGGTCGAGCTCACACTAGCGCCGCAGCATCAACTTCTCGGAGCCATGACGTTGCTTGTATGAGAAATTTCTACTTTGGTTAGCTAGGGCCATATAGCTGCTTGAAAAGTCCTACTTTGGTTCAAATTGCAAGTTTAAGTTAATTTTAGACTTTTTAAATATATGAATTTTTATTCAAACTAATTTTAGGATTTCTAGGGTCAGTATTAACACTATATAAACCGTTGTAACTCATTGTAATTGACTAAGCATCAATTCATCAACAAGAGAGAGAATAAAGAACTTAGGTTACATTTGGGTACTTTGAGTGCACAAAAAAGTATAATATATGTCCTTAAGAGCTTTTGGGTATTTCTTGAATCTCTTGTATGGGTTATTTATGTACAAAAGAATAAAATAAAAGAAGCTATAATCCTGAGATCCACCATAGACGTAGGCGGTTTGTCAAATCACATATATTGATTGTGTGCTTTCTTTGGTAGTTTGATTGTCTATCTCTTTGGTTGTGTGATATTTATTATTCTTGGTTGTTTATAGTGACCGCTAAGGGTTTTTTAGAGTGCACACTAAAAAACCCTGCAATAAACTGGTATCAGAGCATAGATTGGTTAACTGTGGTAACTTATAAGCATGAGATAGAGAAGTTTAATGGGCAAAATAAATTTAATTTGTGAAAATTGAAAGTTATGGCTCTCATGGTGAGTCAAATGTTAGATTCAGCTCTTGAGGAAACTCAAGCAATAATTAATGAAGAAAAGAGACTAGTAAAACTTGGATCTGAAGCAGATAGGGGAAACGATTCAAAAGAAGACCCACGGTACCATAGTGCTATATTTGAATGATTAAGTTCTAAGAGAGGTGGCTGGAGAGAAGATGACATTAGGTCCTTAGAAGAAACTTAATATCTTATACATGATGAAGTTCCCAGCAAATCATCTGCATGTCAAGAAGAAGTTATATCAATTGTCTATGCCTGAGAGAATTTTAATGAAAATAATATAGATACTTTCAACAAGATTATCATTGATCTTAAAATGATAGACATCAAGATTGAGGACGAAAATAAGGTGCAAGTTTTATTGTGCTTGTTAGAGTTGGTTCTTACGTGTCATTCCAATATTGTATGAATATTAATTGTTTAATATTTATAAAATAAATATTTTGAATAAAATCATTAATATTAAAATATATATAGTACATTGCTTGTAATGCTACAGACATTGTATGATTTGAAAGAGTTTAGATTTAGTCTAAAGGAGTTTAAATCAGCATTAAGAGTTAGCATCACTAGCAATTATAAATGCTAAGTAGTTAGCAGGTTATAATAGTCAATGAATTCTAAGAAGTTAGAGCCTTGTATATAATGAGACAAAGACCTGAGAGTATACTAGTAATAACATAGCTGCAAAGAGTTTGCAATAAGTGTTAGAAAATGTCATTATACAAGTATATTCTCAAACACTATATTCCTGATTTATTTTCATCAATGTGGGTCTATCGGTGAATCAATTTAATATAGATTAGTGTATGTCTATATCTGTAGGGTACAGATGGTTGTTCTTAGCCGACCATGAACTTATAACTTGTATAGGCATGCGGGTATTTAGTTAGAATTGGGTACTGAACAGACTCATGAGGACCTCTAATAGACATCCCATAAAACTATTAATGGAGGGTCTTCTCGAGTTAAATAGTATTCGCGGTCCATTGATCTGAGTGCCACAGTAGGCTTGTGAGTGATTCATCATGCTTTGGTTCTATGCATGTCAGAGACCTTTCATAGTATGACTGCTAGGTGTCACTAGATTTTTTCTGATGCTCATGGAGTTTGGTGTGTGTAGATATGAGATTCGTCAGCTTATGTGAGTAGTTATATATCCTAATGCTCCAAGAATTGTGTTTTAGAACTCTTTTAACCAAAAGCAGATACTCTGAAAAAGAGTTTTTCATAGAGTTAAACAATATCGTAAAAGAGTTTGCAGATATTGTTTTACAAAAATACAAATCTGGAGATAAGTTCATGGTTAAGCACATAGAAATTTAACAGTTATAATCTATATCTTGTCTCTTCTAAGCTATAAGTGACGGAATGACTATACGTATATGCTTTGACCTCAGCTTGTATGGTATAATGTGCTGATTTGTAACATATGTGATGTGTGCATAGAGCATCGATTATAAACTTATGAAATAGTTCCATTTGATGAATCTAGCGTGGACTTACGGAGTCCCATAATATGAAGTGTACTCGTTGTGCACTGGGGCAGTCAATCAGGTAATTTTTAACAAAACCGAATATTTGTTTTAACAACTCTCAAGATGCGCGTGTTAAGACTTAAGTGTTAAGTATATTAATTATTCAACAATTATTGTTGACCAATTAAATATTTACACGTAACGTATAGTGAGTCATCGATTAAGATGACTCAAGTGTGTGGTTAAGTGAGACTCACTGTGGGTTAACTTGATAACCAAGTAAAAGTTTAAGAGTAATTTCATATATTTAATTATTAAATAATCAAGACATTTATTTATTTAAATGTTAAATAAATATTTAACTTAAGTATGGTTAAGAGTTAACTATATGGTTAGGTTAAAAGGATATTTAATGATTAAATAATTTTAACTTAGCCTAAGTTAATTGTTAACTAAGGTTAGGTTAATTAATTATTTAATTATATACTTTGTGGAAAAGTAAGTTAACCTAATTTTAGTTAAATATTAACTTGAGTTAGGTTAATTGAATAATTTATTATTTACTTATTTGACAAGTAAATTTAACTTAATTTAAGTTAAATATTAACTTAAGTTAAGTTAAATTAAACTTAAGTTAAAAGTTAACTATGTTTAAGTTAAATTAAAGGGTTAATTGTGACTTGTTACATATATGTGAAATTGGCATAAAATCATGACTTTTTGTTGCAAAAATGGTTGGCCACACCACGAGAGATGTGAGATGTGAGATGAGAATTATGTTTTATATTTATTTTTAAGTGTTAAAAACAAGAAAGTAAAAATTCAAAAGAAAAGAATAAATGTTGTACTTATTCTATTCATCTCCTTCTCGTTATAGAAGGCTATTATAGAAGTTTTGAATTTTATTTTTGAACATAATAAAAGGCTACTATAGAAGCTTTGAATTTGATTTTTGAAATTCAAGTGTTGAATTAATCAAAAATAAATTCATTGTTTAAAGCCACATAGGCATTTATTTTAATTGTTCAAGAGGTGATGAATGGTGAAACAAATTACCTATAGTTTAAGTGTTAAAACTAGAGATTAAGAGCTAATATCAGGATTTAAGTGTTAAATTAGTGCTGAAATTAAAGTTACTATTTTAGTCAATCAAGCCCATTTCTATTGATTGCTGAATTGCCAATGGGTTCATTTCAAGTGGAACTCCAGCTTAATCCGTTCCAAAGATTTGCAAGGTAAATTCTCAATCTTTAATTTGATTTTATTATTATAATTAGACTCAAATTTATTGTGTTCATTGTTTAGAAACTTAGATTTCTAACTTTCGCTGCATATATAATGTATGAGATGTATGTGTATGTATTAATAAATAATGGACACACGCACATGCACACATCCAATACGGTTTAGAACCAAAACACCTTACCTATGGTGTTCTCTACTTCCAAGTTATGAACACTTTGTGGATATGCTTATATAAGATAATGAGACATTAATAGTGACTAATGTTAAAGTCTTGTTAAACTCTAAAGAATTAGGAAAAAGATCTAAATTTGGTAGTGCAACTAGGTTAGTTGCAAAAGGAAGGGATAGTAAAAATAATAAATAGGGCAGATTCAAGAAGTGCTATTATTGTAATAAGAAAGGGCACTTAAAGAAGGATTACTCAGAAAGAAAGACAAAGAAAGATGGAGGAGCTGCAATAGTTTGTAAAGAAGATTTGAAAATTGCCGAGTAATTGGTAGCTTCTGATGAAAATTATATTGGAGAATGGATATCTGATTCTTACTGTAGTTACCATATATATCCAAAAACATTATTATTTATTAATTATAAAACTATTAAGGGAAGAAAAATACTAATGGAGAATGATATGGTGTGTAGAGTCATGTGATTGGTAGTATTAGGTTGAGGATGCATGATGGGGTAATTAGAGAGTTGCATAGTATAAGGCATATTCTTAGAGTTATGAGGAATTTGATATTCTTAGGAGTGTTAGATCAAAATGGGTATTCATTTAGAGCAGAAAAATGAATACTAGAGAATGATCTGTAGTGGTGATGATGGGTGAGAAACACAAGGGGCTATATGTGATTGATAGTGATGTTGTAGGTAGCTCAACATTGGTTGTTGAGGGGATGCATACCAAAAGACAATATTAAAGTCTTGTTAACCATGATGATAGGGGTCAAAAGAAAATGCATGAGAAGGATGCTGCAGGCGAGGTTATGCCAGTGTCAAAAACGACATGGGAGATTATAGTACAAGGGTCACTTAAGAGAAGATGTATTTGTATCTTTGATGATCAAGGTCACGAGCCAAAATGAGTTAAGTTTAGATAGAGACATAATTAAAATTAACAGTAGGTGATAGATTTTGAAGTGGATGGATCCTAATTAAAGCTTCTTGGAGAGATTTTGAATCAATGAGGGGTTTGTTAGAATTCGGTGATTTATTTTTTTCTTTTAAGAATATTTCTAAATAAACTTAAGGTTTATGGTGCTACTAGTAGATTTTAGGATAAATAAATAAAACGTCTTGCAGCTTGTAATGTGGTTAAATAGAAAAAAAAAGGGTAATTAGGCTTAAACGAGGTAACTATGGATAAATGTATATATAAGGTAGACTAAAAAAATATTCAGTCAGTTGAAAGAGGAAATAATGTCATTTTCCTATTCATGTGATTTCTAATCTTTCACCTCAGGTAGTAATTAAACAAGTTTAGAGTGTTGGTCTTCGAGACTATGGTGTACTACTTAAGCATGAATAACTCTAAGCAAAAAATTCAACTAATACAAGTTTATTATCAATGTGCTCAAGAATAAGTGATAAAAAATAACGTCAAAATCAATTCAAGATTCATGATATATGAAGTTTCTCAAGCATCTATTGTTTCCTAGAGACTTGTAAAAATAAATTCAACCAATATTCTATTTCATATCATAGACTAATGATCATTATTTTAACTAAAATTTAATAACCTAAAAAAAACATTTACTCCACAAGACAACCACTCAAATCATGCAACAAAAATAAACACAGGTTATGTGTTTCTCACCCCTAAACTTAAATTAGACATTGTTCTCAATGTCTAAAAATAAACTTAAAAGTAAGAAAAACTCCCTTAATAGATGACATTGAAACCTTGCAACCTTGTATTTTATTAATAAGACTGTGGTGTTTCTTTGCTCCTAACGCTTGCAATTGCATGTCCTATTTCTTTGAATGCTTGACTTGTTGATTCATTCCTACAAATTAAAAAAAAAACTAACATAACTAATACTGAAAATAAGCTAATAAAAATTACTTGGGTTGCCTCCCAAGAAGCGCTTGATTTAGCGTGTTGGTTTGACGAAGTTCTTTTTTACTCTTATAGAGAATCAAAGTTAATGGTGGAAGCATCTTTGTATATGAGCCTGTTGGGTTTCTTTTCTTTTGGTTTTCACATTTTCTTTATTAGATCATGGGTAATAACTTGTTCCTCATTATTGTGCTTATTCGAAAAGACTTGAATCTTAAATCGGTGAAGTAGTTTTATTGTGCCATTCTCTTTTATCCTTTTATCGCACTACTGCTTCTTCTTTCTCTTTCTTCTCCTTCTATGCCTTAACACATTTTTTTTATGTGAGGATTCAATATCTCCATTTCTATGATCTCTTTGGCGTTTAGGTGCATCACATCAATATTACCACAGTTTTCACTTTCAAATGGCAATTTAATCTCATTGAAGACTTTGAATGTCATAGTGTCATCTTGTACTTTCATGGTCATTTCTCTTTTTTGAACATTAATGATCGTGTGTCCTGTGGGTAGGAAAGGTCATCTAAGGATGATAGGGATCCTATTGTCTTTTTTCATGTCTAAAATAATGAAATCAACAAGGAAGATGAATTTGTCCACCTTTACTAGCACGTCCTCAATAATTCCCTTCGGGTAGGCAAGAGAGTAATTAGCAAGTTGAAGTGTGATATTAATCGGTTTTGCTTCTCTCAAAGTTAACTTGTTATAGATAAAGATGAGCATGAGATTGATACTTGTTCCTACATCGCTTAGAGCTTTACCAAGGTCATGATTGCCAATGGAGCATGATTGGTAAATCTTTTGGGATCTTTGAGTTTTAGAGGTAACTTTTTCTAAAGAATAACGTTACATTCGTCTATCAATGCTACGGTCTCAAAATCCTCTAATCTCGTCTTCTTGAAAATGGTGTTCTTTATAAATTTGACGTAACTAGACATTTGTTCAAGTGCATCTGCAAAAGAAGATTAATATGTAATTTCTCAAAAATGTCAAGAAATTTATAAAATTGCTTATCTAATCTCTTAGTTTGTAACTTTTGTGAGAATGGTGAAGGATGTGTAATTTGCTGATATTGCACATTCATACTTGTATTTTCTGTACTTATATATTGTCCATCTTTCTTTTCTGCATTTTCAGGATTGCCTTGCTATAATTTTTCAGCTTCTACACTTGTATTGCACCTTTGTAGTCTTTAAGGAAAAAGAATAGGCAATCTAGATGGTTATATATCCTCTTGTTGTTCAACTCTCTCCTTTCCCTTCATCTTTAGAAGTGGTGTTGGTGATGTTTTTGTTGGGTGTTGATTTATTAAGGGTGTTTACATGTAGGATATGTGTTTAACAACAAAGTATACATATCTCATACATACATACATATATATATATATATACATGCATATATATATATATATATATATATATACAGCGGAAGTATAAAATTTTGCAATAAACACAATTATTACAAATTTAAAATTAACATAAACGAAATTGAGAAATAACCTTTGAAGCCTTTTGATCAAAATTTGTTGAAGTCTACTAAAATGCAAACTTTGATCAATTCTAGTAATCAACAGTAGTGAGTTTGATTATCTAGAATGGCAGTATTTGATACAGTAAAAGTTTAACAAATTAAACTTATGTTCTTGATTTTTTTTTATTAACACTTAATCAATTAATCAAAAACCTATTTTGCTTAATTGGTTTTAATGCCTTATAAAAGATAATTATGAATTCAACAATTAAATCCAAAATTAAGAAAATAATTTTTCTTTTCTTTCTTTATTATGGCTGGCCAATTTCTTAGTAAAAATGAAAATTAACCTTCTTGATTTTAATTACCTTTGCTAATATATACAAATGAATTTAATTTAATTTCATTTAATTTCAATTTACATTTAACTTAACTTAACCATAGTTAACTCTTAACCCTAGTTAGGTTAAATAAACATGTAAATATTCTAACTATAGTTAACTAACTTAACCATAGTTAGGTTAACCTTTACTTAACCATTAAGTAAGGTTAACCTTTACTTAACCATATAGTTAGCTCTTAACTATAGTTAAATTAAATTATTTATTTAACTATTAAATAAATACATATTTATTGTAATTATTTAACAACATAAATAATCATTAAGTAAAATTACATTTATGTCCTTACTAGGTTACCAGTGGGTCCTACTATTTAACCTTATACTTTAGTTAATCATAGTAAATTACTGGATTTAACTGTATTAAACTATTTAATACGGTACGCTGCCCAAGTGCTTAAAGAGTATATTTCATATTAGGACTCTCTAGGTCCACGTCTGATTCGTCAAATAAAAGTATTCTATAAGTCCGTGATCGATGCCCCACGCACATGTCACGGATATTACAAATTAGCGCATTAGACCATACTTGTTGAGGTTACTACATATTCGTATAATCCTTCCATCATTATATCCTAGATGAGCGGGATATAGATCATCACCATCAAATCACGATAATTTCATTCATGAACTTATCTCCAAATTCGTATTTTAATAAACAATATACGCAAACACTTTTGCTATATTGTTCAAACCTATAGGAAACTTCTTTTCCAGGTTCATTGCTTACGGTCATAAGACTTTATAAGATATAATCTTGAAGCATCGAATATACAACCCACCTATGTGAGCTAGCGGATCCCATATCTACACACATCAAACTTCATGAGCATCAGACCATACCCAGCGACACCTAGCGGTCAGACCATGAAAGGTCTTTAACATACGTAAAAACAAAGCATGGTGGATCTCCCACAAACCCACTGTAGAGTTCAAGTCGAAGGACTATGAATACTACTCAACTCAAGAGGACCTTCCTTTGACAGATTCATAGGATATCTATTGCGGTCCTCGTGAGTCTGTTCATTATCCAATCCTAACTGAATACTTGTATGTCTATATGAGCTTCCACCAAGCTCATGGTTAACTAAAAATAATCATCTGTACAATACAGATATAGACATACACTAATCTATCTAATAGTGATTCACCGATAGATCTGCATTGGTGAACATAGATCAGGAACTCTATATTTGAGAACATACTTACATAATAACATTTCTTAGCATCTATTGCAACTCTTTATAACTATATCATTACAAGTAGATTTTCAGGTCTTTGTTGCATTATAGATAAGGTTCTAACTCTTTAGATATCGCTAACTCTTATAACCTACTAACTTTTAGTAGTACTAACTTTTAGCATTTATAACTCTTAGCATCGCTAACTCTTAGCCCTAATCTAAACTACTTTAAACTAGATATGAACTCTTTCAGATCATACAATGTCTATAGTGTTACAAGCTTTATTACCATTTAATAAAAGTTATTAGCGATTTAATAAAATATTACAAAATAAATATTCATACAAATAAAGATGGCACGTACGCACAAACTCTAACAAACTCCTACTTGCTCTAGTGTCATTCATATTGGTATCTTATACCCATAGCCTCCAACTGCTTCTCAAACACCTTTGGAGTTAAGGCTTTAATAAGTGGATCCGCTACATTATTTATAAAATCTACTTTACAAATTATTATATCTACCCTAGCTATGATCTCTCTAATTATGTGGTATTTTCTCTCCACGTGTTTAAATCTCTGGTGTGCTCTTGACTCTTTTTCTTGTGCTATAGCTTCATTATTATCGCAAAATAATGGGATAGAATCTTTCAAATTTAGAACTATTCCGAGTTCAGCGACAAGCTTACGTATCCATACTGATTCTTTCGTTGCTTCAGAAGTGGCTATGTATTCTACCTCAATGATAAAATCAGTTGTGGATCCCTGTTTGGTGCTTTTTTAACTCACGGCAACACTGTTGAAAATGAACACATACCTAGATGTAGACTTTCTATTATCTAGGTCAGACTAAAAGTCTGAATCTGCATATCCTCTCACCTAGAAGTCACTATCTCCATAAATAAAAAAAATTTCCTTCTACCCTTAAGGTATTTAAGGACATGTTTGACTATCATCTAATGGTTGTCACTTAGATCAGACTGGTATTGACTAGTAACACTTACAGCCATACTGATATCAGGTATTGTGCACATCATAGCATACATCAAGCTTCCAACAGCTGATGCATATGGCATGTTAAACATTTTAACTCTTTCATCTTCTATTTGAAGAGATATTTTCCTCGAAATATGAATGTCATGTCTAAAAAGTATACTAGTTGTCTTACAATTAGTGAAATTGTACCTTTCTAAGATACTATTAATATACAATGATTAAGAGAGTCTTATCAGCTTCCTCGCTCCATCTCTATAGAGTTTTATACCTAAGGTAAATGACGCCTCTTCCAAATTCTTCATGGAGAAGTTCTTACTCAGATAGCTCTTGACTGATTACAACATACCAATATCATCCCCAATGATAAGTATGTCGTTCACCTAGAGAACTAAGAAAACTACCATGCTCCTATTGACCTTTCTGTACACACATGCTTCATCTTCATTTTTGATGAAACCAGACCATTTGATTACTTCATCAAAACAAATATTCAAGCTTCGAGGGGCCTTCTTAAGTTTATAAATGGACTTCTTCAGTTTTTTATATTAGACTAAAGGTCAAACTGGATGTAAAACCTTCAGGCTATTCGATGTATATCTCTTCTTCGAGATATCCATTCAGGAATGTCGTCTTTACATCCATCTGTCATATCTTATAATTATAGTATACTGTTAATGCCAATAACATCTGAATTGACTTAAGCATCGCTACTGGTGCAAAAGTTTTCTCATAATTGATCCCAAATCGCTGAGTATAACCTTTAGCAACCAGTTGGGCTTTAAAGGTTTCAACCTTTCCATCGAGCCCACGCTTCTATTTGTAAATCCATTTACAACCGATAGGATCTATTTGTTGGAGCTGGTGCTCATGTGCCATTCCAATATTGTATGAATATTAATTGTTAATATTTATACAATAAACATTTTGAATAAAAATTGTTAATATCATATTTATATGGTATAATGCTTGAAACATTACAGACACTGTTTGATCTGAAAGAGTTCAGATCTGGTCTAAAAGAATTTAGACCAGAACTAATTGATAATACATATTTTCATATAATATTTTGATACTCCTAAGATTAATTTTTGCTCATTTAGACCTCAAATTGTTTGTATTTGTGCACTTTCTTTATGAATTTTAGGGTCAAAGACATTTGGAACATCACATGAGAAAATGGACGCAAATGGGAGAATTAGAGATAAAAATACAAATGGAGGCACTGTTTGCTACAGTGCAATACCGGGCATTCAATGCCGCGGTGCTAATTGCAGAAAGTGAGCGCCATGGCATTGAATCCCAATGCCACGGCACTGAAACCTGGACAGCAAAAGTTGACAAGATGCTGAAAATCAGGAAATCCAAAAGCAACCCTAAGTGCGCCATAATTTCGTGCTCTTACCTATATATTTGCACAAAACTTACATTTTGAGGAGAGACTCCAGCTGGGACAGCAGCTGGAAATACAAAAGAAACACCTAACTTCTAAGTTTGGAGAAATCAAAGAGGAGGAAAGCAAGATTCAACATCAAAGACATTTGACAGGGATGTCTTCTTTGCTTTGATCCTTTACTTGTTGTAAGATGTTTAGTTTGCATATATTGATGGAATTAGCTTCAAGATTGTGTAGTTTAATGATGAGCTAATTTCATTAATCTAGGATTACATCCTTGAACTCATTATGTGATTGATTATAGCTCTCTCTTTTATGGTATTACTTCAGCTTTTGATATATTCATTGTGCTTGTGTTTAATGTTATTTGATTACTTGGCCAGTAGTTAAATTGATCTGGAAATACTTAAATAAACTTGACAAAGGCATTTAGGTATTCACTCTTAAGCATATTGATACATGATCATAGTGTAGTATACTTGAGTTTCATATAAGATAGACATATACTCATAAGGCATGTATGGCTCATAAAACTTGTGCTTAATGAATTTTGTTCAATTTATTTATCATAGACATATAGATATTTGATTAGATAGAATATATTCGCTTGACCTGCAAAAGAGGCTAGTGATGTGTTAAGTGTTTTGGTCAATATATCAAGTTGAGAAACAATAGACCTGAAAGAAATTTTGCTGAATTTATTTGCATAATGGGGGATAGTTTGTAATCCTAGGATTTCTCATATTGAATTTAACTTGTTGGCAATTTAGTTTATCACTTAGCATAATTAAGTTATTCTTTTACTTGAGTAGTTTAATCTCATACATTAAGTCATTTTCTGGATAATAGTAAAAAGACACCATTTCAGTACTTAAACTAGAAAAGACAAATCATTCTCTGTGGGATCGACACTTTTCGTATCATATATTACTTGTTGCGACAACGTGCACTTGCGCTAATTTGTATTATAGAAAACACACAACAAGTTTTTGGTGCCGTTGCTGGGGAATAGCTTTTCTTTTTATTTTAATACTGATATAAGTCTTTTCTCCTGTTAATTCATATTTCTGTTCTTGTTTGTAGAAATTTCAGGTATGTATGAGACGTTCCAAGAGCGTTGATCTAGCATACTTTGATCCTGAAATTGAGAGGACACTAAGAAGATTACGCCGAGACCAGAACCAAGTGACTAATATGGAAAGGCAAAACCAGAATGTTTGTGTAGAGCCAAGAGCCTTAAGAGATTATGCAGTTCCTTGGGTGAATGGCATACACTCAAGCATTCGCAGGCCAAATATCAATGCTAATAATTTTGAAATCAAGTCGGGGACTATTCAAATGCTTAATGAATCAGTGCAATTCAGTGGCTTCTCGAATGATGATCCCAACGAGTATATCACAAATTTCTTAGAAATTTATGACACATTCAAATACAATGGCGTGTCAGATGATGCCATAAGACTCAGGTTGTTTTCATTCTCCTTGAGGGACAAAGCAAAAAGTTGGTTAATATTATCACCATCTTGTTTAATAACAACATGGGATGATTTGGCACAAAAGTTCTTAGCCAAGTTCTTTCCACCAGCCAAAACTGCAAAGATGCGTAATGATATTACCACTTTTGTACAACATGAGTCAGAATCATTGTATGAATCATGGGAGAGATTTAAGGATATGCTGAGAAAGTGTCCATATCATAAAGTTCCCAAATGGTTGTTGGTGCAAACATTTTATAATGGATTGGTGGGACATTTAAGAACGATTGTAGATGCAGCAACTGGAAGGGTGTTAATGAGCAAGTTCGTAGATGTGGCATATGACTTGTTGGAAGAAATGGCCTCCAACAGCTACCAATGGCCATCAGAAAGAGTGAATCCTAGAAAAGTTGTTGGTGTGCATGAAATTGATGCACTCACTTCTTTGACAGCACAAGTTAGTTTGTTACAATCGGCAGCAGCATAATCCCAACTCGAATTTTTACAAACCAGAGTGGAGGAATCATCCAAATTTTTCTTGGAATAATAATAACCAAGGGCAATCCTCAAAATCCATGAATCCACCTGGATTTCAAATGCAGCGGCAACAGCAACAATTTCAGCAAGAAAAGAAACCTGGTGTTGAGGAATTGTTAATTCAATACATAAAGCAAATTGACCAACTTTTGCAAAGCCAATCAGCATCTCTTCGCACCTTAGAAAACCAAGTTGATCAATTAGCTTTTGTAATGAACAACCGTCCTCAAGGGTCACTACCGAGTAACACGAAAGTTAATCTAAAAGGTGATAGAGAGCAATGCAAAACAGTAACGTTGAGAAGCGGTAAAGAAATGCAAAACATTGTGGGAAAACCTAAACCATCAGCAAATGCAGAAAGTACAGAAAATTCTGCAATTGCAGAAAGTGCAAAAAATTCTGAAAAGTGGAATGAAAAACAAGAAGATAGTGCAACAAAAGAAAAGGCTATACAGAAGGAGAAGGTGCAGCCTTACAGACCACCACCATTTCCTCAGCAACTACAGAAGCAAAAGCAAGAGAAGCAGTTTACAAAGTTTCTGGAAATTTTTAAGAAACTGCACATTAACATACCATTTGCAGATGCATTAGAGTAAATGCCTAGCTATGTTAAATTCATGAAGGACATTCTTTTAAGGAAAAAGAAGCTGGACTAGTATGAAATTATAGCGTTGACAGAAGAATGCAGTGCAATATTGCAGAAAAAATTGCCTCCAAAGCTCAAGGATCCGGGAAGTTTCACCATTCCATGCACAATCGGAAATCGATATTTTGGTAAAGCTTTATGTGACCTAGGGGCCAGTATAAATTTGATGCCTTTATCTATCTACAACCAGCTAGGATTGGGGGAAGCCAAGCCTACAAATGTTACTTTACAACTTGCAGATCGTTCATTCATATACCCTAAAGGTGTGATTGAAGATGTGTTAGTTAAGGTAGATAAATTTATATTCCCAGCTGACTTCATTGTGTTGGACATGGAAGAAGATCTTGAAATTCCAATCATTTTAGGAAGACCTTTCTTAGCTACCGGTAGAACTTTGATTGATGTCCAAAAGGGAGAACTTACTATGAGAGTGTAAGATGAAGAGGTGACGTTTAATGTGTTCAAAGCTATGAAATTTCCCAAAGAAGTAGATGAATGTTACTGCATCAACATTATTGACAGAGAGATTCAAAGGATTTTCAACAACCACTCCAGCCAAGACTCTTTAGAAAATACAGTCATGAATGGGAATGAAGTGGAAGATCAGGAGGCACTGAAGTATCTCAATGCTTTGAATTCTACACCCCACCAAGAGCACAAGAGTTTCAGATTTGAAGTGCTTGAAGAATCAGAAAATATGGAAGCAAGAACCAAACCTTTGACAGAAAAATCGCCAACACTTGAGCTCAAACCTTTGCCTAACCATTTACGGTATACATTCCTCGGTCCATCCTCAACACTTCCTGTAATAATATCTACTACATTGAATGAAACACAAGAAGATAAGTTGCTTAGAATACTGCGGAAGTACAAGAAGGCATTGGGATGGACAATTGCAGACATCAAAGGAATCAGTCCTTCATTCTGCATGTATAAGATATTGTTAGAAGATGAGTAAACGTCTTCAATTGAGCACCAAAGAAGGCTGAATCCAGTGATGAAAGAAGTAGTAAAGAAAAAGATTATTAAGTGGCTTGATGCAGGAATTATTTACCCAATTTCTGACAGCTCATGGGTAAGTCCAGTTCAATGTGTACCAAAGAAGGGTGGAGTCACTGTCATAGCTAATTCAAGCAATGAACTACTTCCAACACGTACAGTAATTGGATGGAGAGTGTGTATGGATTACAAAAAGTTGAACAAAGCTACAAGGAAGGATCATTTTTCATAGCCCTTCATCGATCAAATGCTGGATAGACTTTCAGGGCATGAATTTTACTGCTTTTTGGATGGCTATTCTGGCTACAATCAGATAGCTATAGCTCCAGAAGATCAAGAAAAGACTACCTTCACTTGTCCTTACGGTACATTTGTATTCTGAAGGATGCCTTTCAGATTATGCAACGCACCCGCAACGTTTCAACGATGCATGATAGCAATCTTTTCTGATATTGTGGAACAGTTCTTGGAAGTGTTTATGGACGATTTCTCAATTTTTGGGGATTCGTTTGACGTATGTTTAAAGAACTTAGCATTTGTGCTACAGAGATGCGAAGAAACCAACTTGGTACTGAATTGGAAAAAGTGCCACTTCATGGTGAATGAGGGGATTGTCTTGGGACATAAGATCTCTTTAAGAGGAATAGAAGTTGACAGAGCAAAAATTAAAGTCATTGAGAAGTTGCCACCACCAGCAAATGTTAAGGGAGTAAGAAGTTTCCTTGGTCATGCAGGCTTTTATAGAAGATTCATAAAAGACTTTTCAAAAATTTCTAAACCTTTGTGTAACTTATTGGAGAAGGATGCAAAATTCATCTTTGATCAAGCATGTAATGATGCATTTGAGGTGTTGAAAAGGAAGCTTATTTCAGCCCCAGTCATTGTCGCACCAGATTAGACCATGCCCTTCGAAGTAATGTGTGATGCTAGTGATATTGCAGTAGGTACAGTATTGAGGCAACGCAAAAACGAGGTTTTCTACACCATTTATTATGCAAGCAAAACTTTGAATGATGCTCAGAACAATTATACCACTACTGAGAAAGAGTTGTTGGCTGTTGTATTTACCTTTGACAAGTTCAGAGCATATTTAATTGGTGTTAAGGTGACAGTCTTTACAGATCATTCTGTTATTAAGTATTTGATTAGCAAGAAAGAGGCGAAACCAAGACTAATCAGATGAGTGCTATTGCTTTAAGAATTTGATTTGGAAATCAAGGACAAGAAAGGTTTAGAAAATTAGGTTGCAGACCATTTATCTCGCTTAGAAGGTGGACAACAAATTAATGATGAAGCCTTAATTAATGATACCTTTCCTGATGAGCAACTCTTGTTAGTAGAAAACCTCCATCTACCATGGTATGCAGATTATGTCAACTACTTGGCCAGCAGAATCCTTCCTCCGGACTTGAGTTACCAGCAGAAGAAGAAGTTCCTGCATGATGTCAAATCATATTTCTGGGATGAACCCCTTTTATTTAAGCAATGTGTAGACCAAATGATTCGAAGATGTATGCCAGAGGAAGAAATTAAAGACATACTCATGCATTGTCATTCATCCGATTATGCTGGACATTTTCGCGGAGACAAAACAGCTTCAAAGGTATTACAATCTGGTTTGGCTTGGCCTTCTTTATTTAAAGATGCACATTTTTTTGTTTTAAGATGTGACAGGTGCCAAAGAGCAGGAAGCATATCAAAAAAGCAGGAAATGCCTCTGCAAAACATATTAAAAGTTAAAAGTTTTGATGTTTAGGGGATTGACTTCATGGGACCATTCATTCCATCAAATGGTCAGAAATACATTCTATTGGCTATTGATTATGTGTCCAAGTGGGTCGAAGCAGTTGCCTTGCCAACTAATGATGCAAATGTGGTGTTGCAATTTCTGAGAAAGAATATACTCACCTGTTTTGGTACACCACGTGCAATTATTAGTGACGAGGGATCGTATTTTTGTAATAAATCATTCTCTGCACTGCTTCAGAAATATAGAGTTAAACACAAGATCTCCACTGCCTATCATCCACAAACAAGTGGACAAGATGAGGTTTCTAATCGAGAAGTGAAGAGAATCCTTGAGAAGGTAGTCAAGCCAAATCGCAAGGATTGGGCAATAAGGCTTGATGACGCAATCTGGGCATATCGTACAGCATACAAAATGCCCATTGGTACGTCACCATATCAGTTGATATTTGGCAAATCATGGCATTTGCCTGTGGAGTTAGAACATAAGGCCTATTGGGCAATCAAGTCATTAAATTTTGACTTGCCAGTAATTGAAGAGAAAAGAATGCTGCAATTGAATGAATTGGATGAATTTCGGCTACAAGCATATGAGAATGCCAAGCTTTACAAAGAAAAGGTGAAAATATGGCATGACAAAAGAATAGCACAACGCTCATTTGAAACCAATCAGCAGGTACTATTGTTTAATTCCCGACTCAAGCTATTCCCTGGGAAGCTCAAATCTAGATGGTCTGGTCCATTTAGAGTAGCCAAAGTATACCCACATAGCCAAAGTATACCCACACGGAGCTGTTGATATTGAAGATGAAGGAAAAGGAATAACTTTTAAGGTAAATGGCTAACGTCTCAAGCATTACTATGGAGGAGATTTCAACCGTCAAAGTACCTCCATTATGTTTGTGGAATCAAAGTGATTTACAAGCATAACGTCTAGCCAGAGACGAAAAAGCAGGCGCTGTTTGGGAGGCAACCCAAGGTAAATATGTGTTGCATTAGTATTGGCATTTATTATTTTAAAAAAAAAAACATTTGCAAGGAACGAGCACCGCAGCACTCAAATTGAGGGCCGCAGCACTGGAATCCAGTGCTGCAGCGGGGATAGCAACAAAGGGGCATTTGCACTGATATTTTCCCCTTTTCTCATACTCTCTCTCTCTTACTAACCCTAAACTTTCTCAACCCTCTCAATCCACCCCAATTCACAATCTCAAATCCCACCTTACCCATTAAATTTTCAGCTTAAAAACAACATCAAAACACACTCTAAACATCATTTCACACACTTCATCATCACAAATTCCATCAAATTGCATTTTCTACACAAATTGATAAAGTTACCCCAATCTCAAATTTTGGTGGATTAATCTCACAAGGTAAACAATCTTGTCTCCAATCTCTTATTTTACATTGATTCTTTCTTTATTCTACTTCCATTATGCAATTGTTTGATCAATTTGTGAATACTAAAATGAAAGCTTTATGTTTAACCTTGGAATTGTGTTGGAATTATATTGAATTTGTGTTGGAATTGTGTTGGATTTGCGTTGGAATTATATTGAAATTATGTTGGATTTGTGTTGGCATTGTGTTGGAATTGTTTTAGAATTGTGAAGACCTAATTCGTTATTCTATGTGTAGAAATTTTTAGCCAATTTGATTGGAGTGTGGACTTGTGACAATTAAGGAGATTGGTGGAGGGGTTTTAGTTGGAAAATTGATGTTCTTAGCAAAATGGCTCCTAAGAAAATGAAAACCACCAAAATGGCCTCACCTAGTTTTGACAGCAGCAAGTTTGTCTCCTTAGAAGCATCTGAACGTTATGCTCAATCGATTGTGAAGTGATCGGCTATTCCTGAGCGAGGCTCTAACCTTTTAGAGGGAAGTTATCCCAGTGTAGCAAGAGTCATTGAATCTAGGGGATGGAAGAAATTGTGCACTCAGCCGGGAGAGGCTGTACTACCAATTGTGCGAGAATTTTATGCGAATATTCAAGAACATTCAAACTTACTGGTATATGTGAGAGGTAAGCAGGTAGCTATTGATAGTGCCAGCATCAACAAATTCCTTAAAACACCATCAATCGGGGATGATGATTTTCACAAGATGCTACGAGAGCCGAATTATGAGGAAATCATTAGACAGTTATGCTCCGCCGAGGCAGAATGGAAAATGGGTGGTCCTCTTCCGATATCTTTCTCAGCAAAATACATGGGCAAGGATGAGAAAACATGGCATTATTTTATTGGGGCATGACTAATGCCTGTCAAACATTTCAACAGTGTAAACAAGCAACGTGCAGTCTTGTTATATACCATCATGACAGGAAAATCTATTGATGTTGGGCAAGTGATCAAGAATAGCATTCTTCATTGTAGTGAAAGCAGCAAGCTTGGGTTATACTGCCCTTCTCTAATTACAGCATTATGTGCTCAAGCTGGAGTCAAGTGGAGTCCTGCGGAGGAGATATTACATCCTGGCCAAGCTATAACCTCTAGCACGATTACCACCGTGCACGCTCGTTGTGGCCAAGGTGGGCATAGGTCCAGGGCACTGTTGTGTGATTTCTATAGCACAAACTAACGCAAGTACACGTATCGCAACAAGTAATAAAGTGATGTGTAGAGTATCGTTCCCACGAGGATTGTGTCCTAAATTAATGCTAAGTACTACGATGTTGGCAACCTAACTTTATTTAGGCTAATCTAAATGGCAGGGTGAGTTATTGAATTAAAAGCAACTAAAATCTAATTAGCTAGATAAATAAAGGAAAAGAGATATCTATGGCAATGGGGCTCTAGAGACTTGATTTCTCTATATTGTTCCTAAGGTCTTTGTCATTAGTAATCAACAACCAATTTATGCATTCATTAATCCAGGGTGTATGATTAATCTCATTCCATCTTTCGAGTGCGAATGAGATACTATGCATATATATTCAAGTTGATATGTGTATCTAACTTGTTTACATAGACATGCATTACGCAACCCATAAATGACTACCCCAAGGATTAATTTCATTATCACTGTCACTTCATCAAATGAAATTCTAGACATAATGACACACCCTAAAGAGTTTGGTCTGTCACGCTTATCAAACACTTTAAAACGGAGAGCACCACATGTAACCCTAGGCATAATAGCACACCCCAAAGAGTTTGCGCCTGTCACGCATTTAATCAAACACTTGGAATGCACCTCATACAAATCCTAAGGAAGATCATGATGATTACCTAAGTTCATTAGTCTCTCAACTTAACAAACTCAAAGCTATGCTTTTTAAGATCGACATATGGATTAAACTTTGTCAAGCACATAACCCAAATGTTTAATTCATCCAATCCATTTTTCAATGCAATTAGAAGCATGAAGCGCATAAAAAGCATAAACGAATAACACAAGATAACTATTAATCACATAACAACTTCAACACATAAAGTTCAATAAAGTTCCATTAAGGCCTAGAACCTACAATCTACAACAAAATGATAATCTTGCGATATGGCGAATTCTATACAAATGGGATCCTAAACATTGATTTCATTCTATTCTTCCTATGTTCTTCTTCTTTAGCAAATTTGTTCAATTCATTAATCAAGGGCTTAAGACTAATCTCATTCCATCTTTCGAGTTCGAATGAGATACTATGCATACATAGTCAAGTTGATATGTCTATCTAACCTGTTATATATACACGCATTAAGCTACCCTTAAATGACTACCCCAAGGATTAACTTCATTACCACTGTCACTTTTAGCAAATGAAATTCTAGACATAATGGCACACCCTAAAGAGTTTGTCCTGTCACGCTTATCAAACACTTTAAAACGGAGAGCACCACATGTAACCCTAGGCATAATAGCACACCCCAAAGAGTTTGCGCCTGTCACGCATTTAATCAAACACTTGGAATGCACCTCATACAAATCCTAAGGAAGATCATGAAGATTACCTAGGTGTTATTGGCCTTTCAACTCAATAGCAACCTAAAGCTATGTTTCTCCTAAATCCTATAAATGGATCAATCTCTTTCAAGCATAAATCCATACATTCACAACAACCAATTCATTTATCAATCAATTAGAAGCATTAAGCATAAAGAAACATAAATGAATTACACGAATTTATACTAAATCATCAAAACATAATATTAATAAAACTACACCAATCCTTGGAATCAAGTTTAATCACATGAAAATCCAACCATAACTATAATTATCCAACCATCCATAGATACATCTCATTAAAACTAATATTCATAATTGAAATGACAACAAAGGATAAAAACAAAGAAAAGGAAAGGGAAAACCGAATTTGGGATGTCTCCAAGGTTTCAATTCTTCAATTGTCTTCAATGATGCACATGAAACCTTGGAGACATCATTTCTTCTCCTTTAATTCGAGCTCAAGCCTTCTCCTCCTTTCAATTTCGTGCCTCTACTCCCCTCTTCTTTTCTTTGGCTAAACAATGGGTGTTTATATAGGTAGGGTTGCAAAAAGAGGACAAAAATGCCCTTAAGGAGTGCCCAGAATTCAGCGCCGCGGCGCTGCACTGTAGCAAACAGTGGCACTGTAGCAACAGTGCCTCCATTCGTATTTTTATCTCTAATGCTCCATTTTACGTCCGTTTTCTGGTATTTTTGCTCCGATAATGCCTCAACCTATAAAACAACATTAATATGCATAAATAGCCCAATTATTGAGATAAATTGAACAAATATCAAGTTAGGAAGATAAAATAGTTTATACAATTACGCCTTATCAGGCACCTACGCGACCATCATCGCAGGCATCTTCCTCTTCCAATCCGGAGGCAGTACAATTTCGGCGGGATGAAATTGAGCGGTAGATTGAGGCACATCAGCAGTAGTTCATTGCCCATTTTGGAATAGATATTTCCTCACTCTCACAGCATCCAGTTTACACTGCGCCACCACCAGCTGAGTTGAATGATGATGCTGATGGTGGCATTGACCCTGAGGATGCAGATGCTGACAAAAATAGCGAAGATGAGGATGCGACAGCAACAGATGACGACTAAAGCCCGGACTCTATTTCAGGGGAGTATTTCTATGCTTTTTGTCTTATGTTTCTTTTTGTTTTGCCATGAGGACATGTCGGATAGTAAGTTTAGGGGATAGGGAAACACTTTTCCATTTGTTCTGTTTTTAGTTGTGTGTTTATATTTAAAAAAAAAAGTGCATATAGGCATGGGTCAATGATAAAACTGTTGCATAAATTATAAAACCCTAGAAATCAATAAATATCATCATTAACAATTGAATAATCTGATGTGATAGTCTTATTTTACTTGTGATTACTTGAAACACATTGAGCATATAGTTGGATTGTTAAGTTAGTTGCTAATCTAGAGAAAGTTTATGCATAACAAGAACACAAAAGGTCTCAAACAAACACACTCTAGAACTTGTTTGATTATCACTTGAAGTGAAATTCTAGGACATACATGATTAAGGAAGTGATTTTAGGCCATGTTTGGATCGTTTGAGCCTTTCGAGCCTACCGATATATATTTATCCATAGTCACCTATTTTAAGCCTAATGACCGTCGTTTGTTGTTAACTATAATAATACCTTAAATCAAATACATATTCCATCATCACCATCCCTCACGCCATAGACATAGAAGTTATGTTTGTGTTTGTTCCAAAAGGTTGAAAAATTCTAAGTGTGGAGATATAGTGATTTGGAATGCTTTAAAAAAAAAAGGGGGAAAATATATATCCCTATATGTTTTAAAAAAAAATGTGTTAATAAGAAGCAACAAAGGAAGTTTCAAATTAAGTTTGGGGGTGTCCTTTGGAATGAGATGAAGGCTTTGATGATTCAATGACAATGTATGCTTATGGTGTGATTTGAACCAAAAATGAACCCACATTATTCTACCTTTACCCTAACCATACATTACAAGCTTAATAAAGTCCTATTTGATTTTTAATCATGTTTGTTCCTACATTAGTGGAGAGTGTTTTGAAAGGCATGTCTATGGAGTGTTGATAATAAAAAACAAAATTGAGACCATATCTTGTCTTGTAGGCATAAACCATTCCGGGTGCATTTAACTGTCAATAACAACTATACACACACACCCCAAGTTATCACTTGTAGGGTAAGAAAGGCATGACGATTAAAAGTTGTTTAATCATGGTATTTAAAGGTTTTAGGATTTATAGAATTAATGCAAACTCTGAGACCTAGTGATGATCATTACTAAATCCATAATGTACTCTCATTTTTCATGCAATGCTTTTAATTTGTCTTTGCTTGAGGGCAAGCAAAACTTTTAATTTTGGGAGAGTTTGATAATACATATTTTTATATAATATTTTGATACTCCTAAGATTAATATTTGCTCATTTAGACCTCAAATTGTTTGTATTTGTGCACTTTCTTTATGAATTTTAAGTTCAAAGACATTTGGAACATCACACGAGATAACGGACGCAAATGAGAGCATTAGAGATAAAAATACAAATGGAGGCACTGTTTGCTATAGTGCAATGCCAGGGCATTCATTTGAGCGCCGAGGCATTCAATGCCGAGGTGCCAATTGCAGAAAGTGAGCGCTGCGGCATTGAATCCCAATGCCGCGGCACTAAGACCTGGACAGCAAAAGTTGATAGGATGCTGAAAATCAGGAAATCCAAAAGCAACCCTAAGTGCACCCTAATTTCGTGCTCGTACCTATATATTTGCACAAAACTTATATTTTGAGGAGAGACTTCAGCTGGGACAGCAGCTGGAAACACAAAAGAAACACCTAACTTCTAAGTTTGGAGAAATCAAAGAGGAGGAAAGCAAGATTCAACATCAAAGACATTTGACAAGGATGTCTTCTTTGCTTTGATCCTTTACTTGTTGTAAGATGTTTAGTTTGCATATATTGATGGAATTAGCTTCAAGATTGTGTAGTTTAATGATAAGCTAATTTCATTAATCTAGGATTACATCCTTGAACTCATTATGTGATTGATTATAGCTCTCTCTTTTATGGTATTACTTCAGCTTTTGATATATTCATTGTGCTTGTGTTTAATGTTATTTGATTACTTGGCCAGTGGTTAAATTGATCTAGAAATGCTTAAATAAACTTGACAAAGGCATTTAGGTATTCACTCTTAAGCATATTGATGCATGATCATAGTGTAGTACACTTGAGTTTCATATGAGATAGACATATACTCACAAGGCATGTATGGCTCATAAAACTTGTGCTTAATGAATTTTGTTCAATTTATTTATCATAGACATATAGATATTTGATTGGATAGAATATATTCACTTGACCTGCAAAAGAGGTTTGTGATGTGTTAAGTGTTTTGGTCAATATATCAAGTTGAGAACCAATAGACCTAAAAAACATTTTGCTGAATTTATTTGCATAATGGGGGATAGTTTGTAATCCTAGGATTTCTCATATTGAATTTAACTTGTTGGCAATTTAGTTTATCACTTAGCATAATTAAGTTGTTCTTTTACTTGAGTAGTTTAATCTCATACATTAAATCATTTTCTGGATAATAGTAGAAAGACACCATTTTAGTACTTAAACTAGAAAAGACAAATCATTCTCTGTGGGATCGACACTTTTCTCATCATATATTACTTGTTGCGACAACGTGCACTTACGCTAATTTATGTTATAGAAAACACACAATACTAATAGTTAGCAAAGCTAAAAGTTATAAATGCTAAGAGTTAGCAGTGTTAAGAGTTAGCAGGTTATAAGAGTCTGCGAGCTCTAAAACGTTAGAACCTTGTCTATAATAAGACAAAGACCTGAGAGTATACTTGTAATGACATAGTTGCAAAGAGTTGCAATAGGTGTTAAGAAATGTCATTATGTAAGAATGTCTCAAATATAATATTCCTGATCTATGATCACCAATGCGGGTATATCGATGAATTCACTTTATATAGATTAGTGTATGTCTATATCTGACTGGTTCAGATGGTTGTTCTTAGCTGACCATGAGTTTAGAGCTTGTATAGGCATGCGGGTATTCAGTTAGGACTGGATACTGAACAGACTCACGAGGACCCCAATAGACATCCTATGAAGTCGTCAAAGGAAGGTACTCTTGAGTTGAGTAGTATTTGTGGTCCTTTGACCTGAGCGCCACGGTGGTCTTGTGAGTGATCCATCATGCTTTGATTCTACATATGTCAGAGACCTTTCATGGTCTGACCGCTATGTGTCGCTGGGTATAGATGCTCATGGAGTCCGGTATGCGTAGATACGGGATCCGTCAGCTTACGTAGGTAAATTGTATATCCGATGCTCCGAGATTATATTTCAAGAAGTCTTGTGGCCACAAGCATAAACCTGGGAAAGAGTTTTTCACAGGGTTAAACAATATAGCAAAAGTGTTTGCGTATATTGTTTATCGAGATACGAATCTAGAGATAAGTTTAGAGATGAGCAAATAAGGATTTGACGATGCTGATCTATATTCCCGCACATCTAGGGTATAAATGATTGAAGAATTATACGTATATGTTATGACCTCAACTTATATGGTCTGATGCTCTGATTTATAATATTTGTAACGTGTGCATGAGGCATCGATTACGGATTCATGAAATAGTTCCATTTGACAAATCGAGTGTAGACCTAGAGAGTCCCAATATGAAATGTACTCTTTGAGCACTTGGGCAGTTTATCATATTAAATGGTTCAATACAGTATAATTCAGCAAATTACTAAGATTAAGTTAATTAAAGTATATGGTTAAATAGTGGAACCCACTTTAGGTTAACTTGGTAACCTAGTAAGGATATAACTGTAATTTCACTTTATGATTATTTAATTGTTAAATAATTAAAATAAATATTTATTTATTTAATTGTTCAATAAATGATTTAACTTAACTATGGTTAAATATTAACCATATAATTAAGTTAAGTTAACCTTACTTAATGGTTAAGTAAAAGTTAACCTAACCATGGTTAAGTTAGTTAAATATGATTAGAATATGTAAATATTTATTAATTTAAGGGATAAGTTAAACTAACCTAACTAAGGTTAAATATTAACTAAGGTTAGATTAAGTTAAATTAAATGCAAATGAAATTCAAATTAGTTTGAAATTTATGCATTAGTATATAAAAGGGAAATGAAATTCAAAATTCATAAGTTTTAGATTTTTAGATTTTGTAATTTTGGTAGCCATTTCAATTGAGAAATTGGAATTCTTTATTTTGTGTTTTAAGAGTTAGAACAAAAAAAAAATAATAATTGGTTACTAAATGCAATAACTAAAAATAGATTTGTTTTAATTGTTCAAGAGTTGAACAAAAGATAAAACAAATTAATTTAATTTGATTAAAACAAATATTAAGTATTTTTGGTTGGTTAAAAAATTAAGAGAGAAATGGAGAACGAAAATTGAAATGTTTCAAGAGTTGAAAATATTTCTATTCATCATCTTCTTCAATTAATTTACCCATTAAAACGTGAATTAAATTTGTCTTTATTCAAGAGTTGAATAAAAGAAAAAATAAATTTAACTAAGTTAAAGAGTTTAACTTTGAATCAAGTTTAAGAGTTAAACTAAATGCTGGATTAACATACTGTCATTCTAGACAATCAAACTCACCCTTGTTGATTGCTAGGATTGATCAAAGTTTCATTTCATGGTGGACTTCAAGCACATTAATCCAAAGGCTTCATGGGTTAATTTCTCCTTCTCGTTTTTCATTTGATAAATATGTATTACATGTATTCATTGTATTATTTTTAATTTTTCGCTGTGCACATATATATATGATATATGTATTTTTATTGTATGATAAACACATTCCATATGCAAGCACCCTAGAATAATCAACACCCATCACTATTCCTTCAGGAAGCTGAACCAAGTCCCATACTTGATTTTGATGCATAGAGTCAATTTTAGATTTCATGGCATCTTGCCATTTTCTGAGTCAATGTCCAACATCGCCTCTCTATAGGTCAAAGGATCATTTTCTTCAATTAAGAAAACTCCAAGCACACCTTCAGGCATCTGACCATACCTAATAGGTGGCCTAGACATCATTTTTTACCTAAGAGTAAGGTATGATAAAGGTATTTTGCTTGATTGATCCTGAGTTTCCATCTGTGGTTCATCTTGGTTCTGATTGACTTCATCAAGTTCAATCTTTTTACAATCCCTATAATCCATGAGAAACTGTTTCTCAAGAAAAGTGACATTGTGAGCAATGAACACATTTTGTTGTTTAGGATCATAGAATTGGTATCCTATTGAATTCTTAGGATACCCGATGAACTGATACTTATACCCCCTGGGTGTAAGCTTATACTGTTGTGTAACATTTACATAACCAAAACAACCTCAAATTTTAAAATATTTAAGACTCGGTTTTCTTCCAATCAATATCTGATATGGAGTGGAGGGAACAGCTTTAAAATGAAAATCTATTCAATATATAAGTAGAAGTTTCTAGGGCATGACCCCACAGATATTTAGAAAGATCGATAAAGCTCATCAACAATCGAACCATATCCAATAAAGTCTAATTCCTCATCTCTGAGATACCATTGTGTTGCGGAGTATCTGGAGGACTATATTGAGCTAAAATCTCATTCTCCTTTAAATAATCTAAAAATTCACTGCTCATGTACTCACCACCTCGATCTAATTGAAGACTTTTGATGTACATGTCAGTTTGTTTCTCTACTTCAAGTCAGAATTCTTTGAACTTTTTAAAAGTTTCTAACTTGTGTTTCAAAAGAAATATATATCCGTATCGTGATAAATCATCGATAAAAAGTACTAAGTATCGAAATTCACCCATTGCAGTATGATTCATTGGACCACATACATCGCTATGTACAAGTTTCAATAAATTTGAGGCACGGTGTCCAATACCTGCAAATGGAGATTTGGTCAACTTTTCTTGAATACATGATTCACAAACTGGATAAGGTTGTATGGTCAGATTAGGTATTTGACCATCCTTAATCAGACGGGTTAGGCATTTCACACCTATATGACATATCTCATATGCCATAATTTCATTTCATTTAAAGTTTTCAAATTTTTACTTGTACTAACTTGCATATTCATGACACTTCTTGTTGTATCTAATATATAATACTCATTCACTAATCAACAATCAACTAATAAAACATCATGCATATTATATAAACATAAGGAACAATTTCGAATATACATATGATACCCTTCACTGTCGAGTACAAGAAGGGAGATAAATGATAATGGGAACATAATAACAATTATACAATACAACGTATTTATTATATATGAGAAGTAAATCTAAATGTCTAACAGCTTTAACCTATAAGAAATTACTATTTCCAGCTCGAAGCTTTACCTCTCATGGCTAAAGCAATCTAACTTCCCTCAGACCCTGTAACATATTACAGATGTGAGAATGACATGCTGTATTTAATACCCAGCATGTACTAGCATCAAATGCTAAAGAAATGTCAATAATAGGAAAACAAATACCTGAGGAAGTCTTCTTCAAGCTTGCAAGATATTTTGTGCAGTTACGTTTCCAGTGCCTTGCAAGCTCGCTGTAAAAGAAACATTTTTCTTTTGCCTTGCTCTTCTCTAGAGGTTTAGATATCGGTCGCCTTTAAGGACCCATTTGAGGTGGCCTCATCTTCTGTTTTTTCTTCCCTTTAGACTTCCCAGAAGCCCTCGGGGATAGAAGATGAAGCACCCTGAATAAAGAGGGCAGAGCCCCCTTTGTGCATATCCTTATCTACTTTCTTCAACATATTATGAAGATCAGTATAAGTAAGGCTCAATTCTTGCATATTGAAGTTCATGGTGAACTACGTGAATGAGCCCGGAAGCAACCAAAGAATTAAACTATTCCCCAAATAATTGTTTAAAGAAATATCCATAGTCTCAAGCCTTTCAATATATTTGATAATTTTAAGGACATGAGAATTGACTGGACTGCCTTTTGGAAGTTCAGCCTGAAAAAGTGCTTTGGTGACACGGTATATCTTAATCTGAGGTCTATCACCAAAAAGCTCCTTCAGAAGGAGCATGATGCCCCTCGCAGTCGTCATAGATGTTACAAACTAGTGCTTAGACCATACAAGCTGAGTTCATAACATATACATAAAATCCTTCCGTTACTTAAATCATAAAAGAACATAGATATTAATCATCACTGTCAAATCTCTATAACTCATCCATAAACTTATATCTAGATTCTATCTCAATAAACAATATATGCAAACACTTTTGCGATATTATTCAACCCTACAGAAATTTTTTTTTCGAGTTTACTGCTTATGGCCATAAGACTTTCTAAAATACAATCTCAGAGTATTGGGATATACAACTTACTCATGTGAGCTAATGGATCCTATATATACGCACACCAGACTCCATGAGCTTCAGACCATACCCAGTGACACACAGTGGTCAAACTATGACAGGTCTCTAACATCTATGGAACCAAAGTATGGTGGATCAATCACAAGCCCACCGTGGTGCTTAGGTCAAAGGACTGCCAATATTACTCAACTTGAAAGGACCTGCCATCAATTGCTTTATGAGATGTCTATTGGAGGTCATTATGAGTCTGTTCAATACGCGGTCCACACTGAATACCCGTGTGCCCATATGATGTTCCACTAAGCTTATAGTCTGCTAAGACTAATCATCTGGATCATCTAGATATAGACATACACTGATCTATATAAAAGGGTTTCACCAACAGACCCGCATCAATAAAATAGATCAGAAAAATAGTATTCGATAACAGACTATATAATGACATTTCCTAACACCATTTGTAACTCTTTGTAACTATGTAATTACTAATATATTCTTAAGTCTTTGTCTTGTTTCAGACAAGACTCTAACTCCTTAGATTTCGCTAACTCTTAGTATTTATTACTCTCAGCGTACTCTTAACACTTATTTAAACTCTTTAAGATCAAATCTGAACTCTTTCAAATCATACAATATCTGAAATGTTACAAGCATCTTACCATTTGCAACTCTTTGCAACTATGTAATTACTAATATATTCTCAAGTCTTTGTCTTGTTTCAGACAAGACTCTAACTCCTTAGATTTCGCTAACTCTTTAGATTTCGCTAACTCTTAGTATTTATTACTCTCAGCGTACTCTTAACACTTATTTAAACTCTTTAAAATCAGATCTGAACTCTTTTAAATCATACAATATCTGAAATGTTACAAGCATCTTACCATTTATTATAATATTAACGATTTTATTTGAAATGTACATTGTATAAATATTAAACAATTAATATTTATATAATATTAGAATAATACGTAAACACCATCTCCAACATAAATAACCCAAGTGTTCAAACTTGTTTATATTTTTACAAAAAAAAAACATAGAGAAGAAGTGATAAAGAAATATAACCAAAAAAACCAATAGAATCAATTATTAATTGGTCATCATCTTCCTTAATCTCAAACTCAATGCAAATACTCTACTATGTGCGTGATTGAGTGAGCTTTTCTATTAGTCAAAAATATTTTTTAATACCTATTTGGTAGGGCTTCTTTAGTGGCCAAAAGATCTTTTCTTTTTAATGCCAAAAGCTATTTTACAGATTAAAAAAGTTATTTTGTAAATTATAAAAAGCTATTTTGTAAATTAAAAAAATTATTTTACCTCTAATTGAAAAAGCTCAAATTTTAAGCTTTTGTAAATATAGTTTTTTAAGCTTTTTTTTTATTTATATAATGTAATATAGCCTAATATCATTTTCTTATTTCTATAATGTACCATAATAAAAATAAATTTTATTCAACATATTTTTAATATTTTCTTAGAGGTCATTATATATTCGATTCTCTATATTTTTACAATTATCATATGTTTATAAAAATCTATCAAAATTTTTTGTTGTTTATTTTATTTTATTTAAATAAAAATAAGTATTATTTATTTTCAATTTTTAAATCAAATACAATAATTTATATTGATTTATTAATTACTATGTATTAATTTTATTTTATTCTTGTATTTTAAGAAATTAAATTTGAGAAAATACATAATAAATTTAAATTATATATAAAAAATATTGAATTATTTAGAATTTGAATATAATTTTTGTTAAGTGCCTATTTTAGTAATTTAATAACAGATAATCACTTTTAACAATGTATAACCAAATGATCTAATACTTCAAAATAATTTTTTTAATTAACAACCGGATGATCAATGATTTTTTTAAAAAAATTCTATTTCTAAAAGTTTTACTTTAAAAATCTCTATTTGTAAAAGTTCTATTTGAAAAGTTCAATCAAACGAGTTTTTAATATCAAAAACTATTTTCAAATTTTTTGACGACGTTTGATTGCAATTGAAGAAAAACTTTATGAAATTAAAATATTTATTTTATCTCTATTTATAAAAACTTAAAATTTAAATTTTTTGGAGTTGAGTTTTTTAACCCTTTTTTTATACGTCATTTTTGGACCAAATGATGTATAACCAATCGTGAACTTTAGGGCGTGCAATAACCCATCCTCACGAGGGTATATTGACATATATATTCTAATAATATTTTCTTAATTCTATAATATACCTTTATTAAAAATAAACTATATTCAACTATTGTTTTTAACCTTTTGTTGAAAATCATTATATTTTCTTATTTTTGTAACTATCATATCTCTACAAGACTTTACCAAAACAAAATTGTGTGTATTAATTTTATTTCATTTTTAATTTTTACTATAAACACGATGATTTATTTTATTCATTGATTGCTATATATTAATTTTACTTGAATTTTTATATATTTGTATTTATTGATATTTAGAGTTTCAATTATTTTGGGCATTATTTCATACTAATCCTAAAACTAAATTTTAACATAAATCACTTTTTTGTTATTTATAAAAATATGTTAGTATAGTTTAAAATTTTAATTATAAATTTTATTTTATGTAAACAAAATAAGAAATTTTTTTAAATAGTCAAAATTGACGGGGGCTTTAACCTTTTTTGCCATCATTTTAATTTTTTAATTTTTTTAACCAAACAAATCACTTTGGACAAAAATATCATTTCACTATTTAAACAGTATTCACGGCAGTGAATTATGAAATTTAATTTAATTTTATAACTAATTTATTTATAATTTTATTATACTTAAAATTATATTTATTCAAATTTATATTTATATTTATTTATTAAAATATATTTATTTTCTTTGATTATATTATTTGTTAATAATTTAATTTAATCATGTTATTACAAAATTTAAATAAATATGTAGTTAAACTAAACTAAATAAATAATATAATCAATTTAAATAATTAAAATATAATATAATATAATTAAATAAAATAAATATAATTTTAATATACTAACTTTAATAAATTATATAAATTAATTATACAAAATAAATAAAATACTAATAAAAAATAAAAATACAATATTTACTATAAAAAATAATAAGTAAAAAATAAAATAAATTTTTTTATAATTTTATTTTATTATATATGACATAATTAATTTATATTATTCATAAATAATTAATATATTTATTTAAATTTTTATTATTTTATTTAATTATCAATAAATATAATTTTAATAAAAAAATACAATTAAGTTTATATTTGTTTATGAAAATTATTTTTATTTATTGTGTTTATTTAATTTAGTTTAACTACATTAAATAATTATATTATTTATGTAATTTTTGTAATAATATGATTAAAATAAATAAATAAATAAATTTTTAATAAACAAAAAAATAATAATTTTGAATAAAATTTAATGTAACAAACTAATGTACACTATAACAATATTGTTTACTGTAACAGGTACTATGTATTAAAAAATATATATTATGCCCGAAACTTATCGCGCACATTTTTAGTGCGATAAAAACCTGTCGCACCAACATATGGGCGCAATAGAAAATATAGACTTTTTTTTTTAATTTTATTATTTATTATAATCTTTTTATTTTATTAAGTATATTTTTAATAATTTAATAACAAATAATCATATGTAATTAAATAATTTATTATTTAAAAAAATATTTTTAATTAACAATCACACAATCAATAATTTCTTTAAATTTTATTTTTAAAAATTCTTTATTTAAAAATTTTACTATTAAAAAATTTATTTAAAAAACTCAACTAAACGAGTATAAAAAAAATTCTTCTCTTATTCACGAGAACAAGTACTCCACATGAGGATTCAATCTAATCCCCGTTAATCAATTTTTTTTTTCTCTACAAATTATGTAAAATCCAAAGAGAAAACCTTCATAAAAATTTGTGACGTCAAATGTACACACTTCTATAAAACAAGACTCAAAACTTTGCATGCCACAAAGATTCTGCATCTAATATCAGCCCCTTCCCGCATTACCATAACGTTGGTTTCTGAAGCAGCTAAGGAGTGCTTGTGCCTGCAACCAAATAAATGCTTTGTTTTAGTACTTCTCAATGACAGAGAAAGGGTAAAAATGCTAAATCGTGGGCAAGAGGTGTACCTTCTCTTTGGCCCTTGAGGTGCCTGATTGTGATAATGCCACCAATGGTGGTACAGCTCCTTCTTGGAGCACCATACTGCAAAACCTATTGCTATTTGTGCAAAGCTGTAAGAGGGCGGCGGCTGCATTTTCCTTCCCTCTTGTGGAGCCTAATTCAACAACCTCAACCAAAACGGGGATCCCGTTCTCCTGACCTATTGCAGCCCTTCCCTCAGGAATTGTAGCAAGATTTGCCAACACCGCAACCGCCTTATCGACCATCCCAACCGCTGGGTCCATCAAATCCACAAGATGCCTTATGGCTCCAGCTTGCACAATTCGGTCCTTGTTTTCATGATATATTGACAAGTTAAACAAAGCTGTAGCAGCATCTTTCTTCCCCCTAGGAGTCCCATTCCCTAGTAAATCAACAAGAGGTCCAATTGCCCCCGACCTCCCAATCTTGATCTTGTTATCCTCAATAACAGAAAGGCTAAAGAGAGTGGCTGCTGAGTTCTCTCTAGCTTCAGGGCTACCCGCCTGAAGGACATGAATAAGAGGTTCAATTGCATTAGCATTCGCAATTGCAGTTTTATTGTTATTATTAATTGATACGTTAAGAAGAGCCGTAACAGCATTTTCCTGAATCATTGTGTCAGTTGAGTGCAACAAGTTAACTAATAAGCTGATGGCCCCACAATTTGCTATAACCATCCGATTGTCCATGTTGTGTTTGGCAAGTAATCGAAGTTCAGCTGTGGCATCTCTCTGCGTATCGACAGATGAGTTCTTCAAGTCTTCAACCAGCTTCCGAACTAGGGTCTCAATGCCGGATAGATCTGCCCTTGATTCAGCAGCAGAATTAGAAATTATTCTTGAAACAAACCTCTCAGATGAGCGGCGCCAGATCACTTGGCTCCGAGACCGTCTTTCCGCCGGACAGGATGGAAATTCAGGTTCCCTCTGCGTGGTAGCAGTTGTCAGTGGTTCTGATTTCACCTCTCCAGAAGCATCATTCTGATGGTTTGACACATCCAGAGCCTCATTGGCATCTCCTTGAGGGAGGTTCGAGCTAGGCAGCACACTAGAGGCCAAGGCAGTCCTATTATGGATCTGAGATGACTTTTCAGAAGTGTCAATAGCAGTAGAAAGATCCCTTCTAGATGGTGACAAAGAGAGTTGGCCAACTAACTCTGAACTCCTTTCTTCTGAATTAGAAAACCTGTCTTCAGAACTTGTTAGTGATATTCTTGCATTATCCAGACCTGGTCCATTTCCAGTTATACCTGACAAGGAAGCCTCTGAGGTAGACCGTGGATGTAATGGAGAACCTCCCTCCCTTGCAGTGGATGAGTATAAGTTCTTACCAGAACCTGTAGATCGAGTTGAATCAGACATTATCTGTTGGTTGCCTCTAGTGTGAGGAAAAATATGTGAATCCCTTAGTGCATTGGAGTCAGCATGCACAAGAAGAGGCAAGGGCTTGCTGAAGCTCGCAGTCCTCGCAAGATCAGGCAACTTCACATTGTTTAATTCACACCAGTTTGCAATTAGAGCCCTTACTGTGTAGTTAGGTATGAGAGTGGCGTGGGCCAGAGTCTGACGTGTTTTAGGACAAACTGTAAGGCCAAGATCAATCCATTTTTTTATGAAGGCCCGCTCATATGTTTGCCCAGATGCCACAATCACTGGATCTGTCATCAGATCGAGAGAGAGGGGACAGCAAAAATCAGGAGGAATTGCGACTGGACTACAGATTTGTGACTGCTTTATCATAACAAGGCGATCAAGCATGCGGATAACAAGAGCAATCATTTGATCCACAAACTCAGCTTCCCCAGCCTTCTCAGCTTGTTCAGCATTCTCCTTCAAAGTTTCAAGGGCCACAGCCTCAATCAGGATCTCCTGGTTCGACCTCAAGCTCAGGCTTTCCGCAACTTTCAGCAGGATTTCTGAGCTGGGGGTTATGCCATCCACTTGGTCCCTTATAGCATCTTTGATAAGAGAGGATGCTTGTTCATATTCTGTATGCTTAATTTTCTGTGAGCAGATCTGCAATTGGCACCTCAATTGTTAGATATCATCAATGAAAATAGTTTTCCTTGTTTTTTTCTTTCTACTGAAATTTTCACCAAATTATTCCTAGGATGGCCCAATTGGTGGTAGTAGGTTTCGAACCCAAGTTGAATTGTCACCGAGGCAATACCTCTTGGGTTCAACATAAGACAATCTAACCATCTCTCCAACACAGAGACCAATAAAGGCTAGCAATTAATTCTTTAACACCCAAAAATGTTATAAATTTTGATATCTCAACCATCTGAGATGGGTTTTCATATAGCTCAGTTAACTTCCTAAGTGACAATTTAGTAAAGCTGAGAACCTCTGTACATAAAAACAGCTAAAATAACAACATGAATCTGATTTCCGGTCATAAAGTACCTCAAGAGATGCCAAACTCAATTCATTGGGCAGATATTCATGAGAAGACTTAAGCAACTGGAGAATATCCAAACTAGAAGTCCGCATCTTTGACAATAATGATTCAACTAGCAGAACCTGGACATTGTGACAATGTAGAAAATGTTATTTTACACATTTAGATTTTTCATTCATTATTTATTTTTTTCTTCTCTCTAAATAACATACAAATTAAGCATTCATGCGTTGAAGTTACGCCAAAAGTTATAATAGGTGTCTGTTATTGATCTCATGAGAAGCAGTGCAAATCATTCCACCCTGACTTTAGTCTTTAGAAATAAGATGCAAATTAGAAAATACAAACTGGAAGGAAAGATACTTACGCAATAAGAAGAATTACAATCATAATTTGATAACATGAGAAGATTAGAAAAGCTAAGATGTAGCCACCCCATTTACAGGAAAGGAGCAATTGGTTCAAAAAAGGTTGCTCAGACTGATCTATGCGAGGAAATAAGTTGGAAACAAAATAAGTAAGGCTGCATTTGTTAACAGGCATAAATAGTTGGTTATAGCACATCCCCTGACACCTAATCTTATGGTAAGGTGAAAATAATGATACCAAAGTTTGTGTGTGTTTGAAATTTTCATCACCTGCAGATAGTGAATGATGATGGTGAAAAATACCCTAATTGGTAACAATCGTAGCCATGTTAGGTAGTGGTGGTTCTTGATTATTAGTAGTGGCCCTAAAACATTACACAGACAATAGATGATGGTTGTAAAAATTGCCCAATTTGGTATGATATCCTAACCATGTTAGGTAGTGGTGGTTCTTGGTTTCATTTTATAGAGGCTCTAAAACATCACTAGAGATAATTAATGGTGGAAACAAAAATGAAAAAAGAACTATAAGGCACTTTAAATTACATTTGCATATAACATGATAAGAGAAGGGGATTTATTTCAATTGTTATTAACTAATTATTATAATGTCAATAGAGTACCTAAAGTGTAAAAAATGAAACATAAAGCAAATTCTTGTTCAAAAGAACATTATATAATGTAAGCTAGCTTTTCTCGACTTTCTAAGGCTATATGTTGCTCAAACATTAGATATGGAGGGCATTTGAAGCATTAAAAGTAGTTAGCAACTCCTAACAATGCTGAAACTAATGTTAAATTTGGCCCTCTATGATATCCACACATGGTGGAATTCAAGGTGAGCATAGGGGCTGAGCTCTAAAGTCCAAGTAGATTGTAGCAACATCTTTACCGATGTAAAATATTTACACTATAAATCCCAAAATCAGATTATAAGAATGAGAGACAAATTGCAGATGGCTCTCACTGCCCTTTTACCTCTGGAACCCACTGCAAACACCAATAGCAGCTTCATCACCAAAGCCACTTTCACCATCACTGCCATCTTTACCTCCATCATTGTTAACTATAAATGACGCTATTGCCACCTTCGGCAACACATCAACCACCACCACCATCATAGCAAACCTCATCATCTCAACTAACATTAGTTCTATCAGCTTGTGATCACTATCACCACAGCCTCGTAGTTATATTACTCTCGGAGAACAAATTTAAAGAAAAAAAAAACAGGAGACTTGCAACTCATTTGAGAGGATGGATAAATGTGGAACAACAATAGAACAAGAACATGCCATCTATGGCATGCTAGTAAAATATAAAAAGCCATTGCCAAAGCAGAGATCTACTTGTGCCAGTAAAACCCCAAATGTGGTGTGAATGGGATTCAATCTCTAACCCTCTTGCACACTCGCAAGGGATCCTACCAGATAAACTAACTAGTGCCGGTACACCATAGAATAATAATACCATTTATCAAGCATATAGTAGTCACGAGAATGCTACCACCGACAAAGTTAGCTAAGGAATTTTCCCTTAGCTTAGTGATAATGTATATCAATCCATTTGTACTCATAAAAAAGATACATCACTGCAAAATAAAAAAACCATAAACTGAAAATACCGTTTGTAACTTACAAAGTAAACTTTGCTCAACAATGGTTGCCAATTTTCAATGAGCTCCATCAGTTCATCAACATATTGGCCAAACTCTTCAAATGGCTTATTAAGCACTTCATTAGAAGCTATTTCAGAATCAACGATGGCATCAAGTATTGGCTTCAACACCTTTAAAATCTCTTCTGCCCTCTGGTAAGACTTCTGAATTATGTCCAACTTTATGTTGTCAAAAGATGATAAATGTGAAAATGAAGAGATGTTTTTAAGAAGCACTTTCAATAATGATATTTCCATCCGACCTGCATCCATGAAAGAGTTATAAAAAATCCCAGAAAAGGAAAAGGAAGAGTTAACATTTTTTTCAAATAAAAATGAACAGACTAATAGACATAGAAGAGCTACATATAAGACATAATATAAAGCTGCTGTGGAGCCTATCACAAATTTAAGCACCAAACAATTGATCTGAATATGTACTGATTTATGGGAAGAAAAAAGGTCCAGGTATTGTAGAAGACAATTATTCTTTAGTGGTTAACCTCAAAACAACATTGGATTGATCACATAAAATAACATTATCCCAATGAATTGATCTAGACAAATTTTGAAATTATTAGGTTCAAGCAGCTAATAGATTGACTACTTCTAATTTGTGCCCACTATTTTAATTCAATAACACCTATGTTAGCTATCCTGATATGCAACTCAATCATACAGAGTTTTGACTTTCAACCTCTGGCCCATGTCAGCACAGTAGAAGAAGCATATGCAGAGTAGTCAATATTTTAGAAGAAAGAACTTGAAGCACTCTCAGCTGCCGCCCACATGTTAACTTTTTGCAGCGTAAGTTATTTAAGGTTACTTCAGCAGTCAAGCAGCAGGAATATCAATTGGTTAAATATAAGAATATCAGTTGGTTAGAGAAAGAAAATGGAATGAACCTTCTTAACCAAAAACCTGCAGTATCAAACACCGATAATCTCTCACATTACTGATCTTGGAGAAAACATGTTACGCCAGAAAATGAAGGAAATCCCTATCAATGCCCTCCAACAAAATGCCTGCAACCACTCTATGAAGAAACAACTCAACAGCAAGGTTCTTGGGAATTGGACTCCTCAACTGATAATGCTCTGTACAAAACCAAGACTTAAAATCAAGATCTCTAACTTCAAAGAATTAGAACAGGAAATCAGGCATTAATGCAGAAACTAGAACCTTCTACAATGAACTCCTTAAACACATAGTTCATACAAAATCATTATATGACAATCCTTTCCAGTATCATTGAAGTATAACGCAGAGGATGAAAACCTCTACAATAGACTCCTTAAACCAACACTTTCCCCCTAACATATTTTTACATTTTGATTTCATCATTTGCATTTACAACAAATATGCACATACCATCAAATTAAATCAGACAGGTCCTGATTTATTTATCTCTTTGTTGCAGCAACAAACTCTGCCTGCATTGCATGCAGTGTCATATCCTTGCACAGCTAGTCCTAAGCCTCAAAAAAGGGAAGCTGTGGAAGGTTAACATCTAACTTAGAACAACAATCACATCAAGATGGGCTTGGATTCACGTAATCAGACTGAACTAATCTGGTATTGAAGCCTAGTTGAGTCAAGTTGAGTTCAGTCAGCATTTCAGTACTTAACCAAATATTTGCACTTAATTACAAGATTACTTGCACCGAGTTTCTTTATTCCATTAAAGATGGATTAAGAAAATTCCACAGAATCCACATGAAATGAATTTTTTTTTTTTTTATTTCTCACTTTTCTACATCCAACATAATATTCCTCCCTAAATTAGGACCTTCAATGCCCAACTTAATAAATTTCAACAATCCATCCCAAATTTTTTTCACAAATTAAATTACAAGGTTTGCAATTCTGTCTCCAACGATGCCTAGCACAAACCGCAATTTTATTATGTAAATAGGGGAGAGAGAGAGAGACAATAAATGAGCTGACGGTTGGAAAGCTTGGATAAAATTCTCAACCCCATACATAAAACTCATGAAATATTCTCGAACTCAAAACCAACCTTTTTCATTAAAAAGCCAATCAACCTCAAATTTGAGTAACAAACAATATTGTAGCTGTTGTTGAAGAAAAACAGAATTATAAAATAAGTTGAGACTATGAACACAAAGAACAATTTTCTACTAAATTGTGGCCCTCAAACAATTAAATAAGGTTTACTTAATATTCACAAGCTTTCTAGACAACCATGCATATGATCTATTCTTAGTCACCTTCTATTTTTTATACATTACACATTCTCTATTGCATCAAATCTCAGCAAATGATACACAGAAGTCTACAAATTTACCAAGACTGTTAAACCCTTCCTCTATCTCCAACTTCTACAACAACAAGAAACCTGTTAAAGATTCCTCTAAAAGGTGGTCAATAGTTATTACTCAGTCTTGGTCCCAGAGCATCTTGAAGTAGGTGTCCACTCATAGTCCTAATCTGACAAAACTCTCTCACTTTACTTCTAACAACAGTGAGGTAAAATTTTATAATATTTCGAACACATTGATGCCTTTAAAGAGGTGTATTGATACAGTACCAGCCAAATCCACAATAGCTACCATTCTAAACCTTCCAAATAATGTTGAAAGAAGCGAAATCAAACTGAGCTTCCCAGTATTGTCATTCAATAACTGTAATTAAACAACTGAAACTTTAACTACCTCGAGAGGCTTATCACATCTCTCTATTTAATCATAAGCAGTACGTAGACCACAATCATCGAATGCAACCAACATATATTTAAATAGATCACGGTGATCTTCATACTCTGTTCCTAAATTGATAAGTCCAAGAGAAGAAAAATAAAAAGTTCATTCAACGATAAACGCAAAAGCTGCAGCAATCAATTCAAAACAAATTATAATGAACTTATCAAATTTCATGGTCTAAGAACTTTACATGTCGATTCACGATTGAGGAAAATAAATAAAAAAAACATGGTGTTTGTCAATTTAGAGCCTTAGAAATGGAGCTAATAGTCTAACATATAAAAAAAAAATTGAAAATAAAGCCCTAGATAGATCAAATTAAATTTAGGAAGAAATGGTACCTTAATGCAGGGTAGACGACGTGAACGAGCAGGTGGTTTTGGTTTTTAAGATTCTCTTGAGACAAAGCTGAGGACGACTCAGATTTCAATTATCTGTTGCCGAGTATTTTTTTTTTGTTTTTTTTTTTTTGTTTTCTTTTCTTTCTGTGGTACGAATAATGTGAATATTATTTTGATTTAATAATATTAATATTGCATCGTTGGAGATTGGGACATTCTCGTCATTGTGATGAATTAATGACATTTGGACATTTGTTTATGTTGGATTGACTGGAATAATCTGATTGTTCTTTGAGAAAGCCGCCAAAAGAGCCGGTTACTAAATTTCTTATCTGCGGTTGCCACTTGCCAATTAAAAATAAAATACCAATACGATTTTCTTTTTCTTAACGAAACTAATTATTTTTCGAAAATTATATAAGAGAGCCCCGTTTTTATATCAATTATATTACAGTTATCAGTTATGGATCATTATTAATTTCTTTGTCATTTGATGTCTGATTATTAATTTGTTATTTAATTATTTATTTTGTATTCACTTGCAACAGTAATCAGTAATAAAAAGAATTACAATTCATTTTTCCCCACTAAAAATGAACTATTTAAAGTAAAGTGTATTATAATTTTATTTTTAAATTAAAGGAGGAGAACACGAACCTCTATTTTAATTGGGTAAACTGCATTACAAATTCTATTAAGAAGATGCAACCATAAGTGCAAATATATATATATATATTATATATTAAAAATAATATTATCATAATATTTTTATATTTCAAACAGTATGTTAAGTATTACATTAAATAATAATATAGTGCAATGATAATTATTTAACACATCAATTTAAAATAAAAAATTTATATTTAAAAAATATAATATTATTTTTTTTAATCAAGTAATTTGTGAAAGTAAATTACTCATATATACACTTTAAAAAAAAACATTACTCATATATACGGCCTAAAGTGGAACCATTTTTCCTATGGGTTCGTGAGTTCTAATAGAAAAGAGGAAATTAATTGTATTTACAGCAGAAGGTAAAACACCATCTTATGGCATGAAATTCTATCTTTTCCAAGTAGGGAGGATTAAGTTTTAAGGTCTAGTTTTTGACAATTAAATGTGAATTCGATAACCCAAAACGTTGTGACTTGTGACGGGATGGTCTATCAAATTTCAAAAAGCATATGATGTGTGCAGTTATTGTGGGTTCCAGGGCACATCTTTGACTTTCAAAATTCTGATTGCCACAAAAATTCTGATTGACTTTTAAAAGAAATGAAAGGATGTGAGATGAAGCTGGCCAGGTCAATGCAGGATGACGATGCTCATATGTAGCCATGAATATCAACTTCTCCAATCAAATTTTTGGAAATATATATCACGGCATCGAATCTACATATTAAAAGCAAGTACTTTCAAAAGTCAACGGTTAGTTAAATTTTAGTTACGCTCATAAATTAAAGCATGCACGTATGAGAGGGCACCAGATAGATTGTGGGTTCAGTTTTGCTTTAAAGAAAAACAGCAAAACAAAACAAAACAGAAAAATAAATAAATAAATGAATAAAAGAAGTGGCAGCAGCAGCAAAAGTGCAAGACTAATCAGAAAATATCCTGATCTGATCATATTTCAGAAAAGAATCGTACCTTTGGGCTCTCTTTGTTGAACAAGCTTCTCATTCACTCAATTGTATGTTACAATATTCACATACAAATTTAACAATATGACCCACTTTTTTATATACCTCTATCCATCTTTAATGAATAACATATATAAAGCTTGGCAGAAGATGGTCCTTGTTACCAAACAAAAAACCTCAGTTATGTATGTTAAAGTTGTAACTCCACCGCTGTTACGAGTCAAAAATCCTAACCATCGGCATACTTCTGCATGTATCACCCGGTAAAGGCAACTCCTAATAGATTATAGTGGCTGGAGCTCTTGCTCGGGTAAAGCTGCATCAACTGGTTTGTATGAATTGATAGTTTGGTGTCTCTGTTTCAAAATAAACAATATGGCACATGCTGACAGTCCAGCAATCATGGCAATGGCAAGGCCTAAGACCACCATCAAATAATGTTCTTGCCACCAAGTCCTGAATTCAAAAGAACAAACTTCATAAATAAAAAGTAAAAAGGATGATTTATAGATGTCTCAAATATCCAGGATGATGCTTTCTTTTGCAGTAGCTCATCTTAATATCTGGAATTTGAATTTCTGTTACCATCCATGTATATTTCCGTGTTGTGTATCACAGTGGGGGAGAGAGAGAGAGAGAGATACCCAGTGAACATCAGATATAGTTGTTGCAAATTTATTTATGAAAAGGGCATATATCAGATTCAAGAAGTAGTTAAACAAATGAATGGTAAATAAGAGGAAATTTAAACCAAAATGTTATGGCTAACTTTCAAGTAAACTGGGAACATCGAATTCCATAAAGTGAAAAACAATAACATACTGCTTTGCTGGAGGCTCAATTTTCCATTGAAGTAATTTATAATTTCCAAAGGTGTCAGGGAGGTGCACATGGTGTTCGGTAAGTTGAGATATTATACTCTGCAGGCAAAACAGAATAATTAAGCAAAAAGTTGCAAACCTTACATACATGAACTCTCCCATTCAGAAGAGAAAACAAACTTACCATTGCAGTTGCATTAGAAATGTAGTTAGCAGATCCTGAGGGGAATACAACCCATGTAATGAGAGAATTATTTCCTTTGGACATAACATCCAATAAATGGACCTGAAATCATTCACAACAATCATTGGCCATGTAAAGTCATATGAACATATACTACAGAAAACTTGATTATACACAAATTTCCCCACTACTAGGATAGTTTAATGCTTCAATCTGTACACAAGATTGCAGACTTTTTATGCTAAATTGCCACAAAAAGATTTCCTGCATTGCTACAAAGTAATTGTCTAACCTGAGAAGTATTAACATCTAACTCCTGTGCAATGAAATCAGGAAGCTCTGGGATGTGGGGTCTCAGATACGAGTAGTTGATGCTCAAAGACATGCGAAATGTTATTCGACCAATTTGCAGTTCCCCTGTATATTGAATGAGAAAAAACCATCAGAGAATATCGCATTCAAGTTATGTAATATGAAAATCCAGATGTACCTACACAATAACCAACAAGGGGCTAGACTAGCTATATTCGGTGAAGATACAATGTGAAGCAGTAAATGTATTTCATGCACATAATAGTAATATGATTTTAAGGCCATCCACATGAATTGATACTACTTAGCCAGTAGAATAAGAGGCCTTTTGTGTTCAATAACACATGGAACAAGTAAGTTTATGTAGAATATGAAGCCTTTTGCATTCAATAACACATGGAACAAGTATGTTTATTTATCCAAAAGAGTCGTATATAAAACAACATATAATTTACGCAGTGTGGAGTACCTGGAAAATCATAACTTGGTGACTCACTAGGAGGTGATTCTTTGGAAGAGTTCTTTCCATCTATAGACAAAGAAACTGGTGGTGGAGCACTAGTTATGTGCAGTCTTTTCCATAACTCGGAACAATTAGTCTTCCAAAAACCAATTTTTGAATGCTCACGGTCATACATGACAAGAGTGTTGCGAACAACTATTCCTGTTACATCATATATTACAATTCAAAACGAATTACTAACAACCAATAAATAGAATGGACTTAGATTTGCCGTTCAACAAGAGCAGTTAAGATAGCATGGTGAAAAGCATAAGAAAGAAGTTTGTTAAAGCTTCGTATACCTCCTAGGAGAGTAGTTGGATCCTTTCCATTCTGAAAAATCCCCAGGCAATACGCACCATGCACCTTGGAATGCTATTAAAAATTAAGCAAATACAACAGAAAGCCCATAATCAGTCGATGCATGTCAAATAACAGGGTGGGAACCAGAAAATATCAATGAAAGTTTCAGCAAGTTTTAAGGATTTTCTTTTCCCTGTAAAAAAAGCGCTTAAATATTCATCTACTCACCCGGAACAAGTAATTTTCAGGTGATAGCAACAACTTTTGACCATTTCCAAATACCATCTCAACCGTTGGAAAGGTGTTTGAGAGTTGGGAGACATCACTGAAGCCAAAAATAAATTAACCATTAACCACACCACTAATAGAAGCATTCAATCTACATGATTGACCATGGTTTGAGTCTTCATGCTACAGAAAATACCTCGGAGCTCCAGAAAAGCAAATATCATTATAGTTTGGATCGGGACCGTGGATCCGCTTCAAGGATTGAAGTTCATTCATAATCTGCAGTAGGTACAAGTTCATAGTAAAAGAAAAGGAAATAAGCTAATAATGTCTGTCTAAATTATCAAATAGGAAGACAACAGCTACTAGAACATTCAACAACTCTTAACATCCGTTAACATTTAAGCATTGGTATACTTCCATACTAAAAAATAAAAATAATATAAAAAAGAGGAAAAGACAAAAGTTTTCAATCATCTTCACTCAAAGATATAATTCATGCAACGTTATAAGAAGAAAAACAGGAAAAAGGAAGCAAAAAAAAAAAGAAAAACAGATATTGTCAGATATTGGAAACTCAACATAACACAGCAGCAAAATTACATCTCACAATTTTCCAAAGCAAGATTAGTTTTTTTCATAAGAATCGAAGAAGATCGTATTAGTGCTCTTTGCCTAGACAATCTTCTTTGATTCTTATGAAAAGATAGAAGATTGGACTAGATGTCCCCAAAGAAAACAAAATACAATAGACTAGAACACATTATAATAAAAGAAAATTCCTATAAAAGCTTTCTGTGAGCAGAAGTTATATCCAACCCTTCCTTAAACCCAAAGCAAGAGTAGTTACTCAAAACAAAGTTTTTGGAAGACTAATTTTTCTTCTATAAAGAAAAAATTGTATTGCAAGGGATATCAACGCTAAAGAAAAGATGGTGCATAGGGTATTCCCTTCTCCTTCAAGAATTCTTTGTCCTTTCCTAAACAAAACCAAGAAAGATTCATCAAATGGATTTAATTACTAATATAATTGACTGAGCTTGTAAACAAGCCCAACCTTGCTAAGAAAATTAAAGGTCAAAGGTTAAAAAATTAGATGTCAAGCTAAAATGGGCTTGAGTTTTTTTTTTCTCTCTTTAATAAATCTCTACAACGCGGGAATAAAAAGAGGCTCAACCCACTAAGCTTGAGATCAATTAAATATAAGTTAATCATTCTTGAGCAACCTAGTGCTCAACTCTGTTTTGCTCATTTGGAGCCCTTGGTGCATCTATCTGGACTACTATTGAAGCAACAAACACATCATTCTGACTTATGCGCTGTAATCTTATGCCATATCATTTGAACTATGATCAATCTCACTGTTAGGCAAAGAGCACTAGGACAAGCATTAATTGAAATAAAGCTCAAACTAAGCCCCCATGTTAATGTCTTAAAGAAAGAACTAAAATATTGCAGCCATTCAACTTCATCAGGTAATTAGCATGGGGGCATATCAGTCTAGCACAAACAATCAAATATGGAGTTTTAGGAAAACAGGATCTTACCGCTTCCTTAAAAGCCAAAAATGCTGCTTCTGGCAGGTAAGCATATGTTGTACCACTATCTAGAACAGTCCCATGTTTGCCATCAAACACCCTTGGTTTAATAGGTAAAGGCTTCCCCGCAACACGTATGGCCTTCAAATCAATGTTGTAATATGGACTGTTGCCATCGCGAAACTAGAGTAAATGTGTGAGATGTATCAAATATATTTGTCAGGCAAGTGCATGATGGATTTTATCTATGAGATAAAACCATTTGCAAAACATACCTGCGTATTGGGTCCGAGTTTGTAAAGACCATTTCTTTCGGAGGAGAAATCCCACCAAGAACCATTGCACCCCCACCAATATCCATCCCACCGTAGCATAATGAGAATGAATCACTAATCACACTTTTCTCAACAAGTTGGTCTATAACACTGAGATCCCCACGGCCCAATCCCATTATGCCATCAGCATGCTGACTATAAAGATCACCAGTTTCAACATTCTCACAGCCAAAAACAGCACGCTGGGGTGCAAGTTCACTTTGATTGCCAAAGGATATAATATCATTGCCAAGGACACCACTGCTAGAACTCATTTCAGCATACTGTCTCTCATAAACACATTGTGCCCTCTCACGATCACAATTGCAATCCAAATTGCATTTTACAGGTTGGTAGGTGCTTGACAAATCGGGTTCAAATTTCGGATCCTGTTTATGCGGGAGAGTATGAGTAAGCTTCCAGTCAGTTACACAAAAACATTAAGAGGATTTCTTCAAGTCAATTACACACACGAACATGATAATCATATAACATAAATTGTATCAATAAATAGTAAAAATTTAATTGAGCAAATGAATGTGAATCAAAATGATGAAATTTGAGACTGACCTGGTGATTGCCACACTGCTCGCATGTAGCACAAGGCACATAGGTGACAGTACTCCCCGTATCAACAATAAGGGCGAACGTCTGAGGTGGCGTTCCGATCCAGAGCCGTGTCGTATAATACCTTAAACACCGAATCGCAACAAACTCAGCATAAAATTGCTTCAAACAAGAGATCAAACTAAAACAAACAAAAAATCTACAATGAACTCTTTTATTGTAACTTTTTTACCCGTTGACAAGGAGATCGTCGTAGAGGCGCATGCGAGCGTTAGGGTGGGACTTCGGGTCCGATTTCTGGAGATGGCGACGAGAATTGGTGAAGCTTCTGGAAATATTTGGAGTAGAGAGGTAGAGCGGCAATACCATGGCGGGGCGGGTCCCTCCGCGGAGAAGAGTGGCGGAGGACGGGGCGGGATTTGACTGGGTGAGATATAGGAAAGCAACAATGGTGGAAAGCAACAACGGCCGTGCCATTTAGCCTCAGTGTTTTGAGGCGCAAAAACGGTGCGGATCGAGACAAAGGAAGAATGTGAGTGAAAATAAAGTTAAAGCTGTGTGTGCGCCTGACTCAAGACTCACTCTTTGCTTCAAGAGAGAGGGAGGGAAGTCGAAGTCGAAGTCGATGTCGGGGCCTAAAATTGAGACGAATGAATTAACATGGCAACCTCCGTCGCCAACTAGGAGATATATATAATTATTGTTGGATTTTTTAAGGTTTTCGTTTGAAATTTTTTTGTAAATAGATAATATTTAAGGTATTTATTTAATTTAATTATTTATAAAAAATTTATCTTTTATAATCAAAGATTTAATAAATTAATAAAAACACCTTTCTCTTATTTATGAATTCCTCCTTTCAAAATTTAAAAAATAAAAAAAGATATGTAAACCCTCATAATATGGAAAAAGGGATATGCACATCTAATAATTTTAAAATTTTTATTTACATTCTTATTAAATAATTGAAACTACTAACTTTAATAAGAAAAAAACTTTTAAAACTAATAAAACTATCATTATACCCTTTATGATTGAAAAAAAATCATAAGTTAAATGTTCAAAGTGAGATTTGAATATTTATCTTCGATATAATAGTAAACACTTTAACTAATTAAATTATTTTAAGTTTTTGTTTATCTATGTAATTAAAAATTTATTAGAGATATTGTTCTTAATTAACTATTTGAAAAATGAGACATTGACCACCTTGTTGACCCCATTGACTACCGTTGACTGATGACTGTTAAGTGGTCGTTGACTGACATTAATCAATTATTAATCGATATTGATTAATTGTTGATCGACTTTTGCTCAAAATTGGGTAATTTTTTATTTTTATCTTTTTGTGTGTTAACTTTAATAATTTTCATCATCTAATAAGGGTATAAATAAGATTTTTAAAATTATAGGAGTCTGCGTGTCTTTTTTTCCAAAATTACGAGAGTGCAAATGTCTTTTTTTTTTCAAATTACGGGTGTTCAAATGTCCTTTTTCCATTAAAAAATCATACTCTTTTTGAAACAAAAAAATATATACAAATTTTTAAGAATTTGAACAAGAATTATTAAACAAAAAGCATATTATTAAAAGAAAGATATAATTGATGAGTATATTTTTTTATGGTGTAATTTAATCTTGGAAATGGTTTTGTAGTATTTAAAATTTATTGAAATAGTTTTTCATATATGTTTAGATCGAAATTTATTTTTTGTAAATAAATATTGTGTGTAAAGTTACCATACATAATTTATTGATTTGAAATAAAGAGAAGAAACCAATTGTTATTGCGTTGCAGGAGCTTCTATAGTGTAATGTAATAACAACTTATCACGCCTAGTGCGATAAGTACTTATCGTGCCTCGGTTATTGGCGTGATAGTTTTTATCGCGCTAATAAACTAAATTATTATTTTTTAATTTTTTTTAATTTGTAATTTTTTATATGGGTACCATAAAAACTGAGCCACTTCTAGTATGTTTTAAAGAAAGATAAGAGAGCTCGAATAATGGCAAAGAGAGATGTATTGGTTACCAAAGTGTGTCCATGACAATTCCTACAAATATGACTTATTAACAACTTTATAACCTATTGTATTATGAAATTAGAGTTGATTATGATCAGTGACACCACACTATAAAAATTTGGTGCCAACAATAGGAATAAATATTATACTATTGACAAACTAAAATGATTAAAAAAAGTAGTTTTTATTTAGGTTTAATAGAAGAGATTTGGTACCGTTATGTGTTAATGTGAATCTTAAACAACCTACTTTTGAAGAGATTCAACAAGTTTCTGTCGAGAGCCAATAACCTTGTCATAACCACTTTCTGTCCATAAGCGATAATTACTATGTTTGTAGCACGTCTTCAACATTACTAACTGTGGACATTCCAACTAACATGACATGCAACTACGAATTTTCTCTATTGAGATGAAATAATGACCCACCTCATACTCATTATAATAGTCAAATAAATAAGGATGCCTATAATAGTGGTAATGCCAATGATAATAGTGGTAATCTCGATGATGATGGAGAAGCATATTGATTCAATGATATAGAAGATGAAATTGAAGGCCAATTTTTAAATGATCATTAAAAAGGAGTTCTTGATTTATGTCCAACATCAGTAATTAAGCAGGACAACATTGTTGAACCACATAACCTATTTTAGCTTATCCCCCTGATGGAGGAAGTTATAATTAGAAGTTATTTTCTAGCAAAAAAGTAATATACGATACTCTTAATAACTTGCATTGAAGGGTAATTAGAGCTTTAAAGTTAACAGGTCTACCCAAGATCAATTTAAGGCAAAAAAATGTGACGACGATGAAAGGTGTATGTGACAAGTTCGTACTATGTCCATATATGCTTGAAAATATTTCATCATGCGAAGAATTGATAATAAGCACACATATCAATTAAACTAATTGCATGATGGTTGCCATCAAGTAAAGAGTCGAATAATTACTTAAATGATAAAGAATAAATTTGCATATGTCAATAGACTTTATAGATCAAATGATATCGTAATAGATGTACGAGAGAAATATGGTGTGAATTTAACAAAGACAACAGTTTATCGAGCTAAAAAGTATACAAAGAGGTTGATAGCTAGTATTATAGAGGAGTAATTTAGATTACTTCCTACTTATTTCTATGTGGTAGAAACAAGAATCCAAGTATTGTCACTCACTTGAAGACATATGATGTTGAACACTTCTTGTACTTTTTATGGCCTCTTGTATTCAACATTTTCACACATTTATCAAATTAGTAATTCCTATGGATGTATATTCTTGAAAAGCCTTTATCTTGGTTGTATATTTGTAGCATTTTGTAAAAATAAAAATAAATAGATTTATTTATTAGCATGGGGCATTGTTGATTTTAAAATGGATACATCTTGAGAATGGTTTATGGAGAAACTACGAATGTGTTATTGGTGATGTCAATGATATAATCTTCATATTGGATCAATATGCTAACATTGAGAATACTATTTATGAAGTATTTTTAAATGCCTATCATGAGGTGTGTATCTATCATTGAAGGGCTGATCTTGAAAGTATAACTTTTCAACCTAAAAGAATGAGAATGACAGATTCTTAACTGCATATTTTCTTACTGTAAAGGCATATCAACAAATTATCAAGGCTAGTCAACTTATTTCAAAAAAAAGTAATGTCTTTTTCTTTATGGTCCTACCTAATCCTACTATACTCTCTAAGACTAGTTAACTAGACTGACTGACCAAAAAGGGCTATAATTGTGGCTACTAGAAAAAAAAAACTCTAACCCTAGGCTGTCGACTAAAGGAAAGAGACAACTAAGTGAAAGTGAATAGCCTCAAGCAAATCTTCTCTATAATTTGGATATTTCTAAACATGTAATAAAAGCATCTTGGAATTCATTACACCACAAATCAACTAATACATATACATTACACCATAAGTTAACTACTGCATAAATCTCAATGCTATATTGTAACTCAGTACACCACAAATCAATAGTCATCTTCCCTTTAAAAATTATCCTCTCTCAAGCCTAAAGTCCAATGTACACCCTAACATTACAAAACTATAAATTTACAAGTAAAGACCCTACAATAATTACTTCTAATAATTTGCTGAGGCACTCATTTTTTTAAGTGTATGACGCTATAAGGCAATAAATCCTGAGCCATATCACTCCTCACAGCAAAAAAATTGGGCGATGAAGATATAATGGCATTAATGTGCTCATAGTCGCTAGATTACCCTCAATAACTCCATCAACATAACCTTTAATGTTGGAGTCATATATAGTAACTAATTGCCCTATAAAATCCACCTTAATTGCAACCCAATGCTCACCCAGGTAATTGATAGAAAGATACACCTAAAATCACACATAAATAAACATGTATTCAAATTATACAAATGTCGAACAAAAAAGTGTGAATATGTGTAAAAACATACATACCTTATTAACATCGATCCATGGCTTATAACCATACAAGTGTTCTTTGTCACCCACTTGAATATTGTAGAAGCACAAGGTTTTAATTTATTGATGATAAAACGTGGCGGCGCTGTGAATACAATCCCAAAAAGGACTCCTGAAAATAACTAATTTCCAATAAAATGTATTATACAAACAACATAACCTCCTATAAAATTTAAGTTATTTAATGGAGGTAATTAGTAATAAAAAATAATAATAATTTATTGTTGCACATCATTAGGGTAATGTCTAGAGGTATTTTGATTGTCAAAGGCAAATCAATCTTAAATACTTGTTGATATGCTGTAATGTAAGAACATAATACTAAATTATCACTATTTAATGATAAAAAAAATGAGTTATTAACTTTTAATTGAAAATATTTACAACTTCTTCCAACCAATTATATAAGAGTGCTTTAAAACATGAGTAATAAGCATCAATACTTGGCAAATCTACTCGTCCACTACTCTCGCCAAGCCACTTTATACGCCTCACATGGAGTGTCAAATCAACCGGGCACATAAAATCCATATCAGCTATATGCTAATAATCCTGCTCGGCCTCCAATTCTTGTTTTCTTCTTTAATCTCCAATAAAGAGGATTCTTATAGGGCGTATAAATTATCCACACCGGTTTGTATTCCTGTTTATACTTGCTTGCCCCCTTATTCCCAATAAGTAACACCCGACCACTACCATGTCCAACATCAGCTTCTTGCTCAAAACTATTATTTGGTTGGTAGTCTATCTATATCTAGTTATTGAGAGTATTAATATTTAGCTAATAATCAGTTGAAGGTATCTGAACAACATATATAAATTTTAAAAAAGACAAGTTCCATAAGGAAATAATAATTAAACATTATAAGTAATTTACTTGATGTTCGAACATGCCCATGCATAAAGGAGATTTTTGCAATAATTGTCTAATCATTATAATCTCCTACTGAAACTCTTCTTTATCATTTTTCTATTGCTTAAGCAAGTTTAGCATGCGTCTATCGCAACTAAGTATGGCCTCTCGTACCTCTTGCCTCATTGAGGTAACCTCGCCATATAATCCATCAATTTTCTATTGGTAGTAATCATTTAGAAATGTGGGTGTTGTTGTGTATTGTTCAAATTGAACCTAATAAATTTAAGAAAAAATATATTAAGCAAGCGTTTGATTCACATCTATGTCAATAGAGGTATATTATACCAAATAATGTATCTGGTCTCAAATTGAATCAACGTCTTGATTACGCTCACTAGGATCCATCATAGGGTCATTTGAATATGTAGGTGGTGTTGTGCATTATTAAAATTGGGCCTAATAAATTTACGAAACTATATGTTAAGCAAGCATGAAATTGAATATATGTCAATAGAGATACTTTATACCAAATAATGTACCTAAACTCCATATGTCTCTGGTTTATCTAATAGATAACATCTACATCCCCCTTATCATCTTTCTCATCAAGGTGTCCATTATAATTATTGACTATCCCCTTGAACTGTATCAAAGTCTGTACAAAATCTGCTTCTATCTCATGCTCTTGAGAAGACAATTATCAATTCACATCCAACACCTACAGACTAAGTACCCAACTAAATGAGTAATTGAAATATTGAACAGTTATTGTTGGTATTTTATTATATTCAAATACTTCATTTATTGTAAAAAAAAACTCACGATGTCATTTTCTAACAGAGTTGCCTGATAAAGGCATAATTTTCATATATTTATTCTTATTTTACTTAGAGATTTTATATTTTTGTAAGAATATATGGCTATTTACATGCTTAAATGTTTGTTTTTTAAGGATTAGACTTAAAAGATAAAAATGAAGAAATTAGAGCAAAACTGTAAGATTTAGGAATAACAATAAGAATAAGGACTAAAATGCAAAAAAAAAAACAAAAACAAAATTCCTAGGTCATCGTGATGAAGTAATTTTTGCTCTAATGAAAATTTTGGAGCCAAAACACTGCAGCGAAAGAAGATTTCACCCTAGTAACATGAGTACATGAAAGACCTTGAATTAATCGCAAAAGCACTGCAGTGATTGATAGGAGTCACAGCGAGTTGCAGTAGTGGAATAAAAGGCAGTAGCATTGCCGCAGTTGATAATTTTCACTCCAACGGTTTGATGTTTCCTAAATTGAAAAGGAAATACAACTCCAAGACTCTAATCAATCTTTATATAAAAGCCACTCATTTTAGACCTAAAAGAACACACAACTTAGGGCTCTTTATTGCCAGAATAATTAGAACATAATTAGAAAAATTTCTAGAGAGAGAATACTAAGAGAAGTAAGAGATTATTGGCGAATCTTTGGCATATCAACAAACTGTAAATTGACGTCTATATTGGTTTACTTTTGGTTATATCATGTTTATTTTATTTTCAGCCAAAAGTTTTTTGTTATTATTCTTTTTCAGGGTTATTACTTGAACTCAATATGTATACTTGATTGTTGAATCTTTTTAATATTTATTTAAATTTAATTTTTTTATTATTCAAATTATTTTTCTTAATGCTTCATTATATCTGATCAATATTATGATAGAATTATGAATACTTTGATAAACCCGAGAAAGGCATTATTGTATTTAAACCTTGACAATTTGATACATGATTGTTGAAAAATTTACAAGTTCCTACTTAAGATAGAGATATGCCTAATTAGCATGTATGATCAATATGACTTGTTCTTAATAATCTTAATTTATTGTAATTACTATAGAGATATAGGTATTTAGTAAATTAATATATACTTACTTGACTTTGAGAAAGGCTTGTGAACACATTAACTCTTGAATAATAATAAGAATTGAGGAATTTAAATATTAAAAAATTAATCTTTAAAAAAAATATATTGAAAGATAGTAATTAACTCTAGGTTTTCTCTATCTTGCTTTCTTCTTGATTTATTTGACTTGTGTAACTTATTTTTTGTACTTTATTTAAATTTTACAATTTGAAAATTTGGTTTTTTGAATAATTACTTAAAAGATACAATTTTAGTACTTTGCTGAAAATAATATTTATTCTTGTAGTTTCAACATCTGACTTTATAAGTCCCTTTATTACTTATTACGATAGTGCGTATATTTGTACTTAGAAAATACACAAACATTACCTTCATATTTTGTTTTTTTACGTTTATGTGAGACCTCTACTTTAGCAAACGAAGGGGCACGAGTTGCGTTTCTTGAACATATACAGACCTAAATAACAATATTGTCTCATGGATCCATACCTGTAATCAAAATTATCATAACATAAATTCAACTACTATATAAAAAATAAAGATGAAAAATTAACATAAAGTCAAAAATAACATAAAATGAAACATTTTTTTTACGTATCTAAAAAACATAAGGAAATCATTATAAATTATATTTTTCTTCCTTATATGTTTAATCCTTTGCTTTTAATATTTTGTATCTCTCTGAATTTTTCTTCAATACGCTTTTAAGAGAATTGCAAGTGGACTCCATGAGACATTATCCCCATGGTATTTATTAAATTCTTCTAAATTATCCATTATCTAGAGTAAAAATGCATTTAACTCAATTTTACCTCTACATCCCAACAACACACGATGGATAAAATACATCAACGATAGTTTAACCACATCTTCATAATCTATTTTTTTGAATTTTTATTCCCTATATACCGCATCAAACTCCTTTAATAAGAAATCTATTTTGGGCAGGTGCTCGTTTCTTAAACGATGACTCAGTTTTTTTTGCAAGTGCTTCATTGGTGGATATTCTCCCATTTTAAGTTTGATATAAGCACAAACTCCTACCGACTAAAATGTATGAACTTATTATTCACCACATATCAAAATTCACAATCTATATCATAAGTTTCCACTTCATAGAGTAAAAAGTGATGAACCAAAATACCTAAAAATTTTACATGTTCCATGTCCAAAAAGCTACTCATACATGTGCCTTGAAATATTTCTTTTTGGCGTTCCATCAAATTATTTTATATAGTATCAAGTGGCCATGTCTTCAAATAGTATGAAATTATTGTAGAAAAAAAGTCTTTAACTGAAATTTTTAATCTATTTGAAACTGCTTGTTCGTGTAAAAAATTTAATAATATTAATTAATAACAATTAAATAAAATTATAATTACTATAAATGTAATTAAATAAATAATACATAAATAAATAAAAATAGAAAAATGACCCTAACCAGGGCATTGGAATATAGCGTGATAAGTTTTATCGTGTCACAATAGAAGGTGTGATAAAAGTTATTGTGCTTCAATAGGTGACGTGTTTACGCTCAAAATGTAATGCGGTTATTGCAGTATAGATTAAGGTGTCAATCTTACGAGGAAGCTTTCGAAAAATATTTTAGGGAAAAAAAATATTAAAACAACAATAAATGAGAAGATTGAATGTGAGACTGATATAGATAATGTAAAATTAAATATGAATTAAGGAAGAAAATTATATTGATGTGATCAAGGCTTCAAAAGTCACTAATATACTTCATAAATCTATTGTATACTTAGATTCAATATTTATAACTCGATTGAAAGTTTCGCATCCCAAATAGTCAATAAGAAGATATGTATAATATAGCACATTTAATAATAAATATATTTGATATGACTAAACACTTTGTAAATATTATCGCAAACCATGTTCTTCTATACAGGTTATCTAAGATCAACAACATATTATTTTAATAATATTGCAATAAAAGATTAACTTGTAAAATGATGTAACCAGTAATAATTATAATTTGACAAGAATCACATAAAAAAAGTATGACTGAAATTATATAAAACATGAGAATTATAATCTCTGGATTATCGAAAAGTAATAGATAAAAGTTTAGGTACAAACAAACTTACAACATTGTAGTTCTTAACAAAGAATCAAAGTTTAAAATTAGATTTATTACACATAGAAGTTCATCTCTAACCTTATCAAGAACTTTAGCCTAGCTTACAATTCATTATTATGAATATTAAAAGAAAATTATATGAGAGAATTGTAAGACAGAAAAAAAATATCCATTAGCCTCCTAAAGGTGTCCTTATATAGGAATTGAATGGGAACATGTTTAGTGTGACATCAATCTTCCACATTTTTTGCCACCAACTTCTTCACTTAATTGCAGCATTGTTTTGACAATAGACACGATCGATTTAGCCTTTATAGTCACCATGAAAATTGTAGAATTTTGTCTCTTTTTTTCATAACCACTAGGTCCATGTAATTTGGATTAGTATCCTATGAGAAATGGTTAAATTACCAAAACTACATCAAATTTTGGCCAACAACCTTTTTACTAATTTGCAACCCTATTTGGACTATGATAACGACTATGTTAGACTTTGATATCAACAAAAGAGTTATAGATACTTTACTCAAAATTTCCTAGCTTTAATAATCATACTAATTGGATACTTATTTTGTGAAATATGGTCTAAATATGGGAGGTGGGTCAAGCTGGGTGGAAATTATAATCCATTTCTGTTGTATCCCAATTTGGCTGATTAAATATTAGATTTGGCTTTTTAACTATTCTTCAAGTTTGTGTAAGATTGATTTATGCTGCTCCAAGTTCAAGAATTTATTTATTTTGATTTCTACATTAAGAGTTATGTTCATTTTTATAAACCTGTGTAAATAGCATTCATTAATCATAAATTAAGGACAACACTTTATTTCAAGTTTAAAAATACAAAAGTGCTAAAATGAGTGGTATTCTAAATGTTAAATAGTGACAAAATCTCTTTAAAAAAATATGCATTTTTATGTGCTCATCGTAGTCCCTAACCAAGTTATTGCTAGTCTTTAGCAATTTAAGCGTAAATAGAATATGCAAAACTAGTTAAGCATTTTAAATAAAAAGTCAGTTTAAGATCACTATTGCTATTAAGGTTTTTTTAATCATAACTTCCAAATTTTGAGGTGTGTATATGTGTGTGAACTAAACTGTAACCTTCTTACCACAAACCACAACACATATAGTCTTGAGAATTATTTCAAGTAAAAGCATTAATACCATATCCTCACAAGTGTATAACAATTTAAAATGTTATGATTTCTCTCATATAGTTGGAAAATAGTTAAGCACTCAAGAAAAAATCAATTTTAAGAACAGACATAGAAACTAACATTGATCAAAAGATAGGATAATCAATTTTCTAGAAATCAATCATTTTTGACACACACCAGCTTTAGAATCTCAATTTTTTTGTGTGAGAATAATACAAACATAGCTTGATGAAAAAACTGCCTTATAAAATATTTGTCCTCTAAAATCAATGAAGACTTTATTGAGCTAAATTGATTTTTTCTTCTTTTTTTATTCTTTTTTTTTGTTTTTTTTAAGAATACAAGAAAGCTTTACAAAATTTAAAAAAAAAAATAGTTTCTGACCAAAATACATTACACACCATTTGGAAATTCACTTTAAATCATCTTTTAGCTATACAATCAACTTATTCCTTAATTCGAATAATATTATTCTAAATAAAAATTAACTAATTCAAAAGATCAATGAAAGTTCATAAGTTATTTTCTCAACCTTTTCACTCACTCACAAAGATATGTGTGATTAGAAAAATATATATTTAAACATAAAAATTCTCTTAGTTATATACGTTGAATCATCCATCTTACCACAATACTTAGTATTGTGCTTAAAATTATTTTAAAAGTTATTTTTTAGTAACCTAAATAGAAAAAGTGACTCAAACCAAATAATTTGGAATCATACATAGTCAGAAAAGTAATTTTCTTTATACAAGAATTACCAAGAATACATGCAATAATTAACCATATATGAAATATAAAACAAAATAACAACAAGTTAGTTAAAATGCATTTCAAAAGTTAAATAATAAAAAAATTCTTACTCTGTCATTCTTAATTTAATTGATCTAGAATGTGTCTCAAGAGTTTAAAAATGAACTCTTTACTCTACCATTTTTAATCAAATAGGTATGCCAAACCCCATCATTGTTTTCTAAATGCAAAATGTAACTTATTGTTGGAGTTAATGCTTACATGCTATTCAAATATAGTATGAATATTAAATTATTTAATATTTATACAGTAAATATTTCGTATAATATTTAATACAATATAAATACATGGTACAATGCTTGCTACGTGACAGATATTGTATGATCTGAAGGAGTTCAGATCTGGTCTAAAGAAGTTTAGACCAGTGCTAAAAATTAGCAGAGTTAAGAGTTATATATGCTAACAGTTAGCACTGCTAAGGGTTAATAGGTTATAAGAGTTAGCCAGATCTAAAGGGTTAAATCTTTGCCTGTAATGGGACAAAGACCTAAGGGTATACTAGCAATGATATGGTTGCAAGGAGTTGTAATAGGTGCTAGGAGATGCCATTATGCAAGTATGTCCTTAAGCACTATGTTCTTGATCTGCTTTCATCGATGCGGGTTTGTTAGTGGATCTATTTTATATAAATCAGTGTATGCTATATCTATATGATATAGATGGTTGTTTTTAGCCGACCATGGGCTTACTGAAAGCTCGTATATGTATACGGGTATTCAATCAAGACTAAATACTGAACAAACTCACGAAGATACCAATAGACATCCTGTAAAGCCATCAATGGTGAGTTCTCTTGAGTTGAGTAGTATATATAATCTTTTGACTTGAGTGTCATAGTGGGCTTGTAAGTGTTCTACTATACTTTAGTTTCACACATGTCAGAGACCTTTTTTGGTGTGACAGTTGTGTATCGTTGGGTATGGTCCAATGCTTATGGAGTCCGGTGTGTACAGATATGAAATTCGTTAGCTCCCATAGAGAAGTAGTATATCCAAATGCTTCGAGATTGTATTTTAGTAAATCTTGTGGCCATGAGTACTAACTCCGAAAAGGTGTTTCCCAAAAGGTTGAACAATATAGCAAAGGTATTTATGTATACTATTCTTGGAAATACAAATCTAGAGATAAGTTCATGGATGAGCATACGAGAATTTGATGGTGATGATTTATATCCTCTCATATCCAAGATGTAGATGAAGGAAGGATTATATGTATGTGTTGTAATCTCAGCTTGTATGGTCTAACGCGTTAATTTATAATATCTATGACGTGTACATAGGGCATCGATCACGGACTCATGAAATAGTTCTATTTGACTAATTAGGCATAGACTTAAGGAGTTCTGCAATATGAAATATACTCATTGTGCATTAGGGCAGCACACTGAATTGAATTGTTCAATTTAGTAATTTTCAACAGAATTGAATATTTGTTTCAAGTACCATCAGGATGCGCGCGTGTCAGTGCTTAAGTGTTAAGTTCAGTGATTAGTTAATAATTATTTTTGACTAATTAAATAGTGACACGTAGCTCATAATGAGCCTTCAGTTGAATTGACTCAAGTAATGTGTATGGTGAGACTCACATTGGGTTAATTAAAGGTTTAAAGGTTATTTTCTTAAATCGACTATTTAAGTGTTAAATAATCTAAATATTTGTTATCACTTAAAAGTTAAGTAATTAGTTAATTTAACTAGGGTTAATTGTTAGCTTATGATTAAATTAATAAAGTAAATATTTTATTAAAGACTTAATTCCTAAATAAAATGAGATTTTATTAAGCAATTAATTATAGTTAAAGTAAATGTTGCTTAAATGAGTATTAAAGAAACAAGAAGGACTTGAATGATATTGAGAATATCATTTGTAGTTTTACCCTCACAACCGAATCTGTTACCTTGTATTTGAACAAATTTCATTTGATTTATTTGTATATTATAATATAGATATTTTTCTTGAATAAAATATCAATTCTTTTAAAAAACAAAAAGTGATGTTTTGTTATTGATAATACATGGCAACATTGAAGTATGGCCACCCATACTTTTTAAAGGAATAAAATAATTCTTTATTTATTATTATAATACATATATATTCATTCGATGAACATATATTTAGAGGATGGCTGGCCATGAAGATGAGATGGAACTTTTGGGATTCATTTTTGTTCTTGTAACAAATTGAATTCTTCTTTGCTCCCATTTGGTGGTGCTTGGAAAATGGAAGAAAAATGAAGATGAAAAATGTTTCTTGAGTTTTGTTTCAAATGTTGAAACAAACATTTATTTTCTTACTTTTATTTTAGGCCATACAACACAACAACAATAGTGATTTGTTTAAATGTTCAAGAGTTAAACATGGGTTAAATAAATGATTATGAGATTAAGAGTTAATACAACAGTTTAAAAGTTAAATCGAGTGCTGAAAAATAAAGGCTGCTGTTCTAGAGACCTAAACCCACCACGTTAGGTCCTAGAACTACTAATGGGTCGACTTCATGCGATACTTCAACTATAAATTTGTTCTAAAGGCTTGTCAGGTGATATACTCTAGCTATAATCATTAATATTAATTTGATTAATATGTTTTATATTTTATTCATTAGCATAATTAACAAAATTTATCGTGTTCATTTTTAGAAAATTAGATTTTTAGCTTCTGTTGCAAATATTTATGTATGAGATGCACAAATGGTGCATATATATTGTATTTAATACGTATATATATAAAATTTAAAGTAGACACATATACCATATGCACACACCAAATAGTTTTAGGTTATAAACAAGTACCCCTTATACTTATGTCTACTATCCTCCCTCCCCTCCAAACCAGATTGAAATATTGTCCTCAATATTTAAATAAAAAAAAGATAAAGTATAGGAGACATTATCTAAAATGTTAATTATTCAAAAGAAACAAACCTGAGGGACGTTGAAGCAAATATAAACTAAAATGATGATGCTAATAAACCAAAAGGCAAGAAAAATTTACAAACAAAGTGTCAGATCTAGTTTTTGCTTGTTATAGCCTAATGACTAATCTATCTGAGTGGTTGTCGGATTAAGGTAACTGTCTGTAATTTGTCAATCAATTCATCTGCATTGGTAGCAGAAACAATGATCTATTGCACCAAATGTGAAATAAAATTATGTTTCACAAGTTGATCGAGAAAACAGAGTAAGCAATCAAAATAGTTATTGACATTCAACAAACTTATGAGCTTTCAGTGGATATTCAGCTGGGTCCAATAGGCGATTTAAAAATTTTTCTTCCAAGGTACTAAAACCACTTGGTAAAGTAATAAAAGCATCTACATAGTAAAGTATTCTAACTATACATTCATGCATGGATGAGACTCGTAATTCTTTTACTATTATTTTTCCAATCAGGTTTTCCACGATTAAAGCTGTAGGAATAATACCTAAAACTTGACTTCCTTCTAAATGTGCAGCTATTGACACACACCCCATTAACCCAAGACTACCTCCTCTATATATCAAATTAAATTTTCTTGCAGCTAATACTTTTCTTAAATTGTTTGTTGCCTCTACAAATACTTTATTTTTCCTAAGACTGAATCCACAAAATACACATATATTTCAAAATCGTCAAACTAAGGTTCCCTCTATATCTACACTCACATTTATCTCAATATATGAAAATAAAAAAAATGAGGTGCTGTATTTATAGAGAACCAAATGATAACATCGATTTTGGTAACTCGATAATTTGTTAGAAGAGATTCAAAATAAAACACAAAAATTCAAATATTACAACACACATGCATTATTCAACCAAAAGATTTGAATTTAAGATATCTATATGAGTAGCTATACTGCTTATTAAAAAAAAGTTTGAAATTAAGATGCATGCATATGTATTGATAGTTGTGATTGTGGTTCATCTCTTCATCTGGTTTTACATCCAATAATAGCTTAAACGCTCTTTATGGGTCGGGGATAGACTTCTCATCCAATTTTCTTATAAATTGGCAAACTGGGTCTTTTAGAGTCAAATTTCTGAGACTATATCATTGATGTTCATTTTTGAATTTATTCCATAAATCGAGAAGTTCACGTTGCATAAGCCCACAAAGATGCGTCTCAAGAGTTACTAGGATATTATCCAAGGACTCCTTACTCATTCCATCTTTAATTAACTGAATTTTATCTTCTTTATTCCTAGATACAAATCTTAAAGAATGATAACTTTGGTTATAATAACATCAATCACATTTTTGATAATCTTGTAACCTTTTTGCTCTTTGCCTTTTGACAAACGAACTTCTTCCCAGATTAGGCATAAAAGAAATGAAATCATTTGCAGACTCACCAGATAATTGAACCTTGGTTTCGATTAACCAATGATATCCACAAGTATATTCCTCAATATTAATATAGCCTTTGCCTTTCAAACTATACTTTGTAAATCTTAAGTAAAGCCTTTAGGGGTAATAAAGAAAAATATATTTTAAGGTTGACAACAATAATATCCATTTTGAAATAAATGAGAAAAAAGAAGAAACACGATTTGTTTGGGTAACCATTTTTAGGCAATTGAAAATTTAACTTTAATAGCCATGGAGTACCATATCCGCCACTTGATCAGAAAATAAAATCATACCTAAGAGAAAACAAAAGGAAGAAAAAAAGTACGAAAGAAAATAAAAGCAAAAAATAAACGTCAAAATAAAATATATGGGCAAAATATAAAATATGGTACAAAGATTGAACATGATCAATAATAATAGATAGGATCCACAAGAGGAACCTCTTCTAAGTATATAAAGTGATCTACCCTTTTTATATATCTTTTCAATCATTGTCCATTTACTTTAAAAATTCGCCCATTAGTGAGGTCTTTGATTTCGACAGCACCACTAAAAAAAATGTTCATTACCATAAATGGACCAATCCATCGAGATCTCAACTTTTCAAGGTGTAAATGCAATCGAGAATCATAAAGATAAACCCGTTGATTTTGGCTTGATGTGTTTCTTTGAGATCTATTTATCATAAGTTGCTTTTATCTTAGCTTTATAAATCTTAAAGTTATCATATGCATCATTTCGTTGCTAGTCTATTTCTAACAATTGTAACTTTCTTTAAAGACTTATAGCGCTCATATCAAAGTTAAAGGCTTTGACAGCCCAGTAAACTTTATGCTCTAGCTCAACAGGTAAATAGAAAGTTTTTTCATAGATAAGTCGGTATTGAGACATTCTTAAGATGGTTTTGTATACAGTGCGATATACCTATAATGCATCAGAAAAGCGTTGAGACCAATCTTTGTGATTCAGGTTAACCATCTTTTCTAAAATCTATTCAATCTCTCGATTTGCTAGCTCAGCTTGTCCATTTGTCTGCGAATGATATGTAGTGAAAACTTTTTAAAGAACACTATACCTGCACATTAAAGCTTTAAAAGAACAGTTATAGAAATATGTTCCTTGGTCACTAATGATGACACGTGGTGTACCATACCTAGATAACACATTTTCTTTTAAGAACTTTACTATAGTTGTGTTATCATTAGCACGATAAGCTATAACCTTTACCTATTTTGATATATAGTCAACAGCTAAAAGAATGTAAAGATAACTAAAAGATGAGGGAAAAAGACCTATAAAATTGATATTCCAACAATTAAATATCTCAATAAGAAGAATATAGTTAAGAGGCATCATATATCTTTGAGATACAACATCTAAATTTTGACATCTTTCAAATAAACGACAAAAATTATTAGTATCTTTGAATAAAATGGGCCAGTAAAGACCACATTGTAAAATTTTTGTAGCTGTCTTTTTCATAGAAAAATTATCGCCACAAGCAGCACTATGACAAAAATTTAAGACACTAGCAACTTCACTTTCAAGAATGCAATATCTCATAAGTTAGTCAGGGTAGTATTTGAAAAGATACGAATCATCTCAATAAAAATTACGTACTTTAACTAAGAATTTATGCTTATCTTGTGCACTCTAGTTAGATGGAACTTCTCCATAAACTAAATAATTTACGATATGTGCATACTAAGGTACTTGGCATACAGCTAAAAGATGTTCATCAGGGAAATCATCTTAAATGGGTGGAACATCAGTGCAGTCATTAAACTCAATGCATGATAAATAATCCGTAATAACATTTTCAACACCTTTCTTATCTTTAATAGTTACATCAAATTCCTACAAAAGAAGGATTCAACTAATTAGACGGGCTTTATCATCCTTCTTAGAAAGAAGGTACTTAGGGGCTGTGTGGTTAGTAAATACAATAATAAGCGAACCAATCAAATAACAATGAAATTTATCTAAGGCAAAAATAACAACTAATAGTTCTTTTTCAGTAATAGAGTAATTCATTTAAGCATCATTTAAATTCTTATTAACATAATAGACAACAAAAGGTTTCCCCTCCCTTCATTACCCAAGAACTACTCCTACAACATAGTTACTTGTGTCACATATAATCTTAAGTAGGAGGTTCCAATCCAATGATTGCATGATAAGAGCGGTGGTGAGTTTGGCAGTAAGTGTTTGGAATGCCTCATCACATTCTTATGTCTATGTGAATTCAGCATCTTTTAGCAAAAGATTACACAATGTCTAGATATGGCAAAAAAAATTTGTATAAACCTACTATAAAAGCCAGTGCGTCCTAGAAATGATCGAACATCTTTTACCATTTTGGGTGTAGGTAATTTAGAGATCAATTCAATTTTGACCTTATCAACTTATATCTCTCTTTCAAGTACAATATGTTCCAAAATGACCCCTGAAGATACCATGAAGTGACATTTCTCCTAGTTTAGCATAAGTCCTTTTTCTTTACACCTACTAAAAAAAGTTTTTAAGTCAAGTAGACATAAATCAAAAGAATCATAAAAAAATAGTAAAGTCATCCATAAAAACTTCTATGCATTTTTCAATCATATCTGAGAAAAGACTCAGTATACAATGTTAAAAAATAGTTTGTGCATTACATAATCCAAATAGCATTCTACGAAAAGCATAAGTACCAAAAGGGCATGTAAAAGTAATTTTTTTTATCTTATATAGCTATCTCAATCTAGTTGTATCTCGAATACCCATCAAAAAAGCAATAAAAGGGATGGTCAGCTACACATTCTAAGATTTAGTTGATAAAAAGCAATGAATAATAGTCATTTCTGATGGCTGTGTTTAGTTTTCTATAATCAATACATATCCATAAAAAATTCTATGAATTTTTCAACCATATCTGAGAAAAGACTCAGTATACAACGTTAAAAAATAGTTTGTGCATTACATAATCCAAATGGCATTCTACGAAAAGCATAAGTACCAAAAGGACATGTAAAGTAATTTTTTCTTGATCTTATATAGCTATCTCAATCTAGTAGTATCTCGAATACTCATCAAGAAAGTAATAAAAGGGATGGCCAGCTACACGTTCTAAGATTTGGTCGATAAAAGGCAATGAACAATAGTCATTGCCGATGGCTGTGTTTAGTTTTCTATAATTAATGCATATTCGTTAACCACTTACAAATCTAGTTGGAATAGGTATCTCATTCTCATTTTCAACCACAGTAACTTCAAATTTTTTATGAACTACTTGAGTTGGATTTACCCATTGATTATCAGAAATTAGGCAGATTATAGCTACATCTAATAGTTTTAAGACCTCTTTCTTTATCACTTATTTTATTGTTAGGTTAAGTCTTCTTTAGGGGTCTCTACACGGTTGCGCACCTTCCTCTAAAAAAATTTTATGGGAGCATATTAATGAAGAAATACCTTTAATATCAGCTATAGTCCAACCTAGTGCAAACTTATGTTCTTTTAATAATTTTATCAATTTTTTCTCTTGTTCAGCACTAAGTTCAGAAGAAATGATGATAGGAAAGGCATCACCTAGTCTCAAGAATGTGTGTTTCAAACCTTTAAGTAGTGTAGAAAGCTCAACTTATGATATTTCAAGGTTTAATGGTTGCCAAAATTAAGTCATTTCCTCATGGCAACTCTTCAAAGTATGGCTACCAAAATCGAGTCCCTTTATCCTGTAAGTCAAAAATACTAAATACATCAGTTGTGTCATCAGGATATCACAATTCTTTAAAATCAAAATTAAAGAAGTTTTCTAAAGAATCAGAGTCATGATTTTTATAAGCCTCTTCCGCTATAAGTGTGTCTATCATATATTAATGATAGCATTCATCTTCCTCTCGTAGTTGCTTTCCAATATAGAAAATATTCACCTCAAGAGTTATATTCCTAAATGATAGTTTCATTAAACCATTTCTATAATTAATAAGAGCGTTAGTAGTGGCAAAAAAAGGTCTCTTTAAAATAAGAGGAATTTTAGACTTCATGTTAACCACAAAATGAGTATCTAAAACAAAAAAATTAACAGGATAATAGAAGTTATCAATTTGTAAAAAAATATCTTTTTACTATTTCTCGTAGTTTCTTGATTGATCTGTCAGCTAATTATACGACTAAAGATGTAGGTTTAATCTCACCAAGTTCTAATTACAAGTAAACAGAATAAGGCATTAAAATTTCACTTACTCCAAAGTCCAACAACCCTTGACCAAACTCATGTGTCTCAATTTGGCAGAAGATTGTGGGAAATCCAGGTTCTTTATACTTGGGTGGCATCTTTTGTTCAATTACTGCACTTACCTACTATACCAAAAATGCAATTTTCTTTACATAATTTTTTCTTTTAATATTGTATAAATTCTTGATGACTTTGGCATAAGTTGGAACTTGTTTAATTACATACAATAAGAAAAAAATAATCTTAACTTGTTTCAAATATTCTAAGATCTTACCTTAAATTTTTTATTGTTTTTCAACTAGTCGTAAGGCTTGGGGATAAGGTATTAGGATTGAAAATTTATTTTTGGAATCTTTTTCAATTGTGGCCCTTTTTCAAATGGGGTATCTTTACTACTTATGATTATGTTGGTTGGAGAATTAGGCTCACTTATAATCTTACCACTTCAAGTAATAATGGCATTGACTTCTTTGAGATTTTGTACATCAGAAGTAGAGGTTTGTGCTATGAATTGCCCTTTTGGATTAAATTGAGGTTGAGATGGAAACTTACCTCGCTCTTGTATAGTTAAGGCACTAGTCATCTTAGTGATTTGACTCTTGATTTCTTTATTTTTGTCTACCACCTGTACAAGAATTATTTTAAATTTTTTATTAGTCTTTCTTTATACCTTTATAAATGCTTGTAATATGTCCTCTAAAGGACTCCCAGTTGATCATGCATTATATTGAGGTGCAACATAAGACTTAGGTACTTATTGTTCTTATTTCTAATAGTTGTTGACTTATTGGTCAAATTTTTAACTAAAGTTTGGGTGGTTTCTCCAACTAAGATTATAGGTTTCAGAGTAGGGTGAATAAGGCTTTTTATACATCTCTAGGACATTATATTGCTCCTGATATATCCCTCTTATCTCACTATAAGTAAGGGCAATCTTGAGCTAAGTGTTCTGCCCATTCATAGACAAAACAGACTTTATATGACTCAACCTTAGCAACCATGTGGGTAACGCATTTATCTTTAGTTTTCAAGGCCTCTAATTTTCTAGTTAACACCGCTAACTTGGCTTTAAGGTTATCCTCTTTGCTAAGATGGAAAACTCCACTAAGTCGTAACCTATTTGTACGTTTAGTAGTGCTAAGTTCAGTTCATGTATAAGTTTTTTCAGCTAAGTCATTAAATAATTCTATGGCTTCCACATGATCTTTGTAAAGGAACTCCTTATTACACATCATCTCCATAAATTGACTCTTTCTAATTGTGAGTCCCTCATAGAAATAGCTAACTAAGCACCAATTTTCATACCTATGGTGAAGGTACAGATTTAACAACTCTTTAAACCTTTCCAAGGCTTGATACAAGGTTTCACTGTCTTTTTAGGAGAAGGAAGAAATTTATCTTTTCAGATCATTAGTTTTGTGCTGTGGGAAGTATATATTAAAAAATTCTTAGGTCGTTTTTGCCTAAGTTCCTATAGACTTCAACCTCAAAGAGTATAGCCAACTCTTTGTTTTGTCTTTCAGAGAAAAATGGAAGAATTTAAGCCTAACAGTGTCTATAACCTCGAGTTGGCTATGGAAAGTGGTCATTACCTCTTCAAATTCTCTAACATATACATAAGAATTTTCACTATCTAAACCATGAAAAGTGGGCAAAAGTTGTTGTATCATTTTAGGTTTAAAATTCAAATGTGTGTGTTAAGTGAAAATATAATGCATGATGGTATGGTTGTGCAAGTAGGATGCAAGTAATCTTTTAGAGTCCTAACGAGGTTATACTCGTGTTGGCTCATTGTGTTGGAATTATAAGATGAACTACTTGGTGAATTCTCTTCCTTTACAAATTGTGGTAGTAGTTCTAGTTCTACTTCTCTCACAAATCTTCCTCGTTTGTCTCTAAGTCAATGCATATATCATAACAATTTTTTTCTTTTTTTTTTTCAAAAGTAACTCTCCAGAAATAAAAACAATAAGTAAATAAAAGCAAATAAATTAAGTTAAATGGTAAGACTAACCATAAAATAAAAATAAAATACAAGAAGAAATTAAGAAGAGTTAGGTGGTAAAACCAACTATGAAAATTAAATAAAAATAAAAGAAGATAAACAAACAAAGTTAGGTGATAGGACCAACCATAAATATTGAAGAAAAATACAAGTAGATAACAAAATAAATTAGATAGTAGGACTAACTATAAAAAAAGAATAAATTACAACAAGGAGAGAAACTTAAGAAGTAAAATTTTATAAAGAAAAGTAAATGTACAGAGTTATCGCTTTAGTATTGATAGACACAACCTACTTTTGCCTAGTGCGCCTCCTCAGCAACGACGCAAAATTTTGTTTACGCTTAAAATATAATGTGATTATCGCAGTATAGATTGAAGTATCGAACCTACGAGAAAGCTTTCAAAAAAAATAGGTTAATGAAATAAAAATATTAAAACAATAATGAATGAGAACATTGAATGTAAGATTGATATAGAAAATATAAAATTAAATGTAAATTAAGGAAGAAAATTATAATAATGTGAGTAAGGCTTCGAGAATCACTAATATACTTTATAAATCTATTCTAAACTTTGATTCAATATTTATAACTTAATTGAAATTTCCACATCCTAAACAGTCAATCAAAAGATATGTATAATATGGCACATTTAATAATAAATGTATTTGACATGACTAAACTCTTTGTAAATAGTATCACAAATTATGTTCATCTATACAAGTTATCTAAGATCAACAACATATCATTTTGACAATATTGCAATAAAAGATTAACTTGTAAAATAATGTAACTAGTAGTAATTATAATTTGACAAGAATCACATAAAGAAAGTATGACTGAAAATATATAAAACATGAGAATTATAACCTCTGGATTATAGAAAAGTAATAGATTAGAGTTTAGACACAAACAAACTTACAACATTGTAGCTCTTAACAAATAATCAAAGTCTAGAAGTAGATTTATTACATATAGAAGTTCATTCTAGCCTTGTCAAGAACTTTAGTTTAGCTTACAATTCATTCTTATGAATATTAAAAGGAAAGTATATGAGAAAATTGTAAGATATGAAAAAACATCCATTAGCCTTCTAAAGATGTCCTTAAATAAGAATTGAATGGGAAAATGTTTAGTGTGATATCAATCTTCTACATTTTTGGCCATTAACTCTTTTACCTAATTGCAGTACTATTTTGACAATAAAGACGATTGATTTAGCCTTTATAATCAACATGAAAATTGTAGCATTGCATCGCATCTTTCTATATCCACCAGATGCTTGCAATTTGGATTAATATCCTATGAGATATGGTCAAATTACCACAGCTACATCAGATTTCAACGAACAACCTTTTACCAATTTGCAATCCTATTTAAAATATGATAATGACTACGTAAGACTTTGGTGTCAACAGAAGAGTTTTAGATAATTGACTCAAAATTGCTCAACTTTAAGAATCATACTTATTGGATACATATTTTGTGAAATATAATCTAAATACGGGAGGGGGGAATGCTGAATGAAAGTTGTAATCTAGTTTTGTTGTATCCTAATTTTTGCCCATTAAATATTAGATTTGACTTTTGACTGTTATTTAATTTTTTGTAAGATTAAGTCATGTTGCTCCAGGTTTAATAATTTCTTCATTTTAATTTCTGCATTAGGAGTTATGTCCATTTTTTTGAATCTGTACAAATAGTATTTATTAATCACAATTTAAGGACAATACTTTATTTCAAGTTTAAAAATATAATTGTGCTAAAATTAGTGACATTCTAAATGTTAAATAGTGACTGAATCTCTTAAGAAATATGCATTTTAATGTACTTATCATGGTGCAATGTGCCATCGCAGTCAAGCTGCCAAAATGAGTAAGGGAAATTTCAGTTTTAAGTTTGAGTAAAGAGAAAAAAATTAGGTTTAAGGGTACTTTTATCCAATTTTAATGTGTTTGGTTATAAAAAAAATAGAAAATTTCATATATAACTAAATTAAATAAGTGCCCTAAAATTTAATTTTTTGCAAAAATTTTCCTTTTCATATTTAATTTTTGTGCATAACAAGACAAAAACGGTACCTTATTTTTATGTAATTGTCTCCCTTTACTCATTTATTTCTTTTATAAAGTACCGCGTGCTAGAATTAGAATACATGCTCTACAAAGATAGGAAAGGAAAAACACAATAAATACTATGAAAAGAAACACAAATTGACAAATGAGTAAAGAAGAGACTCTTTACTTGCTTGTTTAGCTCTAAACCAACGTATCATTATGAACCATAAAGAATGTTTTGAGACTATATTACCCTCAAACTCACTCAACACTCTCAAACCACCATTTGATTTTTAAACTATCATCATTTACTCAAATCTTATCTTTAAAAGTAGTAGATCGAGTATTCGTATTGTGATATTCAAAGATTTAAAGCCCAAAAATACAATTTGAGAGGTGAAATTTAGAGAAATGTGTGTTTTTAACTCATTTCTTTTATTTTATTTTTTGGTATTTTTGTAAGAAATAATGAAAAATGAGTAGATTTGGGTAGCATTAGTTGAAAATAAGTAGATTTGGTTAAAAATAGCAGTAAAAAGTTGGAAAACAACAAAAAATATTGAATCTAGTGAAAGAACGATGAGGAAATGAGAAATCCTCGTGTTGTGCATGTGAGGCATGTGGGAGGGCCTTACAAATGGCCTTGTACCACGTGACCTTTGCGCAAGGCGAGTAATGTTATTACCTAAGGCCATGTGCGAGGACCTCTCTTACGCTTCTTATGCAAGGAGCATGACCCTAACTCGCGCACAAGGTAGATAATGTTATTGCCCACCTCGCGATTTTTTAGAATTTAAAATTTTTAATTAATTAAATGTTATTTTAATAATTTTCTTTTGTTATAGGTAATATGGAGTGTGAGTCAATATATGTACTCTTTAAGGAAAGATAGAAAAGCTCTAGTGATAGGGAAGAAAGATGTATTAAATTTTGTAACTTGGGTATTGTAGTTCCCAAAAATGTCAATTATAAAGAGTTGTTAAATAATGTGTGTTTTGCACTAGGAATTGATAATGCATAGCATATTGTAATATCCAATCCTTATTAGTAGTATTGGCGCCTAGATTTCGATATAGAGTAATGAAGGCACCGTAGGGTTACCCGATTTTAACCCTATTAAACATATTTTTGTTATGGTGCAAGTGAGAGATATTAGACCCAATGTGGTAATTTCACATGCGGTTGGAGTGTCAGATGACCCTAGAATATTTTTAGAATTTTTCTCTATTGGCTTGAAAAATGAAATTCTAATTTACTACATGAATTTCCATTTAAAGGTTATGTATGGAACAAGCCTTTGTTGAGAAATACAATCCATATATTAATGAATGGACCAATTAGAAGCAATCTCATGAATTGCCAAGTTGGGAATTCTAGTTAATTCCTTTGACTATTCTAACTAGATAGTTACAAATGAACCAATTAAATCCTTCCATTTGAACTAATGGCAAATTAGAAGTTTTGAGTAAGTTGAAGGGCAAAGTGGTCAATTAAGGGAGCACTATATATATATATATATATATATATATATATGTTGAAAGTGTGTAGAGTTTTTAAGAGAACAAAAGTCAACACTTAGAGCAAAAAGAGAGCAAATTTGTGCAAAGGTTGAAGGTGCTGCTATAGTAAAATTTCAGTTTTCTTTTTCATGATTTTTCATGTGTAATCAAGCTAAAATAAGGTTACATATGAATTCCTAAGCTCAATTGAAGCCTCCATTAGTGAAAATTCAAGAAAAATAGGTAAGAAAAGCATTGTTTTATGAGTTTGATAAGTGAGCTTTCAAGAATGCTTCAATTGATATTCTTATGTGTATTCTTGGCCTAGATTAAGTTGAATTCTAGTGTGGAACTTGAAGGAGTCATCAATTTGAAGAAATTGACAAGGTAAGAATTAGGGTTTTTGGTGATTTTGATGTAGAGATTTCAATTGGTTGTAATTAGGGCTTTAGAATGAAATTGGCTTGATTTTGTTGTAATTGGAACAAGAAATTGAGAAAAGGAATGTGTTGGAACCTATGGTGAAATTCTGCCACTTTAGGGAAGTTAGGGATTGAGTGGTGTTTTGATTGCGTTGTTGTGTGTAAATGGTGCATATTGTAAATTAAATGTATATAGTTGATGGAAAAACCAAAAATGAAGAAAATGGGACATAATTGTCCATTTTGGAAGGGTAAAGGGAAATTATGTCCAACCAAGTTATAAGCGTTCAATAATTTTCAGGGCGTCGGATGGTGAGTTAGATTAGATTAAATGGCTCCGTAAATAAAAATCAGAAAGTAGTATCCATCGGGGCTTTGTGTGCCGATTAGGGCGTTTAGTAGTTAAATGAGATTCTAGCATTCGATTTGGTTCTAAATGTCATTTATGGCGCGTAGGTAAAGATAACCGAGAGCGGTAACGAGAGCAGAAATCGGGAGCGAAATTGAGCGCGGAGCGGTTGTGAGTGGAAATCTGTCATTTCTTTTACTTTTCGTTTATTATGTTTTCGCATAATGAATATGTATGTTTTATGAGCTTTCAATGCATAAACATGATTTATGATCTTGATATATATCCATAGACATGCTTTTACATGTTCGGGTTGAGAAACAGTTTTAAAATTTTTGCATCCGTTTTAAAGGCCATTAGTACCCTCAGATTATAGTGATGGTGATTGTATTAGACCCGGCCAGTATATCCCCGTACATATGGACAGGTCATGGGGGGCGTGTCACTAACTCTGAAAAGTCGAGGTGTCGAGTCATGTGAGTCACTCTATGTGTACGGGGTATTGTCTCGCTATATGTATGCGATATAGGATTTCGCTGCATAGCCGATGAGATGTCTTGAGATGTCACTGAAGGTGCTGCTAGTTGAGGTGCCCCGTGACCTACTCACGTGTGCGGTGCTAGTTGAGTCACTGCGTAAGTATAGAGCTTTAGGGTTACCATTGGTACAGTTTAGAAAGAAAATGGCCGAGTGAGGACTTTACTAGTTTTCGATCTACCAATAGCATTTTATGCATTTATATGCACATGGTAGTTATTGTGTTACATAGATTTTGGATATTGTTTCCAAAGATGTAGATAAAATCTGCTCAGCAAGATTTCATTAGCACATGATGTTAAAACTCGTTTTACAGCTTTACATCAGTTTTAAAAGCACGATTTATACATGTACTTAGAATTTATTATATATGCATAATGTTATTTTATTTGAAATCATAATTGTACTCACTGAGCTCCTTTAGCTTACTCGTTTTGTGTTTTATATTTTCTAAACCCCTTCCCAGGTGTAGGTTGCGGTACGCAAGCCGCTGATTCTCCTATTGCCGAGTAGTGGGCCAAATCTGAAGATCATTTTTGTATATGTAAATGTGCTAAATAGTACCCTTTACTTTATGCATAGTAGTTGTAGGCATGTATATTTGTATATATGTTTTGAACCAATAAGAAGAGATTTCAATATTACGATCATCGTTTTTGCTTTTTATGAGTATGCTCATTTTGTGATTCAAATGAAACTATTGAGTTGTGTTGGATTTGATTTGGAAATGACCGGAGGTCCGAATTGGTAGTATTGAGAAGTGTTTGAAATAGAAGTGAAACTTCTTTGCAGGTTTTATATGGAGTTTTTGAAAAACAGGGGAACATCTTTCCATTTTTTCTAAAATTAAGATGTCCTTTTCATGTATATTACAAGACTTTCTCAGTAGTAGCAAGAACTAAAAAGGGGTTCACCTCGCGAAATTTCTCAACTTACCCAGTTAGGTTCTGAAGAACTTCCGTCGGGGTGCTCGGCAGGGCCGCTGGGATCTATAGTAGAGGGTCTCGGGTCAGGTCCTGTCACATAGAGTGTCAATGAAATTTTCTATGGATACCTATAAGTATAAGTTAAGACCAATTTGTGATTAAAAACGACAACTATGTTCTATTCTTTATAGGGATCAATAGAAGATTGTTATGTCTTATATGTGTAACATTAGAACCAAGTGCTCCTGTATGTGAAGAAAATTCACAGATGCCTATTTAGAACTAATCATCGTATATAGCTCCAACAATGCCAGCAACAGATTGCACAGCTCCAACAATGTTAACTTTTGTGCATCCCACAAATATCATTAGTGTCTATCATGATTACTCCCTACCTATGTTTCATGAAGACCTAACATATACTCACTTCGATAATGAAATAAAGAATGATATTGGAATTGACGATGATGTAAATAAGACGAAGGATTAGATAAGTTCATGATGGCAAGTATTTTTATATTTTTAATACCTCCCTTCATAAAGATGTCTAGGCATATACTTCAACTAGAAAAGGAAATGAAGTTAAAGAAGAAAACCCTTTTTAGTTTCTTCCTCCAATACCACCATCAAATTTAGTGGTATTGAATAAGGTATCTAGTTCTAAAATTGAGGATGTGTTTGTTAGGAAGTTGTATAATAGCAAAGGCAAACTTCATCAAGCTATTAACATGTAGCACTAAAGGGTAATTGGAAGTTCAAAGTGTCAAGGTTTACTAAAGATCTATTTGAGACAAAATGCGATGATGAGAGATGTAAATGGTGAGTACATGCAGTATCGACAGAGGCGATGTAACATTTCTTTGTGCGTAGGATTGATGTAGTTCACACATGTTAGTTACATCGATTGCATGATGATCATTGACAAGCAAAAAGTCGAATTATTGGCAATTATATCAAAAATAAGTTTGCATCAGTCAGTCAAGTTTATAGACCCAAGAAGATCCAAGCTGACATACGAGAAGGGTTTGGGGCTAAGATAACATATCCTACTATTCGGTGATCTAAGGAGCATGCATACAGGTTGACAGCTGGCTCTCTAAAGGCTTTGTTCAAATTACTCCCAACATACTACTATATGTTGGAACAGCAAAACCCTAGTACTGTTACTCATATAGAAGTGGATGACTACAATCACTTAAAAAAAAAATTTCCAGTAATGGGTCTATACATCATAGGATTTCAGTTATCCATCAGGCCAGTGATTGTAATTGATGAAAAAATTTTAAAAGGTCCGTATCTAGGAACAATGTTTGTAGATGTATGCAAAGATGGAAACAATCAAATATTTCTCTTAGCATGAGAGATTGTTGATTCAGAGAATAATTCTTTTTGGACATGGTTTATGGCCAAACTCTGAGATGTTATTGGTGATGTTAATGATCTTGTTTTCGTATCCGATTGACACACGAGTATTGAGAAGACAATTCGAAAGGTGTTTTCCAATACCTATCATAAGATCTGCATTTACCACTTGAAATGAAATTTGTTTAGCAGATACAAGATACTATCAGATAAGAGTAAGAAATAAAGATTTCTAGTTTTTTTTATTTTGTTGCTATAAAGGTATATTGCATCGAGAACTTTTAAAAGCAAATGAATAAGATGCGGGAGATGAATCCTAAGGGTGCAAATTACTTAGAGGAGGATACCGGTTTCTCGAAATAGGTGAGATCAATGGAAGATTTATAAGATATGACATCATGACTACCAACATTGCAAAGAGCATAAATGTTGTTGCAAAAAATGCATGTAAACTTCCTGTAACTGCCTTAGTTGAGTGGATTTGGGAGTTAATGCAGAACTGGTTTTGTCAATGAAGGGAGGCAACAAAAGTAATGGCATCTAGCCTAATGATTTAAGCACACAATAGGGTTTGAAAATATAATGATAAGTCCAATCGTATAATAGTTCATTATGTGGATAATGCACGGTTTGTTATCAATGATGGACTTTGAAATGGACTAATGGACATCCTCTAGAAGTCATATAGTTGTCGACCAGTTACTTTGTGCTCACGCTTTCGCGATATGCAGGCAAAGTAATTTAAATTATTAGAGTTTGTATTCAGCCTATTACACGTCATAGAGGTTATTGTATGCATAAGTAAACTAGTAAATCCAGTAAGTTATACATCAAATTGGATTGTTCCCGATGAGTTGAGAGTGGCCGACATCCAACCTCCCATCGCATGTCAGCAATTAGGGAGGTATAAGATCAGACAGATTCCATTGCAAGGGGAGAAACTGACAAATAATGTATGCAGTCAATGTAAGCAGCATAGACATAACCGTGTAACGTGTTGAAACCTTGTTGCATTGCGTAAAAATTAATAGTATTTATTATCATTTTGTTTCTACAACTTAAATTTAAAGCTTATATGTGATTTTGATATTTGACATATTATATTATATAAGCCTATTATCAGTTTTCAATTATACATTAATTTTAATGTGTTTGAATTTGTTATAAAAATATATATAAATTATTTAATACATAATAAAAATGATACCAAAATAAAATTTACTTCTTTATTTATGTGTATGTGTCCATTTTCTCTCTATAAAATGGGTCATGGTCGAGTCTAAATTCTAAGGGCTAACCTAATATTTAAAAATTAATAAACTTACATGTATAGACTCTGTAATCCCCACTCTCATCTCTTTGATGCAGCACACCCTCCCTTACTGTAACTACATCAAAGTATGACATATTATCACCCTTGAAATCAAGTCTAAACTCATTTTGCATGTTGCTATATAATATGGGAGCAACATGCACAAAGGTGCTATGTGCGCTTCCAATACCCCTTTAGCGTATCCTTTTATGTTAGAATCATATATCATATTGATTCTAAAACAAAAAAATGCAACAATTAAAATCTACAAGTCAACTAACTTATAAATTTGAATCTTTATATGTGTTGCCTTACTATAGTTTCTCACGAGGTCAGTTGAAATGATGTCGAATAAAAGTACTGTATCATCATTTTAATCTTATTCATGATATCGTCCCAAACTTGATCCGCTCTTTGTAGGATGAACTTTTGGTTATCATCCATTCATTGCAGCAACTCAATCTTATCTATTTTTAACTACTCACGTATCTCATTAATCCTCTAAACTACATCATTAAACGTTGTGGTAGTATGTTCAGACTATGAAAACATAATCATATTTTGTAATAAAATAAGTTCAATGATTATTTTTATAATTACTAAGAAATTACATAAAGTAAAATTATTATGAGTTTATACTATTACTCCAAACGCTTTTAGGCCCTCGTCCATGTCCACATCCGCATCCGCATCCCTGTGAGGGTGACTAGATGGAATTGAGCAGATTGAAGGTTGTACATGACTTGTATACGGTAGGTCTCCAATATAAATCCCTAATGGGATCCCCGAGTTGCAGAGCCTTTGGACAACATTCTCTTATGATTCATAAACTGTTGGTACTAGCCTACGATGTACCACAACAGCTTGTAAAACCAACAGTTAAGAATTTATGTATAATAATTGAAATCTAGGAAGTTAATAGTTATAAATTATATAGGTAATGAAATAAAGTGAAGCACAACATTCATGCTTATGGTTCAAAATATTTCCTAAATATATTTTAATTGTGGAATTCCCCGGCTTACCTAGTTTAACATACGAGGGAAGCGATCAACAATAAGACGTGCAAATGCTTTCCCACAGGCTAGTATAACTTTGTATATCCACACTAAATAATTAATTAAGAACAAGAAATGAAACTTGATAAAGTAAATAACTACATCCAGAATCAATAATAAGGCTAGACTTACATACTAAGAAAGTGAGTGAAAAACCTAACATAGTGTATTTTTCTTTGTCATTTGCATAATCAATTCTTACTTTGTTCAACTTTTTAAGGTATACTGTGCTAAGTGAATGATAGAGGGTAAACCACACTATGTTCTTCTATGGTTAATTATTGAACTCCTCCAAATCATCCACAATGTATAGCACAAAATATTAAATCTCTCTGCAAGTGTCACGCAATAACAACAATTTATGAATCAAATACACCAAACTAAGCTTAACCATGTCTTCATAATTAACGTTCGTAAATTCCATAACAATGTACAACTAAATAAATTCTCTGTATGCCAAACGTGCTATATCTAGCCAGTATTGTTCCCACAGTCGATTTAGCAATTTTCTCTCTAAATTTGAAAGAGACAAGTAATCTCCTATTCGTAACCTCATAATTAGTACAAACTCCTTGCAGGAGAATTGAATCCGCTTACCATCAATCAGGAACCACAATTTCTCATGTAACTTAATAGTTTGTACATGTCATAACAAAACTTGATACACCAACATATCCAGAAAAACACTAGGTTGTAAATCCAAAATTTGCTCCATACAAATTTCCTTGAACAGCACCACCTAATTTGCATTTAACTTGTTTTTTATAATAGTAACTACCTGCAAACTTGTAGTTATTAACAAAATTGTCGAGAAAAATTCCTCTTTTGCAATTTTGTATTCTTTAGTGACATGTTTCTTCTTGAAATATTAATGAAAATTTAATTTAGTGCAAATAAATATATTATAACAAATAATTAAAAAGACTAAAATAATAAGATTAATTGTATTATTATTGTTAATATTTTTTTGAGAATTTAAATTATTATATCCAAAAAATAATTATTACTTTTTTAGAAAATAGATAATTATTATAAATTTTTTGAATTGCCAATAATAATTATTGGAATTTAAATTAATTTTTATGAATTTTAAATAATAAAAATATTTTTAATTATTATTATTATAAATTTTAAATAATTATAATAATAAATTGTTTTTGGTTTTAGAAAATAATTATCATTTTTTACATTTTCAAATAATATTTATTATTGTTTTTGGAATTTAAAATTATTATTATTATTTTGGGAATTTCAATAATTATTATTATTTAAATTATTTTTTCCAATTTTTAAATTTTTTTATAATTTTAAATAATAATAACATTTTTTAATTATTATTATTCTAAACTTTAAATAATTATAATAATACATTATTTTTGGATTTTAAAAAATTATTATTATTTCTTACATTTACAAATAATATTTATTATTGTATTTGGAATTTAAAATAATAATTATTATTATTTTGGGAATTTAAATCATTATTATTATTATTTAAATTAATTTTTTCAGAATTTTAAATTATTTTTGGAATTTTAAATAATAATAATATTTTTATTTATTATTTTTATTATTAAAATTTTTAAATACTTATAATAATAAATTATTTTTTATTTTAAAACATTTTTTTTTTGCATTTTCAAATAATATTTATTATTGTTTTTGGAATTTAAAATAATTATTGTTTTTATTTTCACAATTTAAATAATTATTATTATTTATCTCAAATTTTTAAATAATAATTATCAGTTTTTGGAATTTACATAATTATCATAATAATGAGAATAATTTTTCGGGTTTTAATTATGATTTTTAATTTTTTCTATTTTAAATAATAAATATTATTCTTTTCAGTATTTTTAAATAGTTTTTCCGAAATTTTAAATAATTATAATAATTTTATTATTATTTTACAGGAATTTAAATAATTATAATATTTTTTTGCATTTTCAAATAATAATAATTATTATTTGTTATGTTAAATAATAAATTATTTTTTTGGAATGATATATTATTATTATTATAATTTTTTGGCATAATGAATAATTATTATTTTTTATGAAACCTAAAAATTATTATCAATTTTCTCGAAATTTTAAATACCGATAATGTTTTCCAGAATTTTAATAATTATTATAATATTTTTATTAGTTTTTTAGAATTTGAAATTAGTTATTATTATTTTGGAAGAATTTTAAATTATTATTTTAGTAATTTTAAATAATTATAAGTATTACTATTATTATTGTTTCCGATTTTGAAAATAATTATTAATAATTTGAGATTTTTATTTTTTTAAATTTTATAAAATATTTATTATTAATTTTTCAGAATTTTATTAATTATAATAATAATTTTAGTATTTTTTTCAAATTCTATAATTATTATGTTTTTGAAATTTAAATAATAATAATTATTTTTCTCAACATTTTAAAATACCCTTTTTTTGGAATTTAAATAACTATATAATAATAATGATGATGATAATATTTTTTTGGAGTTTTATATAATAATTATTAAGTTTTTCTATTTTAAATACTTAATTATTAATTTTTTTAAATTTAAAAAATAAATTTTGTTTGAAGCTTGCGACTCGCGCTCCTTTCATGTGTCGTGAGTCGCAAGATGTGGATGCACGCATGTCTCGTGTGCGTCATATGCGGCAGAGTTGCCGATCTCCATTGTCTTCTCTAATTATTTTGATCGTATTTTTCACTTTTTGTTTAATAATATTTTGACCAATTTAAGGCACATTTACACATTTTCAACTTATGTCACTTAAAATTTACACATTTTTACTTATTTTTAACAAAAATATACAAAATTAAAAAAATGAAAAATTTACCAATTTCGGGTCATTTCTTAATTTTTCACTGATCAAATCAATATTTTAACTTTTAATTTTATAATTTTATCAAAAAAAAAACGATGTACTTATTTTTAAATTGATTCTTTGAAATTTTTGTGAGTGTATTTAAGAAAGTGTATAGAACAATGGTGAAGGTAAAGTTGTCCGAAAATGTGGTGTTTAATTAATTATAAATTAAATTTTTTAGTTAAAATAGATTTTTAATTAAAAAAAAAAGAGCCATTTTGAGACATTTCCCTAGTTTTAGATGACCCACTGTTTGTTTACTTATTCTGACCCTACAACCCAATCGATGAAGACGCTCTAACTGACAACTTCGCGGACATTGAATATTAATTTAAAATGGTAACCTCAGGCTCAAAGACATCCAACGCTTATTTTAATAAAAAAAATGATACCATTAGCAATTGACCGACTAGCACCCAGAAATACGCAAATCTTCTGTAATACACTGATCTGACGACATGTTTAACAGAATATTCAGTCAACTTGAAATGAAAAATGAAGACTGAATCTTGCAATACACCGATCTTAACGCATTTCGGCGAAAATGGAGCCTAACGAAAAATGATAATAGCATCATCGCAAACCAAAGAAAATAAATAAATCCTGCATATTCACTAAGGTTACGTATGCATACAAGAATTACATATAGGGCTGGTGTGAAGGCTGCAATGCACTACCCATATAAGCATCGTAACTAGCTGGAGCTGCATTATACGAGCTTGGAGGAATCCTATCGTCTTGAGGATAGTAGTACAATCTTTGATCATTTACTTGTTGAGCATATACAGACTGTCCAGGAACTTGATAATCATAAGGGTTTGGACCAGTCTGCGGATACCTCCCTGGCATTGCTCCGAACGTGGCCCTGTCGAACAAAACAGGTGGAGCTTGCCTGCTGGTAGCAGCATTGCCACTTGGAGGACGGAATCCACGATATCCTCCATTGGCTCTTTGCTTCTTGGAATTTTGATGTTTACCAAAGTCTCCACCTCTCTTCTTATCAGATTTGGACCTCTCCAGCTGAGCAACCCGTTTCTGAAGTGGATCGAGTGGATAGCCGGCTTCAAGCTTGTACTCTTCAACACAACTAATTACAGCCTTCAAAGCTGCAAGTTCTTGTGCATTTATATCATTCTGTACATAAGCAAAAGAAAAAATCCTACTAAGTGTTTTGACAGTTTCCCAGCATGACTCGGTCATTTTGCTGGAGAAGAGAAACAAACCTGTGCAGCACTAGCACCACCTGAATTCCCACCTTTTCCTTGTGAATTTCTCCTCAAATCCTTCAAGTATGTCCTTAAGAGCGGCACGGGAGGAAAGCTTTCAGTAAGCTGGAAAGCGTGAATAAAATGCACAGCCTCAATTTGCTTCCCACTGTTGACCAAAGACTCAATAATCCCTGCAAAAATAGTAGAGGCTTAGCAAGTTTCATATCATATAAGGGTACACACTCTTCAAATGGCAGAATTATTGCCCCAAGCAGCAGAACATAGTTCTCAGAAAACACACTACCATGTCCTAAAGTGTGAGACATCTTATGGGAAATGGAGGTCCCATCTCCAGACACCATCAGGTCAGTTAATAAAAAACACCAACCTGGCACTTTATGTGATAAGCCAAGAGAACGGCATAGCTCAGGTGCCTGCCTGCAGCGAGGAACTACAAGGACAAGCTTGCAGAGTTCTTCTTCATCAAACTCAGAAGCAATCCTAAAGGTTGCAAGAAGCTGTAAAAATGCCTCAGCTTCCAATGACTTTGCATTGGCAGCATCAATGCTTGTACTAGCCAACTTAGGCTTCCACTGTTCAGCAATTGCCTTGGCTTGCTGCTTGGTTTCAGGGTTCAGAAGGTGATCAGCACCTGGGTCATTTCTTGCCAAAAAGGCGGCCATAGCTTCTATAAACATGGTACAGGATTTGCGCATACCCTGAAGGGCAGCATCCCTCTCATCCAATGGTTGGTTAGTTTCATCAGGAAGGTAAAATCCCTCCAGTAGATCCAGCACCAAACGGGCCGGTTCTGTTGCACTTTCTAGTGCAACAGAAAGTTCCTTACAGATGTTATATAGACTTTTTTGATTCTCCAAGGAAAAATTCAGAAGCCCTTTTGCATCCATCTGCTCGCAAAATTGTGTTAGTTCAGAACGTGGCTTAACATCCACGCCTTTATCATTTTCACCCATCTCCTGAGGAAACTCCTCCTCTGGGGATTTTGCATTACCAAGGGAGCTGCTTACCTTACTGTGTTGATAGTCTGCACCATCAACAGGATCTAAAGATGTAGGCTGGTAATTTGCACGTGCTTCAGCAATGGCAGCAACAGCAGCATCTTTAAGCTCCTGCACTCGATCTATGAAGTCTTGCTCTTTAGCAATGACAGCTGCCTCTCTTTCCGCAAGCAATACACAAATTTTGGATTCTTTTTCCACATATTCCTTCTCCTTAGCATCTAGTTCCTCAGATTTTTTCTTCAACATCGTCTCCAGGCTGCAGAAGTGTTTTTCAATCTCACTCCACTGAACCTTGTTGTTGGATGCATTCTTCAGAGCTTCAAGATCAAACAATGCCTTGCCAAGCTGTTGTATTAGAGTGGATGCAGTATCATTTGTCAAAACTTGTTCCGTACCAGCCATGGTTTACGCAAAGTTCCGGTGATGCTGAGCAACTCTATGCAAGCCATTGACAAAAAAAATCATAAGCAATAAAAGATATACACGATTGATGATCCAAGTAATCAGATGGCCTCTCAATGAAAAGACAAGCAAGACCTAATACAAAGAAAGTATACTTAGCAAAACATAGAGCAAAATAGCCTCTCTCCCTTTTTTTTTAATTTAGAGATAAAAGTTAAAATTAATTTTTCTAGCCATTATTTATACTTCAAAGAGAAACTTTCCATCAAGATAAATTAGATGTTAAGATCAATAAGATTCACTCTCACAATCACCGAAACTGTTTCCACAGGCCACGTCCCTCACAACTATCAGCATTTATTTATTTGCAACCGGGTAAATGGGCAGATCCAACAATTTAAACATTGACCAGTAGATCACTCGTAAGGATTAAAATGTGCTTGATTTCTGGATGCAAACCAATCTGGATCCTTCTACTAAGAGATATTTAAAATACAAAGCTAGACAACTATCAGGTTACTTTTGAACATCTTCATAGACATTCTCTTGGTTTTGATGTGCGTTTTACATCAAACTTCAATGCAAAATGAAAAGAAAATTACCAGACCCTTCTATCAAACGTGTAAGTCTTGACAAAAATCTTAACCGAAATTCTCATTAATTACACTACTACGGTCGGAATCACATATAGAGATCACATTCTGTTCCTAGCTCAAGGCCACATTCAAGTAGAGTTATTAAGTTAAATTAAACTTATTTGTCCCAATCCATTAGATTGTGTTCCTTGGTTTATGGATGCTGTTAGTAGACATAACACACATGGCTTTGTCCTGGCTAAGGAATGATAAGCCTCAACTGGAATACAAGCAAGCTCAAACTCCCCCTTAAATAAAACTAAGCGAGCTGGGAATGCTAAATATTCAGCTGGTAAAATCAGATGCCTTTCCAGAGCCACCTAGTGCTAGCACCTCTAATTACATAAGAGGAAATAAAAATCTTTTTTCTTTTTAGTCCACTATTTTCATCTCCAAAAATCAGGAAGGAGCTCTTTGGATGTCAAATTCATCTACGAGCATCATCTTAACGAGACTAACAAAATGGCACAAACCTATATCTTTGGTTACACTATACTATTAACTAAAGCAATTCCATGTCACTATTTCATCTAAGTAAAAACAAAAAAGTAGTAGTTAATACTAGAAATAAATAAAATATACATTTAATAATTAACATAATAGCTTTTTTTTTTTTAAAAAAAAAAAAGAAAAGAAAGAAAAAACGTGTAAACTAGAACATCTTTACCAACTTTCATACTCGTCACTAACACGGAGAAAGGGGAAAAAGAAATATAATCCAATAGCTTAACATCAATAACAGTAACGTACAATATGAGATAGCAAAGATGAAAAAAAAAACTATATTTATACTAAAATTAAATTCATGCTAAAATTATCAATTCACCTTCCTTTATAACTACTTTCACTCTTAAATCTGAAATTCTCACAGCCACTAAAATTCGATACGAATGCAGCACAGGAAACAAAGCTGCGCGAAAGAGTAAAAATTATAAGCTCTAATTGATTGAAAACTTAAGAATTAAAAAACCAAAAAAAAATTAAAAATGAATATTCATAGAACGCACCTTAATACAGAGAATAAAAACTCGGTGATGATTATGAAAGCTAGCGCGAAGAAGAAGCGAAATAAATGGAAGATAAGGAAACGGCGGGATACAAGCAAGTAAATTATTTTATTTATTTTTCGGTTGAATGAGTACTGGTGAGTGAAACTTGTCCTGATGTTGCACCGAGTATGAACCCTAACGCCCAAATTTTCTGGGACCTTTAGTTATTGCCATTTGTAGATTTGTTTGTCTTGGGCCTTAGCGGTCCATGCCCAATCGTTCAATATTTTGGGGTTGAAATTGTTGATTTATTCAAGAATATGGCCATATGGGGCTCAGTAAGAATATATCGAAATTATTTGTTAATACAGATAATTCTGGTCTAGTGACTTTTTTTTAATTAATATTGAATTCAATTTAAATTAATTTATTCAAAAATTTATTGTTAATAAAAAATTTAATTTTGTTAAAAAATAAAAAATTGAATTAATTTTTACATAAATAGAAAAAGCAAAATTTTTTATTTTTTTTTGGGCTAAATATAAAAGTAAGATTTTTTTAATTTTTTTATTAATTTACCATTAAAAATTTGTAAGAGTATAAAAATATTAGTTTTTTTTTATTTACTTAAAAAAAATAACGTAAAATTTATATGTGAATAAAAGTTATCAGATTGAGTGATTTATTCATTCAACTTTATTTAGCATTTAACTCAACTCAACTCTATTTAAAATTTAATTTTTAAAATAACACCACATTAAGTTTAATAACATTCTTCAGTAAATCTAAAAATTGAATATTATGAGAGAAAAATGAATAATAATACTATTAAATAGATGATAATTCTTTTATGAGTTTTGAATTTAAAGTATTATATTCTTTTTTATATGAGTGAAGTTTATAATACATTAAAATATTTATATGAAATTTCTCAAAGTTGGAATCTTAAAATAATTATCTCTTTACTACCTCTTGAGTTTGTGGAAAAAACATTGTCTTTCGCGAAGAAAAATACTACAATGCTCAAGTTAGTATTTGATCAATAAAAAAGGTGTTAATGTGTAAAAAGTATCTCAAAGACAAGTAAGTGACAGATGAAATGCTCTAAAATAATAATGAATACTAAATATTGGGTTTGAAGTGTAGAACATAGAATGCCTATGTAAATAATGAATAAAATAAATTATAAATGAGTGAACTGAATGATGAATATTGAATGTGGTGTTTATAATGCATGTGTGAATAATGAATGGAATAAATTGAAATTAAATAAAATGAATGATTAACGAGTAAGGTAGTATACTTATTTATAGTGTATAATTCTTAATTCGTATCAACATATGAATGCAAGAATCTAAATTTAAGTACGATTTTATTTAAATTATAATTAATTAAAAATTATAACCCATTTCAATTAAAAAAAGAAAATTTTAAATAAATTTCTACAATTGTAGACAGTCTTTTTTTATGCAAAATAATAATTAAATAATTAAAATTTAAATATAATTTAAATTTTATTATATTCACACATTTTCATGAAGTTTATGATTCATTTGTGAGACCTATAGGTTGGCAAGTCTTAAAATAGACCATGTTTTAAAAGAAAAAAAAATTAAGCCCATTAAATCTATTTACTTTTTAAATTAATCCAAAAAAAATCACAAAAAAAGAGGGAGACAATGTTTTAAAAGAAAAAAAAATTAAGCCCGTTAAATCTCTTTACTCTTTAAATTAATCCAAAAAAGTCACACAAAAAAAGAGAGAGAAAAGAGAAAAATAGTATTGTGCTGCAGAAAGAATGAGAAAAGGAGACTAAAGGTTTCAAGGTAAAATATAATGGAAAACTCTCTTTTTTATGAAATATTATGAATTAATTTAGTGCAAACAACTTATGGGTGATATTTTAAACATGATTTGAAATTTTAAAATGTTGAAATCTTTTTTATTAGGGAAGATTTTAGGTATTTGAAGTTTTAGAGAGAGAAAGTTAGCATAAGATAGTATATTGGATGTTTTGAAACAAGATTTACTAATAAAATTAAAGGAATTAACAATGTATAACTGTTAGGGTGTTGGATTTTTTGAAAAGAGAGTGATTTCTATTTTTAAAAAAACTCAAACTCTTTGATTTAGGCATAATTTCGAATTTTATTATATTATTAGTCTAATGTATTATTTTTTTCTCATTTTAGGATCCGTAGGAGATAGACAGAACGACTTAGATCTCAAGTCACAAAGTTCGCATCGTTTTCGCGAGTTGGTACGTGTATAACTCGTTGTGATACCGTTTTATTTAAAAATATAAATTCGAATATTAATTTCTGTTTCAATGAATAATTGTGTACTTTCTTTTATTTAAGAAGATTTTCGTACATGATAGCTCTCGAGAATGTTTTTTTAATTAGCGACACTATTTTTGTGAGTGGATACTTAAAATATATTTATGATTCTATTTCATAAGTTTAGAAAAATATATTTTGAAGCATGACTTGCATGGTTTCTATGGCTAATAATATATATATATATATATTTTCTTTTATCAATCACTTTCTCTTGAATTATGCTTTACTTCATGAAATAATTTATTTTATGTTATAGAGAAACCATTCATATTATAGTTTTGGCTTTTAAAATATTTATCTTGTAATTGTGTTTTTCCTATATTAATAGTAATATTTTCTAAAGGAGTTTGAGATTAAAGAGAATAAGATATAATATAATGATATGTTATAAGTTCATATACTATATAAAAAAAATAGTTTTGAAACTATTAGACTGTACTTTCCCCATTCAGATATAGAGATGAGATTCAGGTATTTGAAACTCATCTGTATACATACAGAGACTTTAGGCCATATGTATAGGTGTTTTCCTCTTTAGAAGCCTTTTTTCTCTACGCATGTGTAAGGTGAGAATATGATTAGTGAGTTATGTGCAAATCCAATGCTCTACCCGATAAGTATTTCAAATACAACGAGGTTTTCCCTGAATACTAGTTTAGTGTAAGGTTTAAAAAAATATTTAAATTTCATGACATATATTACATGTGAATTAATTATAAAAATTATTTACAAAATCATATTAGAAATTACAAAACTTTCATATTTAGCATGAACAAAGTGGAATTTGATGATTCTCATGAAGTTTTAGAATATTTATATCATACTAGTTAAGATAGTATAAAAGTTTATTTTTATTATTATTTTATTATATCTATTATATTTCTTATTTATTTAAACTATTTCACTCACTGAGTTTATGAAAACACATCGCCCTCACTTTTTTCCTCTCAAGAAATTGTATACTTTCTCAGCTCATTGATTACTTAAGGTTAGTCATGTGATGGTGCTCTAGGTTATTTGTGAGTCATGTGGGACTTATAAAATTTTGTTGTTGTTTTTGGCATATAGTAACTTATTGTATTAGATATTGGATTTTGGTTATGTGTTTTACTAATTAGAATATTTGATATCATAATATTGTTAACATTGTCCTAGTTACTTAAAAATGTTGATGAATGATTTATAGATGTACTTTTATTTGATAATGTTGGTTATGTGCTGTGGATGAGAAATGAGAAGTTTGAAACTATAGTAACTTGTGTTAAAATTTATAGAAGAGTTTATATTATTAAGTTGCAGGTTTGGTAATATCCAAAAAATAAGAAAAAATTCTACAAAACTTTCGATAAAAATTCCTATTATAGTAGGACTGTATAAATGTCTATAGTATAACAGTCAAGATTCACTCTAAAGTTTATAGAAAAACTAAGGGTGGGCAAAAACAATCGATAATCGAAAAATTAAACCGAACCAATTGGTTCAATTTGGTCTAATTTTTTTGTCACAAAAAACGGTTCGATTATATTTTTTAGAAACTCAACTGGTCCATTTTGGTTTTTCAAAAAAACAAAATAACTGAACCGAAAAATTAGATTTTTTTGATAAAAGTTAATTATATTCCCACGTGGCACTAAATAATTTGGAGTTTAAAAAGACAAACATATATTTACCGACACATAATTTTACTTACTCATTATTATAATAAAAAATTAAAAAATCTAATTGTAATTTCATTAAGAAGAATTTTATTTATGAATATTGTTAGAAATTAGTATATTATTAATAAATAAAAAATTTAAATCTATCTCAAATTAAGCAAATTATAATTATGTTAATATGAAGTAGACCCAAAAATTAGGTCAAAAAATAATTTACTATATTATTTAGACAAATAAATTTAAAAAGCCTACAATTTAAAATAAAAAGATTGAAAAAAACTCAAAAAATAGCCCAAATTTTTAAAAACTTATATAATATATAAAAAAAGATTTAGTGGTTTATGTAATGTATAATGAATTTTTTGATTATATAATACATAATGTATAATATATATTAATTTAGTCAACTTAATTTCTTAAAGACTTATATAATAAATAAGAACAAATTTAGTGACTTATGTGACGTGTAAAGAATTTTTTTTATTATATAATATATAACATGTAATGTAACATGTAATATATAATAAGTCATTCAACTTAATTTTTTAAAGACTTATATAATATATAAGAACAAATTTAGTAGTTTGTGTAATATACAATGAAATTTTTTCTAATTATATAATATATAACATATAATGTAACGTGCAATATATATTAAATTAGTCAATTTAATTTTTTAAAAACTTCTATAATATATAAGAACAAATTTAATGGTTTATGTAACATGTAATAAAAAAATGAGTTAAAATGATTTACTAAATTATTTGGACAAAAGAATTTAAAAAAGCCCATAATTTAAAATTAAACAAATAGTTAAAAAACTGAACCGGATCGAACTAGAAAAATCGATTCGGTCTGGTTCGTTTTTGTTATTAAAAAAATCAATTTTATTTTTATTTCTTCAAAAAAATTGAACCAAACTGTGTCCACCCTTACGGGAAACTATAAGGTAGGACATTTTAGGCATGGTTTCCTAACAATATGAATTTGAAATTTGGGCTTGTGAATTGAATTATGCACGAATTGGTTAGGCCTATAAATAATGGGCCTAACAAATATCCCCTTAAAAGTGAAGGAGTAAAAACGTTCTAGAAGCATTCATTTACTTTTCTTTCGGCGAATGCTTTATACTTTCAAGCTTTTCATGCTTTCTATTTCTTTTTATGGTTAAGATTTTTTGGTGTAAATAATAGATATGTATCAGAGCATTTCAGATTTGTTTAGGATATTATCTTTGCAGTTGTTATATTTTTGTCAAATTGCTATGGAAGTAACAATATTTACTTTCATTTGCAGTTTAGTCCTTTCTAACATTTTCTATGTTGATCTTGTTTGTTGGATGTATCCATGGAAGTTTTTTTGTTGAATAACTCATGTTTCCAAAAATTGATTTTGAATCCTAATACTTCATGAGAAAAATGTCATATTTCTGATCGTGAAAGTATCTTTTTAATATCATGCTTCTTATGAAGGAAGGCTTTTATTTTCATTTTTAGGAAAGTTGATATGATGCTTCCTTTTTCGGGGAAGTCATTAATATGTTTGCTTCAAAAGTAAATACAATAGATCATTCCAAAGAAGTCTTTTGATATAGTATTTCTAAGAGAGAGTGGTTGCTAAGCATGAAACCATTTTAAAGAAGTATTTGATGTTTGAATATTTTTTTTAGAATTTTCCACAGATAGCCTATGAGATTTAGTTTGCCTAATCATTCTAACCTTAATATGAGGCCATCTCTATACTTGTTCTAGGACACAACTCGACTCTACTAAAAAAATGTACTATGAGCTTTAAAGTAGTAACAATTTAAAACACTTGCTTGAGTTTCTAAGGGAAAGTGGCTTTTTAGTACTCGACCTTTTTAGGGAAGGCCTTATATGAATGCTTCCTATTAAGAAATGAAGTGATATTTATAATATAAGCTTATGAAAGTATAAAAAAATTAAGTAAAATGACTAGATAATTTAATTGATACTTCATTGATTTTGCCAATGATCGACTCTTGTAAATTTTATTTTTACTAATGATCCTGGTGAGATAAGTAATTTGGAGGGTCCTGCCTCCCTTCTCGGAGCGAACCCGTAAAGAGAATTAGTGCATGCTTAGGTTGAAGAGAGAGTTTTTAGATAAGGTATTTTTTTTCTCCATCGGCCTCGTGGGCTATAGCTAATAGCTTTGTTGTTGTGATTTTGGTACAAGATATTTGTTCCAATGAGTTATCCTTGTGTTATAGGATAGTTAATTCCATTTGATGCTTGTATCCATAGAGTTCGTTGCCTGAATATGGATGTTGATTGATTCATATGCTTCCAAATGCTGAGACTGATGCCTCTTTAAAGAAGTCTTACTGGTGATGCTTCCCAAGTTAAGGCACGATGTCTTTTAAGAAAAGTCTTTTCTAATATAGATGCTTAGTAAAGGTATTGAACATTTCTAGAGAAATATTTTAAAGCCATTTTCTTCTAAGGTAAAGGTACGAGACCTTTCTAAGGACGTCTTATCGATTAGTGTTTGCTTCTAATGCAAGGGTAAAAAACCCATTTCAGGAAAATCTTAGATGTGTTTACTTCTAAGGCAAGGGTACGAGACCCTTCCAATGAAGTCTTAGAGTATTTGCTTCTAAGGTAAGGATATGGACCTTTCTAAGGAAATCTTATGGTATGTTTGCTTTTAAGGGAATGACACTAGACTAGAAAAGTCTTACTATATTTTTGCTTCCAAGGCAAAGATACAGGATCCTTCTAAGGAAGTCTTAGAGTGTTTGCTTTTAAGCCAAGGATACAGACCCTTTTAAGGAACTCTTACGACGTGTTTACTTTAAGACAAAGGCACTAGAATCTTTTAGAGAAGTCTTATGACAAGTTTTCTTCTAAAGCAAGGATAGAAGATTCTTCTAGAGAAGTTTTAAAGTGTTTGCTTCCTAGGTAAGGATATAAGACCATTTTAGGGAAGTCTTATGAGGTGTTTGCTTCTAAGGCAAAGGCAATAAACCCTTCTAGAAAAGTCTTACGATGTATTTGCTTCTTAAGTAAGAACACTAGACCTTTTTAGAGAAATCTTATGGCATGTTTGCTTCTAAGGCAAGGATACAAGATCCTTCCTAAAAAGTCTTAGAGTGTTTGCTTCCAAGGCAAGGATACGGGGCCCTTATAGAGAAGTCACTCGACATTTTTGCTTTTAAGGTAAGGGTATGAAACCCTTTCAAGGAATTTTTTGATGTGTTTTCTTCCAAGGTAAAGGTATGATACCCTTCTAAGTAAGTCTTATTAATTCATATTTGCTTCCAAAATAAAGGTATAATACCCTTCTAGAGAAATATTTTTTTTGTAAGTAAAGTAATAAAGTAAGATAATCTCTTTTAATTTGAATAAGTCTCATGGTATTGAGGATCTTTCTTTGGTTCTGCTAGTTTCTTTATGTCTTATTTCCAGTCTGAATTTAATTATACGACCTTTCTTTGTTAGGGTATTTATCTAACTTCTCAAAATTTTTGTAGTTGTTGGTGTTATATTCATGCTTATTGTGGAAAGCACAACACTTAGTTTGGTCCCTTTAATCTTCTAGAATCAGTATGAGCTTTGGATTTCTAAAAAGCCCAAAAGTTTTGTATTTGGCCTAGATTTTCTAGACAAGAGTATTAGTCGGGATTATGGGTGAATTGTTTATTTTAGTCACTTTTTAGCTCTATTGTCTTCCATTATGGAAAGTCATTTAATATAATCTTTCCTTTTGATGAACTTCCTTGATTCTGCATTGCGATTAAGGATGCTACTTTTGTTGTAGTTATCTCGTCTTCTTCCTATCTAATCCATTGTTTTGATTTTTAGTTGATTAATTTGAAATAAGTAAAGTTCTTTTATACCAAGAATCTATAGTATGAGGCAGATGGTCTGACTATTTTCTTGTATGCCTGGGTGGTTATTTCATAATCACAAATTTTTAGCTCATTGAGCTCTTTATTAAATTGATTGAGGAAGTTTTGGATTGACTCATTTTCTTCTTGCTTGATAGAAAATAGGTCTAAGGTTATCTTATTCTTCTTCATATTCTAGATATATTATGCAAGGAATTACACAATCAATTCCTCAAATGAAGAAATTAAGTTCTTTTTAAGTCCCCGAAACCAAACCCTTTAGGCTAGAAGGGAAAACAATACACTTTAGGGGTCTATTGTAAGCATGCATGATCATCCTAGAATTGAAATGGAATATATGCTCTTCGGGATCTCTGGTCTTGTCAAACATATAAAAGCTGAGTATGTTTAATTTATTCAACTTTTTAGTTATTATTATTGCTTCAGTAAAAAGACTGTGTTTTACCTTTTTGGCTAAGGCTACCTCGTTTTTAAAGGATCTTGAATGATGTATTTTTATATACAACTCACGTCCTTCCTTGAGGATGTAAGCTTTTTGTGTCTTTTTTGTCCAATATTTTGAAAACTTCGAGGGTAAGTTCATTGACTTTGTTTTGGATGCAGTTTATTTTAGGAGCCTTATTAAGAATCCCAACTTTTGAGGTTTATTTGGGTCCGATACTCTAAAGTAGTTCGTATTGGAAATTGTTGTCTTGATTTGTGCTCCTTCTAATATTATGATCTTATCTCACAACTCTAAATTCTGCTTTCAATAATCATCTATTCGGTTCATCAACTTAGAAAGTAGGTTGGCTATGCTTGCGGGAACTTCATCCCGAGAACCGCTAGTTCAGAAGCACTAAAGCTTTTGTTTTCAGTGTTATCTGAGTTAAAGGAACAGTTGTTTGATGCATTTTTCATGTTTATTGATGATGTATGGATCGAGAAAGTTTGTTTATCTTTCTGAGACTTTTCCACAGTTGTCACTATTGACGTTCTTCAAAGTTGGAATCTTAAAATAATTACCTCTTTACTCTTAATTGCTCCTTAAATTTACGAGAAAAGCATATTTCTCTTGAAAAAAAAAAATACCTTGGTGTTAAAGTCAGTATTTGATAAAAAAAAAAAAGAAGGGTGCTAGTATGGAATGAGTATCTTAAAGACAAATAGGAGAATGATGAATGCTCTAAGATAATACTGAATATTGAATATTACATGTGCAGTGTAGAATGTAGAATGTCTATATGAATAATGAATTGAATGAATTGTGAATGAATAAACTGAATAATGAATGATGAATATTAAACGTGGAGTGTAAAATGTATGTGTAAATAATGAATTGAATAAATTGAAATTAAATGAATAATGAATAAGGTAGCATGTTTATTTATAATGTATAATTTTTAATCTGTATTAATGTATGAATGCATGAATCTAAATTAAAATATATTTAATTAAATTATAATTAATTAAAAAATATAATTCATTTCAATTAAGATAAAATAATTTAAGTAGAATTTTTTTATTTGTAAAAATTTATTATTCAAGTAGAATATTAATTAATTAATTAAAATTTAAATGATTTGAATTTTAATCCATTCTTGCTTTTTCAAAAAATCTATGACACATTTGTAAGACTTGTGTTGACAAGCCCAATTACTTAACATGATAAATTTAAAATTTAGAATTATGAATTAGGTTAAGTACAAATTATGGGCCCAACATTATAAATTAATAATTTAAGTGCGAGTTAGCTCAACAATAAATTTAACAAAATTGAAAGTTTAAATCTTGCATGTACTATAATTTTAAAAATTATAATTTTAAAACTGGGTGAATTTCAGTACTTTATAACAGCTTTAATTTATTGATCTTATAATTGTTATTTTTCCCCGTAACTTTGTAGTTCATAGACAATCAATTTACTAGTTTGTGTTGTGTAACCGGTCACTGTAAAGAAGCAATCTAACATAATGTCAGTCAAATATGATATCAGTGCAGTAAGATTTTAAAAAGAAGGCAAACTTTGTTCATCATATTTCATTTCATTAGGACAAAAGGTCTGTCCCACAAATGTACCTTAACTATGAGAAAGCCTGCAAACTCAGCCAAAGTAAAAGTAGAAACACAATGGCATTTCCCCCACTGCATTTTTTTCAGAATTTCCTATCAGAAAAGTCAAGAAGGCAAGAATTAAATTACTTCAAAAATAAAATTGATCAGATAAGAAGAGAAAAATTCCAACAGGCCTCATATACTGAAAAACTGATTCCATGACATATTCTCTCAAGCTAGATTTTTCTTTTCCGACATAATAAACAAGGTCCAAAAAAGACAATTTGATGAGCTGGCTACTAATTTTGAGTTACAACATCATAACTACTTTTATAATGTTTTTACCGTACATTTTAACAAATTTTTAGCACATTATAAAAAAAATTTACTTACAAATAATTAAAAATAATAAATATTATAATTAAAAAATAAATAACTAAATAATTAAAGAAAATATACAATTAATATACATAATTTGACAAACCGTTTACGTTTACATAAATCTTAAGATCTTAACTTCTTTTATTTTATTTGTTGTACACAAAATTTTTTTACAATAAATACAATGAATATCTAAGTATTCAAGAGTTCTCAAAGATCTATATCATATTATCTTATGCATTCAAAGCATTCAAGTATAATATAAGCTATTTATTCTCTCTCTTTTTATGATTTGACGTTCAATCAATTACAATGGGTTATAAAAGTTTATATAATATTAATACCGACTCTAAAAATTCTAAATCTAGTTTGAATAAGAGTTCACATACTTAAAATGTCTAAAACTGATTTAAATATGCAATTAGAACTAAAGTAGGACTTTCTCATACAAGTAGCACTGCAGACCTGAGGAGCTAATGTCGCGATGCCAGTGCAAGCTCGACCCAGCGTCGCAACACTGGGCATAATACTTTTAAAGTCGCGGCACCAATGCGAGCTCCACTATTTTTGGCCCTACGGCACTGAAATCCTAGTGCTACGGCGCCCACACCTAAGCTTTTTCATTCCACATGTGTTTTTCACCTCTCATCACTTTCGGCTTTCCGTTTTGCACTTCTTTTGTCCGTCTATTGCATTCTTGACCACATGTCAACTCTTCTTTGGTCTCCAACTCGAAATCAAATTAATTCTTTTTTATATCCCGCCTTGATCCTAGCCTTACACTACAAGCTAATTAAAGTTCTAAATAGATTCCTAGGCATGTGTATTTCTATATTAGTTAAGGCTAGTATTAACAGTAACCTTATGATAATATTATTGTTGAAAATATGCCGAGACATCATCTTTATGTACTTTCTTAAAGTATTACGTAAATCTATGTTTTATTTGGCTAATTACTTACTTCTTACACACACGTACAAGAGATCATTTATAAGGGAGAATGAAGTACTTGATGAATGATGTGAGGATTAGTAAAAGTTGTTTATCGATTTCTGAAAAGACTTGTGCCATTGAACAACCTATGAGATTGTGAGAATGATCATTTAATTAATCGGAGCTTATTTTTAGTTTTTAGTTTTATTTTTGAGTCATGAATAAGTTGTGAATATTTTTTTTGTTTTGCTCGAGTACAAACAAAGTCTTAAATTTAAAGGTATTTGATAGGGGCAAAAAAGCACTAGTATGATAAGTATTCTAACTTTCATATTTTGCTCTCATTTATGAATATTTAGCTACTTATATGTGTTTTTGATCATAAATAGATGCATGATGAAATAAGGCTAGGTGCCACAACGCTTATAGTTGGGCATTGCAGTGCCCAAGTCAATAACTGGGCCCTGCAGTGCCCGGTGATGCTCCTGAAGTCGTGTTTCCTGGTATTGGCACCACGGCACCCATGCGACGTATAAAAGCCTCTCTAAACTCTCCTATTTTGACTTGAATTCAAAGCCTCTCGACCTTAGGGTTCTTACACCTATCAAAACATACTTTTAAGAGCCAAAAAAAAAAAAACTTGAGAGAGGAAAAAACTTAAAGAAAGAATTTACAATAATAAATCAAAGATAAAAGCCAAAGATTGAAAAACCAAGATCAAGATTCAAGCTTCAAGTAAAAGAAGAGAGAGAAGCATATCAAGGAGTTACTTTGATTAGTTTTTCTACTCTTTCTTTACCATTATGTTCTTATTCTTGTTGATCTTTATGAATTGGTTTTATACTTTTGGCTTTGTGATAGACTAAATTGTTTATCTAGGGTTAGACTATATGAACCTAGTACAGATTTAAATTTTGTTAATTTTTAGTTTATGAACTTAATACATATAATTGCTTCATTCAATCTTATGTTTAATGCTTTCATTATACTTAATCAATATTTTGAATGATTAAGGAACCATGATGAACTTGATGGATGGTTGCGTAAATAGTATCTTATAAATAGTATCTCATTAATAGTAAGCCTAATTTAACTTATATTTGATGTTTTACCCTAATCTAAAGATATAAACTTATAAATAAAAGACCAAAGAGCATATTTTGTAAAATTAATAGGAGAGAGAAAAGGATAGAGAAAGAAGAGAGAAAAAGAGCAATTTTTGAAAGAGTAAAAAGATTAGAAGATTGAAAACTACAAAAAAAAAAAAAATTGTTTTATCTCTTTAACTCTTTTTCTTTATAGTTTTCTATAATTTTTATGATGTTATTCTTGATAAGTTCTAGAACTTTTTATTTCACTATAACCTAAGTTTCTATTTTAGGGTTACAACTTTGAACTTGATATGTTATTGAATTCATTTTTTTTCTTATTTTTATAACCTCAATAATAGAATTGTTTAATTATTCTATGCTTAATGCTTTCTAATTATTTGATCACAAATTAAATTATTGTAGGAATCCTAATGAACTTGATATAGAAATTTTTGTGTTGGCTTTGAATAATTTGATATATGATCATAAGGTAACAACTATGAGTTTCATGTGGCATAAATATATACCTACATGGCATATATGGTATTAATAAATTATATCTTAATGAATCTTATTTTGTTCTGATTACCATAGAAATACAGGTAATTATTAGTGTAAGATATAGTTACTTGATCATTAATAGATGCTTGTGATGATATTAAGAATCTAGCCAACAATTCATATTGAGGGATTAACTTAAGAAAAGATTAATTAGTTTAAGTAACATATCGAGAGATAGTTGTAATCTTAGGTTTTATCTATTTTTAGTGATTATATCTTCTTATATTAGTCTTATCTTGATTGTTAGTTTTCTATTCATTGGATTAGATTACTATCTTTTAAGTTTCTTTTGTCTGAATAAAAGTAAGGAGTCACAATTTTAGTACCTAACATAAATAATAACAATAATTTCTCGTGGGAGCGATACTCTACTAATATTATATTACTTGATATGATAGCATGCACTTGTACTTAGATATTATTGTGCATATTAGTGCTGTGTGAGAAGCTTAGGTTTAGCTAAAGGAAAGAACGAGATCAACCTAATAAGAATCTAACAGGTAACTGCTAGTCCAATAATTATAACTAAGGATATAATGAGAATGAGATATGCAAAGCACCCACAAAATTAGCAAAACATGCCTTTTAGGTTATTTATGAACAACCTTAACTTACCAAAGTGTAAAAGGATCCAAACTTGGATAGGGATCTCGATTTAATAAAAAACTTGATGTTGAACCCAAATAGAAGAAGTTCACTTGCTTTATTAAGGGGAAAAAATCAGTGGAGTTTTCAAAATGCATTAATGGTGATGGCAGTCTCAGTGTACTGATGGAAATGGAAGCTAGTGATAGGTTAGACTGTGATAAGAAGAATAAACAGCCTATCCAACCTAGATTATCAAATCAAAAAGTAATAGAAGAAAACGTAGTAATGGAACAAGGAAAATTTGGCACCAAGGAAGAGGATTTAAAATTAGCTCTTTTGATGGGCTGACTTTGAAAGGAGTAATAAAGGGCTCAATATGGTGCCCAAAATTTTAAAAGAAAGCTCAGCAAAACACGGGGGAAAGAAATGGAAATTTTTGGTAAGGGAAGTTAGATTAGAGAAGAGAAATAGATTAAAGCCCACAATAAGAAAAAGAAAAGAGGTTAAAATATTAGTTGAGGGCTTAGAAAGGAATAAATTTCGAAATATTGTTATTGTAGTTGATGACGAAGAGATGGAAGGAAATTGAGGAATGGTGACAGAGCAAGGACTTAAATAATTAAGATTAGTGATGGCTGTGATGTAGCCCTTTTGGGAACCATAAAGGTATTAAGCATGAATGTCTGAGGTTTGGGGAACCATCGACAGTCAAATTACTTAATAAATTTTTAATGATTGTGCTAAATGATCACCAGATAAGGTAACTAAGACATCAGTTGCATTTTGAGATTTGTTTTGTAGTAAGTAAAAGGGGCTGTGAGGTGGACGTTTCTTTGATGTGAGGTGACAAAATAGACCTTAGAGTTATCTCTTTTAACAAGGGTTATGTTGATTCTATAATTCAAGATAAGAAGGGGGAAAAATGGAGGTTTACTGGAGTTTATGGGTTTCTTGAAGTAGAAAATAAGAAGTATACATAGAAACTTATGGAAAGGCTTATAGGATTGGCTAACCTTCTATGGGTGTGCTGTAGAGATTTTGATGAAATCATCTCTAATAAAGAGAAGAGTGGGATGTGGGGAGGGGAAAGGTAAGGGCTGGTGTGGTGTGCCATTTTTTTGTCCAACAAAAGGTTCGATAAAGATCTAGTAAAAGAGAGGCTTGACAAGTTTCTCAGCAATAATGAGTGGAATAGGCATTTTAGAATGGTGCAAGTGCAGCAACTAATCTTATCAAGATCAGATCATTGTCTAATTTTATTAAAGGCTTGGGAGGGATACTTTTAGCTCAGGGACAAAAGAAAGAGGGGCTTAGATTCCATTATAAAGAAATTTGGGATAGATTCCATTAAAAAGCAATTTGGGCCTAGATTCTATTATAAAGCAATTTGGGATAGCTATTCAAGGTGTGTAAAAGTAGTTAGGGACTGTTGGAAGGACTTGTAAGGTTATGATGGCAATCCTTTACAGAGTTTCTTAGGAAGGATTTTGAGAGAGAAAGAGAAGCTTTATTAATGGAGTAAACAAACTTTTGGAGGCAGGAAAAGAATACTTAAAATGCTCACCCGAAAGTTAAACTAATGTAAGTTGATGGGTTAGCAGTATTGACAGGGGCTAATTAAGTCGAATATTTTCATATTTCAAATTTAATATTTGTTTGATTAAATTTAGCTTACTTAGTTTTCTTTATGTATTTTATTGTTATTTTATAGGTTTGGAGTTAATGGAGCAAATAGAGATGCAAATCTAACGAAAATAAGCCAAAAATATCAAACTACTACAGTACCTACTACAATTGCAACAGTAATGAGTTACATTGTTGCCGTAGTATTTTGCTACAATACCCAGCACCGCAGCCTCCAAGAACGAGCACTGCGGTGCTCAAAATAGTATGTATAGTGCCTAAAATCTAGTGTCGGAGCACTGCATGGACAATAATCCTAATTTGACTTATATATTTGATGTTTTATCTTAAATTGAAGACATAAACCTATAAATAGAAGATTAAAAAGCCTAATTCATAAAAAATAATAAGAAATATTCAGAAGAAGAGAAAGAAAGAACAATTTTTGGAGGATCAAAAAGACTAAAAGATTAAAGACGGCAGAAAAATTAGTTTTAAATCTTCAACACTTTATTTTTCTAGTTTTCTATAATTTTTATGATGTTATTCTTGATAAGCTCTAGAACTCTTTATTTAATAATGACCTAAGTTTTTATTTCTAAATTTAATTGGATTTCATTAATTATTAGTTTATGAACTTAATATATATAATTGATTCATACTATCTTGAGTTTAATACTTTCATTATATCTGGCCAATATTATAAATGATTGAGGAACCATGATGAACTTGACAAAAGGATTCATGTATTTAGCCTAGAATAGTTTGATGCATAATCATATGGTAACAACTATGAGTTCCATCTAGGATAGACATATACCTAGATGGCATGTATAGTATGATTTAGACTTGATCTTAATGAATTACATTCTATTTTGATTGCCATAGACATATAGGTAGTTGTTAGAATGTGTAATATAGTCACTTCATCATCGATAGAGGCTTGTTATGAGATTAATGTCTAAGCCAATCAATATGTATTAAGGGATTAACTAAAAGGTTAATGAATTCAATAAATACTAGGTGACAAGTTGAAACCCTAAATCCTTATCAATTGGTGAATTTCTCTCTTTATTTATTTGCTATTTAGGTTTAGTTTAATTTGATAGAATTAAGTTAATTAATTAAGTTTTAAATTTTAGTTTTCTGAATAAAAGTTAAGTAGATATAATTTTAATACTTGATTAAAGAATTAGATATAGTCTATGTAGGAAAGATATCTAGATTTAAATCCTATTGTGCATGATACGATAGCATACGCTTGCACTTAGCAACTAAAGCATTAACAAGTATGAATCTAGAAATGAAATTCAAACTTTGGAGAGATATATTGATACGATATTTCTATATCATAAAATTAAGTGCAAGTATACACTATCGTATGCAAGTAATAAAGAGACTAAATAAGTCGGATGTCGAACTCACAGGGATAATTTTTTCTTTTTAACTAATTACTAAAATTATATCTTCCTAATAATTATTCAGATAAATAAAAATCTAAGAATGAATGTGAAAAATATAAAAATAAAAACACAATGCAAAGAAAATTTGATGACAGCAATGTAAAGAAAACCTAGGATTAATATTATCTCTCAATATGCTTTTTAATAATTAACCTTCTAATATTTAACTCCCTTAATCTTTATTATTGATCAAGACACTAATGTATTCACAAGCCTCTTCCAAGGTCATGCAAGTATATCTTAGTTTACCAAATACCTATATTCCTATGGTACTTGTAATAAATTAAGATTCATTAAGATTAGGTCTTATTGATCATACATGCCAATTAGGTATATTCCTATCCTAAATTGAAACTTGCATATGCAACATTGAATGTTAACTCTACAATCATACATCAAATTACCTAGGTCTAAATATAATGATTCCTCTTCCGAGTTTATCAATAATATTACCAACTCATTCACCATATATTGGCCAGATATATTGAAGCATTAAGATCAAGTAATTTGAATAATAAAGGACTAAGTTTATTAAATACTAAAAGATATGGCAATTTAAGCGCATATATTGAGTTCAAATATTAACCCTAGAAAATAAATTAGTTCATAGCTACAAGAGAATCACAGTAATAAAAATAAAAATAAAACATGATACAATCAATCACAAACCGATGTAGACGTCGAATTACTCTTGATTGATGTTGTTCTAGATTCTTGGTGCTCTTGAACTGCTCCGAGTTCTCTTTTTCTTCCTCTAGGTTCTTCTCTGGTCCCTCCTTTACGTCTGGGGTCGAGTGGCCTTTTATAAGGTTTGATTTGAACTTGAAAAACTCAATTCTGGTCGCACTAGGATTCGCGCTATAGCTGGCGCGCTATGCAGTTGTCGCTGGGGCGCTGCATGAAAACGGCTTCATCGCTGGAGCGGTGAACTGATAGCGCTGGGGTTCTGTCTCGTTGTTGGGGCGGTGAATGTCTGGCGCTGGAGCGCTAGATGCGACTTAAACAGGTCTTTTTCCTATTTCGATCACTATTCCAGAGCTAGGGCGACAATACTTGTGGCGCGGGGGCGCTGGACTCAAATTTTGAAAACTTTGCATTTTAGTCCTTGTTTTCGCTCCTTTTGCATTCTTTCTTTAAATTTCGTTCAAGTCCCTATAAATAACAATAATGCATATAAATAACCATCTATTCTCATAAAATCATAAAATATCAATAATAAAAACATGAGAAAATATATGACAAATTTGCCCTTATTATATATTGATTGCCTTTTATATAAAGAAGAAGTTTATTGGAGGCAAAGGTCAAGAGTGTCTTAGTTAAAGGAATGGGATAGAAGTACAAATTTTTTTCATGCTATGGCCTCCAAAAGAAAGAAAAGAAATGAGATTGAGGTCCCTTGATTATGAAGAGAGTTGGATGGACTCTGTGTAGGGGATTACGCAAGTGGTGTGTGATTACTTCTCTAATATCTTCTCTCTTCACACCCTTCAAATGTCATATGAATGCTGCCATTCAGGCATTATCTGTGAGGGAATCAATAGAGATGAATGAGATGCTCATAAGGCCTTTCTTTAGGGAAAATGTGTATATGGGTTACCTACAGGGTTCTATAAGAAGTATTGAGGGAGTTAGGAAAGCACATTATTGATATATGTTTGTAAGTGTTAAACTATAAAGTAAACTATACTCTTATTGCTTTGATTCCAAAGGTTAAAAACCCTTAGAGGATAACTAAGTATAGACAGATCAACATGTGTAATGTTATTTATAGATTTATTGCCAAATGTATTGCTAATAGACTTGAAAACATTTTGGCCTGTGTAATATCCCAACCATAATGCTTTTCTCCTAATTAGTGATAATGTCATAATTGGCTATGAATGTCTTTATAAGCCTAGATGTAAAAATAAGGGTAGAGATGATTTGATAGCTGGAGTAATAATGCTTTAGTGGGCTAATCGGAAGTTAAGAAATAATCTAGTTACGAAAGAGACTCTAGAAAATGTTGAGCAAATGTTGGAGAGAGTTGAAGCCTATTTTGATTCATACACTGCAAACTTAGGGCACTAGACTCATGTGTAGGGGTAGAATGAGACTTCTACTTCACCAAAAGATGAGGCAACATCAGATCACTGTTTCAAGATCAATGTTGATGCTACTGTTAATAAGGAAAAGAATAAGATTGGCCTTGGGATTGTTATTAAAAATGGTGAGGACAAGATTATTATAATGGCTATGGCACCTAAAGACTGTTAGATTGGTGTGAAAATGGTATATGTAAGAGCTATCCAATTTGGCTTAGAGCTGGCTAGAGATTTGCATTGTTAAAAGGTTGTGCTAGAATAAGATGCAAAGAATGTAGTTCACTTGGTTAAAGGAACTATCAATTATTTGAAAGAGATTAGTTGGATAATTCATAATATCTAATATCTTACACAGGATAGAGATCAAGCCTTATTTAGATTTATGCCTAGATTTTATATAGGACTGACTCACAAACTTGCCGAATTTTCCTTAAGCTTTGATATTGTTTTAGTTTGGCTAGAAATTTTTTCAATTCTACCTTAGTAATAAAAGTTTTATTTGCTCCCAAAAAGAAGAGTATATCTTACACAAGATAGAGATCAAGCTTTATTTAAATTTATGCCTAGATTTTATATGGTATTGGCTTATAAACTTGCCGAATTTTTCTTAAGCTTTGATATTGTTTCAGTTTGGCTAAAAAATTTTCCAATTCTACCTTAATAATAAAAGCTTATTTGTTCCAAAAAAAAACCTTAACTGTTATATTTATGTAGAACTGTAATGTAGATTAAATATAACAATAGCATGATTTAAATTATAACATCAATTTTTATTTTTAGTTTATTAGGAATTAAAAAGTATCATCGCGAAAAACATAGATTATTAAATATCATTTTCATATATTTTATATTAAACTGTAAATGCAGTCATAACTTCCTATGATTAGGCATACAATATTATTATTTGTTTTTTAAAAAAGAAAAACATATTATATCCTCCATTCCTTTTATTTAAAAACAATATTGTAAAAAGAAATCCTAACTAATAATAGAAATTGATTCTAAAAAAAAACCCTAACAAAGACTTTTTTCCTTTTAAAAAAGCACCGTACACAAAACAAACCCTTTTCCCACCAAAGAGAGGCCTCATATTCTCCTTTTCCCCTTCTCTCTGGTTCTTCCCTACTTTTCTATTTTAGTTTCATCGGTGTTTTTCCTTTTTTCTTTATGATGTTTTATCTAGAGTTTTACCGGTTTCTATTTTTGTTCGGCCAATGACCATTCCGTGTATGGTCAAAGCCTTTAGCTCGTCGTGTTTTCTCAGGCTCGTCGAGCCTCCATCCATCGCTGAGATCTTGTCGGTCGGCTCTGTTTTATCTTCTGTTTGTTTGGCCGATCTCTATTATCCCTTCTTGTCTATGACTGTTGTTGAGACTCCCTTGACTTGTGCCTTTTCCCTTCCGTTGATCTTGACCTCAAACCGTTATTTCATGATCTTTTTTGTCCATTTTAAAAAATTAACACTAGTGAAGTTATTCAGGGTACTGGTGTTCTTTCTGGCTTTGGTTTTATTTGGCTGCTAGGGTTCTTTACCAAACTTTGGAAAAAATCTTTATGGCACCACATCTTTGTTTTTTCGGCCACCCATTCCAGTCCCTATCGTCGAGGCTAATTATTGTGGGGAGGTGTTGTTGTCAAATGAGCATACCATGCTTACAAACAGTCGCTTCGTACCCAAATCCAATGTAATGCATCTTTTGGTGATCTTTTTTTTTTCTTCAGCCAATGATATTGCTAATGGCATTCGGTTATTTTAATTGTAGGATCTGGATTTAGAGGTTGTGTGGAATGTATTTATTGTGAGTTGTATGTTGCTTGTAATAACCTCTTAAGTAAGGATATTTTGTGCTATCGAGTAAGGCTTTTGTATTTCTCTATCTTTTACTAGGGTAATTTTTTTTCCTCTTTCAAAAGATAATGTTCCCTCTTTTAAAGAGTAATTTTTTTCTTTAAAAAGTAGTAAAATCCTTCTACAAAAGAGTAGGGCTTCCCGCCCTCAATTAAAATAATAAAATTCAACTGTAAATAATCTACAATTTTTAAATTGTTATCTCTTTATTTAAAAAAAAATTTAAATCTAACTGTTCATCAATAAATTTATATTTTATTATTTCAGTTATCCTTTACTTTGAAAAGTAATAATCTTAAAATATTTTAATTTTATCAATTATATTAAAAATTATTTAAAAAATAAAATCTAACTAGAAGTCAATGATACATTCCAAACATGAAAAGAGCGAACACGCGCAAACCTAATGGACTCGGTGACTTATGCGTCATCGTATTGTCTGCCTTAACAACTAAGCTTCACCGACTACGCTTTCGTGACCGGCGATGAGCGTCGCCCTTCTTCACCTATTTCAATCAGATATCAACAACACGACCCCTTACCTAGACCCAGGTTAATCGTTTTCAGTCCTATTGTTCTTCGTTCTTTACTTCTGGGCTTAACGGTTCCTTATAATTTAGGGCTCTTATATATATCATTTATTTGATTGGTTGCCAGAAAACTATCGGTGAGTATTAAAGATTAGAGGCTTAACACATATTCTTGAAGAACTTTTACGAATTACATCAACTTTTATTTTCAAGTAATCTATATGTTGGAAGATTGATGTTTAGTTGCTTGAGAGGTATCATAAAGGACTTATTCGGAAAATTTTATTTTTGCTGCCAAAGATGTCTTAACTTACTGGCCAATGGGATTGGGAGTCGAAAGCCCCTTTGAAAGCACTAAAATATTTCTCAGGTTGCAGTAGAGTTAGGTTTCAGAAATTCTTATTTAGTTATTAAAGATGTGTTTTTTTTTTAATTCCTTTTACTTGGAGTTATATGTATTTCCTTGCTTGTTATGAGTGTTTGGGATTTCACTGGACCTGTTTGTTATTTCTCTTGTTTTATTTTTGTTAGTATATCAGCTAGGCTTTTCAATCAGATACTACTTAGTTATCAACTTCAGCTATAGCACTGACACTACTTGTTGGAGTTTTTACGTATCCTAGTGCCTCAATGACTGATATTTAGCACCTTAAAACCACCTAAGTGTTTTACGGAAAACTTCACCCACAAATAACTAAGGATATAAAAAATCACATACAATAGAGATAAAACAATCACCACAAGACAAAAAATATTGTGGTTCAATGACAAACATCTACGTCCACGGTGGATCAAAGATTCACCTTCTTTTATTAACAATTTACAAAGAACTCTGAGTCATGAAGATTTATCAGATTACAAAAGTTTTTCAAATTACTAAGTTCTTACAATAAGTGATTTAAAAAAAATACAACGAATAACCAAAGCTTTTTGTCAAATGATCTATCATTATTCTCTTGCGCACTCAACACTCAAGTGATTCTATGATAGCACTATCTTACGCACTCAACACTCTAGTATCTACTTAACTCTCTACTCTATCTTATGTTTATTTCTTTGATACTTTATTATTTTAAGGGGTTATAAATGTTTATATATGCTTAAAAATCTCCCTTCAAGCCTAAACTTAGTTGGAATAAGAGTCTACCTGTTTAGAGAGTCTAAAATTGAATCAAACTAATTAAGTTGTCTTAAAAACAAAAATTGTCGAAACTGAGCATTGCGGTGCCACAAGCCAGTGCTGCTACGATCTCGCACCTCTGGCGGCGCTACATTGCCAGCGCTGCGACATTCACACTTGGGAAATGCATCTACTTGTGCTTCACGTGCCTCTTTGCTTCTGGCTCTCTATTTTCGTTTCTTTACATCCAACGCGTATTCGTCCTCCTGTCAACTCCTCATTGGTTTTCAATTCAAAATCAAACTCAAACATGATTTTGAATCATTAAAATTTCAAATTATACGGTAATAATTTTCACTTTGATCAAACTGTTCATCTAATTACATATGGTCACAATTTTTATTGGTTTATTACTTGGTTCTTACTGGTATTTGGGATTTTGATTGGATCTGTTTGTTATTTTTCTATTTTCATCTTAAATTATGTGGTCAAAAATTTGACTTTGAATGAACTGTTCATGTAATTACATAGGTGTGGCATAGCAGTTGCTAGAAAGAATGGACTGACTTTGTATAATATTGATATGGCCCTCAACTTGGAGATCAAAGAAAGGTCAAATACTGTGATGCATGTTTGCCCCAAGATCCAACAAATATGCTTATTGACAGTGACCTTAACACTAATGACAACACCTTTCACATGAGAGCTTTTTGTGATGAGAAGGCTGAGGTATACACTGAACCTGAGAATGTGGAGATTGATATAACAGTGTAAAAAATCTGGTGACCTTGTGCTGGTTGAAGCTGAGTGCCAGAACATGACTGAGAATTCAAGTTCTTTTGGTGATACCACATCCGGGACTGACAATATCATTGCCCATGCATCTGCAACTGCATCGGTATTTGGTGGGTACAATGGAGCTTTGCCTTTCAGGTATTGTTTAGTTTTTAACTAGTTTGCACCCTGTCTTATTTGTTGGATTTGCTGTGAATTTGATAAATTTATTAATTTGAAATCATAATTTATCACACAAACCTTGAGTATACATATGGCCTTTGAATTTGATGGTAAGTATGTTTGCACTATTGTAGAGTTAAGTCAATGAGCAAGTCATTGGTTTGGCTGGAAGATTCTGTGCTATTCTAATTTAATTTAACTAGGAGCTACTTTTGCTAGTTGGATTGGAGATTGGGTTGCAGAACCGGCAAAATAAGAGTTAGGGCATGGTAACATATCATGGAGATTGGGTTGCTAGTTGGATTGTTGATTGTTTGATTCGATGTGGTTTAGGTCTCCTATTTCTAGACTTTTGCATTAAGAATGCTGTCAGCTTGGTCAATCTGGACTTCATGAAAAGTGATTTGATTTTCTGCAAATAGAATGTGACAGTAATACTAGATTAGAACTCTGTTATTTTGGTGCTTCTTCATGCAATATTTTTTGCTTTATTAGCTTAGTTGATTTGAAGTCCAGCAGCAGATCTATCAGGTTTAGGTATTCAAAGAATGCAATAAAATATGCACTCATGTCAGTGTAGAACGAATTTACTTCCATTTTTTGCCCAGGAAGGGTATGTGAAATTGACAAAATTATCTATTCTCAAATTTGATTTATAATTTAAGCATTGATCATACTTTTCCATCAGCATATATTCTTGCTGGTTTTTGAGTTATTTTTGATAGATGCCCCAAGTTTATTGTTATTTCCTTTTCTCCAAGAAGAAGTTGAATGATCTTTGGTGAAGGTTTATACATCCTATTATGTGGCGGTGCAAATGGATAGAACTCCAAATTAAGGAATTTTAGTCTCGGGTGCAAAAAAATGATAGAGTACTTGCAGAATATGATCATGGAAAGCAGCTTGGACTTCTAGAGTTAACTATGGAAGGTTGTGAGAAAAAGTCACAGCCATTTTCTTGTCAAATTCAACAAAATAAAGTCATGAAGAGGAATAAGAGAAATAGTCAAAGAGACTACTGATCTAGCATCATGCATGTCCCAACATAGCCTTTTCTTCTATTATGGTATAATATTCATAGTCTTTGTTTCATGAAGTATTTTTCTTTTTCAATTATAAAATTAATATTTGTCTTTTTTCCCTTTTTTCTCCCAGAATGTAAGAGGTCAATTGTTGATTGTGTTTGTATGGATGATGCATGCAGAAATTTGGGTAAGAAGCAAGAGTTTTTCTTGAGCCTCAAATTTATTGATTGTGTAATAAGGTGGTAAAGCTGAGAGTTCAGGAACTGGCTCATAAATGTACAGGTTAAACATTTTAACTTGTTGAAATTGACATGTTAGTGCTATACAATCCGTGATGGATTTGTATTTTGAAAGTAGACCAGTCAGCTAAGCTGCTAGCTTGAAGATGGTTTGGGTTTGTCATTCTAGAAAATTGATATGATAGTTTATGCTGTAATTTGCTTGAAAAGGATTTCTAGCATGCTTATTTGGAATATACTCATTATGGAAAATGGACTTTGTGGAGTCTTTCCAAAATTTGGGAGGCCATTTTCAACAAACAGAAAGATGAGTATTTCACAAGGTTTTTAGTCTGTATTTTTGCATTGTTGGAAAGTTTGGAAACTGCATCCAGTTTTGATCTTTTTGTTTAATGAAAATAATTTTCTTCTATGGGACTGATAAGACATTTATATCTGCAGATATTCACTTGAATGTTAATTGACTCCCATGACATTACATAAATTTTCACTTTTCTGTCATCTGGTGATTTCTGCAGATGCTAAGACAGTCAATGGCAATGATGGGTGTGGGTACAATGATGGATGGCAATATCTTGAGTTTGGAGATGATGATAGTTCTTTGCAGGAAATGCTTTCAAAGATCGAAGAATTATAGTTGCAAGTTAGCAAATTGAAAACGTGAATTGAAAAGGTGGCAGAGTGAAAATCCTGGAAAGTTCACTTCCATTAGTAGATTGAGTTTGCTTGTACCTTGTGATGCAATGACGAGTTCTGATCGAAATGCTGCTTCTCCTCCCAAAAGTGGAAATGAAATACCAGATAGATCTCTATATATCTTGCCAGCCTATATCTGAATGTAACATGGGAGAACGTTTTATGCCTGTAAGTGCAATTTCAAGTCACGGAGAGGTGATCTTTCCTCCTGGTATGGTCGAAAGCATAAGTCAGCCTCAGGTTGGCGGTTTGTGTGGAACTGTAAGTTTTTCTTCTCTTATATCATAAGCCCCTTTATAACCTTTGGTGTAAATCATATCTTATCTAAATGAATGCCTTCACTCTTCACTAATAAACATTAAAGAGAAAAAGGAAATCTTTCTTGTTACTATCAGCATTTGCAGGATTGACCCTTTAAGTTGTTCTGCTCGGGTTTTTACCTCATGATGAAATAGCGGTATCTTAATACTTTTATTTATCTGGTGGCATGTAGTCTGCATTGTTGTGCTATATTCTGCTTTTGCTGTAAAAGATGCCCAGCTAGAGGTAGGGGCCTGATTGCAAATCAACTGAAGGAAATGTTAGGACTTGGGAGAATTATACTGGCATAATTACAAGATGCTGAGTTGCATTATCTTATTCATTTATTCAAAATAGAATGATTAATGTTTCATGCATACAGAACAGTGACGAAATCCTACTGCATAATCAAGCATCGATGAAGAGTTACTTAATTTCGAAAGAATTATAAGTCAGTTCACAGATAAACCTTGTGCGCCTCGGGTGTCAACAAGAAAGTTGAATGCCATTCCTCCACGCATGGCTCCAGAAGCTGACTTGCCCACAAAGACATCTGTACCTCATGGTCAACCTTCGACTCCAAGCTCCAATTTGTGCAATAATAAGAGGACATTGGGGAGGCAAAATTCACACTTGGGTAGGTGGGGCCAGAGATCCTTAGGTTAGCGGGATATGGAGTTGGAAGGATTTTCTTACAGATCTGAAACTGAAGTTTTCAAAAAGAAAAGTCATATACTCTCTGCAAATATATATATACATCTAAATGCTGTTCATTCTGTTGTATATATTCTCTGCCTCGCTTGTGCAGAAAAAAATATGATTTAAGATGCTCCTGCCCTTGCAAAAACTTGTACATGGTTTGCATATTCGGCCTACACAATCTCTTATCCCAATGGAGACAGGTGATTGTTTGGATGCTGTGCATTATTTGAAACTAGACATAAAGTTCCGGTTAAGGATTGCTTACATTTTGTTTTATATAGCAGTTTTTCCTTTTGGTTTTTGCCTCGATGCATCTATACGAAGGCTTAGATAAAATATATTAGACGGAGTTCTTTTCCATTTCAACGATAATGTGTTTGTAATTTGTAAACTAGTTGAAGAGTTTCCCATTGATAAGTAATATAATAGTTTAGTACAATCTATACTTGAATCTGTTTACAATAAACTTTGCATAGAACTAGGGGACGTAATTATATGTGCATATTATAAATCTTCTTCGTATATGGGTGGGTGTTTTTCACCGTTCAAAATTCAGAATTTTCAGCTTCACCTTGGATGGTCTTTCTGGAATGTTCGGCTGATATAAGGTTCAATAATTCTACTGAGGGCACGAAGATGACATCAGGGATGGACTTGATAATCTTTGGCTGGGGCACATTATCTCCCGTCTTCTTAGCAGCCATGGAAGCTGGAGGTGTCACTACACCAGCAAGCACCGTGTAGTCGTCAACCTTGCTAAGTGTTACTTTCTTCTTCATTAAGTTCTCGAACACAATCTTTCTTTCTGTGTCAGCGGACTCTTGCCAATCTATAATACAGTCCTGCTATTCAGGTAAGAAATGAATGACAGGACACAAGGCATAAAAATTTCTTAAACTATGTTGACTGTCCTCTATTTCTCTACGTGACGGTACATCATAATGTTTCCCTGGCAGTGCTGAGTTGACAATGTTGGAAATTACAGGATGGAGCAAAAATCAGATGCAAATGAAACTTGTTTTGAAATATTTGTAGTGCCGTTTGATCCATCAACAGCTTCTTTCTAATTAAATTGCTACCTGAACAAATCAAGAATAGCACCGTGGAAGCCGTCGAAAGTTATCGACATCTCTCTCTATGAATTAGTGTTAGAGTTTACCCGTTAGCATATTGAACAGCTTTGCAGATGGCACCCCAGTATATTTTGTCAACCAACATCAAGAAAATGAAAAACATTTTTTTTATATATAAAACATGAAGAAACCGAAGAGAAATCAGTTACCTTTCCCGATGAAACTCATTACCATCCCCATTTTTAGCAATGACGTGAACACTAATGACAATGTATATAATATGAGAAAGAATGGCTTGTTAGTTAGTCAGTCAGGTTAATCTAAGAAAGAAATCACTTTCTCTTGTCCAATAATTCGGAGTCCTTGCTTGCTAATGCTAATGCTATAAGTCCTTGTCAAGCCAGCCACGAATAACGTGGAATACATCCTCTACTATTTCTTTTTCTTCCTGAATACGTTTTAACTACGTTCAACTTTGTATATAACATCAGATCAAAGGCCATCCATCTGGATTCACCTTGAATATTTTTCAAATTGGTTTTTTGGTGTTAACCAAAGTGCTAGTTTGTTTATTGTGGAGTGAAAAATATTAATTATGTAAGTTAGTTAAGATTGGTTTCAATTTACTATTAGATAAATGCTTTGTATTAATACATAAGATATTAATAAATACTGATATTGGTATTGGTTGTTTGTCAATTTCAATCCAAATCTTTAAAATAAAATCAGTAAAATAGTTTAAGCTGATACTTTTAGATTATTTTTTCTATTTTGGTGGACTGACATAATCATTCTTTTAATTGGTAAACAAAATCATATTATTCTATAATTGACGTCAAACTATTTAAAGCATTTTTGTTGAATTTATTTAGTTAGTAATCACTATGTTATTAATAAATTATTTTTAGTACATTCATATCTAATAGTATATTTTAGACAAATATGACTATTTAATAAACTATTGATACTCATAATAAATGGATATTAACGTCTTTTGTTGGAGAATGTCTCTACACTCATTCTATATGTTGTGGAGCTGACCTATTGAAACCATACCTTTTGGCCAATATAAAAGAGTGTAGTCCTCTTCTTTTTTTCTTATCTTCCTCTCTAGAATATTCTCAAAGTACAAGACCTCCAAGACTATGCTTTTTGATGAAATAAAATTTTGGCCGATTTTTGTTATAAGTTTTATGTTAATATATGGTTTGATCTATTGTGATTTTGTAATGATATATTGATATAAGGCATATATTTGATTTTTCCTTAATTTTTGAAGGCAAAAATTATAGTTTTTCTATAAAATATGGGCCAAAACCCACATTTGAAATTTATTTTGTGTTATACGAGGGAGGAAGATGAACATTGAACTGAAATCTTATAAATATCATATAGACTCTCTTAATTTATAATTTATTATATTTTTGACCCCATAATATATATTAATTACAAATTGACTTAAATATTTTTTATTTATTACAAGGAGCCTAAACTTTCTAATATTTATGTTATAGCCCAATTTTTTTTGTTATTTATAAATTAGGCTATACAGTTTTGATATTTTTTTTAGGGATAAGGATATTTTTGTCTCACGAGTTTAACTTAATTTTTAATTTTATCTCACAAATTTCAAACAATTCAATTTTGTCCTAATTCGTTAGTGAGATTCCATTAAATTTAACACTGGAGGGGCAAAATAGTTACGGTACATAATTTTATCCACGTGTCAACTACTGATTTGTCACTTAAATAATAAAATAAATAAAAAGAGAGTAGCTGCCACTGTCGTCAGTAGTCGACCGGCCATCGGTGACCAATTACGATTCGACTCAAAATTGACATCATTGGACTCAAAATTTTGTGATCTACCAATTGGTAAGATTTTTGTTGGTCAATGGAGTACCGTAAATGTGTCAAAAGTGGAGGAAAAAAATATTGTAGGAGGCGGCGGCTGATTTTTCCAACAATAATTGACATCATTGGACTCAAAATTTTGTGATCTACCCATTGGTAGGATTGTTTTTTGTCAATGGAGTACTGTAAATGTATCAAAAGTGGAGGAAAAAAAATATTGTAAGAGGCGGCGGCTGATTTTTCCAACGGTGGGGGCAGTGCATGCCACTGTTATCCCGCTCGATGACGAATGGTGGTGGTTGTCGCCAATCACCACGGGCTAACGGTCATGCATCGAACGGTGGGGTAGTGGTGTGCACCGCCCCTACTGTTGGACAGATCTATTTTGTTGACGTTTTGACCCGGCAACATTGTTGTTTAGCTCGTGGGATAAAATTGAATTTTTTAAAACTTGTGGGATAAAATTGAGAATTAGGTCAAACTCATAGGAAAAAAATATCCTTATCTATTTTTTTATTTTCGTTTAAATTTCTATTTTGTTGACGTTTTGACCGGTCAACATTGTTGTTTAGCTCAACTTTTGGGTTTCATTGGCATTTTGACCCACCGACGTTGATTCTCCACTATTCTAAGCATCATGAGATAAAGGTACATAACATTGTTGATTAACAAAAGCCACAATTTAGAGTGATTGTGTACTCACCTATCGTGGGACCAATCATAATAAAAATTTTGAGGTCTTTTGCTATGTTATGCCCATTTTTGATATATGCTTAGCTCTTGTATTATGGATTATAACTTCTACCGAGATCCATACATGTGATGGTATTACCTTATTAGTAAATAATTACTTAGTAGAATGCTTGGGTTGGTAAAGAGACTAGTTGGATATTTAGTATTGAGTGACCTTGTTACCCTTTTAGTGATAGATCATTTTAGTCTTGTTTTCAACTAGTTTGATTTTTCTAAGGATTAAAGTTTTCTCATTATTTTGACAAGCTCTAATATACTATTGTTGATGGAGAGAGACCTTTTGAAAAGCATCATAATCATATTAATTGTATGATTTTTGTTTCACATGCCTATTGATATTGTTGTTGATTCCATAGCTATTGATGATTTGTCGTCTCTCCAACTTGCCTCCATTAAGACTTTGACTAGAACTAATTATGAGAATTTGCATGAGTCCATTATAGTTTATCTGTCACTCATGGACATACTTGGCATTAAGAAAGGATCCTCCCTTTATGCCCACATATGATAGTAATACCATTGAGAAAATATGCTTGAAGGCTTGGGATCATTCTAATAAAGTGTGCCTTAATGTGATGCAGTACACCATTGATAGATCCATTTGAAATAGCATTATTTTTTGTGAGTATGCCAAGGTATTTTTGGATGCTGTTGATAGAAGCTTTAAGAAAATTGATAAGGTTGAAAAGGCTAACCACATGAAACTATTCACTTATACTGTTTATGATGGCATTTATGAGGTCAAAGAGCACATTGTGAGAATGACCAACTATCATAAGAAGTTGAGAGATATAGGTATTCAATTGAAAGATGATTTCTTTGTTTATAGGATTTTTTTTAAAGCTTTTATGGCTATAGTGGAGCTCTAGAAAAGGAAGAGGATTAAGGTAGTAAGATTTAATAGAGATGGTGAGTATTATGGGTGATATGATGAAACTGGGTGTAATCTTAGACTTTTGCTAGTTTTCTTCAGGAATGTGGCATAATAACTCAATATACTATGCATGGGACTCTTGAACAAAATAGGGTTACAAAATGCAAGAACCGTACCCTTTTGGATATGGTCCGGTGTATACTTAGTAACTTCACTTTACCTGCATTTTTTTTTAGGAGAAGTATTGAGGACTGCTACCTGCATTCTTAACTAAGTACCTAGTAAATTAATGTCTAGAACTCCTTATTAATTATGGTTAGGCAAGAAACCCAGCTTGTGTCATTTTCATGTTTGGGGCTGTAGAGTTGAAGTGAAATTTTATGATCTATAATTAAGAAACCTTAATCCAAAAAATGTTAGTGGACAATTTTATTGTATAGGCTCAAGAGGTTCTAGGTTTTATTATCCGTCATATACTAAAAGAATCATTGAGTCTGATTATGGCATTTATTTGGAGGATGACCATAACAATAGAAGTTTAGGGTCTCGCAATATTACATTAAGAGAAGATCGGGTGGTTTTGCTTATCCCATTATCTTCGGCTCCTATAGTGGCATCACTAAATGCTGATCATTATGTTGTTCCTTCTTAATTAAAGTCTCATTATGATTTATAAGACATGACTGTAGAGGATAATATTGATGATATGCCATTAAGGAGATCTAACAGAATCAAGAGACTTGCAATTTCTGATAACTATATGATTAACTCGTAAGAACATGACTTTGATATTGGTATGTTCTCTGATCCTGTTACTTTTGAGGAGGCAATCAGTAGTTTTGAATCCTAATCTTGGATACATGGTATGCATAATGAGATGGCATTTATGTATCAAAATGATGTTTAGGAATTTGTTGAATTGCTAGATGGTTGTAAGCCAATTAGTTGCAAATGGGTTTTTAAAACCAAAAAAGATGCTAGGTCAGGTAAAAAGGTATAAGGCCATACTTGTGGCCAAGGGCTATAGTCAAAGAGAAGGTGTTAATTATAAAAAAATATTCTCACCTGTTTCTACCAAGGACTCATTTCAAATTATTATGGTGTTAGTAGCTCATTTTGATTCAGAGCTATATTAGATGGACGTCAAGACAACTTTCTTGAATGAAAGTTTGTCTGAAGATATGTATATGGTGCATCTTGATGGCTTTGTTGAATTTGGTAAAGAACACATGATATGTAATCTTATGAAATCTATTTATAGGTTTAAACAGACATCCAGACAATAGTATTTGAAGTTTAATGAGATCTTCACCTCTTGTGGTATCTAAGAGTGCTGCTGATCAGTGTATATATCTAAGAATTAGTGGGAGCACTTATGTTTTTATAATCCTTTATGTTGATGATATATTGCTTACGGTTCATAACACTGATCTTTTACTTGAGATAAAACACATATTGTCCTGTCATTTTGATCTGAAGGATCTGGGAGAAACTTATTATGTGTTTTGGGATTGAGATCCTTCGTGGTAGATTTAGAGGTCTTGAGTTATATTGAATGTACTTTAAGTAGGTTCAATATGTAGTCTTGTACTCTTGGGAAAGCACATATTGTAAAAGGTAACATTTTGTCGAGATCTCAATGTTCACAGAGTGACAATGATAAGGAATCATATACAGACAATCCCGTATGTATCAGTTGTAGATAGTTTGATGTACGCTCAAGTTTGTACATGACCTAACATAGCTTATATTATGGGTGTACTTCGGAGATACTTGAGTGTGGAAGTGCACTGTTTATCTAGGGTGTATGCATGTGCCATGCGTTTATCACATTATAATTTATGCATCTTATACATATATATTGCATAGTGAAACTAGAAATCTAATTGTCTAATGCAACAAACACATTTAAATTTAGTCTTTCATTACTTTAATAAAATTAAAATTGAGAATAATCTTGTTAAGCCTTTGTATCAAAACTAGAGTCTACCGTGAAGCACACACGTTGGCAATTCTAGGACCCAAATTGAGTGGGCTTGAGCCTCTAGAATAACAGCTTCAATTCCAACAAATTGCGTTTAACTCTTAAACATAAAATTGATTAACTCTTAACTAAGTTTAAACTCTTTAAAGTTAATTATAGTTAAATACTTTAACTACTTTATATTTGTTTCACAAGAAATAGAAATTATTTTGTCCACACAACACTTGTATAAACAAAGAAAAATTTTCTTCTCCTTGTCTCTACTGGCCGGCTACTTTTGGAAAAGATGAAGAAGATGAGCATTTTGAATAGATAACTCTCTATTGCACTTGAAAGAAACTATTGCTCTCAAAACAAAACAAATTCATCTTATTTTCTTTCATTTTCTGAACTCTTTCTTTTAAAATGAAAACACTTTTTCATTTTATAGCCACTTTCCCTCTTTTAGTTTTAACAACAAGACCTCACCAAATCTTGTCAACCATACCCCTTTGTTTGCTTAATCTCTTTGACTAATCAAATGAGAAAAAACACCTTTTACATGCATATGGCTGGCTATATGTTTAGAAAATTGAAAAACAAATCATTGTATAATCAAAACACTTTTTGATTTGTCAAACATGTGGCCTATTTGCCTATGCCAAATGTTTTTTTTTTGTCTATTTGACTTAATAATAATAATTAATTAAAAACAAAATAATTTTGTAATTAATTAATTTATCTTCTTGCCATAAAAGTAAGGGTAGTTTAGTCAATTCATAATCAAATAATCCATGGTACAATTATGCCACTTGTCATCATCCCATTAATCAACAACTTTTGTTAACTAATTAAATGATGTACTTAACACTTAAGTCTTGATAAGTGCACATTCTAAGGGTATCTAAAACAAATATCCGATTTGCTAGAATTCATTGGATTAAACTATTCAATCCATTATGCTGCCTTAATGCACAACGAGTACTCTTCATATTGTAGGACTCTAGGTCCACGTTCGGTTTGTCAAATGAAACTCTTCCATAAGTCTATGAACAATGCCCTACGCTCATGTCATGGATATCACAAAATAGCGTGTTAGACCATACAAGCTGAGGTAATAACATATTCATATAATTCCTTATCACATATATCTTGAAAAAGTAGAGACATAGATAATCACTATTAAATCTTTTATATGCTCAACTGTGAACTTATCTTCAGATTCTTATTTTGATAAACAATATATGCAAACACCTTTACGATATTGTTTTTGCATAAATTACTTAACCCTTACAAAAAACTCTTTTATGGGGTTTATACTTGTGGCCACTAGACTTCTTGAAATACCATCTCGGAGTATTAGGATATATAAATCATTCATATGAGCTGACGGATCTCATATCTATGTACATCAGACTCTATAAAAATCAGATCATACCCAGTGACATACACTGGTTAGACCATAAAAGGTCTCTGATATCCGTGTAACCAAAGTATAGTGGTCATTCACAAGTCTACCATGGCACTTAGGTCAAAGGACTACGAATACTACTCAACTCCTTGCAACTATGTTATTACTAATATATTCCTAGGTCTTTGTCTTATTTCTGATAAAGCTCTAACCCTTAGATTTGGCTAACTTTTAGCAATTATAACTCTTATCTTTGCTAGCTCTTAACATTGATTTAACTTCTTTATATCATATAATGTCTAAAACGTTACCAGCATCTTAAGGTATGAATACTATAAATAGCATGACTACACTACTAACATATGTATACCTTTAAGGCACTAAGTGGATTGGCTAATGAGAAATGGGTACTTGAAAGAATTTAAAGTTGACTCGGAGAAGAAAGTATTGAAATGGTGCTTACATGCCATTCTAATTTTGTATGAATATACAATAAACATTTTAATAGATCGTTAATATATTATATGGACTAAGCTTGTTACTTTTCAGACATTGTATATATAAAAGAGTTTAGGCTAGCGCTAAGAGTTAGCATTCTAAGAGTTAAAACCCGATCTGAGTTAAGACAAAGACTCAAAAATATTATAGTAATGACATAGTTGTAAGGAGTTGTAAATGGTGCTAAGAAATGTCATTGCACAATAATATTCTCAAATATTTCATTCCTGATCTATGATTCCTGACATGAGTCAATTTTTCTTCTGAATCAGTGTATGTCCATGAATGAATTGTCTAGACAGTTAGTCTTAGTAGACCATGGGCTTAATGGAAGATCGTATAGGCATATAGGTATTCAGTGAGGACTAGGTACTAAACAAACTCACGAGTACCTTCAACAGACATACCATAGAGGCATCAATGGATGGTTTTCTCTAGTTGAGTAGTATTCGTGGTTGTTTATACTCAAAATGTAATGCGGCTATCATAATATAGATTGAGGTATCGATCCCACAAGGAAGCTTTTGGCAAAATAGTTTGGTGAAGTAAAAATATTAAAGTTGTAACTAATTGGTTTAAATGGGCGAGATAGAATTGTCTATGAATTAAGGGAAAAGTCTTATAATGATTTAAGCAAGGCTTCGAGAATCACAATTATACTTTATAAATCTACTCTACACTTTGATTCAATATTTATAACTCAATTGAAAATTTCACATCCCAAACAATCAATTGAAAGATATATAAAATATAGCACATTTGATAACACATGTATTTCTTATGACTAAACTCTTTAGAAACATTAACACAAACCATGTTCATTTATAGAAGTTATCTAAGATTAAGAATATATCGTTTTGACAATATTGCTGTAAAAGATTAACTTGAATATCAAACAATTATTGTCTTACATGTTATTCAAGATCGACAATATATCAATTGATAATATTGCAGTAAAAGATTAACATGTAAAATAATGTAACTAATAATAATTATAATTCAACAAGAATTACATAAAGAAAGCATGACTGAAAATATATAAAACATGAGAATTATAACCTCTGGATTATAGAAAAATACTAGATAAGAGTTTAGACATAAACAAACTTACAAACATTTGTAGCTCTTGACAAAGAATCAAAGTATAGAAGTAGATTTATTACACATAAAAGTTCTTCTCTTAGCCTTGCCAAGAACTCTAACTTATCTTTTAATCCATGTTAAAAAGAAGAAAATATGAGAGAATTTTCTAATGTTAAAAATGTCCTAAGAGTGTTCTTATATAGGCAATGAATGGAAATATATTTAGTGTGACTTTAATTTTTAATAATTTAGGCTAACCACTCGTTTAACCATTTGCAACACCTTTTTAATAATGGAAATGATTGATATAGCCTTTTTGGCTGACATAAAAATTGTATCATTTTGTCTATTCTTTCCACAGCCATCGGGTTTATGCAAATTGGATGAGTATCCAATGAGATATAGGTAAAATACCAAAGATATGTCAGATTTCTACTAATAACCCTTTTACTCATTTGTAATACAATCTGGTTCATGATGACGGCTAATATGGACTTTACCATCAACATAAGAGTTGTTGATAATTAAGTCAGTATTTCATAGCTTTAAGAATTATATCAATTGGGTACATATTTTGTGAAATACGGTCTAAATATGTGAGTTGGGTCAAGCTGAGTAGAAGTTGTAACCCAATTCTATTGTATCTCAATTTTTGGCCCATAACATGTTAGATTTGGCTTTTCAACTGTTCTTCAAGTTTGTATAAGATTGAGTCATGTTAATCCAGGTTCAATAATTTCTTCATTTCGATTTCTACATTAAGAGTTACGTCTATTTTACCTAAATTTGTGCAAATAACATTCATTAATTACAATTTAAGTAGAACACTTTATTTTAAGCTAAAAATACAAAAGTGCTAAAATTAGTGACATTAAATGATGATTGAATCTCTTAATAAATATGCATTTTCATGTGTTCATTAGTGGTCATTTGACTTGAGTGTCATGGTGGGCTTGTGAGTAATTCATCATACTTTGATTTTGCACATGTCAGAGACCTTTTATGATCTAACCTCTGGGTGTCATTGGGTATAGTTTGATGCTCATAGAGTCTAGTGTGTGTAGATATAGGATCTATCAGCTCATATATATGAGTTTGTATATCTTGATGCTCTAAATTATATTTTAAGAAGTCTTATGACCACAAGCATAAACCCAAAAAAAAAAGTTTTTTGTAAGATTAAAAAATATTGCAAAAATATTTGTGGATATTGTTTATGAAAATAAAAATATGGAGATAAGTTCACAGTTGGGCAAATAGAGATTTGATGGTGAAGATCTATATCTTTACACTTTTTAAATATAGGTGATAGAGGAACTATACATATATATTTTAACCTTAACTTGTATGGATCAATGCACCACTTTGTAATACGTAATGTGTGTATGGGGCATTGTTAACGGATTTGTGAAAGATTTCATAAGACAAATCGGGTGTGAACCAAAAGAGTCTCACAATATAAATTATACTCGGTGATCACTGGGGTGGTGGACTGTATCGAAGAGTTCGATTTGAAAAAATTATGGATGAGCAGGATTTAGTATTCGGACCTCTTAGGATGAACACCTATCAAATTTTAATTGTTAGAATTTGACATATCATTAAGTGTTAAAGGTTAAATTTTTATAGTACTTTGACAAGTGTGAGACACTTGTCATATACTTGATTATTTTAAGAATGTTTAATAGTTAATCATTATATAAAATAGTTAAAAGAGTCCATTTAATACTTAAATAATAAAAAAATTATAAGATAATTTGTTTTAATACTTAATTATTAAGTATTCATAAATAATTGACATACGTCCATTTGAATTAATTAATTAGTTTATTTGTTAATTAATCAAATACATTTGAATGGCTTTAAAATTTTGGTGGGCTCCCCATAAGAAATAAAAAATTTGTCCAAAATGTATGGCTATTTTTTAATTCATAAAAGGACAAAAATTTATCTTTATTAAATAGATAAAAATGAAAAAGTCAAGGCGTTTGCATTTTTCATTCTTAGAAAAAGAGCTCTGTTTTGGTTTAGCCATTTTTTTTGGATAAGAAAGATAAGGTAAATGTTTTTCATTCTTGCATTCTTTAAAGGCTAACTCGATTCGTCCATTAGAAAGGTGCAAAAAGGAGAAACAAAAATTGTTTCTTAAGCCTTTAATTTTCTATCATTTTCTTTGGCCATATATTTGCTTAAAAAACAAAAGGAGTTTTGTTTATTTTGCTTTAAGAAAGAAAAAGTGATCAAGAGAGTAAAAAGTAAAAGCTTAAGAGTTATGCTTAATAAATCCTGCAAATAAAAGGTTATCATTCTAGCTTCTTGATCATACTTATGTCAATGACTATATTTGTTCAAAAGAACACTTCAAAGTGAGACTTTGAGATCCATTTATCTAACAATATCACTGATGGTTCATCAAAGGTATATTTTCTATTAACGATGAAATTGCCTTACTTTTGTGATTTTAAAATACATATTGTGATTTCACTACACAGTAAGTGACACATACTTATATTTCACTATCCACACACTCTTACACATACGATTTAGTTTTTAAACCCTAACAAAAGATGGTATCAGAGCATACTATGTGTGAAGTGTGGAACAAAAGAGTTGTTTATTATTGAAAAATATAGTTAATTTGTGATTTTGAAATCAAGGCCCAAAATAATAGGCATTATGGCTTTAAGAGTTGATGTTGCAGTGTAAGCTCTTTATTTAATGTCTGCTGAGGAGTTCATGGCTTCCACCCCCCTTTAATTTTTATATCCATGTGATGCTTATATTATGCAATAATATAACTATTGTATATATTGTGATCATTTATTTGTGTTGTTAACAATAATAGGAGCCTTATTGGTAGGAGTTAGTTATGCTTACGTAAAATAAATGTTTGATTGAGAATAATATCCTTATAAGATGAAAATAGTACAAAAATCTCTCTTAATCAATTTGAAAATGTATTTCAATTTGAGAAAATATTATACATGGTCTGTCTTGTTAATACAGTGTTAGATGGGTCACATTGGTCTCTCACAATATTGCTAAAGTGTGAAGGATTAGTTGGAGTGATTTAGACTATGTCGGTTAAATATGAGATAAGGCAAATATAAGTGAATGTATTGCCCAATATTGCTAAAGCGTGAGGGTAGTATCAATAACTTATATTTTATTATTAACAAGTTGATATGGAATACACTTACCCAATATTACTAAAGTGTAAGAATAAAGTGTGTTTAGGATCAGAGGTAAGAGTTACATGAGATGCAAATGACAAGAGTTATCTACCTTTTGGGTCTATAAATATCAATATTGTTATAGCGTGAGGTTGGAGTAAAATGTCAATTGGGTCTACTTATTACTATAAAGCTTAAAGTGTTTAAACTTTCATTTTTCCATTTAAGAGATTAAAAAGAATATGTAAAGCAATGGGAGGACATTTTTAGATTGAAAATATATAACTGTTATATCTATAATCTAAAGCATTTTAACGATTTGAAATATATTACTAACATCTCTTCTTTTATCTTATAAAGATAAGACGGCTTTGAGCTATTCGTTGGTACGCATACTTGATGTACATTGATTGAAGGGTGTCAAAAATTATTCTGACTGACTTATGAATATGAGAATTGTTCTAGATTAAAAAAAGCTTAGATATATCATTGATAAAAAAAATGATTAGAAGTGTTTCTAATAAAGCTAATTCTGAAGAGCTTGAGACATATTAAAAGTGGATTGATGATGATTTGAGAGTCAAATTATATTTCTGGCGTTAATGTTGACTGAACTTTAGATGGAGTATGTGCACAAGGATAGTTCAAGTAGTATAATGCTCTATCTGAAGAAGTTATTTAGCAAGAGGCCGCAGATTGAGCTACACCAGGTTGCCAAGACATTGTTTCAGTCTTAACTTGCAGAAGGCAGTCCTGAGTTCCTATGAACTTAATATGATTTCGTACATTGAGAAATTGGAGACTATAGACATATCTTTATACCATAATTTGGGGAATAGTTTAATTCTTTAGTCTTTGTCAGGCTCATTTGTATAGTTCATCATAAACTTTAATATGCAAGGGTTGACACCTAACATATGCTAAATTGCCCAATTTGTTGAACACAACCCAAGAAAATATGAACAAATAGGGTGCAACCATCTACGTTCAGGTGGTGTTTCATCTTCTACCTTAAAGGCTTATTAGAAGTCTAAGGGCAAGAAAAAGGAGAAGCATAAACCACTTATAGCTGCTCAAAGACATGTGATAGCCAAGCTACAAGAGAAGAACAAAGGTAATGAAAAGTGTTTCCATTACAGTGCGGATGGACATTAGAAGTGTAATTTTTAGAAGTACTTTTCTACAGTTAACAAGAACCCTTAGGTATATGTTTGCCTATAATTAAAATTTCAATAGCATTTGATGCTAGTATAAGGTGGGTATTCCATACCACTTGTCCTTCTCACATCTATAATGTGTTGTAGGGTCTGAAGAAAGTTAGATTGCTACAGCGTGAAGAAATATAGATTCGTGTTAGAAATGAAAATTTCCTACAAGTTGATGCTGTTAGACATTCTTATTTATTTTTCCTTTATGGTTGATCTATTATGTTGTATAATTGTTATTTTGAGCCAAACATTATCAGATAGATTATATCCCTTCCTATATTGGACATTGAAGGTTATCATATATATATTAGGAATGGTTCCGTATGCTTATATGATAATTATAATGTTTTATTAGCTAAATATCATTTGATGAATGGCCATTATATTTTAGATACAACATGAAATGTCTTGAATGTATAGGTGAATAAAACAAATAGTTTAGAAACTTTGAATAATACAGAATTATGGCACATATGATTAAATCATATAGATGTGAGATACCCTATCAATCTAGTTAAGGATGATCAAATACTTGATCTTATCATAGAGCCTTTATCTAATTTGTGAATATTGCATTTAAGGAAAAATGACCAAATCTCCTTTTGTTGGCGTAGGACACTGATGAACACATGAAAATGCATGTTGTTAAGAGATTCAATCACCATTTAATGTCACTAATTTTAGTGTTTTCTGTATTTTTAGCTTGAAATAAAGTGTTCTCCTTAAATTATGATTAATGAATGTTATTTGGACAGGTTTAGGTAAAATGGACATAACTCTCAATGTAGAAATTGAAATGAAGACATTCTTGAACCTGGTGCAACATGACTCAATCTTACACAAATTTGAAGAATAGTGGAAAAGCCAAATCAAACATGTTATGGGCCGAAAATTGAGATACAACAGAATCGGACTACAACTCTTACCCAGCTTGACCCAATTCACGTATTTAGACCGTATCTCACAAAATAAGTACTGAATTGGTATAATTCTTGAAGCTGTGAATTGCTGACTTTACTATCAACAACTCGTATGTTTATGGTAAAGTCCAAATCAGCCGTTATCATGGACCAAATTGCATTGTAAGTGGGTAAAATGGTTGTTGGCCGAATTCTGATGTATCTTTGGAATTTTGCTCATATCTCATTGGATACTCATCCAATTTGCATGAAATCAGTGCCTATGGAAAGAAGAGTCAAAATTCCACAACTTTTATGTCGACTACAGAAGTTGAATTGATCATTTACATTATCAAAAATGTGCTGCAAGTGGATACATGAGTTATTGGCTTAAAATTATTGAAGATTGATGTCATCCATGACATATGTCCATTCATTGCCTATATAAGGAGACCCTTAGGACGTTTTTAACAGATAATTTCTCTCTTCTTTTATTCTCATTAACATGTATTATAATTTAGGCTAGAGTTTCTAGCAAGGCTAAGAGATGAACTTTTATGTGTAGTAAATCTACTTCCATGCTTTGATTCGGTGTCAAGAGCTATAAATGTTGTAAGTTTGGTTTTGATTAAACTCTTATCTATTTTATTTTCTATAATCCAGAGGTTATAATTCTCATGTCTCATATATGTTCAGTCATGTTTTTCTTATGTGATTCATGTTGATTTATAATTGTTACTGGTTATATTGTTTTATATGTTAATCTTTTACTGCAGTATTGTCAATTTGATATATTGTCGATCTTGGATAACATGTAAGGGCAATAAATGTTTGATATTCAAGTTAATCTTTTACTGCAATATTGTCAAAATGATATATTGTCGATCTTAGATAACTTGTATAAATAACATGATGTGTGTTAATGCTTGCAAAGAGTTTAACTAAATCAAATACATGTGTTATCAAATGTGCTATATATTACATACCTTCCGATTGATTGTTTGGGATGTGAAACTTTCAGTTGAGTTATAAATATCGAATCAAAGTATAGAGTAGATTTATAAAGCATAATTGTGATTCTCAAAGCCTTGCTTAAATCATCATAAGACATTTTCCTCAATTCATAGACAATTCTATCTCATCCGTTTAAATCAATTAACTCTTTACTACTGCTTTAATATTTTACTTCACTAACCTATTTTGCCAAGAGCTTCCTCGTGGGATCGACACCTCAATCTATACTGCGATAACCGAGTTATATTTTGAGCGTAAACAAAAATTTGGCGCCGTTGCCGGGGAAGCACACTAAGCGAAAGTCGGTTGCGATTATAAATACTAAAGTGGTAACTTTGTATATTTTCTTTTCTTTGTAAACTCTTAGTTTATTTCCTTTGTTGTAATTTATTTATTATTCATGGTTGGTTCTACCACCTAATTTATTTTATTTTCTTTAGTTAATTTGTTATATTTTATATTATCTTAATGGCTGATTTTGCCGCCTAATTAGTTAATTTTCTTTTATCTATTTATTGCACTTTTTTTTTAATGGCTGGTTTTACCGCCTAACTTTGTTCACTTTCTTTTATTTATTTATTGTACTTTATTTCTTTAGTTAATTTATTGTATTTTCTTTTTATTTTGTGACTGGTTCTACCGCCTAACTTAGTTTCTTTATTTCGTATTGTACTCTATTTATTTATTGCACTTTTTTTATTGTACTTTATTTTCATTTTCTTTTACGTATTTATTGCAATTTATTTTCTTTAGTTAATATGTTGTATTTTCTTTTTATGGCCGGTTCTACCGCCTAACCTTTTATTTATTTACTTATTGTATTTTCTTTTTATTATTTATTTATTGTACTTTTTTTTCGTATTTTATGGTCTTTTGTTTAGTTATTGTATTTATATTTCATGGTTGGTCTTACCACCTAACTTATTTCTATTTCTTGTTGTGTTTATTCCACTTCTTAATTTTCCTTAAGCATTTCTTTCCTTAAAAAAAAAAAAAATTAGGATGTATGCATCGACCTAGAGACAAACGAGAAAGATTTGTGAGAGAACTAGAACTAGAACTAGAACCACTCCCACAATTTGTAAGTGAAGAGAATTCACCTTCTAGTTCATCTTGTAATTCTAACACAATGAGCCAACACGAAGAAAACCCCGTTAGAACTCTAAAAGATTACTTGCATCCTACTCGCACAGCCACACCATCATGCATTATATTTCCACCTAACATACCACATTCGGATTTTAAACCTGGAATGATACAACTTCTTCCCACTTTTCATGGTCTAGATAGTGAAAATCCTTATGTACATGTTAGGGAGTTTGAAGAGGTAATTTCCACCTTCCATAGCCAACCTGAAGCTATAGACACTGTTAGGCTTAAATTTTTCCCTTTTTCTTTGAAAGACAAAGCAAAGAGTTGGCTATACTCTTTGAGGCCGAGGTCTATAGGAACTTGGGCAGAAATGACCCAAGCATTTTTTAATAAATACTTCCCACAACACAAAACTAATGGCCTGAAAAGACAAATTTCTTCATTCTCCCAAAAAGATAGTGAAACCTTATATCAAGCATGGGAAAGGTTTAAAGAGTTGCTAAATCTGTGCCCTCACCATGGGTATGAAAATTGGCGCTTGGTTAGTTATTTCTATGAGGGACTCACAATTAGAGAGCGCCAATTTGTTGAGATGATGTGTAATGGGGAGTTCCTTCACAAAGATCCTGAGGAAGCCATAGAATTCCTTAATGACTTAGCCGAAAAAGCCCATACATGGACTGGACCTAGCATTACTGAAAGCACAAATAGGTCACGACCCAATGGAGTTTTCCATCTTAGGGAAGAGGATAACCTCAAAGCCCAATTAGAGGTCTTAACTAGGGAGTTAGAGGCCTTGAAAACCAAAGATAGAAGGGTCACCCACACGGTTGCTAGAGTTGAGTCACACGATGTCTGTTTTGTCTGTGGAGGAGCGGAACACTTAGCTCAGGATTGCCCCACGTATAGTGAGATGAGAGGGATATATAAGGAACAATGTAATGCCCTAGGGATGTACAAGAAGCCTTATTCACCCTACTCTGAAACATATAATCCTAGCTGGAGAAACCACCCAAATTTCAGTTGGAAATCTGACCAACAAGCCAACAACCAATGGAAACAAGAACAACAAGCACCCAAGTCTTATGTTGCACCTCAATATAATGCACGACCAACTAGGAGTTCTTTAGAGGATACGTTACAAGCATTTATGGAGGCACAAAGTAAGACTAATAAAAAATTTGAAACAATTCTTGCACAGGTGGTGGACGAAAACAAAGAAATCAAGAGTCAAATCACAAAGTTGACCAGTGCCTTAACTGTACAAGAGCGAGGTAAGTTTCCATCTCAACCTCAATCCAATCCGAAAGGACAATTCATGGTACAAGCTTCTACTTCTGATGTTCAAAATCTCAAAGAAGTCAATGCCATTACTACTCGAAGTGGTAAGATTGTAAGTGAGCCTACTCCTGAAATTAACACATCTACGAGTAGTAAAGACGCCCCCCTTGAAAAAGAAGCCACAATGGAAAAAGAGCCCGAAAGTAAGTTTTCAATCCCAGTGCCTTTTCCTCAAGCTCTTCGACCGGTTGGAAAAAATTCAGAAATTCAAGGTGAGATTTTAGAACATTTGAAACAAGTTAAAATTAATCTTCCCTTGTTACATTTGATTAAGCAGGTTCCAACTTATGCCAAAGTCATCAAGGATTTATGCACTATCAAAAGAAAACACCATGTGAAGAAAACTGCATTTTTGGCAGAACAGGTAAGTGCAGTGATTGAACAAAAGACACCACCCAAGTATAAAGACCCAGGATGTCCCACAATCTCCTGCCAAATTGGGACACATGAGTTTAGTCAAGCTTTATTGGACTTAGGAGCAAGTGTAAATTTAATGCCTTATTCTATTTACTTGCAATTGGGACTTGGTGAGATTAAACCAACATCTGTAGTCCTACAATTAGCTGACCGATCAATCAAGAAACCACGGGGAATAGTAGAAGATGTTTTGTTACAAATTGATAAATTTTACTACCCTGTTGATTTTCTTGTTTTAGATACTCATTCTGTTGTTAACATGGAGTCAAAAATCCCTCTTATTTTGGGGAGACCTTTTCTTGCCACTGCTAATGCTCTTATTAATTGCAGAAATGGTCTAATGAAATTATCTTTTGGGAATATGACTCTTGAGGTGAACATTTTTCATATTGATAAGCAATCACGAGAAGAAGACGAATGCTATCATTCATATATGATAGACACACTTGGAGCGGAGGAAGCTTATAAAAATCATGGCTCTAATTCTTTAGAAAATCTCTTTGATTTTGATATTGAAGAATTGTATTATCTTGATGAAACAACTGATATGTTTAGTATTTTTGACTCACAGGATAAAGGGATTCGATTTTGGAAACCAGGCATTGAAAAGTTGCCATGTGAGAGGGAGAAGCCAAAATCATCAAAACGCGAGACACCACGTGTCATCATTGGTAACCAAGGAACACATTTCAGTTCTAGAAAACCTCATAAAGCTTATTGGGCTGTCAAAGCCCTTAACTTTGATTTGAATGTTGCAAGTCTCCAGAGGAAGTTACAATTGTCAGAAATAGAAGAGCTACGAAATAATGCATATGACAACTCCAAAATTTTCAAAGTTAAAATGAAAGTAGCTCATGATAAACAGATCTCAAGGAAACACATTGAGCCAAATCAACGGGTCTATCTTTATGATTCTCGATTGCATTTACACCCTGAAAAGTTGAGATCTCGATGGACTGGTCCATTTATGGTAAGACATGTTTTTCCTAATGGTGCTGTTGAAATAGAAGACCCTACTGATGGACGGACTTTCAAAGTGAATGGACAGCGGCTAAAAAGCTACGTGGAAAAGGTAAACGACTCTATGTACCTAGGCGAGATCCCTCTTGTGGATCCTGTTTATCGTGATTGATCAGGTTCAATCTATCTGTACCATATTTTATATTTTGTCTATATTTTATCTTTTGACTTTCTATTTTTGCTTTTATTTTCCTGCACATTTTATTTTACTTTATTTTCTTCTTTTTATTTTTTCTTCAGTGTGATTTTATTTCCCGGTCAAGTGGCGGATACGGTACTCCGTGACTATTAAAGTCGATTTCTCAGTTCCCTAAAAACTGTCCCTCAAACTGTGCATTCATCTCTTTTCTTTCTTTCAAAATGGATCGCATTCTTGCCAACCTTAAAAAACGTTTTCCTTCATTTCCTCAAAATGCTCTACTTAAGATTTACAAAGCACGGTGTGAAAGACTAAGGCTATTGATGTTGGGTAATATCCCTGTGGACCTTCGTTGGTTAATTGAAGCCAAGGTTCGGTTGTCTGGTGAGTTTGAAAATGATTTTGTTTCTCATATGCCTGGTCTTGGAAGAAGCTCTTATGCCAAAAGGCGACGAGCAAAAAGGTTACAAGTCTGTCATAAATGTGCTCGATGGAATTGTAATCGGAGTTGTCGTTCTTTAGGATTCGTATCTAGAAATCGAGAAGACAAAATTCAGTTCATTAAGGATAGACTGAGTAAGGAGTCTTTGGATGATATCCTATTGACTCTTGAGACGCATCCCTGTGGGCTCGTGCAACGTGAACTTCTCGATTTATGGAACAAATTCAAAAATGAACATCAACGGTATAGTCTCGGGAATCTGACTCTAAAAGACCCTGTTTGCCAATTTATAAGAAAATTGGATGGGAAGCCTATCCCCGACCCATAGAGGGCGTTTAAGCTGTTACTGGACGTAAAACCAGAGGAAGATGTGAGCCACAATCACAACTACTTGTAAATACATGTGTTTTAATTTCAAACTTTATTTTATGAATAGTAGGGCTACTCATGTGGACGTCTTAAATTCAAATCTTTTTGTTCAATAATGCATGTGGGTCATTATGTTTAAATTTTTGTGTTTTATTTTTAACTCTCTTTTGACAAACTGTCGGGTTACCATAATCATTGTTATCATTTGGCACTCTATAAATACAGCACCTCAGTTTCTTCATTTTCATATATTGAGATAAAGGTGAGAGTAGATATGGAGGAAACCCAAGTTCGACAATTTCGAAATATATGTGTATTTTGTGGATCTAGTCCTGGGGAGAGTAAAGTGTTCGTAGAAGCAGCAAACAATCTAGGAAAAACATTAGCTGCAAGAAAAATTCATTTGATTTATGGAGGAGGTAGCCTTGGGCTAATGAGGTGTGTGTCAACAGCAGCACATTTAGGAGGAAGTCAAGTTTTAGGTATTATTCCTACAGCTTTGGCCGTGGGAAACCTGACCGGGAAAACAATAGGGGAAGAATTACAAGTCTCATCCATGCATGAACGTATAGTCAGAATGCTTTGCAATGCAGACGCTTTTATTGCTTTACCAGGTGGTTTTGGTACCTTGGAAGAAATTTTTCAAATTGTCTCTTGGGCCCAACTGAATATCCACCGAAAACCCATAGGTTTGTTGAATGTTAGTAACTATTTTGATTGCTTACTTTGTTTTCTTGATCAAGCTGTGGAACAGAATTTTATTTCACATTCGGCGCGACAGATCCTGGTTTCTGCTACTGAGGCGGATGAATTGATTAACAAATTACAGGCAGTTACCTACGAACCTGACCCAGTAATAACTCGGATCGATTGGTCAATGATCCTTAACAAGCGAAAATTGGATCTGACACTCCGTTTGTAAATTTTTCTTTTTATTTATTTATTTATCAGTACCATCATTTTAGTTTATATTTGCTTAAGTGTCTCTCAGGTTTGTTTCTTTCAAATAACTGGCGTTTCAGGTAATGTCTCCTATACTTTATCTCTTTCTATTTAAACATTGAGGACAATGTTTCATCTGGTTTGGGGGGAGGATAGTAGACATACGTTGCATTTTGCAAAAAAAAAAAAAAATTGTGGTCCGACATTTGATTAAAATGGCAGAGTAAAGAGTTCATTCTTGAACTCTTGAGACGCATTCTAGGTCAAATTAGAATGGCAGAGTAAGGAGTTTTAGTACTAACTTTTGAAATGCATTTTAACTAACTTTTTGTTATTTTGTTTTATATTTCATGCATTGTTGTTTACTGCTTGTAGTCTTGGTAATTCTTGTATAAAGGAATTTGCTTTTCTGCCTAAGTATGATTTCAGAATTGTTTAGGTTGAGTCACTGTTTCTATCTAGGTTACTAAAGAATGACTTCCAAAATATTTTTGAGCACAATGCTAAGCCTTGTGGTAAGATGGATGATTCAATTTATATAGCCAAGAGAATTCCCATGTTTAAGTATATATTTTTCTAATCTCACATATCTTTTGTGAGTAAGTGGAAAGGTTGAGAAAACAGCTTATGAACCTTCATTGATCCTTTGAATTGGTTAATTTTTGTTTAGAATGATATTATTTGAATTAAGGGATAAGTTGGTTACATTTGTGCATAATATAATTTGGTGAGAAACCTTTATAATGCTTCCCTGTATTCTTCAAAAATACAAAAAAAAAAAAAAAAACACAAAGTACCAAAAACAAGAAAAAAAAAAAAAGAAGCAATTCAGTTTAATAAAGTCTTCATTCAATTTTAGAAGACAAATACCTTGTAAAACAGTTTTCTCACCAAATTATAATTGTATTATTCTCACAAGCCAATTAAAGTTCTAAAATTGGCGTATGATATGAATAATTGATTTTTAAACAAATAATTTTCCTATCTTCGGATCAATGTTAGTTTATATGTCTGTCCTTAAAATTGACTTTTTCTTGAGTGCTTAACTGTTTTCTAACTCCATAAGAGAAGTCCTAACCTTTTAAACAGTCATACACCTGTGAGGATATGGAGTTGAGGCTTTTACTTGGAGAAATTCTCAAGGCTATATCTATTGTGGTTTGTGGTTAGATGGTTATGGCTTAGTTCACACACACACAAATTACGGAAGTTGTAATTGAAAAAACCATGATAGCAACAGTGATCTCGAACTAACGTTTTGATTGAAATGCTTAGGTAGTTTTGCATATTCTACTTACGCTTGAATTACTAGAGACTAGCAATAAGCTGGTTGGGGGCTGTGATGAACACATGAAAATGCATGTTGTTAAGAGATTCAATCACCATTTAATGTCACTAATTTTAGTGTTTTCTGTATTTTTAGCTTGAAATAAAGTGTTCTCCTTAAATTATGATTAATGAATGTTATTTGGACAGGTTTAGGTAAAATGGACATAACTCTCAATGTAGAAATTGAAATGAAGACATTCTTGAACCTGGTGCAACATGACTCAATCTTACACAAATTTGAAGAATAGTGGAAAAGCCAAATCCAACATGTTATGGGCCGAAAATTGAGATACAACAGAATCGGACTACAACTCTTACCCAGCTTGACCCAATTCACGTATTTAGACCGTATCTCACAAAATACGTACTCAATTGGTATAATTCTTGAAGCTGTGAATTGCTGACGTTACTATCAACAACTCGTATGTTTATGGTAAAGTCCAAATCAGCCGTTATCATGGACCAAATCGCATTGTAAGTGGGTAAAATGGTTGTTGGCCGAATTCTGATGTATCTTTGGAATTTTGCTCATATCTCATTGGATACTCATCCAATTTGCATGAAATTAGTGCCTATAGAAAGAAGAGTCAAAATTATACAACTTTTATGTCGGTTGTAGAAGTTGAATTGATCATTTACATTATCAAAAATGTGCTGTAAGTGGATACATGAGTTATTGGCTTAAAATTATTGAAGATTGATGTCATCCATGACATATGTCCATTCATTGCCTATATAAGGAGACCCTTAGGACGTTTTTAACAGATAATTTCTCTCTTTTTTTATTCTCATTAACATGTATTGTAATTTAGGCTAGAGTTCCTAGCAAGGCTAAGAGATGAACTTTTATGTGTAGTAAATCTACTTCCATGCTTTGATTCGGTGTCAAGAGCTATAAATGTTGTAAGTTTGGTTTTGATTAAACTCTTATCTATTTTATTTTCTATAATCCAGAGGTTATAATTCTCATGTCTCATATATGTTCAGTCATGCTTTTCTTATGTGATTCATGTTGATTTATAATTGTTACTGGTTATATTGTTTTATATGTTAATCTTTTACTGCAGTATTGTCAATTTGATATATTGTCGATCTTGGATAACATGTAAGGGCAATAAATGTTTGATATTCAAGTTAATCTTTTACTGCAATATTGTCAAAATGATATATTGTCGATCTTAGATAACTTGTATAAATAACATGATGTGTGTTAATGCTTGCAAAGAGTTTAACTAAATCAAATACATGTGTTATCAAATGTGCTATATATTACATACCTTCCGATTGATTGTTTGGGATGTGAAACTTTCAGTTGAGTTATAAATATCGAATCAAAGTATAGAGTAGATTTATAAAGCATAATTGTGATTCTCAAAGCCTTGCTTAAATCATCATAAGACATTTTCCTCAATTCATAGACAATTCTATCTCATCCGTTTAAATCAATTAACCCTTTGCTACTGCTTTAATATTTTACTTCACTAACCTATTTTGCCAAGAGCTTCCTCGTGGGATCGACACCTCAATCTATACTGCGATAGCCGCGTTATATTTTGAGCGTAAACAGACACCACACTATTGATTTGTTGAACTAGTACATAATGATGAATGTGGTCCAATGAATCACATTTCCATGGTAGGTTTTGATACTTCATTGTCTTTTAGATGATTTTTGAAGATATAGATATTTGTTTTATAATGAAATACAAACAAAAACTTTTGAAATGTTCAAAGAGTTTCAACTAGAGGTAGAGAAATAAACTAGTAAGTTTATTAAATACCTTCGATCAGATTGAGGCGGTGAATACATGAGCAATTAATTCACTGATTATATAAAAAGAGAATGAGATTATCACTCAATGTAGTCCTTTAGGTACTCCTCAATACAATGATATTTCGAAGAGGAGGAATCAAACTTTATTAGATATGATTCAATCAATGATGAGCTTTACCGATCTTCTAGAATATCTATAGGGTTATGCTTTAGAAACTACTGCTTATTTGTTGAACAGAGTTTCATCAAAGGCTATTCTTATTACTCCGTATGAGTTATAGACTGGCAAAAAATTGAGTCTTAAGCATGTTAAGATTTGAAGCTGTCTTGCTTACGTAAAGGTTACGCAATAGGATAAACTTGAACCTAAGTAGTACAAGCATCGGTTTATTGGATATCCCAAACACTATATAGGATATCCGTTTATGATATAGAGGAATGAAATATGTTCATTGCTTGTAATGCTACTTTTTTAGAGAAATATTCTCACAGATCACGGGGATCGTAGAAAGATTAAACTTAATAAAGTCAACCAAGAAGTTTATAAACTGATGATGGAACCTCAGGCACAATTGAGTGAGATTCTAGTTACTCACCCTCCACGTAGGTAAAAAATGATCTCAAGGTCACCTATTAGGTATGGTATGATGTCTAAAGGTGTCTTTGATGCTTTCTTAGTTAAAGAAAATGATCATTTGACTTATAAAAAGGCAATGTTGGACATTAATTTGAGAAAATGGCAACACGCTATGAAATCTAAAATTGACTCTGTGCATAACAATCAAGTCTGGGACTCGGATGAGCTTCCTGAAGGAATTATTTCTATTAGTTGTAAAAGGATTTACAAGCAGAAGCGTAGGCTCAATGGGAAGGTAGAGACTTTTAAAGTCTGACTAGTGGCAAAAGTTTATACTTAGAAATCAGGAATAGATTATGATGAAACCTTTTTACTATTAGCCATGCTGAAGTCAATTTGAATTCTATTGGCTATTACAGCATATTATGATTTTGCGATCTAGCAAATGGATATAAAGACGACTTTCTTAAATAGACATCCTGAAGAAGAAATATACATGAAGCAGCCTAAAGAGTTTACATCAAGCCAAACTTTTAATCTAGTGTTTAGGATGAAAAGTCCATTTATGGACTAAAGCAAGTCTTTCGAAGCTGAAATCTTTGTTTTGATGAAGTAATCAGAGGATATGATTTCATAAAAAATGAAAATGACGCATGTATATATAGAAAGGTTAGTGGGTGCATGATTATCTTTCAAGTTCTTTATAGGGATGACATACTTATTATTGAAAATGATATTAGTATGTTACAGTCAGTTAAGAGTTATTTGAGTAAGAACGTCTCCATGAATGATTTATGAGAGGCTTCCTATATAATAAGTATAAAGCTTTATAGAGCTAGGAGGCTGATAAGACTTTCCTAGTCCTCGTATATAGACGATGTATTGAAAAGGTATAACTTTATTAACTATAAGACAGTTAATGTACCTTTCAACTATGGTATTCATCTTTCTAGGAGGATGTGTCCTCAGAAGGAAGAAGAAAGAGTTAGAATGTCTAACATACCATATGCATCAACTATTAAGATCTTAATATATACCATATTATATATGAGACTTGACATTAATATGGCTATAAGTGTTACGAGTAGCTATCAGTTTGATCTAGGTAATGACTATTTGATGGCTATGAAACATATCCTAAAATACCTTAAGGATACAATGGATAAGTTTTCGATTTATGAATAGAGTGGCTTATAGATTAAACAATACTGATTCAGACTTCTAATCTAATTTAGATGATAGAGAGTCTATATCTGGTTATGTGTTTCTTCTAAATGGTGCCTTAGTTAGTTAGAAGAGTGCAAAACAGGCATCTATAACTGACTCTACTAGGGAGATAAAATATATTGTAGCTTTAGAAGCTATAAAGAAAACAGTGTGGATACACAAGTTTGTCATAAAGCTCATAATAGTCCTAAGCTGAGTAGATCTTATCCCACTATTTTGTGATAATATCAGTATAATTGCCCAGGCTAAAAAGTTAAGGACAAACCAGAAGTCGAAGTATGTAGAGAGAAAATACCACATAATTAGAGAAATTTTGCTAAAAGGATGTAATAGTATCCACAGTAGATTCTATAGATAATGTAGCAGACTCATGAACTAAGATCTTAACTCTTATGGTGTTTGAGAAACAAGTGGAGTCGATAGGTATTAAATATCATCGTAAATGACACTAAAGCAAGTGAAATTTGTTGGAGATAACACTTACGTGTCATTCTAATTTTCTATGAATATTTATTGTTTAATAGTTATATAATGAACATTTCTATAAGTTGTTAATTTATTATATGGTGCTAAGCTTGTTACTTTTTAGATATTATAAATCTAAAATAGTTTAAAGCTGATCTTAAGGAGTTTAGGTCAGCGTTAAGAGTTAGAATTTGTCTAAATTGGGACAAAGACCCATGAATATTATAGTAATGATATAGTTGCGATGCGTTTCAAACAGTACTAAGAAATGTCATTGCACAATATTGTTCTCAAATATTTCATTCCTGATCTATGGTTGCTGACACATGTCGATTGATATTTCTTTTGGATTAGTGTATATCTATATCTGGATTGCCCAGATGGTTAGTGTTAGTAGATCGCGGGCTTAACAAAAGCTCATATAAGCTATATGAATATATTTCTATCTCATATGAAACTCATAATTGTTACTCTATAATCATATATCAAACTACCCTAGGCTAAAGATATAAATTCCTCTGTCAAGTTCATTATGGTTCTTAAGATAATCTAAACATTGTCCAGATATAACAAAAGCATTAAGGACAAATAGATTGAACAATTCAATTTATTGAGTTTATAAAATAAGAGAGAAAACTAAATTCAATTATATATTGAGTTCAAAAGTTTTACCCTAGATATAAAAGGTTAATTCATGAGAAATAAAAAGTACTATAGCATAAATTGAAAGATATCATGGAGACAATAATGAATCTAAGAAATAAAAGAGAATAAACAAGGTTGTAAAGCCTTAGATCTTCACTTTCTCTCTTTAACTTATAGCACAATCCTCTCTTTAATATTCAAACTTTGCTCTAATCGTTCTTAGAACTTATTTTTGCCTTTTGCTTTGGCTTGTGTTATTGTTGAGTCTTCATTAAGGCTTCTATTTATAGGTTTCATAGCCTCCAATTAGGGTTACTTTAAGTTTGAGTCTAATTTGAATTCTCTTTTTTCGTACGATTGTGAGATTAACTTTTGAGCACCGCATTGCTGAACTTTTCAACTTGAGCACCGTGGCACTGGGTTTTGGGTGCCCAAGTATTAAGACCTGAAAATTTATTCTTCTAAGCTTTAATTGAGCACTGCGACATTGCATTTCTGAGTATCGTGACATTAGACCTTTTGACTTCAGCATTATGGCGTTGATTTCTTTCTTGTCTTCTTGATCATTTTGCTTCTGATTTCCATTATCTTTGCGTCAAAAGCCTTAAAACCTATAAATCATTAATAATATATATGTGTAGCTAACTTGTTTCAATTAAGTGAGTAAAACTTAAGTTCAAAAGATGGAAATATTAAGCCTAATTAAGACCTATTAAATATCCTTAACTATCTGAGCAGATGGATCTTTCATCTACAGGAACCAGACTTATCTCTGAGTGAAGAAAGAATTCTATTATATTCAATAGTCCAGACAGAAAGAATGACATTTATTTCTTCTTCTTTTGGTTATTGAAGCTTTATTTCTAGGTTCTTCTTGCAGGCTTATCCATTTTCAAAGTTCCTTTAAGACACTCGATGTGATTAGAAAGGTCAAGAAAGAGACTTAAGAGTTTGTTCGTCCTCAAGTAAAAAGAAAACAAAAACAAAAATAATGAAACTAAAACTTTAAAAATAAGTTAACAAGTTAATAGATGATTTCTAATTAGTCTCAAAGATTATATCACGCCTATACTTATAGAAATATTTAAATACCATGAGTATTTAATATGCCTAATCATCATGCTTGCTTTATTCTATAACTGATCACTATGTGTTTGTGCATAGTCATTTATCGATGTGATTAGAAAGTTTAAGAAAGAGACAAGAAGAGTTATAATCTCTATTATTCCATAGGCTTGCTTTTTATATCACTCTCTAATAATGTAGGAACAAAATATGACTAAGGATCAAATAAGATTTTACTAAGCTTGTAATGTATGACTAGGGCGAGAGTAAGATAAAGTGGATGGTGTTTTGTTTATTTCACACCATAAACATACTCTTTTGTTCTCGGATCATCAAATCTTTTCTTGAATTCCCCTTAAAAACTCCTTTAAACTTATATTTTAATTTTCTTTGCTACTTTTAATGTTTAACCTTTTCTTTTTCTTCTAAGTTAGGCGTATATCTTTTTTTTTTTAAGCTGCTAATCCCCCAAACTTGAGATTTTACACTTTTAGTATGCAATCAAAGATTTAAATTATTCTTCTTTTACTTTTTCTTCTATATAAACTTTAACAAGAATAATAGGCTTATAGTGTGAAAGGTGTTTTATGAAGGAAAATAATTTACAAGCTTTAGGTGTAATTGTAATTTAATAAATAAAGATAGTTATTAGGCTTAAAAGGGGTTACTAGAAATAAATGTGTTTATCGGTAGGCTTGAAAGACTCAAACGATCTAAAGAATGCCTAAAATAATCTCCCTAATAATGTATGCCCTAGGATTTCATCTCGAGTGATATTCAAGCAAGTTCTAGAATGTTCGAGACTCTGTATGGTTTCTTGTTGTGAATAAACTTCCTCTAAGTCAGCAATTAACTTTAAATATTCAACTATTGTACTCAATGTGTTTCAAATTAATCATATGAAAAAACACAATATTTATTTTTTCCTAGGACTTATAGTTTTTCTACAATCAATTATTTGTTTCTTATCATTGACCTACAGTCACCTTTAACCCAAAACGAAAGAAACTATAAAAAAAAAAAAGATAAACCTAAAACATGCAAACTAAACAAAAAATTAAATAATCGCAGATATATGTATAAGTGTTTCCGTGCCCCAAAACTTAAAATATGACATGCCCTTATTACAGTAGTAAAAAATGAAAAATTGAAACTTTTCCCTGAATGATGAGCGGAGTTTCACTCCTCATCGTCCATGTCATCCACATCGTCATCCTCATCTTTATCTCTAAGATCAACCTCTTTAGTACCCTCGCTATCAACCTTTATGGTGTGAGCTGTGGGGTATGCTGATGGTGGTGGTAATGAGCTGATATCTATCTTAAAGTAAGCAACTGATAGCTAAAACTATGAGTCTGATAGGATACCTATTGGGCACACCATTGTTGATAAGCCTGAAATGCTTGTTGGTGTGCCTCAAATGCACTATTAAGCCAAGTTAGACAGGCTTTTGTTATTGCTAGCCAGTAGTAGGTGGGGTGTAATAACTCTTCTGAAGGGTCTCATTGAACTATGGCTTAGGCACATAGGGTAATGATTAAGGATATGCAATATAAACTTATCTTTTATTTGTCGAATGCTGTAAAAGATATCGTCTTTGATAACCTTCTACCATCGATATGTATCCTTATGAGGATTGTATACAACAAGATGGCACAATTATGTGTTACGCTGCTAAAATGTGTCACTAGCATTAAATGTGCCCCAATGAAATAATGACAAATCTTGGCCTCCTCACTCATATATTTGGTTGGGAATGAAGCAAACACACTTCTAGACATCTTTTATTTAGCTTCCTTAATGCATAGTTCCTAGATGATAGCCTTATAATCTAGCTCCTTCAACAACTTATGTAGTCATCATCTTTGATCGGTGCTATATTGAAGAAACAGTTGATACTAATGTTATCAATAACTATATCCTTGCCCTATACTCTAACTTTCAAATTTTTATGCTCAGAGGTATCAGCATAAAACTCTCGAACAACTGAGATGACAGCCGTTTCTGGTAGGGCACATGGTTTTTCCCACCATCTATTGGTGATAATGCTCTCAATACTTGCGAAGTTACCCTTCAGAAGGTCAAAACATCTCTTCAAAATAACGATCTCTTAATAAATGAGTTAGTATAAAGAACGAAAGCAACAAGGGATACAAGTTTTGAGTTGTCATAGCTGGTGGATATGAACAAAGTTGTTCTTAATCATTTTGGAGCCATTAGTTTCAATTACACAATACCCAGTTTTTTACCCAACTTTATTCTTTGAATTTTGACTTCCCAAAATTATATCAAACTCAATTCCTTTTACTTTTCAATGTACAATTTCAATCAAAACAAACATTTCACAATACTCAAATAATTAACAAAATTAAATTTTAATCACTTAAACTGATAATGGTAAAGCACACTTTAATGGCAACTAATTTCCGAAAAAAGCAACCAATTCGTATCACAATAGATATTCTAATGGTAATTACAGTGGTAGGATTTGAAATGGATTCCTCTTAAGATTAATTTTACCAAAAGTCGATTTTGAAAAGCCCATTGGAATTCTTGATCAAATTTTGAATTTTCGATGAAAAAATGGTTATTGATAATGGTTAAGTTTGTGTTTTAGAGGTGTTTTAAGATTGGTTTTATGGTGAATTTGTTAGAAACATTTTTGAAAATAGTCAAAAATGAGAGGACCTTAACTTTTTTAGCCACTATTTTAATTTTTTAACCTTTTTAGCCAAATAAGCTACTTTTAGATAAAAATACCCTTTAACTATTTGCACAATACACGTTATATTGAATAGTATGCGCTACACTAACAATATCTGCTAGAGTATTTTTAAATTTAATTTAATTTTATAACTAATTTATTTATAATTTTATGTTAGTAAAAATTATATTTGTTCAAATTTAAAATTGTATTTATTTATTAAAATTATATTTATTTTATTTGATTATATTATTTGTTAATTATTTAATTTAATAAAGTTATTACAAAATTTAAATAAATATGTAGTTAAACTAAACTAAATAAATAATATAATCAATTAAAAAAATTAACAAATAATATAATTAAATAAAATAAATATATTTTTAATAAAAAAATACAAATTTTTATTAAATAATATAAATTAATTATTTAAAATAAATAAATACTAATAAAAGATAAAAAAAATATTTACTATAAAAAATAATAAGTAAAAATAAAATAAAAATATTATAATAAATAATAAAATTAAAAAAAGACTACATTTTTATCACGCCCAAATATGGTGCGATATGTTTTTATCGTGCCCACATATGGGCGTGATATTTTTTCTCAATATTTTAATTTATTTTTTATAATTTTATTTTATTATATATGACATGATTAATTTATATTATACATAAGTAATTAAATATATCTATTTAAATTTTTATTTATTTTATTTAATTATCAATAAATATACTTTTAATATAAAAAAATACAATTAAGTTTGTATTTGTTTATGAAAATTATTTTTTATTTATTTAGTTTAATTTATGTAAATTATAATATTTAACTACATTAAATAATTATATTATTTATGTAAATTTTGTAGAAATATGTTTAAAATAAATAAACAAATAATATAAATAAATATAATTTTAATAAATAAAAATATTTAATTTTGAATTAAAAAATATTGTAGCGAAATATTGTACACTGTAGGGGTGCTGTCTACTGTAGCAATACTGTGCAAACGATGAAAGGGTGTTATTGTCCAAAAGTGGTTTGTTTGAGTAAAAATGTTAAAAAGTTGAAATGGTGGCTAAAAAGTCAAGACCCTCTCAAATTTAGCTATTTCCAAAAATTTCCCAATTCGTTATATTTTGGCCAAATTTTAAGTGATTGAGAGCTAGGGTTTGAGAGAGTTATTTATGGTTTTAGAGGAGGGAATTGAGGAAAGTGGGCATTTTGTACTTTTCTAAGTAACATTATGGTGTAGGGTTTTAGGCGCCCCGACACTCAAACCTGAGAAATTAGGGTTTGTTTTCAAGCTTCAGCGTTACAGCACTGGCGTTTTGGGTCTGCAGTATTGAAGGCTCTTACTTTGGAGCCACAACACTGAGAAATGTATCACCTCGACGCTGAAGCTCATCTTAATTTTTTTTTGAATTTAAAAGAAAGAAAAATAAAATAAAATGATATTTTACTTGGGTTGCCTCCCAATAAATACTTGATTTAATGTTGTTGGCTTAAAGTAATGCTCCATCTTTTATGGTGGTTGAAATTATATGTCAAAGGCATGCTGCTTATGAAATGTCATTTGCTGCTTATGATTTGTGATTTTTTGTTTCATAGACTTCCATATCTCCACATTGAAGTTGTTAAGAAGTGTGGTTCTAACCAACTTGATTTGATTTTTCCTAAAAAAAATTTATTATCGATTGGAATATTTTTCTTTGCTAGGCGGTATCCAATTTCTTTTCTATGATGTTTTTATCGTGCCCCTTCTTTTTATTTATATTGCATAGCTTTGCCTTTTCATGAGCATCCCTTCATTGCTTTTCATTTTGGCAGTAATTTTATTTATCGGGATGCATTAAATCAATTCTGAAACAGTCTTTGAATCCATTTTAAAGTTTTATTGACTTAAAGACCTTAAAGTTATCATTTCATGTTGTATCCTTATTGTAAGCTCTCATTTTTTTAACATTAATTATATCCTTCTTGTGGTGAGAATGGCTTTCATAGAATGATTAGAATCTGCTTATCTTCTTATATATCTAGTACAATAAAATTAGCAGAAAAGATGGAATTTGTCAACCTTGACCAATGCATCTTTTATAATGTCCCTTGGATATGTAGGTGATTGATCTGCGAGTTACAAAGGGACATTGGTTGTCTTGGCTTCCCCCAAACCTAGCCTTTGATAGATTGGTCGTGGCATCAAATTAATACTAGCTCTAAAATCACAAAGGGTTTTACTAAAGAATTGATTCTCGATTATGCATGCATAGTGAAGCTCCCTGGATCTTTGAGCTTTGGCGGTAATTTCTTTTAGAGGATTACACCATACTCTTCTATTAAAGTCACTGTTTCAAAATCTTGGGAGAAAAAAAAAAGATTTAGTGTTATTTGGCTCTATTGTTAAGACCTATTAAAAATGTTCATGATATTTGCAATTCAAACTTGCTTTATTATAACTTGGGAGGAAGTTACATTTATACTTTTTAGTTTTTATACTTAATGTCATACATTTTATCTTTGAAAGAATGGCTTTCATGAACTTGATGTAATTAGGCATTTGGACTAATGCATTAGTAAAAGAAATATTAATGTGTAGTTTCTAGAACACTTTCCAACATTTGGAAATTGTTTATCTGTTTTCTTCTTTTGGAGATGTTGGGGGAAAGGTGGTGGTGAAATATATAGGCTGGACTTGCTTTCTGGCTCCACTAGTTCCTTTTCTTCTACTTTTTTTTTCTTCATGTATTTGCTTTTTTTCTCTTTTTAGGATCTTTTCTTACTGAGATATTTCTACAACAATTGGTAGCTCTTTTCTACTTCTCAAAATGATTGATTGCTCTCTATTTCTTTTTAGGATTAGCTTTTATATTGCTCGGCAAAGCTCCTTATAGAGGATTATTCATTGTTAAGGCTAACTTTCCAACTTGAGTCTCTAAGGTTCATAAAGAGGCTGCTTGGCTTTGGATGAGATTATTCTAAAGCTAAAGAAGTGCATCCGTCTACTTCATGTATTGTATGAACATATCTTCTAAAGTGGGTTTCTTTTCTTGTTGTTGTTGTTGATGAGTGAAAATCCAAGTGCATTCATTGGTTTTGATGATTAACCTTGGTTGTTATTCCAAGAGAAGTTTGGATGATTCCTCTACCCTAGATTATAAAAGTTGAAATAGGGATCATTCTACTGCCTATTACAGTTTTCAATGTAGTGTGCTGTCTCCACGCACTGCCCATTCACTATAGAAGTCATAGGTAATATTCTAAGCTTTTATGGCATTCGCTTTTATTGTATTGAACTTCTTTGAAAATAGATTGACTTAAGTGGCCAATAAATTAAATGTGTCTATATCATAGACTCCTGCAATCTTTCTTGGTATAGCTCTCTCAGCTGGCAATTGATAACTATTAGAGGTTATCTCTTCAAGTAAGTCATATACTTTATATATGGACTTATTTATCAAACCGCCTCCTGCAGCTGCATTTACTATAGTCCTTAAGTATCTTACTAATCCATTGTAAAATGTTTAAACTAGTAACCATTTTAATACCATATGTGTGGGTACTTCCTCAATATATCATTAAATTTTTCCCATACTTCATAAAGAGATTATCCATCAAACTGAACAAAGGACGTTATGTCATTTCTCATCTTAGTTGTCCTTGCTGGTAGAAAGAATTTAGCAACTTCCAATGTCAAGTTTTCCCATATTGTTATAGGTCTAGATGGCAGTGACATCAACCGAATTTTAGAATTATCTCTTAGTGAGAATGGAAATAATCTTAGTTTGATTGCATCATCTGAAACACTATTGTATTTGAAAGTATCACAAATTTTTTATAAAAAAAATTGATGTGCTCTTAAGATCATCATGTGGTAGCACACTAAATTACACAGTGTTTTAGAATTTAGATTGTGCTTGGCTTGATTTCAAAGTTGTTTGTATTGGCATTTGGTCTACATATACTAGAATGAATACCATCTACCATAGGTACTACATGATCCCTCAATGATCTTCACACTTTAGCAATAATCGGGTTCTGAATTTTAAAATTTTGGATCTGATCATTCATGTTTGCTGCTTTGTTTCACTCTCGATGTAGCCTTTTAAGCATTCTTTCTATTTCAATATCAAAATAAGTCAAATCAGCACTCTTTGCTCTGTACATAAACTGCTTAAAAACTTTACAAAAGTAAAAGAAAAAAATTGAATTAAAAGTAAGATAGTTTGGTATTAGTACTAGCAAAAGAATAAATTTTAAAGTCCTCAACAACAGCGCTAAAAACTTATTATGGATTTACTAACTTAAAATATAAGTACATGTTATTATAACAAGTAATATAGAATAAGTAAAGTATTACTCTCATGAGGACTTTGTAATATAGAATGAGTAAAGTATCATTCTCATGAAGACTTTGTAACTTATTTTTTACTAAGTATTAAAATTAGGTCTTCTTTATCTTATCCAAATAAAATAAAATTGAATTCAAACTAATCTATTCTAAATTAAATATTAATAAAGACAAAAAACTAAGGTTAAACAGGGATGAATCCACCAATAAAGAAAGAATCTAAGGTTACAACTTATCCCTCAATACTTTAGTTGAACCAGTTACTTTCTTATTTTAATCCCTTAATCATGAATTGTTAGCTAGATCCTGAATTTCATCACAAGCCCATGTCGATGGTTGAGTGATTTTTCCTTATGTTAACAATTACTTATATATGTATGGTAATCAGATGAGAATAAGACTCATTAAAAACTAATATATTAATACCATATATGTCGTATGAGTATATTTCTATCTTATATGAAACTAATAATTGTTACGCTATGATTATTTATTAATCTACACTAGGCTAAACACATAAATCATTTCATCAAGTTCATTAATGTTCCTAAGACAACCTAAATATTACCTAGATAAAGAGAAAGCATTAAACAAAAATAGATTAAATAATTCAATTTATTGAGTTCATAAAATAAGAGAGAAAACTAAATTTAATTATATATCGAGTTAAAAATTTGTAACCCTAGATATAAAAAATTAGTTCATGATGAAATAAAGAGTACTAGAGCCTAAATTAAGAGACATCACGAAGAATAATAATGAATCTAACAAAGAAATAGAATAAACAAGGTTGTGAAGCCCTAGATCTTTACTTTCTCTATCTAACTTGTTGCATAATCCTCTCTTCAATCTTCAAATGTTGTTCTACTCACTTTTAGAACTTATGTTTTCCTTTTGCTCTAGCTTGTGTTATTGTTGAGGTTTTAAAAAGGCCTCTATTTATAGGTTTTGTTGCCTTTAATTAGGGTTACTTTAAGTATAAGTCTGATTTGAATTTTACTTTTTCTGCATGTCCACCGTGACTTTAACTTTTGAGTGCAACGGTGTTGAACTTTTTGACTTAAGTGCCTTGACGCTGTGACCTGGAAATATGCTCTTCTAGGCTTCAATTTAGCACAGCGATACGAGACCTTTTGACTTCAGCGTTGTGACATTAAATTTCTAAGTGTCGCAACACTTGTATCTTTTCTTGGCTTCTTGATGCTTTTGCTTTCGATTTCTAGTACTTTGTGCTGAAAGCCTTAAAACTTATAAATCATCAATAACATGTATAAATAGCCAAATTATTTCAATTAAATGAGAAAAAAATTCAGTTTAGAAGATGGGAATATCAAACCTAATTTACACTTATCAGCTCAACCTTGCAGTACCAAAGACTAGTGACTAATTGATCATATACATAAGGGTTTCGACATAGGCAATAAGCGTAATTTTTGTCAAAGTGGATGAAGGAGCCATGAGAACTTTATACTTTATTAATAAGGCCTTCACAGATCCTGAAACCCACTATCCCTCGATTGAGAATCTAGCATTGGCATTTGTCATGGCGGAAAGAAAACTGTGACCATACTTTTAGGACTACATTATAATTGTCTTACGAAGCAGTACCCTTGAGATAGATTCTCTACAAGCTTAACCTCTCTGGGTGGTTGATCAAATGGGAGGTCAAACTCAATAAATTCGACATTTAATTTAAGCCAAAAATAACCATCAAGGAATAAGCCCTTGCAAATTTTGTTCTAGAATATACCTATGATGATGCAGTCGTACCAGAAACACTTTCTCAAAAGCCTTCAGATGAACAAACTAACGAGTAGCCCCCTACCTCAAATTGGAAACTTTTCATTATTGAAGCTTTTAACTCTCAAGGATGTAAGACTAGCATCATTCTCATTAGCCTGAAGGGATACGAGCTTAGTTATGTAGTTAGATTTAGTTTTTATGCTTCAAACAATAAAGTAGAATATGAAGCCCTCCTAGTTAGACTAATAGTTGCCTAGTCACTCTTAGCCAAGAGAATCCTCATCAAAAGTGACTCACAACTTGTCTGTTTTAGGAAAGACAAGGAAATTGATATCCAACAGATACTAAGGGTAAAAAAATCATAGGGCTGATGTACTAGCACGAATAGCTTCAACTGAAGAAGATTAAATACCACGATTTGCTCCCATCGAGTTCATCCCTAAACCAAGCATAAAAGAAACTGAGATCGAAGAGGCTTTAAAAATTAATTTGACCCTTAGTTGGATGGATTTGATGTAAGAATACTTAGAAACTAGGAAGTTGCCATAGGATAATCTGGAAGCATGCCATCTGAGATATAAGCTCAATGAAGCATACCACCCTCATCGACAAGGACATTTCCTCATGTACTTAAGATGTCTTAAGCTCAATGAGGCTAAATATGTGCTTTGAGAGATTTATTAAGAGATCTGTGAAAATCATTCCCAGGGCCTTAGCTCATAAGACCTTTAATATAGGTTACTACTAGTCTACCACACAAAATGTAAAAAAGTTGGTTAAAAATTATGATGCATGCTAGAGATAAGCTAATAACATCTATGCTCTGGCAGAGAACTTGAAGACAATGACCAACCCTGGATCTTCATAGATTGGAGGCTTGAACTGATCAGCCCCTTACCTCAGGGAAGAGGCTTAGCCAAATATGTTGTCATCGTTATCGACTACTTCACCAAATAGGTAGAGGCTGAGCCTTTAGCTTAGCATTACCAAAAAGAAGGCAAAAGTCTTTATATGGAGAAACCTGGTTTGTAGGTTTGGGGTACCATACATTATGATCACAAATCATGAAAAATAATTTGACAATAAGAGCTTTAAATATTTTTGCAAAAAACTTGGTATACAGCTTTTATTTGCCTCCCCGTCTCATCCAAAATACTAACAGATAGGTAGAGTTCTATAACAAACTCATCAAGAGGTTTTTAAAAAAAGTTAATTAGAAGAAAAAGGGGCTTGGGTCGATGAATTACCCAAAGTCTTATAGTGATTGAGAACTACCAGCAAGACAATTACTAATGAGACCCATTTTTCCCTGGCCTTTGGTTACAAGGCTGTAATCCCAGCGAAAGTGGGAATGTCAACCTATCAGTTATAATGCTTTGATGAGAATGCAAATGAAGAACTTATTCGAAAAAGTTTGGATCTAGTTTAGCAAAAATAAAAACTGAACAAGATTCGGACCACCACTTTTCAGTAAAAGATTCTCAATATTACAACAAAAGAGCCCAAGCTCGAGAATTTCTAGAATGAGACTTGGTCCTAAGAAAAGTGATACTAAACACTAAGGACCCAACCAAAAAGTTCTTGACCTAAACTGAGAAGGCTTCTCTAAATTGCTCAAAAGGATCAGACCAAACATTTATGAGCTTGTGTATAGAGATGGAAGGGTCATAAAAAAATCTTGGAATGTTAAACTTTTAAAGAAATACTGTCAATAATTATTTTTCTTGTACACCTTGAACTTTTAAATGTTAAAATTCATCAACAAAAGTATATTTTTTAAGAATAATTACGATACAAGTACATGAGTTCAGGACTACCAACTTAATAAAGACCATTATGAGGATAAACATAAGGCAATCTTAAAACCTGAGCAGGGTTAAGATAAAGAACACAAGAATAACCCCTTAAAACTCCTTGGAAGTCCTAAAAACAATGAGGTTTTAGTGAAGAACACTCATGTAAAGCTTAAAATAAATTTGTACGGATGTAACCTTGAATAACTCCTAAACAAGATGCATTCTAGGTGAAGAACACTTATACGAAGCACAAAAGCAAATACAAGAGGATGTATCCCTGAAAACTCCTTGAAAAGATGTGTGTTATGTAAAGAACACTTATATGTAGCCAAAAAGCAAATTCACGAGGATGTATCCCTAAAACCTCCTCAGAAATATGCATTTTGAGTGAAGAACACTTAGTTGAATCACAAAAGAAAATTCACAAGTATACTTGAATAACTCGTCAGAAAGATGCATTTCAAATGACGATTGACATGGCTTTTCTTATAGCACAAATTTAAGCGCAAGTATATGCTATCGTGAACAAGTAATATAGGGAATCTAAAAGTTGAATGTCGAACCCACAGGGATAATCGTTACTTATACTAAGTACTAAAATTGCGTCTCTTTTATAATTATTTAGAAAAATCAATCTTAAAATTTTAAGACTAAAATAAAATAATTAAAATAACAAGGTCAAGATAATAGACAATTCTTGAGAAGCCTAGGATTAACAACTATTCCTCAATATGTTTCAAAGGTTATATTTCTTGTAATATTTAATTTCCTTAGTTATTATTATTGATCAAGACATTATTTTAATTGCAAGCCTCTCTCAAGGTTAAAATAACTACATTTCAATTTACCAAATACCTAAATTTTTATGGTATTTGTAATAAATGGAAACTCATTAAAGACAAGTCTTATTGATCATACATGTCAATTAGGTATATGTTTATCCTAAATTGAAACTTGTAAATCTCTACAGTCATGCATCAATTTATTATGGTCTAAATATAATGATTTCTCTCTCGACTTTACCAAAATATTACCTAATCAAACATAACATCGACCAGATCTTATAATGCATTAAGCACAAATAACTTGAATAATAATAAACTGATTCATTAAATATAAAAGAAAATATTGTAATTAAGTTCTATATATTGAGTTCAAGTATTAAAAGAAAATTTAGTTCATAGTTACAAGAAAAACTAGGCAAAATAATAATGAAAATATAAGTCTAGCAAACCAATATGATCATCGAAGTGCTATTGCTGAATTGTTGAAATTCCCTTACTTCAGTGAACTTTAATGGTTCTCCCTCTTGAATTATCTTGATTAGCTCTATTAGCCTTGAGTTGTATATGTTTTTCTAATGCTTTGAAGGCTGGGATGAGTGGCCTTTTTATAGGTGTTAATTTGGAGGGTTTAGGCAGTATTCTTATTACTGTAGGAAAGTCTGGTCGCTGGGCCGACAACATCTCATCACTAAGGGCTACATCTTCAAGTCTACCGCTGCAGTGATGGCTGTGAAGCACTTAGGGCGCTGCTCTATCGCCAAGGCGAACATCTTCTGGCACTGGAGCAAAAATATGACTAATTAGAAGTTCTTTTTTGGCATTGCCCAAACAGTTTCTAGAATTACCGCAGGGGCGCTCAACCTTGTACCGCTAGAGCGATGTCTTATTTTGGAATTTTCACAATTTAGTCCCCGTTTTCTGCTACATTTCCAAAACTTGCAATTTTGCCCCAATTTCTTCACATTTGCTCTTTTTAGGCTTAGTGCCTACAAATAAAAAATAACACTCATAAATAGCCTTTTATTCTCAATAAAATATCAAATCTCTAAGTAAAATGAGAATAAATTAAATGACTATTTTGCCCTTATCAAACTCATCTAAACTTAAAACATTACTTGTCCCGAGTGATAAAAATAAGAATCAAGAGAGAAAAAAAAGGGTTATACTTGACTCACAATCAAAACAAGACTTTAAGAGAAAAAATCATGCCATGATGCTTAGATGATTATGAATTTTGTCTCAAAAGTTGATGAAATGTGATAAGTTCTTTTGCAATTAATCAAAACACTATTCATCAAGTCCCTCACTTTTCCTATGATTGATCGCTTGTATGTGCATAATGATAAGTAAGTGAATAGTTAAATGTTACCTTAATCTACTCAATACTTAAGATAACATTGAAAAGATAAGGTCTCAGCATATTTTTAATTTTATAATAACACTTTTAAAGCTTACTTTTCGTACTACTCTCCACTAATGTAGAATACACATTCTTAAGGATCTATTTAAGACTTTTACTTAGCTTGTAATGTAAGGCAATAGTCAAGGTGGGATATAAGAATAAATATATGTGGCTCAATCACACCATAGACACTTAGATTTACTTAGAAACCTCTTAGTCACCTTTTCTTGATTTCCTCTCCCAAACTTATTACGTTTTCATTCTTTCTATTCAACCACTATTTTCAAATAATTTCTATTTTTTCTTAAGTTGTGGGTATTATTCCTTTTTTTTCATAAATACCCAAAACTTAAATTGACAAATACTACAAAAACTTATTTTCTTGTAATACCCTTTACAACCATAACCTCTTTTTTTTTTAAGAGTATTTATAAGTAAACCCAACGTTTATGGTGCTATAGGTATTTTTCTGGATAAATAAGCCTTACGTTATGGGTTGGTAATGTGGTTAAATAGAAAATAATTAGATAAGCTCAAAAGGTTAACTAGGGATAAATATAGAATTAGAGTAGGCTAGGAAGGCTCAAACAGTCCAAAGAAAGCCTAATGTCATTTTCTTAATCATGTGAATTCTAAAATTTTACCTCAAGTAGTAATCAAATAAGTTCTAGAATGTTAATCTTTGAGACTGTGGTGTACTACTTAAGTATAAATATTTATAAGTAACTTTTTAACTACTACTAAGTGATCAACTATAAAGTGAAAGTCGGTTCCAAATTCTTGGTATAAGAACTATTGCAAGCAACTATTATTTCCTATGGGCATATGAAAATTAATTCAGCCAATTTTTTATTTCTTATAATTGGTAAATAATCATCTTCACAACCTAGCAAGATAAAAAAATATAGAGACATAAAAATTTGAACATAAATATATTTCTTTATAATAATAAAGCAAAAACACAATTAAAATGAAAAAATAAAACCTAGAACAACAAAATATCCCACCTTCACACTTTAGATGAGAACATGGTTCGCATATAAAAAGAAAAATAAGGAAACTTCCCTAAAGGTCTTGGAGACGCTCAACCATCCAAGTCGAAGAGTTGATCTTGAAAAGTAGATATTGGTTATAGTGGTGGTAAGGGGATAATCGGCGGCTGTGGTAGAGTCGATTCCTAAGGAGGCTGTGATTACTTGTGTCCACTATATTATGTAGTGTTGAAAGGCTTTGGCTTGGCATTCATGTTTATCTATGCATGCCTCTATTTGCGCTAGCCACATGTGGAGTGGTAGTGGTCGGGTAGTAGGAGTTGCTTCCTGTAGTGCCTCTATTGGTGGATGATTTGCTGCGGCCATCTTGCAGACTATAGAAGTACAGATAGCTATGACAAGTACACATTTTTCTTCCCTCAGTTCCTATATTACTCTAGCCTAGGCACAAAGGGCGATGATCAATGAAAGGAAGAATAGATGCCCGTTAATTCAAGAGCAAGCCTTAATCTCTGTGTATATCACCTTACCTATGTCGATGGGCTATTGTATCATGATAGCATATAAGTATGTCTCTTGTAGCTTGGTGATATTGCTGGTGTGAGAGATAGGCATGAGGCAGGAGGTAAGGAAGTTGTACTATGACTTAACGTCAAGCTGCATATGTAGGGAGACGAATTTTATTAGAACGTCATTAACAATATTCCCTTATGTGCGGGTGCATAAAATCTCGATAATCTCCTTGTAGTTAGGGTGGTCTCGAAGCTCGACCATGTTGTCCTCAATAGTGTTTGGTAGGCCGTAGTAGTTGTTGATCGTAGCAGAGTAAAATGTTATTTTCTTCCCTCTCACAAAGATCCTCCCCTAGTTGTCCATCTTGCTAGTATTGGCATAAAATTCTTGGACAATGGGGACAATGCTTGGCTCAAGTTGTGCAAAGAATGTTTTTCAATGCCTTTCTTGTATCATTTCCCTGATGTTAGGAATGTTGAGGTTTTCTAAGCCAAAACCTCACTCTGCAATTCTTTCTTGATCACGATGTCGGAGTAGCACGTTTATATCTTGGCAGAAGTGAAGTGTGCTATGTCATAACTGTTGCTAGCCATGGTTCTTGCCTTTTTTGGTGCCATTTTATATTCTGAACTTTTAGAAATAGATTAGATAAAAATGATTTGAAATTTTGAGTTGATTACAAACCTGAATTCGCCCCTTTTTATTCCTGAATTTTGAATTTTCACTGTAGCAATATGCTCTATGTCACTGCAGTGCTGGGCAACACACTCTATTTTGTTACAGCATTTTAATGACAACTCATTATTTTCTGAAATCATTTTGTTGCTAGAGCGATGAATCCTGTATCACTGAAGGGATATTCGGTTGCAATAGTTCAGTCCCTGAGGCGTGTTATCGCTGCAGCACTACTTGATTATCACTAGAACAATCCCTCATCATTGACATAAGAATAATCTATCACTATAGCACTAAAGGCAAGGGATTGATCCATATTCTAAAATTCTCACTGAGATACTAGGTTGATTTTTACTATAGTGCCAACTCCTTCGTTGCAGCGATAATGTCTGATTACTGTAGCGGCACTCCCAAAAATTATTTTTTGGCTTTCTTTTGATTATGTAACACAAAAATATGACTATTTAAGAAATAAAAATAAAAAATAAATAAAAATACTTACCTTGGGCTACCACTCAAGTAGCGTTTGACTTAACATCATTGGCTTGACATGGTGCGGTGAGTCTTAAGGCTCGTTGAGTGACATTGCAGATTGGTAGAGGTTGAATTCCCCTCGTCAATTATACTTGAGTAATTGCCCATTAACTTTGAACAACTGATTTGTCTATCTGCTAGCTCAATTGCCATATGTGGATATATCTTGAGATTTCCAAAGGGACCCGACCATCTTGATCTTAACTTTTTGAGAAAAAGTTTGAGTCTTGAGTTATGCAATAAAACTTATTGTCTTGGCTCAAAAACTTATGGTGCAATCCTTCAGTCATGCCATATTTTTGTCTTCTCTTTGTAAAGCTTTGCATTTTCATATGAATTTAACCAAAACTCGTCTATGGCATTGAGTTATAACAATCTTTTGATTTCGGTCGCTTGAAGATCATAGTTCAATGCTTTAATTATACAATAAGCCTTATATTCCAATTCAATTGGAAGATGGAATTCTTTTCTAAATAAAAGTTGGTAATGAGACATGCTAATAATTATTTTATAAGCTATCTGATAAGCCTATAATACATCATTTAACTTCGCGGCCAATATTTCTGACTTGGTCTAACAATCTTCTCTATGATCTTTTTGATTTCTCGGCTGGAGACCTCGGCTTGCCCACTTGTTTACGGATGGTATATGGTGGCTATCTTATGCTTGACTCTATATTTGTGTAGAAGGACAGAGAAGTATTTGGTGTAGAAGTGTGATCCTTCATCACTGATGATTGCTCGAAGAGTACCATATCTTGTGAAGATATTCTTACGAAGGAATCTAATCACCACTTTTGCATCATTTATTGGAAGTGTTATAGCCTCTACTTATTTGAAGACATAATCAACTGGCGCTAGGATATACTTCTACCTATATAAAGGTGAAAATGGTCCTACAAAGTTGATTCCTGTTTACGCTGAAAATATAACGCGGCTATCGCAGTATAGATTGAGGTGTCGATCCCATGAGGAAGCTCTTGGCAAAATAGGTTGGTGAAGTAAAATATTAAAGCAGTAGCAAAAGGTTAATTGATTTAAACGGATGAGATAGAATTGTCTATGAATTGAGGAAAATGTCTTATGATGATTTAAGCAAGGCTTTGAGAATCACAATTATGCTTTATAAATCTACTCTATACTTTGATTCGATATTTATAACTCAACTGAAAGTTTCACATCCCAAACAATCAATCGGAAGGTATGTAATATATAACACATTTGATAACACATGTATTTGATTTAGTTAAACTCTTTGCAAGCATTAACACACATCATGTTATTTATACAAGTTATCTAAGATCGACAATATATCATTTTGACAATATTGCAGTAAAAGATTAACTTGAATATCAAACATTTATTGCCCTTACATGTTATCCAAGATCGACAATATATCAAATTGACAATACTGCAGTAAAAGATTAACATATAAAACAATATAACCAGTAACAATTATAAATCAACATGAATCACATAAGAAAAGCATGACTGAACATATATGAGACATGAGAATTATAACCTCTGGATTATAGAAAATAAAATAGATAAGAGTTTAATCAAAACCAAACTTACAACATTTATAGCTCTTGACACCGAATCAAAGCATGGAAGTAGATTTACTACACATAAAAGTTCATCTCTTAGCCTTGCTAGGAACTCTAGCCTAAATTACAATACATATTAATGAGAATAAAAGAAGAGAGAAATTATCTATTAAAAACGTCCTAAGGGTCTCCTTATATAGGCAATGAATGGACATATGTCATGGATGACATCAATCTTCAATAATTTTAAGCCAATAACTCATGTATCCACTTGCAGTACATTTTTGATAATGTAAATGATCAATTCAGCTTCTGCAGCCGACATAAAAGTTGTAGAATTTTGACTCTTCTTTCCATAGGCACTGATTTCATCCAAATTGGATGAGTATCCAATGAGATATGAGCAAAATTCCAAAGATACATCAGAATTCGGCCAACAACCATTTTACCCACTTGCAATGCGATTTGGTCCATGATAACGGCTGATTTGGACTTTACCATAAACATACGAGTTGTTGATAGTAAAGTCAGCAATTCGCAGCTTCAAGAATTATACCAATTGAGTACGTATTTTGTGAGATACGGTCCAAATACGTGAATTGGGTCAAGCTGGGTAAGAGTTGTAGTCCGATTCTGTTGTATCTCAATTTTTGGCCCATAACATGTTGGATTTGACTTTTCCACTATTCTTCAAATTTGTGTAAGATTGAGTCATGTGACACCAGGTTCAAGAATTTATTCATTTCGATTTCTACATTGAGAGTTATGTCCAGTTTACCTAAACCTGTCCAAATAACATTCATTAATCACAATTTAAGGAGAACACTTTATTTCAAGCTAAAAATACAGAAAATACTAAAATTAGTGACATTAAATGGTGATTGAATCTCTTAACAACATGCATTTTCATGTGTTCATCAATTCCCCATACACTCATAACTTCACTTCTAGAATGCTTTGAAGTGGCATTTATTTCTTCCACGATATATTCCCCATCCTTTGGCATCATTCATAGTTGGTAGCATAAAAGTGGGCATATCTAAATATAGTCAGCCAATAAAAGCCACTTTGTAATACCTTGGCTACTATCTTGTCTCTTCCAATATGTCCCCTATAGTCGTTTCCATGACATGTTGAAGTATACTTTTAGTTTCTTTATATGGGATACATTATTTGAACAAAACGGGGTCATCCCAATAGTAACGTTTCATGTTATGTAGGAATTGTTTCTTTTATAATGAGGTTAAGAGGCATAATATTACTAATAAGATAATTAATAAAATCAGCATACCATGGTACCTTTAGATGTTGAGCTACCAGTAGTTGGTCGTTCGCGAAGGTTTCATTAATCTTTTTTGGCTTGGCCTTCTAAATGAGACAAATGATCGACCACTTAATTTTCTGTCCCCTTTATATCCTTGATCTCTAAATCAAATTCTTGCAAAAGTAATATCCATTGGATCAATCTTGGTTTTGTATCCTTCTTTGTGATTAAATACTTGATGGTTTTTTGGTCAGTAAAAACAGTCACCTTAATTCTGATGCGATAAGACCTAAATTTGTCAAATGCAAATACTACTGCTAATAGTTCTTTCTTTGTGGTAGTGTAGTTGTATTAAGCCTCTTTCAAGGTCTTGATTGCATAATAGATAGAATAGAAGACCTTGTTCTTTATTTAGCCTAACACAACTCTTATGGCTGTGCCACTTGCATCACATATGAGTTTAAATGGTAGACTCCAATTGGGTGCCATAATAACCGATACCATTGTGAGCTTCTTCTTTAGGGTTTCAAAGATATGTAAAAATTCTTGATACAAATTAAACTGCTCATCTTTCTCAAGAAAGTTGTAAAGAGGTTTGGCAATCTTGAAAAAATCTTTGATAAAGCATCTATAGAATCTAGCATGGCCAAGAAATCCCCTTACTCCTTTGGCAATGGTTGGTGGTGGTAGTTTTTCAATTGTTTTAATCTTTGCTCTGTTAACTTTTATTCCTTTAGCCAAAATCTTATGCCCTAAGAATATTCCCTCTTTTACCGTAAAGTGGATTTTTTCCCAATTCAGTTCAAGATTTATCTCCTCACATCTCCTTAATACAAATACTAGATTGTTCAAGCAACTCTAAAAAAAGTCTCCAAAAATTGAAAAGTCATCTATGAACACTTCTAAAACGTTCTCCACAATATTGGAAAAAATTGCCATCGTGTATCTTTGGAAACTTGTTAGTGCGTTACAAAGTCTAAATGGCATTCTTCTAAAAGTAAAGGTTCCATAGAGATAGGTGAATGTGGTTTTCTCTTGATCTTCAGAGGCTATGGGTATCTGATTATAACCTAAATATCCATCCAAAAAGCAATAATATTTATGCCTAGCGAGTCGATCGAGCATTTGGTCTATGAAAGGCAGTGGAAAGTGGTCATTTCTCATAGCTTTGTTGAACTTGAGGTAGTCCGTGTATACTCTCCATCTGGTGACAGAATGAGTTGAGATCAATTCATTGTTTCATTGGTCACCATCGTGAATTCTCCATTCTTTGGCACACACTAAATTGGGCTCACCTATGAACTGTTGAAAATTAGGTAGATGATACTAGCATCCAACCACTTGATTATTTCTTTCTTCACCATGCCCTTCATGATGGGGTTTAGTATCCTTTGCTGTTCAGTGTTGGGTTTATGGCCTTCATCTAGTAAAAATCTGTACATGTAGAATGCCGGGCTTATTCCCCTAATATCAGCAATAGTCCATCCAATTGCGTTTTTGTGTTGTCTCAAGATTCAAAGTAGCTTTTCTTCTTGTTTCTTATTAAGATTGTTAGAAATAATAATAGGAAAAGTATAAGAGTTACCATGATATGCATACCTTAAATGACTAGGAAGTGGCTTGAGTTCGAGTTTGGGTGGCTCTTATATAGAGAACTTATTACGTGTCTCTAAATTTAATGGTCTCCCTAATGGTTCAATCATGGGTTTAAAAAGATCATACCTTAGTGCCGTTATGAGTATGTGCACATATTCCTTTACTTCTTCATGCTAAGTTTCCTCTTGGTTTACAATGGCATCCTCTAGACGATCTTTAATGGTGTGGATGTTAAAAACCTTTTGAACTACTTGATTAATGTCATCATGATCTTCAACCCATCATCTCCTTGGGGAAATCTCATTGCCTTGAAGCCATTGAATGTCACTTCTTCATTTTGGACCCTCATTGTAAGTTCTCTTTTCTGAACATCAATTATTGTCTGTTCAGCGGCTAAAAATTGTTGGCCCAGAATGATAGGTATCTTCATATCTAGCATGATAAAGTCAACAAAGAAAATAAATTTGTCAACTTTGACCAATACATCTTCAATGACGCCTTTGGCGTAGGTCAGCGATCGATCTATTAATTGTAGTGTAACATTAGTAGATTTGGCTTCTCTTAGCCCCAATTTGTTATGAATGGACAATGGCATCAAGTTGACACTCACTCTAAGGTCACATAAAGCTTTTCCTAAAATATTGGTTGCCTATGGTGCATAATATGGTAAAACTATCGAGATCTTTCAAATTTGGAGGTAGTTTTTTCTAAAGGATAGTGCTACACTCTACTGTCAATGCTATTGTTTTGAACTCATCGAGCCTTCATTTTCTTGTTAGGATGTCCTTTATAAATTTCACATATCCTAGCATCTGCAAAAGAAAGATTAATATGTAATTTCTTAAAAATTTATAAAAAATTGGAAATTTGCTTATCTCACTTCTGTTTCTAAAATCTCTGAGGAAAAAGTGGTGGCGGCATTTGGACTTACTCCTTCTGTTGTTGCATTTGTATCTATTTTTTCTTCTCTTAAGCTTCATCTTCTTGATGTTTCTCTTTTTCTTTTGTAGATGTGAGAACTTTATCTATTCTTTCTTGAAGTTCCTTCCTACTCCTTAGTTGAATCACCTTGTAATGTTATCCCTTAGGATTGACTTCTAGTTGCTTGGTATTATTCCTTGATGGTGATTGTTGAGTGTGGCTGTGAGTTATCCCATTAAGTCTCTAAATTCTTCAATGATGCAGAGTAATTTTACAGGATGGCATCATTTGTCTTTATATATTAGAGAAACATATCTTCTATGGCTGACTTCTTCTCTTGTTGTTATGGAGCTTAGAATCCATGAGGGTTCATTATTTTGACAAGCTGTCATTAATTGTTGCTCTATGAGAAGTTATGGGGATTTTTTCAGCCTGGATTGTAGTAGTTTGAGTTTGAGTTATTTCGATTGAAGTTCCTTATATATTGCGCAGATTTTACACATTAGCCATTGGCATGGTTATCTCTATAAAAGTTGTATATGATAAGTTAACTCTTAACAGCATTGACTCCCAAGCATTTCAATTGTTTGGCCAGAAGATTGACTTGAGTGGTTAGTGTGGTCAAAGCATCAACTTCATGAACTCCAGTGATCTTCCTTTACATAACTCTTTCAGAAGGCCATTAGTAGGCATTAGATGTCATTTCTTCTAGTAGGTCATAGGCTTCATTTGTTGACTTAATCATGAGTGCTCCTCTAGCAGCGGCATCTACTATAGTATGTAGGTGTTCAGCTAATCCACTTTAAAAGGTTTGCATGAGAATCCACTTTAGAACTCCATGATGGGGGCACTTTTTCTGCATGTCTTTAAATCTCTAATATGCTTCATATAATGATTCACCCTTAAATTTCATAAAAGATGTGATGTCATTCTACATTTTAGTAGTCTTGGCATGCGAAAAGAACTTGGTGAGGAATCTTTGTACAAGGTCATCCCAAGTTGTGATGGAGCCAAGCGGTAATGATACTAGTTAACACTTTGCTTTGTCTCTCAAGCAAGGCAGGAACAATCTAATCGAAATGCATCATCAGACACTCCATTGAATTTGAATGTATCACATATCTCAAGAAGTTGATGATGTGTATGTTAAGGTCATCGTTGGGTAGTCTACTGAATTGCACCGAGTCCTTAGTTATTTGAATGGTGCTTAGCTTGATTTCAAAGTTGTTTGCTTGAACATTCTACCTTTGGATACTTGAGTTAACTCTATTAATTATGGGAACAACATATTCCCTTAGTGCTATAAGTTTTTCTATCGGTGCCATAAGTCTTTGGTCTTCTATGGTGTTGACTTAGTTTCGTTCTCATTGAATTCTTCGTAGAGTTCTTTCAATTTTTGGATCCAAAGTAGTCAAGTCTTCACTTTTACCTCATCGCATGAACCATTCAAAAGAACTTAAACAAAGAAAAATAAACTAGTGAAAAATTCTGAATTAAAAATAAGAAAGATTGGTATTAATATTGGTATTAAGTAGCAAACTATCCCTCGCAACGGTGCTAAAAACTTGACATGATTTTTCTTATAGCACAATTTCATGAACAAGCATACGCTATCATGAACAAGTAATATAGAGACTCTAAAAGTTGGATGTCGAACCCATAAGAATAATAATGACTTATACTAAGTACTAAAAAAGTGGGTCTCTTATAATTATTTAGAAAAACCAATCTTAAATTTTTAAGACTAAAGTAAATTAATTAAACTAACAAAAGTAACAAAAATAACATAATGCAAGGTTAAGATAATAAACAATTCTTGAGAAGCCTAAGATTAACAACTATCCTTTAATATGTTTCAAGGATTATATTTCTTGTAATATTTAATTCCTTTAATTATTATTATTATTATTGATCAATACACCATTATAATTACAAGCCTCTCTTAAGGCCAAACAACTATATTTTAATTTACCAAGTGCTTGTATCTCTATGGGATTTGTAATAAATTAAAACTCATTAAGGACAAATCTTATTGATCATGCATGCCAATTAGGTATATTTATATCTTAAATTGAAACTTGTAAATCTCTCTATAATCATGCATCAATTTATTATGGTCTAAATATAATGATTCCTCTCTCGAGTTTATCAAAATATTAACTAATCAATCATAACATCGGCCAAATATTATAACGCATTAAGCAAAAATAAATTGAAGAATAATAAACTGAGTCCATGAAATATAAAAGAAAAGATTGCAATTAAGTTCTACATATTGAGTTCAAGATTTAATCCTAGAAAGAAAATTTAGTTCATGGTTACAAGAAAAATTAGGCAAAATAATAATGAAAACATAATTCTAGATAACGAACACGACCGTCGAAGCGCTATTGTTGAATTACCAAAATTTTCTTACTCCCCTAAACTCCAATGGTTCTCCCTCTTAAATTGTCTTGATTAGCTCTATTATCCTTGAGTTATATGTATTTTTTTGATGCTTTGAAGGCTGGGATGAGTGGCCTTTGTATATGTATCAATTTAGAGGGTTTATGTAGTATTCTTATTATAGTAGGAAAGTCTGGTCGCTTGGGTGACATTGTCATATCCCTAGGGCACTACACTTTAAATCTTTACCATTGCAGCGATGGCTGTGTAGTGCAGGGGCACTGCTCTGTCTCTGAGAAGAACACCTTTTGATGCAGGGGTAAAAATGCAACTAATTAGAAGTCCTTATTTTAGTGTTGTCCAAACCATTTCTGGAATTGCCGCTGGGGAACTTAACCTTGTACCACTAGAGCGACGTGTTATTTTGGTTTTTTCAATTTAGTCCTTATTTGCTGCTACTTTTCCAAAAACTTACAATTTGCCTCAAATTCTTTATATTTATTCTTTTTAGCCTCAATACCTACAAATAAACAATAACACTTATAAATAGCCTTTTATTCTCAATAAAATATCAAATCTCTAAGTAAAATAAGAGTAAATTAAATGACTATTTTTCTCCTATCAAAGATCACTCATAAGAAGTCCAAAAGCAAATTCACAAGGGTGTATATTGTGTGAATTGAAAATGAAAGTGCACATTATTGCAAATAAGCAATATAATGAGTAGAGTATCATTCACATGGTGAATTATAATTAAATTCGTTAAGTACTAAAATTGTGTCTTCTTATTCTTATTCAAACAATTAAAAACTCAAGAAAATAAAATCTAAACAAAAGAAAACAAAAACAAAAATAGAATAAAGACAATAGTTATTAGTTCACAATTATGAAAAAGTCTAGGATTACAAATATCCATCAATAATTCACTTGAATCTAATTACTTCTCTTAATTTTATCCATCAACATAAATTGTTAATTGATGCAATAATTATCTATCTTAAAAATAAATGCAAGTATACATTATGAACAAGTAACAAAGAAAAAAAAGAGTCAGATGTCGAACCTATAAGGATATCTACTTTTTACTAATTACTAAAATGATGTCTTTCTAATTATTATTCAGAAAAATAAAAAATTTAAGAATGAATATAAAAAATATAAAGCAATAACACTACGTCAAAAGATATGAAAATAATAATGTAGAGAAAACCTAGGATTAATACTATCTTTCAATATGCTTTCTAATGATTTATCGACTAATATTTAAATCCCTTAGTTCTTGTTATTAATCAGGATACGAATGTATTCATAAGCCTCTCCCAAGGTTATGCGAGTATATCTTAATTTACCAAATACCTATATTTGTATGGTGTTTAATAAAGTAATATTCATTAAGAATAAGTCATATAAATCATACATGCCAATTAGGTATATTGTTATCCTAATTTTAGACTTGTATATGTAACTTATGTTACTCTACAATCATGAATCAAATTATTTAGGTCTAAATATAATGATGCCTCTTTTGAATTTATCAAAATATTACAAAAACAATCACAATATTGGACAGATATAATGAAGCATTAGGAACAAATAATTTGAATAACAAAGAACTAAGTTTATTAAATATTAGAATGATATGACAATTAAGCATACATATTGAGTTCAAGTATTAATCCTAGAAAGAAAATTAGTTTATGGCTATAAGAGTATTATGGCAAAAATATAAAAAGAAAACATGATACAATCAATAATAAACTAATATTGCCCTTGATTGAATTGCCAAAGAAACTCTTGCTGCCGTAGAATGCCTTGAATTTCTCTCTATAACTAATTTAATTGTGCTCTAATTGCTCTCTAAAACTTGTGTTATGTGTCTCCCAAGTATCTTGTGTGTTTTCTAAAGGTTGGGGGCGAGTAGCCTTTTATAGAATTTTATTTGAGCTTGAAATTCTCAATTTTTGTTAGGTCATGAATCACGTGTTCACTAGGGAAAAATTCTTCTAATGCTAGGGCAATATGCTTATATGCTGTGATCGCTAAAGTGGCAACACATTTTCGCTAAGGCATCAGCCTGTCGTTGAGGTGAAAAATTGTGACTTCAAGGTCTTATTTTCATCTTTCCTATTCAATTATTAAACTTAGTGCTAGAGTGAAAATCACCAGTTTTGAATATTTTATAATTAAGTCCCTGGTTTTCGCTTATTTTGTATCCTTACTCTAGTTTTTCATCTTGTTTTGGTCCACACCCAATAAATAAACAATAATGCACATAAATAGTCATTTACTCTCATAAAATATTAATATATCCAAATAAAACATGATAAAATAAATGGCAAATATGCTCTTATCAAATTCCTCCAAACTTAAACACTTGCTTGTCCTCAAGCAATAAAATATACTTAGAGAGAAAATTCAAAGGTTCACTTGACTCAATTTGAAATAAAGACTCAGAAGGAAAATTTAACAAAACATGCTAGGTTAGTTAGATGATTAAAATGATTGTCTTAAAGGCTGTTGAAATGGCACAAATCTTAAGGTAGATAAATAACTATTAAAAATTTTACTTATCTTTATTTAATGCTTCATTCTTCCTCCAAACTAATCATTATGTGCGTATGTGAAAGTAACCAGTAATAGCTAAAATCATACCTTGATTTACTTTATTGTTAAGTTTGTATAGAAAATATGATACCTCAGTATTTGATTTATATAATGACACTTCCATAGGCTTGTTTTTACTACCACTCTACACTAATATAGAAAACCACTCATCTAAAGATTTATTTAGGACTTTACTTAGCTTGTAATGTAAGGCTAGGATCAAGGTGGGATAAAAAGATAGACATTTTGATTTAAGTCACACCATGAGTACTTATATTTTACCTAGAAACCTCTTGACTTTCTTTTCCTTATATTATCTCTTCCCCCAAATTTATTTTATTTCTCATTCTTCTTTTCAACCATTATCGCATTGATCATACATCAATCTATCCAAGGCTGAACACAAAAATCTCTTTTTCAAGTTCATTAAATTTTCACTAATTACTTTTAGTAGTAATATATTAATTAGATGCATTAAGTGCAGAATAGAAAAAAGAACTAACCATTGATTTTATAAACTAAGGAAAAATAAATAATTCAAGCTATATATTGAGTTCAAATTGTAATAGTAGCAAAATAAATTGGTTAATTATGAAATAAAGAGTTTTAGAGCATAATAACTTTAACATCATAGAGATAATATTAAAACTAAGTAAGATAAAGAGAAAAAAAGCAAAGCGTACAAAGCCTTAAATTCTTCAGTCATCAATCTCTTCTTCTCTTGATTTTCTCTCTTTGATTCTCCAAAAGTCTCTCTAAATTGTTAGTGTGCTGTTCATAGGGTGCAAGTATGTATATAAAATTTTTTATTTTAATAATTGCATATCTCACATGCAATTTAACACAGCGAAAAGAGGAAATCTAATTTTCTATTGCAATATACACATACTAAATTTAAGTTTCATTACACTAATGAGATTAGAAATTACCCTTAAAGATAATTCAAGGTATTTTGTATCACCTAAGTTCACCCTGAAGTGATCCCGCGTGCAATTCTAGTCTGCAATATCTGGTGGGATTGTAGAGCTTTCTGAATAGTAGCATTCAATTTCTTACAGGATTTAAAATTGAAGCAACTCTTTGCTTCCTTGTCTCTCAGCCTAAATGTTTTGTTTTGACTAACACTTACTCAATTTCATAGCAATAACAATTGTAACTTTTACAATTGATTCAGCTACTTGCCAGAATGCCTTACTCAAAAGCATCATATTATATTGAAAATAATTTTCAATATCTAAACTTAAGAGAAGCTGAATGTCACCACTTGCAAAGCTTTAAATAGCAATTCAATTGCAATACTTTACAATATAATAAACATAAGTTGTCGAATGCCACTATATCTTCAAATTGTAATATTTGTAATAAAATAAGATATATTTATATATTTATTTCATTCAAGGACAAGTGTCTTTTAACAAGAAAATGGTTGCTTATTTTTTAAAATAGTGGCATCGTTTTTTGATTAGTGGCTGAATATGAAGAGGTGGCAATTTTTTTGACATATGTCAAGTGTTTATGGCATAATTATGCTATATTTCATCCATTTAACTATTAAATACCAAGTGGTGAAAAGTGTGGGCATGAGGTGGCAAATCATCATTTCCACTTGTCAAGCTCTTGGCTTAACACTTAAGCCCTATCAGCTTCCAAAGAGATCTTGAAAGAATTTTTTCTTTTCGAAATCTTCCCAGATTGGACTGTTTTACCTAATGCACTACCCAGTGCTCAATGAGTACACTTCATATTGTGAGACTCTTTAGGATCACACCCGTTTATCTTATGAAACTCTTCCGTAAGTCCGTAAATGATGCCCCACACACACGTTATAAAATTTACATAATGGCACATTGAACCATATAAGTTAAGGTTAATACATATTCATATATTCCCGTTGTCATTTAAATTCTGGAAGAGCGGAGACAGAGATTATTAGCGTTAAGTCTCCATATGCTCAACTGTGAACTTATCTTTAGATTCGTATTTCTATAAATAATATACGCAAATACTTTTGCGATATTGTCTATCTTAAGGGAAACGTTTTCTCGGATTTTATACTTGTGGCCACAAAATTTTCTGAAATATAATCTTGGAGCATCAGAATATATAATTTACCTATATGAGCTAACGAAACCTATATCTACACAAACCAGACTCTATGAGCATCAGACCATACCCAGCGACACTTAGCGGTCAGACCATAAAAGCTTTCTAACATATATAGCACCTAAGTATGGTGGATCATTCACAAGTCCATCGTAGAGCTCAAGTCGAAGGACTACGAATACTACTCAACTAGAGAAGACCCTCCATTGACGGCTTTATGAGATGTCTATTGAAGGTCCTTATTGAGTCTGTTCAATACCCAGTCCTTATTGAATACCTGTATATCTATAAGAGCTTCTACTAAGCTCATAGTCTACTAACACTAATGATTTGGACCACCAAATATAGATATACACTGATCTATATATGATAAGGTCTTCACCGATAGACCCGCATCAATGAACATAGATCAAGAACAAGAAGTTTGAGAACATACTTACACAATGACATTTCCTAGCACTATTTGCAACTTCTTGCAACTATGTCATTGTTAATATATTCCTAGGACTTTGTCCCATTTCAGACAAGGCTAGACTCTTTAGATTTCACTGACTCTTATAATTTACTAACTCTTAACATTTATAACTTTTAGTATTGCTAACTCTGATAATAGATCTTAACTCTTTCAGATCATACAATGTCTAAAATGTTACAAGCATCTTACCATATATTATTTAATATTAACGATTTTATTTAAAATATTTATGGTATAAATATTAAACAATTAGCATATATACAATATTGGAATGGCACGCATATATACAATATTGGAATGGCACATAAGCACGATATCCAACATAAAATTCCAAACTTGTGACCATACTCTTAAGTGCCGCGGCACTGGCTTTCTACTAATAATAGAGCTGTAGTCTTAAGTTACTGTCCAAACTTATTTTTTTGTCTTTTTACTGTCGCTTTAATTATAGGGTTGTGATGTTGAGCTTTTGGTCCTAATTTGATAGTTCCACTTGTTTTCCTTGGAATTTTATTCCTATTTCCTATATTGACTTAAATCTAACAAAATGATAATAAAGTACATAAAAAGCATAAAATTGACACTTAAAACAATGCTAAGTCTATGGAAGCCCAAATAATAAGTATAAAATACGTTCATCAAACTCCCATAAACTTATTAATTTTCCTATCCTCGAGCAAAGAAAGAAAACTAAAAGGCTAGATAGAGAAATAATGGGTTGTTGATATTTAACAACTTGTCTCAAAGATTGAATATAGTTTACAACTCATGAAAAACTCCAAACACTACAAAAGTTAAGAATGTCACGTAAGTACTAGTCTTACCATGTTTTGATTCACTTATTGTGTATTTGTGTGTAAGTCATTCGAACTCTGATTAATTTATACACATAAAGATCCAAAAACATTATCTAAAAAAGAATGGCACGTAAGTACGATATGTAACATAAACTCCCCCAATTTGTGACCTTACTCTTAAGCGTCGCCGCACTGGCTTTCTACCAACAATGGCGCTAAAGTCTTAAGTTACTGTCCAAACTTTTCTTTTTTGTCTTTTTAGTGCTGCAACTTTAATTATAGGGTTATGGTATTGAGCTTTTGGTCCTAATTTGATAGTTTTACTTGGTTTCCTTGGAATTTTATTCCTATTTCCTATATTGACTTAAATCTAACAAAATGACAATAAAGCACATAAAAAGCATAAAATTCACACTTAAAAAAATGATAAGTCTACGGAAGCCCAAATAATAAGTATAAAATACACTCATCCCACTCCCCTAAACTTAATAATTTTCCCATCCCCGAGCAAAGAAAGAAAACTAACAGGCTAGAAAGAGAAATAATGGGTTGTTAATGTTTAACAACTTATCTCAAAGATTGAATATGGTCTACAACTCATGAAAAACTCCAAACAACACAAAAGTTAAGAATGTCAGTGCAAGTACTAGTCTTACTATGTATTTGATTTACTTAGTGTGTATTTGTGTGTAAGTCATTAAAACTCTGATTAATTTATACACATAAAGATCCAAAAACATTATCTAAAAAAGAATGACACGTAAGCACAATATCTAAAATAAACTCCCCCAATTTGTGACCTTACTCTTAAACGTAGCGGCATTGGATTTCTACCAACAATGGCGCTAAAGCCTTAAGTTACTGTCCAAACTTTTCTTTTTTGTCTTTTTAGTGCTGCAACTTTAATTATAGGGTTGTGGTGCTGAGCTTTTGGTGCTAATTTGATAGTTTTGCTTATTTTCCTTGGATTTTTATTCCTATTTCCTATATTGACTTAAATCTAACAAAATGATAATAAAGTACATAAAAAGCATAAAATTGACACTTAAAACAATGCTAAGTCTATGGAAGCCCAAATAATAAGTATAAAATACGTTCATCAAACTCCCCTAAACTTATTAATTTTCCTATCCTCGAGCAAAGAAAGAAAACTAAAAGGCTAGATAGAGAAATAATGGGTTGTTGATCTTTAACAACTTGTCTCAAAGATTGAATATAGTTTACAACTCATGAAAAACTCCAAACACTACAAAAGTTAAGAATGTCACGTAAGTACTAGTCTTACCATGTTTTGATTCACTTAGTGTGTATTTGTGTGTAAGTCATTCGAACTCTGATTAATTTATACACATAAAGATCCAAAAACATTATCTAAAAAAGAATGGCACGTAAGTACGATATGTAACATAAACTCCCCCAATTTGTGACCTTACTCTTAAGCGTCGCCGCACTGGCTTTCTACCAACAATGGCGCTAAAGTCTTAAGTTACTGTCCAAACTTTTCTTTTTTGTCTTTTTAGTGCTGCAACTTTAATTATAGGGTTATGGTATTGAGCTTTTGGTCCTAATTTGATAGTTTTACTTGGTTTCCTTGGAATTTTATTCCTATTTCCTATATTGACTTAAATCTAACAAAATGACAATAAAGCACATAAAAAGCATAAAATTCACACTTAAAAAAATGATAAGTCTACGGAAGCCCAAATAATAAGTATAAAATACACTCATCCCACTCCCCTAAACTTAATAATTTTCCCATCCCCGAGCAAAGAAAGAAAACTAACAGGCTAGAAAGAGAAATAATGGGTTGTTGATGTTTAACAACTTATCTCAAAGATTGAATATGGTCTACAACTCATGAAAAACTCCAAACAACACAAAAGTTAAGAATGTCAGTGCAAGTACTAGTCTTACTATGTATTTGATTTACTTAGTGTGTATTTGTGTGTAAGTCATTAGAACTCTGATTAATTTATACACATAAAGATCCAAAAACATTATCTAAAAAAGAATGACACGTAAGCACAATATCTAACATAAACTCCCCCAATTTGTGACCTTACTCTTAAACGTAGCGGCATTGGATTTCTACCAACAATGGCGCTAAAGCCTTAAGTTACTGTCCAAACTTTTCTTTTTTGTCTTTTTAGTGCTGCAACTTTAATTATAGGGTTGTGGTGCTGAGCTTTTGGTGCTAATTTGATAGTTTTGCTTATTTTCCTTGGATTTTTATTCCTATTTCCTATATTGACTTAAATCTAACAAAATGATAATAAAGTACATAAAAAGCATAAAATTGACACTTAAAACAATGCTAAGTCTATGGAAGCCCAAATAATAAGTATAAAATACGTTCATCAAACTCCCCTAAACTTATTAATTTTCCTATCCTCGAGCAAAGAAAGAAAACTAAAAGGCTAGATAGAGAAATAATGGGTTGTTGATCTTTAACAACTTGTCTCAAAGATTGAATATAGTTTACAACTCATGAAAAACTCCAAACACTACAAAAGTTAAGAATGTCACGTAAGTACTAGTCTTACCATGTTTTGATTCACTTAGTGTGTATTTGTGTGTAAGTCATTCGAACTCTGATTAATTTATACACATAAAGATCCAAAAACATTATCTAAAAAAGAATGGCACGTAAGTACGATATGTAACATAAACTCCCCCAATTTGTGACCTTACTCTTAAGCGTCGCCGCACTGGCTTTCTACCAACAATGGCGCTAAAGTCTTAAGTTACTGTCCAAACTTTTCTTTTTTGTCTTTTTAGTGCTGCAACTTTAATTATAGGGTTATGGTATTGAGCTTTTGGTCCTAATTTGATAGTTTTACTTGGTTTCCTTGGAATTTTATTCCTATTTCCTATATTGACTTAAATCTAACAAAATGACAATAAAGCACATAAAAAGCATAAAATTCACACTTAAAAAAATGATAAGTCTACGGAAGCCCAAATAATAAGTATAAAATACACTCATCCCACTCCCCTAAACTTAATAATTTTCCCATCCCCGAGCAAAGAAAGAAAACTAACAGGCTAGAAAGAGAAATAATGGGTTGTTGATGTTTAACAACTTATCTCAAAGATTGAATATGGTCTACAACTCATGAAAAACTCCAAACAACACAAAAGTTAAGAATGTCAGTGCAAGTACTAGTCTTACTATGTATTTGATTTACTTAGTGTGTATTTGTGTGTAAGTCATTAGAACTCTGATTAATTTATACACATAAAGATCCAAAAACATTATCTAAAAAAGAATGACACGTAAGCACAATATCTAACATAAACTCCCCCAATTTGTGACCTTACTCTTAAACGTAGCGGCATTGGATTTCTACCAACAATGGCGCTAAAGCCTTAAGTTACTGTCCAAACTTTTCTTTTTTGTCTTTTTAGTGCTGCAACTTTAATTATAGGGTTGCGATGCTGAGATTTTGGTGCTAATTTGATAGTTTTGCTTGTTTTTCTTGGATTTTAATTCCTATTTCCTCTATTGACTTAAATCTAACAAAAAGACAATAAAGCACATAAAAAGCATAAAATTCACACTTAAAAAAAATGCTAAGTCTATTGATGCCTAAATAATAAGTATAAAATATGTCCATCAAACTCTCCCAAACTTAACAATTTTCTCATCCTCAAGCAAAGAAAGAAAACTAAAAGGCTAGAAAGAGTAATAATGGGTTATTGATGTGTAACAACTTATCTCAAAGATTGAATATAGTCTACAACTCATGAAAAACTCCAAACACCACAAAAGTTCAGAAGTTCAACGCAAGTATTAGTCTTACCATGTATTTGATTCACTTTGTGTGTAAGTCATTCGAACTCCAATTAATTTATACACATAAGGATGCAAAAAATTATCTCAGAAAGAATTTATTCACATTTTATATGCTTGCTTTTTATACTAATCCCCACTAATGTAGATGCACACATAATCAAGGTCAATTAGGTCTTTAAGCTACGAGTATAGTAAAATTTATCCATATTTTTTGTTTTTGTTTTTTTGAATAAGTCATTATACCCCAAAACGTAATTTTTTACAGCCTCTTGTGAACAATCAAAACCTACGACCACTCTTCAATTCACTCATTCTTCTCATAAATACAATACTCATCGTAACTTTCTAATAAGACCATTATACTTATGGTGTAAAGGGTGTTATGAAGAAAAATTTTATTTAAAGGCTAAGGTATACTTGTGTTTAACAAAGAAATATAGTCATTAAGCTTAAAGAGAGAGACTAGGGATAAAAATATATACAAGTAAGCTTGAAAGACTCAAATGGTCCAAACATGACCTAAATCATTTTTTAATCGTGTACAACCTAGAATTTTGCCTTAAATGGTAATCAAAGAAATTGTGGAATGAGTGAGACTCTATCTGTCCTTGTTATGCATAAACTTTCTCTAAGTAAGAAAATAAACTAAATGATTATAACTTCTATGCTCAATAAATTGCAAGGACTCAAACCTAAGGAAAAACTCGATATAAAGATTAAACATAAAAAAAAATGCAACATCTATTATTTTTTTAAGAATTATATCAATCATAATCAAGTTCTTATCATTGACCAGTAAACTTCACACCAAACGTAAAAATAATAACTAGTCAAAAAAAATTAACATCCAAAACATGAAATAGAAAAACAACTAGCAAAGTTGATAGATAAGACAAAAAGAATTAAATTAACACAGATAAGTGTTCCCTCCTCCAAAGTTAAGTTATGCATTGTCCTCAATGTAAAGAGAAAGGTAAGAATAGAACACTTCCCTGATAATAGATGAATAAGCTTAATAGTCAGCCATGTCAGTTGGATCATTATCCTCGTCATCATCTTTGTCAATAGGCTATAGGCTAGATAAGTTAGTTTGACTTTGATTCTTTGGCACTAGGATCTCAGTGCTAAAATGTTGAGACTTGGATATTGAGGCTTATTTTCCAACTTTTGGCACCACGACCCTGGCTGTTTAACATTGAGCCTACATTCTAATTAGGCTTAATTTCAGCTTAAGTTGTTGTTGTAGCCTTGCATCTTGGTGTTCTTATGCCCATTTTTTATCCTTTTTGACGTCACAGCCCAAGATTGGGCATTGCAGCACTATCATGTTATTTTTTTAAAAAATTTAGTTAACACCAAAAATAATAATAATAAAGAAATTATTTACCTAGGTTGCCTCCTAAGAAGTACTTGATTCAACATCATCGACTTGACATCTTCTTTTTCACATAGGTTTGAACAAATTAATGAAGGATTTATGCAATCACACACTCATTTCCAATAATGCTTTAGCTACTTCCCATTTATCCTTGAAAGTCATCTTAGAAATCTTGTCCTTGACTTCCTTAGCTCTATAAGAAAATAACTTGGTGATAAGAATGAACCCACCCATATTGATTTAAATCTTGCTAAAAAAGGTTTCAACGTAGAACAGAAGAGTAAACCTTGTTAGCCTAGGTCAAATTTCTTCTTTTGAATCTCATTTAACTATTCCTTGGCTCTATCAAATCAAGGGGTTTGATTTTCAACAAATGTAAGTATTCTTGGGCTTCTTGCATTTCCACTTTAGCCCTATTGATAATAGTGTCTTCAAATGAGTCTCTGGTACAATTACTTACTGTAGTATCTTTGACTTTACTATCCACCACATCAATGTTGAAATAATTTTCAGTATCACTTGAGAATTTCATTGTTTTGGAAACCTTAAAAGTTACCTCTTGGTCTTGGAATCCCATTGCAAGCTCTATTTTTTGTACATATATGATTGGTTTACCATAGCCAAGAGTGTTCTTCAAAGAATGATTGAAATTTTGCAATCCTCCTCCATATCAAGAACAATGAAATCTACTTGAAAAATAAATTTGTTAACCCTTTCTAGCACATCTTCAATTACACCCTTTAAATAGGTAATTGATCGATCAAAAAGTTGTAATGTAATATTGGTTGGCTTTGATTCCCCTAAACCCGACTTCTTTTATATATATTTAGTGACATCAAATTAATATTGGCTCTAAAGTCACATAAAGCTTTACAAAAAAAAAAAAAAAATTGATTCCTAATATTGCATGAAATGGTGAAGCTCCCTAAATCTTGGAGCTTTTGTGGCAATTTCTTTTGTATAATGATGTTGTACTTTTTTGCTAGACCAACTATTTCAAAAATCTCAATCTTCTTTTCTTTGATAGGATATCTTTCATGAACTTGACATAGATAGGTATTAGCGAAATGAATTATTGATATACAACTTTTTAAATACCTTTAGGAATTTGGAGAACTTCTTATCAAGTTTCTTGTTATAAAGATGTTAGAAAATGGAGGTGATAAATTGTAAGGACTTAAGTCACTTTTCTTCAGTGGTTCTTAGATTTTCTCATTTTCTTCAACCTTTAATCATCTTAAAGCGGTCTCTCATTTGATTGAGGTTTCTTAGTTATATTAGGTAATTCTTTTCTACTTCTCAAAGTAATTGCTTTGTAGTATTATGTATTCCCTTTTAGAATGACTTTTGTGTTGCTTGGTAAATATCCATAAGGAAGATAATTCATTGTTGTTGCTAGTTGACTCACTTGAGTCTCTAGAGTTCGTAATGAAGCAGCTTGGCTTTGTCTAAGAGTTGCTTGACTCTATAAGAGAGCATTTGTTTGCCTCATGTACTATATGAACATATCTTCTATAGCTAGTTTCTTCTCTTATTGAGGTGGTGGCTGCAATAAAAATCCTAAAGGATTTATAGGCCTTGATGGCTGACCTTGGTTATTTCTCCATGAAAGGTTAGGATGATTCCTCCACTTTAGATTGTGAAAGTTTGAGTTAGGGTTATTTTGCTACTTAATAAAAAGTTCCTATATAATGAGTTATTTCTAGGCGTTTTCCATTCACATGGTTATCTCCACGAAAATCATAGGTAACAAGTTGACTCTTCACAACATTTACTCCTAAAGCATCAAATTTCTTCGATAATAAGTTAACTTGAGTAGCTAATATAGTAAGTGCCTTTAGATATAAATATTAGCGACCTTTCTTGAAGCTACTCTCTTAGATGGCCATTGATATCTATTAGAAGTCATCTCTTCTAATAGTTCATAAGCCTCATCAGCAGATTTCTTTATTAATACACCTCTTGCAATAGCATCAACAATTATTCTTAAATATCCCAATAACTCATTATAAAAAATTTGCATAAGTAACTACTTTGGAACTCCATGGTATGGACATCTTCTTAACAAATCCTTAAATCTCTCATATGCCTCATAAAGAGATTTTGCATCATATTGCACGAAGGAGGTGATATCGTTCCTCAGCTTTACTATCTTGGTTGATGGGAAGAATTTCATTAAAATGTTTTAGGCCAAGTCATCCCATGTTGTAGTAGAACTAGACAGTAAAGACTTCAACCAAGTCTTTGCTTAATCTCTGAATGAAAAAGGGAATAGTTAAAGTTGAGTTACATCATCTAAGACTCCACTATACTTAAGTTTATCACAAATTCCTAAGAAATTTACAATATACTCATTTGGATTATCATTCGATAGCCTACTAAATTATACATAGTTTCTTAGCATCTGAATTGCAATTGAATTGATCTCAAAGTTGTTGGTATTGATGGCAGGTCTCTGAAGGCTCAAATGAATGCCATCAACATGTGGAATTGCATAATCTCACGGTGACTCTGCTCTTCAGCTTGATTTCGATTCGCCATTATATCTTGATGATGTTGAACTTGATTTCTTTCTTGACAAATTTTCCTTAAGGTTTGCTTAATTTCCATATGAAAAGAACCAGTTCAAAATTTCTCAAATGTTGCATAAACGACTGAAAAAGTAATTGTAAAAAAAATAAAGGTCTGAATTAAGAATAAGATAATTTTGTATTAGGATTATTAAAGATAATAAATAATTCCCTGGCAATGACACAAAACACTTGTGTGAATTAAGAATGCAAGTGCACATTATCTTAAATAAGTAATATAATAATAAGTATAGTAGCGTTCTCATGAGGAATTATTATTAAATTCATTAAGTACTAAAATTGTATCTTTATATTCTTATTCAAACAATTAATAGCTCAAGAAAATAAAATATAAACTAAATAATAAAAGAAAAAAATCAAAAATAAAACAAAGGCATCAATTATTAGTTCACCAATATGAAAAAGTATAGGATTAAAATTATTAGTCAATACTTTATTGAATCTAATTACTCCTCTTAATTTCATCTATCAATATGAATTATTAAACAAGAAGCCTAATATCTTTACAAGTCTCTTTTGATGGTCATGTGAAAATATTTCACCTAATCAATTATTTATATTTCTATTATAATTAGATTAAAACAAGATTGATTAAGAACATGTTCTCTAAATGGTTTTATATTCCATATGAGTATATTTCTATATCACATGAAACTTAAAATTTTTATGTATTGATTATACATCAGTCTATCCAAGGCCAAACATAAAAATTCTTTTGTCAAGTTCATTACGATTTTTCTAATTAATTTAGTTAGTAATTAAGTAATTAAAAGCATTAAGCACAAAATAGGAAGAACTATTCATCATTGATTTTATAAACTATGAAAAAATAAATAATTCAAGCTATATTGAGTTCAAATTGTAATCCTAGCAAAATAAATTAGCTGATGATGAAATAAAATATTTTAGAGCACAATAAATTGAACATCATAAAGATAATAATAAAAATGAGAAAGATAAAGAGAAAAAAAGCAAAATGAAAGCCTTTTATAATTTAGTCTTTAATATCTTCTTCTCATGATTTTCTCTCTTTGATTCTCCAAAAGTCTTCTATAAATTTCCAAATGTTGTTCTTTCTAGTGCTCTCTCTCTTCTATTTTTTTAGTCTCTTCGAGATAGGCTTTTTAGTCTTTTATTTATAGGCTTTCATCTTCAATTTTGAAAAATACTTTGAGTTTAAGTTAGATTAGGTTTTCCTTTTCCAATGTCCAGCATCACCACCTTAGTTTTCCAACGTTGTGACGCTAGCCTAATAGTTGTTTTACCATTGTGGCATTGACTTTAACCACCATAGTGTTAATGCAATAATGCCTTAGCTCTATGGCCTTACGCTTGAGCATCGCAGCACTGGATTTCTGCCGATAAGGGTGCTACAGTTGTAGCCTTGAGTTTCTATCTGATGTATATGCTATAGTAGCTAAGTACAAGTGCACGCTATCGTATCAAGTAATATAGGATTTTAAGTCTAAGTATCGATCCCACAGAGACTATGCGATCTAATTCTATAAATCAAGTACTAAAATTGTACCAACTTAACTTTTATTCAAAAAACTAAAATATGAAATTTATTTAACTGATCTAACTCTATCAATTAAACTAAACAAAAAAAAAGGGTAGAATTCATAAATAAAGATAATCTGGGTTTTGACTCATCCTCTAGTATTTCATTGGATTTATTAATCTCTTAGTTAATCTCTTAATACAAATTATTGGCTTAGACACTAATCTCATCACAAGCCTCTGTCAATGGTCGAGTGACTATATTACACATTCTAACAATCACCTATATATATATGGTAATCAAATTAGAATGTAATTCATTAAGATCAAGTCTAATTTATACCATACATGCCACCTAGGTATATGTCTATCTTAGATGAAACACATAGTTGTTACCCTATGATCATGCATCAAACTATCCTAGGCTAAACACATGAATCCCTTCGTCGAGTTCATCATGGCTCCTCAATCATTCAAAATATTGATCAGGTATAATGAAAGCATTAAACACAAGATATAATGAATCAATTGAATGTATCAAGTTCATAAACTAAAAATTAACACAATCCAAATCCATACTAGGTTCACATAGACTAACCCTAGATGAACAATTTAGCCCATCACAAAACCACAAGTATCAAACTAATTCATAAAGATCAACAAGACCAAGAATATAATGATAAATAAAGAGTAGAAAAACTAATCAAAGTGACTCCTTGATGTGCTTCTCTCTCACTCTTGACTTAAAGCTTGAATCTTAATATTGATTCTTCAATCTTTGGCTTTAATATTTGATTTCTGTTGTGAATTCTTTCTCTAAGTTTTTGTCTCTTTTGTTCTCCTCCTCTCTTTCAATTAGGGTTTTTGGTCTTCTATTTATAGAGTTATGTCTTTAAATCACTGTTCACTAGTTACTGTAGCAAAAATATTGCTTGTGCATTACTGTTCACCTAGTACTATTCACCGCCACGGGTGCTGTGGCGATGGGTACTGTAGTATAATCACTATAGTGTATTACTGTAGCCTATATTCTAGCAATTAATATTTTGGCTTATTTTCATTAGAGTTTCGACTCTATTTGCTCCATTGACTCCAAACTTATAAAAATAATAATAAAATACATTAAAAGCCAAATAATCTTTAATGTATATGAATAAATATTAAGTTTGAAAGATGGAAATATTAGACTTAATGAACCCTTATCACTATCCGAACTTTTTTTATCATTCTAATGTTGCAATTTTGATTCTAGGGTTGCAGCACTAAGCTTTTTGTCACAATTTGATAGTTTTGTTTGTTTTCCTTTGATTTTCATTCCTATTTACACCATTAAATTCAATCTTACAAAATGACAACAAAGCCTATAAAAGTCCTAAAATTCACACTTAAAATAAAAAAATACAAAGTCTACGAAAGACCGAATAATAAGTATAAAATACGCCCATCAATCTATCTTTAAAAGGGCTCCGTAAAAAAACACATTTTGGGTGAAGAACACTTATATAAAAGCCCAAAAGTAAATTCATGGGTACATATCCTTGATTTCAAAATAAAAGGATTAATGTCCTAAGAAAAGACTCGCCATCTAAAGCCAAGAATGCATGTGTAAATTAATTTATAAAGGTGGTTAAGTCTGAGGTATGAGGCGACTGATAAGGGGCATTTAATACCTTAGAAACAAATCAATTGATAGTATTATTAAAGATGAGGTCTAAAAGACCAAAAATAGGAATTCAACATAAATTTAAAAAATCATGAGTAGAAACGAGAAACCTCTATCAATGGATTGAATGTTTTCAAAGATATCTACAACATTAGACTATTCTTCTCAGGAATAATATGAGGACAATAAAAAGCAAAAACAAAGTAAGAAATACAAGTCTTGAATATTAATAGCAAGAAGGGTGGCCTGATCATCAACTAGAGTTAGGGTGGTTGCAGCAGAGCAGTCAGAGGTGTAGCTGAGGGGATTTCAATAGAAGATTTCGAGTCATCATCCTCCTCACTTAATGCAGTAAGAGTGTCATTAAGCTATTTAAGGTCAAGGTCAAAATAATGCTCCTTAACAACTTAACACTCTTGTTGAACCCATCTATGACTTCTGAAGTAAACGCCTTCTTCTAGGCTAATTTAGCCTCATCAACTCGTTCTTCTACTTTTTATACCTTATGTCGCATCTTGTCAGATTCTTGTTTCAGAGACTTAATTACGGCCTTCATAGTTTTCACTTGTTCTTCCAGATGATTATTCTGCTTTATCAGCTTTAATATACTGCTCTTGGCTAAAGCCAGCTTGCCAACAATGTTAGCATGATTAACCTTCTTTTATCACTTGAACTTTGAGACTCAGCTCTCATCCTTGGCCGCATCTACTCCAACATCTCCTCTAAGGCCTTTATCTCTTTATTTTTGGATATAATTTGCTTTTTGGCCTCAAAAAATTCCTTTTTGAGGTCCTGGGCCTTCAAACCCCCATAAAGGCCTTTGAGGACAATATTTCGGCAGAGATGCATGCCATACACCACCTAAAAAAAATAATCAGAGCCAAGATAATTGGCCAAAAAATTGAGGAGAACCTCACTTAAAACAACAGAAAGTAAGAAGACTTATCGTTGTCCCATTCATTAGTGACGTGTGAAATGCAGTAAAGGTGTCCTAATTCTTTATTTGGCTAGCGTGGTTTAAGCCTATAGATCTCTCCCCTAACCTAATAAATAGAAATAAGTGCTTGAACTTGCTCTAAGAAATAGTAGACAAATTACTCAGAGAAAATATGGGAGAATTCCTTATCAACGGCCTGCGTACAACCTCCCAATCGATTGGCTCATCTCCTAGAAGACTGGGACCAGCCTTTAACAAGATCGAGAACTCCTAAGATAACCCATAATGAGGATTTAGTAGCACTATGATCTAGGGAAAAGTTTCTTGAATTGAGGTCGAAGAGCTAGCTACCCCTTTCCTATTCTTGACCTCATATAAAGTCCTCTAAATTGGTGTCCTAGAAGCCTCTGTGGAACCCCTAGGTGAAGTAGTCTTACCTCCTTGCACTCGCCCAAATAAGCGTATATTATCTTCCTAAAAAATAGACATTGAAGATTGCTCTTCTTGTATGGCATATTTCTTGCTATTGTCCCTACATTACATTGCTTAAAAAATACAAATAAGATCAGTATTGAAAATTTTGGATCAAAGAATATAAAAGTAAAGACAAACACTCACTCCTTTTCTTAGACTCTTATAAGGCTGACTATTTTGACTGTTCTTCTTAACCAGAGGAACCTCCTCCTCCTTGAGATCCCTCGAATCACCCTTGTCCCTTAACTTTACCCGATCACTCAAACTAGGAAACCTAGATTAACTTGGAACCCAACATAATTCATAATGATAAAAAGACTTAGTTCACTTTCCTTTTAGAGGAAGGCCAATCATCACAACCCGGGAGAAATAAAAATTAACACAAAAGTAATATTATCACTCAAGATATGATAACACTAGAAAGCACATAAGGCACTTGCAGGCATTCATAAAATTATATGCTATAAGTAAACATTTTAGGGATAGAGTAACCATAAAAAAAAGATTATCAAGAAACAATGACTTTCCAATGTCGAAAAATGTGTGAAAGAAGTAGAATTAGTAACAAAAGTAGTAGTTAAAGTTGAAAAGAGCGGTCATTGAAGAACTTTGTGATAGAAGCAATACTCTCTCTCTCTTTAAAAAGTGAAAGGCAGGTGTGAACTCTCATCTAAAGACGTTCTTCCAACTGCCAGAAGCAACCAATAGAGCCCCAAAATTCATTGAATCTATGAAGAATCCAAGGTCCGAAAAAGCATCCACACATCTAAACCGCCTTAATAGAATGACTAATGGGAAAGGTGAGAAACTCAAAGAGGTGGTTGCATTTAATGTAATAGGACTGATTGAAATTCGATCGTATTGGCTTACAGGGACCCTGGCATATAACCTCCTTGGCTAATAAGTCCTTGGGCATCCTTTGATGACTAATGAAAAATCGAAGAGGGCGAAAGTTTGAGATTAGGGGCATCCTTGGTCTGATGACCCTCTTCAATCGAAAGTGCAGGTACACTAAGGATGGGCTAAGAAGAGGCTACATCATTTGCTTACGAGGTTAGGTCTTCGACCTCTTTGTCAGCTTTATCATAACTAATGATCATCTTATCTAACCAGAAGAGGTCCGACTCATGGTAATGTATTTTGAACAAGTCAATAACCCTATCAAAGGCTTGAGCCACCCCCTCAATGAGCTGAAATGTTGAAGACTTAAACTTCCTAGCTAGCTCAAAGCCTTTTTAATTATGACCGCTTCAACCTCAACCGTTTTTAATCTCTAATCGTTCCAACTTGTAGAGATAATTGCGGTGGCAAGTAAAGGTAAAGACCTCCTATAAAAGAACTAAGCAATTAATAACAAGAGATACCATTAAAAAAGATAATAAGATTTATACCTCTATCCTACATCCTAAGCTATGTGCAATAGATTAAGCAGTGTTGTATGCCATTATATAAAAAGCGCGCTCTTTTAGAACTGTACACTGATCCTTATTCATCAAGGGCACCTTTGCTTGTACTCTTATCTCTTTTAAAAATAGAGGTTAGACAAGTGCCCCAAAACTAGATCCACTCTAGATTTCTACTGCCAAACTATCGTTACTCAATTAAAGTGGTAAATACTGCAGGGGTGGTCTACTTATAGTAAGAAACATTAAACTTGTAGGAGTAGTGGTAAAGCCTCAACCGATCACTTCCCTTTGTCACTAATTGAGGCCTTAGCCCATTCCCTTTATCACTGAAAGAGCTCTTTGAACCAACCCTTCCCTCAAATCCTTTTCTCACATTCTTTGAGTGGTAGTTGAGTAAATTCAAAAGGTTCTTTAATTATTTTACTTAAACCCACAGCCTTAGGGGCATCACTTAGGTGAGTATGCTTCCTCTATTTACCTATCTCTTAAAAAAAAGCAATAAAAAAAGAAGAGCTAGCAAGTCAAAACAAACAAGATGTCAAAAAGATAATTGAGCACTATAAAACTCAAAAAGTTACCTCTTCCCCCCATCTCCCTTACCAGTGACCTAGATAGTGCACCTACAAGACCAGTACTCTCTAAATTATGTTAGAAGATGAGTTCCCTATAGAGAGCATCATACCCTTGATATTTAACAATTCGGTCCTTTTTTTCCCCGGTGAGCTCGGGCTTAATCGTCTAGAACGAGGCTGAAAAAAGAATAAAGATGGCTAGAACATAACACAAACGAATACACTAAGGTTAAAAACACTATGAATAAAGATCTACCTCAGAGAAGATCTGAAGACATGACTGAAGATCAAGTGTCCTTACATGCTCTCACCTTTAATCTCTACCAGTAAAACCATAGGTGTTTCTACTTGAGATTACTTGAAGGTAAACCCTGTATAAGGCCAATTTCTTCTCACCATCATAAAAACTGAGGTAGTAAAACCCCTTTTAATGATTAACATTTGCCTTGATATGATACATTTCTTTAAGTTCAGAGAATATGAGGTCGTCGAAACTAAACTTATGGCATACAACATAAATGCTAACCAATATCCTCAAAGAGCTCAAGTTCAATTAACATAACGCCAATTTCAGATAAGCAAGCATATCCATAAAGTACAGTTGAAGAGGCAGCCTCAACCACAAGTTGAAGAAATTTAAGTTGAAAGCCACCTCCTCAACTAGTGGCATGCTCATGTATTTATCCTCCTATGGGATTTTCAATGTGAGGGTATCTAGAATATGAACCTTTCCCTCAATTTGATGAAGTCTTCCTTATGCACACTCGAGGGGTGATGTGGCTAGTAGTTTAGCTCAAAAATGACCTTGTCATCAGTCTAAGGAAAAATTCCATCTTCTTTCTTTTAAGCCTGCTCGTCTGGCCAAAAGCTCTCATTTGTTTCTAAGGAGCATGAGATGGCATCATGCCACTTAGTGTTTGCTTAGAATTGCTGGGACTTTTAAGCAACTATATGGCATCCTATTATCGCATAGATCCTTTCACTTTTGATCGAAGTCCTTAAACCGTTTGAGAACTCCCACTATCTACTTCTTGACTTGAGCTACTCCCAGTAGCAAAGGCCTCATTAAAATGACCCAACTCTTAACTAAATACGTTTTAGGATTTGTAAACAAAAGATATGATTTTAACACCTAAACAAATATAGGGAATAACTCATCAAAATTCTACCTTGACAAACAACCAAGATGAATACTTGAGTCAAGGACTCAACACAAGCATATAATTTTTGAAGGATATAAATCCAGAAATGCGCTAAGTTTAAAAAAACGTGCCAAAACAATTGAGGAAACAAGCATCAAAAAATGAAAAATAATAATAAAATACTTACTCGTACAAGGATTAAGGAGTAAATAAAGTAAAAACGATAAGGGAAATATGCTTTAAAATATGCTAGGTTTCTCTCTAGATTTCCAAAGTTTTTCTTTTTGAGAAATCATTAAATGAAATCAAAATGGTAAAATAAAGAGACTGCTTCTTTATATATATGATTCTTAGAGCAATCATAGCCGTTGATTTAAAATCAATGGCTAGATTACCTTCAAAAGTAAAACGTCTCTTTGAACTGACATGTCCCTCTGAATGACACACCCTAGCAATTCGATCAGCGCTAATGCTTCAATGAGACCTCGTCGTTGTAAATTCAAAAGAGGCATGACTATTCATTTAGTCGCTTGTTAGCATGCATTTCTTGAAAGGTCTCCAACAATAAATTCACCTTTAGCCTCAACTTTAAACATTTGTCCCATCGCAACTATGATGGCTCAATCATGTCAGGTTGGCCCAAGAGCCATTAACAAAGAATGTATCATTGATCAGCATACTAATCTACCTACGAGGACTCAATGTATGATCTCAAGCACCTTGTCAGGTCATCAAATCGAGGATCCTAATCATCCTAATGTTTCAAAGGCACGTCAACAGTAAGAGAACCTTGTTCTCTCCTAAATTTCAACCCATAAGTGCAAGCCCAAATACTTTAATGACATATTGGTTGATGTCCCACCACCATCAATAAAGCCTAACATTGAGTGAAGAGATATCTGATAGTAGTTAATTAAGTCCAATATTTTTATCTTTCAAACTTAATATTTGTTTGTCTAAATTAAGATTAATTATTATATAAGTTTATTTTATTTTTTAAGTTTAGAGTTAATGGAGCAAATAGCGATGAAAATCTAATGATTTGATGGCAAAAATATCAAAGTACTATAGTAGATTGCCACAGTAATTGCTATAGTAATAATGAACTGTAATTTTGCTACAGTACTTTACTGCAGTACCAACATCGCAATGCCTAACTTTGAGACCCTAACATCATGACGGTTTGCCAATAAGTGTCAAATGTGGATTTCCAAGTCTTAACATTGCAACGCTTACTCAATAAAATTTTTTTTCCTATTCTCCTAATACGACTTAGACTCCAAGCCACATGCTTCAAGGGTTACAAAATTCTATAAAAAGACCTATTTTACAGAAATGGGAGAGTAAGAGAGAAACAAAAGAAAAAACACAAAAACACAAGAGATCAAAGTAAATATTGAAGATTAAAGATCAAGACTTGTGCATCAAGCCAAGAGAAAGAAAGAAGTAATCCAGGGCATCGCTTTGTTTTATTTCTATCTTCTCTTATTATTATGGTCTTGCTCATGGTGTTTTTCATTATTTACTTTGAAACTCTTTGATTCATTATGAACTAAATTTTCTTGATCTAGAGTTAGACTTTTAAACTTAATATGTAGTTGGATATTATTATTTCTCTTAGTTTATGAACTCAATAAAATTATATAGATTCACTCTATCTTGTGTTTAATGCTACTTTATATCTACCCAATATAATGATTGTTCAAAAAGCCATAATGAACTCGATAGACGAATTTATGTGTTTAGCCTAGGATAGTTTGATACATGATCATAGGGTGACAACTATGAGTTTCATGTAGGATAGACATATACCTAAATAGCATGTATGGCATTATTAGATCGGTTCTTAATGAATTACATTTTATTCTGATTACTATAGATATATAGGTCATTGTTAGGGTGTAATATAGTTATCTGGCCATCGATAGAGGCTTATAACGATATTCGTGTTCTAGCTGACAATTCATTATTGAGAATTAATTAAGAGATTAATAGGTTCAATAAAATATTGAGAGATAAGTCGAAACCCTAGTTTCCTTTTATATTGGCAAATTTAACTTTTGTTTACTTTTTTATTAAGATTAGGTTTAGTTTATTTAATTTAGATTAATTTGAGAACATTCAACTTTTAAATTTTATTTGAATAAAAGTTAAGTTGGATTAATTTTAGTACTTGATTAAAAGAATTAGATTAAATAAGTCTCCATGGGAACGATACTAAGACTCAATTTCTTATATTACTTGATATAATAGTGTGTACTTACGTTTAACTAGAAATCTCATATCAATATCCTTGAGCTCACTCATAGTTATCGATTCTCTCAAAAAGAGTCCTCAGCATTAGGTCCCCTCCTCGGCCAACCCAACCACCCTAGTTACATATTAATGACTTAAAATTGACCTATCACCGAGAATCATAGGATCCAAGATTTTCTTTATAGATACAACCCTTATAATCATAATAAAAGTCCTACAAGAATCCAAGAAGGGAAGTCTCGATGCTTTCTAATTTTAAAGCAATTCCATGATTATGAGTTGAACTCACATTGCAACCCTATAAATAAGGTCAAAATCGTTGAGCTAAAGGAGAGTTTTTGGACTTAGAAGAAGTCTCTCTATCTTTTTATCACCCTTGTATTGTCTTTTTATTCTTTTTACCTTTTTTTAGCCCTTGTTGACTTAAGCATCAAAGTGTTATCTTAAAAAAAATAATTAAGTGTAGTCTAATACCCTTTGAGTGAACTAATCTGGCCTATTTTCACGAAGCTCAGCCATTTTATTAGTTGTTCCCAAAAGAAATAAATTCAACTAATTGATCTAAAATTGTCAAATTTTTTGTCAACAAAATGAATTATGCACTCTTTCTTCTCATTTAGAAAATAATTTTAAACATTTGAGTTAATTAATATTTATAATTTACAATTGATTATTCATATTCCATATTTATTTGATAAAGCGTTTCAGGTGCTTTGCATGCATTAATTGCTCCCTCTTCGTTTATTTGATAAAGCGTTTCAGGTGCTTTGCATGCATCAATTGCTCCCTCTTCGTTAAATTAAGAGAGTCTTTGAGTTTAGTTAAATGGAAAATTTTATTTGAATTAGGTTCAAAATACTCAATTTTGTCCTAACCTATTAATATTTTCCATTAAATTAGATGGTAGAGAGGTATTTTAGTCTTCTTAATTATATAAGACGGGTATCATGATATAAAATTAATATACTAACTTTAAATTATATTAATTAAAAAATAAAGAAAAAAAAACCCGACATTAAACTACCTCTTAAAGCTTCATCAATGGTTATTCGACTTTGTTGTGGATGACATTTTGGTAAACTGCCACCATTAGCAGACTTTAAATTATTTAATCTAAATGATAGTAGTGTGCAGTTTCATCATCAAAGAAGGTAAAAAGGGTGAAGAAGATCATAGATGATGGAGATCGTAAAGCATCATTGTGTAAAGGTGGCTCTTTACCACTCATTACCCATCATTAGATTCTTTAATTGGTGATCTACATGATGGCGGTAATATGCTATAATGACTGCCTTTCAAATTGGCATTATAGGGTTGCCGCTATCAAAGGCTTGTTTTGTATTCATCCAGTGAATGTTGAAACGAATTCTACCAATGTGTAGATCAAAAAATAAAGAGTTCAGAGATGTTTATAGTTCACCAAAATGGCAACAGCCAGAGCAGGAACGAATTTCTAACAACGACATTCTGCAGCAACAACACTTGATATTCTAAACAATTATCTCATTTTATAATAAAAAGTAAACAATTAGTTTAATACTTAGTTAATTAATTAATACTAAATAATAAATTCATGTATATTATTTATTCAAATAAAGATTGCATTTTTAGTATATAATAAAATATAATGGGCCACGACCAAGCTCAACCATGAAGAGCAATTCATTATAGCAATAGCACGAATCTTAAGTTATGCTACACAAAATAATTGTTTGATGCATCAAAGTGGGTCTTAATGGGCGATGAGGATTGATTGGTTTGGATCCATCATATAATCTTTATTTTATTAAAATTTAAATTATATTAAATCAATGAATGAAGAAGTGACATATTTTTTTTTTTTTTGAGTGTTACAACACACACCTTTATAACAAACACACACCTACAAACTGTCAATACGTGGAATCAAACCTCTGACCTAAGTGAGCATCACAAGAGGGATTGTCAATTGTACTAATAATGAATGAAGAAGTACCATATTTAAAGATAATAAGTAGATAAAATTATATCACGTGTTTATAATTAGATTCATTATACATTTAAATTAGAGAACAAACATGTTATTTAAACTACAAAATAGTCTATTTCATTAAATTTAATATAAAAATTAATAAAATAGGATAAAATTAAATATTTTAAATCTAATAGAAACAAAATTATTTATTTAGTCAACTCAAAGAACTAAATTATTTGTATCCCTTAAAATAATGTTATGTGCATTGAATGTTTTTTTTTTTTTTTTGGTGATAGACTAATGCACGAGATGCAATTAATTGATAAGTTATTTAAAAGTTGTGAAGACAATGTTAGTTAATATTTCTCATTAATGCATGGCTTTTTATTTTGAATGCATTAAAACACGGTTTTAGTTTGAGGACATATACTAGTTGTATTTGGTAGAACACTATCGTTTCCGTTTATATATAATATAATTTTATTTCTTTGAAGTAAAATATAGAAAGGAGAAAAACTTATATCCATACTTCAATGGGAAGGATTACAATCACCATTACATTATCATCAACACAATGAATAATGGAGACCATAAAACATCGTCGTGTAAAGGCAGCTTTTTATAGCTTACCGCTGCATTCTCAGATTCATCGATTGGTGATCTACTTGATGGTGCGGATATGATATAATGGCCCCCTTTCAAATTGGCATTATAAAATCGCTAATATTAAAGACTTTTTTTTGTACTCATCCTGTGAATGTTGAAACGGATTCTGCCAATGCGTGTATCTAAAAATTAAGAGTTCAGAGATGTCCATGGTTCATCAAAACGATAGTAGCCAGAGCAACAACAACTTTCTAATAATGACATTTTGTGACAGTAACACTTGATATTCTAAATAATTATCACATTTTATAATAAAAAATAAATAATCAGTTTAATACTTAATTAATTATTTAATATGAAACAATCATTTATTCAAATAAACATTACATATTTTAGTATATAATAAAATATAATGGGCTACGACCAACCTTTAGCTTAGCCACGAAGAGCAGCTCACTATGGTAATTGCTCGAATCCTGAGCAATGTGTCATGCTCCAAGTGCTCTCAAGCATTTCTTCAAATATTTGGTGTGCGACTAGGCCTACTAGAGGCCTCTTGGACCATAAAGCGCTACGTGAACCGGAGCTTTTAAAAGGTCCGCTGGTTAGGATGGAGAACCGGACTTGGCCCGCAACTTATTAAGGAAGTTAACCCTAGTTAAACTTCCATAATAGGTAGGAGAGCATTTAGGAATATTTTAAGAAATATTATCTCATCTTGTATATACACCATTAGATCGATTAGATCTCAGCCATTGATAGTATAAGGCTGCTACTATAAAAGGGGAGACTCTCACTTGTATTTTTCATCTCATAGCTTTGTTTTCTCTTCAGCAATATAAGAGAGCATTCGTGCAAATACTTGGTGTGCCTTTCTTTCTTCTCTTTGTGTGGTTTTTCTTGGCTGCTTAGTACGCAACGCGTTTAAGTCTGAACGGTTCGAAAACAGTCCGTGACAAATGGCACGTGCAGGAATGGTTCGATGCATCATGAGTGGATCTTAATGGGCGATGGGGATTTGCAGGCTTGGACCCATTGTATAATCTTTATTTTATTAAAAATTTGAATTATATTAAATGAATGAATAAAAATGTACCATATTTAAAGGTAATGAATAAATTTAATTTTTTTTTTTTTAGAATGAATTCATATCATTTCATTAATATCATCAAGATATTACAACAGATGTTCTTTGATACAACGATCAAAGAAATAACAGAATAAGAGAATTATATCTTGAGATCTGAGCCAAAACTCTTACAAAGAAGAGTGGCAGTTATACCCATCTCGGGTAATAACACATACAAACTCTTTCAAAAGAAAGAGATATAAGACCTTTCCGTAGAAATGGAAATACAGACCTTTTCGTAGAAAGGAAAATACAGATCCCTTGAACAAGGGAGAAATTATTGACCGCATAATTTAAACTAAAACTATCGTCAAATCTACCCCTAACTAACAATAATAACCCAACAAACAGAGGGGTAAAATTACCAAATCGACAAGGGCAGAGCACATAGGAAAAATGAGCGATAGCAGTCGGTCGGAAACCAAACACACCAAAAAATGGCCAAGGGACACAGGCGGTGCCTGGAGTTTGAGAGCAGCCTAATCCGGCGGGACTAACCATTAGAACACCCACCGGACGCCAGCAAAGGTGGCATGAAGATCGGCAGTCCCAAGGGCCACCGGAGACGGCAATGCTGTCCGGCGGAAGGGAGAAACAGGCGCCGCTGAAGGGGGGCTGGTGGTGGAGCACACTGAGGAACCGCAGCAACCAATGTCGCTCCCAGCGGACTTGGTTACATGATGGCTAGTCGAAACGAAGCAAAAAAAAACAGTGAATGGCAGCCCCGTGAGATCCGACTGAGGAGCGAAAGTGCAGTGGTGTCCGGCAAGGGGAGCAGAAGTACGTCGAGTGGTTGAGCCGCCGCAGGACATGGACGAAAGCACCTCGGTCCCGAGCAGCTCGAAGGAAGCTGGCCTGGAACCATGGTCAGAAATCGGCGAAGCAACAAAACTCAGAAAAGACAGGAGCCCCCTGGCCCTTAGCGCGGCAGAGGCTGGAAAGCAGTTCTCGAAGCAGGCCCGAGAACATGGCTCGACACCGGCGAAGCAACAGAACTCGGAGACAAAATCGGCAAAAGCAGCTAAAGACAAACAGGGGGCACAGGTGGAAGCCGAAGAAAGTGAGCTAGAGGCAGAGAAGAAGATCGGGAAAATGAGAGGGAGGGAGAAAGGTTCCACCGGAGAAGGGCTGAAGCCCCTCTCCGGTGGAGAAGATGGCTCGTGCAGCGCTTCTCTTTTTTTCAAAAAGAAAGTTGAGAAACCCTAATTGCAATCGCGATGTTGATAATAAAATTCAGCAGCAAACAAAGTTTGAATAAATTAAATTTTACTATATGTTTAATATTAGATTCATTTTATATTTAAATTAAAGGATAAATAAAACATTTAAACTATAAAATAGTATATTCTATTAAATTTAATAAAAAATTAATGAAATAAGACAAAATTAAATATTTCAAATCTAATTGAAGTAAAATTATCTATTTAATCAAACTCAAAAACTAAATTATCTTTGTCCCTTAAATTAATGTTATGTGTATTGATTTTTATTTTTTTATTTATTTTTTGTGATAGACTAATGCACGAGATTCAATTGATGAGTTATTTAAAAGTTGCGAAGACAGTGTTAGTTAATATTTCTCATTAATGCATGGCTTTTTATTTTGAATACATTAATACAAAGCTTTTGTTTGAGGATATATACTAGTTGTATTTGGTAGAACATTATGGATTTGGTTATATATAATACAATTTTATTTCTTTAAAGTAAAATAGAGAGAGGAGAAAAACTTATATCCATACTTCAATGGGAAGGATTACAATCACCATTACATTATCATCAACACATTGAAGAGGAATTGACTTTGACCCCCCACTTATTCAATTAATTATTTAAAATCCATTTGCTTAGTTTATTTTGACTCCCACTTCGTGTTTATGAGAGTGAAGAATATTCTGACTCTCAGTCTCGTATAGAAAGAACGCTTCTCAAAATGCTAGGCAAAAGTTGTCAACCAATGCCTAAAACTAGACAAATAACATTAATAATACATAGACAATGAACAACAGATTGAGTAATTGAGTGAACACAGTTTGAAAAGGACACAGAACTTGGAGATACAAAAGATAACGAAGTGAAATGAAATCAAGGGCACTTGGGATTGCCCTTGGAGTTCAACTTGTCTCTGTAGCAAGGGCACTCTGACTTGTTTCCGTAGGTCCCTGAAGGAACACACTTGCATTCTTGGCAGCAGATTCCACAATATTTCAGGCACCGGTCCTTGTATCCGGCTTTGTCACACCTCTCCCCGCACTTCACATCGCAGAAGCCTTCATTTCAAATGGAGCAAATTAAAAACCAATACAACACTTAAATATTGATGTCTAACATTTTCATGCACGTTGTGTTAACGTGTAGATAAAAAGCAAAACAGATAGGGGCATTTAAAACACAAAGTTAATAAAAATGTCTTGAATAAAACAATATTATGTAGTGGGAAAAAGATTCTTACTTGGAACAGGCTGGATGGGACTTGGAGGTTGCTGAGGGTCATCAGCAATGGCGCATTGGAGAAAAGAAGAGGATAGAACCAATGACACAAGTAGCAAACCTGTCAAAGCAAGCTTCATTTTCTCTGAAGTATACGTAACTAGATTACAAGCACAGTCTTATTTTAAGTAGAGTATGTATATTGAGTTATAATCTTTGTGAGAGCTGACATTGGTATTTATAGGCTGCTTTGCTGAAGAGGAATTGTACGTGGGGGAAAGGAAAGTGAGTGAGAGGGTTCCATTTGAGAATAATAAAAAGAGATGTACAGCTTTTGCACAGACTATAAGTTGGTGTGCTTTTAGTGAAGTGGGGCAATTTGGCATCTATTTGTTTTGCTGGTCATTGTCTAAGAATTAACAACGTTTGTGATTAATTCAAAAGAAGTTTAATGGTAGCTTCCTAATAGTGAAAGTAACGTTACAACGTCAAATTTCAATGCAAAAATAAAAACGAAACAATTGTTCCGTTGGCCAGCGTTTGAATTCAAGTAATCAGTCACCCCAATGATTTTTCAAATAGTATTTTTAGTATCTGCAACCTCATAATTGTTCTTTGGAGCATTATTAGTTCCCATCTCAGATTTTGAAACTTGGGAGACTATTGTAGTATTTTTAATATGTGGCTTTTCATCGTATTGTACTCATTGTTGAACCATACAAGTTAGAGGGAAATTAGTTTGTGATGGGAAGTTCCTAATAAATTTTGAATATAAGATAACAATGGGAACAGCAAAAATATATTCGTTTTCATATTCGAATTAGTTTGTAAGACGTCCTGAAGAGATAAAGTAGTTGGTTAAATTATTGAGCTCCCTTGCGGCAAAACAAGAAGCTTAGGGATTCAAAAAATTGTACATGGGTTTCAGATCAAGTAGGTGCTTTACAATGTATATATATTTGTTCGTGGTTCGAAGCTATTATAACTGTTTTTTTTAATTCCAAATCTTTGCAACATGCGGTCAGAAAATCTTATAAATGTGATTTTTGCTCCTAATTATTGCAGCACTGAGACTTGGGATTTATTTTTCTAGTCACTACAATCATGAAAGTGTATAGGGTACAGGCTGTATGGTTTTTTCCGATGCAGCCATTTGCAATTTCTTAAATGCTAATACCTCCTTTTTATTCTTTCTGGCCTGGCAATTTCGAGGGAAAATAATAATAATAATAATAACCGAAGATTCGTTGAAATGTACCTCAATAAGAGAGTTTAGGGATGACCTGGTAATGGGGTTGTAGAGATGGTCCTTATAATGGGATTGTATTTAACTTTTTTTAATAAGAGAGTTTAGGTTTGGAAATACTTAATAGAATTATTTTGTGTATAGTTCCGTTTAATTTATGTCAGCATATTATATTTATTGATGAAAAAAACTGAAGATTCGTTTGTTTAACCTTCAAAACAAAAAAAAACAAAAAAAAAAAGTGAACAAAGATATGAATTGAACACTCACAAGAGTCAAAGAGCCAGAGTGTGAAGGAAAACCTTAAGAGGAAAATTTACAGGCAAGACAAGTCAACATCAGCATTAATTTGTTTCCTCGCTTTCTCCTTTTCCTTTCTCTATGCTGTGAGTTAGATATTTCATCGAGCCAGGAGCATTTTCATGGGCGGCCCCATCCTTTGAACCCAAATGGGCCCAAAGAATTGACAGTATCAAAAAGCAATAAGAAAATCTGCCTATTTCATTTTCATTTGGTTGTCCAGGTATTCCCATCAGCCTTCAGTGCACGATGTGTTTTAAGGATTTTCATTTTTTTTTTTTTGAATATTTTCTTTTTTATTTTGTTCTATGTCTTTTCTTTCTAGGGCCATATTTATTTGATTGCCAGCACGATTTTTAATAGGTTACATGGTAAGATATGTCCTTATATTATTAACAGTTAATAACGACATGATATTTGATGAAACGTCAAACTTTGCAGTTTGCGCATATCGTGTCGAAAGATTTTTGAAAATACACTCTGTACTATGCCATTTGTTTCTTTTATCTGTATTCCTTTTAGTAATTTGGTTCCATCATCGTAACTTTAAACATGCAACTTAATTTACCTGAAACTTCAATTCTAATTATATTTATAATTATTATATTTTAAATTTAAATTTAAACTCTAATTATTATATTTTCAATTATAATTATATCTCATATCTTAATACAAATTAAATGCAATTACAATTATAATTATATTTATAATTATTATATTTTCAATTATAATTCTAATTTCAATCCTAAATTCAATTTATAATTATTATATTTTAAATTTAAATTTAATTTCAATTATTACATAATATTATAATTCTAATTGAAATTATATACAATTAAATTACAACTAACAATTTTAAGCCTAATTACATTCATGATTATTAAATTTCTAATTTGAAAATTTTTTGCAATTAAAGTATTAGCCACAAATTATTCGTGGCTAATAATTTGGTGGAATATAAAACTTTTAATAGAAATAAAAAGTTTTAAAAAATTTATTAGTCATAAATTAAGAGTTTGTGATTAAATGTTGCTACTTTTAGCCACAAATTAAGAAGTTTGTAGTTAAATATTACAACTTTCTCTACGAATTAAGTTTTCGTGACTAAATATCACTCTTTTAGTTATGAATCAAACTTTATAATTAAATGTCATTACTTTTAACCACATTTAATCACGAATGAAAGATTTGTGGGTAAATGTCACTGCATTTAGCCATAGACTAAAATTTTGTGGTTAAAGATTGCTAAATTGCATTAATTTTAGCCAAAAAATGCTAGTGACTAAAGGTAGATTCTTTGGCCATGAAAAGTTTATGGTTAAACTCATGGCCAATATTTTTACATACATCCAAATACTTTTGTAGATAAATAATTAGTCTTGAATAAAAATATTAAATGAAATTTTTGTGGCTAAGAGTTATTTTAATATTTTTTTTAATATCTTATGTTAATTAACAACGAAACTAAATTTTTATAGATAAATATCATTATAAGTTACAAAAAAAAAATTGTGACTAAAACTTTTGTAGTTAAAATTTAAACTTTCTTATAATGTTGACCCCATTATTACTTGATTGTCAGTTGAAGAGTACAAACTGTAGTTCATGAGCACACCAATATAATGAACCAAAGCAATGGTATATTTGACAAATTAAAAAAAAAATTCTTCATGCAAAGGACTGAAAAGCCATTTATACATAGCAAAGGTTATAGACTTCTTTTAGATTCATGTCTATTGTCATGCCTCAAGTGCTTTTAAATATTTTTTCAATTATTTGGTGTGCGATTAGGCTTGCTAGAGATTACTAGGATTATGGAGCGCTATGTGGACCTTTATTTCTAGAAGGCCCATTGATTGGGATGGAGATACGGGCTTAGCCTAGGACTTATTAGGGACGTAAACCCCTATTTGGTTGGAAAAATATTCCATATCATATTTTTCTATCTTGTATACATACCGTTAGATCATTGTATAACATCTTAGATCCTAGTCGTTGATTGTGCAGAGCTAGTAGTGTAAAAGGGGGACACCCTTAGTTGTACAAAGTATCTCATAGCTTGTATTTTCTTCAGCAATATAGAGAATTTTTTTTCAAATACCTTGTGAGCGTAAATTATATAATAAACACAATAAATAAATATATTAATCGCATTAATATATAAGTAGAGGTTGAGAACTCACCTCAACGTGTAACGTTATACACGTATTTTTTCGGAGTCCGCATGAAGACCAACTCGTGAGCAGTTTTAGTCACCAATACGGTGGGCTTAGGAAGCTAGAACAGCAGCCTTAGATCCAGCACAAGATTAACTCTTAATCCTCAAAATAGCCGAGTGTGTATTTATATCTTTTTCTCCAAAAAAGATAAGAAATGGAGAATTTGCAGCAATTTACAATTACTTTAATTAAAGGTATAGAGAAAAATGAAACAGTTTCATTTTTCCCTTCTTTTTTTTTTCTTCTTTGTCTTCTTCTTAATCACTTCTTCTTCTTCTTCTTTTTCTTTTCTTTCTTCTCTTTTTCTTTTCTCTTTATTTCTCTCCGTTAAATTTTTGGTCACCACCTAAATTCACAATCTCCCTCTCTTTATATATCTAATATATATAAAATAATAATATAATATATTATATAATAATAATAATATAAATGGGTGCCAACTATTTGGCACCCAAAATAAAATATTAATATATATATATAATATCATATAATAAAATATTATATAATATAATAATATATTATATATTATAATAAGAGATATATTTTGATTATTTAATCATTAAATAATCAAAGTGTAAAATGACCATTTTGCTCCTCATAAATACTTACCCAAGTCTACCTCTAGTTGGTTCCATCAAATCTCACACTTGGTTAAACTAAACCGAGAGTCCACAATGCGCCATGTGTCATATTATAATTAATAAATAATAATTATTAAGTAATTATTGTATTTAACACTTAAATACAAATATACACGCATTCTCGTAATAATACTGAATATTGATAGATTAAACACTTTAATCCGGCATGCTGCCTCAGTGCACAATAAGTACACTCTATATCGCGGGACTCCCTAGATCCTACACCTGATTTGTCAAATAAAACTATTCCATAAGTCCGTAAACAATGCCCTACGCATACGTCATGGATATACATATCAGCGCGTTGAACCATGCAAGCTGAGGTTACAATGCTTACATATAGTCTTTCCGTCATGATATCCTAGATGTGTAGGGATATAAATTATAACTGCCAAATCCCTTAGTGCTTTTCCATGTCCTATCTTCAGACTTGTATCTTATTGAACATTATATGTAAACTCTTTTGCCATATTGTTCTACCCTGACGAAACTCTTTTCTGGAATTAATGCTTGTGGCCACAAAATTTTTCGAGATACAATCTCGAAACATCTAGTTATCAAACTCCTTATACAAGCTGACGAATCCCATATCTGTACACACTGGACTCCGTAAGCATCGGACCATACCCAGCAGTCATACCATGAAAGGTCTGTGACATACGTAGAATCAAAGTATGGTGGATCACTTACAAGCCCACCGTGGCACTCAGATAAAATGACCACGTATACTACTCAACTCAAGAGGACCCTTCGTTGACGGCTTATATAGGATTTCTATTGGAGGCCCTCGTGAGTCTATCTCATATCCAATCCTAACTAGATACGTATATGTCAATACAAGCTCCAAGCTCCAAGCTCACAGTCGGCTAAAAACGACCATCTATACCCTATAGGTATGATATATGCTGATCTATATTAAAAGTATCCACTGACAGACCCGCATCAACAGAAATAAATCAGGGATAATTATTCGAGAACATACTTATGCAACTAGCATTTTCTGACACCCGATTGCAACTCTTGTAACTATGCAGTTACTAGTATATTCTCAGGTTTATATCTCATTACAAATAAGGCTCTAACTCTTGGATTTGCTAAGTATTATAACCAGCTAACTCTTAGTTGTGCTAACATTTAGCATTTATATCTCTTAGCGTTGCTAACTATGAACCATTATCTAAACTCCTTTAGATCTGATCTGAACTCCTTCAGATCTACAATGTCTATAATGTTACATTGCATAGTATCATATAAATTAGTATTAGCGATTTAAGGAGAATATACACTTGTATAAATACTTGTACACAAGTATATATACATTCAGGGATGGCACATAAGTACTAACTTTAACAATCTTCTACTCGCTCTAGTGTCATTCCTGATGGTATCTCATACATATTGACTCTCCGTCTTTCATAAACACTTTTAGAATCATGGCATTAGAATGTGGGTCCGCTAAATTATTTATAGAGCACTTCTATAAATAATCACATCTCTTTCAGCCAAGATCCTTCTAGTCATGTAAGACTCCTCTCAACATAATTAGAGTACTAGTGTCCTCTTGGCACTTTGGCTTATACTAAGGCCTTGTTTTATCGCAAACTTATAGGATATAATCCATCTGTGCTGGAACTCTTCCAAAGCCAATGATAAATCTAAGAATCTTCACTGCAGCTTCCGCTGCGTACTTATTAATAAGCACTGAATCCCAGTTTGGTGCAATTCTAACTCACTTAGTACTAATAAGAATGAGCATATTCTCAGATGTAGATTATCTATCATCTAGGTCAAACTAAAAGTCTGAGTTCGTGCATCTTCTCATTTGTAAGTTACTTTCTCCATATTGAGAAATTATCCTTTGTACCTTCTAGGTACCTCAGGATATGTTTGACTACCATCAAATAGAAGTCACCTGAGTCTGACTGAAACCCGCTCATAACTCTTACAGTCAAACTGATCTCAGGTCTCAAACACATCACAACATACATCAAGCTCTGAAGAGATGATGTATCTGATGCGTCAGACACTCTAACTTTCTCGTCTTTCATCTGAAGAGAAATTCTCCTTGAAAGATGAACATTAGGTCCAAAAGATACATTAACTATCTCATAGTTAACAAATCGTACCCTTTTAGATGCTATTGATGTGAAATGATTTGGAAGAGTCCTATCAGCTTCCTAACTCTATCTCTATAAAGCTTTATACCTAGTATAAAGGAAGTTTCTCCTAAATTCTTTATGGAGAAATTCTTACGAGTCTCTCCTGACCGATTATAACATACTTTTATCATTCCAATAACCAATATATTATCAACAAAGAGTATCAAGAAGACTATCATGCTTCCATTGACCTTTCTTGCACACTTGACCAGAAATCTGGCTGGACGTAAAATCTTTAGGTTATTCTATAAATATCTCTTACTCAAGATATCCATTCCGGAACACCATCCTTACATCCATCTGCCAAACTTCAAAGTCAGAATATACTGCAAGAGCTAATAATTTACTAATCGAATTTAGCATTAATATTGGTCCAAATGTTTCCTCTTATTTGATCCCAGATCATTAAGGATTACCTTTTTAGGACCAATATAGAGCCTAAAAGGTCTCTACCTTCCATCTGGCTCCCACTACCCCTTTGTAAACCCTTTACAACCAATGAGAACAGTTCCCACGGGTAACTTTACCAAGTCCCAAACTTGATTTTGATGCATAGAGTCAATTTTGTTTACTTGGCATCTTGCTCTTTCCTAAATCGATTTCTAACATCGACTCCTTGTAGGTCAAGAATAATTTTCTTCTACCAAGAAAAATTCAAGTTCACCTTCAGGCATCAGCCATACCTAATAGGTGACCTAGACATCTTTTTCGACCTATTGAGAGCTGTGCTAAAAGGTGACTGCTTAATTGAGCCTGAGTTTTCATGCATGGTTCATTGATTTCTAAATTGACTTCACCATGCTCACTCTTTCTATAATTCCCATGACCCATAAGAAATTCTTTCTCTAAAATAGTAGCATACTGAGAAACAAACACACTTCGCTTCTCATAATCATAGAACTAGTATCCTATTAAATTTATAGGATACACAATGAACCTATACTTGTACCTCTTGGGTGCTTGTTTATCCTGTTGAGTAACTCTTATAAAATAAGATACCCTGCTGCATAACTCTTACGCAAGGAAGACAATCCCAAGTCTTAACTTATTTAAGATGCGATTTTCTTCCTTTCTGTATCACATATAAAATGGAATGAACGGCTTTTGATGGAACTCTACTTATTATGTAACTGTATTTGGAGCAGATACTCACAGATATAGATCAGTAACACTTATTATCAATTGGACCATCTCTAATAAAGTCATATTCCTCATTTCCTAAATATCATTATGTTATAGATTACCCAGAGGACTATAATGAGTGAGAATCTCATTCTTCCTTAAACAAACAGAAAAACTTGTTGTTGAGGTATTCATTTCATCGATCTAATCGAAGGGATGTGACATACATTCTGGTATGTTTGGTCATCTCTGTGAATACATTATTTATTAACTTGTTAAGTCTTTATAGTCAGATTAGGAATCCAACCATCCTTAACCAGAAGAATAAGCATCTCACGCTTATACATGGCATAGCTCCGTATCATTTAAGGATTTTCATCTACAGACATTTTTAATTGTATATAATGTCCATTTATTAACTGTCATTCAGCTAATAAAACATCATACTTATTATGCAATGCAACTATTGTATTGCATACAAAAAGTAAGTCAAGTTGCCCAACAACTTGGACCTGCAAGAAATCACTATTTCTTACTCTCAACTTTACTTCTACAAGTTGTTGCATTGAAGTGTCTCTCAATCCTTGCAACATATTGTAGATATGAGAGGGACGTGTGGTATTTTATACCTAACTTAAACTGGCATTATATGCCCTAAAAATGTCTATATGTGTCATATATAAACCTGTGGGAGTCTTCCTAACAATTATAAGGCTTCTAGGATAGAGAAATTTTCAATACCTAACCTTAATATAGTGGAAACACTTTCTATTTACACACTCTCTTGTTGATATTTAGATAATTATTGCCTCTAAGGATTGATACTGGGTATCTGCCTCATCTTCTTCTCCTAACACATCTGATCTCATCAGATATACTTAGAGTAAAAGGTGAAACACCCTAAGTAAAGATAGTTATACTCTCTCTATTCAATCCTCTAAAGAGGTGTTATCAGAATTATCTTACGGCAAACTCTGATCAACAATAAATTCAAAATTTTTTAAATCCAGAACACTTCAGAGATTCATCCACTGGTTAGAGTAATTCTTAGCACTCTAGAGTTGGATTGTACCAACTATGCATACCAACTGGTTTGTAGTGGCCATTAGACTTAACAGGTCAAAATAACAGGAGATGTAAATAGAATAGTTATTAAATCGCTAATAGAACGTTTTAAATCATGGGTATACTAATTATACATTTTTTATTTAAAACGTTCTTCCACTACTTTACATAATCTCGATAATCTCTCGAACGGGAAGACGATGGTTTAAACTCTTTTAAACTATACAGCAGGAAGTAGATCTATTGAAATTTACTCGGGCCTTATGCTGTAACAATATTGGCCTTTGTAAACCCAACAGGTAGACAACGTTTGTTAATTACATCTCATGCAGCTCTTACCATTTGATCCTGAATACACCTTATCCTCACGCTGTAACAATAATGGGTAAGTGTATTCGAAATTAACTTATCAATAATCAAATATATGCTACCGATTCTACCCTCGCGGTGCAGCAATATTAGGCAATACTTTCGCATATATTTACCTAATCTCATATTTAACCAGTATAGTCCAAGCCCAACCGACCAAGTCCCTCACACTGTAGCAATATTAGGAAAAGGCCGACGTGACTCGTCTAATACCGTATTGACAAGACGGATCAGAATAAAATATTATCTCATAATGTAATACTCTTCAATCTGATTAAGAGAGATTTTTCTAACCTTGGTCTTCATTCTCCTAGGAAGGGTGATTCTCAATAAATTAATTTTTCTATGTAAGCACAACTAACTCCCACCAGTAGGGCTCCTATTGTGGTTACCAATATAGAAAAATTAATCCTAGTTTATAATGCAGACCGATAACTCTTTATCACTGCATCTCATAAACCTCAATTTATAATGTAGATTGATAACTTTTATCACTACATCTCATAAATCCACACATACGAAACTAATTTTGAAACATTGTTCAAAATCATTGTAGCTATGAACAGTAAAAAATACTGTTCATGTGCTACTGTTCAAATGAATAGTACACCGCCATGGCGCTAAATATAATCACTACAGCGTTGAAAGGTCAAACCCCAGCGTTGCTGCCCCAACCCACTAGTGCTGCAGCACCCCGTGCTTCTCCTTTGACATATCCGTTTTAACACTTGAAACGCATCATTTATACTAGGCCTTTTGCATCCATTCACTCAAACAACACCCATATATGTCCTAAATGGCTCTGATATCATTGTTGTGTAGGATCTAATACATGTGGATGTATGCATGTGCTATTGTGCCTCTATGTATTAGAACCCACACAACAATGATATCAGAGCCATTTAGGACATTTACACTAGACATTTTGCATCCATTCACTCAAATAACACCCATATATGTCATAAATGGCTCTGATACCATTGTTGTGTGAGATCTAATACATATAGGCACAATAGCACATGCATACACCCACATGTATTAGATCCCACACAATAATGATATCAAAGCCATTTAGGACATATATGGGCGTTGTTTGAGTGAATGGATGCAAAACGCCCAGTGTAAATAGTGAGTTTCACTCAATACCAATGGTAAACAAGCCCAATGGTGGGCAATCCCAGCCAAAAGCCAACACTAAACTCATTTTCACCATTCAACTAATGGGAGTTATCAAGCACAAAGAAGAAGTGCATCCAACCATAGTTAGAGAGATGGATGACAAGGCAACAATGGGCGAGGATAAGCTACCAACAGAGGTTACCAAAGTGCTCAAGTAGCGCAAAGGGGTCTTGCCAACTGTCATACCATATGTGCAACCACATAATTGTGATATCGAACAAGGGAAAAAGTTGAAGCTAAGGTTTATACTTTCAATTACAGCACAGACGCCTCAACCAGAATTAGATGAGTTACAGAGGCATCTCAAAGAGTCGTCGAATGTGGGTGTCACTCAGTAACTCAAGACATCACATAGTATGTGCTGTTAGCATGAGAAGTGCGATAGAGACAAGTAGTAGTATGTCAAGCATCGTACGAGGGACTTGGTGATAGAGATGATATTTTCACCATAACGCAAGATAGCACACCCACTTTACAAGGGCCTTGATCGCAGAGACGATGGGCCATTTTCTATTGCCAAGAGGGTTAGCAACGTTTTGCATAAGGTGGGGATACCTTCGAGACAGCAGCTGCATCTAGTGTTTCCCAAAAGCTATTTAAAGCTATATTGAGGGGGTACAAAAGATATAGAGCAAAAACGAAGACCTTTAGGGATTTCCACATGAGATGACAAAGGGGCAAAAATCATCCATGACTGACGGACGATGCAGAAGAAAAATTCACCTCCAAGGCATGAGTACTTTGTTAAGTGGAAAGGATTACCCAATATTGGGGCACATTGGAAATACGAAAGCGCACAGCGATAGATTGAAGAATGAGGTGCGCAAGTTTCAGCGAAGACGCGACGAGGATGTCGCGTGAATTTAGTAGGGGAGAATGTCACATCCCAAGTGCTTTCAAGCATTTTCTCAAGCACTTGGTGCACAACTAGGCCTGTTAGAGGCTACTTAGACTATGAAGCGCTATGTGGATCGGAGTTTCTAGAAGGCCCATCGATTAGGATGGAGATACAAGCTTGGCCTGTGACTTATTGAAACTAAACCCCTATTTAGTAAGGGGAATATTCCATAGCATATTTTCTCATCTTGTATATGTACCATTAGATTGTTGTATAACATCTTACATCTTAGCTATTGATTGTGTAGAGCTAATAGTATAAAAAGGGGACACCCTCAGTTGTATAAAGCATCTCATAGCTTGTATTTTCTTCAACAATATAAGGAGCTTTTTCTCAAACACCTTGTGAGCGTATTTTTTCTCTTTTTTGTATGGTTTTCTAGGCTGCTTAGTGCAACACATCTAAGGCTGAACGGTTCTCAAAAATTTCATGATACTATTTATATATATATGAAAAATATGAATATTAACCTCATAAACTTCGGGAATAACAAATATGTTGACCACAAGAATATTCTTCATCACGAGGACTTGTGGCAAGAAAATTGACCTACAAAAGGCCCACTTTGATTTCAGATATCTTGATAAACTTTAACATTTGACAATAAGAAACACGAATGGCCTCAAATGTTACCTTGATGATCTCCCACTTTGAGCTCGGTTGCATTGACACAACTAAGACACTTAAATGAAAGTCTTGATTGTTGAAGAATGCAGATACATATGTCATGATTTATTTTACCAAAAGGCATTTCATTGCATTGAAATTAGAATTAGGAATATTGTATACTAGTAATCTAGTTTGATTTTTTTTTTCCTTGGTGCTCATTAACCAAATCAAGAGGAAACAATTAAATTACTATACTCTACAACTTAGCTAAATAGAGGGAAAATCAGTTGGTTCAAATGGCAACTAATGAGGTGAGCTGGTGGATGTTTCTGAAAGAGAAAAAAAGACAAAGAAATTCAAGATGTAAGCAGCTCGTACAAGAACAGAAAAGTTGTCAATAAGAATAAACTAGGTGCAAGGACACATGGACCAATCAAGCTGCATTCTGAAAATTTAGCATCACCAATGATATTTTTTGTAAATGTAATGATACCCTTTTGTTCAATTTTTTTTTATTTTTTCACTTTATTATATAAAGAAAAGCATTGTAAAATTATCATTATCTGTAATATAGAAGCATTTTTTAGAATTCCAAGATTATTTATTTTCTCAATTTTTTTTGTCAAAATCGAACTTGGTATTAGACTACCAATAACAATGGCAAACACCAACTTAGTTATTGGAATTCCAGCTAAACCATCTAAAAATAGTGTACAAAACTTAATTCTAAATGAAGTCACCAATAGTGTCACCTTTGTTATGCTAATTAAACTTGGTAGAAATAACACAAAATATGAAAAGACACAAGTTTTGTCTTTTATTAGAGGAAATAAACTTGATGGCTACATTGATGTAACAAAATAAACATCAATAGTTTCATTGCAATTATGAATGAAAACAAAGTTACAAAAACTATAATCAATCCTTTATATAGAATATAAAGGAAACAAGTTCAGCTATTACCTAGTTGGTTGGTGTGCTTACTGAGTGAAAATATACTCAACACAGTCATTGACTATAGCACATCACTTAATCTGTGGATGGCGTTAGAGAGAATGTATTACTCTCAATGTATAACTCATATGATTAAAGTAAAGAAACAATTCAATGTCATAAGGAAAAGCTCAATGAGCATAAATGACTACTTTAGTAGAATAAAAAAACTAGCTGGGGTATTAACAACATCTAGAAAACTAATTTTAGATGTTAAGTTATTTCAATGTATCATAGGGCGACTTGGTTTAGAATATGGCCCTGTAGGATAGTCATAACCACCAACCTAAACAACACAACCTTTGAAGATGCTTATGCATCTTTACTGAATTTTGAAATTAGGCTTGAGACAAAATGCCATTGAGAATACAAAACTTGAGGCCAATATGACTTACAAATAAAGGAAGTCAAAAGGGATACTAGTCTGAAAAAGGTGTCAGTGGAAGAGGAACACCAATTTATGGCCGAGGAGATGGCAAATGAGTCAACTACAACAACAAACCAAGTTTTAACAACAAGAACAATAGGGGGAAGATGAAACGATAAGGGAGCAAAGATAAGCCAAAGGTGACATGTCAAATTTGCTAGAAAGTTAGACATGAAGCAATGAATTTTTGGTGCAAATTTGAGTAAAACTTTGCACTAGGAACCTCAATAATCTCACCAAAGTTGAATACAAAGGCAATCAAACTCTTGTAGTTAGTAATGGTCATAAGCTTTATTTCACATATTGGCACTTATAAGCTGCTCTAACCACATATAAATGACTCACTGATTCTTAAACATGTTATCTTTATATCTAAAACCAAGAACTAGATAAACATATCTAATTTAATGTAAGCAATTCAAAATCCTTATAAAATTCTTAGGCATGCAATCTTTTTATTTGCTTCAATTCCAAAAAATGTGTCCTTAGAAATTAGTCCACTTTTTAGAAAATAAAGCAACTGATTCAAACTTGTCAAGAAAGTTATCCACCTTTAATAAAAAAAATTGGTCATCTTAGTGATCAAGTCATAAAAAGTGCCTTATCATCTTGTAACAAGTCTTCAATCTTAAATAAAAATCTAAAATTGCCTTTTTATAATGCTTGTGAAATGGGAAAGTACACCAGTGAATGGATATTTGACTTAAGTTGTACGTACCACATATGTCCAGATAAAACTTTATTCATCAACTATTAGTTCATTAATGAAGGAAAAGTATTAATAGGCAATTATATGGCATGCCAAGTCATTAGGTAGTGTAAGGTTAAAACTATATAATGATAAGGACAGATAGAGATGTTGAATATAAAACATATTCCTGATTTAAAGAGGAACTTGTTATTTCTTGCCATTTGATGCTCTTCCGATTGCTCTTCTAGTATTTTTGTTGATTGGCAAGAGAGTTATCATGCAATACTGGTAATCTAGGTTTTGATCTTGGTGAAGTAGGCTGTGAGTTTGATTTTGAACTATAATCCCCAAAACCTGAGCAGTTTTTATTTATCTGTTTAACCTCAAACTTAACTACTTCTTTACTTTACTTGGTGCCATTTGTTGGTACTTCATTTGTACAGATGACTTCTTTCAATAATGCAACTTAATTAAAGGTTACATCCATATTGATCACTGATCTTGGTGGATTCAAATTAGTGCACCATACTTTGTAGCCTTTAGCTCTGTCTAAATAACCAATAAACAACCCCTTTAATGGCTCTTGGTTTCGATTTACTTTGTTTAACATGAACAAAGGCTAGTGAACTAAAAATTCTTAGATGTTCATACTTTAAAAAGTATCCAAACTACTTTTCTTCTAGTGTTTTAAAGTCGATTGTTGAAGATAGACTTCTATTTATCAAGTAAGTTGCTGTCATGATAGCTTCAACCTAAAACTGCTTTGGCAGGCTTGTTGAACTGACCCACCTCACAATTTTTTTTATAAAATTTAGGGTGGATCTCAGCTACTATCTTATATAATTCATATAGTCCCATTGTCATAGGAATTCTACTACAGTTTTGGTAGAGTGTTTTTCTATTTTTCAGGCATTCTCAAACTTGTAACTTAAAATATAAACATTTCTATAAAATACAACACAAGTTATCATACTTCCAAACTTCTCATTTCTTATCCACAATACACAACCAATATTATTAAATACAAATACATCTATAAACCAATCATCAATATTTATAGTATCTAGGACAATGTTAATGATATTACAACATCAAATGCCCCAAATAGCAAACTACATATCCAAAGTCTAAAAGTTATTTGCAATAAATTTCTATAGGCCTAAAAAAGACAAAGAGAGTCCATGATTCCCACATGGCTCACAAAAATAATATAAATCACTGTTACAGGACCCACCTCAACTAGTCACTGAGTTAAGGAAATTTACAATCTCCTAAGAAAGAAAAATGAAAGTAGTGAGTTTTCACAAATCCACTGAATGAAATAGTTTAAATAAATGAGAAACATAATAAGAATAATAAAATAATAATAAAATTAAACTTTTACACTATCTTAATAAGTACGATATAAATATTTCAAAATCTCATGAAAATTATCAAATTCTATTTTGCTCATGCTAAATATGGAACTTTTGCAAATTCTGACATGATTTCGTAAATAATTTTCATAATTGGTTCATATGTAATACATGTCATGGAATTTAAATATTTTTTTAAAAACCCTTACACAAATTAGTACCCAAGGGAAAATCTTGTCATACTCAAATATTCCTCAGGCAGAGCAATGGACATACTCATCTCTATATCATTTAATATCCTCGTCTTACGCATACACAAAGCAAAAAGCTTTCAAAGAGTAAAGCACTCATACACATGGTCCAAAGCCTCTATACATGTATAGACAGGTTTCAAAGATCTTAATCTCATCTATAAACCTAAAATGGAGGGTACCGCATAGTAGTTTGAAAACCACTTCTATTATACAAAAGTAACTCATAGAATATCATTATCTCATACTTTACACTTTAATCTTATAAATTATTTAAATATGTTTTTATTGATACCCATAATATCACTTATAAATATTTGAAGCGTCAAATGATAATACAAATGATTTTGCCATAACTTAGAATAAATATTTCATTTGAATATGGTATAGTCCAAGGAAATTAATTCATCAAATAAAATAAATCATTTAACTTAAGAAAATTATATATTCATCATGCTTCCATGTGTTTTATAAAAAAAAAATTGCATGATAAGTAAAATCTTAAATATACGAAATACTATATATGCGTGTATATATATAAATTCCACTCACAAAAGTGATGACGGTAAACAAAATTACATCCTCAAGACATGTCGGGTATGGGAACCCTCCTAAATAAATAAGAGAAAGTACATAATTATTCACCAGAACAGAAATTAATACACAAATTAATATTTAAGCAAAAATCTTTTGAACAAAATTGTGACATAACGAGTTATACATGTGCCAACTTATGAAATTGATGTGGACTTTGCAACTCAGGGTTTAAGTCATTTCATCGATCTCCTACAAGTCCAAAAATGGATGAAATAATAAATTAGGTAATAATACAATGAATTTCAAAATTAGGCCCAAATTAAAGGGTTTGGATTTTTCCAAAACCCAAATCCCTTTTTTTTCTCTATGAAATCCAACACCCTCAATATATAAATATAGTTAAATCCTTTAATTTAAAAAGTAAATCTTGCTCCAAAGCCTCCAACACACTTTATTACACTAACTTTCTCTCTCTAAAATCTTAAATATCTAAACTCCTCTTTAATTGAAAAGATTTTAATATTCTAGAATTCTAAATCATGCTTAAAACATCACCTACAAGCTATTATACTAAAAACATAATTCATAATTTTTCATAAAAAAAAGGTTTTTTGTGAAATTTTACCTTGAAATCTTGATTCTCTCATCACTTTCTCTCTTTGCAGCACCGCCAGTTTTGAAGCTCCTCTTTACCTTTTCTTTTTTTCTTTTTTCTTTTTTTTCATTCTTTTAAAGACTTAAAAAAGAAGTGAATTGATTTGTGGGATTTAGCTAGAATAAGCCTAATTCAAGAGATAAATAGGTTTTTGGGCTTAATTTATTTATTTATTTAAAACATGGCCCATTCACTTGCATTTGACAGCCTATATCTTACTTATTCCAAAATGGTCATGTCCATCATTTTAGTATAACCATTTTGTTGTGGGGTTGATCTGACTGTCTATCTATGGATTCCATACTTTATACAAAAGTTATCAAATTTTGAATTGTAGAACTCAAGACCATTATTAGTTTTTAACCTTTTGATCCTTTTCCTAGTCTAATTTTGTACCAATGCTTTTCCATGTCTTGAAAGCATTAAAAACTTGGTCTTTACTCTTTAAAACATAAATCCAAAAGCTTTCTTGAGAAGTCATCAATGAAGGTTAGAATATATTTGGCTCCACCTAGAGATTTAATTTGAGTAAGCCCTGAAAATTCAATATAAGTAGGGTACGCAACCCAAGAGGGGATGTGAATTAGGTATTTAAAAAATAATAAAATAATTTATGCAATTACTAATAATATAAATAAACTAAAACACAAGTAATTGCAGTAAATAAGATAGCAGGGGAAAAAAAACTAACAACGGATATTTACGTGGTTCGACCCTTATCCTGACTTACATCCACACCTCGAAACTAACTATGCATGAGGATTCCACTAATTCGGTCTATCTTCGAAGACCTTTTGATCAACTTTCCTAGTGTTAATCAAACATTTACAAATTGGCTTTTTCAGGTACCAATCAAATCTTAATTTGTTTCCAAGGTACTAATTAAACCCTGATTAGTTTTTTAGGTACTAATCAAACTGTCAAGTATGTTAGTTTTACCGAGTACCAACTAGACCCTTATAAAGATTAATTTTGGGTTTAATTAAATTCTTACAATTTAAACTCTCTCAAAGAGTAGATGCAATAAACATTATTTTCTCTATTGTTTGGAGTCATCAAAATCTTCAAAATTTTGCACTTTAGTCCATAAACATTATTTTCTCTATTGTTTGGAATCATCAAAATCTTCAAAGTCATCTAGGCCAACAATCTCCCCCTTTTTTATGATGACAAACATGTATACAATATCTTTTATTTGAAAAGTACATCTCCCCCTTAATTTGTGCTCATTCTACATTTATATTTTTAGCAAGCCTATTTGCTAAAATTCAAGTGCACGTTTTAAACAGCTTAAGAATAAATTATAAAGTAAATTGCATGCACATATTTCTCCCCGTTTGGCATCAGCAAACAAATAATGATATGATCATATTCATGTAAAGAATAAATCATTAAAATCGAAAAAAATAAAAAATTCACACGTTCCCCTAAAGTGTATCACACAAAAAAATTTCTTTTTTAATACATGCATCAAGGTATGATATGATTAAGACAAATACAAAATTAAATCCATGCAACACAATATTTCATAATTTTTTTTTATGCTAAATGTCTTTTACATATCTTCATGTTGATACTTACAAAATAAAATCAAATTATGTATTTTGATATCCAATATTTCTCTGGTCCTCCAATGTTAGTAATTGTTCTTTTTGGAACCTAAATTTGTTTTTCTCCAAATTTTTTAATAGGATAATTAAAAACTTTATGTCCATTTTTATTACAATAATGACAAAGTGAATAAGAATCATATTTAAAGGAGGATTTAACAAAGTAAAATTTTTAAAAAAAATTGTTTTAAAATTGGTTTGTATCCCAAATTACATTTGTCAAAATCACATGTTTTAACACAAGTCATCTTAACAAAATTCTTTTGTCTGTTCGTAAATTTGAAAACAATTTCATTCAAATCATGAGCTTTTTCATAGGATTTTCTTTTTCATCTTTTAAATTTTGATTTTCTTTTTGTAACTCATCTATTTTCAATTTAGAGTCTTTTTGCAACTCATCAATTTCCAATTTTAGACCTTTGATTTCTTCTTGCAATAATTTCTTTTCTTTATGGTTTTTGTTTCTTTAATGAATTGTATTTAAAGTTCTTCAATAGAAGGTTCACCATCATTTACCTCACTATCAGATTTGACATTGTTGATAGCTATAAGTGTAAGATTGATTATTTCTCCTTCATCATCTTTCAACGAATAATCATTCCATGTTGAACTCGATGCCATCATTGCTTTCTTATTCTTGGCTACATTTTTCTCATATAATGCTTCTAATGCATGCCAAAATTCATATGCGAAATTATAATTGAAAATTTTATTGAACACACTTTTCTCTAATGCACAAACTAAATTATTCATGGCTTTTGCATTTAAAGAAGCATTTTTAAAATCCCCTTTATTCCACTTACTTTCTAGTTTAGGAATAAGCTTGTCTTTTTATTATTTTTCATAGGCACATGAGGACCATTTTAAATAATAATCCAAAGATAATAATTAAAGGCTTGCAAATAAGTTATCATCCTAATTTTCTATTAGTTATAGTCATTTCCATCAAAGAACGGAGGTCTAGTAATGGATTGGTCTTCATATATATACTATATCCACTAATGGTTGTCATAGATCACTCTAAGATGGATTAGTCACTTTCTATAATACGAGACTCTGATACCAATTAAAAATTCAATATAGGTGGGGTAGGTAACCCATGAGGGGATGTGAATTGGGTATTCAAAAAATAATAAAATAATTTATGCAATTACTAATAATATAAATAAATTAAAACATAAGTAATTACAGTAAATAAGAGAGTAGGTAAATAGAAAGCTAATGCCGGATATTTACATAGTTTGGCCTTTATCCTGACTTATGTCCATGCCTTGAAGCTAACCGTGCTTGAGGATTCTATTAGTTTGGTCTATCTTCCAATACCCTTTGATAAACTTTTTAAGTGTTAATCAAACCTTTACAAATTGACTTTCTCAAGTACTAATTAAACCCTAATTAGTTTCTCAGGTACTAATCAAATTGTTAAGTATATTGGTTTTACTGGGTACCATTAGACCCTTACAAAGATTGATTTTGGGTTTAATGAAACCCTAACAATTTAAACTCTCTTAAAGAGTAGATACAACTATTTTAACATAAATATGGATATTTCTTTTTCTTTTTAAATGATATAAAGATTATAGAGTATTTCCTTCTTGTTGTTGAGTTTAAATGAGGCTTGTATTTATAGAGATAGAGAAACTAGCTATTTTTCGCCATTGCTACAGTATCTCACCCGTTACTACAGTGTTTTGATTATTGTACAGTTTAGCTACAATGATTTGACTATTATAACCATTAACACAGTAACTAGTCATTGCATATTAATTTAACCATTATAGAATAGTATCGTTGCTATAAGACCGTCGATGCAGTGACCAATGTTTTGAACTTTTGCATGTTGGTACATTTTTTGAAACTCTCAAAAATTTATGCTTTAGTCCATAAATATTATTTTCTATATTGTTTGAAATCATCAAAATCTTCAAAGTCGTATAGGTCAACAGGCCCCGACAGATCAAACTGAATGTTCTCTAGAATAGATTTAGTGTTATATTCACTGGCGCTAAACTTAACTCTATGAGCTTTCTCCAGCACACAATGTTCATAAAACTCTAGGATCTCTGATTTGTCACTTCCAAACACTCCCTAATCTCTTAGTACTTTGAGCCCTCATTCTCCCCAAATATGTTAATCTCATATGCCAAATTTTAGATTTATCAAAATTGATGTCATTTGATACAATCACTGATCCATTAGTAGAGTTTTCATTCCACACATGTAGGCTATTTATTCTGGTACCCTTTATTAGTAAAAAATGATCCTTTAACAATTTTCAAAACTTTATCTTCAATTTTTAAAGAACAGCCACCTTATTCCAATTCTCCTAGTGAGATGAGATTTTGTTTTTAAATTCAGGAATGTATCTCGCATCCCTCAATTCTCTTACTATACCATCATGCATTCTAGTATTAATTATCCCAATCCTAGTAATCTTGCATGTTGTGTTGTTTTTCATTAGTACTTTTCAACCATTTGTAGTATGATATTCATCAAACAATTTTAAGATGGGATATGAAAAGTGCATCCAGAATTTAAGATCCACTCACCTCCAATAGTGTTTTTTAAGGCAACTAGAGTGACTATACTATCATAGTCATCATCTAAAGCCATTGTCGCATCCCTATCTTGTTCTTGCTTTGATTTTAGTTTTGTTTTTTCTCTCTGGGTAGTTCATTCTAAAGTGAACTTCTTTCTTACAGAAGTAGCAATTTTTTCTTTAGACTTGGATTTTGATATACTAGAATTCTTTTCTTTTGATTCCATATTTTCAAGCCTTCCTTTTACTAACAGTCCTTCACAATTTTTTCCATTTTCTTCTTTGCAAATTTTTTTTTTTAAATTCAAAGAAGACTTAACATCAAGAGAGTATCCATTAAATGCTCATAACTAAAAAAAAAGAAGTTGAGCTGAATAATAGCCTTGTCTTCATCATCAATCTTCATATTAATGGTTTCAAGATCAATGATAATCTTGTTGAAGCCATCAATGTGATCTTTAATCGAGCTCCTCTCTGTCATATTCAATTAGTGTAACTTCTTTTTCAAATATAACATATTGGCCAATGACTTAGTCATATATAAAGCATCTAGCTTCTTCTATAGACCAATGACAATATTTTTCTTAGCCACTTCCCTCAAGACTTTATCACTAAACCTGAGAATGATGGCACTTCAAGCTTGCTCAATAATTTTAGCATAATTACCATTTGCCTTTGAAGATTCAAGTCTATCGTTGCCTTCTCCAACTACATCAACTTCTTCAATTGCAAATTCAAGCCCTTGACTAACCAAGAGTGTCTCAATTTTAATCTTTCAAAGATTAAGTGCGTATTTGATTAGAAGACTTCTCTACTTGCCTAAAGAGCTTTTTTTTTAACGCTAAAAGCTCTTTTTAAAATTTTTGATGACATTTGGTTGCAAATAGAGAAGAGTTTTTAAATATTAAAAAAACTACTTTATCTTTACTTGCAAAATTTCAAAATTTGAGCTTTTAAAAGTAGAGCATTTTTAGCTTTTCTTTTTATATTTGTGTATTGATACACATACCCTAAAAATATTTTCTTAAATCTATAGCATATAAAAAAAAAAAAAAACTCTGTTCAACTAATATATTTTTAACGTTTTATTGATAGCCATTATATCTCCTTATCTTTACAACTATCATCTCTACAAGACTTTACCAAAAATATTTATATCATAGATATATAGTATTTTATTTTATTTTTAATTTTTATACCAAACATACTAACTTATTTAATTCGCTAATTGCTATGCGTTATTTTATTTGAATTCTTGTAAGTTTATATTTATCTATGTTTAAAGTTTCAATTATTTTGATAATTATTTCACAATGATTGCAAAACTAAATTTTAGTATGAATTAATTTTGTATTGTCTATAAAACTCTTTTAGTAAATTTTAAAGATTAAATTATAAATTTTATTTTATGTAAAAAAAGATTGAACTATCTAAAATTTAATGTAAGCTTTATTAAGTATCCTTTTTAATAATTTAATTACAAAAAAATACTTTTAACAATGTGTAATTAAACAAACTACTACTTTAAACTAGTTTTTTTAATTAACAACCATCAATCAATAACCTTTATTGTAAAAAAAAAATTCTACTTCTAAAGCTTTATTTTCTAAAACTCTATTTAAAAAGCCTAACCAAACGAGCCCTAAAACTATTTTCTCCATTGAACTTCTCAATATTAAATTTGTGAGTACCCATTAGATTAGAAACCTAGCTTTGATACTAATTGTTTAACAAATGAACCCTAATCTAAGATGAACCAAATTTGAACTAGGGAAATCAAGAATTTAGAATCTAATAAACCAAAGAAAAATTTGCAAACAAAAATAGTGTTAACGTGATTTGGCAAAGCCTATGTCCACGGCCAAAACGAGAATGATCAATGCTATTATTTCAATTAAAATTCAAGGATCACAATCTTGATACTACAAGCTTTACAATGCTTTAAGAATTGATAGAGATTAATAAGAATATAATTAGTTATAGGCTTCTAAAGTACTGGTATTTATCAATAAGATTGCAACAATGAACCCAAAATTTTAACTAACTTTATAATCTAAAATAGTATTAATAGACTTCAACTAACTTCCTGCCATATGTGAACACCTAATTAGTCCAATTTAAATTGTACTTCCACATCAACAAATGATCAGAATTGATTTTTTTTAATCATTTTTTTCATAGACATCTCCAGCAAAGTCACTACATTTGTTCCGTTGATATGTCCCAGTTAGCTTTTAATTGGAATAATTTGCTTACTCTTTCATTGAATTGGAATGATATTTAAGTACATCAAAGTTGCAATTCTCTCTAAACTCTAGCTTGCATGTAAATAACTATTATTTACACGTTTACATTAAATAATTACTAAATGACTTCCACTACATGTTCTTGCATCTCTTCCAAACTCCTCTAAATCACACACGTACTCATTCACATACATCTTTCCTTGCCATGCACATGTATCTCTTAACCATGCACAAATAAAAGTTCTTTGTACATCTCTTTCCCTTTTATTGCACATCAAAATCTTTTCAAGTATTTTGGGTTTCTTATATGCCTTTGAGTAGATCACCTTAACCTATCATTACCCCCCTCCCCTCTCCCTCTTTCATTGGGACCTTGGCCCTAAGGTCTAGATTGAGGAATGGATCCTCAAGTAGTTTCTTCTTTAGAGAGTTTTTTCCACTTAACCATGATTTCCTTAATGAAATGAGAGCCTTGCTTCACCCAACGGTGGTCTAAGATTGCCTTGGGTTCAATTTGAATTTTATCGTCATGTAATTGGTGGTAGCTTGATATTGATTTTGTCAATTTTCCAACCTTCTTTTTCAATAATAACACATAGAATACTGGATGGATGCGATATTCTTAGGAAGCTCAAGCTGATACGCCACTTTGTTAATTCTCTTCTCTACTAAAAAAGACCTATAGATTCTGCTGGCTAACTTTTAAGCTACCCTTTTGAAGACAATATGTTGGCGGTATGGATAGAGTTTCAAGTAGAATATGTCACCCTCTTAAAATTTAACGTCTTTTCTCTTAGCATCAGCCAGTTACTTCATGTGATTATTAGCTTTCTGGAGGTTATGTTTCAGTTGTTACAGCAGCTCATCTTGTGAGGCTAGTTCTTGGTCGACTGTATATACTAAGGTGGTGCCTAATTGGTAATGTGGTATGGTTGAGGTCGGTCTACCATAAAGTGTCTAAAAGGGCGTCATTCTTATGGACGCATTATAGGTTGTATTGTACCAGAATTCGGCCCAAGGCAGAAGCAACTCCATTTGCATGGTTGTCGGTGGGAAAAAAGGTGGCCTGTTAACTACCTCTATTTATTCATCCATTTATGGGTAGTGTGCGAAGCTCATTTTGAGATTTGTTCCTGAAAACTTGAAGAACTCACCCCAAAATTAGCTAATGAACATTGGATCCTAATCAGTAATGATGATTCTTGGCATGCCATATAGCTTTACTGCTCCTTCAATGAATTTTTCAACTCTGCCTTTACTTTGAATAAGTAAGTTAAGGGCAATAAATATACTGACTTACTAAGACGATCAACCACCACAAGGATAGTACTTTTTTATTTGATATGGGAAGGCCTTCAGTGAAATTCATAGTGATGTCATCTCATACTTGACATGGAATGGCCAAGAGTTGCAAGAGGCATACTGATGAGAGGGTTTCAAACTTGACCCGTTGGCAAGTGTCATATGAGGCAACATAGTCTTACACTATTCTATGCATAGAGGGCCAATAAAATTGCTGTACCAACCATTTCTAGGTTCGAAACACACTTGAATATCCCTCAAGAGGGGAGTTATGAAATTCTTGTAATTATTAAATAATTATGTGATAGTTTAAAAAGACTACCACTCAGTTTTTGTAAAGGATTAGCCTTTTGCTTCATTCATATGCATCCTCTGGTTTTGCCTTTTCTTTCTCTCCAATCCTGTCCATATATAGGTACCCTTTTACTGCTTCTTTTATATTTGTCCATAGCTCAGTTTGTGGAGCAAATAGTGCATCAATATTTGGGCTACCTGTCAGTCACAATAGAGCATCGAATGTTGAGTTTTCTCAGCCTGGCTTGTATCAAATTTTATAATCATATATGAGCAAGTTGGGTACCTATTTTTGTTGCTCAGGTGTTGCAATCTGCTGTTCTAACTAATATTTGAGGCTTTGTTGGTCAATTTTATGAAAACATTTCACCTTTATAGATAAAGTCACTATATTTGTATGGCTTGGCTGAAGCTAGTTTTTCCTTGGCATAAATCGATAAGATTGCTTAGATACCCCGAGAGCTCGGCTCATAAATGCAATTGGCCTCCCTTGTTGAGTGAGAACAGTGCCTATACCTTCCATTAAAACATCTGATTCAATGGTAAAAAGCTTGTTGAAGTTTAGCATTGTAAGAGTTAGTACGGTCATCATGGTATGGTTTAGATCTTGGAAGGCAGTTTCAACTTCTTTAGACTATCAAAATTGACCTTTCTTCAGCAAGTTGATGAGTAAACGAGCTAAAAGGCCATAGTTATGGACAAACTTCTTGTAATAATCGATGAGACTTAAAAAATCACATAACTCTGAAATGTTAGTAAGTCTTTGCCAATCTAGCATGGCCATGATCTTTTTTTTTAAATCCACCCCTACTCCTTGTATGGTGATAATGTGACCCATGTATTCCAATTCTTGTTTTCCAAATTTATATTTACTGAGTTTAATGAAAAATTAGTTGTGCCTAGCATTTCAAAAGCTTGTTTAATATATTCAAGATGCATGGTCTAATTGGGGTTGTTTATCAAAATGTCATTAAAAAAATCAATATAAATTGCGAAGGTAAGGGTGAAAAATGGAATTCATGATGGGATGAAATGTAGATAATGTGTTACATAGACCAAAGGGCATGACCTAATATTCATAATGGCCATTATGGGTGCGAAATGCTATTTTAAGGACATCTAGTGGATGTACTCATACCTAATGGTACCTTACTTTAAGGTCCAGTTTTATAAAATAGGTTGCGCCATGTAGTTCATCTAACATGTCATCAATGGTAGGGATGAGAAATCGATCCTTAATAATAATGACATTGAGGACTCTATAGTCTGTATAAAAGCACTAAGTGCCATCTTTTTTCTTTACCAGCAAAATAGAAGATGAAAAAAGACTAATGCTTGGCCTTATAATCCCTAATTATAACATATCCTAAACTTGTTTTCAATCTCAACTTTTGCCAAAGCTATTAAGTGAAACCCGCACAAAGACAAATGTCACCACTTAGTTCCACTATTATAGGATGATACATTATCGTGGGTAAGTCACTTGTCACATCATCTTCAAGCCCACCAACTAGTGCACATATCAGCAAAGTTCAAGCCTTTACCACATTATCATCGAGTCCCATCAATAATACAATTTAAAGTCATATAATTTGATTATTAGACTTAAGAATAAGGTTTAAAAAAGAAATCTCAAAAGAGCCAATAACAAGCCTCCATGTCAGCATGTGTTAGGTTCACATTTCTTACTGACATAAAGATTAGAGCTGTTTAAAGTTGTTGAGATAATTCAGCGCTAAATCTGTTAAGCTCAATGGGATAATGCCTTCAACTCACTCAGCACCTTTAGCTACTCACCTAACAAAGCTTGTCCTTCCAAAAGTACCTAATCCAAAGATACCTAGTACTCTAAACCTCAAAATGGTGTAATGACCCAAATACCCTTGTCTGAGTAGTTACTCCAAAATCCTTTCATGTAAAGGATGGATCTCCAATTAAATATCGCCACATGTCACTCTTAAGGATATTCTCCAAGCTAGCTCTCTCTACGCTCAAAGACTTAGCTCCACTTTTGAATTCAAGTAAGCCAAGAATTGAAACAAGACGCAACCACTCTATGAAGAAATTCTCTCTGTCTTCTCTTGACATTCTCTTTGTAGGGCCAAAAACCCTAGGGAAACTTAGCCATTAAGCTCCCATCTCACTTAAGTGTCGAAGGGCCATCGCTAACCACCCTACCGACGCTTGCCTTTGACCTCGTGTTCCTAGCATTTTTCAAGTCTTCCAAAGCAACCAACTCGTAACCAGTCCTTAGCATCACCTTCACTTAGTCTCAGTCTCAACATTCTTAAGTTTGAAATCCAAATCCAACTCTTGGCAATAATAGGCTCAACTAATCAAATTTTCTTTACTCAATAAACTCCTACTCAATTGGGTTGTCCTAGACCAAAATTAATGCCATATATATATATATATTACAACTAAAAGGAATAGGGTGGGACAACTTAGAACATATGATAACCAAGTGCAAATATAAGTGCAAGTAACTAATCACTGCATCTCTTTAATTTCAACTAGTATAAGAGTGAGTTTAGGCATATAACTATTACCGAAAAGAATATAAAAATTACCATTATCTCCTCCCTCCCCTCCCCTCCCATCCCATCCTACAAGGCTTTTTTTTAATTTATATACCACTTTCTTCTTTAAGTTTTTTAAGAATACCTATTACCTTCTTTAGAGATAATTGGTCATTTCTAATATCAATTTTACCTTTGAAAACTCTCTAAAATAGGGTAATGGGTATTTTAGAAACTTAGGTGGAAAATAGTATATATGAAAGAACTTAAGAGGTAATAGTGATTATTAAAAAAAAGTGTTAGATTTTTAATTAATATTTTAAATTTTTTTCATCTCAAGTAATGTAACATATATCAATTGGACGGTGAATTTTTATAATTTTTAAAATAATTATTATACTTTTTTATCATTCAATTCAATTGGTGCATGTCACATTATTTAAAATAAAAGAAGTTAGAATATGAGTTGAAAAGTGTATTAAACTGAAAATGAGATAATTGGCAGAGAATATGTGAGTATAATAATAACTAACAACCTAATTTATTGAAAGATGCAAGGTAACCATGCTAATTATTCCTCGGTCTGTTGATGTTTGAGTATAAAATCAAACTATTTCTTGCTCCAATATATTGAAAATCAAAGTACAAGTAGTAAAATTATTGCTAAAAAGAACATGATCGCATGATTTGAGTTTTAGTATTATCATTATATACAAATTTGTGCTTGGTTTAGTGTGGGTATGTTTAACCCTTCTATTTATTAGTTGGTACAATTGATTTCATTAATACAATATCAAAACTTTATTTTGTTATTTCAACCTTGTAAAATAAATACGATTTGTATGAAGCTTAAAGAAGAAAATTAATTTCCGGTGGATTTATAGAGAATGGTTAACAAAAGCATCAATTTGTTTTTTTTAATGAAGTATTTCATTCATAAGCTACATAAAAGTCTTCATATTTAGTTTGTTAAATTTAATAATAAAAATGAAGAACGAAGAATTATGTTGTCTCATTTTTGTTTGAAGTACAAATGAATTGGCTAGGATCATAAGATCATAGCATTAGCATGGACACAGACAGATTAGGTGACCTCATTTAAGAAATTTAATTTATTACAAGTTACATTAATATTGCTACTTCCTTCAGCTTCTTCTTTTATTTATTACATCTAACGACTTCACAAAACTACTTTTAAAGCTCCCATTTCCTGTTCTGTGGAGAGAGTTAATTGATTTTACGAACCCTAAAAGATCCCTTTTTAATTTCATTGTGCTTAGACTTCAATTCAGATTAAGCGTATAAGCACCAATAATTGGCTGGTAGCATCACCCAGATGTGTATTCAAAAAGCATATAACAAGATTGTCCTCTCTTTAATTATAATTTTGGAAAGCATTTCGTCTATTTCAATATCAAACGCGACAAAACAAATAAAGAAAGAGTAGCTATTGATCCCAACGAGTTTTTCCAATTTTGCAATTGAATTGCAAACACGTGTGACATTATCTTATCGTCAACACGCTACAGTAATTTAACTATTACCTCAATTAGGATGCCGAAATTTTTGGATTTTGCAACCTTAAGAAATTATTTTAAATATGCTTGATTTTTTTCAAAATTTTAAGAACCCAGCGTCTTTTTTTTTTACTTGCTTGTAAATACTTCCTTGAATTTTAGAATAATATCATCTTTTATAAATAAAAAAAATACTTCAAAATTCAGTTAATAATAAATAAAATAAATAAATATTATGTGTAGAAAATGTTTCGACAAATTTTTATAGATGCTTTTGAAAATTGCAAGGAGATCTCAAGATTTTATTGGTTCTTATATATTGAGTTAAATGAATAAATGGTGGAAGGAAATTTGAAATAGAATTTGAGTGTTGACAAATAATATAAATTATGTCATATATAAAAGAAGAAAAATTAAATTCTAAATAATAATTGTACTTGAATTTATAAAACATAATAATAAAAAAAAAGAACATAGATTAGAATCCAAACCCATTTCCTGTTTTTTCATGTATTTCTTCTTTTATTTAGGAAATAGCTGTAAAGGATTAATCGAATTTTTCTTGTTAATTGGGTTGTAAAATTTGGATTCGATACCTTTGACAACTTTGTGCTCCGAACATGATGTTTGTCAGTTCTGGTTTAAGCCTAATCTTAAGCTGGTTCTAGTTAAGATCTTCGAAAAAGCAAATAATAATTTCAAATAATTCAATTAGTTGGCCTATTCTAACAATGGGCCCAACGGATACAAAACGTAGAATAAAAAAAATAGAATGCAAAGCATTATTAAAGAGAAAAGTGTCTATATTATCTAGCATAGTTCTTGATGTCATAAACACTCTTAGATATGTATTTAAAAATACCAAAATAAAGACTCAAATCGAAATAAACTGTGTGAGGTTTTTTTTTTCTTTATTTATTTGTAATATGTTATTGAAATATAGGGAGCACAAAAAATTATGAGAATTAATTTTTTTTAATATAAAAAAGCAAAAATTCAAATTTAAAATTTCTACTTCAATTGAGTAATCTATTACAAACCTTTTATTATTGGGTCATTTAAATAAGTGCAAGAAATTATATTTGATAAGGGATTTTTTTTTAATTAAATATAATCTAAAAATATTTTAATATTTGTTCTAAGATTATATCTAAATATAATTTAGACTACTAAACTCATTTTGCAATGAGATGAAGAAGAGTCATTTTGCAATGAGATGAAAAAGAGTGGTAAGTCTATTTATGGGGAGGTTTTATGACATAGAGTCGTTTTAATTTTTATAATTACCCAATATGAAATTTTATTATATATTTTAATTTATATTATTTATCTCAAAATTTAATTATATATTTTAATTTATAGGTTATATTTTAAAGTTGAAAATATAATAAACATTGAGATCAGTGATAAAAAAATAAATATGCAACAAAAAAAATTTAAAAATAAAATAAAAATGTTGGAGAAGTGCTCCATGAATCGGTTGATGTCGATCCAAAAAAGTACTTTATAGATTTTTTTCAGTTTAGAGTTTAGATCTAATTGTATTTTTGTAGTTTATTTAGAAATTTGAACGTAAAAGAAAGTTGTATTATATTAGAATATGTTTCTTGTAAAGATAAGTTTTGTATAGGTTTTTATAGCCTATAAATAAGCTTGGTTTCTTATTGTAAATCATCAGTAATTCAATATACATATTTTACACAAAGCTTCTTAGTTTTTTATCCTTTTTTTATTGTTTTTATCATTCAACTCAAGATTCTGCATCCTTACTTATTGAAAATCCTACAGCCTATTGGTAGAGTTTCGCCCGTCCTTCTCTGTGAAAGACTCAAGCTCTATACACACTTGCTGCGTCATAGCCCAAGTCTAGCAATAGACCTCGCCTACTGTTTTCTAACTCAGGTTTAGCAATAAGTCTCGCTTGCTAGTAAAATCTTCTAGTCTTGGTTTCTCTCAAATTTTGGGCGACTTTTGTCTAACCGAACACAGAACATACACAAACTTGAAACATATTCTTTTTGGCAAGCTCGGTGGGACAACATTCCTTTATATTAGTAACAACTAGACAAATGGCCAAAAATAGCAGAGGAAAGAATGGAGTTAAGTCATCCACGACTACACCACTGCCACTCAGAGATCCATCAGATGTTGAGCAGGATGGGACTAGTTTGGCCCACACCGAAAAAGATCTGCTGAACTAGCAGTTGGAAGAGATTCACCGTAGTACTCTTCCGTACCTCAGGCTATTTTCCACGCTCAATATTCAATGGCTAGTTTCTCATATCGTCTAAGAAAATTAACAGCTCAGCACTATGTTAACCAACCAGATGGTTGCAGTGTTTTGACTTTTAATTGAAGATAATAAAAGCATTAGTCTAAGCATACTTAAGAACCTTGATACAATGAGGCAGAACCAGACAGAGCTAATAGCTCTACTTCAAGGTCGACCAAACCTTGAACTATAAGAGTCTCGAAGACAATAGCATAATCAAGCCAACCTACCCTATGGTTTAGTCAATAAATAAAAGCATCCCAAAAGAATTGACTCTTATAATTCTCAAGTCCACCAAAATCAGCCAAGATAAATTTTTAATTATGACCAAGCTGGCAACATAATCAACTTAGGAAGTCTATACCAAAACCAAGACCAAATCGACCAAGCTTGTCTAAGCTGATTCAGTTTGGATCTATGGAATCGGTGCAGCCCACTAGTAGTCCTAGGGAACCTGAGCTAGACCATAATATACTAGTCAAAGCATTGCAGAACATGGGGTCAATTAGAATCCTATGACGCGTTCTTCTTATAAGAAGCCCAACCCTTATAGTATAGATACACTTTTTCCTTTTCTAAAGGGATACAAGATCCTCGATTTTTTATATTTTAGGGTGAATAAAATATCACCACCTTTGAGCACATCTCTATATTTAAAGTGCAGTATGGCGAGGCCAATTCATCTCCATTGTGGAAACTAAGGCCATTCGACAATTCTATAAATAAATAAAAAACCTTCACTTGGTACACCTACTTGGTGCCCAAGTCAATTGCCAATTATGAGCAAATGGAGGACAAGTTCTATGCTGAGCTTTACAAGCTATCTCCAGAGGTCACATTTACAGACTTGGCTATAGTCACCCAAATGCCGGGCGAATCGATTTCAAAGTATATCAGTCGATTCAGAAAACTTTAGACACGATGCCAAACGCAGATATTGGAAGCCGACTCAGTACCTATGGTTATTCAAGAAATGTCCTTTGCGATGAAAACACTTTAAAAGACATTGTTTTTGTGATCTATAGAGTTGGCGACTCGAAACTCAGAAATGAGCGTTCTCAAAGGGACTTATTATAAGAATCAGTTGGAGGTCCCAAGCCAATTCAAAAATTGAATCAAAAGAGTATGACTCCGATGAGGAAGTGTGCCTTGCTGAGGTAGTCAAAGGTAAGCCATATGAGTGCTCAGTGTTGAAAAAGATGACGTTCAGCAAAGAGAAGAAGAAGATCAGTAAAAACACCTAGATCGTCAAAGAATATTCCTTTGATCTGCTAAAAGCATATTAGATTTTTAATTGGTGGCTGAAGGATAAGCAAATCAGATTGTCCAAAGGCTATACCATTCTCCTAATCGACTAAGGTGCAGAGAAGGACTACTGCAAATGGAATAATTCTTGGTGACATAGCACAAATAATTGTGTCATTTTTTGAAGATTCAGAGGCTTATCAATAAAGGCTGACTTCTTTTTAGCTCGAAGGGTAAAACACCCTTCGTGGAGACATATCCCTTCCCCGCATCAGGTGTGAACATTGTTATCCCTTCCTCAAAAAGGAAATTATTAAGAGCGGGATTGTCCACAAGAGTCTAGATGCTAGACAAGCCAAGAATTAAGGTCCAAGTTAATAATTCGACTCTAGAGGCAACTAGAAAATGAAGGGTGGTCATAATAAAGCCAAACCCAGAGGACTAGGCGACCACAAAGAAGGCTTATTTTACCTGCCCTCAATGTTAGACCACCTTCCATAAGATCCCGGGGTGACCTAAATGATACCAATACCCCTCCACTGCTTTTTTACATATATTTAAACCCAAGTAAACACAATTGGCTAATAGAAGGTCAATAAGCCAAGGAAGAGTGTGTTTAATCAATTAGGGGGACAAATTCCTTCATATTATAAACTGATCAAGACTCAAAAAATGAGAATACAAAGATGCGAATAGCTTGGACATCTCAAACGAGCTACCTAAAGCCAATGTGAGGGTCAGAACTCTGAAACCTTGGCAAAGATTGAGGACTTCAACTAAAAGCTCTATGGCAATAAAGCTTCAAGTGAGTAATGGCCTTCTCGGCTAACCAGGAGAGGTGGTAAACTCCAAAAGAGAGTCTGAATACTGGTTGATAGAAAAACTAAACCATTTAAAGTGAAAGAGCACCAAATTGACCTTGATGGCCTTAACTCACTAATAAACCAACCTTACTAGGGGGCAACAAATGAAGAGACCTATACATAAAGTATTAAAATGGTGGTCATGTTGTAAGACTGTGATGGAGCTCACAAACCCTTTGGTCCACCAATAGGACCCCAAAGCCACTGACGCACTACCAATAGCCCTCACAAGTTACCTACGCCCCTAACCAATGTCAAAACTAGGATCTTATCCCTTATAGGCCTTTAAGGTTCGATGGTTATATCCATCCGACTGATGGATTCATTACCCTCAAGGTTAAGTCGGCCACATAAAGAAAGATGAGTCATTCTATGTGGTCAATGTACTAAGTAACTACAACTTCCTTCTTGGGTGAGATTAGATTCATTCGAACAAAACACTACCATCCAACATGCACTAAATAATTTTCAAATAGCAACCACACGGGATAGTCGAGATAATTCATACTGATCCCAAGCCATTCAAAGTGATGAACAAGTAGATCTGTTGCATTATACGATCTAACCATCACTACTGCTTTATTGAAACGGGGTGACCCAGGTTGATACAGATAAATGCTTAAGTCATCAAGGGCAATCTAGCTCACCCTACCACGATCAAAACAGACTGACCCATTGTCTATTTTTTTATGAATAGATAAAAACATACATCCGCCCAGCTGAATGCATCTATAAAGATGAAGTACAAGACCCATAAATCTGTCATGAGTTAAAACTAGCTCCAAAAAAGTTAGACGATCACAACTCTTAAAGTAAAATGAAGGAAATTAACTTAGGGGAAGTAGGCGACCACTGGCCGATCTTCATCATCGAGGGCCTATATCCAGCTTACAAGGATAAATTATTGGCAATTCTCAGAGAATATAAAGATTATTTTACATGGGACTATACTGAGATGCTTGGCCTCTATAGAGATTTAGTCGAGCATAGTTTACTGATCAAAGATGAATTTCGACCATATAAGTAACATATAAGAAGGATGTCTAGAGAAGTAGAGGCTAAAATAGTCAACGAGATAAAAAGACTTCTTAATGCAAGATTCATCAAACCAGCCAACTATATAGAATGGCTGTGCAATATCGTCCCAGTGATCAAGAAGAATGACAAACTAAGGCTTTGCATAGATTTTCACAATCTCAACCTGGCGACTCCAAATGATGAATATCCAATACTCATAACTGATATGTTAGTTGATTGGGATGCCTGCCACCAAATACTCAGCTTTCTAGATGGGCAATCAAGCTATAACCAAATATTTATAAAAAAAAATTGACATTAATAAAACAATATTCAGCTGTCCTAGGGTGATCAATATTTATGAATGGGTAGTCATATCGTTTGGACTAAAGAATGTTAGGGCGACTTATCAACAAGCCATGAACGCCATCTTTCACAACATTATCAGTCGATTTTTATAAGTTTACATTGATGATGTGGTGATCAAATTAAAGTATGATGATCGATACTTGGCTGATTTAAGGATAGCCTTTCAAATAATGCAATTGAACTAGATCAAGATGAATCCCTTAAAGTGTGCATTTGGCATCTCGGTTGGCACTCTCTTAAATTCTTGGTACACCAATGATGGTTAGAGATAGACCATATCAAAGCTAAGGCAACCATGAACGCTCCTGCACCAAAAACTAATATAGAATTACAACAGTTGATCGATAAAATAATTTTTTTGCGATGATTTATTTCAAACTCACCTGAAAGGCTACATGCATTAGAAGATTTTAAATGAATTGCTCACCATTAGAATATTTTTGAAGAAATTAAGAAACACCTAACAAGTCTGCCAGTTATGGTAACTTTAAAATCAGGACTACCTCTTCTTCTTTATACATTGTTCACCTAAGAATCGATCGGTAGCATATTAGCACAAGAACAAAAGGGTGTTGAGAAGGCAATGTATTATCTTAGTTGAGTTCTAAATGATGCAGAGACCACATATAAGGAAATAAATAAAAACTATGCTTGGCCTTATACTTTTTGTGTACAAAATTACGATACTACTTATTGCCTATAATAGTGCATGTGATAGGCCAAACGAAAATCATAAAATATCTCCAATCAAAGCCATTCTGGAGAAATCAGCTTGATAAATAGGCGATTACGTTATTAGAATTCCATTTAAAGTATACTCCCCAGAAGGTAATCAATGGGCAAGCTCTGGTCGATTTCCTAGCTGATCATCTTACACTATACAGGAAAATAATTGATCATGAGATCGGCATGTTGATCACAAGTTGGTAACTATGGTTCGACGGCTCAAAACCTAATCAGCCCACTATAGCAAGAATCGTGCTGGTATCCCTCACAAGAATGAAAACAAAGATGTCATTTTTCTTGAATTTTCTATGTACTAATAATCAGGCCAAGTACAAAGCATTTATCATTAGGTTAGAAGTACTTGCTAAGATGGGAGTCAAGGACATTAAAGTCAAGGGTTGTGAAGAATGTCAAAAGTATGGGTCGATACATATCACCCCCAACACAAAAAAATGCATGTCGTGATTAAACCTTAGCCATTTAGAGGTTGGGCCATGGATATAATTGAAAAAATATATCCACCATTGTCCACATAACATAGGTTTATCCTTGTAGCGATCGATTACTTCATGAAATGGGTCAAAGCGATCCGATTAAAGATGATTAACCAATAATCGATCATTAAATTCATCAAGAAAAATATTATTTATAGGTACGATCAGTATAAATCAATCACGACGGACGAAGGGACAGTCTTCACAAGGGAGGAAATGAGTAATTTTTCTAAGGAATTCAGTTTTAAGTTAATACATAGCACACCTTATTATGCTCAGTCAAATGGCTAGGTCGAGGCAACAAACAAATTCATCATCTGAGGGTTGAAAAAGGTACTTTTGGATAACCTTAGGTCATGGCATAAAAAGCTCCAGATGCAATAAGTGAACAAAGTCAGCCAAAAAATGGCCACTGGTACCTCGCCTTATTAGTTAATTTATGGGCATGAGGCAATGGTCTCAATGGAATTAACTGAAAGCTCACTGAGGAGGCAATTCCAAAATGACCTAGACCCCTCAACAATACCAAGACGTTATGTTTAAATAAATGGGTCAGTTGGATGAGCACCACCTCGAAGCCTTGAATAAACTTGAAATTCAAAAGAAAAGGGTTAAAGGCTTATAATAAAAAGGTCGGGTTTAAAACCTTTGGCCAAGGTGACCTAGTACGGAAAGTAGTCATCCAAATAGGTTCCAAGCAAAACGACCTTGGAAAATTCAGCGCCAATTAAGAAAAGCCGTTCAAGGTGGCTAAAATGTTAAGCAATAGGGCATATTTACTGAGCGATTTAGATAGAGAAATTCATCCCAAGTTGATCAACAACAAATATTTGAAAGCTTATCAACCAACTATTTGGGAAGGGATAAACAAGTTAATTCTTTAGCAAAACTCATGATCATAAATTAAGACTAGTCGACTTTATAATAATTAGTCCAAATAAAAGCATCTAAATAGTCAAGTCGATGAGGATATTAGGTTACATCGAATTGGTTAATCATTAGGCCAATTTCTAGTTTTGGACTTTAAAAGATCAAAGACTTTGTATAGGCCGGTCTATTTTTTGGATAATTAGGGTCTTTCATAATTGTTAGAGCAATCAGTCTCGTTAGAACAACCTCATATTTTAATATTTGTTTCAATCATTTCATTTAATAAAACTTGAACGTTTTCTTCGGTTTAAACATTCAATGCGCCAAAAATTTTCTATAATTGGTCAATTATGAAAATTAATTTCCTAAATAACTTGAATAATTAAAGCTATTTAAAGAACAAGTCAGATAATTTCAAGAAAAAAAAATTTCATTAATTCGAAAATGTACAAATAGGGGCTTTACTAGTTGATTACATTTGTTAAGTAAGGAGCAAAAATCAACAATAAAAAAGTCAATCATCTTTACCTCAGCCTCTGCCTTGGGAACTAAAACGTTCTTGAGCTTTAATTTCTTTTTTAGCTCGTCTTTCCTTGGGCGTACCTCTAGGACTTAATTGCTTAGATTAAGGGAACAAGTCGTTCTCTCTACTTCTTCTTCACTTATTTTGGCTAGAGCACTCTCTAGTTCTTTCATTTTTTACTTGGCAACCCTGTTTTGATCCTCAAGCTCTTGCACCTCAAACATCAGCTGGACCTCCAAATGATCCAGAGCCTCCTTCTCCTCAGCCTCCTTAATCATTTGAATGGCTGATTACTTCTTCTTGGCAAATGAGGTGAATGAAGCAACAAAATCATTTATCTATGTCTTTAGGCCGACAAAGACATTGTCACTTATAGCATTGCCAGACAGAAACTTGAGCTTCCGGTTCACTACTATCACATGTCAATCGTCCATCAATAAATTGACATTCTTCCGTTCAATCCTTTAAGTTCATCTATCACAGCCTTAACTTCGTTCTGAGCAAAGGACGAGCAAAAGACCTCATTGGTAAAGACTCGTCAGCTGACTCTTTATGATCATTGGATGACTCCTCTAACAATAATGACAACACATCAGCAGTTGAAGTCATAGCACCCAGAGTCAACTTTTTAAGAGCAAGCTTCCCAAACGGTTGATGCCGAGGAGCCTAAGGTGACTCTAAAAAAAAATAGGGCTCGGCCTGTCACTTGTAACTTGAGAGGTAAAAGATTGACTTGTAGGAGTCAATTACACAACTGGAGTGCCCAATTGCAGTGAAGTGATCAATTTCATAAGCATTTTAGAGTGGATAATCTTTATTTTGTTAGCTTTTTTATGGTCATCTGCACAAAAGAAAAAAAAAATAGATTATTGAATGTAATTAAATAGACCAAGTGAACGATCATTTACCTTGACACACTTTCTTGGTAGAGCCAAGTCTTCCTCTACTCTTGTTGTTGGAGCGTTCAATGTAATGGGAATGGCCTTTAAAACACAAACAAGAAAAATCAATATCAGAACAAAGGTCGTGGAACTAAAGAGAGTACAAGTATTATCTTGAAAAGTATAATCATCAACCACCAAAACCAAGGCAAGATCAAGAGTTGGTTTATAATAATTATTTAAGTAAAATTCAGTCCAAATATGCCGATCTTTTCCCTTATTAAGAATATTGCAAGCTATGTTGAATTTGATAGTTAGGATTGGCGGCCTCTGATCCACAAAAAAAATGTTTGAAGGACACCTCCCCAAGCCATGGGCCACCTTCGCGAACCCACTTAGATTGGAGTTCAATGGTTGCTCAGTTATGTTCCAAGACCAATTCCTTCTTTTTTTAGTGACTTTGTCTTTTCATTTCATCTAAGTTATTATAATTGTATTTAAAACCAAAAAATCTTTCATAGTTAAGGATCTCTTAGATGAGCTTACCCTTTGTCTTTTGTCAATCGAACTTGTACAATATCAACAAGATTAGTGTCAGTTGTAAAATTAAGTAAGAAAAAAATTCTTTCTATAGGTATTGTAAAATAAAATGCAATCAGTTCCTCCTAATTGAAAGACTCAAGCCGACCAGGAGAAATGGAAAGATTGGTTATTTGAAGCGATATTTATAACTCATTATTTACAATTGTGACCTCTTAAAAAATCTTAAGACTCATAAAAACCACTATAGCTCTAAATTTTTGGTTGGCTAAGAAGAGATTGGAATGAAGGACGGCCTAGACTAGCCCAATTTGGTGACTTGCCTATTGAGGGCAGTAAGTCTCAGTATTACACTTATTATTATTGCCAGCAACAATAATAACACCATGGTAGAGATCTTTGATAATTAGACAGGCGACCCAAGATTTATGCTCGTCAATATTAGATTCAACTGCCTCCGAAGAAGACAATCGTCCCTGATAAGCTTAGCTGGTCCACTTGGAGCCAAAGAAGGATAGACTAGATGAAAAAATTGCCTATCATCTAAATAGGGGGTTGAGTAAAATAAAGTAAAGATGTTCTCAAAACTCCCCTGGTCGAGTTGCCATTGGATTAGTTAGAGGGCATAGCAACGAATGTGACCTTTAAGAGGTTAGGAGGTAACTTTGAAAAAATAAGAAAACTATGCGGCAATCTAGAAATAAAGTATCCAAAGAGGACCAGTTGCATTTGAAAAAGTATCCTCGTCTTTACTTAGGATGATTTCGTATAAACTCTTATAAAGATGAGAAAGGAGAAAATGTCATAAGGCTAACTTGGTGCCATTAGTTATAGTGATGGCCATCTTCAATTACTCCTTAATAATCTTTTGTGAAGGTGGAAAACGTGCTTACCTACTGAGCCAAAAGAGTAAAACGTGCATCTTAGAGGGAATGCCTGACTTCTCCCTAAAGTAAGTCATGAATTTTTCAAAACTTACTTCTGACCTAGAATAGTATAGGTCAACAGAAGTTACTGAAAGATCATCATTAATGTCAACCCCATAGATAGGGACATTGAAGACAACAATCAAATCATATAAGGTGTGGGTCATAAAGCCAAACCTAAAATAGAAGACATTCAAGGCCCTAGACCAAAAAAGTAAAATGACCGACATCAACTTATTATATAGAGCAACTTAGTACATAGGTAACTAGATTAAATCATAAACCCCAATTGACTTCTATACAGACTTAAAGTGGGGTTCTAAGCGATTAAACATCTTACATAATCACTAGACGTTTTTGGCCAATACCTAATAAACTTGGAAGTCATCCATACAGATAGATATATTGTGTGGGTGGCCAAACCTAGGAGGGTGGTTTTTGTGAGCAAGAAAATAATTAAAATAGTGAGGAATGACGGAAAGATTATAAGGACCTAGAATATACTGGGTGAGTCATCTTTATAAGACAATACCTTATGGACAACCTACTCATCGACCATTCTAAACTTAGAAAGAAGATCTGGGGGCGTTTCTTGAGCCTTGGTAGATTTGGATTTCTTGGAACAAGCAGGAACAGCCGATTTAGAGGCCATTACAAATGCTATATAAATTAAAAGATAAAATCAAGATAAATAAAATAAACGAAGAAGAAGAACAAAATCAATAAAAAAAGATCAAAGAGTAAAAGTTTGAAGTTTTACCTAAAAGATTAATGAAGAACTTAAAGATTAGAGAATGCTTAAGAGCTGTTTGCCTTAGAGAGTTAAGAGAAAAAGTTTGGAGAGTAATAAAAAGTGAAAATGAAGTTCCTCTCTTCTAATAGTGGCATAAAGGCTTTTAAAATGAACTGTTGCACTCAAATAGTTGGGCATTTAATAAAAAGTTAATGGATATATTTTTACTTTTGATGAATTAATAATGGTAATGATTAGACCGTTACTAATGACTATTGACATTTAATGATATGACAATTATCAAAATTGTCAAAAGATGAAGAATTTTTTTCATACCTCCAAGAAGAAAAATCGACCAAAAAATGTAAGGCAAGTAACAATCTTGAGAATCAAAAGAAACAACCAATTTATGAGGGCTGAGAAAAAGGTCATGGGTCGATTTTGGCATCCAATAATAGCAAGAGATGATTTGAAGCCTACTAACATATTATGGACGATGTTTTCAAATGATAGAAGATTAGTAAATGACACCAAAAGCTCATCATCTTCAGGGCGATGTTCTAGTATGAGGGTGAAGTCTTATAGGATAGTTTGGATAATATCGGACGATTTTGCTACAATGAATAGTTGTGGATGATTTCATAAAAACCTTTGAATTTGGGTTGATTGCTCTCCAAAAGGGTTTAAAGATAGTGGAAAAAAATAGCCGAAGCTGATCTATATCATATTATAACTTGACGGGTGATTCCCATGAAATAAAAGACATAGAATGGTCATGTCAAAATAGGCAAAGAAATGAAAGCTTGGCAAGATTGGAAGGTAGAGCGGTCGATTGGTTAGAGCAAAAGCATGCTTTGGGCGATTTCAAGATAAATTGTAAAGCGGCCTGAACGAAAATAAAACATCAGAAGCTCCAAGGCAATTTCAGATATGTCATGTTTTATTAGGCCGATAAAATATTGGAAATGGTAATTGCACGATTAGATTAAAAAGAAATAAAGACCGGACAATTTATGTAAGGTAAAGTGTATTGAACCAAGATAGAACAATTGCTGAGCTCAAAGGCGACTTTGGTGAATGATTGAATAAAGAAAGGTACCAAGCGATCCTAAGAGGAACGCAGGGGTAAATTTTAGACATTGGTGTGATCCGAGCAATTCATTGGAAAACATTAAATTATGAGCATGGTCTCAGATGATTTTGAGTCAATAAACATGTAGCGGGCAATCACAACCAGCTAAGTATTGCAAGTTTTGACAAAAGTCATATTTTTAACCAGCTTGTAGGGGATATTATTGATGCTAGCCCAAAAAAGTACTTTATGCGCTTTTTTATTTTAAGGTTTGAGCCTAATTGCATATTTGTATCTTATTTAATATTTTGAACATAAAAAGTTGTATAATATTAAAATTATTTTCTTTATAAATATAGGTTTTGTATAAATTTTGACAGCTTATAAATAAGTTTAATTTTTCATTGTAAATTATCAATAATTCAATACATATTTTACACAAAGTATCTTAGTTTTTTTATCTTTTTTATTTTTTATTTTTATCATTCAACGCAAGACTCTATGTCTTCGCTTATTGAATATTTTACAGCCCTATTGATAGAGCTTCGTTGATCTTTCTCCGTGTAAGACCCAAGTTTCACAATATGTTTACTGTGCTACAGTCCAAGTCTCACAATAGATCTCATCTATTTCTCAACTCAAATTTAGCAATAACCTTTATTTGTTGATAAAAAATTTTAATCTCACCTTCTCTCAAATCCAAAGTAATCTTTGTCTAACTAGAAACATGAGTATACACAAACTCGAAGCATATTGTTACGAACAAAATCTTACTAAAAACGAGCTTACAGTTTTACAGAACAAAAAAAAAAACGAACTTTTTCTTTGTTGAAAGTCAATGTCTGCATATCTTGGCGGCTTTCGGTTCCAGCACGCTATTGCTTTTTTCGTGAAACACAAAAATAAATAGAATGACATTGCAGTTGCTTGAAAAAACAAAAATGAAATTTATCCTGTCTGCTTTAGAAGGAGACTCGAAGTCTGTGCCTTTCTCTTTTGTCAGCATTTAATTTAGAGATATATTCTCTATCAATAATGGTACCTTGATTTGTATTGGAATCCCTATCATTTAGATTTGGGTAATGGCTCAATAATTCATTCCTCATTCGTTCGGAAATAACTGATAATGGTATTTCTCTCTCCGGGTCTTATATTTCACAAAACGTAAGTCATATGGATTATTGGCGAGTTTGGGCTCAGATTGAATTGTTTGTTTTTTTTTTCAAGAAATGCTACTTGCATCAGCAAATTAATATGAGTTAAACGGACAGTACTCAATGTCCTTTTGACAATTCACTACCGTTTTCCCTTTACCTCTCGCCATTTGTTAATTAAATTGAGACGTATAAAATAATGAAATATTGTAAAAGAAAAATGGAAAAAGGAGCTGAAAATAAAGCTCAAAGAAAAGGAAAGCAAAGAAATAGAAACAAATTAAAATAGAAAGATCAAATAAGTACCCTACCGGAGTCCATAAAGAACTACAAAGTGTCCCCTCAACTCAACCTTCACCAAAAGAATACAAAGGCAAATGTGGTGACCACCAGCTCAGCGATGAATGAACCCATCATCAATAGTGACAATAATATATAGTAAAAGTGGTAATAATCAAACCAACAAATGGTAATTAAATATATCAAAAGATGAAGGAAAATCGTAGTAACATAGTGAACTTGAGGGCCTAAAAGAAAATAAATTAATAACAGTGGCATATCTCCCTCTCTCTAGAAGATCAAAGCAAGCACAGCCAATCCCAAGGCCCATGCGCCCACCATCTTCTGAACGGCCCTGATCGATTCTGCTTTACTCTGTCAAATTTGAACCACAGATTCAAAATTATTAGATCTGAAATATTATATTAAATAATTAGAAATTATAATCAATGCCGTCATGATTCATGAACCACATGTGTGTACTATGTACTGTGTATGATTATGACATTGACTTTACTGTTCTTATTTCCCGGTGACACAATTACTATTCTTGATTTAACACATGCTAACACTCCACCCCCACCCCGACAGCCCTTGGCGGCGCGTGAGATCAAAAATAGAAGACAATTCAGTCACTCTTTCTCTACGTTCGCTCCTGAGTGGGGCGTGGACCTCACACGCTCTAACAACGCAACAGAGACTACACAAGTAACTCTACATTGTCATCGAACACAGCGACAATGCCTAGCACGAAGCACAAAAATAAAGTTTGCTTTAGGTTACTAATCCGAGTTCACTAAAACTAAACTTACTGAAACAACAAAAGAAGACAATCAAGAGTACAGATCTTTATATTTCGGGTTCAGGATCTAGCTGCGCATTGCGCATCCAGACGGAAAACCCAGTAAAATATGAACAGAATCATGAACTTAAAGACTAAAGAGGAACTAACGTACCTCGTCGTCAGCCGCAGCTGGAGCGGGAGATGAAGCCTCGAGGCTCGGTCCAGGAGCCTCTGTCGGCGGAGCTGGCGGGCTCAACAAATCCGGGGAAGGAGCCGGCGCTTGGTGCTTCTTCGACTTCTTCTTGCTAGGAGCCGGGGCAGGGACCTCAGCCTTAGGTGGCGAGGCCAATGGAGCCGCTGGCGCACTTTCCGGCGAGGCTGTGGGACTAGGTGCTGGAGGCGATTTCTCTACGGGAGCCGGAGCCGGAGGAGATTTCACTACGGGAGCCGGAGCTGGAGGCGAACTCACAGGCGTAGCCACCGGTGGAGTCGATGTGGGAGCTTGTGCCGGAGCTGGAACATTCTCTTTAGCCGGAGCTGCTGCCGGAACAGCGGCGGGGGCTGGTGAGTTAGGCTTAGCCGGGGCTTTTGCAGGAGCTGTAGCTGTAGCTGTAGCTGTAGCCGGGGCTTTCGCAGGAGCGGCAGATGGGCTGCTGCTCTTGGCCGGGGTTGTTGACGGCGCAGCCGCCGGAGCTGTACCGCCGACACCGGCGACAATGACGCAGATCAATGCAAATGCAAGTACGCTTTTACGATCCATTGGCTTCCAGTTAATCACGCGGAGATTGAGTGGATGACACTAGCAATAGTGGCAATGAGTATTATATATAGACTAAATCAAAAGTAACGGACGATTTTTGGTTAAATCTGACCCGTGGAGAAACAGGGGACCAGCATCCCTTGGCCCCAGCAGTAGCCGTTGGATTAACGAGAGAATTTTGGGGCCCACTTTTAGTATCAAACAAAGTGACACAGTAATGTGGCGCTTGACACAGTCTGGATGGGGCCCAAAATGTGAGGCCCATTCGCTGCATGTGATATGAAGCAATAGATTATTAATTAGTGACAAGTCACTAATTTACTTTGGTTACGACTTTATTAGACATTAACATAAAATGATCTTATGCCAGATTTGGCTTGTGATTGTGTTAGGTTAGTTCACTTAATATTAGTTTGTATAAGAAGATTACGACATGCACAATATTTCTATTAAATGTTAATTGATGTAATATCTTTGACTAATCTTACTGCACGTGTCACCGACAAAGTTACTATTTTTATTATGTATTAATACGTGGGTATGTAATGATATCTTACCTCATTATTTTTCATCATCTTTCAATGATTTTTAAGATGGCTTTGCATTGTGATAATTTCTTTCTTTTATTTTTTTTTTTTTGAAAGTCATTGTGATAATTTCTTAGTATCTATATGAGATAAATAAATATATATATATATGTTTTTCCCACTTGTCAAAATCTATATTTGAGTTGGCCTAATATGAGACACGTAATATTTATTGAGAAGTGAGTGTTATTTTTTATTAATAAACAAATTATTTAATTAATAAGAATGAACAACGGATTGGATAGTAACTCTTTGATCGAGTAATTGTTATCTCAAATGATCTGTTGCTGGAGGAGTAGTTGATACAGCTGGATGATTAGGGGGGTGGGGTCATTTGCCAGGGTGACACCCCAACGAGTGCTGCCCACGTGGGGATTCGCGACAATGGATGTCGAGGAAACTTTAGTTGGATTACCGGCCCACCGCCAAAACCCGGTCCCCGTATGAAAAGCTGTCCGGGAAACCGTGCCCTGTGGCGTGTTGGTTGTAAGTTGCAACCTAAAGCCTAAAATTTATTTCTTCTTTGTACTATTGAATATGATTTGGGCAAAGGTTTGAAGCTGGCAAAAGCAAATACCAAATAGGTCTACGTACACTGATTACCTTTCCCGTAGAGAAATACATTCTACTTTACTCTATAATTCTCCTTTACTTTACATATCTGTAAGGCTTTCGAATTTTTCTTTTTCTTTAAGTTTGGTATGGCTCTTTTTAATTTTATTTTTTTTTTGAGAACTTAAGTATAATATGTTGATGTGTTCATGATACAGAAGTATTTTCTTTTTGAGAAATATTTTCAATGTAAATGTGATCAGGCATAATTCTAAACATATGTGGAATCATAATTTCCATTAAAATGCCAAAGTAAAATATTTTTTTGAAATTAAAGTAAAATAATATTTGAAATAGTTATTAGTTGTATGCGTATATGTCACCAACTTGATAATATTTTATGATTTGTTGGATTATTTTATGATTTGTTGAAGAAAAAAAGTGTTTTTTTTAATTGGTAAAGAAAAATAATGATATTGAATAAACCCCAAAAAGTTTGAGGAGCGACCAAATTTCTTCATTAAATGTATAAAATTTTAAAAGTAAAATTAGGAATAGTTTGAGAAAAAAAAAGTGATATTAGGTTTACATAACATTCAATTATGACATAATATATATTAATAGGTTTAATGCAATTGTTACATTAATAATATAGTGTTAAAGTCAATAAATATTAATAAATGTTTTTTTTACATCATTCAAAATCAAACTCCTTCCATCTCTAGTGAAAGGAGGTTCAAATTCTAAAATTTTTGTTTCCACTCATTAAATTTTACTAATTGAACTTAATACATACAATGTATATTGTTTATACTAATATTATATTAATTAAATATAAAATTGAGATACAAACTTTATAAATATAATGTTATTTTTAGCAAGTATTTAAAATGTACAAGTGATTATAGTTTAGTGGTAAAGGAAGATGTATAGTAGTCATGAACTCGAATTGTTCCATCTCTGTGTCAAAAAAAAAAAAAAAGTACCCAAAATAACATGAATTCGAAATCCCTTATGTGTATTTCAAAACAAAGCCAAAAAAAGACCGACCAAAATAATGCTTAACAAGTATTTGTGTGTAATTGTTTAATGATGAAGAGCTAACAATATATTTATTCTTTCATTTTAGTAGAAGTTTCAAATTTAAATCTGACTTCTTCGATGACAAAAAAACAATGCCTAACAAAGACGCGACTCTTTAAGAACAAGAGGCTAAGCCCAAAGAGGATTTTGTTGCAAGGACAAGCAAGTTTTATGGCCTTATGAGCTAGACTTGTCAATAGACCCTACAATCACAAATGGGCCCAATTATCCCCGGTCCTATTGTCTTCTCATGGATAACACCAAGGTCTTGTCTTTAATAATATTAGATCATTTATTATTTGTATAAACCAAAGAAAAGTCTTGGGTAGGATATCTTAAATGCACTCTTCTAATAAAAGTAGAGAATTGGTTTAGGTGTGGGCATTTGTTTTTGGACTTGAAAGATCAGGACAAAGATCAAGTTCAGAATTTGAGGCTTTTTGGATTCTTTTTTTAAGAACTCGAAAGACTCAATTTGAGACATTTTTCTACTTGATTCAAGATTTGTCCTGAATTCAAAATAAAAAAATAAAAAAATAGAAAATTTTCCAAAATAAATTTTTTTCAAATTGAAAATTTATTAAATTTTTGCCAATCGGATTTTATTACATTATTTTTATTAAAAAAACTGAAACAATTATTAAGATGTCCATTATTTAAACTGAAATTTGAGAATTTGAAATTGTTATTTATTTTAGAAATTGAAAATTTATTTTTAAAATGTTATATCATATATGTCAATGTGAATTAAATTAAAATATTTGTTGATTATTGCATTATATTATTTGAATTTGTTGGTTTGTGATGAAAAATGTATATATTACTTGAACTTGTGAAATGTAAATTTTGAAAATGATGGATTTATATGTTGGAGATCTAGTATACTTAAGTGTATGCATGTGCAATAATATTTATTATATAAAATACGTATCTCATATATATTTAAAGTAATGAAATAATAAAAATAATACAATAAATAATATATTAATCATATTAATATATTTGAAAAGTTAAAAAATTACCAAAATATGTAACGTTTTACACGTGTATCTTAAGAGTCTGTTTGGAGACTAATTCATTAGCAGTTCTAGTCATTAATTCGGTGGACTTAGTAAATTAAAACAACAACTCTAAATTCAGCACTGGATTAACTCTTAAACTCTTTTGAATTTATTTTTTCTTTTATCAATAAAATAAAATTTTAGTTGTTATAACCGGTAATCATAGTAAAAATAATTTATAATCTAGTTTTAATATTTGAAATCAATTGACAAGAGATCAAATCTCTTTTTCTTTATCTATTTTGGCTGACCACCCTTTGAAATAAAAAAAACAATTACTTTTGTTTCAATGCAACAACGGAAAATAAAAAAATGAAGCAATTCAATTTTCACAAATGCTTCCTGTGGTATTCACACACACACACACATATATATATATATATATATCTCACATTAATAATCTAATAATATAATATATATTCAAATATTACACTTGGCTACCAAATTCAAATAAATAATATTATTATAAATAATAATAATAATATAAAATAAAGAAATGGATGATAACTAAATATTATTATAAAATATAATAATATTATATAATAAAATAATATATTATAATATATAATAATAAGATATTTATTATTATTTAACAATTAAATAATTATTTTATGAAATGACTATTTTATCTTTTATTAATAATTATCAAGTCTAGCTCTTTAGTGACTTCCACCATACTCACACTTGGATAAACTCAACTGAATGTCTACAATATGTCACGTGTTATTATACAGTTAGTAAATAATAATTATTGACTAATTATTATATTTAATGCTTAAATACAGATACGCACGCATTCTCATGGTAGTGTTGGATATTACTGGATTAAATAGTTTAATCTGGCACGTTGTCCCAGTGCTCAATGAGTACACTCTATATCGCGAGATTCCCTAGGTCTACGCTCGATTCGTCAAATGGAACTATTACATGAGTCTGTGAACATTGCCCCACACACACGTCATGAAAATACAAATCAACGCGTCAACCATGCAAGTTGAGGTCACAATGCATACGTATAATTCTTCCGTCATGATAACCTGGATGTGCGGGGATATAAATTATCACCGTCAAATCCACATGTTTTAATCCATATCGTATCTCCAGACTTGTATCTCACTGAACAATATGTGCAATCTCCTTTGTCATATTGTTACACTTTGCACATATTATTACACCCTGACAGAAACTATTTCTTGGAATTAAAGCTTGTGGCCACAAGACTTTTTGAGATACAGTCTCAAAACATTTAGATATCTAATTCTCTATGCGAGTTGACTGATCTCATATCTGTACACACCAAACTCCATAAGCATCGGACTATACCCAACGGTTACACCATGAAAGGTCTGTGACATGCGTGGAACCAAAATATAATGGATCATTTACAAGCCCACCGTGGCACTCAGGTCAAAAGAACTACCATCTATACTTTATAGGTATGACATATACTATTCTATATAAAGATGTCCATCGACGGACCCGCATCAGTAAAAATCGATCAGGGACAATATTCGAGAACATGCTTGCTTAATTGATATTTCTTGACACCTGATTGCAACTCTTGCAACTATACAGTTACTAGTATATTTATGGGTCTATGTCCCATTATAGGTAAGGTTCCAACTCTTAGATCTTCGTTGAGTATTATAACCAGTTAACAATTAGTTGTGTTAACATTTAGCATTTATATCTATTAGCGTGGCCAACTGTGGGCCCTTATCTAAACTCTTTAAGATCAGATTTGAACTCTTTCAGATCATAAAATTGTTGTAATGTTACATTGCATAATACTCTATAAATAGGTATTAACGATTTAATGAGAATGTACACTTGTATAAATAATAAGTATATATATATTTAAGGTTGGCACATAAACACTAATCCTAATATTATATAAATTTTTTTACTTAATATCTGTGTTTTACTTTTAGTGAGATTTTGCCGAAATTAATTTGAAGAGTGCCAGCCTACCACCGAGCCTACAGTTATACAATTGCAATCAAGAAATGATTTTAATTTATGATATTCAATTAATACAATTTAAAATATACAAATTAGAGTGTTATACATTTAATTAATTCTTTAATAATATTTAAAATGTTTAATTTATTACATACAATTCATAATTCATTATACGTTTAATTTAAAAAAATTGGATGCTACACATTTAACTAATACAATTTCAAAATTTAAGAATTTTAGTTTATAATATTCAATTCATAATTCATTAATCTGTTTGATAAATTTGGGCGTTACACATTTATTTAATATATTTATAACTTTTAAGAACTTTAATTTCTTATATTGGTATTTGTTATTTGATACTTTTAATTTTCTTAGTTAATTATTATTATTATTATTATTGGATTACATTACATATAATTAGAAAATATTTTCAAACTTTTTTTTGAAAATGAAATTAGATGAAAATAAATAATAAAATAAACTAGTCCAATGAAATATAAAATATAAATGCCTTTAAAAAATTCAAAACATAAAAATACAAAAAAAAAAAGGCCAAAACTAACCCAAAAACTTAAATTTAGCTCAATGCCCTACAAATTATTTTAGAAAAATTATGGGCAAAATTTCTTTTAAAAAAAATAGGATTAATTTGGGACATAGGCGAATAAATCCAACTGGCCTAACTAAGGCCCATGTCTCAAACCCTGTCTCGAGAGTTGCAATCCATCCCAAATTAACTCGTATTAATTGTTTCAAGATGGGTCCCAAATTGAATTCTATTTAAAACTAATTTAGGAATCCCGAGTGAGACTTAGATTTGTTTGTGTCCGTCCCAAATCTAAAATGCCCAGCTCTCTGTCCATATATAGAGTGCTATCTCGAAAATTCTTCTAATTGAAGTGGTTTTTAATATGTGAGTAATGAAATAGTAAAATAATTTATTTTTAAAATTGTAAATTCACTTTAAGAATGTTACATCACATATTATTTTATATATTTTTGGAAATCTAACATTATTCATTAAATAAATGGTTAATTAGTTATTATTGCAATTTATAATTAATTAATTTCAAAATAATTATATATAATAAGACTTACCAATAAATACATGAATAACATGATATTGTTGGGTAAAAATTTATTTTAAATATTATTCAACTATATATTAGAACATATATTGTTGCATATTTGTAAAATAGAAATTATCAACAAGCAAAACAAAGATAGAATATGACATTGAGTATAAAAAGACATACTATAGAACATTGTCTTAAAGTCAAATAGTCCTCCCCTCGTGTAAGTAGTGACGGATCTATATAATTTTAAGATTCAACTCTATGCTCACAACTACTCTCCTCGATAAGCACAACTATCGAAAGATCATACCTAATTTTTATTGTCAAAATTACTCAAAATACAATATGAAAAATATAGTCTTTTAAAGTATAGACACATATACATAGAATACTTTTATTTTATTTTCTCTTCTTCAATTACACACACTATTAAAATCACTTTTCTCTTCTCTTTTTTTTTTTCACACATTTACTCTAAAGAAGGATTAGCACTCTTTATATAGTTGTAGGTAGTCTAAATAATAACTCAAGAATTACTAAAAGTATATTAAAATATATTAACTCCATATAATAAAAATATATAAATATTATAATAACTTCATATAATAAAAATATATAAATATTATAGCTCCCACAATAATAATAATATTACTATTATTATAAATAAATATTTATAATCTCTCTAATATTTAATATATATAAAACTCTCAAATAATAATAATATATAATTATTGTAAATCACACATTTAACTTAAGTTTAATGGTTAATTTAAAAATATTATAATCATATGTAATGATAATACTTTATTACTAATTATTATATGTAAATTATGTAATTTGTAAAGTATTATAAAATATTTTGAAAAACTTTTTCTCAATGGTCTCCCACAAGATTTGAAAACCTTTTATATATACATATAAATTTGAATACATAAGAAAATATAATGCACAATCAATAGTAGAAAAATATATTGAAGTAATATTCTATTATATATTAGATATAGGTATCTTTCGGACTTAAACGTATACTTAGTGCTGTAGAATTCATTTGAAGAACTTGAGTGAACTATGTCTTGAACTCGACTCCTTTGACTAAACTTTAACTATAACACACATAATAGTAATGAAGACTTGGTTTTGTAGGTTAGCACATTAATAGCCTTGAGCTTTATCTTGATTCTAGTGAAAGATCTAGAGAACAATCTAATTCTTATAGCCCCGGCCTTACGATTACTTTCATATAGGTGAGTCCTCCAAGGGTATATGTGACTTATATCTTACAAGAAAATTTTGTCTAAGACTCTTAGGGTAAATATCCTTCCTAATGTTAAATAAATAAGCTCTTTTACCATAAATATGAGCGGAAGCATATCTCCTTTAGGATATGTCTATAATACAAGTACTAAATAAGTCTTGCAATATAGATTGTTCTTGCCCATTGAACCTCTTTTGTGGAATTGCCAATCACAGAGGTTGAGTTACTTCCATAGGTGATCTCCCTTGTGGGTTTAACACATCTCCCTCTATAATTTAATAAGACTTTTCTCAAAAGTCTTTTATTTATAATTTCCTTCAAAAATATTTTATTTTTGAAATTTTATATAATTCTTTTTTTGTATACAAACGGGTTTAAGCATATTCCCTACAATAATTTTATAAAACTTTTCTCAAAAGTATTGTATTTATAATTTTCTTCGAAAATCTTTTATTTATGAGTTTTTTATATAATTTTTATATTAAATAGTATGCTAAAGAACTCTTTATCGGTGTGTATTAAAGTTGAATTATTCTTGAAAATTTTTGTCCATTGGCTTTGTTATACCTGATACAATTTGCTTACTCAAATAAAAATATCAGAATAGATATATAATATATATATATATATAATAAAATTCTCAATTTCAATAAAAAAAATGGGGGTAAAAATCTTTTTTTTACTTTCTCATAATAATACATGAAAAACAAATAATAAGAATAATTAATAAACCGTCACATTTAAAAAAAATTCTTAAGACTACTATTTTATATAATTTCTTGAAATAAATAATTTAAACTACATCATGCCCTCGTGGTAATGCATTCATTACCATTACAAGTCATATTTATATGCATATATATTTATGTGACACATATTAGTCATCAAAGTAAAAACATGAAAATATAATAACTATGCACAATTATTTCACAATTAAAAGCAATAAAATTGTTATAAATGCAAAATGATATGCAAAGAAGATATACAACTAGTTAATATATGGTCACTTTAAAATGTATAAAATGACCAACAAAAATTAAAATAATTAGACAAAAGATCAAATACAATATTTGAATTGTTCAATAGCTCAAATAAAACTAAATATCACCTCTTAACCCAATTAAATTAACACTTATTCGCAGAAACATTAACTTGTATAACTCTTGCACATGATAATTCTTATCACTCATAAAATATAGTAACATACAATTTCCTTTAACCTTAACAAATATTTATATATTTTTTAAGTTTTGCACACTAATAGTTGGAGTATTAAAGTCCAAAGATATAGATAAATAGTCATTAATCAAATAACCATTTTGTATTAAAATTAAAATAAATATTGAGTGCATTAGCATTAAAAAGTGCTAATGTGATAGGTAAAAAAGCATCCAATTGATTGTATAGAAATATATATAAGAAGAAGTAAATCAATCGACAATGATATAAAATAAAACATACTTCTTTTAAAATATTACAATACACTAAAGAAGTATAACTTTGAAAAGTTGATTTCAATCTACCATACACCACTTATCGATGTCATAACATTTACTTATATTAAAAAAAATACCAAATTGTTTAACATCAAAATATAAAATATATCTAATACACTTGTATGGTATCTCTTTTGTATTTTGCCCAAACTAAAAGACTCTATCTAGCTAGCAGTATATTATATTAAATATATTTTTAACATTCAATACACATATTTTATCTTTCATAAATTACTAAGATTAATGTATGTTTCGCCAATTAAACTTGTTATTGATTACCCATAGTTATCAAAATAGTAAAAAAAAAACTATAAGTACTTTAATAAAATTTATTTAATGACTAGTATTAAAGATAAAATATTAAAACATGCATTAACAATTATATTATCTTCATATAAAACAAAAAAGTTTATGTATACTACTACAAAGTAGATCATCATACTCAACTAAGATAACTGATCTTTTAAACAACCATTAATCAAAATATATCTTAGTTATTGAATAAAAAGTATTAGTAAATTAAAATATATATATTTTTTTATTTTAGCTCATAGAATTGAATGAATAAATATTTTTATAACCAATTATAAAAGTGTAATTTTAAGAATTTTTACTAACACTCTATCTTTTACATGCTTAAAAAGCTACAAAAACACTCAAAGTTGTAATTGGATTTACAAATTAAATATTTGAAGATATTGTATGACTTTCCAAAGTAGTAACACCTATAAATTATACTATATATACTCGAACAAGGTGATTTAAACCATGACTACATATTTCAAGAACAATATACATTCATGGTTTTAAATCATTTGTTCGAGTATATATAGTATAATATATATGCATATTAAAATTAATACATAATAAAGTTAAAATTAATACATAATAAATTAATACATATGTAACAGTGATATGATCACAAATTAATCATTCAACAAATAACATGATAATCTTTTCATGTTCCTTAGTTATACTTTTAAAAAAAACCACTTAAATATAAAATAGTAACACTAATAACTCTTGCGAATATAATAACAACCAATAAACATACAAGACCTATTTTGCTTTAAATTATTGGGTAAATATCTATTTTAAACATTATTCTACCATATATTAGAACATATATTATTAAATATTTGTAAGATAGAAATTATCAACAACCAAAATAAAGATTAAATATAGAGAAATAGTAAAAAAAAAGATAAAACCTGACCTGAGCATAAAAAGACATGCTATAGAACATTGTCCTAAAGTCAAATAGTCATTCCCTCATGTAGATAGTAATGGATTTATATGGCTCTAAGATTTAACTGTATGCTCGCAGCCACTCTTCTCAATAAGCACAACCACCGGAAGATCATACCTAGTTTCTATGTCAAAGTTGCTCAAAATACAATATAAAAAAATATATTCTTTTTAAAGTATATGAACATATACATAGAATACTCTTATTTTATTTTATCTTCTTCACTTACATATAAAATACTCTTATTTTATTTTCTTTTCTTCCCTCACACACACACACACACACACTACCAAAGCCACTTTTCTCTTCTTTGTTTTTTTCATACACTCACTTTAAAGAAGAATTAGCATCTTTTATACAGTGGTAGGTAGTCTAAATAATAACTCAAGAATTAATAAAATTAATTTAATATATAGTAACTCCATATAATAAAAATACATAATTATTATAACTCTCATAATAATATTATTATTATAAATAAATATTTGTAACTCTCTAATATTTAATATATATATATAACCCCATATTTAATATATATAAAAACCCCAAAAAATAATCATATATTAATACTGTAACTCACACATTTAACCTAAGTTTAATGGTTAATTAAAAATATTATAATTATATTTAATGATAATACTTTGTTACTAATTACTATATGTAAATTATGTAATTTTTAAAGTATTGTAAAAGGTTTTAAAAAACTTTTCTTCAATAGATATATCTTTTAATTCTCCTTTTTTTAGAAAGAAAAAAGAATGACATATTCGTTGGAAATTTCATTAATAGTTTAAAATTTTGGATACTTCCTTTAATTTAGTCTCAAAAGAGACTGTTAAACTTTTGTTGCCAAATAAGGAGAAAAATGGAAAAAAAAAAGTCCTTTACAAATTTAATTTCATAATTTTTCCACTCAACTTGCACTAACAAATTTTTTTCAAACACTCTATAACACAAAATTCAACTATTTTTTAATCCAAAAGTTCAACAAGAATTTGTGTGGAAAGCAAGTGCATTGTTTTAAATTTGCAATTTGAAGAAAAATATATGGTAAGTTTGAATTTGTTGGTTATAAATTATGAAAATTAGGAGTTGAAATTAGAGCTTTATTGGAAGTTAGAAAGTTAGGGTTTTGGAAAAGATTAAAAATTTGTTATGAAATGGGAGATAATATAATGGTGGTAGTGATTTTGTTTTTTACATGGGAGAGGCAAGATTTGAACTCAGAATCTCTACTTTAGTGAATAAATATTGTACTGTAAGCTCTTTACTATTAGGCCATTCAAGTAAGTGCAATGGTGGTAGTGATTTTAGAGTGTATTTTGGTGGAAAAGTTAAAAAAAATTGTTGAAAAAAAAATGACAATACACTGTAATAATCCATTACACTATTATACCACCCAATGATTACTTGATATATTTTTTAGGATGAAAAAATTTAGGATACCATTTGAAAAGTGTAACAATATTCTTTTACAAATCCTCATTGCGGTAAGAAAAATAAAAGAAAAAAAATAGTTAAAGGTTAAGAAAAATAGAAGAAAACAATAGTTAGAGGTTAAGTTGGTATGTTAGGAGACAAAAGGTGATATGGATCCGATCTTCCACTTGACTTATCACTCCATATAGGATTTGAAACGTGGCTACGTAAGGGAGCTAGACACATTAATCTTCCTAGTATTGATACAAACTGCACATGGTTTTATACACTACTCTAACATTGGTTGAATGATTTTTTTAAGAAGATTACCATTTTTAATTACTTACTCCATTTTATAATAGAAATTTGTCATATTCATTTACCGTTATTGTTTTTTACATCGTAGCACATCAATGAGCATTTAAGATTGATTCATTTGCATCAATGTAAATACCCTTGGGTATTACCCCAAAGATGTACAGCTGCAAGTATATGTATATATATATATATATATATATATAAATGCATTTATCATGTTTGTGTAATTTAATAATATCGATTATTATTGACTTTTGCATAATTTATTCTCTTAAAATTTTATAGATGAAAGAAAGCCCTTATGTAATTTTATACACAATACTCTCATGATTTATTGATCATCAATTGGAACCCATATCTCCTTTAATATATAACTACGGACAATGAGTACTTCTATGGTGGTAAGTGGTGGATCGATGTTAATAAGATATGTATGTTACTGTTTTACTATAAGTGTTTGGTGTAGATTAAATAAATTTATTATGCCTTTTTTTTTTTGCTTTAGATGTATCTTCTAGCTAATTACCAAATAAACATTGGATTGTAATAAAGATTGCTTTCATTGGTCGGCTGGTCACTATATACGACTCTAACATAAAAGGTTATGTTGATGGAGTTCTTGAGGCTTATTTAGCACATGTGTGCACAATGATGCACTATATCTTTATCATACTCATTTTTTTATTATGAGTGACATGACATTAGATTTGTCACCATTTAGTGTTGTTTGATTAAAAGAATGAGTGCCTCGTTAAATAGTTTAAAGCGGTGATTTTAGGGTTTTATTTAAATGTACATTGAACATTTAATGTTGTGCCAGACATTTGGCTTTTAGCCTAAGAGTGGATTATTTTTAAGTCAAAAAATGGCAATTGATTTGTGGAGTAATAAAATCCATTAAATCATTATTAATGGTTTTGTTAAAAAAAAAATTGCTTAATTTTTAGAATATATGATGATTGTGCTGGAAGTCTCAATTGAATATTTAAGTTTATTGTAAAAGTTAAATATTGTCGAAGTGTTTTATATTAGCCTTGCAAGTTTAGGAATATCCGAAGTATAGGAAAAATGTTGCAGAATTTATGGCAAAATTTTTAATATAATAAAAATACAATTATAACTAATTTAATTACATATAACAATCATCAAAATTGATGCATTACATATGATAAAGTAAAAATATGTCAAAAATATATAATAATTATCAACATCTACATCTACAAAAATAAGCATATGTAATAATTATCCACAAGTCTAAATAATTACATGTAACAAACATCCACATAATTAAAAAAAATCTAAGAATAAGAAAAAAATAATAAAATTCACTGTAATATCATCTGCTCAGTTCTGATCACTCTATTGGTGTGTATGTGTTGTTTATATCTTCTACAAGCATTCTTTGATGGTTCCTCCTTTTGTAATGGTATACATTTCTTCTTATGTTGACCAAATTGTTTACATGTAATTGGAGATTGGACCTCAACATTCTATACCTCATCCAAAACTATCAAATTTGATGGATGGCCAATGAGATTGAAAGAATCGACATATGTGACCATTAAGTTCTCAACTATGTAATAAAAATAACAAAAACCTTGATGTTGTAAACTAACATATCTATATATGACAATTGACAAAAGTCAAACTTTCTATTATTTTGATCATCCCATTCCTACTCCTGTCCTTCACAATAAATTTTAAGTCGTCAACTCGATAACATTCTCATAGATTGATCATAGTGCTTCCAGATCTTATAGTTTACCCAAATGGTCAAGTAAGATGTCTTTTTTTTTTTTTACAATGTCTCTTCTATTCTATAACCTAGTTTGTATTAACTCTCATATCCATTCAACTAATGCAGTAATAGGTAGGGACCACGACTCCTCTGTAACTGTATTAATAGTCTTTGTAATATTAGTGGTAATAAAATCATCTCTTAAATGCACTCACTAATATAACCCACTTAGTGCAATCTACTTCCTCTTCTAAAAACTTTGTTATCTTAGGGTTCATCAATTGAATGTTATTTAGTTGGTTTTGAAAATCAGACAGTCGATACAACTTTACATCAATAAAATACGTTGTTAGAAATCATTCTTTTTTTTTCTTCTTGGCAACTTGTATTTCTCAATTATATTCCCATTTAAGTGATCAATACACACCCCATGGTAGGTATTGGAAAACACTTTATGAATAGCCTTATGGATGCTAACATGTCGATGCGATACAAAGACCATATCATTGATATCTCCAAAAACTCTTTGTAATTCTTCACAAACTATTCCCAAGATACATCATTTTTTGAATCAATAATCCTTTATGCCAATAGAAAAATATAATTATTTCCATCTTTATAAACTGTTATAAACATAAAATCAAGATATGAGTTTTTTAAGAAAATACTATCAATAGTAATCACTTGTCTGATACAAGAGTGAAAACCCTGAATACAAGGACCAATGCTTAAAAAAAGATACAACATGTAGTTGCCGCATATTCACCATTAGTAAGAATAAATATTTATATATATATTATTCATATTTTGTTTAGATGTTATATGGGTGAAATTTGATTTATGTATTGTTATTAATATTGTTTACATCTAATAAGATCCAAATATTAGCATTGGGTCTATTTGCTAGATTTTGAATTTATTTTAGAGACAAAATTGTAATACTTTTAAAAGTTGAGGGTTAATTTATAAATAGTAAAAATTACCCTAGTAATATATAAACCTCATTTTCTCTCTCAAAACCCTAATTTTTCCCTGGAACAAGTGAGAGAAAGATAGAAATAAAGAGAGAAGAAGAAGGAAAGACAAAAACAAATTGGGATTTTAAGCTTAATTAGGTATATCATAACTCTTTCAGCTTCTTGGTGTTAATTACATTGTTTTTTGAAAATATGCTAAATTAGGGATTTAATATGAATTTGATGAGATATGTTGAGAATTGATAATGATTATATGAATAAATTGATAAATCATGATAGATTTGCAAAATTTATGTAAGAAAGTATTATATTTCAAAACTTGAGTTTTATTTTCTATTATGATTTGTGCTAAGATCTTTATTTTGGACTAAAATATACATCTAGATGATCATATAAAATTTTTATTCGTTCAAAATACCATTAATTAAAGTTTTAGTGATTTTCTGAATCTAACCCTAAGTTTTTGGAATCTGTGAGTCTCTGTAGTATAATTAAAAAATAGGAATTAATTAAATGACCAAAACACGTCCGAAAATTATTCAATTTGGTATATGAATTTATTTATATGTCTAATATGACATACTAAATTTTCATGGTCAGATGTTTTGTATTCTAAGTTTTATGAATTTCATAGTATATAGGTATCAGTAAAGAATTCTAAATAATAGAATCTGAAGGTTTGAAATCGAAATTCATATAAAATTATTTGGGTAGCATTAAGACAAGAATATTTTTTTGATGAACCCTCTATGAGTCTATAATATCCCTGTCAAATTTCATGAGATTTTGATAATTTAATAATATGTTAAAAAGCTGATATTGAGATCTATTCAGTGAAAGATCGTATTCTGACAGGTTTTTGTTCTAGTTTTGGAATTTAAATAAAATATGGTTTTATGGATTTAGTATCTTATATTTTATATAAGATTTAGTAATGTACTAGTATTATGATATTCTGATTTCATAAGTATTGGACTTTGTTTATGCCTTAAGAAAATTCAGATAAAGATAAATGGGCAGTTTTGGCAAGTTAAAGAGTATAATAGGTTAACTTGAAGAGATAAGTAAATGACTTAACAAGTTACTTTAAGTTTTCAGTTTTGTGATTATATCTATGAGAGAATTTATTTTTGATGTTAGGTTAAGGAGCTTGAGTATTTATCGTAATCTTGTAAAAGATAAGTATACTAGACTTTTAGTGAAATCACAATAAACGTAATAATTTATTTATGCATGATTTGTAAATGTGCTTTGAGATGTATTTATGTTATGTCTAAGTATATTTTGATATCAAATGTGAAAGACATATGCTTATAAATGTAAGCATTAACATTGAGCATGGATATACATATCATATTTGTTTATTAAAGTAAGCTTTTTCAAAAGAAATGTGTTTAAGGAAGAAAGCTTTTGAAGTGAAATATGTCCATGAGATATGTTTTATATTTTTAGGATGCTTGGACTCACTATTTGCTTAGTGGGCATTATATGTGATATGTGATAGGACTTATTGATGATTATTGTGAGGCCTTTTGGATGTATGGGATAATAATATGTAACGCTATATACTTCAGGTAAAATCGCGAGGAAGACAGCGTGACGTAATGCCCCACTAGTGGTTAATAATGTAATAAGGCCTTTTGGGGGTGTGGATGGTGATACGTAACACACACTAACCATAAGCAATCTGTGAAGGGGGACGGCAATACAAAACATCCCAAAAGTGGACCATTCGATGTTTGAGTCCATGACTGTTCTATGTGTAGAGCTTGATACCCACGAGTGTTTTATATGTATGTCAATATATGCGATATATGAAGTCCTACTAAGTGATGGTTGAGTGATAATAATCTTATTATATGTTTTGAAACAATGTTAAGTGCTTACTTGACATGTGATTTGATAAGATTGAAATTTTGATTCATTATAGCATATCATGCCCATGGATTGCTTATATGTATAGATGTATTTTGGTATATGAAAAACTAATATACTTATTGAGTTTTATACTCATTATAGTTTATTGTGATTTTGGGTAATTAAGATACATGTGTGCGTAGCGGATTCGACAAGGTTTCTGTTGTCTCTTGGTTCTCTAAGTTATTAGGTTGTTAAATGTTTAATTGATGGACACATAATTTAAAATATTTAGTTTATCCTTATCGAATAAGTATTTATGTATTATTTTATTAATTGTGATTGTATTTGGTTTATGTTCTATCAAGTATGTTTATAATTTAATTTTGTGATAAATTTATTAGCAACTTACTAAGGATTCTTATGCGAAATTTAGGTTTAAATTTTATGTAATATTAATTATGAGTGCACATCATTGTATTAGTGTAGGTCATATCGTGTGTCAAATCTTTTCGGGTCTGGGGCATGACACAAGAAGTGTCTACTGTTATATATCTTTAAACGAGTCATAGTGCTTGGGTTCTCATTTATGTATGTTAAATTTATACCAAATTTCTCACGCACATCAACTTGAATTCTTTTGGTCTATAAATTCTATTGACATTTGTAAATTTTTTTATTATTATAGCAATAATATAACTCTTAAATTAACAATGATCATTACATGATTGGTCTAACTTACATATGTGCTCCTTGTTGTTTATTTGTAGATGAATTATTTTTTAGCATCTGTCAATATATCACGAACTTGCTACTTGTATCTTTCATCATCACATTTTGTCTTAAACCCATATTTTGTAGACATATGAACTTTGAAGCTCTAATTACCCTTCAACGTAAGTTGTCTAATAGCATCATATAGTGCATAATTATTAGCAAACAACTTCCCAACAACAATTATGCCTATTCCTAAACATGATGACTTATTCGATGAATTCAAGTTTGAAGGTGGTATTTAAGGGAGAAAATAAAATGAGTTCTATGGTTCAACAATGTTGTCTTACTCATTTAAAAGGTTTGGACATAAATTATGAATTGTCTCATTCTATTGTGTGCGAATCATACATAGCATTGGTCTCCCTATTAGATAAATAGCCTTCACCACCCTCCTATATATCATTCAACCTATTCACTTCTCTATCGTCATCCATATTACAACTATCATGGTTATCTTCAACTGTCTGACTATCATATTAAGCATGAGTTAGGTTATCATTATATCTCAATGAGGAACATTGGTAGTCAATTATGGTGTTAGTTAGAATCACAACATTTGGTATTGTTAGGCGATGTACTACTTATTTGGTTACTTTGCTTGCAGACATAAAGTGATTATGACAGGCTTATCAGTTCTCTACAAGAGTTTGAGCAATCTCATCACTTGTAATGTATCTAAGATCCACTGTAATACATATAGGTACCAATTCTCTTTAATTAATGCCCATGAAGAACTATACATCTTGATCATTTTGAATGGCTAAAGGTTTAACTATCATTATCATTATAGGTATAGAAATTCTCATTGTCACACTACACTGATCAAAATGAACTCCAATTCTACAACAAACAGTACTATAAAGCTATTGATAATTCATATACCTTAAAATTAAAATATTGAAAATTTGATACCGAATATATCTCTTTAAACTATTATAGAACTGTCCCACCTTTTTGTAAAACACACAAGAAGTGGCTATCTCTCAATAGTACCTATAACTAAAAAAAGAAGAAAATACAAAAAAATAAATTTAAAAACAATAATTCAATAATTCGGCTTGATAGGCCTATCGTGCAATGCAATCCTTACACGATGAAGGGACTATACGACTATCTCATAAGGCCATCCTCATGCAATAAAGGCACCGTGCAATAGGTCGCATGATTAACATGTCGCAAGCAACATGCAACGATTCTTTTATAGTTTTATTCCTCTTCCTTTCACACCCAAAAATGTCACCAATTAATATATATTATATAATGCATTTTAATGTATAACTATATTTATGTTTTTTAGTCATATATAAATTAAATTAACAAGTAAATTTCATCTAAATATATTAAATAGGCGTAAGTTTATTTAAATAGTAAAAAAAATATAAAATAGCATGATCACCTTTATTTCAAATTTGTGATATATTCTTATTGGAAGATTCAATTCAATTCCCTCTATAAGTCTAAAGTGTTTTCCTTTTTTCTTTTTTCTTTTTTCTTTTTCTTTTTTGTTTTTTTATATTACAAAGTTCAAATTTAAAGTCAAAATCTTGAAAAGGTGAGATTGCATATAAGATAAGGGTATTTTTTTGTTTTTTCTTAACTATTTGGTTACAAATATTACAAAATATTATACTATTTGGCCTAAACTTTTTGGTTATTTTTGATAAATTTTCTATGTTCATTTGTGATCATTGGATAGCCCAATAGTAATCACATATTTAAACTAACGTTCAAGTTGAGCTTGGATCCCCTCATTTAAAAATATAAGAAAGAAAGAGAAAAGATATATCTATCTAGCCTAATATGTTTTTTGTATAGAAGATGGTTGCTTATCCTACACAAGTTCAAATGAGCTACAAATTGCTAAATTCTCTACAATCTCCAAAAGCTTACAGAATTAATGTAGTATTTGATTTGAAAAATAAAAAGGAAAGGAGAAAGGAAAGAAGAATGGAAAGGCAAGGGAAAAAATAAGAGATGAAAATGACTCCATTATTTTGGAGTATGAAATCAACCATGAAAAAGAATGAACAATATTTTATTTAGAAAAACATATCCTTTAGATTTAGAAAAAAATAAGAGATGAAAATGACTCCATTATTTTGGAGTATGAAATCAACCATGAAAAAGAATGAACAATATTTTATTTAGAAAAACATATCCTTTAGATTTAATTTTCATAGTTGAAAACTTTAACTTAGATCAAATTTTTTTAAATATAAATTAATTTAGAGTCCATTTGGGAATATTTCTAGCAAAAAGCTTTTATCCTATAGTGCTAGACGTCTAATAATCCTCCTACTATTATGAAGTACCAGTAGTTGTTGTTCTACAATTGGCTCTAGTTGGTTATGATGATCTGGATTGGGAATTAACTCATTGACTCTCTTAAACACAATACCGGAGTTCTCAGATAACTAATCAAGAATTATCTTACTCTCAGGCTTGAAGTCTTTTATATAGTCTTCTTCAAGAAAGATTGCATTGGTGCTAACTAATACTTTCTTATCTTGAGAACTATAGAAAAGACCCTATTTTGTTCTTTATAATAGCCAACAAACAGACAAACTTCTGACTTAGAGCTTGCTTATCTTCCCTTTTAGTATATAAGCTGGACAACCCTATATATATATATATATATATATGATGTAAATTTGATTTGTACCATATCCATATTTCTAAAGGTGGTTCAAGGACTGACTTAGATGAAATTAAGTTAAGAAGACACATGACTATTTCTAAGGCATAACCTCAGAATAAGATGAGTAAAGTTGAATAACTCACAATTGATCTCACAATTTCAAGAAGAATTCTATTTCTTCTTTTTGCTACAACATTTTACTGAGGTGGCCCTGGTGCAGAAAATTGAGATAATATCTCATTGTCTAATAAAAAGACCTTGAACTCACTATAGAGATATTTACCACATTGATCAAATCAAAGTGCCTTTATATGTACATAACGCACCATAAAGCACTATAAATATGAGACATTTGATAAATTCAAAGAGTTTTAAATAAAAGTGGAGTTGTTAGCCATTCTAAAAAAAAGCACTTGGTGTTTTGTAATAAATTATAAAACTACTATAAAGTACTTTTCATATTTTATAGAGTATTTTGACTATGTAATTGAAAAATATCTTTTTTATGATAATAGCTTTTAAATAATTATTATTAAAAATGAATAATTATTATTAAATATTTTTTATTTTAATAATAAATAATATAACAAAAATAATTTATTTCTAAGTGGGGGCAAGACCCCATATCTCAATGTTAGAGGGGTCCCCCCCTTCCCCAATTTATAATGTTGGGTGGTTGGCTCTTAATGTTATGTTCTAGATAAGAAGTTGTCCTAAGTTCTCGTCCATGTCAGGATTTTCAAAAGGAGAGGGGAGGCTTTAAATCACAGTGTTAAATTCAGGTCTTAGAGTTAGGTTCTAAATTTAGGAAATTAAGTTCTAAGTTCTTAAGATCAAATCGAGATGCATAAGGGTAAGTGTCCCCTAAGTTTCAGTGTCTAGGCCTCGGGTCTTAGTGTAGAACTCTAAGTCTAAGAGATCAAGGCTCCCAAAATCTTGATGTTGTGGTTACAAATTTAGTATTGGTGTGGAGAAAATATTTTAATAATTATTTTTATATTTATTAAATAATATTTTTAGTTTAATTAAAATGTACACGTATCAAATATTAATTAATTTGTTTTCTTTAAAATATTAATTTACTTTTAATTTAAATTGTTAATTTAATTATTTAACAATTTTATAAAAAAAATATATGATAATTTGACAAAGTGAATAGATAAAAATAAAGATTCATAAGCAAATTCTTTTCTGTTCCATCCTCCTTTTCATCTCACCAAATATCAGCTAAGCACATTTTTTCCAAGTCATATTGGTTTTAAGATTATAATCATTGGAACTCTATGGTGGATACAATAGCAGCTTTATATTATGTGGAGGTTCTTCGAATTTCAAATCAATTTCGGAACATTGGAATTGCAACTATTGAAGTTGACAGAAAAAATAAAGATAATGAATAAGTGAATTTCTTCCCCAAAATGATAAAATTTGAGATATCTATTAATTAGACGACGAATCATGTTAATGCTAAGTTAATACAATTGCTTTCACAAATATCACATTTAACGAATGACTGTTGCTTATCAAAGAATTCAGCACTTGTTGCTTATCAACTTTAAACACTATCTATGATGAACTCCAAATATTTTTTTCTGCATGCTTTTCCCAGAAAATACGCTCTCTTATTCACTTTGAGCCGGCAATCTCCGAGATCATGTGCCCTAGAATCAAAGTTACGCGCGCCGAACAAAAAACTCGTGTACATGCATTTTGATATTCGATCATTACAGACAATGTCAGTACACAAACTAAGCTTCGAAACATCCTGATCATAATCATGGCGGAGGACATTCGACAAATTGCACATAGTTTCAGGTAAAGTCACATTATTAAACCAAGTTTGAATGACTAAAATAATTTTTTCACTAGTCACACTTCTCATATAGTTAGCTGTTTTCGTATGTAGCCGCATTTTCTTGAGACCAACCCCACTTGTACTTGACTGATATATTTTGGGATTTTTACTGCACTTTTTGAGTTGGAAGCAAACTGAAAAGTACCGTTAGTCACTTGATATGATGAACTTGCGAATAGACTATATTGATCAAAACAAGGCCATTAGATTGGCTTCATATGGAGGGGACCAGGTGAGATTCGGAGAGGTTTCTCTGCATTGAAGGGTTGAATGAAGAAAATCATGACTTGATTCTGTCCTTTGTAATTGCGGTTGCTGTAAAGATGATACGAGTTGCTTGTTTATCAATTTTTGGTGATTGTGTTTTTGCATAGATCATCTCAAGTTAATAAGTACTCTTGCTGTTCCTGAAAAAAAAAAAGAGTCCATTTTCCGTTACCATTATTGTTGTAGGAATGCTGTAGTATAATGGAAATGTCCTTAACAAAATGCATGCTTAATTTATTCAGAACAGAAGAAACAAAAAGTGCAAAACAACGTTACACTTAAAAGGGAATCAGAGCAGAGAGAGCTCCCGCACCTCGACTGTGTCTAATTTAGTAAGTGGGGATTATTATTTTCTTATACTTATTTTTTATAAAGTTATTCTTGTGAAATTTAATGTCTATTACAAAAGTCCCAAATAAGAATCTACTTGAACCCTGCCAACAGTGGGTTTCTCTCGAAGTTATTCTATTTATGTTAAGCAAAGAAGAAGATAAAACTCCTCGTGATTGAAAAACAGAAAATTAGAAACTCATCTATTGATTGTATTTCTTAATTATCTCTTGTGAGAAATTTTTGTGATCTAAATTCTTTGTAAACTTTGAATAAAAAAGGCCAAGATCTTGTGATCTATCATAAACGTAAGCATTTATTTTGAACCACATAACTTTTTTGTGCGATTGTTTTATCTCTTTATTGTAATTTTTCTTATTCTTGCTTTACTTGTGGGTAAAGCCTTCTGCACGCGCTTAGAAGGTTTTTATAGTACACGCTAAAAAACTTAATAAGTGGTATTAGAGCCAATAGAGATAATACCTTTATGGTATATTAAGAACATAGTTGTTCATCTATGACAACTCATAAGTATGAAGTAGAGAAGTTTAATGAGTAGAATTATTTTAATCTATGGAAGATGAAGGTTGTGGTTCTACAAGTGTGTCAAGGGTTAGATTCAACCTTTGAAGAAATACAAGCAACAACTATCAAAGAAAAGAACGACAATATCTGAATTTGAGGTAGATAAAGAAACTATTCAGAAGAAGGCCTATAGTACCATAATTTTGTCGTTGTGTGATGAAGTTCTCAGGGAAGTGATTAGAGAGAAAACGACAATAGGTCTTTGGAAGAAGCTTGATGCCCTCTATATGAAAAAGTCTTTGGTAAATCGTCTGTATGTCAAGAAAAAATTATACTAGTTGTCTATAGCTGAAGGAACTTTAATTAAAGACCACATTAATGCCTTCAACTCGATAATCATAGATCTTGAGACAATAGATATCAACATTAAAGATAAAGATAAGGCAATTATTTTGTTGTGTTCTTTGCCTCTAAGTTATGAGCATTTTGTGGATACACTCATGTATGACAAAGAGACTTTAATGATGAATGATGTTAAAGCCTCATTTAACTAAAAAAAAATTAGGGAATAGATCTAAGTTCGATAGTACAACAGATTTGATTACAAGAAGAATAGATAGAAAGAATAATCAATCAAAGGGCAAATGTAAGAAGTATTATCTTTGTTGGAAATAAGGACACTTGATAAGAGATTGTCTATAAATAAAGAAGGGTTGAGATAAAACAATAGTTTGTGAGGAGAACTATGAGGTTGTAGAATCCTTGGTAACTTCTAATGGAAAGTATACTGAAGAATGAATTCTTGATTCTAGTTATAGTTACTATATATGTCCTAATAGATCTTTGTTTACTAATTATAGTCATTATAGGTGATAAAATACTAATAAGTAATTATATGACTAGTTAAGTTGTAGGAATTGGTAATATAAGGATGAAGATGTATAATGGCAAGATTAACGAGTTACTTGGTGTAAGACATGCTCTTAGAATTAGGAGGTACTTGATATCCATAAGAATGATAGATCAAGAGAGATGTTCATTAAAGGTAGAAAAAGAAATATTGAAAATGGTAAAATGATCTATAGTGATGATGAAAGATGAGAAGCACGATGGGCTATATGCTAGATGAAAATATTGTAGTTAGCTTAATATGGGCTATTAAAGGAATGAAAATAAAAAGGCGTCATTAGAGAATTGTTCACCATAATGATTGGGGTCGAAAGTGAATGCATGATAAGAGTGATGCTAGCAAGAATAAGTTTCAGCTGCTGAAGGATTGTGGTCATAATGTCAAAACATGGAAGATTGCAATATGAAGGCTACTTATGAAAATATGCATTCATATCTTTAGAGATCACATGTGTCAATGAGGAGTTAAATATAGAAAAAGACTTTACTAAAGTAAACGCTAAGTGATAAAATGATAGCGTGGATGGATTCTAGAAAACTTATTGAAGAGAGATTTTGAATCAAAAAGGGAATTGTCGAAATTTTAGTGATTTAAAATTATATTTGTGCTTGATTTTAAATTGGAAACTGATAAAGAGTCAACAAGAAGTTGAGTACGCATTGGACATGCGAGAAAGGGACAAAAACAGGGAGCCGAAAGCTAAGAGGGACGCAAAAGCACAAGTATAGACATTCTCAAGTATGAGCGCCACGACTCTGGCTTCTCAACTCTGCAGTGCTGAAGTTAGAACCCTCAGCACCGGTGGTGCTGAAAATGTAGTACTACAAAGCCCAATTTCGGAGAACTTCTGTTTTAAGCTTGAATTGACTTATTTAAGTGAGATTTAGACTCCTACATGCATGGACTCTTATTCTAACTAGAAATAAAGTTTTTAGAGATATTCTAAATACTATATAAATCTTTGTGAAAGTCTAAAAATGTTTAAGAATGCCACTCCAGGAAGGGGTGAATTTGGTACATAAAAAATAATGCACTTACTAAAAGTATAAATAAATTAAAGCACAAGTAAATGTAATAAACAAGAGAATGGGGAAAAAAAAAAAGCTAACACTAGATGTTTACGTAGTTCTACCCTTATCCCAACTTACTTCCACACCTTGAAGCTAACCGTATTTAAAAATTTCATTAGTTAGGTCTATCTTCCAAGACTATTTGATTATCTTCTCATGTGTTAATTAAACCTTTACAAATTAACTTTTTCAGGTACTAATCACACCCTAATTAGTTTCTTAGGTACTAATCAAACCCTTACAGTATATTAGTTTTACCGGGTACCAACTAGACCCACAAAGATTGATTTTGGATTTAATCAAACCCTTACAATTTAAACTCTTTTAAAGAGTAGATACAATAATTCTAACACAAATATGGATGTTTCTTTTCTTTTCAAATTATATGAAGATTTTAAAGTTCTTTGTTATTTTTGTTGAGCTTGAATGAGACTTATATTTATAGAAATGAACAAACTAGTCATTTTTAGTCGTTACTATAATATTATGTTCGTTGCTACAGTATTTTGACTGTTGCTATAATTCGCTATAGGAATTTGACCGTTACAACCGCTAACACAGTAACTAGCCATTGCACAATGATTTAACCATTAAGAAACAATGTTGTTACTCACAAGACCGTGCTACAATATGCGTTACAGTGACCAAAGTTTTGAACTTTTGCACTTTGGACTCTTATAACTTTCAAACCTTTGCATTTTAGTCTATAAACACTATTTTTCTCTATTGTTTAGAATCATCAAAATCTTCAAAGACATCTAGGTCAACAATCTCCCTTTTTTTTTTAAGATGACAAACAATATAGGCAATATCTTCTATTTGAAAAATATTTCTCCCCTTTCAATTAGTGCTCCTCCTACATTTATATTTTTACTAAGCCTTTTTGCTAAAATTTAAGTGCACATGTTAAGCAATTTTAGACTAAATCATAAACTAAATTGCATGCACATATTTCTCTCCCTTTGGCATCATAAAAAAAATAATGATATAAACATAGCCATATAAAGAATAAATTATCAAAAATTAAAAAATAAATTCATATGTTGTAAAGATAATTTCTACAATGCTCCTTCTAAGTGTATCACATAAAAAAAAAAAATTCTTTTTAATACATGCATCAAGATATGATATGATTAAGAATAATATAAAATTGATTACATGCATCATAATATTTCATAAAGATTAAGAATAAATTTGTTTATGCTAAATATCTTATACATATCCTGATGTTGATACTTACAAAATAAATTCAAATTATATATTTTGGTATCCAATATTTCTTAGGTCTTCCAATGTTAGCAATTGTTCCTTTCGAAACCCAAATTTGTTTTCCTTTTTAATAGGACAATTAGAAACTGTGTTTATCTTTATTACAATAATGACAAAGTGAATAAGGATCACATTTAAAAGAGGATTTAAAATATTTTATTTTAGAATTGGCTATATCTCAAATTTCCATTGTCATATATTTTAGTACAAATCATCTCATCAAAATGCTTTTGCCCATTCATAAATTTTAAAATACTTTTATTTAAGTCACGAGCCTTTTTCATAAAATTTTCCTTTTCATCTTTTAAAATTTGATTGTCTATTTATAACTTATCAATTTCTAATTTTAGACCTTCAATTTCTTCTTTTAACATATTTTTTCTTTATTCAATTTCTCTTTCAAAATTTGACTTTCTTTTTCTAACTCATCAATTTCTATTTTTAGACATTTAATTTCTTCTTGCAATAAATTTTTTTCTTCATTCAATTTCGTTTTCATAGTTTTGGTTTCTTCAATAAATTGTAAATAAAGCTCTTCAATAGAAGGTTCATCGTCACTTACCTAACCATCAGATTTGTCATCATTTATAGCCATAAGTGCAAGGTTAGTTATTTCTCCTTCATCTTCTTCTAATGAACAATCATCTCATGTTGGAGTTGATGTCATTATTGTTTTTTTCTTGAACTTTTTATTGTTGTAATTGTTTTTGTTTTTGTAGTGGCAATCTTTCATAACATGTTTTTACTTCATGCATTGATAGCAAGTTACTTCTCATTTCTTGATCATCTTCATTTTGATTACTCTTGTCAATTTTCTAGTCAATAAGGTAACTTTCTCCGTATTGATATTTCCAAAATTGGTTATGACTTTGATAGAGACTTTAACACTAGCCCATTTCGATGGTAGAGCTCTTAGCACTTTCTTAGCTTGTTCACTTTGAGATATGGTCTTTCCAAGAGGTTGTAGCTTGTTGATAAGCATTGTAAATCTTGAAATCATAAACTCAATAAATTCATTAGTATTCATAGAAAATGATTCATATTCACTCATGAGTCTATTTATCTTAGACTTCTTAGTATCATTAGTTCCTTCATATTTTGTGACTAAGGCATTCCATAATTCTTATGCATTTTCACATTTAGGAATATTACCAACTATTCTTCTATCTATGGCACAATATAATTCATTTAAAGCGTTTGCATTTGCATAAAATTTCTTAATATCTTCCTCATCCCATTCATCTTCTAATTTATATATGTCTTTATTTACACTATTTTTCTTAAGACATAATGACCTTTTCTAATAATTTTTCAAGATTTATAATCATTAGCTTGTAAATATATAATCATTCTATCCTTCTAATAATCAAAATCGATTCTATCAAAGTATGGTGGCATAGTGATAGATTGTCCTTTTACATATGCCATTCTAGGATCTCTCTAAAGATGATTAAGCCCTTAAATAGATAACCTGCTTGAGGAAGATATTAAGAAAGTTTAAAAGAGTTTAAGAATGGCACTCCAATAAGGGGGTGAATTGGGTACTTAAAAAATAATGCACCTGCTAATAATATAAATAAATTAAAGCATAAGTAAATGCAGTAAATAAGAGAGTAGGGAAAGAGAAAGTTAACACTGGATGTTTACGTGGTTCAGCCCTCATCCCATCTTACATCTATACCTCGAAGCTAACCGTGCTTGAGGATTCCACTAGTTCAATCTATCTTTTAAGACCCTTTGATTAACTTTCCATATGTTAATCAAACCTTTACAAATTGGTTTTTTCAGGTATCAATCACACCCTGACTAGTTTTTCAGGTACTAATCAAACCCTCACAATATATTGGTTTTACCAGGCACCAATTAGACCCTTACAAAGAATGATTTTGAGTTTAATCGAACCCTTATAACTTAAAATCTCTTAAAGAATAGATATAACAATTCTAACATAAATATGGATTTTTTTTTTCAAATTATATGAAGATTATAAAGTTCTTTCTTGTTCTTATTGAACTTGAATGAGGCTTGTATTTATAGAGATGAAGAAACTATCCGTTTTTAGTCGTTACTACAATATTCTGCCTGTTGCTACAGTTCTGCTACAGGGATTTGATCGTTACAACTATTAACATAATAATTAGCCATTGCATAATGATTTAACCGTTAAGGAACGGTACCTTTGCTACATGACCGTGCTACAAGACACATTATAGTGACCAAAGTTTTAAAATTTTTCATTTTGGCCTATTTCCTATAACTTTTAAAACTTTATGTTTTAATCCATAAACACTATTTTTCTCTATTGGTTGGAATCATCAAAATCTTCAAAGACGTCTAGGCCAACACCTTGTAACCCCTTAGAATTAATCAAGTATTAAAGTAAGTCCAAGAGAGAGAATAGAGAGCTAGATAGCCTTGTGTGTTGAGTGTACAAAAAAGTATTATAGAAGTGCTTGAGATCTGAGTGATCAAGAAAGCACTGATAGATCCTTAAGAGCTCATCTGTTACTGAAAGATTGAATTTTTTTATTAAATAATATATAAAACACTCTCTCTAACACTTTTTTTTTATCTTAAATAAATAATTGTCTCATGTGCAGCTATGTGTCACTTTGCAACACCTGAATCTTATTTGACTCATTGTCTTTTTGTTAAACCATTAATTACCACCTTAAATCTTCCATTCGAATTAATTCTATTTGTTCATCCTAAATTTTAAATCAATGTTAATAAGAGATTATAAGGAGTTAATAGGGTAATAATAAGGCAATCATGCCAATAATGAGACAATTATGGGCATTGATTATGGTCTTTAAATTAGAAAATAATAAATCATACTTATGACCCTTTTAAAAAAAAACCTACACCCACAACTATACAGAAAAAGACTACACAAAAGAAAGACAGGTTTGAATTCTCCTCTTCCTCTTTTATTTTTTTCTCTTAACACATCTCACATTTTTTAGACTAACTTAGGGTCTTCGCCGACATCCCTACCATTGAAATCATCACCAAAATTTTATTTTGCAGTGCTTGACTCCATAGATCCTCATGAAGGACAGCGTTGGCCTAGTTCATTTGCCTAAAAAATAAATTCAACTTGTTGATGTAGGAGTCATCTAGATTCTCAGATCAACACTATTAACTCTTCCAAGTCTTACTCTATTGTGGCATCCTATTCCCATAAGCATATAGCCTACAGGATGCCCTCAAAAATACCATGTACTAACTCTATTTGTTTCTTTTGATCTATGAATGAGATAGTCCCATCTCTCAGAAGAGAAAAAATTACCAGCTACTTCAAGAAACTTGCTCTAAGAGATGATCAAGAAGATGTCATGGTCTTAAGTGGGCTCTTTAATATTTATGTCAATCAACCTAATTACCCAAAATTCCCATCCCTCGGCATATTTGAATGCATGAGTAAGCTTATCCAGAAGAGCATCAATGATAAACAATGGTTATTCAGATATCAAAATATCTATATTCTATAGATGCACTTGGTCATCTTGCTAGCCATGAGAGAAGCTTTGAAGTTGTTACTGTACATAAAGTAAAGATCATAGAATTGGCTAAGAAAATAACTTATTGTTGCTTTCAAGTGGTTTATGAAAAGTTTATCGGGTTAAAAGAAACAAAGAGATTGAAGCACCAATGTGATCTTTTTACAAGAAGGCTTGGAGGATTAGAGTTAAAGAACAAAAAGGCTAAAGAATAGGCAAGTCAACTTTAGTATTGGTCTCTCTTATCTCTTAAATTACTTTGCTTGCAAAGAAAGGTATCGCAATCTCATTCGCTGTGAAAATTTCTTGAAAATTGCATGTGAAATGTAGGGTGGCTTGGAAAATCACACTTCTCCTACTGGTATTAGGTTGATAAGAACATGGTGCCATAATGTTAGGTCCCAGTAGAGTAGGGATGCTTGTTTATATATATATATATATATATGTATGTATGTATATTTTTTATTTCTTTCTTCGGGTGAAGCAAGACCATGGGTTTTGTAATTCAAATTAAACTCTATTCTTTCATTGCTTTGATGAGATTAAGTAGGAATACAATTCTACATTATGCTAAAATCTACTTAGTGGAAGGCTTGGTAACTTTCATGACTCCACGTCTTTTAACTAATGGTATTTACATTATCCCATACTAATACAACTTCTTAACCACATTTCTATCTTATCATAATTTCTTAACTATACATAATTATGGGTGCAACCATTCCATGCAACACTCCCTTCCTTTCATGATTTTTTTCTATGCATGATTGTAATACTTGTGATGGAAATAAAAAAATAATAGCAACATACCCGGATGTTGATGCAGAAGCTCCAAGACAGAATTAAACGAATTTGTTTCACTGTTTTTCTTTTGGTCGGAGAACAAGTATAAGTTAGAAAGTTCCCCCCATTCACATTGCAAGTTCCATTGTGTTGATTGGCCAAACCTCTAAGCTCTCACACACTCTATGGTTTTTAAACTTTCACAAATGACTTACTTATTTTTGTCTTCTTCTTACTCACAAAGAAACCATGCTTATATAGTGTTTTGGCTAGTGAAAGATGATGACTAATTAAAATCAAATTAGGTATATATTGGATGAGCCATTCTACTTAATTAGTGAAACAAATTAGGTATATGTTGATGAGTCATCCCACTTAATTAGTAAAACAAATTAGGCATGCTCCATTGGTGAAAGATGAATCATCCCACCATGGGTGCTTTCTAATTTTTAAATATTATCTCTAACATCTCCCACTCACATATGATGGAATGACAGTTTGTACAGAGAAATGAGAGTTTCTTAGGCATTAATCTTTAACACAATACTCATACAAGCAAAATGCAATGTGTGATCCATGAACAAATATAAAAAAAGCAGGAGCCAATAAGAAATCTTAATTATAACCATGTAGAAGAGATTTATTAATTAATTTGTTAATCTTATATCCTAGATTTAATTTTATTACATCAATTCAAGCATCTCCAATCCCTTGAAAGTAGCTATGCTTAAACCTATGCACTCTATATATTCACAATTATATTCATCCCTCTAAGGATTATATAGCTGGTCGACTGGTGAATACATAAGTTAGATGCAAGAAAACAAATCTTCTTATTCGACTTATATTTTTCAGATTCAGATTAATTGCTTTTCTAGTCATGTTCCATAGACTGAATCCATCATAGTTATAGAAAACATGCTAAAGTAGCTAACATCAATCCTCACTTTAAAATATAGTTGATGGTAACAAGGATACTAGTTGAGGTTAAGATTTACCTCAAAGGAACTTACACAATAAGGAAGCAAAGATCCATTCACTCATTTTCCTTAGTTGGTCACTAAAAAGCACACGAGGTATAATTCATGTACTACAGTGAATTCTCCTCTATAAAGCATATATCTTACAAGTTCACAATACAAATCTTAGTTCAGTTGCTACTCTAGTGCCTAATCTAAGTTCTTGATAAGCTTGCTTTTCATAAAGCGCTAAATCATAAAACTCATATCTAGTGTAATCAGGTTCCATGATAGTGACATATGTCATGGTCAGCTCAATACTTACTAAAATAAACTTTATCTTGACCCAGTCAATGTGACATTTAATGAATATTAGCTCTATAATAATAAATTCTTTTTATTCTTTTCATTTAATGTCTCATCTCAGATTGCTTCTCTGGCAACTAAAGTGACCGCTCATGTAAGAAAATCAGTCAAAACCAAACAATATATTTTCAAAAATATGTTGTGTAATTATGCCAATAAAGAAAATTTTATGATACATAAAATGTTCAATACAAAAAGAGTATTTCATTGAGTACAATTTTTTTTTAAAAAATCTACGCAGACTTAAAGCATGTGTATGTGAGATAAAAAATATCTTTAGTCAAGACTTTGGTAAATGGATTGGCCAAATATCTTTAGTCATGGCTATCATCAAATATGCAGATATGTATTGGATTGACACCTATTTACTTGTCATAATATCTCTCACAAAATTGTACTTAGTCTTTATATATTTTGATTTGCTGTGATATTTGACATCTTTTGTAAAGGATATGGCTATTTGGAAATCACAATATAAAGTCACTAGTCGAGAGGTAACCATGATGATCTCGAGATATTCTATAACACATTTAAGTCAAACAGCTTCTTGTACAGCAGCTGAACTTGCTATATTTTTCAACTTTCATTGTCGGTAGAGCTGTACATGTCTACTTTTGCTACTCCAAGATATACAGCCGTGACTAAGCAAAAATACATATCCTGAGGTTGATTTTCTCTCATCAAGATCACCCTCCCCCCCAAAAAAAATCAACGTCTGTAGAGCCAATTAATTAAAAATCACCTCATTAATAGCATAATGAGTAATCAGCAGTGCCTTTCAAGTATGCCAAAATCCTTTGAGCTGCAGTTCAATGTTTGTGTCTAGGATTTGACTAATATTTGCTTACTAATCCTACAACATAATAAATATATGGCCTTGTACACATTATAGCGTACATGAGGCTCCTAACATCATTAGAGTACAAAACTCGTGCCATTAAATCTCGTTCTTCAGAAGTCTTAGGGCACATGTCAAGACTAAGAGTTTTTGCTTTTACAATAGGAGTGTCCATAGGCTTACAATATGTCATTTTGAACTTTTCAAGAATCTTTCTAATGTAATGCTCTTATGATAGAGTTAGAAGTCTTCTTCAACGATCCCTATAGATCTTAACTCCTAAGATGTAGGATGCTTCGTTCATATCTTTCATCTCAAAATTAGAGTATAATCATTCTTTAATACTAGTGACAAACTCTTTATTGTTTCTAGCCAACAAAATATCATCCACATATAAAGATAAGATAACAAAATTATCTTCTAACCTTTTAACATACACACAATGGTCTTCTTCAGTCATTGTGAAACCGTAAGACATAACAGCTTCATGAAACCTAAGATACCATTGTCTAGAGGATTGCTTCAACCTATATACAGACCTTTTGAGCTTGCAAACTTTGCTCTTGGCCTTTGGTTACATAACCTTCTGGCTGTTACATATAAATTTCCTCCTCCAGTTCTCCATTGAGAAATGCAGTTTTGACATCCATCTGATGTAATTCTAGGTCCATATATGCAATGATGGCTAGAATCAAACAAATTGTGGCAAATTTAACCACATGAGAAAAGGTTTCTTCCTAGTCCATACCCTCTTGTTGAGTATAGCCTTTTGCTACTAAGCATACCTTGTATCTTTCAATTATGCCATCCACCTTGCGTTTGATACGTAGAACCTATTTTTTTCCAATGACTCTTTGATCAAGCAGTAAATCAACTAAGTCCCAGATATAGTTTGACTTCATAGACTCTATTTCCTTATCTATTACTTTTATTCACAATTCTTTAGCAAATGATATGATAGCCTCGTTAAAGTCTTTTGGCTCATCACTACCATATAAAGCAATTATAAATGTTTCCCCTTCAATCTCAAAATGACAACATAGGATAAGTATACGATTTCTTCGTTAAATTGATTTTGAAGTCATCTCTTAAGGTAGTTGACTCCCACTATAACCAAATAAATATGAGTTTTTCTCAATTCGTGTATTAGAAATGACAATATCATGTGGATCATCCAATTTATATACTTGAATGTTCTTGTCTACTTCTTGAATGTTAGAAAATTCATTTTCAAGAAATATGACATCTCGTGATTCAAGTTCAGTTATTTTTCCATCTTCATGTTCACCTATGAACACATACCTTTTAGAGTGTTTAGGGTATCTTATAAAGATACATTTCTTCCTTCTTGGACCCAATTTTGTATGTTTATATGATGGGTCATGAACGTATGCTGCTGACCCCATGGTTGCAAATGAGTCAGGTCAGGTTTCCTACCCGTCCATAGCTCATATGGTGTGGAACTAACTGATTTACTCAAAACTCAATTAAATACATAGACTGCAGTCAATAATGCATCTCTATAGTATGACACTAGGAGATTTACTTACGCCATCATAGACCTAATTATTTTGAGTAATGTTCTATTCCTTCTTTCCGCTACACCATTTTGTTGCAGAGTACCAAGAATAGTTAAATGCCTATAAATACCTTTCTCATCATATAGTTCCTTGAACTGTTCAGAAAGATATTCACATCCTCGGTCAGTTTTTAGAGCTTTAACTCTTTTATCTAATTAGTTCTCAACTAAATTTAAAAGGAATCTAAAGCAATCCAATGCTTCAGATTTATAAGAGATCAAGTAAACATAACCGAAACATGAGAAGTCATTAATGAATGTGGTAAAATATGAGGCTCCATGTCTAGCCTTTACACTCATTGGAACTAACAGAACTGGCCTAAGAACCCTCTACTGTAGATCCCGATGGGTCTCGTCGAATACCCCAATGAAAGTTCCTTAGAGTCTAACTATTAAAATTGAGAAATTCTATGAGGCGAACCCTTTTTAATTCTTGTTATCACTAACTAAATCCTGGAATATCAGTGAAGATATTTTACCAAATTTTATAAAAAAAACGGACAGAATTTCTTTTATTTTTTTGACAACTCAAAAACAAAACCTGCAATGAAAATCACACTTCTATTTCAAATAATTTTCTCAACGTTGAAATAAAACCTCTAGTCCTTCTAGAATCAAATCCAAACTCAACACCATAATTTCATTTCAATCACAAAAATTAATGTACAAAAAAATTAACATACTAATAAAAAGTAAAAACTGTCATCATATTACAAAAACTATTTCTTGTTTGTTCAAAACACATTTATAAGAAGCACAAAATTTATAACTACTATACAGAAAATTAAAATGTGCTACTCAGTACATTTATATTATAAAATGATCGTCTGACTTGACCCATTAATCTGTTATAGGAGAACCAGTAACTTACGTACTGAGGCTTGTACCTGGAAAGGATATTAGAAAACATAAAATACAATATGGGTGAGCTAAAGGAGCTCAAGGAGTGCTTTTAAAATTTTCAATAAAAATAAGATTCTGTATAAACATTAAATTCTGAATATTACCTAAAACATGTTTATCAAGCTATTATGAAACTTTAAAACGGTTTCTAAATATCATATACTGATAAAATCCTGCCGAGCGGTTTTTTTATTAATAATTTCTGAAACAATTGCTAGAATTTGTAAAATATAGTAACTAATAGGTATATATATATAAATACACTAATACATGTTCGGTAACTCAAAAACTGCTAAAACTCTCGCTCGGTCATTTTCTTTCTAAACTACATCAAATGGTAACCTTAAAGCTTTATACTCACGCAATGACTAAACTAGCACCGCACAACATGAGTAGGTCACAGGGTGTCTAAACTAGTAACACCCACTATAACATCTAAAGACATCTCACTGGCTATACAGTAGAATTCTATATCGCCTACATATAGCGAAACAATATCCCGTACATATAGAGCGACTCACTTGACTCAACAACCCGACTTTTTGAAGTTAGTAACACACCCCCTAATACTTGCCCATGCATACAGGATATATCAGTTGAGTCTTAAACTATTACCACACTGTAAATCTAAGCGTATCAATAGCCTTTAAAAACTAATTTCATAACTTTAGAACTGTTTCTCAAAACTAAACATAAAAATTCATAATTATAACAGTATCCCAAAAACTATAAATCATACTTATGTAATTAAACATAGAATTCAAATATGTTGAAACATATTAAACAAAAGGTAAACAATTATAGATTTTCACTCACCAAACACTCCAAGCTTAATTCTTCTTTGAAAATTTTCCTTCTTTTACCACTTTCGGTTTCCTTCACCTACATGCGACAATTGATATTTAAAACCTTTACTAATGCTAAAATTACACCTAAACTAGTAAATACCATAATTGACTCATAAAGCTCGAATGGACTCCACTTTCTATTTTTCATTTACATGGTCATTCAATCTTATTTAATTTACTATCTGAAGCCATAAAATTGCTTAACACTATAAATTCGGTTGGACATAATTTTCTTTCATCTTACCAAGAATGGACAATTAGGTCCCCTTTGCTTCATTTTTTATTTTCATCATCCATATACATCTAACTGATATAAAATAGCATTCATGCAATATAATTCAACCAATACACAACTCAAACCCTAAAATTCCTAAAGTGGCCGAAATCACCCTTCTCATCCAACACATTTCTTTTTTCAATTTTATATTTCAATGGCATTCAATTTATGTCAATTTAATTTTAATGCCCTAATAACATTCAATTAAAGTCTCAATATCAAAATCACACCAAAAACCTAATTCATACCTTACTAATTCCTTTAGTTTGATGTCTCATTTAAGCTCTACACTTGAATTCAACTCAAATCTAAGTCAATAATTCAAATAAAGACATTAATTGAAGTAATCTTAAAAAATCATATGCCACAATCACTAAATAATATTTTTCTTACATCTTTTCCTTAAATTTTTCACTAGTGCATGATCTATTTAATCTTTAGAACTTGAGCTTAGTTTGATCATGCATGAAAAAGCCTTAAATTTTACTATTAGAAATGATCCCCCTCACTTGGCCGAATACTCCTCTTTTTACTCTAACATATTTTGCTTTTCAATTTGCCAGATTTCTAAACACTTCCTCTTTTTATAGTGCTCTTTAAAAAGTCCAATTTATCCTTTAACTAACTCTAAAATTTTAAAATATTATTAATTAAAAATGAAGGCATATGATTGATCCATTTCTAACAATTAACTAAACTAGTCAAACTAACCAAATTACCCTTTTAACTTAGCAATCTATGAACTTATTCCTCCTTAATTTATCTCCTAACATATATATTATGTTTCTTAATAAACACTTGTTCCATACATAACACTTATATAAAAATTCATATGTTAAATTGATATTTCTTTTTCTAAGCCAATAAAAAAATTTTAAAAAATTTCATAATCATCTAACTCTCTAATCGATTGTGAAATTAACAAATTAAATCTAATACCTCTAACGTGCATCATAAAAAAAAATATTTTTAATAGAATTAAAACTGAATAACCCTAACTTAAAACATTTTCAAAAAGTTACTAAAAAATAAGATACAGAATCAGTAACATTTATTTGTATTTTAGATAAACCACAAGGTGAAGATTTTTTGTTTTCACTTTCCAGAAAGATTTAATGAAGAAAATTAAAAACAATTCTGGTGTCATATCAACTGATTTTCTCACTCATTGCGGGTTTCTACTTATATGTATCTCGGTCAGCCTATTTTTCATCTATTGCCACAGTGAGAGGAACAATCATTTTCCTCCATTTCCGTGGTAACCATTTCGTGTTGCCGTTGACCATGAAAAAGGATTTTTTTATGATTAGCACTGGAGCAGATCGATACTGATAAGTACTACATTCTTGAATCAAAGATAAACTATGGATGTAAACAACCTATTATCAACTCTTCAGGAAATCTGAATGTAATCAATTCTTGTGAATAAATAGTCATCTATATTTATTGTATATGTGAACTACCGCAATTGGGATGAAAATGAATTTATTTATTCTATGATGCTGTACAACACATACGGTTACAACAATGAAGCTGATATGAGCACAAATACATTTCTCGTCAAGATCTATGGGACTCTGGCAGCAGAAGAAATCCACCCCATGAAGTACAGAAAGCTTGATGCTTCTGCTTTAGTCACCACATTCTCTGTGTCTAGTTTGATTTCGACTGTAAGGATCTTCACAGTATTAAAAACATATCTTTAAAATAAGTAGCAGACAAACAATTTTTATTTGCACATGATAAAAATGCCACTTTATGAGTTCGGATATCACGTCATTAATTGAAGTTAAGACACATTAAATCTACATATAATACTGTGATCACTTATGTTTATAACTTCAACAGCCTACAATTATTCATTGATGTTTTATTACTAATGTGCTTTTAAAGGTCGAATAAGGGGATTATTCATTTTCATCCAGCAAACCAGACACCACATAATGCTTAATCATCGGACCAACTGATGCAGTTTCCTTACCTCTGTAGGAGTTGCAAATTCATAATCATCATATGAGCTCAGAGCAGCAACAACTGATCCCGTTGTCGCAAAAGTTAATGCAACATCTGGATATTCTTTCCAAGACGTTGAAACCTTAAGTGATGGGTACAACCAACTCTTAACAGAATCCACAAAGGAGTTTGGATCAGAGTTTAAGATGGCTTCCCAATCCACCTGTAGACCTTGCGGAATGTGTCCTGAGAACTCCATGTTAGCAGCAAGGAACACACCAAGCAACACCACAAACCCAACAACTGCAGAGCCTCTCAACAATGGCATGAAATTGTACCTGGAAAGCAAATTACATTACTTTCAAAAAATTACAAGTTACCTGAATATAAAGAAATTGTTTGCATGCACCGAGTATTAGATGTAATACCAGTAATATGTCATCCTCAAGATAGCATCTCTCGCATTTTCAAGAATACTGAAATCTGTAGACCCATAATTTTCACCACAATAAGCATTGCATAGAGCCTGCAAACTCATAATTAGTTTGGCTTTGCAGATAAAGTTCAATAATTTCTCTTAGTTAAACAATGATGACACCATGAAATGCATAGGAACTTCAGAAGATATGTGCAAAAGGACTGGCACTACTTACTTCCCATGCCACAGTCATTTCTGCATCAAAATCATCCCATCTAGAAGGGGTACAAGGTGTTCTAATTGCAAAGTCATATCCCGATACTCCCCTGTAAGAGTTACCCAACATAAGAGTCAGGGTACATACCAGTAACAATAATACATTGAAGAAATAGAAGAATAAACAGGGAAGGGGTGGGGATGGTAGAAACCAAAAAGATGAGAGCCAACAGTGAAAGGAGAATCAGATTCTACATTTTGACTAAGGTGATCCTTGTCCCTTCAAGCTGCTTCCTGAAACAAACATAAACAAGATACCACATCACGCCAAAAGATTCTAAATGCAAAGGATATCACATTAAAATCTGATGGCAAAGTTACCCCTCAACTGCAGTACTGTTGCACCAAGTAGCCAACCAGAAGTCCTCACCAACAATTTTGTAAAGATCATCACAGGTTTTTGCATGCATAATCTGTACATGTTATCATCAGTTATTAAAAAGAAAACTTGATTACATACGATGAAGTTGTTGAAATGTATATGGTAGGTGTACATATATGGTAGGCGTAGAATAGGAAAGCATTAATAGTTATGTAGTTAACTTCCTTTCTAGGGTTGTCTCCTCTCCTATATATTGGACTCTTCTTCTCAATGGAATACAAAGAAATATTCTCTTATTTTACATGGTATCAAAGCCACTATACTCTCTTCGTTCCCTAATTTTTCCAATGAAGTCACCTATTCTTTTTCCGGCCACCGTGCTTTCTTCATTTTTCTGGTGGTCTGTCATCCGTTTTGAGATCACCAGTAACTCGTTGGAAAAACCCCAAGAAGACAAGCATTGAAACCCCACCAGACATGCCGCCACGCACCACCCACTGGAATCTGACCTGATTTTCTGGTGTGCGTGGACTCTCACCGCTGGTGTCCCTGTCTTCAGACAACGCCAACAATCACTTCTACGATAGCCCCACAATCATCGACCACCGTACGCACCTCCATGCACCGCCCCTCTTCTTGGCTCACCGTTTTCTGATCTGCTTCTCTGGCGCGCATGAACTCTCACCGCCGGTGCCATTGTCTTCTGACGATGCCAGCGAGCAAAACCTGGCCATCACCGTCACTTACCGGCCACTGCCACCGTCACTATCGCCAAAAAACCTCCACTGTATCACCAGAAAACTGTTCTTGGATTGTCAGTACCTCCTCCATCCTCATTCTCTCCAATTTGTGATTAAATATGGCCATTGAGAGCTCCAAGTTACAAGGACGACCTCCCTGAGCAGCTAATCTTGCTCAATCTGATCACTCTAACACTACAGACAAGCAACATCCGTCCTTGACTCCTACTGGTATCAACTATGAAAATTATCTTAACTACCAAACGGCTAAGCAGTCTACCTCTTCCGTTGCTTCCATTGCACATACTGATAATTTAGTTGCTTGCCTTACTCAGTCCTCCTCTCTAAGACCATGGGTCCTTGATTCTAATGCCTCTGATCATACTTCTAGTAACCTTTGATTACTTTCTCATACTTCTGAATCTAGGTCATTACCATCTGTAACTTTAGCCAATGGGTCCAGAACTATTGCTAAAACAATTGGTCAGGCACATCCTCTTCCTTCATTACTTTTAGAATCTGTTCTCTATATTCCATATTGTCCTTTTAATCTTATATTTGTCAATGAACTTACTCTTTAAACTATGCTATCACTTTTGTTGATGACTCTGTTGTTATCCAGGACCGCAGTATGGGACAGATGATTGGCATAGGACATGAGTCACAAGGGCTTTATCATCTCGGTCTTCCACAACCATTTATCGTATGCACTCTCACCGAATCCCCAAACCTCCTTCATAACCGTCTGGGACATCCGAGTCTATCAAAATTTTGAACAATAGTTCCGAATCTCTCTAGTTTATCATCTTTAAATTGTGAGTCGTTTCCCAAGCGAGTCAACAATCGGGCTTCGTCCCCCTTTGAATTAGTTCATTCTGATATTTGGGGTCCTAATCGAATTTCTTCTGTTTTAGGATTTAAATATTTTGTTATGTTTATTGATGATTATTTACGTTGCACTTGGTTATTTTTAATGAAAGATTGATCTGAACTATTTTCAATCTTTGAATTCTTTTGTGTTGAGATTAAGACGCAATTCTCTACTACTATTCGTACATTGCGTAGTGATAATGCACATAAATATTTTTCTGCTCCCTTTACTAAATTCAAGTCTTCTCAAGGAATTATACATCAGTCCTCCTATGCCCACACTCCACAACAAAATAGGATTGTCGAGCGTAAAAATAGACACCTAATTGAAACTGCCCGCACTTTACTTATCGACAATCATGTTCCTCTCTAATTTTGGGCCGAAGCTGTCCTTATTGCTTGTTTTTTTATCAACCATATGCCCTCCTCAGTCTTACAGAACGAAGTCCCTCATTCTATTTTACATCCTGATCAACCAATGTATCATCTCTCACCTCGAGTCTTTGGCTGCACGTGCTTTGTTCATGTCTTCTCTTCTAGTCAGGATAAGTTATCCGTTCGGTCCATCAAGTGTATCTTTCTAGGATACTCGTGTCTTCAAAAAGGGTATAAGTGTTATTCTCTTGACACACGTCGGTATTTTTTGTCTGCTGATGTCACATTTTTCAAGTCTTATCCTTTCTTTTCCTCCTCTTGTTCTGACACACAAATAGTCACTGAGGTTCTTTCAATTCCTTATATTGCTCCTCTTCCTATGCCACCCGTGGCACCAATATCTAAGAATTTGACATTCCATCTCCAACTCGCAGTAGTCTTGTTCCTGTTGATCCTGCAGGTGATGCCATTAATCCTATTCCTGACGTTGATCCTACAGGTGATGCCATTAATACTATTCTTGAAGCTCCTGTTGACTCACCACCTGCTCCGGATTCTTCTCTGACTGCGGTCTTGTCTCCTGATGACCAGTTTCCCATTGCTGTTTGTAAAGGTATACGATCCACTCGCAATCCTCATCCTATATACAATTTTCTTAATTATCATCATTTATTTTCACCATATTATGCTTTTGTGTTCACTTTATCTTTTGTTTCTGTTCTTAAAACTCGTTGTGAGGCTCTTTCACATTCTGGCTGCTATCACACAATGGTTGAGAAAATGGCTACTTTGCATGATAATAGTACATTCCATTGCCACCAGGACACTCCATGGTAAGTTGTCGGTGGGTTTACACTGTCAAGGTTGGACTCAACGGTCAGATGGACAAATTGAAAGCATAATTGGTTGCCAAATGGTACACTCAGACTTATGGGCAAGATTATTACTAAACTCTCTCTCTTGTGGCTAAAATGTCATTTGTTCGACTGTTCTTGTCTATGGCTGCTATTCGTCAATGGCTTTTGCACCAACTAGATATCAAAAAAGCGTTTCTTCATAATGAACTTCAAGAAGAAATATATATAGAGCAACCACCTGGATTTGTTGCTCAAAGGGAGTCTAGTTTGGTATGTAAACTTCGTCGCTCTTCGTATAGTTTGAAACAGTCTCCTTGTGCCTGGTTTGGCTGTTTCAATACTGTTATCCAAGAGTTTGGCATGATTCGAAGTAAGTCGGATCATTATGTTTTCTATCGGCATACGCCACTGGGCCAATGCATATATCTAATAGTCTACGTTGATGATATTGTCATTACAGGAGATCGGAATGGTATTAAGCAATTAAAAATCACTTGTTTTGTCATTTTCAGATTAAAGATTTGGGATTGCTCAGATATTTTCTTGGTATAAAGGTTGCTCAATCTAAATCTAGGATTGTTATCTCTCAAAGAAAATATACGTTGAATATTCTAGAAGAAACAAGGATGTTAGATTGCAAACCTATAGATTCTCCTATGGATTTTAATAACAAACTTCTACCTGGACAAGGGAAGCCTCTTACAAATCATGGGAGATATAGAAGACTGATTGGTAAACTTAATTATCTCACCATCACACGGTCTGATATTTTCTTTTCGGTCAGTGTTAGTTAGTTTCTACAATCTCCATGTCATTAGGATGCAGTTATCCAAATTTTACGATATATCAAAGGTGCGCCAGACAAAAGTTTGTTATATGAGAATAAAGATCACACACAAGTTGTTGGATACTCGGATGTAAATTGGGCAGGTTCTCCATCAGATAAACGATCTACTATCGGATATTGTGTTCTTGTTGGGGATAATCTTGTATCATGGAAAAGTAAGAAATAAGATGTTGCCAGGTCAAGTGCAGAAGCGGAATATTGTGTCATCGCTTTAACAACATGTGAGCCTATATGATTAAAACAGTTGATCCAAGAATTAAAATTTACAGACATTTCACAGATGAAATTATTTTGTGATAATCAAGTTACACTTTACATTTCATCCAACCTGGTGTTTCATGAAAAGACTAAGTATATAGAAGTTGACTGTTACTTTATTCGAGAGAAGATTTTGTCTGGCTATATTCTCGCCGATCATGTTAGCTCAAATAACCAGATAGGGGATATCCTTACTAAATCTCTCAAAGGTCCTCAAATTGATTTCATTTGTAACAAGTTTAGCGCATATAATTTATATGCTCTAACTTGAGGGGGAATGTTAAAATGTATATGTTAGGTGTATATATATGGTAGGCATAAAATAGGAAAGCATTAATGGTTATGTAGTTAACTTCCTTTTTAGGGTTGTCTCCTCTACTACATATTGTACTCTTCTTCTCAATGGAATACACAGAAATATTCTCTTATTTTACAGAAGCATTCCCTAGAGAAATTTTTGATAGGTGTTTTATGTTGACACAAACTTATAAAAGATTTGATTGTCCAAACTTTAGAAGATTCCCTACATGGGTGCAACCAAACAAAGTCAGACTTAAAAGTGACTTATTATTCTTTTATGTTGAGGAGCATCTTAAATTATTTGAATTCTCACAAATTTATACATGGTGTGGAATGAGGATAAAGCCAGAGCTTGGAAAAGAATATATAAAAAAAATTATGCGCAAAATCTCCGTTGTATTTTTGTCCCTTTTGCATGTGATGGAATTAAATTGCTCAGAAAATCAGGGACAAAACATTTAATCACATCCATAATTCCAACAACTTTATGCTAGATAATTGTTGACTCAAAAACAGGAATAGTGAAACAAAAAACATCATCCAATTTAAATACTTTAATAAGAGGTACTCTCCTACTTACTGCAAAAAGTAAATATGCAACAAGGAATTTTGCACCTACTTGATAACGTATCATTTTAGAGACTGGGAGAGAATATCACTAAACAACTACAACTACTGAATTGGGCAGGAACATTACTAGAAGGAGTAAAGCCTTTGTGCTAAGCTAGAAACAAAAAAAAAAGGGGGGGTGTGTGGGGAAATGACAAAAAAGTACTCACATCCTGCCATTTCTCATCTCTGGATAGATCAATTACATCATCTGTCTTGTTGTGCACATGCTTTTTATCCTTCATGACAGTCTTTGCAACATTTAATGTTCTGTGGCATTAGCAATAATGAGTTTTCCAGCAACAGCCTCTCTAAATTGTAGTAAAACTGTGTTTACCTTTCATAATTCGGGAAGTAGCGAACAACTTTTGCTTGTCCAAGAATCATTGGTGTCTGAGACCCAAATCCAGAGTTAAATTCTTCACTGGAATTGCCGAAAGACCCCAATCCACCAAGAAAGAAAAAGAGCAAAGACTTGAGTTAATACTTGACCATTTTCTAATAGTGGAAACTCATAAAAGTAAAATAAAAAAAATGCAACCATAACCAAAATACACATTCTCAGAGCTAAAATTATGGCAAAGCATTAAATATTTCCACTATAATAGTAATAAAGCGAGGTTTACAATCATTCCGGGCCCAATAATACGCAAAAATAATTTGAGTTATCCCTGGCCTATCTCACACAATCATTCCTTCTGATGACACATTTTTTAAAATAATGCAAATTAACAGATTCTGAGGTCTTAGTTTAGGTTGGCTGACACATTAGCAGTTTCCAACTAGCATGACCTATTGCATGCTCTAAGTAAACAAGGAAAATATTGAAGTTTGAAGAAAAGTATCTTTAAAATGACTTCCTCAGTAGGTTTTATAATGTAACTTCAATTTGATGAAGTTCCCATAACCTTCTATCATAAATGAAAAAATAATTCACTTCAATGTACGTTGTTGGAATTTCAAGTAAAACAAGAATTGCAAACATAGTAAGAATGGTGCATAATGATTTAACATTGACAAACAAAATTGTGTTTCTATGGATATAATGTTTTCATTTATAGACAGAACAAATATACTAACAATCAAGAGAACATTTTGATAGTCACTGAATGTTGTAGACAATAAAAATATATATAAAAGTCACAGCAGGTGGATTTCAAAAGAAAAACAATATGTTAAGGTAAAAGTAGGGGTGGGCAAAACCGGTTTCGGTTCGGTTCTGACCCAAACTGAACCGAAACCGAAACCAATGAGTTCTAACAAATTGGAACCGATCAGTTCAAGCCCATCCAAACCAAACCGGTTCAGTTCGGTTTAATTTCGGTTTTTTTGTTATTTTTAGTGTATTTTTTCCGATTTGATCCAAACCAAACCGAACTGAAACTGAACCGATCAGATCTAAGAAAACCAAACCGAATCATATACCAAATTTAAAACCGAACCAGATCAGTTCAGTTCGCCGGTTAACCGAACCGGCGCCCACTCCTAGGTAAAACGCTCCAAAAGGTGAGAAATTGCAACAGCAACAGTAACACATTTAAGTCATTTTGATACTATAATACATGAAGATGGAATACCTTAACTTGTTAACCCACACAACAGGGTCACAAGGTTCAGATATCTGTCTCCATTTGACAGCTAGCATGTAGACATCTTGCCATGACATTGTGGGACAACTGGATGATCTTTCCTCCGTAATGCCATAAGAAGATGCTTCACAGGAATTGCTTGTACTACAACCAGCACCACCTCTATTCTGGCTGGCAATGTTGATTCTATCTCTTCTCCTGGCTCTTTTACTATTTTTTGATGACCTGTTATTATATTTCCACTCTGCTTGTAAAGAACGCCAAGCTTTCGAAACATTCTGAGCAATTTCAATAGCAGCTAACCCAGCCATACGATGCTGAAATATAATAGAAGATAAATATTATTAATAAGTGCAAGTTGCATTTAAACCTTCTGAGCAATTTCAACAGCAGCTAACCCTGCCATACAATGCTGACATATGATAGAAGATAACAATTATTAATAAGTGCAAGTTGGATTTATCTATTAGTATTAGCCTATTAGTAATGCAAGGACATGCGTTAAGCTGTATGGTTTACTTCCTGATTTAAGTCAACACAGTAGAATGTCAAATGTATAAACTAACTTAATTTAGGATACAATACCTCAAGAAAAAGAGTGAAAAGAAAGAATAAAGATCTACCATGAGAACACACTCACCCACTCCCTCTCTCTCTCTCTCTCTAAATAAAAAAAGCAAAAAAAGGCTTTATAAGCTGAATTATACAGTCAATAGGCCTCTACACAAAGGTTCATAACTTTATCAGGTATATGAGGAACATGTAATCATTGTTGCTTTTGATGAGTGGATTGGAACATAAAGGCCACATGTTAAAGTCACTCTTTTACAAGAGTAAGATGGGAACATTAAAAAATACATACAAAAACATAGAGAAAGAAGAAGATCAAAAGGCGATGAAAAGCAGCTACCTTCACAACAATAAGATTTTCATTCTTTAATAATTCTCAAAATAGTTTACCTGACGCCTATTGGATAAGAAGCCAGGACAGTCATATTGGATTTTCTTGCCAATGGAATCAGCAGCCCGTAGAAGGATAGTCTTCTGCTTGGTTGCAAAATCTTGCTTCCTAAGCTTTCCCTTTTTTAGAGAATCACGCAGGGAAGGCTGTCTGAAAACCTTTTCACATACAATCTTTGGATGCAATCTTTTGCACCAATATTCCTGAAAATTCCACAATAAACAAGGTTTACAACCTATTTTGTGACAGGCAACCACTTGAACTACAGGGCGTATTGTCTTCTGTCGAATTTAAAATATAAACTGTTGACTTTCATTTTTCTTCTTGGTTATTTGAAAGCATCATAAAACTAACATCATTGAAGACTGGAACCATAAGAAATTTAAAAGCTCTCAGCCTGTTTACAATCGTGTTAGAAAACACTTATGTACATCTTCTTGACTCCCGTCTGTAAAACAAAGCCACCACACAGCCTAAGGACTTCACACCATAGTGCTTTTCCCAAAAAGCTAGGTGGATGTATCAAAAGATTTAAAATATGACAACTACTTACATGAATAATAATGCTAATTGGCCAAGTTTCTTAGCAATTTATTTCCTTCCTTTAACAGGAGGGGATGGGAAGGGCTGGGCAAGGGAGAGAAATACATTGATTCAGTTGTTCTGCCATATACATTTTGACATTTGAAAAGTTTGAATGTAGCATGACATCTTCATTTTTCCTTGAACAACTTAGAATTTCAAAGTTCAAGACGTTTGCAGCCCAATTAAGCGGCCTAAAGCTCAAGCAGGAAGTTAATAATTATCAAGAGGATAAGGACCAAAAAATGATATAATTTTCACAACATATTACCTTGAAGAGTGGATCAATATCTCTATCAATGTCAAAACAGCAAAACTCACTGCTGATTTTGGAAGCTGTGTACAAAGCAATCTCCTTCTGCAAATGAGAATGATCATTTAGATACTTAATGACAAAAGCCAAGGCAAGCATTTAGTTCCAATAATCATGATCAAATCATCATGGCACATCACAGATAACTAATCTATGTGTAAATTCTTCTTATATGTACAAGCACACACATATTAGCAGTGGACAACATTTAATTTGTTCTCCCTTCGCTGTAAAAATAAATCCACCTTTTCTTTTTAGCTGTCCCACAATTAGTGTTCACTATGAAAACTAAATGGTTTGAGTTATTAAAATAATTACTATACCATTTGCCATAATGTGAACTACAAGAAATAAGTGGAAGACATTAACCAAGATCAGTGAAAAAGAAAAGGCCAAAAAATAGTTTAACATGCTGAAGTTAATTGCAAAATTTTCTAGAAGATTTGTGATTTTTCAAAGTGGACTGGGATATTGGAATATTGGAAAGAAAGCAGTAGTTTTCAACTAAGATCCACATACATGAAGTCAGACATTTTTGAGATGGTATAACATGGAACAAAAAACTCAGGACATAGAATTAGAAAAGTCGTGTCATGCTACAACACAATTTATTAGGGAGAAAAAGAAATCAAAGGTTACCACTGCCTAAAATATAATTGCTACACGGCTATTGGGACCACTCATAAGCAATAAGCCATCAGTGGTACAAAACAAAAGGCAATGAAAGATTACAGATGCACATTGAAACATCTAAGAACATGGTTTTTCATTTAACAACAAAATTAAATTTTGGTCTAAGAACAGGATCTAGGTTATGCTAATGGAGATATAATTATGATGAGAATGATGCTGATGGCAAGAGGCATAACAAAATTTACACCAATGGAGATCTAAATTATAAATAACTAGTGGTGATTGCAAGCATAGGGCATGAAAATTTCCAAGTGTTTTGCAATTACTCTCCAAAAGAATATAAAAATAGTAAAAAGAAACATCCAGAGTGCATTTATTTAATCACAATATATTCTTCAGAATGAACCTGATAAAATGCCAGACATTGAAGCACAAACTTCTCCATCGAGTCTAGTTCCAAATCAAGTGCAGCATCATAGTCCTTGACCTGTAACCAGCACATCAAAATTAGGACCTTAAAGCCACACAATAACACATGAATTCTACTAATCTCAACCAACAAAAGTATTATGAAAAAAAAATGCTTTATCACCACCTCTCTGTATTCTCCAATAGCATGGTGGCAAGAAGCTCTCAAGTATAAACACTCAATGTTTGAGGGCTCAAGGCTTAATCCAATGGATAAATCTTTAATTGCCTTCCTGCAAACATCAATTTAATTAGTTAACAAACGACACCCAATAGGTTATTGATGCAGAAACAACTTCGTACAAATTCATTGTTTAACTTAGAGAGGAAAAAGTTAACATTAGTCCATACAGCACCTAGAGAGTAATAACAAAGAACAGATTACTGCTTCCAGTTGGGCATTCCAGGGGCTCAGTAGTGATATTTTTAACGAGGAAAAAAGGTAGAATACATTTATTTTAATGCAAAAAGAATCATTAACAAGTTTAGGTTTGACATGGACATACACTTCTATTTAAGTGTTCTGATGAAGGAGAGAGTTAAGAAGCTGCAAGACTGCTTATGCTTAATTCACAAAAGTTTGAACAATCAATGTCAAGATGGAGAATTGAATGAGTTGAGATGCAACTAAAATCAAACAAGAGTTAGGAGTGATGAAGGATGCTTGCAGCAATCTCTAAAGATTTACAAAGACATGCCAAGGTGAGATCTAATGTCTAAACCTCAGTTTGGAATGGATTGAGAGATAAAGGGTAAATTTAAGATCTCAGAGTAATTATTTACAATTGCTGTTGAGGCTCCTTCTACATTTCTTTTAGTTTTTGAGCCGTTGGTTTAATTATGTTACAATTTCTGATAGTTTAATGCAACAGAAGTATTATCATAACTCCAATATTCTCTGCTTATTGGCTGTAGTTAGGCTTGGATCTTAACTTTAGGTTCGGTTATGCTACTAGGTTATTATGTGTTATCAAAAGATTGGTCTACCATTATTATCTTCATCAAGAATCTAAGCCCTTATAGGAATGGGACAGTTAGTCTATATACATACTGTTGTTAATACTTGTGTTACAAATTTTAGCAACTATGCTTAAGATTTTGTGATGCCATCACCCAATGCATGATTACAGCCAAAAAGAACAAAAATAAATAATAAAAATAGTTCATATACTTTGTTTGTCAATCTCTATCCCAAACATTACTGTTATAAGCTTGGGTCTACACATAAGTTCTATAACTTAAGCCACCAAATCCTTATGACAACAATTAAACAAAAAACCAGCAATTGACCGTCGTCATAAAGGTAACACCAATTTTTTTTTAATTATTTTTTTTTTACCTAAAACTCCCTCAACCTCTCTACATTCACCAAGTTGTAAAGTAGGGACTACTTTTAGACCTACAACCTTGGTAGTCAGGGAACTCATAGGATATAAATATCCTACGTAGGTGGCCCCAAGGGTGTGGTAACACCAGTATTTGATTAAAAAGAGTGAAAAACAAAAAGGGAGTAAGAAAAGAGGAAAGAAGAAACCAGCAACCAAAAAGGATAATGTGAGGGAGTCATTAAATAATCATGTTGTAAGAGAAACAATACAATTGAAGCAGAAGGAGCTACAAGGTAGGATAAAGAAAAATGAAAATACAGTTCATAGAGATTAGACAATACATTGTGCACTAATTTTTTAACTTGAAAAGCTATAAGGCAGAATATGATTCGACTAACAAAAAGTAGTTGGGATATGAGGCAACATTGCTATTATCCTCTTCCTAATCTCAGCCTGCTATTAGAACCTTATTTCAATCTAACCCTCATAGACAACTTATGCAACACTCTTATTGGGTTCGCCCAGTGGGTTTTTCCCTTGATGCCATTCAAATATCGATCTCTAACCATTTTGCTAAATCTATCACAACATTTGGTCCTCTTCCGCTATTGCATAATGCAGAAGGTCCAATCAATACGAGATCAACAATGAGTTAAGAATAACCACAGATTAAAAACAAAACATTCCCAGAAAATAACAAGTTGATAGAATTTACTTATGTTGTCCCATCCCGTGAAGCAGTAGCCCACGCAAATGATATGCTTTTGAGAACCTATTAGAGAAGTATTCAAACTGTCACATATAAATAATGAAGCAGAATCACAAGTGAGACTCGGAATGAGAGTCGGCCATCAGAATTTGAATACTTATGTCAGTGACATGGCCCAAAGAGAACTTGTACCTGTTATCAATATTTAGGGCTTGTTGAAGGCATTTCAAAGCTTTTGCTGAATTTGCAAGATCTTGGTAGAACTGCCAAGAAAACCACAAATCAACAACAATACTTGATAAAGCTGCTTGATGCAGAAAACTAGTTACATTGACAAACAGGATGCATGTTTTTGATAAACAAATATAGACTGGAGCTTTAAATAAGCAGATGAAGCGTATTCAGAAAAATGCACTGCTGGTCAAATTTGGAAGTTGCACAAAGTATGCCTATATAAATCCTGCCAGGTTGCTAATAAAGAATGTCTCCTTTCCCTGCCAATGCCAATGATAAAGATGTGAGCTGCTGCTTCAAGGTTACCTGGGTAAGATGAGCCCACACCTCGAGGAAATCTCGATCAAGCTGGATTGCTTTCAAATGTGCCTCCTCAGCCTTTTTGTATTCACCAGTTGAAGATAATGCTAAACCCTATGGAAGTAAATGCCCACCCAGTTAGAATTTTAAGAGCACGAACCAATCAGATTTTAGGCACGGCAAGGTAAGATGTTGAGTTGTGGGAACTAGTTAGTTTAATTCATAAGATCTCTTGGAGTGTTACAAGAGGGTTAGAGCATACTTTAGAGGGAGGAAAGGGGAAAAAAGGTCAGATGCTGAGTACACACCAAATATGTATAAGCAGACTTGTTCTCCTTATCAAGTTTCACACACACTGAGAGGTCTTGCACAGCAGCATTGAAATCCTTGAACTTGAAATTAAAAATTCCTGAAATAATTACAATTAATTAATCACTTACAGTGTATGGCACACGAATGCTCAAGGTCAACAGCAGCAGATCCATCATTACCCTCTTTTTCTGTCCTGCTTAGGATTAGATATAAAGGGCGACAGAGAACATAACAAAGAAATTTTTTTCAAATATCTAGTGTAATTGGAGTTTATTATACTTTAAGAGTTATCGGAATTAATTCATTGCCTCGCTTGTAAGGGCTATAACTATTGGCATGTTTTAGCCATTAAATATTCCTTTTTTAGCTTCAGTTTATTTTATGGGTCAATAAGTTTAACTTTTCTGTGAAGATTATTCAAGTCCTTATGATTTGACTCTTTGTAGCCATTTAGGCCTTTTCATCAAACTTAAATAAAACGGTCAAGGTTGTTTTATGTCAGGACAAGCCACTTATCTTATTTAAGAGACTGCTTAGGGGTGTATATCCTCTCCCTTCTCCTTGGGGATTAAGTAGTTGACATTCTTGCGATTTTGTTATCCTGCTACAGTTCTCTGATTACTCTTCTAATTTCCTTTCTATCATACTTGCATTGCATTAAAGTGCTATAACAGTCGATAAAATGTATATCTTTCTTTTTTTTTCAACAAACAAAAAATGTATATCATTGATGTTAAGAAAATTACAATTCCACTTTCAAAAGAAAAAAGAAAAGATTACAATTCCAAAGCAGAAACCTTCAGTAGCATATGTTGCCAATACAAAAAACCTTCATTCACGAAATTTAGTTAAACAGAGAATAAAAGATAAAAAAAATGGAAGAGAAGAGTGTAATTTAGTAAAACCAAAATCAGAAAGTTGACTAAACACAATGTAATAAAAAGAGATGGATTCAATAATTAACCTCTTTCATGTAATATATCTGCTGAATCTGGCTCAAACTCCAATGCCTTGGTCAAGTCTTGAATGGCCTGGTTTTAAGAGGCAAAAGAAGTGACCTGCGTTATAGCAATTATGACAAGGACTGAAAACAAATAAAAATTTTGGAATCATTATATAATAACAATTATTGAAATTGTTAAATTTATAGTTTCATAAATAACGAGCCAATAACTGATGTTGAGCATCTCTTTACGAGTTTGGTATTGCACCTGTGCTTAAGAACAGAAACAACATGTAGTGAAAGTGCACGTAATAACATATTTGCACAAGCAAATCATCATACAGTGAACCTTAGTAACATTATTTACCACATTATAATCCTGAAAACAAAGAGCAGTAGACATTTGGCAAAATAGACGAAATTTGCTTTGAGTTAGAAAGACACCAAAATTCAATAAACAGGATATATCTTCTCACCTCAACAGATTCCCCTAAGGCAGCTCGAGCCTGCCCTCTCCGTTTCCAGGCCTCACCAGCTGATGGGTTTGCTTCAATAGCCTGAAACATTAATCATTAAGCCACTCAGAAGAAGAAGCCAGTACACATTTTATGCAAGTTCATTAAATCAAGTACCTTTGTAAAATCAGCAATAGCAGATTCAAGTTCTCGTTGAAATGCATATGCTGTCCCTCTTCCTATTAGTGCCTCAGGATACATAGGGTCCTCTTTAAGTATCTGTGTGAGCAATATTTTTACAGAACATGTTTATAAAACTTGATAACAGCCCAAGGACACTGATTATCAGCCCTATCCTTCCCCACCCCTCACCTCCCAACAATATGGGATATATGAACAAATTTTTGGACCAGAAAGACAAATTCACACAGTAGAAAACCATTAAGATGATTCATAAGATCCAATATTTCACCTGGTCAAATACTGATACGGCAGTGGCGTATTTTCCTTCATTAACCTGGAAAAAGAAACAGGAATGTAATACAAAATGGAATGTGTGGATGAAATCATTAACGATATGATAAAGAAAATACTTGTCCCTGACCACACCTGCGCTATACCCCTGGATAGTCGGAAATCGATGCTAATTGACTTAGATTTTGAAATCCTAGTATCACAGAACTTTTTGTTTATCTTGGTTTCGTCACTCGATTCTCTATGCATATCAGGTTTAATACCCAACTTGCTGTGAATTTCAGTACTATCACTAGAGTTGCTGTTACTTATACACAATTTACTGCAAGATTCAGATGTAGCACTTGATTCTTTAAATGATTCAGAGACAGTACTCAGTTTATCTTGTATATCGTAATCTCCATTCATTTGATTGTCATGTTGTCCATTCACTCCAGCTTTATCACCGAAGCCATTGCATGTATTAAAATTATCACCAGAGTTTCTGTCAATTTCAGAAGCATCACTTGATTCACAGCTTATTTTAGATTCATCACTTAAATTGCTGTGATTCTCAGAAGCTTCACTTGATTCACGGCTTATTTTAGATTCATCACTTAAATTACTGTGATTCTCAGAAGCTTCACTTGATTTGCAATTAACATTAAGTCCTGATTCAGTTGCTGGCATAGAAGACCTCCACCTGTCTTTATCACTTTTTTCATTGCATAATTCAGAATTATTGTTTGATTTGCTGCAGGTCTCAGAATCATCCCTTGACTCGTTTGTTTTACCATTGACATATTGTCCTAATTTAGACACAGTGGAAGATGACCTCGAATCAGACACATGGTTTTCACAAGCAACACTTCTGTCCTGTTTTGCAGCTGTCAGATGCTCTTCGAGTTCTAGCAATTGATTCAGATCTGCAGACCGATGCAAAGCATGTTCATACCCCTTCTCCCAAACTGAAAGAGCTTCCTCTTTCCTTCCCAAAGCAGAAAATGCACGACCTAGGTGACAGAAAAGGATAGACTAAGTTCATAAGATAGTAACAATGCTCTAACAAGAGATTATATTACTTTTTGGTCTATTGGGAAGCATCAAGTATAGAAGGAAGAATACACGAAAGGACAAAATACCTAATTATCTCTGCCCAACTGCCATTACTTACACATATCACATGTATGTAAGATATTTATGAAAAATTTCTTAGGCAAGCAGAGCTATCATGTGATTACAATTTTTTGGTTTTGTACATCATTTATAAATGACTCTTAAACTACAACAATCCACGGCATCTTGCTTAAAAAATTAAGACAAATAATTTTTTTAAGACAAATAATTTTTTTTAGAAAAATCATTAACAACAGGCATGCATTTGCAAATGTAAGGCAACAATGAACTTCAAAACTAGCCTAGAACTGCTTGAGCCTTAAGTGATATCAAGCAATGACAAATTCCAAACCACAGTACATCAACATCACAAGTATTCATTCAAATGCACAGTAAAATAGATTAAAAAAAACAGCAACCAAATAAATTAATTCCATCAAGTAAGAGAAAATCAAGTTCTGCAAACTCAATAATGGCTTCTAGCACAAGCCAAACAGTTTGTTTTAGAATTAACTACATATTTACCAATCAATTACCTCTACAAGTAAAATTCCATTATCTAAAAAAGTAATCAAAACGACATAATTACAAGTCAAACGACATAAAAAAAAAAGATAAGAGGGACACCTTTGAGAATATAAGCTTGAAGAAGCGCAGGATCAAGCTGAAGCGCCTTGTCACAGTCCTTAACCACGTGCTTGTGTAGCTCCAGTTGACTATAACAAAATGCTCTATTGCTGTATCCAAACAATAAACCACATTTTTCACATGACGCAAAAAATCCAATAAGGTACGTAAATTGGAGATCAAATAGGGCTAGAATTGGAAATTAAAATTATATCCAATTGAATGAATGTACAGACCAGATGTCCTGGATTTCACAGGACTTAGCGAGGAGCGAATCGAGGACTCGGATTGCCTTGGACCAGTTTCGGGAGCTGCAGAGCTTGGCGAGTTCGACTCGCTCGGGGGTAGCTGAGGCCATGGCTGAGTCAACGCAAACGAGTTCGTCAATGTCACGGATCGGTCTGCGAGTCTTTTCTGTATCAATATCCATATCTGTTGTTAATTATTTCAGCGGTTTCAGAGTGAGCGAAGGGTAAAGTAGGAAAAAGAAGGAAAAATTGAATCGTGACGACGGGGAAGAGGGTTGGGGTTAGAGAACACCGATGACGGAGAAACCAAGCATTACACGTATGACAGTGCCTTAACGTGATTGGTAATTGGTTTAACTTTAAACACTTCCTAACTATTTGCGCTCTGTATTTTATTTTTCATTTTATATAATCAGAGATCACGTGCCGTCCCGACCCGTAACGGCTGTTCTTTTTATCAAATGTAATGGCCTCTATGATTTGCCCTAGTGAGTCAACGTGACGCACCGTTTTGTCGAGGGTTGTATCGTTCTATGTCCAAACTTTGATGTGAATACCAATTAGTTGATCTTTTGTACTAACTTGTTTCGCTGTTTAAGTTGACTCAACCTCAACCTAAATCAAGTCAATACTTAAAAGAGATATTAACACTGTCACCCCCTGATTTTTACACACATAACACTAATATGACGGCTATTAAATTAATTACATTGTCCCCCCTGTCAGTTACTTTTTCCGTTTACACTGTTATTGTTTTTTTTAATAATTTGAATTGTCTTTTTTTAATTATTTTATTTTTATTTTTTTCCTTTTATTTTTTTTATTTTCTTTTTGTTTTCTTTATGCATTACAAATAAATATTTTTTTATTTAATGAATTAAATAATTAATTATTAAATAATAAAAAATAATTTTATTTATTTAATGATTAAGTAAATAAATAAAATTTATTCTTATTTATAATTAATTATTAATAATAAAATAAAAATATATATTTCGTGTAAGGTATATCGCGCTCGATCTATATATAAGCGTGCATGTGCAGTCGCGTGGCATGCAACATATGCAAGTCTTGTGTGCTTTATGTCATTGAGTGTATCTCGCGCACGTGGTAATAAACTAATACTATAATCTGATTTAATAAAACAAATAATACAATATACTTTAGAAACCACTCGAACGCTCCTATATATATAAACTTAAATATTATATTTTAGTAGGTTAATTTTTTCAACTTAGACATTCAATAAAATTGTCAAGTATTTGTATCTGCCTAAAGTATAACTACTAAAATTGTATACCTACACTTAATTTTTTATTATACGTTCTAAAATTTTTGATTTTTTTATTCTTTATGCTAATTTATGTATTAATTTTAATTTTTAAAAAACTTGAAAACTTATAATAGAATTTAAAAAATACAATAATAAAAAAAACTTAATGGATTATACAAGTACAATATCACATTGTAGCATTTATTTTTATTTTGTATCTTAGAAACTATTTAGTTCAATTAACAAATAACAAGAATATGATTATGATAATAAGAGAGATTCAAATATTAATTCATTGTAGCTTATAGTTTATTATAATGAAAATATTAATTATAATGCAAAATATCAATTAATTTATAATATTAATATCAAATATTAATAATTATGAAATAGCTATAATGATATTTTTATTAATTAAATATTAATTAATTTGAGTCTCTTATTTCATTATAGTTTTTAGTTCAATAAGATAGTTATGTAATAATATTTTATTATAATAATTAATAAAATATTTATTTAATTCATTAAATAAATAAAAATTATTTATTTATTTGTAATACAATAAAACAAAAAAAAGTAAAGGAAAGGAAAAAAATAAAAATAAAATAAAATAATTAAATAAGAAGATAATTCAAATGGAAAAGAAAAAATAATAACAGTACAAACGGAAAAGAAAATGGAAGTTAGATAGAGGGGGGACAGTGTAATTAATTTAATAACTGTCATAACAGTGCTATTTATGTAAACCTCAAGGGGTGACAGTGTTAATACCCCTACTTAAAATAATGCTTAAAGTAATCTGCTTCGAAAACAATATAACAATTTTTTTTTCTCCTCTTGTTAGTTCTCAACGAATATGGATAATTTTCAATTCTTTCGAGAACAAAATTTAAAATTAAGTTATAAAACAGTGGTAATTGTTGATTCTGTTTTTTCTTTCTCTTCGCAAATTGAGGGTTTATAATTATAATTACGAATATGTACTGAGAGAACTTATATTTAGTGAATTCACTTTATTGTTTTTTTGGAATTTCGATTGAAACTTAATTTTTTTCAAATAGCTCAACATGATTAACGAACTCCAAACTCAATCTTTTTGAGAATGCTTTGCTTGAAACCCACGACGAAGCACAATAAAAAGCTCATTATGCAAACATTTCAAGCTTTAGACTACCATTAAAAAAAGGTTCTAATATTATACAAGAGAATATCATCAAGATTTACTTGTAGTACTCTAAAAATCTTTAGTATCAACGAAAATTCTTTACAACTAGTCTCTTCGAGGTTAAATTAGAAGTTTTTTAATAGGCCGACCACCCATTCCCTCTAAGTGAGTGAGAAGGCACTCATTCACTACTTATTGAGGTCTAAGGCCTTAAAATAGTCTAAGAACCCAAATTTATCTTATCTTCGAAAATTATGGAATCCTTAGATTCTTGACATAAATCCTACTTTGATAATCTCGAAATGTAACCTAATTAGGTAAGTAAAAATTTTCCTCAATTAAACAAGAATTGTATTATCAAGCAAAGAAAAGCCTATAAAAAGAAAATAATTAACGAAGAAAGGGACATTATGGGTTCTTCTCCTTCTCTACAATTTTCACGAGCGAATTCTTCTAAATTATAGCCTCAAAAAGCTCTATTATAATCCTCGTGATCCCAAGATAAATTTTTTTTATTATAATTATTTTGTTGAGGGCTTGTCTCCTTGTATTTTTATTGTAAGAAACTATCTTCAATATTGTATTTAAGTAAACTAATTAGGCTCGATAAAATAAACGTAGATTTACATAAAACTGAACAATTATAATTTGTTTCTTGTTTGTTTGTGATTATTATTTCTTCAATCTTGACTAAATTAAAGGTTTCCAAAAGCCTAATATGCATCAAACCTAATATGCACTAATAAATGGTCATTTTAGTTTAACCCATTACCTGGCTTCAATCGTTATTCTTAGAGAGATATAAATTCAATTTATTAGCCTAAGACAGACCAAAATTCAAGGCCAATAGTTTACCGCTATTCGTGAGAATATAACAAAAAGTCATAAAAGACAATTGTCCAAAGACAGAAAGGATGATAACTAAATCCACAATGACCTGTGATAATAAATAAAGTCAATAGCTGATCGAGAAGCCGATCACAGTCCATCCAGTTGCCTATGAATAAGCTTTCAAATATAAAAAATTTAGGAAGAAGAGTAAGTAAGGAGGACAGAGGCAACAAATGCCCGAAAAAGTCCTTTGCCTAATTAAGGCCATTACAAGAGGCTTGAAAAAGTCAAACAAAACATACAAGCCCAAGCATATAAAGACAAACAGTTAAGAAATTATAAAGATGCTAGGAGTATCACAAATAAAATTCCTCTCTTTTATAGTTTCATATTACCTTTATCTTATACAATAATAAGCATTAATAAGTAAATTCTCTTATTTCAAAACTTCTGACAAAAATTATTTTTTTTTGAACTTTTAGTATCACAAGACCAATTTTTATCAGAAAAAAGCCAACTTAAAGAACCAAGAGAATAAGGGACATAACCACCTGAGACCCTCTCGACCAAATTCTCAAGCTAAGCCTTAAATGCTTGAGCAAAACATCCTTGAATGCTTGATTAAATTCTTGAATTCTAGAGCAAAACCTCTTCGGATACTTGAACGAAAGCCTTAAATGAATATTAAAGATCTAGAAGGATATTGGGCATAAACACTTAAGACCCTCTCAACAAAATTATCAAGTACACTCAGATGAATATTAAAGAACTAGAGGATAGGGGCCACAATCACCTGAGACTCTCTCAGTCAAGTACCCAAGTATATCTCGGATGTATATAAAAGAAATAGGAGGATACGGGCCATAGTCACCTATGATCCTCTCGGTCAAGTACAGATGAATATTAAAAACTGAAGAAGTCAAACTTGTATTACTCATCCAAACATTACCTAAAGGGCCGAAGTGACCAAATATAGCCTAAAAAGGCCAAAGTGATCATACTTGCTTGAGAAGGCTATAGTTATACTTGCCTATAGAGATTAAAGTCAATAACTTATATTATCCATCCAAACAATGCCTAAAAAGGTCGAAGAAATCATACAAATGCAATATTACTGAAGTGTACTAAACGCCAAATAGGTATGGTCAACAGAATAAATAACACTTACATCAATAAGTATAAAAAAAGAAATTTTTATTGATTGAAAAAAACTTTACATGAGGAAGAGCCTAGTTCAAATTAAAAAAATTTAAAAAAACCATCATAAGCCTAAAAAGGTTAGGGTTTTTGTTTCTTAAAATGATTAGGGAGGGTTTTATTGACTGCAAACGAATGAGTACTCTGATTAGCCTGAGAAGAGGTCACTTCGTCTACTTGGAGGATGGGATCTCAATTTCCCCCTCTTCGGCCCTCACTTAACTGACAATCACCTCGTCCATCTAGGTAAGGTCTAAGTAGAGGTAGTGTGCCTTGTACATATCAATGCACCTCTTAAAATCCAAGTTTACCCCCTCAAAGAACTAATCTTCAGCACCTGCCACAATATTAATTCGAGCAAACTCAAGCTCCCCGATCAACTCTTCAATCCTCTTCAAGAGAGTTATGTGTTTCTCCTGAAAAGTCTTTATCAAATCCTAAGATTCATCAATTGCCACATTAAACTAGAAAACTTGACTAAAGAGTGAAACCTTGCTCTTTGCATTAGCTACATTGTCATTAGCCTTCTTTACGTAGACCAAGTAGGTCTTAAGCTTTTGACTCCCCTTATCAACCTTTTTTTGGCCTCCAGTAAGACCTCTCTGAGTTTAGCCACTTTGCCATCAGCTTCTTTTAGCCTTTGCCCATCTTTAATAGCACTAAAAAGCTTATCTCGGCGTTGAGAAAGAATTAAAGCTGCCTGGATCAAAAAAAGGCGAGCATTTGAAAATTGAATGGGTTATTGAAACTAAAGAAAATTCATCAAGGTTAAAATTATCTTAAGTGCATATCCCAAAATATGCATCGGGGACTTAAAAGTGTAGTAACCACTTATTCACAACCGATAAGAATAAGTATTTATATATATATATATATATATAAACATACATATTTTATTTGTATATGGGTGATACTTAATTTATGTATTATTATTAGTATTATTTGTATAGATTAATGACATACTATTAGTATTGGGTTTATTTGTAAAACTTTAGATTTATTTTAGGGACTAAATTGTAATACTTTGAAAGTTTTAGAGATTAATTTGTAAATACTAAAAGTTAGCCTCTTAGTATAAAAATAAACATTTTAAATCATAATTTACTCATTTTTTGGTCGAGCCACCCCTTTAGAGAGAGAAATAGAAGGGAGAGAAAGAGAAGAAGAAGAAGAAATTGAAATTTTGAGTTTTAAGAGGTATATCATAACTATTTCTCAATTTATTGGTATTAATTAAGTTAATTTCTTTAAGTTTTGATTTTTGAAAATATGTACAATTGAAGACTATATGTGTACTTTGTAAGAAATATTGAGAATTGATGATGATTATGTAGATAACTTGATAAATCATGATGAATTTACAGAATTTCTATTTGAAGTCTCTTGATCCGAGAATTTTATAAATTATTGTACTTCACTTATGGCTTTGGATTTTGAGAATATGAAATTAGACATGTCTAGAATAATTTGAAACTTTTAATCGATTGAAAATTTCAGAAATGGAAGTTTTAGTGAATTTATAAAAATGACCCTAAAATTTTAAAAATTTCATGTGTTAACAATATACTACAGTTACAAATAATTTTTTATTTGCTGAATGATCTTCAAAAATTATGAATTTTTGGAATATGATACATTTATATGTGTAATATGATATAATCATAATTAAGAATTTATATCAATGTGATCTAATTGTTATGATTTTCTAAAGTGTATCAGCTCATTGTACTATTTGATAAATAGATTTTTAAAGCTATAGAATAAAATGGTTCTAAAATATTTTTGGCAGGAATTTTGAAGTAACACATTTTTCATGGATTAAGATATGTGTTAAGAGTAATTTTGTAGTAGTTTTATAATTTTTGAGTTAGTATAAGATTTTATAAAATTGGGAGACTGAATACTGTTCAGTAAATATCTTGATCCTGTCAAAATAATAATTTGGATTTGATGGTGTTTATGAAATGAATTGTGTAGGAATTATAGTATAATATTTATATATAAGAAGAATATATAAGTAAAGAATGATATATTCTAATTTAGGAGTAATTGGACATCATTTGATGTATAAATGTTTTTTATTAAGTGTAAGTGGTCAGAATGACAGATTTTGAGAAACTAAGTCATTAGACCAATTCAATGTGTTAAATGAAAATGTGTAAATTTGTAAGCTATTTAAAGTATTTTGTGTGAATGGTGAGGCTTATATATGTTAAGGAGAATTATGCCTTGTAACCGAAAGTGCTAAGAGGTAAGTATACTAGACTTTTACTGAAATCACAATAAACATAGTAATTATTTATGTATAATTTTGTAAATGTGCTTAGAAGTATGTTTATGTTATGTCAAAGTATATTTGATATGAAATATGAAAGACATATGTTTATGAATATGAGCATTTACATTGAGCATAAACATACATATATTTATAAAAGTGACATTTCAAAATGAAATGTGTTCAACAAAGAAAGCTTTTGAAGTGGAAAACGTCCATGAGATACGTTTTGTGTTAAGGAAGCTTGAACTTACTATTTACTTAGTAGGCACCTTATATGATTTTTGGAGCCTTTATTTATGGCCTTTCCTTCGAGATTGGTATATGTTATGTGTTTCGTATATAGGGAGGATCCTATTGGTACCTAAAAGAAAAGTGAGTCATCACATTCGTGTGGTAGCATAGTGGTGCATGTGAGAGGACTCGCCGATGATCAGGGTGAGGGTTTGGCTCTTACCATCGGGTATTAGCGTTATATATGTGTAATTTAAACCTCACTTGTGTTATTCCTCTCATATGGTATGTCACATACGAGTGACATTTGGCTCATTATGTGATATGTGATATGGAAGTCCTACTAAGTAGTAGTTGAGTGATGGTATTCCTATTATCTGTTTTGAAAGAATGTGTAAGCGCTTACCTGACATGTGATTTAATAAGATTATGATTTTAATTTATCACGGCATATCATACATATACATTGTGTATATATATGTATTTGTATTTTGATATATGAAAAACTAGTATGTTTACTGAGTTTTATACTCATTATAGTTTATGGTGATTTCAGGTAAATAAGGTACATGTATGCTTAGCGGATTTGGCAAGGCTTTTGCTGTCCCTTGGGTTCCCTAAGTTGCTAGGTTGCTAAGTGTTTCATTTGTGAACACGTAGTTTAAGATATTTGATTTGTCCATATTGAATAAATACTTGTGTATTATTTTATTAGGTATGGTTGTATTTGATTTATGTTTCACCAAGTATAGTCATGGGTTGATCTTTATGTTGAACTTACTAGCAACTTGTTAAGGATTCCTATGTTGAATTCAAGTTTGAAATTTTATGCAATGTTATTTATGAGTGCACACTATTGAATAAGTGCAAGTTATGTCATGTGTCAGATCTTTTGGGTTTGGGGCGTGACAAAAAGTGTCATACTTTGATATATCATCAGCACAAGCAGTCGTAACTACACACTCATCCTTCCTCATCAAAAACATCATATGCCTATACAAGTCCTTTTTTATAACAGGGATGTCATACAACTTGAAGGATCAATACTTTGACCTCACTCGTAATCTGCTTGGGTTGGAGATGGTTTGGCTCAAAGTCAAAGAGTTAGAGATCAACACCTCTATCACTAAACTACCTCTACTCGATAGTAGAGGAATAGGTGGTGGACTAATAGTTAAAGAAGGTTTCGGACTCATAGAGTCAACTGAGAACTTAATCGGCCTCTCTCTCTCTTATTTATTAAAGTGTTACCTGAGTCAGGTCCTTCCTCGACACCTTTACTCATGCCCTATCTTTGTAAGTTGACTAAAGCAAGAACACCCCCAAGATTCTTTATCAATCCTTTCGTTCCACGAGTCTCAATCAGACGAGCACATTTCTACTGTCATTCGTTTGCTCCATTTCTATGAAAGACAAAAAAAAGATCAAGATAAACAAAACATCAACCTTGTAAAATGAACAAGCACTACAGAGGTTTAGAGATTACCTTTTCTTCTTATCTTTTTATTTGGAAACTCAGCAAGTTTGCCAACCAGACTTGTACTCTTTAAATTTTGTCGAGTGAGAAGTTCCTTGATGAAAGCCTTTTGCCTCCAAGACTAGGTAACCTAGTCATTTTCTTCCCAACTGAGCTTAAGTTTTATTGTCTATAATGTTGCCTTAATGGTAAAGATAGACAGTATAAGAAATTATCAAAATTTGAAAGGTATAAAGCATAAAAGAGTAAAACATGAAAAATGGTATGGACTTGATCTAGAAAACACTTAAGGATATGATAGATGTCCGAGCAACCCTACATGCTCTTAGCCCCCCTCTCTACCAACAAAGAACCACAAGTACTTCCGCTTGTGATACTCGAAGGTAAATCTCCTATAAGAGCAAATGTTTTCTCTTTATCATAAGTATAGAGGTAGTGAAAGCCCTTCTACTAATTAAAGTTTACCCTATTCTAATATATTTATTGCATCTCGAAGAAGGTAGGCTTAAAGAAGCCAGCCCTCAACTACATCATGTACAGATTGACTAGTATCCTATACTTAATTAGCACAATGGTTAAATTTAGATGGGCGAACATATACATAAAATAAGGCTGAAGGAGTAGCCTTAACCCTAAGCTGAAAATGACTAAGTCAAACGCCACCACTTAGCAGATAACGCATTCGCATACTTATTTTCTTAAGGCAACCTCAATGTGACACAGCTCGATATACTAAACTTCTCCCTTAACAAGCTGAGATCCATCTCATTTATACCCAAAGAATAGTATGGCAAACAGTCCAGCTCAAATGAGAGCTCCTTAACAAATTAGAGGCTGAATGCTTTCTTTTTTTTTTTCCTTTTCTTAAGCTTACTTGATTAGCCAGAAATGTGTATTGTATCACTAAGCATCCTCTTAGAATCATTAAAGCCCTCAAGCAATTCTATAGTGTCACTTCATTCAGTAGGCCCTTTAATAATTACTTAGAGTCCTTGAACCTCCCAAACACTCTTGCTTTCAACTTTTTAAGCTGAGCTATTCCTAGCAGCCAAACCCTCACTAAGGTCGACGGACTCATGACCAGATATATTTTAAGAGTTATTGCCTGAAGACATGGTTTTTTATACCTAGATAAGCAAGATATATAACCAATCAACAATCTAATATGTCGAGCACTAAAACTTGAAGAACACATGTTAAGAAAATATAATGAAATACAAAAAAAAAAATACATAAAGAAGCAAAGAGAAAAGGCATCAGAAATAAAAGATATCAGTGAATAAACATTTACTTATAAGAAGATCTTTGAAAACAAGTTGAAAACTTGTGAAGAATATAAAGCTTCTCTCACTTTAAAATTGCCACATATTTTCTCTTTTAAAAATGTCGAATAAGGTAAAAATGAAGAAACAAATATATCACTCTTATATATATAAAGTCCTAAAAGCAATCATAATCGTTGATTCAAAATTTGAGGATTAAGACATTCTCACGAGTGAAATGTCTCTTCAATTAACACGACTCTTCAAAAGGTTCTTCTCAATCGTTAAATAAACACTGATGGTCCAAGATGCGACCATGTCATCAAAAATTTAAAAAGGCACAACTATTCGATTAACTGCCTGTTAAGACACGTCTCTTAAAGGGTCACCTTGCATTAAATGCATTTTTGTTGCCAATTTCAAATACCATTTCTCATCACCACTATGACAAGACAACTACATCACGCGATCTCAGATGCACACCACTAATTAGCACTCTCCTCCTACTGAGGACTTTACACTTGACCCCAAAGACTACATCAAGCTACCCAACTGAGAATTACAATAAAGTTTCCAATATCAATAAGTTAATACTAAAAAATGAGAGACTTATATTCCCATTCGGATTTTGGCCTAAGCTCAATCCTCCAAATAGCTTAGTGCAACCCACAGGCCCTAAGCTTGATCTTCCTAACAACACACCTCGCTTAAAGCCCATAATAAAGTACAACAAGGCCCATTATGTATATATTTTTTGCTCTAAACCACCACAAAGGAAAAGCTCCAATATTGTACAAGAGAATATTCTCAGGATATACTCGTGGTCCTTAACCTCAAAAGTCCTTAACTTCAATGAAAATCCTCAACAACCAGCCTCATCGAGGCTAAACCATAAGCTCTCTAATAAGTTGACCCCCTCTTCCCACTAAGTGAGTGAGAAGGCTCTTATTCACTACTTACCAAAGACTAAGGCTTCAAAACAGCCATAGAACCTAAACCACTCTTGTCCTCGAAAATCACATAATCTTTACATTCTCAACATAAATTTTGCTCTAATAATATTGAGATGTGTCCTAATTAGGAAAGTAAAAACTTTTCCTAATTCAACAAGGATTTTGCTACTAAGCAGAGGAAATCCTATAAAAGAAAGGTTAGTTAATGAAGAAAATGACCTTTTAAGCTTCTTCTTCATCACAATTTTTATTAGTAGATTCTTCTAAATTATAGTCTCAAAAGGCTTCGTTATAGTCATCATGGTCCCAAGATAACATATTTATTATAATTAACTTTTAGAGACCTTATCTTTTTGTACCTTCGTTGTAAGAAGCCATCTTTAATAGTGCATTTAAGTGAGCTAATTAGGCTCAATAAAGTAAACGTAGGCTCACATAGAATTGAACCACTATAATCTCTTTCATGTCTATTTGTGATTATTATTTCTTCGATCTTGATTGAGTCAAAGGTTTCAAGACATATAAATTCAACTTGTTAACTTAGGACAATCCAAAATTCGACGCCAACACTTATAATTATATTATGATGCCTAATGGAGGAAGCAAAAATACAACTTGATGAAGATTAATTTAAATAATATAAACTTAGTTTGAATTAAAGACTAATTTTATAATTTTAGTAACAAGTTAATCGTTAATTTTTAGAGGACTTAAAACCATTTTTCATATCAATCTAAGAGAAAACTTTATTTTATATAGGGCTTCATTTCCCGCTTGACCTAAGGATATTCTATTCCCATTTAAATCTACTGTGGCACTGCCATTAATTGCACATTGTATAACAATATGTTGCATAAGATTGAAAAGTTGTCTACTAAAATAAAACACATCATTATATATATTAAAATTATAGGAAAAACTATTATGAAATAATTGATTCCGCACGTACAAAATTCACAAAGGCATTATCATCAATAAATCATATGGCAGGATCAATTTTTCTTTTTTGGGTGCAATTATACTAATCGAATTAAAAATTTTGTAAGAGCTTGTAACTAAATCAAATGCAACACATTTGTAATTTTCTAATTGCAAGATCTTTTTTTTTATAACAAGGAAAAATTGTGCAAAATATATTCTGACTTTAATAAAACAAAGTGGACAGACAAAGAGGTGTGATCCTACGAGTATTCAGTGAATAGTGAGTACGACGACCTACCTACAACTTCAGGCTATCAAGTATTATTAGACATGTGATGCCTCGTAACGTGTGTAGTGCACCATTGATATGATGCTTGCTCTTTCCGCAAGAAAAGTTAAGTGAATCTAAAAAATATTCTTAGTCAAATAAAAGAGAAAGGAAAGCTAGAAAGGAGACGTAGAAAATAGCTTTATTATAAGAGTAAAAGCTCTACTAAAGAAAGTAGACACAACACTCCATAGTCATGGGTCAATTATTCATAAATATCAATTATGATATAAAACTTGTAAGCCCACGCTTATTCAATTCATAGCTAAGTTTGAGCCTTTACAAGCCCATTCCTAGTACAATTGGGACCATTGTGTCAATCCAAGAAAGCACACTTTATCATTTATTCAATGGCCTAATTCATTGCACATCCCCATAATTCTTTTTTAATCTTTATAAAATCACTACCCCAATACAATGTATTAGTCTTTGACTTAGATATCATGATTCCCTTTCCCCATCGTAGATCAACATTGAAACTTGCTTAGCTTCAAATATAAAAAGCGTGGCTTCCTTTTGATATTGAACATTTGCTATCCAATTTATCTCCTTGGACATTGATCAACCCCACAACTAATACCCTATCCTGAAAACTCACATCCCCTGATAACTAGATGTTGGTATAAAGTTTTCTCATTCGACAATGTTAAACTTAATATCTAACATTTTTATTTATAACACATGAGTTTTTAAAGTTAGAACGCATATATAAGCTCAAAGCCATCAAAAATTGCCTATGATCAGCAAGAATTTGGGTGGCATTAATTTGGTTTTCTTGGAAATATAAGTTTAGAAAGAGGAAAAAAGAAAGAGGAATTACCTCCCTTTACTCTATTGTCCAAAGATCAGATTGTGGTATTAATAGACTAGCCCCACAATATATTGGATGAGGGTAAGAACACCTCACAATAAAAGACAATAATACACATCCTATTATGGGTCACCAATAATGTCTATAAATAGTCATATTTGTTCAAACAATATACTACTATTATGGGTGTACTAAAATAAAGTATTAACTACATAATGATCACTAACTAAATAAGTCTAACAAAAATATTTCAAATAATTTAAAATCAATTATGTGATAATTTGACTTTGTTAAACAAGAAAATGAATGATTATGTCAGTTCACTAAAATAGTCAAATTAAATTAAAATATTCTAACAATCTCCCATTTAAATGGCATAAGTCATTCCGATAAAACAAACTCTAGATCCAAATTAGTCCAAATGTGACTTTATCAAAAAATGTTAAATGTGAGTATAACACTCAAGACAGTAATGTCCAAAATATATTTATAAGCATCAAGACACATGGGCACCGACAAGATATTCTACATATAACAAAATATCTATAAAGACGTGTCATAATAATAGTATACAAATGTGATATAGAATACAATGATAAAGTGATCAATATGTTCATTTCCATAAAGTCCACACATCTTACTATAATGAGACCAAAACAAAATGTTTCTGAAATACTATGCTTCCTTACAACTACAATAAGGCTAAATCAAAAAAGGAAGCATACTAATACTGAACATAATATCTCATATCATAATATCCTCATAGTATAAGGTTATATCCACAAAATGTAGGAATAAAAATATATATGGCAAATCATCAATATAATGTGCATGCACAATCACAAAAGATGTGAATAATCACACAAATTTATTACAGTTGTAACTAATTTATACTATCTAAAGCCTCAATTATCTCAATACAATAGAAGACACTATTAATCCCATATGAATTATATGCTCAATAGAGACTTTGAGAGTTAAGCTTTTAATTTGTGGGTCAACTAACGTAAACTCTTTAGGAATATGTTTAATAATAATAAAAGATTGAGCAACTTTCTTTTTCACAAACAAAAATTTAATATTTATATATTTAGAGCATGAAGAACTCTTAGTATTACAAGAGAAAGCAACTACTACACAATTATTATAATAAATCCTCAGTGACTTCAGTACAAAAAAACATAAAAATCTAGCCTTGAAAAAAAGTTTTGCAACCAAATAGTATGATATGTAGCCTTATAACATGCCACATACTTTACCTCCATAGTTGAAGAAGTTGTAAGGGTCTGCTTGACACTTTTTTAGAAATAGCCCCTTAATTTATCATAAAGATATAACCAAAAGTTAATTTCTTTTCATCGGGACATCCTGTATAATCAACATTTAAATATCCAACTAAGTCAAGAATGTTGAATTGCTAATATGTCAATATGAAATCTTTGGTGCCTTGTAGATATTTAAGCACATTCTTTGCAACTTTTTTAGGACTAGTACCAAATCGCTTAAGTATCTTCTAACTACACCTACAACATAAGCTATAGTAAGATGTATACAAACTTAAGCATATATCAAACTACCCACAACTGATGTATATGACACTATCGGCATACGAGTCCTGTCATTATTACTATGTAGACACTAAGATCTGTACTAAATGTCACCTTTCACAATTGGCACTTTCTCATGAGCATAAGACTACATAATAAACCTACTTAGAATGTGATTAATATAACTCTTTTAAGATAATCTAAGAACAACTTTAGATATGTCACGAAAAATCTCAATCCCTAAAAGATAATGGGCCTATCCCATATTCTTCATATCAAAATGACAGGACAACATATTTTTTTTCTTAAGTAAAAGATCAATGTCATTAGCTACGAGTAATATGTCATCTGCATAAAGGGTCAGAAAAATATAACTGCTCTCACTGATCCTTAGATATACACACTAACCAGTAACATTCTCTTGGAAACCACAAAGGTGACGATCTCATTAAACTTCAAATACCAATATATGAATGCATATTTTTTAAATAAACTTCTTAAGCTTGCATGCCATGTATTCTTTGCCAGATTCAATAAATCCATCAAGTTGCACCATATACGTTTTCAGAGAAACTTCCATTAATGAAAGTTTCCTTGAAGTCCATCTAATGTAGCTCTAAATCAAAATGAAATACTAACACCATGATAATCCGAAATGAGTCCTTAGTATAAACGGGCGAGAAGATTTCTTTATAGTCAACACCTTATCTCTAACTAAAGCCTTTGGCCACAAGTTTGGCCTTATAACTTTCTATCTAACCCTTGGTATCTCTCTTAGTTTTGAAAACCCATTAGCAAACAATTGGCTTACATTCATCTGGAAATTCAACTAAATCCCAAATATCATTACGACACATGGATACCATCTCATCCTGCATGACATGTAGTCAAGATGAGGATTCAGGACTATTGATTGCCTCCTGAAATGTAGCAGGATTTGAGAACATATTAATATTAAACTCATGTTCCTACAAGTAAACAACATAATCATAAGAAATTGCAGGTATTTTAATCCTAGCAAATCTCTTTAATGGCATTTCATTAGTATTATCATTTGCCACTAAATCCTTTAAATCATGATGAGACTCTAATTGAAGAAGAATAATATCATGATTAACATATAGTGATCTATTTATAGGAGTAAAAAATGATAGAATAAGCAAAATCACATGATCTTCTTTGAAGGTAATATCGTGATACTTAGAACTCTCATTGTTATGGTCATTTTAAAAATAAATGGCACGATCAGACTCAATAATTCTAGTAATATATAAAGGACAATAGAACTTAAAAACCCTTGAGCCTATACAATAACCAATAAAATTACCACTAATAGTTTCAAATCAAGTTTATTTGATTGTGGATTATAAGGCCTCACTTCTGCTCTATAGCCCCAAGCATGAAAATGGCACAAGCTGGGTTTTTTGCCTTACCATAATTGATATGGTGTTTTAGGCACTTATTTACTAGGTACTTGGATTAAAATGTATGCTACAGTCCTCAAAGCTTCACCTCATAGAATATTAGGTAAAGTTGAGTTACTAAACATACACCACACCATATCCTAAAATGTATAGTTCTTGTGTTCTATAACCTCATTCTATTCAGGAGTCCCAAGCAGGCATAATATACTAAGCTATTATGTCACATTAGAGAAATTTAGCAAAAGGTTTAGAATTATGTCTAGTTTCATCATATCACCCATAATACTTGTCACATCTATCATATCTTACTGTCTTAATCTTATTCCCTTTTTTGAAGCTCCATCATAACCTTAAAAAACTTTAAAGGCATTCAAAGAATTAATTTTTTTAGTAAGATTCTCAACATGATCATAACAAGAAAAGTTATCTATAAAAGTTTTAAAGAATCTATAACCCCCTATGGCAGTAGGAGTAAATGGCTCATAGATATTAGTATGTATTAACTCCAAAGCCTCTTAACTTCAACTAGCTTTTTATCTCTCTTAGTTTTAGTTGTGATATTACCATTTACAAAACCAATACTGGTGTCAAAGTTAGAAAAGTTCAAGTTATGGAGAATACCATATCTAATGAGCTTTTCTATCCTCTATCTTAAAATATTACCCAAACGCTTATGCCACAATATAGAAAATTTTCATTCATTCTCCTATGTTTAGAGCCAATAACATTCATAACATGAGCATTAGAAGAAGATTGACTTACATCATGAGATAATTCAATCATGTACAAGCCATTACATAGAGTGGTAGAATCAACAAGCACGGAGTTATAAAAAAAATATACATTTTTATCACCAATATGAAAAGTATAACCACACTTATCCAAAATAGATACAGGTATCAAGTTTCTCTTAATAGAGAAAATATAAGTTATATCTGATAAATCAATAAAGTGGCCAAATGCCAAGTGTAGTCTGACAACTCTTATGTGTTCAACTCTAGCTTTCACTCTATTGCCTATGTCTACAATTAGCTCTGTTTCATTGGGTTCTCCACTGCTTTTGAATACTTTAAGGAATTTGTAATATTAATGGTCACGCCAATATCCAACCACTAAATATTGAAGGGAACATCAACAAGATTAGACTTATATATCATAAAGATAAAAGAAATACTATTATTTTCTAACCATGCCTTAAATTTATTACAGTCCACTCTCTTATGCCCACGCTTATGACAAAATAGGCATTTTTCCTTAAATTCCTCTAAATTATATCTAAAGCAATGGGAACATTAGATTGTAGAGCATTCTTTTTTAATCTTGTCATCTTAAAGGATTTATTAGTAACCCTTGAGAGATTCCTTTTTATACTCTTACTGTCCTAGGTAACCATCATGGTAGTGCAAGATTGATCTTTTATTAAAGGTTTCCCCTCTTGAATTATATAAGCTGTCATTCACCAAGATTCTATTCTTCATTTTGGGTGTTATAATTTCTTTTTAAAATAGAAAACTAAAGCGAAAGCAACTCAAGAATCCTATAGGAAAGGAAATCATCACCAATGTAATATCTATATCTTTTAATTTCTTATGATAGTTGCTCATTCTCAAAATTTTTAGTCTAACTTTAGAAATACCATTATAATCAGTATAAGAGAACAACCTCATGTAGTTATTGTTTTTTAACCTTATCAAATTTTTTAAAGCTTCTCTCAATGGCATCTAGAAAATCCTTAGCATATTCACAAGAAGGAATAGTTTTCTGAATGGATATATTAATGGCGTATTGCACTACATTAAGACACGCCCTATTAGAATGATCTCATACCTCATAAAATATTTTTTTAGCAGTATTACTTTCATCTGTGAGCTTAAGGGGGGGATCCTTCCTTAATGCCAAATCTTTGTCTATAAGTAATAGATAAACTATAATGGACTTATGTTAATCTTCATAATTAGTCATAATCAAAGTCTTAATAAAGGTGAGTTGGAGAGCTGATAAAGCATTAATAACTAAAGAATAAACAACAATATTAGTAAGCATGTTAAACAAAAATATGCAACTAATATGATCCTTTGCTTTTCAAAATATCTCTCCAATAACAACAAGCTGATGTGTATAAATGGTATGCCCATAATCTAAGGCGTTATGCATTAACAATTAAAATGTTTCACTAACATCTCTTTATTTTTATCTTGTGAAGATAAATGAGACCCCATTGATATTTTACTCCAGCCTTACACTTTAGTGATATAGGCATTTGTAAACTTAAATGTAGACAATTATTGTCACTTACATCTTATGCAACTCTTACGACTGATTCTAAATGCACTTTATCCTCACACTTTAATGATATTGGGTAAGTGTATTCCAGATTAACTTATCAATGATCAAATATATGTTATTGATACTAACACTTACACTCTAGCGAAATTAGGCAATATGTTCGCTTATATTTGCCTCGTCCAAATTATACCAACCAATCCTTCACACTTTAGTGATATTGGGAAAGGCCGAAGTAACTCGTTAATAGTGTATTGACAAGATGAACCATTGTATAATATTATCTCATAATGAAATACTATTCAATCTAATTAAGAGAGATTTTAAAATACTTATCCGCATCTCATGAGGATGTGATTCTCAATCACACATTTATTTTGTGCAAGCACAACTAACTCCTACCAGTAGTGATCCATTATAGTAACAGCACAAATAAATGATATATAGTTTATAAGACAATTATATAGCTCAAATAAACCTCATATGCAAAAAGAATGTAAAATGGAGTATATGCCTTGAACACTGTAGTGTTATACACGTAACGCCCTGATGTTCATCCAAATTCATGAACACCCTTGCGCTAAGCATGAAATGCCCTAGGCTTCCCTCGAACAAAGACTTGGTTTTACACTTTCAACACTTGAAAATGCACTGCCCATTATTCCTAAGCATCCCAAACAGCTCAAATACACTTCATTTACCCAAAACAACACACAAACATGGCTCTAATACCAATTGAAAGTGTGTTAATTCATTAAGGGTGCTTGTATGTGAATACTATTCATTAAATTACAAAACTTGTATGTCATACACACAAAAAGTGAAACAGAATAAAAATCTAATTTCCTATTCAACAAACACACACTTAATAGAAGTCTTGTTACTATAATAAGATTAAAAATTACCTTCGAAGCCTTTAGAAAAGGTTCCCAAACTTGAGTTCACCTTGAAGTGCTCTCCTTGGCAATTCTAGATTCCAATTTGGTGGGCTTGGAATGCTAGAATGATAGCTTTTTATTTTGCAAGATTTTTCAAACAACTCTTACTTTGATCTCTTTCAATTTTTGGGTGAGAAAATGGGACTTGGAAGAAAAAAGTAACACTTGCTAATTCTTCTTCCCCAAAAAGTGGTCAATTCTCTCTCTTGTAAAAGATGATAAAGTAAAACTCTTTTATCCACCTTTTATATATCTTGTTTTACCCTTTTATATGAAGGATAAATTTAGTAACCACTTATCCACAACCGGAAAGAATAAATATTTATACATATATAATATTCATATTTTTTTTGTATATGGGTGATACTTGATTTATGTATAATTATTAGTATTGTTTGTATAGATTAATAACCTACTATTAGGATTGTGTTTATTTGCAAGACTTTATATTTATTTTAGGACCAAATTGTAATACTTTAAAAGTTTTAGGGTTAATTTGTAAATACTAAAAGTTAGCCTCTCTAAGTGTTTCATTTGTGGTCACATAGTTTAAGATATTTGACTTGACTCTATTAAATAAATACTTATGTATTATATTATTAGGTGTAGTTGTATTTGGTTTATATTCCTCCAAGTATATTTATGGTTTAATTTTATGATGAACCTACTAGCAACTTACTAAGGATTCATATGTAGAATTCAAATTTAAAATTTAATACAACATTAATTATGAGTGCACATTATTGAATTAGTGTAAGTTATGTTGTATGTCAGATCTTTTGGATTTGGGGCGTGACAATAAAAGCCAAAAACTATATTTATCTTATTTATTTCAATATAGATGAACACTTTCCCAGGCCTTTAACAAAATATCTCTTAAGCTTTTTTATTATTTTAAGTCATCAAATGTACACTTGTCATCATCTTAAACAATGCATCCTTTTTCATAAACAAAACTTATCTAATAAGTTTTATTAAAATAATAAGACCATAGAAAAAAAGACAAATGTCTAATGACTTATTCAAAGCTTATCCAATAAGCTTTAATAAAATAATTAAGTCTATGACTAATGTCCAATACTTGTCAAAATCTTATACTAATACTTAACCATTAAGCATTTTTAAAATAATTAAGTACATGATAAGTATTCAATACTTGTCCAAGTATTATATTAAAGCTTATCCTTTAAGGCTTAGTAATGTGTTAAATTCTAACAATTAGAATTTAACATGTATCCAATTCGAGAAGTCCCAAAATCAAACTTATATAATCTCATCGGATCAATCTCTTCAACCGAGTATACTACCCCAGTGCTCAACGAGTACACTTCATATTGTGAAAGGTCCATGCCTGATTTGTCATATCGAACTCTTTCATACGTTCGTAAACTATGCCCTATACACACGCTACGGATATTATAAAGTAGCGCATTGAACCATATAAGCTGAGATTAACCATCTACGTATAATCCTTCCGTCATCTATATCCTAGAAGAGTAAAGATATAGATCATTATTGTCAAATCTCTATTTGATCATCTGTGAGCTTATCTTTAGATTCATATTTCTATAAACGATATTCGCAAATACTTTTATGATATTGTTTATTTCATAAAAAACTATTTTTTGAGTTTACTGTTTATGGCCATAAAACTTTCTGAAATATAATCTCGGAGCCCAAGATATACAACTCACCCATATGAGCTAACGGATCCCATATCTACACACACGGGACTCTATGAGTGTCAAACCATATCTAGCGACACTCAACAATCAAACAATAAAAGATCTTTAATATGCGTGGAATCAAAGTATGGTAGATCACTTATAAGCTCACCGTGACACTCAGGTCAAATGACCACGAATACTACTCAATTTGAGAAGACCTTCTATTGATGGCTTTATAGGATGTCTATTATAGGTTTTCATGAATCTGTTCAGTACTCAGTTCCTACTAAATACATGTATATCTGTACAAGCTTTCACTAAGCTCATAATTTGCTCAGATTAACCATCTTGATAATCCAGATATAGATATACACTGATCTAGAAAGGGTTCACTGATTAACTCGCGTTGGTAAAGATAAATCAGGAATGAGGTGTTCGAGAAAATAATACATAATGACATTTCCTAACACCATTTGTAACTTCTTACAACTATATCATTACTAATATATTCTTAGGTCATTGTCCCATTTTAAATAAGGTTCTAACTCTTACAATTTGCTAAATTTTATAACTACTAACTCTTAGCACTAATACAAACTCATTTAGATCTATAATGTCCGAAACATAACAAGCTTCTTACCATATATTAAATAATATTAACAATTTAACGAAATCTTCATTGTATAAATAATAAATATTCAAATAAAATGAGATGACACATAAGCACAAATCCTAACAAATTTATAATTGGGTGAACTAAAATGATATTATGTGTTTAACCACACTAGATTACCCATATATATACACACTTTAAGTCTTAAGAAACCTAAAATCCCTAATTTGTTTGTAATTTCTTTTTTCTTTCTTTTAAATTCCTAAAATCCCTAAAAAATCCCATCTCATTCTCGTCTCCTCTTTCTCTCAAATTTTCTCTGCTCATTATTTTCTCTCATCTCCTCTATCTCTTTCAAAATATCACTGGCCAAAACATGATTTATCATTACTGACCGCTAATCTCATTGGCCAGAATAGGTTAGAATACCAGCTCTTGTCTTATCGGCCAACAAACCTCCTTCTTCGTCGCTCGCCGTCGTCCTCTATCTGTGTCACCAACCAGCCGCCATCCTCTATTTTGTTTCACCAGTTAGCTGCTAGTCGTCACCCAACTATAGCAGCTACAACTAGCAGGTCAAGTGGTCTTATCGGATTTTTTGTTCTTAATCATTTAATAATTTTTTTGCCATCTTTTTCAAAATAAATGTAAATTAAAAAAAAAACTAATATTTGATAAAGACAAATATTTTCACACTTTACCATGTCTTCTACGCTCGGACTTCTTTTGTAGTTTATCTATCTCCTTTTTTTTTTAAATTAAATTAATTACGAATCAGTAGTACTTATTAGAATTAAATATTAATTTGGTTCATAATGAGAGTGTTTTGTATATGGGTTTTGAGTGATTTGATGATTTATTAAAAATTTTGGTTGTTTTTTGCTTAGAGAATTGAGAAACGTTTGAAGACAAAACTAAAAAAATTAAAAACCGAATCGGAAAAAAATTTGGTTCAGTCCGATTCGGTTTCTGTAGTATTCAATTTTTTTTGTTCTCCTTTATAGGAGAACCAAAAATCGCAGTTCGATTTCGGCAAACAATGCCCTTCTTTAATCACCCGTATGGATCTTAATAGAAGTTATAATTCACAATGAAAAATTAAACATTTATAAAAAATGAGTATAACATTACAAAACTCAAAAAAATTATCATAATAAGTCCCATAATAAGTGAGTACACAACCATTTTAAATTGTGGTTTTTATTAATTAATAATGTTATATATATTTATCCCATAATACTTAGAATAATGGATAAATAAACAATAATATTTTCAAACCAAAATGCCAACAAATAGAAAAGTTAAGCAAAATCGGAAATATCAAAACTATTTAAGTCAATTTGAAATATTAAAAAAATAGGTCATAAAATAAATATAATAAATTTAGGGGCCAAATTATAATTAATTAAAAATAATTTGGTTAATTTATAGTTATTATAATTATGATACAATTAATTATAATTTAAGGGGGTCTATATGATATTTTTGAGAAATTTTACAAAAATTTAGCTCATCTTCCTTACCTGATTACCAGAACTTCGGGTTCTTAATAAGTTTTAACCCGAGTTTTAAGAAAAACATATTTTTAACCTTTAAAATTTTGAAAAAAAGTCAAATATATGGTCCATATCAATAGATTATTACAAATATATAATAGATCGGGCCATATTTTAATGGAGGCTTTAAAATAAAATTCGGTCGAAAATTTATTTTATCAAAAATAAAATTCGGTCGAAAATTTATTTTATCAAAAATAAAATTCGATCAAAATTTTATTTTATCAAAAATAAAGTTTCAAACCACCCAACACAATATGACAGCATTATAGTTCATAGTTGTTAAATAAAAATATAGATTGAACTTTGATACTAATTGTTAACACAAAGTTTTTTCAATCAACAATATTAAACACAAGATCTGACATTTCTATTCATAACACATAAAATTTTAAAGTTTAGAATATATACTTGAATTTAAAGCCATAGAAATTGTCTTTGATCAATAAAAAATTAGGGTGATTTTAATTTTAGTTTTTCTATAAATATGATTTGAAGATAGGAAAAGAGAGAGAGAGGGGAATTATTGTCGCTCTGCCTTATGGCCAAAGATCAAATTGTGATCTTAACGAACTAATCCTTTAATATATAAAATGAGAGTAGAGACCTCTTTTTAATAAAAAATAATAATATCTTTTTTATTATGGGTCATCAATAATATCTCTAAATGATTGGTCTAAGTAATATATTATGAATATTGGTGTATCAAAATGACTCATTAATTATATAATAATTATTAACTAAATTAATCTAACAAAAATATTCTAAATAATTTCACATCAATGATAATTCGGCTTTATTAAATAAGAAAATAAGTGATTTATGTCAATCACCAAAAGCATTTTGCTTTTCCTGGAACTTTCTAGTTGTAATTCAACGTAACATAATAAGAAGGTTAAAGTTTCAAATTCCCAAATCAACTTACAGGCCCAATTCAACTTACAGGGAACCAAGTTACAACAACAGAACACACGCGACCCTAAATTCCCCAACCCAAAGACAACAAGAAGGACAAACCTAACCAGCATCTTTAGAAAACCCCACACGTCCTTTTTCATTGTTCGGATAATAAAAACATATACCCAACAAATCATAGTGCAATATTGTAACGAATGTGCCTAAGCAACAACGGGATAACAATATCAGGCGAGCTCAACTGCGGCAAATGCCCATCCGACGACATGACTTCAACGATGGATTCACCACCGAGATGCTGATGAAGATACTCAGAAATCACCACCGGCACAGCCAAGTCCTTCACACTTTGAATTATGTGGCATGGGACTGTGACTAGCCCTAGGATTTGCCTCATGTCACTTTGGAATATGGTTTGTGCCACACTGAAGGCTATGTCTGGTCTCATGTTGAATAGGGTTCGGCTGAATTCTTGAACCGCCACAGAGTCCATGTCCCCGCCCACGGCTAGTGGGGCGAACCCTGAGCACCATGCCTTGTAATTTGACCTCATGGCTTCGAATAGCTGATCCAGGTCTTCTTGCTCAAATCCTCCGTAGTAATCAACATCATTCAGATACCTATCATTTATAAATCCAGTCAAAGAGGTTAAGTTCTAATAGTAACCAAAACGCCCATCAAAATCATACGAGACTTGATCTTACTAGATATTTTGTAAATATTCTCCGCCCTTTAATTGAAGTAGATAATCTTTACCTTGTCAGAACCTTCTTTCAAAATTTAAAAAGAGTACAAATTTTCTTATATTTATCACCAATCCTTCAAATAACAAACAAATATATATATCTTTCTAATTGTTATTTTCAATAGCTTCTGATCCCTTGACGAATATTTAAACAACTTCAAACAATTTGTATTTAAGACAAGGGTTGAAACAATTTGCCTTTAAAAAATAAGAAGCGAAAGTAGTAAAGTGGCATAAAGAAAAAAACATTTACATCAAAATTAAAATATATTTCTAATGATAGTTGAAAAGTACCTACAATCTGCTCTTTCCTCAATAATGCAAATAAAAAAATTATAACAAACAAGGCATCGTAGTTGAATATAATGATTGATCTATAATTTAACGATCCCCCATTAAACAAATTATACAAACAAACTCTTAGTACAACTTCAATGATTAAAAAAATGAAAAACAAAATCGAAAACAACATCGCGTTGAAAATGACAGGAGTTTACCTTGGAGAGGCAGAGACCATGACGATTTTGGTGAAGAGATCAGGGCGGGAGATGGAGGCGATGGCGCCAATCATGGCGGAAACAGAGTGGCCCACGAGAATACAACACTCAATTTGCAGCTCTTCTAAGATAGCGAGCAAATCAAGTGCGTAGCCTTCGAGCGTAGCGTATCTGTTGAAGTCAAAGTACTCGGGGTTGGTGGTGCCCGCACCCATGTTGTCGTACAAAACGACGCGGTAATCGTCGACGAGGTGCGGCACCAGGTGCTTCCACACTGACTGATCGGTGCCAAAACCATGAGCCAACACTATCACTTGCTCGCCCGATCCCAAGACCTTCACGTTGTGAGCTTGTTCCACAATTCCCATTTTTCTCGCTACTGTGGAGATTTTGTTTTTGTTTTGTGTTGTAGCGTGCAGCGAAGTCGTTTTTGTTTTTCAATTTATTTGGTTTTGGGCTGCGCTTTTTGAAGGGTGTTGACGGGGGATCTTTCAGGCCACTTGTGTGACCATATTTCCCGATAAGATAAGATTATTTGGGGTTTTCATTAACTACAAGAGAGTCTACGATAATTATAATTGAATCAAACGGTTGGGAGATGCTGATCGGGTGATCATGTATCTGTGGTCTGCACTATACGAAGTACAAATGATTGGTTTGACTCTGTGATGATCAAGTGGGTGAAATAGTGTTGGCGGCTCCAAACTACGTACCCATGTGCATAAATGATAAATGTAACATTAGCTGTCTCTGTCCGCACGGAACCAAATACATCTGTCTGCAGTAATGGTAATTTAGTATTAGTAAGAAAGGGAACTTGTAATATAATCTCTTATTCACTCGTTGGCGGCCAAATGTCTGGGACAAAATGCAATATTTCTCGCTCTCATTAGCTAGAAACCAAGTTGTTGATTGTTTCTTATTATTCTGATAAGTTTTTGGTATCCTTTCGTTTAAATTATAAAATAAATCACAATTCATGTAAGAAATTAATCTTTCATCATTCAAGTTTTGTTTATAATTCAATTACTAAGCTTGTTCTATCAATTAATCGACATGATTAATACGAACTGATTATATTATAAAAGGAGTTTCGCCAAACTACTAAGATTTTGTTACATGACAATTAATGGTCAATTAGCCTTAAACATGTCACTTCATTTGCCTATCCTTTGTTCTTCATTTTCTTACTTTTTGAACAAGATTTGACTAATGAAGAAAAAGAAATCAATGAGAGACAGAGGAGATAAATCAAAGATAACGGTGCGGTGAGCTTATACTTTGATCACTATGTTTTGCTTTTGAAGTTCAAAATAAATTTTATATATAAACTTTTAAAATAATTTAATTTAATGAGTGATATTATTTATATTAAGGTATAGAATGTAATTAAGTCCGCCCGTAAATTTTAGTTAGACAGCGGCGGAACTATCATAATGCTTAAGTGGGCCTTGCCCGTCCAGTCCCAAACGTGAATATAGTTGCTTAAATTTGTATTATATATATAATTTTTTTAAGTATTAAAGTACTTATTTTGTCCCTCCAATTTCTTTTTTTAAATTTCTTAATTTCTATGCTTAATAGGTTAAATTGTCAAATTAAGAAAGTAGTCCTTATTAATATAAAATACTTATTTTTTGATATATTATTTAATATTTAAATAATATCTCATCTTTCTCAATTTTAATGTCTTTCTCTAATAAAAATCTTTTAATTTGTAAGTGGTTTATATTTTACATTTTTCAAACTTTATTCTCTTATCTTAATAAAAATAAATTTATATTTATAAGTGTTTATCTATATTTCTTTTCTTTATTATAAAGAAATTTTATATTTGTAATTCTTTTACTACATGAAAAATAATTTTTTTTTAATTTAACCCATATAAATAGAATCACAATTATAGAATACCACATTATAAATTTTTTCTTTTCTTCAATTTACTTCAAACTCTTCTCCTAATTCAAATGTCAAGAAAAAAAATTCTCATAAAAATAAGTTAGGATCTTTTATATATTTTAATAATTTTATTTATATATTAGTTAGTTTTTTTTAATATCTTACTATCATAATTTATATGTAATTTTTTTTATGAATTTTTTTTTTGTACTTTTTTATTTAAATTTATTAATTTTAAAATATAAATTTATTTTTATCAATAATATAATACATATTTATTGTTTAATATTTTTATTTATTTTTTTAGCAAAAAAGTAATTTACAGTTAATTAATTTTTTAAAATATTAAAAATTCAAAATTTTATTCATTGTCATTAATTCTTAAGTTCATATTAAAATTCACCAATCTTTAATTTGACCCCAAAAATTAAATCTTAATTCTGTCCGGGTTAGACATAAGATTTGCATATAATAATAATAAAAAAAAGAATTGATTGCATACTTTTTTATCAAAAAAAATATTTTAATATTATCTTGTATCCTAACATAACAAGTTGTTAAATAGTTATAAATACAAATTTTAATCTCATATTTATTTATTAAAAATAATAATAATTTATTAAATTTATTAAATTTTTTAATCAATAATTTTTATTTTGATATTTCTAATTTATAGAGTTGAGTCACTCCATTTTATTATATAAACTCACATTACACATCATGAAGAAGATACGTGAAGTAAGAGAAGAGTGCGACACGTAGCCGGCAATCAAGGAACTTGAATTCCAACGTCAGGCTTAAAAGCTGAGGTAAGAGAATCTGAAAACCTTTTCGATTTCGGCTGGAGCTCCGACTTCAAAAATTCCACATTTTTTATTAAAACTTCAACGTTCGGATATAAAGGCGTGGCTAACAGCAATGCCACGAACAAAAGCCGAAGGCCATAAGTCATAGCTTAGCGGCCAGGATTCCCTGTACTCGCGTCATAAGGACGGACAGTGGACCAGCGTTATTTCTCCCATTATCCGATGGAATTAGGAGCGACAGAATTTTTTACGGTTTGAGGTCTCGTGGGATTTACTTTAAAAGGAGAGGAATTTGAATTGTATATTTAGATTTTTTTTAGATAAGATTGGTTTAAGTACAGTAATTTAAAATTTAAACTAAATTTAGGTTAAATTTATAGATAAGTCAAATTTTTAAGAACTGTTTTAAACATTTAATTTAAAAATAAAATACAAATTTTAATACAAATTTTTTTTACTTATTTATATAAATTAAAATTAAATGCGTGCTAAATTTAGAAGTATGTTTATTTATATTATATTTTTAAAATTTTACTTATTTATACAAATTAAAGTTGATTATTTTGTGATATAAATTTACGATAAATTTTAATAGAGATTTAATGTTTAAATTACAAATGAAACATGATGATTTAAATGTCAAAGTTTAAAAAATTATTAATTTTTATAATTTTTAAATTTTAATTCATATTATTAATTTTTAAAATTAGTAGTTAAAAACTTGAATACATAATATAATATATATTTTTATTTGATATTTATAATTTTTTTGATATATTATAATTATATGAGGTGAAAAATTATTTAATAAAATTAAATTAATATATATAAAAATTTTAAAAAAATCAGACATGAAATATCTATGAAATTCTTTTTGTTAAATTTAAATTGCATATATCAAATATCAAGTAAATATGAAAATTCTCCCAATATTTAAATATGAGAACGGATAGTAATTCCAGGAATGAATTGTTATTAGCATTTAAATATGAGAAAGGATTGTGAATTTAAGAATGGATTGTTATTCCGACCCAATGTCACCGGGGTTGGAATAATGAAAGACTTGGATTGCTTAAGGCCCACCTTGGATTTTTTAAAAATAAATAATAAGTTTCAGTTTTAATTTAATAGCTGACACGTGGATAAAGATAATTTGTTGTAGTGTTGGATAGACAATAGATAGATAATGACTGACAATTAATTGATGACACATGCATGGACCTGCTCCAAACTGTCCACCGTCACTACTTGGTAGTTGCCCGCATACGATTGTGCTTCGATTAATTTTTGCATCCTGCAATTTATTTTTATTAATTGAGCATACTTCGTCTCATTCATTCTTTTAGGGGAAAAAAAATCAAAAGTATTATGCACTGGCCATTACTTTTTAAATCACAAATATCAATTGAACTAATATACCAAAAACAATTTGTAAATTTAGGTAAAGATTGTATTAGCAGTGTGAATAGTTACAAGAAATGCCTACATCACCTTGTTTATATACAAGAGTGGATTTACATTATGGCTGAAGGAGAAAGTTTTCTATGGTGCTACTTCTATAAGATTATTCAATGAAATCATGTCCACTTATTTTAATTTTCTATCTCATATTTCTTATATGTAACCACAATTAACAAATTTATTAGATAGTGAGATGTCATCAATAGTTTTACGAAAGAAGTGATGAGGTCAATACAATGTAAACTTTTTTGGATTTGGAGAAACCATTGCAAATTTAAAAGAAAATTATTTTTTACTGATGTCCATCATTTTAGCCTTTTCTATTTATAGATTTTAACATGCATAAATTTTCAATCATGACAATTTGATGCCTATAACATCAAATGAAAGTGGACCCATGGTTCATCTGATTGGAGACAATGCTTTAAATGTTAAACAGGTGGTTGAATTTTAGCATATTAATTTCGCCTAAAATTTAGGGATGGGCACGAACCGTATCCGCTTGCTGATTTTTGGTTCACGTGTTTTTTTCCTTTTTAAAGTTGATTTCATTTATTCAATCAAGATTCCAAAAGAATATAAAATTATCCCTCAAGCTCTTGGTACATGAATAAGCTAGAGTTAGCTGTGCTAATTTGTTTGCATTTACATTACAATCTCTTGGAACATATTGAGATGATATCAGATTTTGCGAATCTATTTGCCATTGAATTACTTGAATTGTCCACTTGATCTCCTTAAGTGATCTAATTACTCCCTTTATCAAGCTGATCACTTTTTTTTAATTTTTTTTAATTTTTGCATCTAACTCTATTACGGAGAGTCTTAGATTATGATCTGCAGACATTTTCAGACCAAACCTGATAAGCTTCTGTTTCCTCTACAAACTTGTACTTTCCATTTTTGAGATTGTTATAATTAGAGCTTTCCCATCCCTGTTTCTTATGATTATACCTAGCTCAACTCTATAGTTGGTGTTGTCCGTAGCTATATCTGTATTCATTTTAAGCCTGCCATGAGGAGGAAGTTCCCAATTCTGCACCACTCGTTTTGTTGTCTATTGACTACCTCTCAGTTGATCCCATTGCTTGTGTTATAAGACACCTGATACGTTCTGCCTTAGTTATCAATTTATAATACACGTGTCACGGGAGGGGTGAGTGGTGCTTGTAGTGGCAATGAAATAAAATAATAATGATATATTTTATTATTTTGTGATTTAAGAAATAGTAGTTGGTAAATTCTAAATTTTTAATTCAACTTAAGATTATTGTAATTTTGTGAGTGAATAATTATATATGTATATATATTTTATATATTTTTAATTCAATACTTTATGATTTGATTATATATTATTAGATTTATTTTAAAATAAATAAATATATACTAATTAGGATATTTAAAAATATATCTTTTTTAATTTATTATAGTATAATTTATGATTACGTCTAGTATAAAAATATTAATCTTTTCATAATATTATATAGTAGTAGTTTTTGAACCAATTAGATGTGTACTATTCTCTTAGATGTGTACTATTCTCTTTAATGTAATTGTTTTGCGCATATATTAGACTAATTTATTTTGTTTTACCCAAGCAATGCAATATTTCATCGGATGAGACCAGATCCCCTACTTTGTCTGTGTGTGAGTTACTCAGATAGGTGAGATCACATTTTTTTCGGGTACAAGTTTAGTATGGTTTTCAGTATTTATATAGTACATATTCTCATAGCTACATTACATATATTCAGCTTCAAAATAGATTTTATGATAATTTACGATATCAGTACATATTTCATGTTACCCAGAATATAGTTTTATGATCTTTTATGATTTTAGACTTGTAAATACATTAGTATTTTTCTTTAGTACATTCTTATTATAAATTTATTATTGTTAGTGTGTGTGTGGATTATATGATATTTTCAGAACCATGTCCACTTACTGAGCACAAGCTCACCATTTTTTTTTATATTTTTTCTATTGTTTTAAGTTGTCGTAGAGACATCGTGCAATGTGATTTGTACTTCATATTGGAGGTCTAGCTATCATACACATAGTTGTATGAGTTGTCATATTTTGTATATTCATATATATCTTTATGTATAATTGTGTATACATATGCGTTTTTGTTGAGGCACGTAGTCTCGTTTTATCATATGTAATGAGTATAAAGTATGTTAGTTCCATGTTATCATAGAATCCTCCTTGACTTACAAGGAGGGCTCGGGTCGGGTCTTGTTATTTTTTTATTAAAGCATAGTTTTACATTCTGTAGACCTTGACATGATACATGCATATTAGAGACATTTGAAAACATTTTATAGATTTTTATCATGTGTCCACATGGCCAACCTCACATGAAACCTATGGCTAAACTATGATTTCCTTAATACTAGAATGGGGAAAGAACCTATTAAAGAGAGGTAGCTAAGTTAGTTCCCTTTGTACCCAGACCTCTAACTCAGCCAAATCCTGTTGTAGTGCAGAATAAAAGAGATAAATGTAAGATATTTGAACAAGGACTTAAAGGCAAATCAGGACAATAGTAATAGCCATAGGGTATAATGATTTCACTGAGTTAGTAAATGGTGTAGTGAGAGTTGAGACAAGCTTGGTAGAGACACACAGAGCTTAGACATTTAAGTAGAAACAGGGTTAGAGTTGGTCAGCTGGTGGATCTAGTAATAGAGTACATAGAAGAGAGATAACCCATACAAGATATTCGAGTACTTAACACCTTAGTCAGAGCCCTATGTTATCAAGAGGGCAGAGATAAAGAACTAGTCAAATTTTTATGCCTCTATATATTGAAAGTAGTATAGGGAGTTAGAGGCCTTGGGGTAATAGCCAGCAGAATAGTAATAGTAATGTGAAAAAGTACCTTAGTGTTCTATATGTGGTAAGTATTATAAGGGACAATGTTTGAAGGGTTACATAAGTTGTTATTATTGTAAAAATATTGGACATTTGAGATGGAATTGTTCTATTTTAGCACAGATTAGCAGCTCAGTACAAGGTGCAGCTTCTCAAGATTTTCAAAGTAACGATAATCATGTCTAGAGAAAGATGGAGCACCAAATAGAAGGACATATTTCTAGTACTCGTGTACAGCCTAAAACTTCAGTAGCTAGTTATGGCCCACAGAGAAGTCAATTAGGTCAATCCCGTACGGAGGCACATCTATTTTCTTTAACTCAACATGAGGCATAGGTTACCTTGGATATTGTTATAGATATGCTCACTATTTTTGGTTGAAAGGCCTACATTGTAATTGATTCAAGTTTAACATATTCTTTTGTTTTTGAATTTTTGTTGTGCATGTGGATAAAGTGTTAAAACTTGTAGATTGTAGCTTGATAATAGCCACACCGATAGGAGAATTATTGTTAGTTTAGAATGCATTTTAGGGATGTGTTATCAAGTGAGTAGTAGTGAGATGATAACAGATTTAATTCTTCTTGATATACATGATTTTGATATGATACTTAAGATAGATTGGTTAGCTAATTACCATACTATTATAGACTGTTTCCAAAAGGAGGTTATCTTTATAAGAGATGAAAAGCCTGATATTACGTTTTGTGGATAGCGGTGAGTTCTTTTCTCTTGTATTATATCTGCTATGACAGCTAATTGATTACTCAAGAAATAATGTTCAACCTATTTATCTCATGTCATTAATACCAGAGTTAGTAAAATTAAATTAGAAGATATTCTAGTAGTTAGAGATTTTCTAGATATATTTTTTGAAGACCTTACAGGTTTGTCACCAGATATAGAGATTGATTTTGGTATTGATTTAATTTCAGGCACAACTTTTATCTCTAAAGCACCATACAAAATAGTCCTTTTAAAATTAAAAGATTTAAAGACTCAATTATAAGAATTAATAAATAAATGTTTCATCAGACTTAGTGTAGTGTCATAGAGAGCACCAGTATTATTTGTTAGAAAAAGGATAGAATTATGAGCTTATGTATTAATTTTTGAGAGCCGAATAAAGTTGCTATTTATAACAAGCACCTACTTCTTTATATTGATGATTTATTTGATTAGTTACAAGGTGAAAAAGTGTTCTCAAAGAGTGATCTACGATCAAGGTATCATTAGTTGAATATAAGAGACACTGATGTATCTAAAAATACCATCAGAACTTGATATATGCATTACAAAATTGAAATAATGCCATTTGGGTTAAATAATGCTCTAGCTGCATTCATGGATCTTGTGAATAGAGAATTCCACCCATATCTTGATAAGTTTGTTACAGTATTTATTGATGACATCCTTATATAGTCATAGAGTATAGAAGAGCATGCAGAGCATTTAGAGATACTCTTGTAGATTTTAAGGAATAAAAAACTATATGCTAACTTCAGCAAATATCAGTTATGGCTAATAGAGTTTCATTTTTAGGCCTTATAATATCAACTGATGAAATTTATATGGATCTTCAGAAAATTGAAGCTGTGGTAAATTGAGGACGACCAACTAATGTGACAGAAGTTAAAAAATTTCTTGGTCTAGCAAATTATTACCAGAGGTTTGTTAAAGACTTCTTTAAGATTATTGCACCATTGGCAAGCTTACCAAAGAGAATATAAAATTTGAGAGGACAGATGAATGTAAAGATAGTTTTCAAGCACTTGAGAAGAAATTGACTTCATCTTTTGTTCTTATACTTCCATTTGAGACTGAAGGATTTATTTTTACAATGATGCTTCCAAATAGAAATTGGGTTGTGTATTGATGCAGTATGAGAAAGTGATAGCCTATACTTCTAGGGAGCTTAAGAAGTATGGGATGAATTATTTGACCCATGATCTAGAATTAGCAGCAGTAGTGTTCGCATTGAAGACTTGGAGGCATTATTTATATGGTGTCACATGTCAGATCTTCACTAATCACAAGAGTTTGAAGTATTTTTTTACATAGAAAGATATGAATCTAAGACAATGAAGATAGCTTGAGCTAATTAAGAATTATGATTATATATTAACTATCATCCAAACAAGGATAATGTGGTGGCAGATGTACTTAGCAGAAAATCTTCTAGCTCTGTAGCTCATTTGATGGTTGATTTATCGGTAGATGAATCTGGATTACTTCTAGCACATTTTCAAGTCAGTCATATATTGACTGATTAGATTCAAGAGATGCAGGATTAGAATCCTAACATAGTTAAATTTAAGCAAAAAGTAAGAAATGACATATGGATTGATTTATTTTTTAGAGCTAATAGGACATTAACATGCTTTATATAACAAATAACTTAAAGTTAAAGAAGTAGATTTTAAAAGAAGCTCACAGTTCAATTTATGCTGTACATCTTGGCAGCATTAAGATGAATTGTACTTTGAGATAACATAATTGATGGCTGGGTATAAAAGAGGGTTTGTAGAGTTTATATCTCACTACTTGATTTGTCAGCGGGTTAAAGCAGAATACCAGAGGCTAGCAGGATTAACTCAGTCACTTCTAATTTCTAAGTGGAAATGGGAACATATCACCATGAATTTTATTGTTAGGCTTTCACATATTCGAAGTGTTCACATCATATTCATGATGTGAGATTATTAAGATTGTCAATGTGGTTGCTTACTGCTTAGCATTACCACTTTGAGTTGTTATGCATTCATGATGTGTTTCATATTTCTATATTGCAAAAATATATACCTAACCCTTTTTATATTTCAGATACTTAACCAATTCAGTTAAATAAAGACTTGACTTATGATGAGGAGCTTGTACAAATACTTGACTTTCACCAGCAAGTATTACATAATAAGACTATTCCACGAGTTAAAGTCTTATGAAGATATTATGCAGTGGAAAAGGCTATATAAGAGTGTGAGAATCAGATTAGAGCTCAGTATCTGTATTTATTCTAGACTGGTATATGAATTTCGATGATGAAATTTTTATAAGGAATAAAAAATTGTAATATACATGTCATGGGAGGGTGAGAGGTGCTTATAATGGTAATGAAATAAAATAATATAATGTTTGATGAACGCATTTTTTAGGAAGAGAGATTAACACGTAGAGGTAGTGACATTTTTATTAAATATATGGGTGATCAAACTCATTATAAAATGAAGGATTTGCTTTATTATTTTTGCCCATTTTAAGTTGGGAAAAACAGAAGCAATCTAAAGAGAAGAGAATGAAGAAAAAAAAAGAAAGAAACAAAAAAGAACTAAAGAAAAGAAGCTAAGAGAAGGAAAAAAAAAAGAGAAAATGGAAAGGAAAGAAAGAGGAACCAAGAGAAAAATTAGAAAATAAATAATGGAAGTTTATTGAAAAGGAGTTTGGTAATTAAATTTATATTCAGTGATTCAGCAGGTAATAATTTAACAATCTCAAAATATATGTATTTTAGTATTTAATTATGATACATATGGATTCTAATGATATGTTTTATTACCCTATGTTTTAAGAATCATACCAGTAGTTAATATATCCCAAATTCCTGGTCTAGTTTAGGATTATCGCAATTTTATGAGTGGATAACTATATATATATATATATATATTATGTTTTTAATACAATAGTTTATGATTTGATTATATATTATCAGATTTGTTTTATCCATAATTTATTTTTAAACAAATAAATATTTATGCTAATTAATATATTTAAAAATATTTTTATTTATAATTTATTATACTATAATTTATAATTACGTTCAATACAAAAATATTCATGCTTCCATGATATATATAATAGTAGTTTTTGAATATTAGATGCGTACCCTCCCTTTTAGTGTAGTTGTTCTATGCATGCATTAGACCGATTTATTTAACTCTGCCCAAGTGATGCAATATTTCGTCGAGTGAGACTAGATCTTCTGCCCTACCTGTACGTGAGTTACTCTATTAGGTGAGACCATATTTTTTATGAGTACAGGTTTGGTATAATTTTTAGTATGTATATAATAAATGTTCTCAGAGGTACGTTACATATATTTAACTTTAGAATAGATTTTATGATAGTTTATAATATCAGTACATGTTTTATGTTACCCTAAATATAGTTTTATGATCTTTATATGATTTCAGACTTGTACATATGTTAATATTATTCTTTAGTATATTCTTATTATATATTTATTATTGTTAGTATAAATATATATATGAAGTACATTATATTTTTAAAACTATGTCCACTCACTAAGCCACAAATTCACCATTTTCTTTTTCTATTTTTTAGATTTTTTCAGGTTGTTATAGAGACATCGTGCAATGTGATTTGTACTTCACATTTGGAGGTTTAGCCATCACACTTATAGTTGTATGAGTTGTTATATTTTGTATATTCATGTATATCTTTTTGTATATTTATGTATATGTGTACGTTTGTGTTGAGGTACGTAGTCTTATTTTATCAGATGTAATGAGTATAAAATATATTAATTTCATATTATCATAAGATTCACCTTAATTTACGAGGGAAGCTTGGGTAGGGTCATGTCACAATCTATCTGGACTCTATAAGCTTCATTGATAATAGATATGTTCCTTGCTTGCAAGTTGGCTATAGTAGCATTACAATTCCCTCAATCTCATCTCTAGTGACAGTTTTCATTAGATTCTGAATATAAGCCCAAAGGTTCATTTCCCGAGCTTTAGCCATTATCTTAGTAAACTTGGACCTTTTTCCATATTTTCTTTGCCTTTTTACAATTGATAAGGGTATAGAAGCTGTCCTTTACTCCCTATTGTCATCTCTAGCATATAGCTACTTATAGCCTTCATAGCCTGTATGACTATAACATTGGGAAGCAGGTTTGATGCTACTCTTCATAGAAAGATCTTTACTTTTTGGGGGAGGGGGGGACTTATATTGACCATATAGCCTTCCATCCCTTGTCAATACTTCTTGATTTCTCTAGCTCTATCATTTACTTCTTTTAGAAGCAATATAATATCCACTTTTCACAGTATAGATTCTCCTCTTATTAAAATGCCAGTACATACAGTCTTCTAGTTTTGCTAGTGGTAGCTAAATCTTCAGAATTTGTTGAGCATCCTCTTTACTGAAGGACTGCTCAACCAACTCTCTTCTCTATTTGTTTCCTTCATCTATGAGGGCTGAAACTTTGTTATTTATTAGGAGTCTCCATGGGGGCAAGGGCATCATAGAACATTCTTTAGGTATCCAGTTGTCATTACAAACATTCACCAGGTCTCTATTTCCTACTAACTATCTAAGTCTTTTTTTTTTTATCCATAATAGACTTATTAGTGATAATATCATAATTGCCTATGAATGTTTGCATAAACTTAGAAACATGAAAAAAAGGGAAAGATGGGTATGATGCATTAAAAGTAGACATAAGTAAAGCTTATGACAATGTAGAATATGGGTTTTTTTGGGATGTTATGAAGCAAATGGGGTTTGAGGAAGTCTGGATTGAGGCATTATCATCACTACTCAGGATAGTTGAGAAAGAGTATCAGATAAGAGGAATCAACTTTAACATATGTCTCTCAGTTTTTCATCTGCTATTTGTAGATGATAATCTCATCTTTGTGAGTCATAAAGACCAAAAGTATATCTAGTTGAGGAGGATCTTTAATTGCTATGGTAAAGCTTCAGGCGGAATCTTTAACTATGATAAGTCATCAATAACTTTCAACCTAAATGTATCAAGGGAGAAAGCGCTCTAATTAAAAGATTTCTTTTTGTTAAAGGAAATATCTATGCATGAAAGATACTTACGGCTGCCACCAATGGTACAAAGGAAGAAAAGATAATTTTTTGATGAAATTAAAATGAGAATATCCAAGAAAAGTTGTTTCTATGTGGGGGGAAAGGAAGTTCTAATTAAATTGGTAACCCAGGCTATACTTTCTTATACAATGAGTGTTTTTAAACTCTCTGTGAGTTTTTGTGATGAGATCCAGAGACATCTCTCAAGGTTTTGGTTAAGATCAAAAGGAGATGAGAAGAAAATTCATTGGATGGGCCGGCATAAAATGAGTAAGGGGAAAGGAAAGAGAAGCTTGGGTTTTAGAGATTTTAAAAGCTTCAACCAAGCTTTATTAGCAAAACAACGGTGGAGGATTCTGTAAAATCTTGATTCCCTGGTTGCAAAGATCATTAAGACAAGATACTTCAGGAATAGAGGGTTTATAGAAGCAAAGCTAGGTTATAAACCATTCTTAGTATGGAGGAGCATCTTGTGGGGAAAGAAAGATCACGTTGCAAAGGCTGATGGGTTTGAAATTAGTTAGACTCTTAATGTTTTGACATTTTGGTATCAATATAATTAAACTGTGATTTAAGGGAGCTAAGTTACTTTGATAGTTAAGGATGTCTAGGCAAGCTGCAATAATGTGATCCCTTATATGCTTATAGTAAAAATTTGGGCCTGGTTCTTTCTTAGGGTTGACTTGTCAAGTTACTTCTGTAATCTCCTCTTTTGTAATGGACTTTCTCAGCTTTTTATTTTGCTAATTTGAAATTCTATTCTCTAAACCTTTCAAGGCTTCAATTTTGATGTCTCTTCCTAGATTTGTTGACTCAAAACAAATCCTTGAAATATTTGCAAAGAATCTACTCTATTTATTCCTCCTCGTTCGTCTATTCTCATTCCTCATTCAAAAGGCCTCCAATTTTGTTTTGCCTTCTCTTCTGGGTAGCTTTGGCATGTAGGAAATTTGTATTTCTATCCCCCTTCTTGAGCCACAACACTCTTGATCTTTGCCTCAAATGGATCTCCTCTTCTTACAGGAGCTTATCCACCTTAAAGCTTGGATATCTTGAAGACTCTTGAATATGGAAGCCCTAAGAGACATATCCTTCTAGTTTTATCTTTTTCCACCCTCAATTACTTTAATTTAGAGTTTATATTTGTAGTTTATGTTGTTTTAATATAATTACTTTTATAAACTTTTAGATTATTTTGATTTTATATTTGACTATGGTTGGCTAAATTTGGATATTTTTAGTTGATTAATGAATATTTCTTATTTTGTTCATTTGTGTTTTTCTGAATTTAATACTTCTAATTTGATTGAAAATTTGACTAGATAATTTAGACTTATAAGTTGTATGCTTAGGAAAGATTAACCCATTTGCTGGATTTGAAAAATATGACCTTAACTTTTATTGAGTTAGGAGACTAATAAAACTTAGGTAATCATTTAAGAGTTGTGTAATGCATATATAGATAGACAAGTTAGATAGGGATATCAATTTAAATATATATGAATAGGATCTCATTTAACACTCGGGAGAGATAATGAGATTAATATTGAACCCTTTGATTAATGAATTCACAACAGTAGTTGTATTTCTAAAATATGAAGAATATAGGAAAGGTAGAGTAAAATCAAGACCCCAAGACCATTTTTTTTTATAGATTCTCACCTCTCAATTTGTTAGATAGTTAACTTTAGGCATTATTTAATTTCATTAATCAATTTAGTGTTAAGATAAGCCTAGATAAAATTGGGTTATTAGCACCATAGTATTTAGCATTAATTTCAAAAGAACAATCCTTGTGGGAACCAAAAACTTATTCGTGAATCTAACACATGCAAGAATTAACCACAAATGCACATGTCGTAAGCAAGTAATAAAATGATGAGTATGAGTAACATTCCCACTAGGATTGATCTTTCATATTTAGGCTAAGTATTATATATTTTCGCAACTCAATTTTATCTAGGAAACTTGATTTAATGCAATGACTACAAAAAATTAAATTGACAATCTAATTTAAGTAATAACTAAAAATGATAATCTTGCGAAATGGTGAATCTATAATAAATGAGATCCTAGGGTATTTATTTAACTTTATTCTTCCTATGTTCTTTCTCTTTAGCAATTCTGTTCAATTCATTAATCAATGGTCTAAGACTAATCTTATTACTTATCTCGAGCATCAAATGAGATACTATGCATACATTTTTAAGCTAATATTTCTATCTAACCTGTCTACCTATACATATATTACGTAATCCTTAAATTGATTACCTAAAGATTAATCTCATTATCTCTTTAGAGCTTCAAATGGGATCTTAGGCACAATATCATGCCTTAGGTGTTCTCATACATTTCCTTGAACACTTGGTGTATGCTACATGCAGTCATTGAGCAACCTTGGTGATTACCTAAGTGCTATTAGCCTCACAATTCAATAACAACCTAAGGCTATATTTTTCAAATTCGATAAATGAGTCAATCTCTCTTAAGCATTAATTCATAAATAAAAAATAACCAATTCGTTTTTCAATCAATTGAAAGCCTTAAGCATAGAGAAAAATAAATGAATGAAACAATAAATTACTAAATCATGCAAACATATTATCCCTAAAGCTACAACAAACCTTAGAATTCAACTTTAGCCACACGCCAATTCAACCATAACTAAAATTATCAAGAAATCCATAGATATAAACATGTTTAAACAATATTCATAACTACAAACTTCAAACAAAGAGAAAGAGTAGAAGGAAACTAAATTTGGGGATGCCTCTAAGGCTTCAATCCTTTAAATGTCTTTAACGATTCTCAAGAAGCCTTGGAGACATTCTTTCTCTTTTTCAAATTTGAACTTAAGTCCTTCTTTATTGTGTTTTTTCATGCCTCATTTTGATATTTTGAGAAATGGCCTAAAGGTTCTCATTTATAGGCTTTAAATTAGGGTAAAAATAAGATAATTTACAACTGTTACTGCTGGCGGTGCCAACTTTCTGTCCATTTTGGCATTGCAACATAAAACAATGGTGCCACTATGCTACTGTGTCACTGTTCATGGGTATTGTTCACAGTTGCTATTCATTATTATTGTTCAGTTTGAACATTTTGGTCATCTTTTTATAATTTACGCGTTTTTTAGATTTTTATTTAAAATAGTTCTATTAACTTAAAATCTAAAAAATAACATTAGCGCACATAAAAAGTCATATATTTTTATTCAAATTGAGCAATTATCAAGTTTAAAAATTCAAAACAATAGATATAAAATACACTTATTACAAGAGCTTATCCATTTTGAGCTTTAGCTCTTTAATTTTGTTTTTTTTACCTTATATTGTTTGTTGGTAGACTTGCATTACTGAAGTTTTGAAATTAGTTGTTTGAGCTTTGCCTTTTACCCCCAAATTATTCCACATGCCAATATTTAAGAGTGCTTTTGGTTCTCTCTATTTTGCATATAAACCTAAAAGTAATTCCTTCTGATTGATCTTCCACACCATCACAATCTTCTTTAACTATCTTGGAACAATCTTCATGGAGGTCTTACAAATCTTCATAATGGAACCTGAATCTTCTTTTCCATTGCTATTTACTTCTACCCAATACTTTCATTAATACAGGACTATGGTAAGATATTGTGGCAATTAGATAAGACACATTAACTCTCTTAAATAGCAGGTTCTACCATTCATTGCTAAGGAGTTTGTCCAGCCTCTCTTCTATCAGGTTGGGGCCATATCTTTTATTTGACCAAGTGTAGAGGAAGCTAGTCTATCCTATATCCATAAGTTCACACACTTTAGTTACTTCTCTAAACTCTTGAATTACCCTTATATCTTTGGATAGCCCTCCATTCTTCTATTTAATCCATATAACTTCATTAAAGTTAACACAATAAAGCCAGGGTATAGAACTGATCTGAGCTAATATCTTTATCAACTCCCATGTATTTTTTCTTACCTTGATTCTGATATCCCATATATGCCATGAATCTCCAACTCTTACCTCCATCCCTTTTCACAACAACATCTATATTGCATCAACTATAAGAGGCAATTTCTAAATTCACATCTTTATTCCAGAGGATTTCATTTCCCCTAACTTTCCCTTCTCTACCAATAGAAAAGCAGTAATCAAAATTTAACCTATTGACATATACCTTATTTTATAATCATATAATTTAATTTCACATAAGAACAAAATATTTGGTCTAGTTTCTAGGAGAATTCTATTTAAGTCTCAAAATGTTTGAGTATTTCTTAAACCTCGAACATTCCAACTGAAGATTTCCATGGCTGTCGACAAGGCTGTGTGATAGCCATTACCGATTATTGTTGGTTTCCTTCATTTCCTCTTACCACCTCAATTGCCTCAATTTCCCCAGGTAGTCATTGCCTCTTTTTAAATTTGCCTCGTTTCTCTTCTGGGCGTCCCCAACTAAAATTGTTATTTATTTTTTTCCTTTTTCCAAAGTTAGGCTATTTATTTTCTTTGCCTTCTAGGTTTGGGCCTCTTGCTAACCTCTTTTAACTCTTTCTTCCTATCTTTTTTTTTTTATCTTTATTCGACCCCTTTTTGCTTTCCTCCATTCTATGGGCCTCTTTATCTTCTATTGAAACTTGGACCAATAAAAGACCCTTGCCTTTTTGAGCTATTTGAGCACTAAAAGTCCTACTAAAATTGATTTTCCTATTTTTTTTGTTATTCCTACTTCTTTCTTGTTTCTTATTTTTTAAGGAAATCGTACCAATAGTATGTCTACTCCAATCTCTCATATTTCCTTTCCCCTTGTGTCAAAGTCCATAAATACCTTTATTTCAACATTAATAAGACATCATCCCCAGCTCTGTCCATTCTTCATATTGGAAAATTTATTCCATCTCTATTTTGTTGCCATTTCTGGTTTCTGGGGTCGAGTCATTTATCTCCATTTTCTCCTTATCCTCTTTATGTTCACATATAGCTTGTATTATTTTGCTATTCCTTTCTGGCTTATCCCTTATGTTTCCTTCTATCTTGCTGTTTTTTCTTGGGTTTTATCTTTATTTTTTTCTTCCTGCTTTATTCATTTATTATTGCCCCTGTTTTTGACAATTTTTGCCTTCCAGTTATTACCCATACTTCCTACATTCAGCCAAGCCTCATATGTTGCAGTATCATTTCCATGTTCCTCATAAGATTTTTTATTTGAATGCCCCAATATTTCACATTAGTAATAGAATTAAGGCAATATCTCATATTGTAATGGTATTGTAATTTTTTCATTCATACCTTCCATTCTATCCCCTAAGAATCTATGAAGAGGTTTTGTAATGTCAATCCTTACCCTGACTTTAACATATTTCCCCACACATCCTCCTTATTCATCAAACTCAACTTTCTCCACCCTACGAAACTTGTTGCCTAATAATCTTACAGCTACCTATGCATGCATAATACTGGGATATTGTGTATTTGAATCCAAAATGAAGTGAAATGGAAAGGAATATTTGAAACTGCACCCATACCTTCCACTTCTACTAATGTGATAAGAGCTTTATAAAAGTGTTAAGATTCACTTTAAAAATCTTTAAAAAAAAATAATTAATAAGTTTTTAAAAAAAATTCTACCGGCCAAAATGGCTACTGGAACCAACCGGCCATTTGGTCGCTATTCTAAATAATTTTTTTATATTACAAGAATCGAATGGATTTTATATTACAAAAATTGAATTGAGATAATTGATTCGGTTCGACCTGCTCCAATTTTGTTTAGTTTTTAATTTTTTTGCCCACTTTTACCAAAAAAAAGCTCAATCTATGATATTTTAAGTGCTAAACAACTGGTATATTTGACAGGATACATAAATCACTTGATAATTCTCCTCTGACTTCCTGTAGTTAATGAAAAGTGAATAGTATCAAAGAAACTAATTTTGAGATATTCTCTCTTGTATTACTTTTTTATTGAATTTGTTAAGTCCAATTAACTCGCGTTTAACCTAGTTCACAAGCATAGATTTTAAATCCATCTTACTAGATAATCAAGCCCGCTAGCTCATGGATCCCATAAATAGGTCATGAGCTTTATGGGGAGGGGAGAACAGATTAAAACTCAAATTTTCTTCAAATTTTAATTGTTTAATTATTATTTTGTGTGAATAAGGATTACTCACAAGTAGAGGAACTCTACTTAAATTATTCTCCCTTGGTTGAAACAGATTATAATTTCTAAATTAACTATAGTTTAATTAAATCATACTTGGATTTGGATTCATACATCTATACTCTGATATAGATTAGGATTTATGCATTATAAATAAGCATGCTATCTTACTCATTATCCATTCATTGATTCATTATTCAATTCTTTATTAACATACACATTCTATGTTCTATACTCCACACCTAATATTCATCATTCATTATTCAACTCTCAAACACAATTTATTCATAACTCTCCTGCTTGTCCTTAAGACACTCCATACTAACACTCCTTTTTTTTTTAATCAAGTACTAACTTGAGCATCAAAACATTTTTTCTTATAGGAGGATAATGTTTTCTCACAAATTTAAGAAGCAATCAAAGGTAAGGAGTTTATTATCTTGAGGTTCTGAATCGAAGAACTTAGTATTGTTGCATATGAGAATCTAGAATGAAAACTAAATTCCTAACAACTATCCAAAATCGAATCTCAAATTAAATTAAAACAATTAGAGAACAAAAAGATATTTTCTCGAATCGAACTTGCGCAACCAATGTACCCACAACTCGACTCACCACTTTGGCACTGTAAGTTTTTTGAAATAACATCAAAGCCTAAATTTATAAAGATGGAAGAAATTCAAATTTGAAAGTAGATAAAGGGAAAGAAAAATTAAAGACATTACTTTTAAAGGCTCGAACCAATAACCACTTATATAGGAGATAGAATCTTTATCCAATTGAGCCACAAGCAATTTGTTATCTGAAGTTAAAGACATAAAATAGTTAAAATCATTCAAGAACCTTAACAAAAAAAAGAAGAAGAGAGAAATGAGACAATATATTAGGGTTCAACCTAGATATCTTAGGTAAAAGGCTAACACGACAATTGTTGCACCAAAGCCACTTTTTTGGAAGTAAAACACAAACAAAATACATAAACAACTTCAAAGCTGAAACTCTAGCTACCGTGGAACCATCGTCCACTATTGTGTGTCACAATACTAGAACATCATCGATTACTAGAAAATACACCGGACAACTTAGAAAAGGATGGCCCGTATCTCACGTTGTCATCCACTATCGAAAATACAAAAAAAAAGGGCTAAAAATTAAGAAGGCCACAACTTTTTTCAATCTCGCCATTTTAATCGCCATTAACCGTCAACCATGCCTTTGATCAACTAAGAACAAATTAATAAACTTTTCCATTGGATTCCCATCACTTTCTGTCACTAAAATCAACAAAAACATATTAAAATCTAATACGACATTGTCCATGTATCCTACTATTTTGGCTATTACTAAATGATGGGCAAGGCATCCTTTAAACTCACTAAAATTTAAGAGACATATTGATGATTATTAAGAGATACAAAAATCTTGAAAACCTTAAGGAAGTCTCACCCTATAAGAATAGACAGAGGTAAACCTAACTTAAATGAACTAGAGATAATAAAGGAAAAGAAGAAGCCGTAGAGATGGCAAGGAAAATAGATGAAGATCGAGATGTTAAAGCGGCCATCATAAAAGAACTCAACAGATTGTATAGGAGAAAATGAAAAGCAATAACCATTTAGGATACGATGTCCATAGCTCAAAGGACGAACCAAGAAATATTCACTGAAATTGTGAAGAGAATTGATAAGCCCTATAAATTTGTCATATCCAACTTTTAGAACGGAACCAAGATCTTAAGGAACATCTCTCCCATTTTAATACAAAGACGATTATGCATGAGATGGATGATCTTTTGAAGTGTATAAATTTTTCCTTTAGCATGAAAGGTTTGACTCAAGCATGGTTTCGATGATTAAAGAGAATTCAATTTCTTTCTTTGATGAACTTATTGCTTAATTCATCAATCAATACACATAGAACTTGAAGAAAGCAAAATGACGTAAGACTTATTTATTATGAAAGCTTCTTGAACCATTTCAATTGTGAACTTAATGAGCTTGGAAGTTATAACACATAGATAGTTGCCCAAGCTTATAAAAAGGCAATAAAGAATTCCACCCGTACTATCTATATCTTGTAAGGAAGCATTTTGCTTCTTTTAAACTAATCAACTAAATGTCTAAATAATATATTAGAGGGGATGAAAATAAGACAACTATAATAAAAGGGGCCTCTATAATCATAACATAGGAAAAAGGAAGTTAATAATGACAGGAAAATTATAGGAAGTGGCCTTTCATTAACAAAGGCAATAGAGATGAAAAAAGACTGAAGCGGTTAATCCGGCCCAAAACCCAATCAATACTCTTATTGAAATGATCTAGGTCAAGTATAAAGAATTTAGACTCTTCAAGAAACCAAAGCTCATACTAACACTGAAAGATCAAATAGACCAAACTAAGTACTGCACTTTCTATAATAGGAGCAGACATAACACAAGCAACTGTCGATCCTTGAGAAGTAAAAACAAATGTCCTCATGAGGAATAGCCACCTAGCAAACTTTAGATTTAATGTAGGACCTAAAGAAAATGAGAGGAACTAGAAATAAACCACTATATCATGAGGAAAATATTCAAATTAAAGAGTTTTTTCTTTTGTGTTTAAACATTTTTTTGGATTCCATTTACAATAACTTTATATATTCTTCAGATTCTTTATTTTGTTCCCATATCGAAAGACTTCTCTAGAAGAGCTTAGTGCCTTTATTGAGAAGTACCCATATTGAAAGACTTCTCTAGAAAGGTCCAGCGAATTTATCAAAAAGTATACATATTAAGAGACTTCTTTAGAAGGGTCTAGCGCATTTGCTTAGAAGGATCTAGCGCCTTTTCTAAGAAGAACACATATTAAAAGACTTCTTTAGAAGGGTTTAGTGCCTTTCTAAGAAGCACTAACATCAAAAGACTTCTCTAGAAGGACCCAACGCATTCATCAAGTAGTATCCTTATTGAAAATTGTTGGGATTTATGCTCGCGTACCATCTTATTGTTGTATGAATATTTTATTTTATAATATTTATACAATACATTACTTGTTAAATCACGAATTGGGATTATTAAATGGTTTAATGCTTGTGACGCTACAGACGTTATATGATCTGAAGGAGTTTAGATTTGGTTTAAAGAAGTTTAGATTAATGCTAAGAGTTAGCATCATTGAAAAACTATAAATATTAAAGAGTTAACATGTTAAAATAATTAGTGAAGTCTAAAAGTTATAACATTGTCTGTAACGGTACAAAGAACCTCAAAGTACACTAATAATAACATAATTGCAAGAGTTGCAATAGGTGCTAAGAAATGTTATTATGTAAATCTATTCTCAAATTATGTGTTTCTGGTCTTAATTCAACGAGACAGGTCTGTCAGTGAAATTTTTTTTATATAAACCAGTATATACTATACTTAGATGGTATAGATGGTTACTCTTGACTAACCATGGGCTTATAGGAAGTTTGTATAACATACAGATATTTAGTAAGGACTGAATACTGAGCAGACTCAACGAGGACCCCAGTAGACAAGTCATGAAGCTGTCAATGGAATGTTTTCTCGAGTTGAATAGTATACGTAATCCTTTGACCTGAGTACCACAATGAGCTTGTAAATGATCTATTATACTTTGGTTCCACATATGTCATAGACCTTTCATGGTGTAACCGATGGGTGTCACTCGGTATGGTTCAATGTTTATGGAGTCTAATGTGTATAGATATGGAATCCGTTAACTCACATGAATGAGTTATATATATTTAGATCTCAGAGACTGCATCTTGAAAAGTCTTATGGCCATAAGCAACAAACTCAAGAAAAGAGTTTTCCACAGGGTTAAACAATATTAAAGTGTTTGCATGTATTGTTTGTCAAGATACGTGTCTGGAGATAAGTTCATGGATGAGTACATAAGGATTTGATGGTAGTGATCTATATCCCCGTTCTCTCAGGATATGATTAGCGAAAAGATTATACGTATCCGCTATGACATCAACTTGTATAGTCTACTGCACTGATTTGTAATCTTTGTGACGTGTGTGTAGGGCATCAATCTCGGACTCACAGAATATTTCTGTTTGATAAATCGGGAGTGGACCTAGAGAGTTTTGCAATATGAAGTGTATTCGTTGTGCACTGGGACAACATATTAGATTGAATAGTTCAATCCAAAAATTCTAGTAGATCGAACATTTACTTCGGTCTCCCTCCGGTCGTGCACATGTCAAGACTTAAGAGTTAAGTACATCAATTAGTTAATAATTAATTAATGATCAATGGGATGTTGACACATGACACATTGTGGGCCAATTATTTTTTACTTAGAAATTATCAAAATGACCTTATTTGTTGGACAAATAATATCATTATTTTATTCATTAAAATGTTTATTGAATAAAATAATAACAATAATATATGATATTATTATTTAAATTGACACGTGTTTCTACCATGATTTAATATAATTCAATTATATGTTTAATATTAATTAAATGATATAATAAGTATAAATGGGTGGCACTTGTAAATAGTAGGCCTTAATATGTTTCTTACTAATGAGAAAGTGTTTCTCATTTGGCTTAGATTTAGGTAAGTTCATTTAAATAATTTTTATTTTGTTTTATTTTTATTTGGTCAATAATAAATAAAACACTAATGACAAATATTGACCAAGATAATGGAGGCTATTATTCAATTAAATGGGACAAATGTTGTCCATTGAGAGGGAAAAACAAAAATAACTTATTAAGAGCTATTGGTAGCTCATTTGGAATTGTAAGATACGGTTAAGATTTTTGGAGAAAGAAGTGTGAGAACTTGGCTAAGTGTTGAGAGCATAAAATACACTTCTTCCATTTTGGCCACCTATACGACAAGGTAGAAACAAGGATTCAAGGGTTGAATTCTTTGTTGGAAAAGCTGTTATTCTATCTTTCTTAAGCCCACCGTGTTGAGAAATTAGAATTGTGAACAAGTTGCTTCAAGGCCGGTACTCCGGTTCGACTAAAAATTAAAGGCTTTTCAAGGTAATAAATTCTCAATCTTTATGTAGTTTACATTTATAAGATAACATGTAAAAATTATTTGAGTTTATCATTAGAAAATTAGTATTCCACTCATCCGTTGCGCATATATGTATATGATACATATGTATATTTAAATGATAGACACAAACCCACATGTATGCACCCTAGGATTAAAATCACTCACAAAAGCTTCTTTGAAAAGGTCCAGTACCTTTACCAAGAAGCATATATATTAAAAAAAAACTTCTTTGGAAGGATCCAATGCCATTACCTTTGAAACAAGTATATCAAAGACTCTCCCTAAAAAAGAAGCACCATATCAAACTTCCCTAAAATCAGAAGCAAAAACTCCCTCATAGGAAGTGTGATATTACATAATACTTCCATGATTGAAAGCGTAACATTTTTTTAACAGAAAGCACTAGGATTCAAAATCATTTTTTGGAGTCATAAATTATTCAACAAAGATCTTCTTGAGCAACCTCATCACTATACTTGAAAAATCAACAATCCCTCTATGGGCACATTCAATAGACCATATCAACATGAAAAGTGCTCATGAAGTATCACTTAACCATTATTTTTTAACTATTTAAATATCACATTCAAACTATTACCTTTTTATGCAAGTGACACTTGCTCAGTTTTTATATTTTATCATATATATGCTAAGGTTTATTGTAAGAAGCATGACTTATCATTTTTTTTCTCACATGGTTAAATAATTGTTATATCATATGCATGGTTCTTTTATATGAACTATGTAGGGACTAAACAACAAATGAAAGTAAGTATTATTACTTTTAAAGTAATTAGACTAAAGTGAAAGGACTATAATGATAATATCCCGGGCACATATAAAAGTTTCAAAATACTCTGACACATATCCCTCTTTTACACTAGAAACATTACTACCATTCAAAAAGGACTTAACTATTAGAGATAGTAACTCAAACATAAAAAGAAGTAAGAAGCATGATACATAAGGCACCCATTGGTTGGAAAGCAAAGAAGTTCAACAAGAATGCTTCCACTCCTTCACTTTTGAGGGGACATCTATTAGACCCATTATTTATAGGCCCAACCAGCTCGTGCTTAGCCTAACTTACAAACCTAGATTTTGGATCCATCTTACCAAGTAATTGGCTCACCAACTCATGAATCCCACAAATAGGTCATAGACTTCATGGGAAAGTAGGAACAGATTAAAACTTAAATCTTATATAGATTTTAATTGTTTAATTATTATTTTGCAGAAAGAACAATTTCTCATAAATGGAGGAATTCCACTTAAATCATTCTCTTTTAGTTGAAACGAATTATAATTTCTAATTAACTATAGTTTAATTAAATCATACTTAGATTTGAATTCATGCATTCATACTTTAATATGGATTAAGATTTATGCACTATAAATAAGCATACATGCTACCTTACTCATTATTTAATTCTATATGTACATACACATTCTACGTTTTATACTCCATGCCTATATTCATCATTCATTATTCAACTCTCAAATATAATTTATTCATAACTCTCCTGCTTGTCCTTAAGACACTTCCCACACACTAGTACTTCTCTTTTTGATTAAACATTAACTAGAGTGTCACAATATTTTTTCTTTCAAGATGATGGTGCTTTTTCACAAATTGAAAGAGAAATCAAAAGCAATGAGATAATTATCTTAAGGTTCTGAATCGGAAAACGTTAGAACTAAATTATTATTATGTGTATTTTTCAATCAATTATTAAAAATATAATATACACATAACTATAATTCAATAAAAATAAAACATCTAAAACTCTCTTGTCAAAAGAACAGACACATAAAGTAATAATAAATCTTCATTTTATCCAATTTCAAAGAAACAAATTTTGACTGTATAAATATGTATATTTTAATAAGATGCCAATTTTTCACAATCATCTAGGAGGCATTAGTCACGTTTAGAGGGAGATAGAGATATTGATTTATTGTTGGGGATCTAATACATGTGCAATTGTGTTTATTGCCTAAAATACGTATCACATACAAATTTAAATGCGGCGAAACTGTAAAATATGCAATAAACACAATAAATAAAAATATATTAATCACATTAATATATAAGTGGTATTGAGAAATCACCTGAACATGTAACGTTATACACGTATTTCTTCGGAGTCCGTATAGAGACCAACTCATTGGCAGTTTTAGTCACCAACATGGTGGGCTTGATGAGCTAGAACAACAGCCCCATATCCAGCATGGGATTAACTCTTAATCCTCAAAATAGACGTGTGGGTGTTTTCATCATTTTCTCTAAAAGGATAAGAAATGGAGATTGAAGTAATTCACAGTTGCTTCTTTTGGTACCATAAAAAAAAATGAAGCAGTTTCATTTCTCTCTTTCCTTTTTTTTTCCTTTCTTCCCAGCAACACCATTTCTTTTTCTTCTTCTTCTCTCCATTTCCATTTCTTCTCTCTCAGTTACAAAACACACATATACTAAATTTGCACACACATATCTCATATTTATATCAAATAATAATATAATATATTATATAATATTAAATAATAATATAATATTATTATAATGGGTGACAACCAATAACCCATTATAATGTAATAATAATATAAATATAATATTATATAATATAATAATATATAATAATGAGATATTTTGATTATTTAATTATAAAATGATTATTTTGCCCTTTATAAATAGTTACAAAGTCTACTTTTAATGGGTCCCATCAAGTCCCACACTTGGGTAAATTCAACCGAGCGTCCATAATGCTCCATGTGTCATTATACAATTAGTATATAATAATTATTGACTAATTATTATATTTAACACTTAAATACAGATACGCACGCATTCCTGTGGTAGTGCTAAATATTATTGGATTAAACACTTTAATTTGGCACGCTGTCCTAGTGCACAACGAGTACACTCCATATCATGAGACTCCCTAAGTCCTACGCCAGATTCGTCAAATGAAACTATTCTATGAGTTCATGAGCAATACCTCACGCACACGTCACAGATATTACAAATCAGCGCACTGAACCATATAAGCTGAGGTTACAACGCATACGTATAGTCCTTCCGTCATGATATCCTGGATGTGCTGGGGATATAGATTATCACCGTCAAATCCCTAAGTGCTCATCCATGTCTTATCTCCAAACTTATATTTCACTGAACAATATGTGCAAATGCTTTTGCCATATTTTTCCACCATGACTCTTTCCCAGGATTAATGCTTATGGCCACAAGACTTTCTGAGATACAGTCTCGAAGCATCTAGATATCTTACACCCTATGCGAGCTGATGGATCCCATATTTGTACGCACTGGACTCTATAAGCATCGGACCATACCCAGCGACACCCAGCGGTCACACCATGACAGGTCTGTGACATGTGTGAAACCAAAGTATGGTGGATCACTTACAAGCCCACCATGACACTCAGGTCAAAAGACCATGTATACTACTCAACTTAAGAGGACCCTCTGTTAACGACTTACATATGGTGTCTATCGGAGGCTCTCGTGAGTCTGTCACATATCCAGTTCTAACTGGATACTCATATGTCAATAAGAGCTCCAAGCTCATAGTCAGCTAGGAACGACAATCTATACCCTATAGGTACGACATATGTTGATCTATATTAAAAGTATCCACTGACAGACCCGCATTGGCAAAAATAGATCAGGGATAATTATTTGAGAACATACTTGCGCAACTAGCATTTTCTAGCACCCGATTCTAACTCTTGCAACTATGCAGCTACTAGTATATTCCTAGGTCTATGTCCTATTACGGACAAGGTTCAAACTCTTGGATCTGCTGAGTATTATAACCAACTAACATTTAGTTGTGCTAACATTTAGCATTTATATCTCTCAGCGTGGCTAACTATGAGCCCTTTCTAAACTCCTTTAGATATAATATGAACTCTTTCAGATCGTACAATGTCTGTAATGTTACATAGCATGGTACCATATTAATGAGTATTAGCGATTTAATAAGAATGTACACTTGTATAAATACACAAGTATATGTATATTCAAGGATGACATGTAAGCACTAACCCTAACAATAATATATAAGTTGGACCAAAAAAGGATCCATAGCCTCAAATTGATCACGAACAAACACAAAAAATCAAGATAAAGGTCCAACATAGAGATCCAAGATAGAGGCTCAAGACAGAGGTCAGAGACAAAGGTCTAAGACAAAGACCTAAAATACAGGTCCAAGACAAAGACCTAATACAAAAGTCCAAGACAAAGGTCTGAGACAAAGACCCAAGACAGAGACTCAAGACAGATGCTTAAGACAGAGGTCCAAAATAAAAGTTCAAGACAAACTCCAGGTAGAGGCCCAAAATAGAGGTCCAAGATAAAAGTCTACGACAAAGTTCCAAGATAGAGATTGGTAAATGATGTATATTTTAAGAGATTGGTTCAGAAACTTAATCTGGTTGGATCAGTAATAACAGTGTTTTCGGATAATCAATCAGCTAGTCATCTCAATAAAAAAAAAATAGTCAATTATAAAACCAAGCATATAAATGTGAAATACTACAATATCAGGGAGTTGGTTTCTAATGGAAGAGTAAAATTAAAGAAGATAAGCATTAAGGAGAATCATGTTAATCTAAGAACGAAGGTACTGTCCATGAGCAAGTTTAAAATATATTTAAGTCTACTGCATATAGATAAAGGATGAAAAACAAAAATAGAATCTAAGTTGAAGAAGAAATACGGTATTAATATAAGGACTAAAATGCATTAGAATCAAAGGTGAATATGTGAAGTATTAGTTCAAATTGCATTTTAGAGAAATTAGAGAGATTAATTGAAATTGTCCAAAAACAAAAATGTAAAGCCAAAATATGCGTTTCACTAATGGTGATTTCGTAATTTTGATAAAGTTTGGCCTAAGTTTAAAATTCCCGCCAAAACGCTAAAAATCATCTTTCTCGCAGCTTCTTCACTCGTGTTCTTGCTACCATATCCTGTTCACGTTCGATTTCAGGCTTGAAACCGAATTTCCTTTCTCCAGTCACAATAAGGATTCTTTACAACAGCTTCTCCTTCTCTTTGTAAGAGACAAATTTAACTTCTCCGCTAAAATTCCAATTCGAGAAAGAGTAAAAGAAACTAAAAAAAAACATTGAGACAACCTATAAATAAGAATTTAATTTCAACGTTCAGGGATTATGAACCCAATTCTTCTTCATTCTTTTCAGATAAAAAGAAAAAAAAATGAAAATTTAGAAAGAAAAATTATTTTAGAGAGAAACTATAAGAGAATTGTAAAAAAAAAAAAGATAATTAAAATATCTCTATAATTTTATTCTCTATATTATTTTAAAATATAAAGTACTATTAAACTTATTGTTTAATTCAAAAAGTAAACGTATATTTTTAAAAACCGAAATATTATAAATCTCATATATTTTATTTCTTTATTGTTTGTAAGTATTAATTTTTAGATTTTAAATTTTAAATTGAATTGTAAATTTTTAACAGTAAAATCAGAGCACAAATTTTCAAACAAATGAAAATGGATGAAGTAACTTATAAATGCGCTTCCCAAACAAAGCGAAAAATAAAAAAGATCAAATGCAAGGTCTGATTTGAAGGCAGCATTGCCTTTCCTCACTGACTAACAAGTGAAGTAGCAACCTATACAACCACAGCCTCCAGTTATCCATATTTCAAAATCCCATCTCATCCTCTGAATGGAAATTGTAATCTATAAATATACTAACTGGTATTTGTTTCTAATCACAAGACAGTACAACTCCCGGAGCTGACAATATTATTCAGATGATGGCAGCAAGAGAATCCTCTGCTTCATCCACACTACGAGAGAAGATGTCAACAGGGGCACTAGTGATGTCAACAAGATGGTGATCTTTGATTCTACCATTGGAAGAACCAGAAGGACGAACTAGATATATCACGACAATGGTGATGTCATCATGGAAATGGCGCCTTGCACCTTTCTGAATTCTTTATATGTCCTTATATCTCATTTCTCTTTTCCTAGCAGCCTCCTGCAGGGCAGCTCTTACCAATCGCTTTGCTATTTCCTAAACAGAAGAGTCAAATAAACTTTTATTTCTTGTCTGGAAAATAACAAATAATAAATGTAAGAAAGGATAAACACAAAAGTATGCAAAATTAATTTCATTCGTTGATCTCAAATTAAAAATAATAAATCTATTATAATTAATTTCATCGGGTGATTTTAAAAATTTTATCATTTTATCATTCAATAGTCGTTCGATACATAAATTTTTATTACACAATTTAAGATGCCTAACATTATTTATTATAGTGTTAACCTATTGCAAAAATAAAATTTTAGTTGAGGCCTTACCACTCTTGTGTTTCTTGAAACAATTGCAACAACTGCTTCATCATTTCGTTGCTCCCAGAGACCATCTGATGCAAAGATCAAGAATGAGTCCTCAGGCTTCAACTTCGGAATCAATATTGAGGGTTCTGCCGTCATCACAGGCCTCTTCAGAGGAGTCAGTGATCCAATTGCTGGTAAAGAGGATCTCTACTAAATTCAGGTTTCTTCAAATAGACATCTCCAATAGGTCTTGAAACCTGCAAATGGAAAAGAATTAGGTACAGCCCACTGCAATGCTTGCTGCTTGATCATAACTAGAAAATTCAAAACGAAGTCGTGAGAAACTAGTAACCAAGGGAAATGAAAGCAAAATGGTCCTTCAAGTTATTATTAATAACAAACTCCATGAAATCTCTCAAAAACCAAATGGTCCAGAAGTAGAAATCAAACCTCACTTTACCCACAAAAGTGAAATTTAGCTCTGAGTTACATGATAAAGGGGTGGATCATATTTTTGCACTTAGTTTATAGGTGCTGTCAATATGCGAAGTTCTTTACCCTGATATACATATTATCAGTCATTCTTCAATGCATTAAAATGGAGAAAGGAGAACATTTTTACAACAATTTCAGTGACAAAAATGTAATTGGGCATACTTATAGGGACTTCAAGGATTTTTTCTTGTACTTATACAAGCATAGAATGAAAATTTTCAAAGTTAGCAACCTTTGAACGGTTTATCATAGAAAGGACTATTGCAGAATAAGTATTACATTACCATGCGTTTAGTCTTATACCAAAGATATACTGTTTTCTTTCTTCATACTTTTCAAATAAGTTCTTGTCGTCAAATTCCTTTAGTAGATTTATGAAATCAATGGAGAGTAAACTAAAGGATTACTACAGCAGAATATAAGTAAAAGTTAAACATTAAAAATGGGGGGTTTCTGTTGCAAAATTGCTGGGGACTAGAAGGTAACATGCATCAGCTACAAGTCTCATCATTTTCATAGTTTTCAAAAACGATAAAGCATAATAGACTTAAACCACTCCAAAGCGAGAAATGCCCAATCCTTAGATAATACAAAAGGAAGCAACAATAGAATCACAGAACTGATTCACCCAAAAAGAAAATAACAAAAATCTCGTAAGAGAAAATAAGATAATCACTACATGAAACCTTTAAACCCCTAATGAATGTTAACATCACACATCAGAGTTTACTAAACCTGTTAGTGAGCAGAGGGTAATAATCCAAAATTTCACTATAAAGTTTAGCTGCAATGTGTGGCATAAACACCACAGAGAAGAAAATTCATGCAAACCCATACCGAACCAGTTCAAGTTAGATGCACTGGTGATCTACATCATCATTAACATTATAATTCATCATATAATGTACTCCACGAAGAAGAGTAAATGTAAAAGAACATAAATCACATCAGAGTTGCTGTGCAGTCAAATTCTGGTAGCAACTCCAGAGTAATCACCAGTTTTGGCATAAATTAATTTCTATACTTAAACTAGCAACTTCTTTGATTTCATCAATATTTAAACCTGATTATGGTTAGAACCAAATCAAATTCATATCAAGCTACAATAGTAATCTATCGGATACTTAATTGCTCAACTTCCTTCCTGAAGTATACCCTTTATTTGCCAAACTCCACGACTGAAAACCACAATATGAGAATCACCAGGATGAAGTGCCTCAACTTCCTTCCTCACCTCCTCAACACAAACATTATGATCAACAGACAACCGTTCTGCCACTACCCGACTGTTTTTCCGGTTATTTGAGACTCTCCGGCCTAACACAGCCCTTGAGTCCCCAAGATTTGCTACATATAAGACATCATTAGCAATGGCACCAACAAGGCAACATGAACCGACTGAAGCAATCTACCTCCATTTTCTCACTCGAGAAACAAATTCTGACTTTTATACAGAAAAAAAAAAAACCAAAGAAACCTGAACTCACTTTGGAGAAAAGGGAAGAGGTGGTGGGTGATGAAGCGGGAAGCTTCAGGACCGCCATGGCCATCATAGACATCAATATACGTGGCAGAAGGAGAAGTAAACACTTGTCCTTGATCCTCTAAGGAAGAATTAGCCTGGACAACAGCAATTGAAAAATCCCCAGGAGCATGTGGCTTCAAGTCCATGTGCCCCAGCAGCTCATCACCGCCACCACCATCTCCTCTTCCTCCTCCAAAACACCTCTCTAATGGCCTCCTACATATGTCCAACATCATTATTTTCAAACCACTCTCTCTTTGATGCTGATTTTTTATTTTTTGAGGTGGGTGGTTTTTTTTTTCTCTTTAGTTTAGTTCAGTGTGAAAGTGGAGGAGCAGCGTACATGGAAGAGTTTATATTTACGTGTCGAATGGCACAAAGTAAACATGGTAATTAAGTCAAAGTGTATGTGGAGTGGACATGGACCTACGAACAAAAACTTGTCCATTGACAGTGTTTTTCTCATTATAAACTTCTTATTCTTTGTTTTGTTTCATTTTTTTTTGGACGAAACATAACTGAATTGGAAAATTGAGGTTACGACCAAGGAACTTAGATGGATGTCATTGAATTTCACGTTGTCTTCGCTTTGTTCTCTTCCAATCCAACTACAAGCTTTCAATTTTCTGTTCAAGGCGGAGATTGGGCAGCTCAGGCTAATAGTTTAGAATACTATTACATTTTTTAATTCATATTTTGATTAGTTTTTAATTTAATTTTAATTTTTTTTATTGTTTTAAGGAATGTGACATGTATTAATTAGACGTTGAAAAATATATAATGGTTATTTTGAAAAATTAAAAAAAAATCACCATTCATTAACACTACATCATTTACAATAGGAAAAAGTTGAAATATAAATTAAGTGTAGGATTATAATTTAGGGTAGATTTCAGTCCACTATTCTATTATCTATCATTATTAATATACACTTGCACTGTGCACTCATTTGTTAATGGATATCCATTAATTTAAGGAGATGAAGAAAAAAATGGGAATTTTTCGGTTTGATGTTTTTGGTATTTTATTTAGCTTTAAATGTAAAATTTAATTTTTTGTATTCAAAAAATTCAAAATTGAGAATTTCTATCTTTGAATTTAACTTTTTCTCTCCACTAAAAACACCAAAAAAAAAAAAACAAAACACACACACACTCTCTTTAAAATATTCTCAAATCAAAATTGTATAAATTAACGATTTTAAAGGTAACATTTTGTAAATCGAATTTTACTTATCCTATTGCTCACTTTAAATTAAAAAAATGGTTAATATTTAATAATTTTTTTGAATTTTAAATAAAATTAATAATTTGTATTGAAAATGAGTAGACATAAGTGAAATAGGTAAAATATGGGTAAACTATTTGAAAAATATGTTGAAAAAATGAAACAATTATAAAAATTTAATCAAAAATAGCTTTAAAATTATAGAAAACCAAATACAAACGGCAATCGATAAAAAGGGTAAAAAATTAAAAAATTGAATCTGTTTTAGTGAACCGAACCGGCTTGATTCACTTGGGCCAATTTAGTTCTGTAGTTTTTATTGTTTGAAAATTGAAAAATCGGTTCAATTTTTGCTTTAAATTTTTTAAACCGAAAACTGAATATTATCTAATAAATAATACACGCGACATTATTTTATTGGTAGTTATATAAATTTATTGTGAAACTTACCGCACTAAATCATTTATATATACCCTATTATACACAGTTACACAGCCCCAACTCTAATCTCAATTCCTAAATCAAAACACACTCCACTCTCCAGCCACTGCCATCTACTGCCGCTCGGTCGGACAGCTCCAGCTATTGCCGCCGCTCACTTGTACAGCTCCAGCCATTGCCGCCGCTCGCTCAGATAGCTCCAGCCACTGCTGCCGCTCGCTCGGACATGTGCCACTGCCGTCGCTTGTTCGGACAGCTCCAGCCACTATCGTCGCTTGCTCGAACAGCTCCAGCCACTATCGTCGCTTGCTCGAACAGCTCCAGCCATTGCCGCCGCTCCATCTACCTACCATTTGCTGCCGTATGTTATTTTTTAATCAGTTTTCATGAATTTGTTTGTTAAGTTTTTGGCTTATAGCTACTGCTTAATTTGGTTGCATGAATATGGCCAGGCATCAAAATGTTCCCGAGATTAGATTATTTTGTTTGTGATTTTAAGAATTTGTGTAGCTTACATAAAATGATTAAATTGTCAATTATTATTATTATTGTAATTTCTTTAATGTTTTATTTTATATTATTGGTTAATATTTGTTTGTATGAATTATGAAACACAAATTTGTAATTTTAATGAATTAGCATTACCATTTCTTGGAAATTACTATAGTTGGTTTAGTTGTGTGTGTTTTTATCTTTTTGATGCATTCTTTTTTTTTTAAAGAATTAATGGTGTATAATTTTTATGAATATTGTTGTGGTTGAGTTGTGAATTTATTGAGTGTTTTGAGTTAATAATTTTTTAGTGTTATTTTAAATATAGGAAGATGGATAAAAGTAACGAAGAAGAATAAGAAAATATTGACAAACTTAAAAAATCAAGCGGCCGTAAAGTTTTCAATAGTTGAACTCATTTTTAAAGATTGAAAATGATAGAGTTAAAAGAATTTATTATGGTAAAACTTATGCTGCTCATCTTATTAGGATTGGGACCACCAATTTAAACAAGCATTTGTTAATTGTGCGAAGTATTTGGCCACTATCGTAGATGAGGGTCAAGGGGTATTAAATCAAAACTTGATTGCTAAAGGTGGTTCTAGTAGTATCATGTCTGTTTCATTTAATAAGGAGGATTGTAGAAAAGTTTGTGCCAAAATGGTGATTCTTGATGAGCTGCCATTTAATTTTGTTGAGGGTAGAAGATTTCATTATTTCTATCATGTTGTGTGTCCAAGGTTTGATTCCCCCATCTAGAAGAACCCTAGTTAGAGATATATATCAGTTGTATCTCCATGAAAAAGTTTTGTTAAAGAGTATTTTTTTTGCAAACAATGTGAGGGTGTGTATTACTACTGATATTTGGACTTCTATACAGAACATAAACTACATGGTAGTAATAGCTCATTTGATTGATGTGGATTGGGAGCTACAAAAAAAAATTCTAAGTTTTTCTCAAATCACAAATTATAAGGGAGAAGCAATTGAAAAATATATCGAGAATGTGTTACGTGATTGGGATATCGAAAGGGTATTCATAGTTATTATGCATAATGCTAGTACTAATGATGTGACTATTAACTACATGAGGAGGAGATTGAGGAGTTGGCAAGTTGATGGGATATTTTTGGATAGCAAATATCTACATTTGTGGTGTGCTCTGCTCATATCATCAATTTAATTGTTGGTAAAGGAGTGAAAGAAATAAATGATTCAATTGCTAGTATTCGAAATGTAGTTCGATATGTTAGATCATCTCCCATGAGATTAGAAAAATTCAAAAAACGTGTTGATTATGAAAATATTCAAGGGGAATGACTTGTGGTTATAGATGCCTCTACTAGGTGGAACTCCACTTACTTGATGTTGAATAGTGCATTGAAATTTCAAACTGCATTCGAGAGGTTGAAAGAGGAAGATGGACAATACTACAACTACTTTAAGAATGATTAGGATGGGAAAGGTAAATCGGGGCCACTTAAATCTGAAGATTAGAAAAATGCTCAAGTGTTTGTGAAATTTTTGAAGACATTTTATGATGCAACTTTGAAGTGTATCTTCTCTTTGACGCCTACATCTTATTTATATTTTAGTTAGGTTAGTAAAAACTTATTTCTTTTTTATTTTTCAATTGTAAATAAAATAATAAATGGTTGAATATATATGTTTTAGATTTTAATATTTGTATTTATTTTTTTTAGGTAAGCAAGATTTAATTTTAGCTTATAAGATTGAGTGAGGAAGATGATAATGATAATTTGTTGAGGAGAATGGCCATTAACATGAAGAAGAAGTTTGATAAGTATTAGAATTTGTTGGAGATTATAAATAAATTTTTTATTATTACTGTTCTTAATCCCCGATACAAGATAGGGTATGTAAACTTTTGTTATGGGAACTTGTATATGCTAAATGTGGTTAGAGCTATGTAAGAAGAGATTAAGGAGTTATTGTTCACCATGGTTAATTTTTATCGTACCCAATATTACACTTCATCTATTAATGTTCCTTCATCTAATATAAACATGGAAGAGATTGACTTGGATGTGAGCAATAAAAGAATGAAATATGATACAGTGGAAGCCTTTAAGAGACAAAAGGCAAAAGTACAACAAGTTATTGAAAAGTCAGAAGTGGAGATGTATTTTCAGGAGCAAAATGAAGATTCTCATAATCTTCATTTTAATATTTTGGGTTGGCAAAGAAATAATTGTATCGAATATCTTATTTTATCGCTTATTGCTAAAAATTTACTTGCAATTTCTATTTCTACAGTGGCTTCTAAGAGTGTATTCAGTACAAGTGGACGTATTTTTGATCTATTTAAAAGTTCATTAACTCTAAAAATAGTGGAAGCTTTAATTTGTACACAGAATTGATTTCAATCTTCAATTGGAGGTAGAGAACTTCATGTTAGCATTAATATCTCTGATATTCAAGATTTAGAACTTTATGAGTCAATTCAATCTAGTAAGTAAATTTAAAGATTTATAATTCTATTACATAAATTTAAGTTATTAATGTATTTTTTACTATTGTTTTATTCTGCTATTGATATATTATAATTTTATCTTATATAGAGATAGAGAAATCTATGCTCACATTATTGGATAATCCAACATGTGCAAATGTTGAGGAGAGCTACAGGGATATTAGGGAGTAATGTTATGTTGCTATATCACAAATGTTGAAACCTTGATTATTGTTGTTTTGATCTTCTTATGGACTTTTATTTTTGTTTATCTTTTTATGGATTATTAGTTATTAGAGTTCTTCAATTTTCATGTTGTATTGTAGTTATGATGCTAGCTATTGGACTTTTATTTTTAATTTTGATTGTTGGACCTTTTATTTTTAATTTAAGTTGTTGAATTTTTTATTTTAATTTTAGATTGATACATTTTATTTTTAATTGGTTATTTTTATAAATTATGTATTGTTATATTATATAATTGTATATTATAAATTATAATTGTTAAGTGAAAGTATAATTCGCAAAAATTAATTACATTTGTATTCTATATTATTTTTTTTTATAAAGATATTTTGTCTATTGGGCTTAATATAATTTTATTAAAAAAGAGGATTTGTTACAGACAAGAGGCCTAATAAAAAGTCAAGAAAGTGAATCTAATATAAGCCTAAAAGAAAGGCCAAGAAAGAAACAAAAGAATCTCAAAAAACCTAAAAAAATGAGTCCAAATGTTAACTTGAACTAGAAACCAGAATGCCACTGAACTGTTGCCTAAACCATTGCTCGAACCACCACCCAAATTGAAAAATCGAACCCAAAATTGAATTGTGAAATCGAATCGGTTCGGTTTGGTTCTCCTATTTACAGTTTGACTTTTTGTCTATTTTTTTAAAATCGACCAGTTCGATTTGATTTTTGGTTTACCCTAAAAGTCGAAACGAACCAGGTTCGCCCACCCCTAACAGGCGGCACAATGGCTGAACACCATTTGCATTTCAAATATTTTGCACAGGTCGGTGCATCCGCCTATGCAGAGCGCATGTGCGAGGTGCCTCGAGGCACGTGAAGCGCTTATGTGCAAGTGCTTACTATGCGCGTCGTGTGGCTTGCTTTTTTATTTTTGATTATTATATATTATTACTTATTAATTTAATAAATAAATACATAATTTAATTTAATTAAGTCTAAAAAATAAATTATTAATTTAATTTTAATAAACATATTAAACATATCCATATTTTTAAATAAATAAAAATGAATTAATAATTTATTTATTTAAATGTTAAAAAAATTAATTAGTATCCAATAATATTGAAATAATAATTTAATTAATTTTAATTATTTAATTTAATTGTTTAATAATGGATTTAATTTTAATTATTTAATATGTTTTTTTGTTTAATAATTATGTTTAATAATTGTTTTAATTATAATTATTTAATATGTTAGTTTGCTTAATAATTTTTTAATTTTATTTGTTATTTATTTTTACAAAAAAAAGTCTTCAAACATTATAAAATTCTCCAAAATGAGGTTTTTCGAGGGTTGTTAGCAGTTACCCGAAGATGTGAGCCTTCAATATTATAAGATGGAAATTGATGCTCAATCAGAATGAATTATTTTGAGGGGGGGCGCGGGGGGAGGCTTGTTGTTGTGTATTTTGTATAACACAAACTAATGCAAGTATATGTTATTGCAACAAGTAATATATGATAATATAAATGTTTATCCCACGAGGAATTGTAATTATTACTTGTTAAGTACTAAAATTGTGTCATCTAACTCTTATTTAAGCTATATGCAATTCAATGATTTTGATATCTAAACTAAATAAACAAAAAGAATAATTATAAGAATTAAGTAAATAGAACAAATGTGATAATACAAATACTCAAATATCTAGGATTACAATAATCCATCAATACTTCGATTGAATCTAATTACTCCCCTTAGAACTATCAATATGAATATTAACCAAGAACTCTAATATCCTTACAAGCCTTTTTCGATGGTCAAGTGAGTATATCTCATTCAATCAATTATCAATATTCCTATGATAATCAAATTGAAATAAGATTAATTTAGTTCAAATTCTCTAAATGATCATATATGCCATATGTGTATATTTCTATCTCATATAGAACTCATGCATTTACATAATGGTCATACATCAATCTATTCATGGCCAACACAAAATTCTCTTTTTCAAGTTTATTAAGGTTCCCAAATCAATCTAATACATTGTCATGTAATTAGAAGCATTAAGCATAGAACAATTGAACAATTCAATACCAATATGATGAATAAGGGAAAATAATCAATTTAAGCTACATATTGAGTTCACATTGTAATCCTAGTCATAAAACTTAGTTCATAATTGAAAACATAAGTTCAGAGCATCTAACAACATCAAAAACATCATTATACATATTAGAATCACACAACAAATACAAAATTGAAGAGAAAATGAAATTTTCCTTGATGCAATAGTGATGTTCTTCCTCTAAATTGTAGAATTTCTTCTTCTTGTTGTTGATTCTTACTTCTAAGACCTAAATGAAGTGTTAATTTCGTGCTCTCTGCTGCACAAAACTCTTCTTGGCTCAATAATGGGCGTTTATATAGGTTTAAGGTTGCTAAAATAGGACAAAATTACCCTTAATGAGTGCCTAGTATCCAGTGCCGTAGTATTCGGATTTAATGCCGCGGCACTGCACTGTTCATGAACTGTAGCAATATTATTGTTCACTCATACTATTCATGGCATTGTTTACATTTTTTGCATTTTAGTCCATTCTCGGATTCTCATATCAAATAACTCCGTTTGCATCTGGTTTTTGGTATTTTTGCTCCGATAGTGCTTAAACCTATAAAACAACATTAATATGCATAAATAGCCAAATTATTGGGATAAATTGAACAAACATCAAGTTTAGGAGGATAAAATATTTTATGCAATTACGCCTTATCACTTGTATGAGGAGATATTTGGATATGCAAAGTATCTTTTTCTTGAGTATTTTGGTTCATAAAATTTTGTCGCGAGAGGTAAAGACTATCAATTTGTACTAGAAGATGTGGTTTTATATTTGTAATAAGAAGTGTATTCATTCTCCCCAAAAGATTTTGTTACAATTACGAGGTTGAAGATAAGAGATTACCCAGCCATCTAAGAGTTGAGAAAAAAATTGGGCAATCGCTTATGAAAGACGTTCTTTCTTAGTAGAAAGAACTTGAATTACAAGTTTGTTGATATTTGGTTCGCTTCTCAGGACTTAGAGTAGGTTGATGATGAAGACGCGTTGAAATTAATTTTAAACTATTTTATTCATCGTATTTTGATCTTATGTGATGAGCGTAGAAAGATTCAAGATTTTTTGCTAAGTATAGTGGACGATCTTGATAAGTCAAATAAGTATCCATTAAACAATATTACATGGAGCATATTGTACAAGTCACTTAGCAAAGTAGACTTCTAAAAGTTAGTAAAAATAATGAAAGCCCCTGTTTCAATAGTGATAGAGAAATATAATATGTACGAATTTTTGTACGTCTTTCAGGTGCATTATTATTTTATTGATTATTATTGATCTTAATAATTTATTTTTATTGAGAACAGTTCGTTGTTCTTCTAGTTATCTAAGGTATGGATTTACAAGATAATAGTGGTCTATAATGAAGTTTATAGTATTCGCAATAGCTATCACTTTTCTTGTATTTTGAATTGATAGAGTAGATGGACTCCTCTGTTTACGGACATTGAACTAACAATTTTAGAGAAGGATTTAGTATATTTTTAATCAATTTACGTATAATTATATAATTATTGTTCAAAATTATGCGTTACCTAATTTTAAAATATTTGTAACTTCTAAAGGTACATCGTAAGTTAGAATTATAAGAAGGAATGAGAGGCTATTTAGTTGACAAGAAATTTAGGAATTTAGACTAAGAGCTATATCGAAGACTTGTAAAATCTTCGTGGTGTTGCACAAAGTCAGAGTCAGAGCCAGATGGGATTTGTTTATTTTATTGACCCAAGAGATAATATAGATGTGGAGGGTAGCCATAAAAAAGAAGCCCTACATGTGTATGAAGTAATGGTATATTCTTTTTTCATAAAAAATAGCTTAATTAGTGTATTAAGTAAAATTATTGACTAGATTGTAGTTTGAATAGAGTATATCAAGAAATTATGATATTGCACAAAAGATTGAGCAACTACGAGAATAAATGATGCATAAAATAGACTGAGATAAAATTAAGTTAATGCAAAGAATGGACCGAGACTGAGAGATGCTGTTGGGGAGGGATGATCAAGTCCATAATAATATTATGCATCAAATGCAGTAGATGATATAATATTTCCAGTAATTGTGATCTTTTCAAGCTAACACAAGTCAGAATATGATAAGGGAATAAATATCACTTATAGAAAGTGAATTTAGGTTACATGACTTTATTCATTTGTGTGTTTTTGTTTTAATTTAGAGAAAATGTAATGGATGACTGTCAAACTTCAGCTGCTAGATATGATATGTAGTTAGGTATGTAATACCTAATTGACTGTTCCACTAGTGTTCAGATCTTACTTTATCCTCATAAAAGTGTGAGTATGTATGAGTGATAAAATTAGGACGCATGGGTTAAACACACCCTATATGCTAATCCCATATAACGAAAGATAAAAAAAAATATTAAACTTCAGGTGTAGCCTCAATACAATGAGTCAAATGTGGATATGAATTCATTACAGTTAATAGACTTGGTTGTCCAAGCCGAATTTGAGGCTTGGCTTCGCTACAGTGAGGGTCAAGTCAGTTTACTTGGGTTTAAATCTACCCTGACATAATTTTGAAAGATATTAAAGAAATAACTAGATGACTTTGTAAGTGAAAATTATATGTATATATATATATTAAATTTTATTTGCTTTAAAATTAACTATTTTTAAACTTTATTTGTTGAATTTTGCAACATACTAATAAATACTTAAAGTTGGTTCGGCAAAGACAGTGCAAGTATCATCATATATTACCATAAAGGTCTACTTATGTGGATGCATATTTCTTTATAGGTTTTTTTTAGTACTTTATTTTTTTTTGTTTTGTGTCATTGACATATTGATTATTTATTTTTGTTGATTTTTTAAAAATCCTATAGATTTGTCTACACGTAACACACCATAAACTTATTTACTATTATTTAGGACTTGTGCTTGTTATTGTATTAGTTATGACTCAAAGAAGAATTGTTTGGTGAGAAACTGTGAGCTGAGATTGACAAGGTAAAATATTTATAAGTTAAAGCATTTAATTTTTAATTTATATTATATTATCTAAGATACAATATTCAACTTCATGTAGATTTATATTTCTGTCAACTACAAATGTAAGCATTGGATTACAGTTAAGGTAAATTTGCTGTAGTGGAAGATTATTATCTATGATTTCAGCTTCAACGAATACGCTGACGGCGTGATAGAAATTCATATCGTTCCATTATATATTCTAATGTCACACTACCTACAAGCTTAGTGATTTTACAATCTTAGGAGGGATGTTATATTAAACTTATCCTCCTTTATTATAATTAGGTTAAGAGATATTGTGTCTCAACAGAAGGGCCAGAGTGAGAATTATAGGGTTCTTATAGGTATATATGTTTATTGAGTACTTAGATTTTGGTCCTAAGATGGGGTTATGTTTTAGACAATATATGACCATAGAGTTGTAAACACATGCCTCTAGATAAATAAATAAAATTTATGCATTATTTGAATTTGAAATTAACGTCAAATTCATATATAAAATTTAAGTTAAGTTATTGTAACAAGTTACAACTTTGTTATAACCAAATACCACCATATGTGAAAAACTCACAATCTTAGTAAAATAAATAAATAAATAAAATTTTAGCAAAAAAGTTAAAAAAAAATTAGCAAAAACAAAAGTGAAAAAAAAAAGGTAAATTAGCATTCTGAAATTCTACGTGCAAAATGCTTGCCTAGCCAAGTGTTCGGTGAGGCCTCATCTCACAGCCAAGAGGCACAAATCAATTTGCACCTCTTGGACATGAATCAATGTGGACCTCTTGGGCGCAAAAGTATCTTCTAATGTTATTTTAATCTTTTTATTTACATATGTAATTAATTATGTTTACATAAAAAAAAATTTAATAATATTTACAAAAGTAAATAATTTTATTTTTAAAAGAAAAAATTAAATAAATATTTTTTAAAATTATGGTTTTAATAAAATATTTATTTAAATTATGATTCGCACTAACTTTCTTGCGTGTAAATTTAGCAACGCTAATTGATTCGTGCAACTTTCGCGTGTGTGAGATTGACCGTGCGAATGATTTCATTAAATTAGGATTTTTCATATCAAACTTAAATTTTTAGAATTCTAGATTTTTTTTCTTATTTACCTAATTTCTTTTTAAACCTTCACTATATTACACTAAAATTATATTTTGATGCTAATATATTTACAAAATAAACACAACTTCAAAAAAAAATTCATAGATATTTTGACTTATGAGTAGAGATAAAACGTTAATGAAAGAGGAATTTTCTTTTTATTACAATTTAAATTTAGTTTTTCTGATGTTGGAGTGTATTTTTTTTTCTATGGATTTACAAGAATTTAAGCTAGATTTTGAGCTGCAATAGAAGTTAGGAGTTCGGCTTTATCTTATTCTATTTTATTTCGAGTTAATCAGAGGAAGGAAGGGATTTCTCTTAACAATAGGAGACAGATATATCAAATATCAGATATAGAGCACTAACACAGTTAATCCAGGGTGAATCTCATTGTGCATCTACTTTCGCTCATCGAAAGTCTACTTCTGATTGAATCAATATCTCGTTTTTCCTTTACTGCCACGGAGAGCGATGTTCTGCCTCTTTCTTAAAGAGCTCTCTTTTTATTTTTAAATATTTTATTTATCATTATTTTTTTATCAACATAAGCAATTATATTAAGTTTGTATTGATTTGGCTAATAAAAATTACCTACTAATTTGTGGCTAAAAATGAAAATCACTTAAGATAATGAGCTATTTATGAAAAAACTCTTAAAAATTTGTAATTGAGCAAATTAAAATTGAATAATGCTACAGTTTTATCTCAAATATTTTCACCTCAAATGTGTTAAATAATTATTTGACGATGAAATACTATAAATAGTAATTTTAAGAATAACATTATATGATTACTTAATATATTGATTACTTTAAATATTAATTTAAAATAAAAAATTTAAAACACCATTTAAAAAATATAACATTACTCATTAAAATTTATTAAAAATATAAAATATATAATTTGATACAATAATACCCTTTTAATTTTTTTTCCTCACTCTTTTCTCGTTCTCCCTCTTTTCTTCCCCAGTTCCAATGAACTGCTAGACTAATTGACATATGAGTTTGATGGAAAGCTGAATTTGACCGCAAGAAGCTTCTTGCAGGGTGGTGATGTACGACTTGCCACAATTATCGACGAGCCAAATGGTACTGCGCGGGTTCCCACAATTGCGAACAACTACATTTTGGTGGTTGATGGCAACAAGATTTATTGGGGATTGACATGTAACAGATGATGACTCGAATGACGGTTTCAACGATGAATGTCACAGTATGTGCGGGGGCGGGCAATGAAGAAAACTACGATTTCCAAGGTTTTTTTATTTTAAATTTTTTTCCTTGTTTGCATTTTCAATATTTTTTTTTTGCATTAATCAATTTTTTAAAAAAGAATTGGGTGTTTTTCTTTTTAATAAGATTCAACCATTACATAAAACTTTATTATAATTCCTTATTTTAAAAAATTTTGATTTGTCAGAGTGGATATTTATTTGTTTCATGCTTTGATATTTTTGTTACGTAGATTTTATTTTTTTTTCCAATGCATGTGGATTTAATCTCTTAAAGTTACATGTTTGATTCTTGAAGAAAGTTTTATCAAAATTTACCCTTGACTTAGTATAACAATTAATGTTAATATATTTTGATATATTATGGTAATTCAATTATGTTTTATATATAATAAAAAATGTGAGAGAAAGTAAAAGAAAAATAGAAGGAAAATAAAATTTGCAAATTTATTTTATTTTAGTGTATTTTTGACTTTTTATGTTGATCTAACATATGTTGGGGGTAAAGATGTATTTTTAATTACAACTTTAATCAATAATCAATTTTAACAGCGTGCATTAACGGAATGAATGAGCGAAGCACATAATTAATAAAATTAGTAGTATTTTAATAACAGTCGATAATACATAAGAGTAGGTTGGAATTTCCCTTTTAATTTATTAGCATGAGAGAAAAAGATCAAAACTTCAAATTTTTTAAATAAAAATTATTTTTATTTCATTATAATAGAGAAATAGGATTTTTATGTATTAAAAAATTTAAATTACATAGTTAAATTTTTATTTTGAGTTTGTTTCGACAGATTTATAATAGTAATATTTATAAATATAATGTAAAATATATTTTTTCAAAAAAAAGTTACACATTATTAATGTTATTGAGAGGGCTAAAATATTAAAATTAAGTAATTATAAAAGTTAAAATTTATATTGTAAAGGTTCATGTTCCCCCCTTGAAAATCTTCAGAGACTCAATTAACAAGCTTATGGCCCGTTTTATCCAATAAACAAATGCAAAGGCCTAATATTTAGCCCAACAATCAGCTCCACTTTGAAGAGACAGGCCTAAAAGCCTAGGACTAGTTCAGAATGTCATCTCATCACTCTGACCAACTCGGGGTCTGACCAACTTAGGCTATATTGCCTAGTCCCATACTCGGCCACCAGTTAGAGGCCTCGACTGGGTCGATATGATCATCCCGAACAGATTGACATAGCAGATAGGTTGAGTCACTTATCCATAAGCACATTTGAGGCTGCCCAGATTATAGAGAATGTTGAGTAGCTTGATCAGCTAATTCAAAAGACTAACTTCTAGGAAATGTCAAGTCAACAACCTAGATAAGGCAAGTTATTAAGAGTGACAGCCTGCATTATTAAAGAAAAGCTATTTGATTTGGAAAACTATCCTCCAAGTCATGCCAAATAGACTGATGATATCCTAATTGTCCACCCTCATTCATGCTGAGCAATCTGGTGATGCCTTGTATATCCACCTACAGAGTCTTCCAGACCCGATGCTATATAAATAAGAACAACAACTAGAAACGGATTTTAATTCTTCAAACTCCATATAGAAAAACTCTCTAAATATTATTCTTACTTCCACATAGTCCACCAGAAAGCTAACTTAAGCATGGGAGGGGGAACCAACACCGGTGAGATCTTAACGGGAGCATTTTCTTGGTGTTTATAGGAGCAATTGAAGCAAAAAGCCCAGAAGCCTAAGATCATAGCCCAATTGAGATATAGCCCAAAGTTCTATTTCCACATAAAAATAAATTTAAAGTTCATTGGCATAAAAATGCTATTTTTTTCGATCAATAGTTTTTAGCGTAGTCTATGAAAATCAGAACAAAAAGCTTTGTCAAGAATCTACCTTAACACCAATAAATGGCCGAACACTCATCCAACATCAGGAACTAACTTGTAGGACAACAGCAAGTGAGAAATTTATGCAGGAATAGAACCAAGAGAGTCCACCCAACAAACCTAACCAACTTGCCTGAAACCTCCGAATTAAGAGAAGTTCAAGAAGAGCTACAAATATTGAGGGAGGAAAGAGAGGAATTAAGGCAACTGATGGTTGAAAGGTTAAGAAAGCAAAGAAAGGAAGGAGGAGGAGATATAAGGGGTGAACAAAAGGAAAATCCCAACCTTCAAGGCTTGAATGCTCAGGAGAACTAAAGCTAACAAGTTTAGGAGGAGAGATCGGAGGTCCCATATAACCCCATTAGAGTGGGGGGGCTCAGCCATATACTGGATGAACAAGATGTATCTCGAGTCGAGGACTTTGAGCAGATTATAAGAAATGAACATAACATCTCAGAGTAACTGAATGTTGAGTAGCCTCTGGAGGATAAAGTTCGAGGGTTTGAAGAATGGTTGAAGAGCCTCTTAGAAAAAAAATGAGAAACAAGACTAGCCTCGTCCAAAGAAGATAAAAAATGATATGAGATTTCGCTGGTTGATGAATTGAGAGACATGAAACTGCCAAGTAGGTTCAAATTGCCAAGCCTCCTAATCTACAAATGAGTGATAGACCCAAATCACTACGTCGACCAACTGACCGACCTATTGTTTATTGTAGAGCTGAAGCAATAGCAGATATGCAGACTATTCCACATGAATCTTGAAAGTTTAACTATTTTCTAGTATCGAGGGTTAAAGTAGCATAGCATCTCCTCTTACCATAAACTCACAGAAAAATTTGCACAAAGACCTTTAACAATTGAGGGATGTTAGGCATGTGAGAAATAAAAACCTCAAAGACTACATAAAAAGGTTCCATAAGGAAGTGATTTTATTAAGAATATTTGACTAGCCTATAGCCTTGAAAGCCCTCAGGTCTAGGTTGAAACTAAATAGGTTATGGTATTACCTGTCTGAAAGCAATACTCCAAACTATATTAATACATACAATAAATCATCTAAGTATATTGTTATAGAGGAGGAAGATGAGGCAAGAAAATTATTTACAAATACTACTCGAGGTCAGATTCGCTAACGGGAGAATGAAAGATATATGGAGAGAAGGAAGAGATCATTTATCTAAAGTACCCAAAGGTGGACAATAGTTACCAACCTAAACAAATAACAATATACCTAAATGGGAGCAATGGACTCCCTGCCTGGAGAAATGACAGACAGATGAGACATTGCCCTTATGCTAGATATCCTGAGCTGCTTAGAAGTCCCAAAACCCTGAGAGAACACCCAGCCAAAGAACAAAAGGTAACTCAGATCGGCAACTTTCTTCCACTAGTTGTCCTATTGGAAAACATTTATGAGGCTATTAAGAATAGAGGTTTACTTTCTAATGCCTCTTATAAAGGTAAGGCGGTGGAACAACAGACGAACCTAAAGATCTGGTGTGAGTTTCAACAAAGTTTCAACAAACTTGATTTGAAGAAATAAGTGGATGCCTTAATGAGGAACAGGTATTTAGGGGAATTTTGAGCAGACAAGTATCATAACTCACCTGCTGATTGCCTCAGTGGGTCAACCCATAATGCTACTATGATTATATTTGGAAGACCTACACTGGCTAAAGATTTAAATTGGCAGAGAAAAAACTACTCGCAGTACTTAATGGTGGGACACCAGGTTATGTGCAACATTCCATTGGCCAAAAAGTCGCGGCTGTAGCAAAATGTCCCAATAATGTTTACTAAGGAAGACACCGAGGGTGTGAATTATATACAAGATGATGCACTCGTTGTAGCCATGTAAGTGGCAGGTATGAAAGTTAACAGAGTATTTGTTGACTATAGGAGCTCGATCGACATAATATTTAAGGATACCTTGGATGAAATAAAGATTAAGAAATTGTACATATAAAGAACCTAGACACCATTACAATGGTTCGGAGAGAGTTGTGTAATACCGATTAGTATAGTGGCCCTTCCCACAACTCTAGGATAAAACTTGTACGAAAAGACAGTTATGACCAACTTTGTAGTAGTTGGCAGCCGTTCCTATGCAAGATTATGCTTGAACGACCTTTTATGAGAAACACCAACACAACTTTATCTATACACTATTTAAAGCTCAAGTTTTTTGCTGGAGAAGGGATAAGTGTTGTATCTGGAGATCAAAAGATGGCTAAGTGTTATTGTTGGAAGCATAAGATGATCATATTGATTATATTATATGTAAATTAAATAGTAGAAGGAAGAAAATTACCTTAGAATATTTGATGTAAAGAAAATTTCTTTAACTACAATATTCTCTTTCTTTGTTGTAGAGAGAATTTTCTTTAGCTCTAGTTTTCTTTACTATTTTAAAACTTCTACCTTTCAAGTGTGTGGGCACTTAAATCTCCTTTTTTGATTCCAACTATATACATCCTTTTAACCATTCCACTTTTATAGAAAAGTAAAAATTAGGTCACAACTTATTTAAATCAAAAGAGGCAAATAATTATAATTGTGTTGTCATCTTTTTAACCACCACACTATTATATAAAATTAAGTGTGATTTATTTAAATAAAAGGAGCAAAAAACACTCATAATTGTATTTTGCATAATCATCATTTTAGGTAAAAGATAAATAATAATTTGAGCTAGTAAAAGGATTAAAGGCCCATAGAATTTCTAGCTCTAAATTAAAGATCTAAATTCTAATTATCTCATGATCCAATACATCTTCTACGTTAACCCCAGATTATTCCACTAAAAGCCCAAGGTTGTACTCTAATTGGCCCATGTAATAAATAAATCAAAATTTTCATTAAAACTATTTAATTAAAATAATATTAATACTTTGACCAATAATAATTACTCAATTAACCCTCTATATGATGTTGTAATTAAAGTTAGGCCAATATAAAATGTCATACCTCTTCAATTATTTATATGTCTCTAAGTCATTGAATGTTCTAATAATCATTTATTAATATGTCCGTATTTGCATATAATTTTACAAATACATATTATTATTCAATAAACAATCTATTGAATAAACTGCGATAACAGATTAAAATGATCAAGTACTGCATACAGCTTAAGTGACATCATTTAATATAGATTTCATATTGTAATTATATGTTCTTATGATCTGTAAAATTGCATCTCCAAGTCATTGAGGTTTTAACCGTTCATTTGCGTCTCACTTCGTGATAACTTAAAAGAATACAATACATAAATGTAAGTTCATTACTTACTCAAGATTAAGGTTAATTAAGTTTATTAAAACTTTGTGAATTAAGATCAATAGCCTTTAGTTAACTAGATCATAATTCACATTAGTTCAGTTCAATATATCATATACTAGTTTTTCTACTCGAAATCTCTACTTCAATAGTCAAAATAAATCATTCACTATAAAAAGTAGAAAAACTACTGTCTTGCATAATAAAATGCCCATTTCATTAATGGCTATGAACAAGATTTAATTTATAAAGAACTTGTGATTTATACTTTCTGTATTAGCATTATATGCTTTATACATAGATCATATACTTTATAAATATAGGCTTTTTAATGTATGCTTAATTATATATGAATAAAATTTATCAATTAAATAAAATGTTATTATACATGCTTTAAGGGCACAAAATAACATTACATGTTTAACAATAAAGCACTTACCCTAAAGCATGTCGAGCATCTATCGAACCTCATATCATTTATATGAGTTTTGAATCTATTTGCTGACAATAAGTTTAGTGAATGTGTCCACTAGATTATCTGCTTACGCAATCTTGAATGCTTACACAATTCTTTATCAAATGATATAAATATATACATGTGTGTGTGTGTTTCTATCTTGTGGCATCTCGGTTCCTTGAATTGTACTACTGCGTTACTATTATCACAATAAATAACAACATGCATCTAAGTACTAGGTACCACCTTAAACTCTATGAAGAACTTTCAAGGCTATAAAGCCTCTTTTATAACTTTAAATGCAGTTAATATTTAGCTTCCATAGTAGAGTCTGTAATATATGAATGTTTTACACTCCTTCAACTTATAGCCTTTCGACCCAAGGTAAACACATATCCTGAAGTTAATCTCCAAGTATCTTTGTCTAGTTTAAATCTAAATCAATATACTCAATAGGTACAAAATCCTCACTAGCATATAATCTTTCATTCTCTAAAGAAAAATGAATATATGCTTTACTAGAGTCCAATGTTCTATTTCTGAGTTTGACTAATACCTGCTAATCACGCCAACAGCATAACAAATATAGTCTAGTTGTCACGCCCCAGACCCAAAAGATCCGACACACGACATCACTTACATTCATTCACTGCATGTGCACTCATAAATAATATTACACAAAATTTTCAACTTTCATTCAACACAAAAATCCTTAGCAAGTTGCTAGTAAGTTCAACACTAAAATCAACCATAACCTAACATATAAATATAAACTTCTCTTGACAATATTTAAACATTCATTTCAATTTCTTTCAGAATTATAGCAATTGAATTATGACTGGGACAATTATTAAACCGGAGATACGCAGAGTTTTCTCAGAGATTAACACTCTACTACGCCACCAGTAGCAACTTTGTTACCGGGAGCCCAGAATATATCCATTGCAAATTCTTACTTAAAATCATCAATAACCACACTTTATAAAACTTAAACCAAATCCAATCCACACACAATGAAATAATACATAAGTATTTATTCAATAGGGACAAACCAAATATCCTATCCCACGTGTCCCCAAATGAAACACACAACAACCTAGCAACTTAGGGAACCCAAGGAACAGCAGAAGCCTTGCCAAATCCGCTAAGCACACATGTACCTTATTTACCTAAAATCACCATAAACTATAATGAGTATAAAACTCAGTAAGCATACTAATTTTTCATATATCAAATACAAATACATATATGTACACAATGCATATGTATGATATGCTGTGATCAATCAAAATCATAATCTTATCAAATCACATATCATGTAAGCGCTTACACATTCTTTCAAAACACATAATAGGAATACCATCACTCAACCACTACTTAGTAGGACTTACATATCACATATCACATAATGAGCCAAATGTCACTCGTAGGTGACATACCGTATGAGAGGAATAGTACAAGTGAGGTCTTTAAATCACACATATATAACGCTTATGCCCGAAGGTAAAAGCCAAACCCTCACCCTGATCATCGGTGAGTCCTCTCACATGTACCTATACGCCACCACACGAATGTGATAACTCACTCTTCCTTTAGGTACCAATAGGATCCTCCCTACATACGGAACACATAACATATACCAATCCCAAAGGAAAGGCCACACATAAAGGCTCCACAAATCACATAAAATGCCTACTAAGTTAACAGTGAGTTCAAGTACCCTCAAAATACAAAATATTTCTCATGGACATATTACACTTCAAAAGCTTTCTTTATTAAACACATCTTATTTTGAAAGCTCACTTACAAAAACACATGTATGTCCATGCTCAATGTCAATGCTCACATTCATAAACATATATTCACATTTCATATCAAAATATACTTTGACATATCATAAACATATTCTTAACCCCATTTACAAAATCATACAAAACAATTATTATGTTTATTGTGATTCCAGTAGTAAGTCTAGTATACTTACCTCTTAACACTTTCAGCCACAAGGCTTAAATCTCCTTAACCTATCAATGGAGATTAATCCTTTCATAAGCCTCACAATTCACACAAAATACTTTAAATAGCTTACAAAATTATACACAATGCATTTATCACATCAAATTGGTCTAAATATTTGGTTTCTCAAAACCTGTCATTCTGACCACTTACACTTAACAAAAATTTCTAATACATCAAATGATGTCCAATTACTCCAAAATCAGAATATACCATTCTTGACTCATATATCCTTCTTATATATGAATATTATATCAAATTTCCTACACAATCCATTCCATACACACCATCGAATCCAAACTACAAACCTGACAGGATCAAGATACTTACTGAATAGTATTCAATCTCCCAATTCTATAAAATCATACACTAACTCAAAAATTATAAAACTACCACATAATTACTCTTAACACATATCTCAGTCCATGATAAATATTTCACTTCCAAATCACTGCCAAAAGTATTTTAAAACTATTTTATTCTATAACTTTAAAATTCTGTTAATCAAATATTGCAATGAGCTAATACACTTTAGAAATTCATAACACTTCAACCACATTGATCCAAATTCGCAATTTCGAGTATATCATATTAGACATATAAAATTATCATATTCCACAAATTCATAATTTTTAAAGATCATTCAGCAGGTCAAAAATTATTTTCCACTGTATCATACTGTTTACACAGGAAATTTCCAGAATTCCAGGGTCATTTTGGTAAATTCACTACAAATTCAATTTCCGAGATTTTCAGTCGATTCAAAGTCTCAGATGATCCTAAACATATCTAATTTCATATAATAAAAATTCAAAACCAGAATCGAATCACAACAATTTATAAAATTCCTAGATCAAGAGGTTATCCAGCAGAAATTCCATAATTCATCATGATTTATCAAACTATCTTATAGATCATCATCAATTCTCACAACATCAAACGAAATACACATCAAATCCTTAATTATACATATTTCCAGAAATCAAAACTTAAAGAAATTAACTTAATTAACACCAATAAATTGATAATTAGTTGTGATATACCTCTAAAGATCCAAAATTCTCATTTTCTTCTTCTTTTTCTTCTTCTTCTTCTCTTTCTCTCTCCTTTATTTCTCTCTTCTCTCTCTAAAAATGGGTAGCTCGACCAAAATGAGAGAATTAGGGTTTTTAAAAGTGTATTTTTATACTAAGTGGTTAATTTTTGGTATTTACGAATTCACCCCCAAAACTTTCAAAGTATAACAATTTGGTCCCTAAAATAATTCCAAAGTCTTGCAAATAAACCCAATACTAATAGTATATCCTTAACCTATAAAAACACTACTAATAACAATATATAAATCAAGGATCACCCACATACAAATAAAATACGTATATTTATATATATAAATATACATATTCTTACCGGTTATGGATACTGGTTACTACACTAGTGCATAGCATTGCATATATAAGACTTTTTATAGCAGATGCATAAGGAATCCCTCTCATGCGATTTATCTCTTTAGGTGTCTTAGGACACTGAATCTTAGATAAATCAATCCCATGTCAAAAAGAAAGTAATCCCCTTTTTGGATTCATGCATAACAAATTTGATCAGTATTTTGTCTATATATGCAGTTTGAGATAAAGCTAAGATCCTATTCTTTTAATCTCGTAATAACTTAATCCTAAGAATGTAACTAGCTTCATTTAAGTTCTTCATATCAAATTAGTTAGATAACTAAATTTTTATCTGATGATAATGCTTCTACATCATTCTCAATGAGTAATGCATCATCTACATACAAGACTACAAAACTATTACTTGCCTATCTATCTTCTTGTAAACACAAGATTCATCAAGATTTTGATTTAAATCAAACGATTTGATTACTTGATCAAATCTAATGTTCCAAGATCTAGATGTTTATTTTAGCCCATAGATAAAGTTTTATAGTTTGCAAATCATATGTTCTTGGCCTTTAGCTATAAAAATGTCTGGTTGTATCATAAAGATATTCTCTTCAAGATTATCATTGAGAAATGCGATCTTGACACCCATTTGCCAAATCTTATAATTAATATTTATTACAATAGATAAGAGAATTCTGATAGACTTTAGCATGGCTATCGATGAAAATGTTTCCTCATAATTGATATATTTTTTCTGAGTATACCCTCAGCTTTTTCTACAAGTTCCAAACTATATTTTAGAATACGTAGAATTATTTTCTAATTTCATAGCTTTGCACCAATGATCTACATCTACATCAACCATAGCTTTATTATAGCTTGTAGGATCCAGTTTATATTTATTAGAGACTGTCTGAAAAGACTCTCTAATTAACATGTACTCAATTAGATGTCTAACAGTCCTCCCACTGTGACAAAGTATAAATGGTTATAGCTTTTGTAATTTGCTCTATTAACTATTGCTTTATCATAACTAGTGGGATCTAGTTTATGTTTATTAGAAATTTCCTTTAAAGACTCTCTAATTAGCTTGCCTTTAGTTAGACATCTAATAGTTCTCCTACTATAATCAAGTACCGGTTGTTGTTGCTCTGCAACTAGCTTTAGTTGGCCATTATGATTTAGATTGGGAACTAACTTTATTAACCATCTCAAGCACAATATTGTTGTTTCCAGATAACTCATCAAGAACTATCTTACTCCTAGGCTTAATGTCTTTCATATAATCTACCTCAAGAAAGATTGAATTTATGCTAACAAGCATTTTCTTATCTTGAAAATTATAGAAAAGACTTTCTTTTGTTCATTTATGATAGCCAATAAACAGACAAACTTCTAACTTAGATTCTAACTTATCTGTCTTCCCTTTTAGTATATGTGCTAAACATCCTCATATATGTATATGACGTACACTTGATTTATACATTAATCATATTTTCAGAGGTGTTTTTAGGGACTGACTTAGATGGAATTAAGTTAAGAAGATGCATGAATATTTCCAAGGCATAACCCTATAAAAATATGGGTATAGTTGAATAATTTGTAATTGACCTTACTATTTCAAGAAGAGTTCTTTTTCTCTTTTTTTGGCTACATCATTTTGCTAGAGTGACCCGGGTGCAGTCAATTGGGATAATATCCTAATTTTTGACAAATAGGTCATGAATTTACTATAGAGGTATTCTCTACCTTGATAAAATTAAAGTGACTTTATGTGTTTCCTTTTCCACTTTTGTCTAAAACTCCTTGAATTTATCAATTGCCTCAGAATTATGGCGTATTAGATACAAATAAAGAATAATCATCAATAAAACTAACGAAATATCCATAACCTCCTCTAGCTTGTATGCTAATAGGCCGATATATGTCAGAATGCACTAATTCTAGCACTATAGTGGCTTTTTAACCTTTAGCATAAAATGGTCTTCTTAGTCATTTTATCTTTTACATAGGATTTGCAGACTGGTAATGGTTTAATCTCAAATGAACCCAAAGGTCCATCATTGATCAGTCTTTAGATCCTATCTAGAATAATGTAATCAAGACGTAGATGCCACAAATATGCTTAATTAGTGGGAGGCATTTTAATCCTCTTATGGTGATTAGATTTATTTATTCAATTTTTTTTATTATACAATGAGTTGATTTTAAGATATATGTAGTATAGATTGTTAACCATTGTACCTGAATAAAAAAACAACTTATTTCTTTTTATTATCACAGTCGAGTTAAAGTTAACAGAGTAAAAATATTTATTCAAACAAGTAACTGAGATCAAATAGCATTTTCAATATTAATAAACAATCTTATAATACTAAAATCCTAAAGTTATTAAAATAAAGATGAACAACTCCCATTGTCTTAACTACAACAGTTGCGTTATTTCGAATTCTAAGACTAATTTCTTCTTTATTGAGTGATTTGGTTTCCTATAACCTTTGCAACTAATTGTAAATATGGTTAGTGGCTCTAGAATCTACTATCTATGAATCTATAGAATCAACTACTAAACACGTCTCAATGGAAAAAAAATGTCAGTAGAAGCTGAAATTTTCATTTTGGTTATTAAAAAAACTTAGTTAAGAACAATTTCTCTTCTAATGCCCATTAATGCTATATTGGAAACATTTTCCTTTAAGTCTTACTTCCTTTTTATAAAATTGCATAGACCCCAAATTAGATGCTTTCTTTGGCCTGTTCTTCTTCTTCTTACTACTCTTTCCATTAAGATTAGGACCAGAAGAAGATAAGCCTTAGTCAAGTGATTATTATAAGCACCTATTTCACAGTTGGGTTACATTTTTATTAAGTTTTTGGAGGGAATTTATTAATCAAGATATAATTATACTTTTAGCTTTGAGTACAATATCCAAGTTCCTTTTCTAATTCACATAATTATTCTCGATTAACTTGTTAAGGATTAATGCTAATGGGTTGAATCAATATATGATTCTAAAGAATAAATTCATACATGAGCATATATTCTCTTATAGCATATATAACTTTTTCATGAATGCATGAAATGCATGTATGTAGAACCCTTTTAACTACATTATATATCAGTAAGCTAATTTCCATTTAGAACACGCTTCCGTAAGGTGATCGTATCCATCATGAATCAAATTAGTACCATACTAATTTATTATTATCATCTAGATATCTCATATTAAATAATAATAAACTACTGATTCTTTAGTCCATATGTTCAATTGACAAGAACTCCGTATGAAGGATTTCAATCAACCTAAATTGAGTATATAACTATTATTTCAATCATCTAATTTTTTAATTAAAAAAGTCACTGTGGGGTAGTCATTTTTGCACGAGTCCTATATTAGATCTTATCCTCTAGGGAAATCTTATCTAGTAACCAGTTCTAATTAATACTCTTCATAGGAAGCTCACAAAGTTTGGGACAAGGTATTAATCCACCTTATTATAGAACCAATAATAAAGAACACAGAACTTATGCCTAAAGCCCTCTTCCACTTAATATTTTTAAACCTTAGAGTTTTTATTTTTATTTTATTTTTTTAATATACTAATTAATTTATTAAATTGACATTCCACTAATTAATTTCTAATTTTATCAAATAAAACAATTTATTAGGCTATGTGAAATTATTAAATTAATATATTAAAATATAACATTAATCTTATCATAATCTCATTAGAATATCAACGTCACGTGATATATCAATACGTGAACATCTGAATGTGACACCCTTAATCTATATGATATGTTATTCAATCAATCAAATAACTAGATAAATAAGTAACCAATAGTCCATAGTTTTTTCTAGGAAGAAAAACATTAAAACTAAGCCTAAATTTTTCAAAATCTTCTTTGGAGTCAACTTAGGCTCTTCCATAATGTCCATATCAATCTTCGTTTGCTTACAAGTTGTATGGGTTTGGTATGTTGGATTTTTAAACTTTTATTTGGTCTATTTATTTTTATAATAAATTTGGGCATTAAAAAAAATCTTTTTAGGCCTTATGAAAAAAAATTATTAAAATAATTTTGAACCAAATAATTTTATTTAAAATAGCCCATTAGATAATTTATAAAATTTGCACCAAAATTAAAAAGATTTTGGGCCAACTTCAAAATTTTAAAAATTCAAAAATTATCCATAAACATATTTGGATCAAAATTAGGACCTATTTGTAAATTTCTCAAACTTTTCTAGCCAAAACATATTTATCCAATACTTTAAGGGCTTAGATGACAAATTGAAAATTTGTTTTGAACTAATTTGTAATCATTTTGAAATTAAACTAGCCAAAATAGAATTCACATAAATCATAAAGGGTTGAATGATAAAAGACAAGATGAAATTTAGAATTCACACGGGCTAAGTGATAAAAGACAAGATAAAATCCAATTTTATTGCTTTCTCTCTCTCTCTCTCTCTCTGCCGCCCACACCTAATGCCACCACTTCCTCTTCATTACATATCTAAATATTATTTATAATCATAATTACATTACATGATATTCCTATGTAAAAAAAAAAATATTGGCCTACAATAGATCTAAGAAAATAAAATAATCAAAGGAGAAATTATGATATTATTTCATCACCACCTCTGTTATATACCATAAAATTAACAACAAGCAAATTTTTATCATGGATTTGAGCAATAAAAAGAATTTATCAAATAATTGAAATATAACAACAATAGATCAATGAAATTATTTGGTGCCACAATTAATATTCACAACTATACACAACATATACCATATTTACATGTAACATAGATCAAAACTAGTTTTGGTACCATTTTACTGGAAGCATAAGATGATCATATTGATTATCTTATATGTAAATTAAAAAGTAGAAGGAAGAAAATTACCTTAAAATATTTGATACAGAGAAAATCTCTTTAGCTCCAATATTTTCTTCCTTAGTTGTAGAGAGAATTTTCTTTAGCTCTAGTCTTCTTTATTATTTTCAAAATTCTATCTTTCAAGTGTATAGGCACTTAATTTTCCTTTTTTGATTCCAACTATAAACCTCTTTTTAAACCTTTCCACTTTTATGAAAAAGTAAAAATGAGGTTACAACTTATTTAAATCAAAAGAGGTGAACATTTATAATTGTGTTTTTCTCTTTTCAACCACCACACTCTTATATAAATTTATGTCTGATTTATTTAAATAAAAGTAGTCAAAAGCACTCATAATTGTGTTTTGCATAATCATCATTTTAGGTAAAAGATAAAATGGTGATTTGAGCTGGTAAATGGATTAAAGGCCTATAGGCTTTCTAGCCCTAAATTAGATATCCAAATTCTAGTCATCTCATAACCCAATAGATATTTTAAGGTAACCCTGGGCTATTCCACTAAAAGTCTAAGGTTGCACTCTAGTTAGCCCATGTAAAACTATTTTAATTAAAATAATATTAATTCTTTGACTAATAATAACCACTCATTTAACCTTCTATATGATGTCGTAATTAAAGCTATGCCATTATAAAATGTCATGCCTCTTTAATTACTTATTTGTTTATAAGTCACTAAATGTTCTAATGATCATTTATTAATATACCTATATTTGTATATAATTTTACAAATACATATTAGTATTCAATAAATAATCTATTGAATAAATTGTAGTCACGGATTTAAATGATCAAGTACTTCAAACAGCTTAAATAACATCATTTAATATAGATTCTATATTGTAATTATATGTTCTTATGATTTATAAAATTGTACCTCTAAGTCATCGAGATTTTGACTGTTCATTTGGGTTTCACTTTGTGATAACTGATAAGGGCAAATTTGTCATATATTTTCTCATGTTTTTATTATTGATATTTTATGATTTTATGAGAATAGATGGCTATTTATGTTCATTATTGTTATTTATAGGGACTTGAACGAAATTTAAAGAAAGAACGCAAAAGGAGCGAAAACAGGGACTAAAATGCAAAGTTTTCAAAGTATGTGTCCATCGCCCCAGCGCCTCAAGGATTTTCGCCCCAGCGCTGAAATAGTGATCGAAATAAGAAAAACGACCTGCTTAAGTCGCGTCTAGCGCCCCAGCGCCAGACAGTCACCGCGCCAGCGGTGAAGCCGTTTTCATGCAGCGCCCCAGCGCCAATATCACACCGCTCCAGCGGTAATAGCTTTTTCACGCGTCGCCCCAGCGACAGATACATAGCGCCCCAGCGGTATCACGAGTCCTAATCCGACGAGAATTGAGATTTTCAAGCTCAAATCAATCCCTATAAAAAGCCACTCGTTCCCAGCCTTCAAGGAGGAATCCGAGACGACCCAAGAGCACCAAGAATACAAAGCACGAGTCTTGGAAAGCAATAGGAGCTTAATTGAAGCAACTTTAGAGAGAGATACAAGACGTTCTTCGGCATCAAGAGTTCCCAGGCAGCGCAATTAAAAGCAATTCGACGTCTATATCGGTTTGCTAATAATTGTATCATGTTTTATAATTATTTCTACTGCTGTTCTCTTGTAGCCATGAGCTAACTTATTTTCTAGGGTTAATATTTGAACTCAATATGTGTACTTAATTGCCATATCTTTCGAATATTTAATAAACTTAGTCTTTTATTATTTAAATTACTTGTGTTTAATGCTTCAATATATCTGGCCAATATATGGTGAATGAATTGGTAATATTTTGATAAACTCGGAAGAGGAATCAATATATTTAGACCTAGGTAATTTGATGCATGATTGTAGAGTAACATTCAATGTTGCATATGCAAGTTTCAACTTAGGATAGGAATATACCTAATTGGCATGTATGATCAATAAGATCTAATCTTAATGAATCTTAATTTATTACAAGTACCATAGGAATATAGGTATTTGGTAAATTAAGGTATACTTGCATGACCTTGGAAGAGGCTTGTGAATACATTAGTGTCTTGATCGATAATAAAGACTAAGTGAGTTAAATATTAGAGGATTAATCATTAAAAAGCATATTGAGGGATAATATTAATCCTAGGTTTTCTCTACATTGCTATCTTTAAATCTCATCGCATTGTGTTTTTACTTTTATATTTTCTACATTCATTCTTGAATTTTTATTTTTCTGAATAATTATTAGGAAGATATAATTTTAGTAATTGGTTAAAAAGAAAGAATTATCCCTGTGGGTTCGACATCCGACTTATTTAAGTCTCTTTATTACTTGCATACGATAGTGTATACTTGCACTTAATTTATGATATAGAAATATCGCATCAATAACTCAAAAGAATACAATACATAATTATAAGTTTATTGCTTACTCAGGATTAAGGTTAATCAAGCTTATTAAAGTTTTGTGAATTATGATCAATGACATTTAGTTAGCTAGATCAAAATTCATATTAGTCTAGTTCAATATATCATATACTAGTTTTTCTACTCAACGTCTCTACTTCAATAATCATGATAAATCATTCAATATAAGAAGTAGAAAAACTATAGTCTTATATAATGAAATACACATTTCATTAATGACTTTAAATAAGATTTAATTTATAAAGAACTTGTTATTTACACCTTCTGTATTAGCACCATATGCCTAATGCATAGATTACATAATTTATAAATATGGGCTCTTTAATGTATGCTTAATTATATATGAATAAAATTTATCAATTAAATAAAATGTTATTATACATGCTTTAAGGGCATAAAATAACATTACATGTTAAACAGTTATTACCCAATATCAGCCTAAAGGAGTTACCTTATCTCTGTTGTTGATCCGCAAGATAATGAAAAAGAGTCACCTGAGCCAGTAGAAGAGCTAAGCTTGGTTCAAGTCAGGTCTGATACGATAGAAAAGGTAGTCAAGATTGACTCCCAACTTGAACCTGAGGTTAAAGAAAGGTTGACAGCATTGATACGAGAATTCTTAGTCATGTATGGTCACATGAGGATATGCCAGAGATTGACCCTACGCTGGCCTTTTATACACTAGCAGTAAGTCCAGCTTTCAGGCCAATAAAGCAGAAAAGAGAAATGAAGCGGTGATGGCTGAAGTAGAGAAACTATTAACCGTGAGCTTTATCAGGGAAGTACACTACCCTAAGTGGTTGGCTAACGTGGTTATGGCCAAAAAGGAAAATGAGAAGTAGAGGATGTGTGTTAACTTTATCGACCTCATTAATGCATGTCCCAAAAATAATTTTTCTCTCCTTAAGATAAATCAGCTAGTCGACTTTACAGTAGGGCATGAGCTGCTCAATTTTATGGATACTTTCTCAAGATAAACTATATCTCGATGTTTTACCCAGATCAGGAGAAGACTTCTTTTGTTACACATTAGGGGACTTATTGCTACAAGGTGATGCCATTTGGCCTTAAAAATACAGGGACCGTTTATCAGAGGCTAATAAATAAGCTGTTTAAACCTTTGATAGGTAAAAATGTGAAAGTTTATGTGGACGACATAATAGCTAAGTCCACTAAAGTTGGGGACCATGTGGAAGATTTGAGGAAGTTTTTTGAGATTCTGAAGAGGTATAATATAAAGCTGAACCCTGACAAATATGCATTTGGGGTGAAATCCAGTAAGTGCTTGGGATTCATAGTCAGCAAAAGGAGGATAAAAGCTAACCCAGATAAAGTCCGAGCCATCTCAGAAATGAAGTCTCTTAGTATAATTAAAGAGATCCAGCGGCTCATAGAAAGAGTAGCAGCTCTGAGCATATTTATATCCCGAGCTATCGACAAGTGTTTTGAGTTCTTCCAAACTATAAAGAGGAGAGAGAAGAATCGGTAAACTTTAAAATATGAGGAGGCTTTTTAGCAACTCAAAGCCTGCATTTCCTAACATGTACATCTCGTTGTCCTTGCTCAGAAGGATGAGCTCATATTGTATTTTGGTGTCTCCAATGAAGTAGTACGCTCAGTGTTGGTCAAGAAGGAGATGAGGGTTCAGTGACTAGTCTGCTTCATTAATAAGTCTTTTTTTGATCTGAAAAGCAGGTACTCGCTTACAAAAAAGCTGGTCCTTACCCTTATTACTTCAAATGAAAGCTATGACTATACATTCAGGCCTACACGATCATAGTCATGTTAAATCAGCCACTTAAACAGATCCTGCATAGGCCAGATTTGTCAAGACACCTAGTTAGTGTTGAAAATTGGCTTATATGCCAAATTGAGCCAATCCCACATTGGTGGGAGATGGCATGGAGGTGCTTTGGTAGGCCTATATAAGGCAAGGCTCTCCTTGAGATTTAATATACTTTTGAGAATATTTCTCTTCTCCCCTCTATTTGTAGGATCTCTTTATGAGAACCTCATAGTTCAAGGATTTTACATTTAAATCCTTGAAAGTTGTAAGAATTCAATTTTTCCCTTTATTTTTGGGCATTTGTAGTAATACCCTATTGTTTGGGTAATTACAGTATTAGCCCTACTATTTGGGTATTTGCAGTTTGACCCAATAGTTAGAAAATTTGTATTGTGGCCCAAAAACTTTGTAACTTCTCTTGAAGATAGTGGATTTGTTCTAGCGGCGCCCGAGGACGTAGGTAACATTACCGAACCTCGTTAAACTTGGTGTTCTTTCCTTTTTGCATATTGTTGGATGTTTGGTTGCCTCGTTATGGTATAACTAGCATTATTGATTGTCCGCATAACAATTGGTAATAATGCTAATTGTTGTTTGAACGCTTCTTGGCGTAACAAGTGGTATCAGAGCCCCAGGTTTAGGACAGTGAGTGGCTATTTTTTTTAGCATTTACTACTATTCTGGGTTGGTGAATTTTTGAATTGCTAGTTGTTGGATATAATTATTTGGTGGAGCTTGGTTATTTGTGATATTGTGTATCGAGCTCATTTGTGCGAGGTGGCTATGGCATCATCATCATCTACATCGATGAGGACAGTGACAGTGTCTAGTGCAAAAATAGATGTGGAAAAATTTGATGGTCGGAATAATTTCGGCTTATGGCAGAGTGAGGTGTTGGATGGATTGTGTCAACAAGACTTAGATATAGTTCTGGAAGAAACAAAACCAGAAGATATCAAGGAGATAGACTGGGACAGGCTTAATATAAAAGCTTGTGGGTTGATTCGTTCTTGTCTGTGTAGAGAGCAGAAGTATCCGTTCATCAGAGAAAAGTCTGCCAATGCATTATGGAAGGCGCTGGAGAACAAATATATGAAGAAAAGTAATGAGAACCGGTTGTATCTATTGAAAAGATTGTTTCGTCTTCAGTTGAGACAAGGTACGAGTATCAGTTCTCATATTGATGAATTTAATAAGTTAATTGCTGATTTATTAAATTTAGAGGAAACCTTCAAAGATGAAATAAAGGCTATGCTGTTGATTGGTTCTCTTCCGGATGAATTAGATCATTTATGTATTACTCTCATTCATGGAAAGGATAAATTGTCATTTGAAGAAGTTTGTTCTTCTTTGACAAACTATGAAATCCGTAGAAAGGATCAGAGAGAACATAGAGATGAGTCAGTAGAAGCATTGATAGTGAGAGGGCGTAGCCAGAGTAGAAAACCGGGAAAAAGGGGAAAATCTAAGTCGAGGGGTAGAGTAGGAAAAGATCAGTGTGCCTTTTGTCGGGAGAAAGGGCATTGGAAGAAAGATTGTCCAAAGTTGAAAAAGAAAGAAAAAGATATGTCTATTTCTGATGCATGTGTTGTTGAGAGCGTAAGCGATGATAGTTTGTCAGATTTTTGTTTAAGTGGTCATTCATCCACGTCTCGTTCTGATGAATGGATTATGGATTCGGGTTGTACTTATCATATGTGTCCACATCGGGAATGGTTCTTTAATTTTGAAGAGCTTAATGGTGGAGTTGTGTATATGGGCAATAATGATAGTTGTCATACTGCTGGGATAGGTTCAATCCGGTTGAAAAATGATGATGGATCAACTAGAGTTCTGACAGACGTTCGGTATATACCGAAGTTGAGGAAGAATCTCATCTCATTGGGAGCATTGAAATCTAAAGGCTGTACTGTATCTATACGAAATGGAATTCTGAGGGTTACTTCAGGTGCTCTTGTGACATTGAAAGGCACTAGGAGGAACAACTTGTATTATTACAATGGTAGTACAGTGATTGGATCAGCGGCTATGGTTTCTGATAATGATGCAGATTCAGAGATCATTAGATTATGGCATATGCGGTTGGGGCATGCAGGTGAGAAAGCCTTATTCAGTTTAGTGAAAAGAGGCTTATTGAAAGGTGCGAAGACTTGCAAGCTAGAATTTTGTGAGCATTGTGTTCTGGGAAAGCAGAAGAGAGTGAAGTTTGGCACCGCTATTCATAATACCGAGGGTATTCTTGATTATGTTCACTCAGATGTATGGGGACCTTCTCAGACTACATCTATGGGAGGTTTGCGCTACTATGTTATTTTTGTTGATGACTTTTCCAGAAGAACTTGGGTGTACGTTTTGAAATCCAAAGATGATGTACTTAGTGCTTTCCTTAAATGGAAAAAGATGGTTGAGACACAAACAGGCAGGAAAATCAGGCATCTCAGAACAGACAATGGTGGTGAGTATTGCAGTGATCAGTTCTTGAAATTGTGTCAAGATGAGGGTATTGTACGTCATTTTACTGTAAGAGGTACACCGCAGCAGAATGGGGTGGCAGAACGCATGAACCAGACATTGCTGGAGAAAGTTCGGTGTATGTTGTCCAATGCAGAATTGGGTAAAGAGTTTTGGGCTGAGGCTGTGATTTATGCGTGTCATCTCATTAATCGTCTACCGTCAGCTGCTATTGGTGATAGAACTCCATTGGAGGTTTGGTCTGGAAAACCTGTTTCTGATTATGATTCTTTACATGTATTTGGTTCCATTGCATATTATCATGTGAAAGAATCAAAGCTAGATTCCAGAGCCAAGAAAGTAATTTTCTTGGGATTTTCTTCAGGTGTAAAAGGATATCGTCTTTGGTGTCCGAGTTCGAGGAAGATTGTATCAAGTAGAGATGTAACATTTGATGAGTCTTCTATGTTGAAGAAATCAGAAAACCAGACAACAGTGAATAGTACTCCGCAACAGGTGGAGCGTACTCAGCAGCAGGTGGAGTTGGAAACAACTACATTGAACCCGGTTAGATCTGTAGAGACAGATAATGATACTCCTATGACAGAGGTGATTTTGGGAGATGATGGAGAAGGTTCTACTCATGAACCTCAACAGCAACAAGAAACTATTGCAGTAAATAGGCCAAGACGTGAGATTCGGAGACCTGCTCGATTTGTTGATATGGTGGCCTACGCACTTCCAGTTGTAGATGATGATGTTCCTTCCACTTATAGAGAGGCAGTCAGCTATTCTGAAGTTGATCAGTGGAAGACAGCTATGAAGGAAGAGATGCAGTCTCTTCAGAAAAATGAAACTTGGGAGCTAGCTCAACTACCAAAGGGTAAGAAGGCAATTGGGTGCAAATGGGTATATGCAAAGAAAGATGGATTTCCTGATAAGAAAGATGTTCGCTACAAGGCAAGGTTGGTGGCTAAAGGCTATGCACAGAAGGAAGGAATTGACTACAATGAGGTGTTTTCTCCAGTTGTGAAACATTCTTCCATTAGAATTTTATTGGCCTTAGTAGCTCAGTTAAATATGGAACTAGTTCAACTCGATGTAAAAACTGCATTTTTACATGGTGACTTGGAAGAGGAAATCTATATGACTCAGCCAGAGGGATTCAAAGTTGCTGGTAAGGAAAAATTGGTTTGCAAACTGAAAAGATCGCTTTATGGTTTGAAACAATCGCCGAGGCAGTGGTATAAGCGATTTGATCGGTTTATGATGGGTCAGAGGTACACAAGAAGAAAATTTGACCATTGTGTGTATTTTCAGAGGCTACATGATGGTTCTTTCATTTATCTACTCTTGTATGTCGATGACATGTTGATAGCTTCAACGAATGTCGAAGAAATTGAAAAATTGAAGATTCAATTGAATAGAGAGTTTGAGATGAAAGATTTGGGTGAAGCTAGAAAGATACTAGGCATGGAGATTAGCAGGGACAGAGAAAGAGGCAAAATCTGTTTGACTCAAAAGCAATATCTGAAGAAGGTATTACAGCGTTTTGGTATTTCAGAGGAATCAAAACCTGTAAGTACCCCACTTGCTGCTCATATGAAGATCAGTGCATCTTTATCTCCTAGTTCAGATGAGGAACGAGAGTATATGTCTCGAGTTCCATATGCTAATGCAGTTGGTAGCCTAATGTATGCTATGGTGTGTACGAGACCTGATATTTCACATGCAGTTGGAGTAGTGAGCAGATACATGCATAATCCTGGTAAAGGTCATTGGCAAGCTGTGAAATGGATTATGCGGTATTTATTGAAAACCGTAGGTGTTGGCTTAGTCTTTGAGAGAGATGAAACATGTAATCACTATGCTGTTGGTTTTGTTGATTCTGATTATGCTGGTGATTTGGATAAACGTCGATCAACAACCGGTTATGTGTTTACTCTTGCGAGAGCACCTGTGAGTTGGAAGTCTACTTTACAGTCTACAGTTGCTTTGTCTACTACAGAGGCAGAGTACATGGCAGTTACAGAGGCTGTGAAGGAAGCTATTTGGTTATAGGGATTGCTGGATGAATTCTGAATTGGTCAGAAGAAAATTAATGTTTATTCTGACAGTCAAAGTGCTATTCATTTAGCGAAGAATCCAGTATACCATGTTCGAACGAAGCATATTGATGTTCGGCATCATTTCGTGCGGGAGATCATTAGTGAAGGAAGAATCTTACTTCAGAAGATTGGGACTGCCGAGAATCCCGCAGATATGTTGACTAAAGTGGTGACAGCGATCAAGTTCAATCATTGTTTGGACTTGATCAATATAGTTCGAGTTTGATAGCGCCATTGGGCGCAAATTTAGAGGCGCTGCTTTTGGATAGAGAAGTTTTTGGAAAAATGAAGCTTTATGGAGGATTGGCATATTCGCCAAGGTGGAGATTTGTTGAAAATTGGCTTATATGCCAAATTGAGCCAATCCCACATTGGTGGGAGATGGCATGGAGGTGCTTTGGTAGGCCTATATAAGGCAAGGCTCTCCTTGAGATTTAATATACTTTTGAGAATATTTCTCTTCTCCCCTCTATTTGTAGGATCTCTTTATGAGAACCTCATAGTTCAAGGATTTTACATTTAAATCCTTGAAAGTTGTAAGAATTCAATTTTTCCCTTTATTTTTGGGCATTTGTAGTAATACCCTATTGTTTGGGTAATTACAGTATTAGCCCTACTATTTGGGTATTTGCAGTTTGACCCAATAGTTAGAAAATTTGTATTGTGGCCCAAAAACTTTGTAACTTCTCTTGAAGATAGTGGATTTGTTCTAGCGGCGCCCGAGGACGTAGGTAACATTACCGAACCTCGTTAAACTTGGTGTTCTTTCCTTTTTGCATATTGTTGGATGTTTGGTTGCCTCGTTATGGTATAACTAGCATTATTGATTGTCCGCATAACAATTGGTAATAATGCTAATTGTTGTTTGAACGCTTCTTGGCGTAACAGTTAGATGGTCAATAGAGCTGAGTGAATTCGACCTACAATACAAACCCCCATAGGCTATTAAAAGGCAGGCAAAAACTAATTGTTTGGTAAAATGTATGCCTAGGGAACCAGAGGTAGAGGAGATTGAAGAAGAGACACTAGGGAAAAAGTACAACTTGGATACTTTACATTAATAAGGCATCTAATCTTCAAAGATATGGAGCATGATAGTCTTTGTGAATTCAGAAGGAGATGAATTAAGTTATGCTATTTAGTTCATATTCAAGGCCTCCAACAATAAAGTTGAGTATAAGGCCATTCTAGCCGAACTGAGAGTGGCCCGAGCTGCAACAACTATAGAAATAATGGTGAAGAGTGATTCCTAGTTAGTGGTAAACCAAGTGAATGATATTTTTGAAGCTTAAGAAGAAAAGATGATAGCTTATTTGAAGAAGGTTAAAAACTTGAAGAATCAGTTCAGAGAATTTAAAGTGAAGTTGATCCCGAGAAGTGAAAATTATCGGCTGATATGATAGCTCAACTGGCTTCCAACGAAGAAGCTTGGCTACCCCAAACAGTCCTTATAAAATTTGTTCCTTCATCCAGTACGCAACAAGAAAAGTAGATCATGTAGATCGATCCCCAACCTAACTGGATGGATCTGATCTAAAGCTATATCTAAAATAAAACCTTCCCAATAAATAAGCGAGAAGTCTGCAAGCTCAAATACCGAGTAGCTTAGTATTCGGTCATTAATAGGGTGTTATACAGGTGAAGTTTTTCTCATCCCTACATGAAATATTTAGGACCACAAGAAGCCAAAAGGGTTCTTAAAGAAGTTTAAAAAGGGATTTGCGGTAATCATTCTCGGATAGAAGCACTGGCTTACAAAGTCCTTAAAATTGGTTAGCACTAGCCACCTTACCTTCAAGATGCAAAGGACCTAGTCATATTTTATGACGTCTGTCAAAGATTCAAAGATAAAATACAAACACCCTTTGAGGAGCTAACTACTATGGTAGGGCCATGGCCATTTGTCGAGTAGAGTTTAGATCTGATGGAACCCTTACCCTAAGGAGAGAGATCCTATAAATATGTGGTGGTAGCAGTGGATTATTTCACCAAGTTGATTGTGGTTGAACTACTTTTAAAAATCACTAAGAATAATATACAAGATTTTGATTGGAGAAATATGATGTGTTAGTTTAGAATCCCCCACACAGTTATCACTGATCATGAGAAGTAGTTCGACAATAACAACTTCAGAGCTTTCTACAAGCAGTTAGGGATTAAACTTTTGTTTGCATCACTGACATACCCGAAAACCAATGGTCAGGTGGAATCATCCAATAACAGCATCAAGAAATTATTGAAGAAAAGGTTGGCCAACAGAAAATGAGGATACGTGAAGGAGCTATCTGAAGTGCTCTAGGCATTTAGAACTATAAGTAAAATAGGTATAGGGGAAACTCTGTTCTCATTAGTCTTCGTCTGTGAAACTGTATCCCTATTGAGCTTGGAATGTCAATGTATCGAGTGCTGTACTTTACAGAAGGTACCAATAATAAGCTAATAATAGAACACAAAGACTCAATTGAAAAGTTAATGAAGAAAGCCTAAATTTGAGCCCCTTACTAACAGAAGGTAGCCAGTTACTATAACAAGAAGGTTCGAGCATGGGAATTCATAGAAAGAGACCTGATGCTGAGATGCATTATCCTTAACACTAAGAACCTAGTAGATTGAGTCCTCAGACTAACTTGGAAAGCCCTTACAACGTTGTCAAGAAAATAAGAGGAGCGTATAAACTCGAAGAAACTAATGAGAAGGTGGTAAAAATATCATGGAATGCCGAGCTAGTAAAGAAGTATTATCCTTGAAACTTGTGCATTGTTAATATTTTTTTTTTGTAAAAGCAATATTCTATGTACTTCCCAAAGCTGAATAAAAAACTGCTAATGAAGTGATTTTCTTGCATCCATAAGACCAAATGGCTATTTATACTCTAATATGCAAATTGAAGAATTAATTGAAAGAGTTAGCGCTTTTTGAGGTAGTTCCTACGAGGGTGCGACACTCAAGAGGTTATCCAAGATTAGTCGAGCAGGATTGATGCTTTTTGAGGTAGTCCCTATGAGGTACGACACTCAAGACCCAGGATCATCCAAGCAGGGTCAACACTTTTTGAGGTAGTTCTTACGAGTGTGCGATACTTAAGAGGTACCCAAGATCAGTCGAGCAGGGTTAACACTCTTTGAGGTAGTCCCTATAGGGGTATTTTACTCACAAGGTTACCGAGGATCAGCCAAGCAAAGTTAAAGCTCTTTAAAGTAGTCTCTATAGGGATACGACACATAAGAGGTTACCTAGGGTCAGTCGAGTAGGGTTGATGCTCTTTAAGATAATCCCTACGAGGGTACAGCACTCAAGAGGTTACGTAGGATTAGTCGAGTTGGGTTGACGCTCTTTGAGGTAGTCTTTATGGGGTACGACACTCAAGAGGTCACCTAGGATCCGTCAAGTAAGGTTAACATTCTTTGAGGTAGTCCCTTCAGGGGTGTGACACTCAAGAGGTCACCCATGATTAAACGAGTAGGGTTAACACTCTTTAAGGTAGTCTCCGAGGGGATATGGCACTCAAGGGTCACCCAGGATTAAACAAGTAGGCTTAACGCTCTTTAAGGTAGTCTATATTAGGGTGCGGTACTCAAAAGGTTACCCAGAATCAGCCGAGTAGGATAAACACTCTTTAAGCTTACCACAACTAAAGTACGACACTCAAATATGATACCTCAAGACTTGCAAATGTATGCTTAATGTGCTTTAAGGATAATAATGTGGCCCATGTTGGTAAGACCTTAAGATGGTCAGAGTGAGGTCTTAGGCTTTTGGGCTCGTCTATTTGAGGTAGGGCTGGCTGTTGGCCTAGATGTTAGGCTTTTAGCCTGTTTATCTGGATGAAGCAAGCTATGGGCCTGTTAATTAGGCTTTTAGAGATTTCCAATGGGAACAGGGGTTCACTAGTTTCTAGTTTTGATTATCAAATTTGGAAACATTTCTTGTTTACCTTTTTTACTCAGTATGTGCTGTATGTTTCAGTAGATATCCGAACAGGTCAGTCTCCTTTAAACAGGCTCTGGTGTTGTTGTTGATCGGTATTTGAGATGTTGATCTAAAATGTCAGCATTATAGTTGTTCAGTGTCTGTGATGTTGGTCTAGAATGTTGCTCGATGTCTACGTTGTAGCTGTTTGGTGTCTGTGATATTGTTACTGCTCGGTGTCTGCTACATGTTTTAAGAAGGTTCAGCTAGTTCTGAGCAGGTTTCTTGTTGTTACCCTAGGCTTACTTTGTATTCCTTTTTTAAATCTAGGAAATTTATGAATTACTATGACATGAATCCTAAATTGTCACGCTTACAGCATCTAAAGAGGTGTTTCAGAAGGTGGGGATTGATCTCGATCATTGGTCTTGCATCATATGGTCGGAGGAGTGTGAAATAAAACGTCGCGTTTGTTTAAAACTAAAGTAACGTTGGAGCGGCTTAGAGGATCTAGTTTGTTGATTTTTTAATTGAATGGTTCAGATTTAAGAGCAGCTGAGGAAACGTGCATGATGGTGCTTGCTGACATGAAGTAAAATGTTAATTCTTTTGAAAGGTCATCTTTAAGCTAAGCAATGATTATAATCATTCATTCCAACTGAATGGTCATGATTCTTTTTAGCCTAAAGGCTATCAAAAGCCTTCATTTGGGTGAAAATCTTCTTCTTGATTACAATCATCATCATCATCATCATCTTCTGATAAGTATAAATTATATCTATTATTTTCACTCTCTTAACTTGATTAATTACTCATTTTAATAAAAATATTACATTTTTATATGTTTTAATGTCGTTTTATAGGTTTGAAGTCACTGAAACAATTAGGGATGAAAATCTAAGAAAACTAAGGCAAAACATAAAATGCTACAGTAATCGCTAAAGCGGTGAACAGTATTTCACCCTAGCACCCAATACATCTCGCTGCAGTGCCAAGTGAACAGTAGGCTATGAATGGTACCGTGCTACAACACTTTCACCCTAGCGATGAACAGTGTTCGCTGCAGCAGTGAACAGTGTAATTTTTCCTATACCTAAAAGAAATACAACTCTAATACTCCAATCAATCCTTATATAAAGGCCACTTATTTCAGACCTCAAAGGGCACACAACTTAGGACTCTTAGAGCCACAACACATTGAAGAAAAGAAAGTTTTAGAGAGAGAAGCAAGGAAAATTCAAGAAAGCTAGAGATTATTAGTGAATCTTTGGCATATCAACCAACTGTAAATTGACGTCTATATTGGTTTGCTTTTGGTTGTATCATGTTTATTTTATTTTTCAGTCATAATTCTCTTGTTATCATAAGCTAAATTTATTTTTTAGGGTTATTACTTGAACTCAATAAATGAGCTTAATTGTTGGATCTTTTTAATATTTATTTGAACTCAATTCTTCATTATTCAAATTATTTGTTCTTAATGCTTCATTATATCTGATCAATATTATGATTGATTTGGTAATACTTTGATAAACTCAGAAAAGGCATCATTGTATTTAGACTTAGATAATTTGATGCATGATTGTAGAGTAACATTCAATGTTCCATATGCAATTTTTAAATTAGGATAAGAATATACGTAATTGGTATATATGGTCAATAAGACTTGTTCTTAATAAATCTGAATGTATTACAAGTACCATACGAATATAGGTATTTGGTAAATTATGATATGCTTGCATGACCTTAGGAGAGACTTGTGATTACATTAGTGTCTTGACCAATAATAAGAATTAAGGGATATAAATATTAAAAGGATTAATCTTCAAAAAAATATATTGAAGGATAGTAATTAATCATAGGCTTTCTTTATATTGCTATCTTCTTATTTTATTTGAGTTGTGTCATTTATTTTCTACATTTTTATTTTCCTTAAATTTATTGAAAAAATTAAGATTTTTTTTTTTGAATAATTACAAGAAAGATATAACTTTAGTATGTGGTAGAAAATATAAATTATCCTAGTGGGTTCGACATTCGACTTTATAAGTCCCTTTATTACTTGTTACAATAGTGTATACTTGCACTTAATTTTAAGATATAAAAATATCGCATCATCTTTCTCAAGCAACTATAACATAAAAAGCTTTGTTGTTCAGACGTTTTTTGGTGCTCATGGTGATCACTTGCAGTAAGGCATATTTGTGATATCTGCACTTCAAAAGGTTAATTCTTTCTTTCTTCATCTTTGTTTCAAGTTTTTTACCATATTTACTCCCTGCCTGAGTTGCTGTATCTCTTTATTATGTGTTTATTTGTATTTTCCAATATCATGCTATGTTCAGTATCTCATTGTTGCTATTTTTCTTGTTTTGCTTTCTCTTCTGTGGTATGGTTGCTCTGTTGTCTTGCCCTTGTTGCCAGTTTGATTCCTAAGAAGATTTATTTTTAATGGCTTCAGAAAATAAAAACAACTTTGGTATTCCTGCCATTAATATGGCCGTTGAATAAGATATCAAAATTTCTGAGGTCCTACTTGTCAGGAGGACAGGTGGAGCCAAAAGAGGTGATGTGGCCTCCTTTTCAATGGATAACATAGCCTCCTCCTCATTAGTTGTCATCAATAACCTCAAGCTGGTCTCGTTGGTTTACAAAGCCTTATTCTCGTTAGTCGCTATTAATAACCTCGAGCCGGTCTTATGTATAGAGGATGAAAGGGAATTAGAGACTGGTCCCGAGGATCATTCTTGTGAGCTTTTAGGGTTTTCTGATGTCGAAGTTCATGAGTTTCAATTGGATTAGAGGTATCAGAGATCTAGGATGACTCAGGTAAACATTGATTCATTGAGGATGACCTATAATATCCCTGGCACAATAACCCTTAGACTCTTATCTCCAGATGACTTCCCAAGTAGCCTTTCAGATGAGAAGTGGCGATTCACGCTGAATTCTTTAGGCTAGGTCTTAGGTTACCCATGCAGCCTTATTTTGCTAGAATGCTGGCCTACCTAAGTGTAGCTCCCTCTTAGTTAGGCCCCAACTCATGGAGGGTCCTGACTGGTTTGTAAGTCTTGTGGGCAAGGGTAGGGCTGTCCTCACCCTACTATTAGGAACTGTGTCATTTATATCACCTTAGGAGAAATGTTGGGAAATAGAAGGGTTTCTATTACCTGTCCTTCTATAGGCTTTAGAACCCTATCCTTAACCACCATTCTTTCGTCAAGAGCTAGAAAGGAAATTGATTTTTTACTAGAGGTGAGTAGGGTCAGGTAGTCCCTAAGTGAAGAGAGGGGAACTGGGTCGTCCTTTCAGACTTCATGTTAAATGCAAGTCATTCTTTTCCTTCTTCACTCTTTTAGCTGTTCTCTTTCGTCTTTTTTCATGATTAACTTCATGAAATTTAGAAACTTAGGTGATTGATTTCGAGGTACTGAGAATCGTCGTGCTAGGATTGGAGCTTCTCTTGCACACATCTCCTCTGTTCAAGATCTTCTCTCCCCTTTAAGCTTCGTAGAGTTAGGCTTAATATTCGAGGTCCCTCGTGAAATATCATAAAGATGCAGTAAGCTCTAGCTTGAGCCGTTTTCTTTTTTCTTGGTTCGAGCTGTCATTTTATTTTAACTTCACTTTCTTTTTGCAGGAATGGCTGAACAAGGTGGTGGTGAGAAAAGGACAAGTTAATCCTTAGGGCAAATGACTATAGTCCGAACTCCAGTACAGACCCCCCCCCCCCCCAGCCTCTAAGATTGATTGGGGAGTCCAGCTTAGGGTGGTTAAGGGAGCCTCTATTAAGAGAGGGCTCACGTATGACTGTGACTCTCATTGTGCTATTAGCTGAAAGAAATGGGGACCTAACATATATGGTTCTAATAATGTAAAAGCTAAAACATTACGTGGACCTTACCTGGCGGCTCGAACTTCTGTTCTAGACACTATCATAGTGTTTCACATTGCAGTGGGCTCTGTTATAGATGTAAGGCTTTTTTCTCCTTGTTTTTTATCTTTCTTTTTGCTTTCTTAACATCTTAATGTTGTCGGAGATCTAATATATGTGGGTGTATGCATGTGTAATTGTGTCTATTGCCTAAAATACATATCATATACGAATTTACACGCGACGAAAGCGTGAAATATACAATAAACACAATAAATAAAATATATTAATCACATTAATATATTGAAGGTTTGAGAACTCACCTCAACGTATAACGTTATATACGTATTTTCTCAGAGTTCGCATGGCGACCAACTCGCAGGCAGTTCTAATCACCAATATGGTGGGCTTGGTGAGCTAGAACAGCAGCCCTATATCTAGCACGGGATTAACAGTTAATCCCCAAAATGGTCGGGTGTGTGTTTTTATCATTTTCTCCAAAAAAATAAGAAATAGAGAATTTGAAGCAATTCACAATTGCTTTAATTGAACCATAGAAAAAAATGAAACAATTTCATTTTTTTCCTATATATATATATATATATTTCTTTTTTTTTTCTTTCTTCTTCCTTCGGCCATTTCGTTTTCTCTTCTCCATTTCTCTCCACCTCTCTTGGCTAAAACACCCCAAAATTGCAAAACACATCTCTCTCTCTGTATTTATATATATAATAAAATAATAATTTAATAATTTAAATGGGTGCCAAACAAAATAAAATAATATAAAATATAATATAATAATATATTATAATATATAATAAAGAGATATTTTGATTATTTAATAATTAAATAATCAAATATGAAATGATTATTTTGCCTCTCATGAATAGTTACCAAGTATATCCTTTAGTAGGTCTCATCAAATTTTACACTTGGGTAAACTCAACCAAGGGTCCACAATGCGCCATGCGTCATTATATAATTAACAAATAACAATTATTAACTAATTGTTGTATTTAACGCTTAAATACAGACATATGTATTCACGTGGTAGTGCTGTATATTGCTGAATTAAGCACTTTAATCCGGCACGCTGCCCCAGTACACAATGAGTACACTCCATATCGTGGGACTCCCTAGGTCCACGCCAGATTCGTCAAATGAAACTATTTCTGAGTCCGTGAGCAATGCCCCACGTACATATCACAGATATTACAAATCAGCACGTTGAACCATGTAAGTTGAGGTTACAACGTATACGTATAGTTCTTCCATCATGATATCTTGGATGTACGGGGATATAGATTATAACCGTCAAATCCCTAGTGCTCATCCATGTCTTATCGCTAGACTAGTATTTCACTTAACAATATGTACAATCTCCTTTGCCATATTGTTCCACTCTGACAGAACTCTTTCCCGGGATTTATGCTTGTGGCCACAAGACTTTTTGAGATATAGTCTCGAAGCATCTGGATATTAAACTCACTATGCGAGCTGACAGATCCCATATACGTACACACCGGACTCCATCAACATCGGACCATACCCAGCAACACACGACGGTCACACCATGAAAGATCTGTGACATGAGTGGAACCAAAGTATGATGGATCACTTACAAACCCACCGTGACTCTCAGGTCAAAGGACCATATATACTACTCAATTTGAAAGGACCCCCCGTCGATGGCTTACATAGGGTGTCTATCAAAAGTTCTTGTAAGTCTGTCCCATATCCAATCTTAACTGGATACCCATATGTCAATACGAGCTCCAAGTTCACGGTCTGCTAGGAACGACCATCTATACCGTATAAGTATGACACATGCTGATCTATATATAAAGGTATCCACTGACAGACGCGCATCGGGAGAATAAGATCAGGGACAATTATTCGAGAACATACTTGCGTAACTAGCATTTCTTGGCACCCGATTGCAGCTCTTGTAACTATGCAGTTACTAGTATATTCTAAGGTTTATATCCCATTACAGACAATGCTCCAACTTTTGGATCTTCACTGAGTATTATAACCAGTTAACATTTAACTGTGCTATACAGTTAACATTTATATCTCTCAGCGTGGTTTACTATGAGCCTTTATCTAAACTCTTTTAAATCTAATCTAAACTCCTTCAGATCGTACAATGTTTGTAACGTTACATTGTATGGTGCCATATTTATGGGTATTAGTGATTTAATGGGAATGTACACTTGTATAAATACACAAGTATATGTACATTCAGGGATGGCATATAAGCACCGACCCCAATACTTAATATACTAACTTATTTTTGTTTGTAGTCTGCCTTTCTTTTCCTCAGTTCCTAACTGAGGTCATGAACATGGTAGTAAGTGCCGAGTAAGTTGAGAAGAGCCTTAAAAAAAAGGTATGAGGTATAACAGGCCAGAAGAGAGGCCGACCAAGAGCGCGAGAGAATACATAAACTGGCTGAGAAAATTGAGGATCTCAAAACTGGCCAGGCTGAGGTAGAGAGTAAGGTGTCAGAGATAGAGAGTCAATTACCTAGAAATTGTTGATAGCCGAGCGCCTAAGCTAGTTAACTAGAATGACAAGCTTGAGAGGTAGCTTGCAGCCTCCTAGAAGGAAAGGAAGTTGATCGAACAGATCAGGGTAAACTTAACTGGTCAGGTTAAAAAGCTACGAGGGTCCTGGTCGGTTGGTTATAACAAGGGATTTCACTAAGGTGTGGTTGAGGGATTTCATAAATCGGTCGGTCTCTTCAAGGAGAGCTATTCAGAGTTAATCTATAATAGATGTGAGATATAGCCTTTGATGGGTAGAGACTTGAGTGAGGAGAGCTCTCATGCCTAGGATACTGAAGGCTCAAACTAGGTTTAAACGGTTGAGACTGCTGATGCTGCCCTCCAAACTCCTCCCATAGTTGCTCAGGATCAATCTACCTAATAACCATCTCCTGCATCTACTCCTCCAGATGTTCTAGCTTAAGTAGTTGAAGAAGAGGCTTCCCAAACTACTCTCCCTCCAAAGGGGCTTGTCTACATTGCTGCGGCTCTAGAGAGCACTACTGACATTGATCTGAGGCTTCATTACACTGCCTCAACTACTTAGAAGTCCTTTATTCTCATTTTTATTTTAAATGTACTTTTTTTTTCTTACACTTTTTTGTAATCTAAACTACAATACTGGACCACAATATTAAGTTTTTTTATGAATGAAGTTTATTTTTCTCAAAATTTGTTCCTTTTTTATTGGTCCTCTTCTTTTGTCTTGCTTGCTCAATTCGTTGAAAATTATTTTGGCTTGTCAAATTTACCTATAAATTATCTTGCATGAGAGTACTCTTTAGGTGAGTGGATGATAATAGAATGATGCCAAGTCTGGATGAAGAAATTCTGGTCGGATATGTTGGATGTAAGTTATGACTTCCTGTGTAGAAATACTCTTGGGTTAAGTAGATGATAATAAAATGGTCTAAATGAAGGGATTCTGTTCAGATCTTCGGAATACAACTATGACAAGTACAAATAATAATCCAAGTTTTCTGATACACTAAGGTTAAGTGGATGTTTTGTTCAAAAGAATCTTAATCTAACCGTAAAAATGTCCTGGATGTACTACTTATGCACAAGCATCTTTAAGGCTGCCCGGATTATAGAGAATGCCGAGCAGCTTGATCAACTAATTCTGTAGTAACCACTTATCCACAACCAAAAAGAATAAATATTTATACATATATAATATTCATATTTTATTTGTATGTGGGTGATACTTAATTTATGTATTGTTATTAGTATTTTTTGTATAGATTAAGAACCTACTATTAGGATTAGGTTTATTTGCAAGACTTTAGATTTATTTCAGGGACCAAATTGTAATACTTTAAACATTTTAGGGGTTAATTTATAAATACTAAAAGTTAGCCTCTTAGTATAAAAATACACATTTTAAACTCTAATTTACTCATTTTTGGTCGATCCACCTCTTTTAGAGTGATAAAGGAGAGAAAGAGAGGGGAGAGAAAGAGAAGAGAAAGAAGAAACAAATTAGAATTTTAAGCTTTAAAAGGTATATTATAACCCTTTCTTAGTCTCTTGGTGTTAATTAAGTTAATTCTTTTAAGTTTTGATTTCTTAAAAAAAAATAAAAAAAAATTGGGGATTTGATGTGGATTTTGTAAGATATATTGAGAATTGATGATGATTATGTAGATAACTTGATAAATAATGATGAATTGCATAATTGTTACTTGATAGTCTCTTCATCCGAGAATTTTATAAATTTTTGTGCTTCGATTCTAGTTTTGAATTTTGAGAATATGAAACTAGACATGGCAAAAATCATTTGACACTTTGAATCGATTGAAAATTTCAGAAATTAAATTTTTAGTGAATTTACCAATATGCCCCTCAAATTCTGGAATGTTTTTGTGTTAATAGTATAATACAGTGAAAAATAATTTTTGATCTGCTGAATGATCTTTATAAATTACGAATTTCTGGAATATGATAAATTTATATGTCTAATATGATATATTAAAAATTAAGAATTTAGATCAATGTGGTTAAATTGTTATGATTTTTTAAAATGTATCAGCTCATTACAATATTTGATTAACATATTTTTAAAGTGGTGGAATAAAATAGTTTTAAAATATTTTTGGCAGGATTTTTGAAGTGATATATTTATAATGGATTGAAATATGTGTCAAGAGTAATTCTGTGGTAGTTTCATAATTTTTAAGTTAGTATATAGTTTTATAAAATTAGGAGATTGAATATTGTTCAGTAAATATCTTGATCCTACTAGGATAATAGTTTGGATTTGATGGTGTTTATAAAATGGATTGTGTAGGAATTATGATATAATATTTATATATAAGAAGGATATATGAGTGAAGAATGATATATTCTGATTTTGGAGTAATTGAACATCTTTTGATGTATAAGAAAATTTTGTTAAGTGTAAGTGGTCAGAATGACAGGTTTTGAGAAACCAAGTAATTAGACCAATTCGATGTGATAAGTGCAATATGTATAATTTTGTAAGCTATTTAAATTATGTTGTGTGAATGGTGAGACTTATGAAATGATTAATCTCCATTGATAGGTTAAAGAGAATTAAGCCTCGTACCCGAAAATGTTAAGAGGTAAGTATACTAGACTTATACTGAAATCACAATAAATATAGTAATTGTCTATGTATGATTTTATAAATGTGCTTAAAAATATATTAATGTTATGCCAAAATATATTTTGATATGAAATGTGAGAGATATATGTTTATGAATGTGAGCATTAACATTGAGTATGAGCATACATGACATACATGTGTTTATGAAAGTGAGCATTTCAAAATGAAATGTATTTAACAAAGAAAGCTTTTGAAGTGGAATATGTCCATGAGAAACGTTTTATGTTTTGAGAATGCTTGAACTTACTATTTACTTAGTAGGCACCTTATGTGATTTATAGAGCCTTTATATGTGGCATTTCCTTTGGAATTGGTATATGTTATGTGTTCCGTATATAGAGAGTATCTTATTGGTACCTAAAGGAAGAGTGAGTTATCACATTCATATGGTGGCATATTAGTGCATGTGAGAGGACTCACCGATGATCAGGGTGAGGGTATGGATCTTACCTTCGTGCATGAGCATTATATATGTATAATTTAAACCTCACTTGTACTATTCCTCTCATACGGTGTGTTATCGACGGATGACATTTGACTCATTATGTGATATGTGATATGGAAGTCCTACTAAGTAGTAGTTGAGTGATAGTATTCCTATTATATATTTTGAAAGAATGTGTAAGCGCTTACCTGACATATGATTTGATAAGATTTTGATTTTGATTTATCACAATATATCATACATATGTATTGTGTACACATGTGTATTTGTATTTTGATATATGAAAAACTAGTATGCTTACTGAGTTTTATACTCATTATAGTTTATGGTGATTTCAGGTAAATAAGGTACATGTGTGCTTAGCGGATTTGGCAAGGCTTCTGTTGTCCCTTGGGTTCCCTAAGTTGCTAGGTTGCTAAATGTTTCATTTATGGACACATAGTTTAAGATATTTGATTTGTCCCTATTGAATAAATACTTATGTATTATTTTATTAGGTGTAGCTGTATTTGGTTTATGTTTCACCAAGTATGGTCATGGGTTGATTCTATATTGAACTTATTAGCAACTTGATAAGGATTCCTATATTGAATTCAAGTTTGAAATTTTATGCAATATTAATTATGAGTGCACATTATTGAATGAGTGTAAATTATGTCATGTTTCAGATCTTTTGAGTTTGGGATGTGACAGCTTTTAGTAGTATCAGAGCGGCTCTGCGTGTCTTCTTAAGCGGTGGGGGGGCAAACCTCAGTGTGTGCCTCAGCAAGGACACTGAGTCCTAAATGAGGGGTGAATACACCTTTAGGCAAATCTCACATCGACAAAGCATAGAAGAGATGCTAGGTTTATAAGAGGTGGGTTACCTTCATTGGTACGAGGCCTTTTTGGTGTATGGGCATCCCAGGAACAAAATCGTGAGGGCCCAATACGGCCCAAAGCAGACAATATCGTGCCAATAGAGCAGTGTTATGACAGATGATATCAAAGAGGGTTCGCGTGTCCTCTTGAGCGGTGGTGGGGCAAACCTCAGTGTGTGCCTCAGTGAGGACACTGAATCCTGAATGGGGGGTGAATACACCCTTAGGCAAATCCCACATCAACAAAGCACGGGAGAGATGCTGGGTTTATAAATGATGGGTTGCCTTTATTGGTATAAGGCCTTTTGGGGTGTATGGACATCCCAGGAACAAAATCGTGAGGGCTCAATGGGGCCCAAAGCGAACATTATCATGCTAAAGAAGCAGTGCCATGACAAATTCAAAAGGACAAATTTTTAGGAAACGTCAAGTCAACAACCCAGATAAGGCAAGTTATTAAGAATGATAGCCCGCGCCATCATTAAAGAAAAATCCTTTGATTTGGGAAACTATCCCCTGAGTCACGCCAAATAGACAGATAATATCATGATCGTTCTTCCTTATTCACGCCGAGCAATCCGGTGATGCTTTGAATATCCACCCACAGAATCTTCCAAACCTAATGCTATATAAAGAGGAAAAACAACTAGAAACAGGTTCTAATTCTTTAAACTCTATATAGAAAAACTTTTTGAATGTTCTTTTTGCTTCCACACAGTCCACCAGAAAGTTGACTTAAGCATCGAAGGATTTTCGCCGGAACTACCATCGGCGAGATCTTAACAAGAGTGTTTTCTTAGTATTTGCAGGAATAATTTTTTAAAATTTTATTTTGTTACTTTTAATGGGGGTTTTAATGCAAGTCCCTTCAACTTTGTGAGGAAAATTTGAATTGAACCCCTCACAAAATAGGTAGAGAAGAAAAGACATTATAAATTCTTTATCAACCCCTAATGCGTGTTTAACACAATTCAATTTTGAATTATGATTTCCTCCGATGAATATGATGGTTGGTTGTCTTGTAAAGTCCTCAAACATGCATGCAGATTGCAGGCCCATACTATGAAAATCCAACAACTTTAGGTTCCATGAAAGGGCTGCCTTTTCCAAAAGCCCATACCCGAAATATTACAATTGGAAAGGGGCAAATTATAAAACAAAATCACTCATGACACTAGACTTCAAGTTCTTTTTTTATTTTTGAAAAGGACTTATGTATTTAAGTAATTTTAAAAAGAATAAAAAGATCTTATTAAGTGATGAATTTTATCTCTGTAAATCATCAAATGGTTAAAAAAGTAGAAAATACTTATATACCCTTACTTAAATAAATTTAACGATGACACGTATCTTTGTATTTGTTATATTTTTTAATAAAAAATCTTTAAATAAAAAATAAAAAATTGAATAATGTTATAGGCGCCTACTAGTCATCGACGAGAAATCGACTAAAATTTACAGTATTGAATTTAAAATTTTAAAATTTATAGAATGGTGTAATTATTTTTGTTAATATGGTATCAAAGGAGTGCCAAAAAAGAAAATGAAATAACAACAATTATATCTTTGTTGTCAAATGGTGACAAGTAGAGGTGCACTCACCATTACCATCAGGGTTGTCAACGATGATCTAGCTAGTGGAGGTAGTGGTGCAACTCTACTTGGCATTGTTCGGTGGTGAAGATATGGTGGCCTTTACTTTGTTTTCCTTTTTGGTACTCTTCTGGTGTTTCATTGACAAAAATAATTACACATGGTGTAAATCTCAAAATTTTAAGTCTAATTATGTAAAATTTGAGTCAATTCACCACTTATCACTACCGCAAACGATGATTGGTGGCCACTTGCTGTATTTTTTAGTTTTTATTTAATTTTTAATTTAGTTCATTTTAAGATTTTTATTATTTTTTTAATAATATGATGATACATGTCACTTATGTTTTATAACATTATTAAAAAATATATAACTAATTATATTATGACATGTATCACTTTATGTTTCAATTAAAAATTGACACGTATCACATTAAAATTGTGACACGTGTTTTTAAGGATAAATATAGGAATTTCCCATTTTCACTATTTAAACTAATAAAAACCTGTCACTTGGTAAGAGTCTTTTTGTCTCTTTTATAACCATTGTGGTAAATATGTCTTTTTAAAAAACTTTTGCAGGTTTAAATATTATTTTCCCTTATAAAAATAAATTTATATTGGATGTTGTCATAATTTCTTTAAATTTTGATTACTCAAACCTTGATTTATTTATTTTTTCTTTTAATCTTAAAATTTTATCATTTATTGTGTTTATGAGATAAGTGTATCATAAATTTGAGAAGTAATTTTATATAATGATGATGTTCACCTATTTACATTTTTCCTTATTTTATTTTTCAATTAACTAACTACACACTGCCTACCCACCCCATTCTTGCAAATATTCATGTTTATTCTCTTGCTTCATTGTCAAATATTCACATTTAGTGTGGAAACAAAAGTGAATATCTATGCCTAACAAATTTTATTAAAATCACAAATCAAATTCTTTTGTCTAACAACAATAACAAATTATATGAATTTTGAATGTAGTTATAAATCATGTGCATACTTTAACAATACAACAATTATATATATATATATCTGTGTGTGTGTGTGTTTGTTAAAATTGGTGATTCAATAATTATATTTGAGCATGAATTTGAGATACATATCAATAAAGAGTCAACAAAATTTTAGTGCTGAAAACAATGAGAGGCTTGGAAACATAAGAAGGGTCGTACAGGTCTGAACGCACTAGTTTTAGAAGACAAAATATCCATGGGTTGATTTTAGAAATACCAACTCCCCGCCATTGTCAGAGGATGCCGCAGTGTTGCGACAAGGTCGCACCAACAGTTAGCATTTGTTGAGGAATGCCACAATATTAGAATAGCCGCATTAACACACCATCGTTGAATGTTGGATGTCCTATTGTTGTTTGTTTGGAAAAATCCATTTATGGTTCAAATTGACTTCTTTGAGTAGGTTTTAGACTCCCACATGTAAAGACTCTTATTTCAAATAGGTTTAGAGGTTTCTTAGGCCTTTGTAAACACTATATAAACCCTTGTAATCTCTTAGGATTCATTAAACATTAAAAGAGACTACAAAAGAGAATAGAGAATTAGGTAGACCTTAAGTGTTTATGTGCACTAAGGTGGGTGGAACCATAGTGAGTGTCTTTATTATGTGTGATCAAAAGGAGTACTAATAGATCATTTGAGAGTTATTTGTATCATATTCCTTGATAATCTCGTGAGAGAGATAGTGGTGATCTATAGTTCTTTTGTGAACTTTAATAACAGAGGTTAAGATCCGTTAATCGACTGTGGACGTAGGCGTTATGCCGAATCACGTAATTGATTGTGTGTATTCTTTGTGATCTTGTTCTTATTCTTGTTCTTGTTTGCTTGTGGTTGAGCGCTTCTACAATAATTAGGTATTAGGGCAAAGGCTAATTGCTAAGAAAAATTAGTGCTAATGCTAATATCCTTTAACAAACTAGTATCAGAGTCAAGGTTAGAGAATATACCTAAGTAGTATTAACTTAGAAACTCTCAAGTAAGATATAGAGAAGTTTAATAGGATGAATGACTTCAATCTATGAAAGTTAAAAGTCATGGCTTCATTAGTGAGTTAAGAGTTAGAATCAACTAGGAAACCTAACCAACTACTTGCAAAGAAAAGAAACCTAAGAAGCTTGTGAGTTAAATTAGGATATCATTCAGAAAAAAGCTCATAGTACTATAGTTTTATCTTTGAGTGATGAAGGATTAAGGAATGTGGTTAAAGAGAAGATGGTAATGGGTATATGGAAGAAGCTCAACGCCTTATACATGGTGAAGTCCTTGACGAATAGACATCAAGATCCAAGATAAAAACAATGTCATTTTCTTGTTATGCTTGTTATCACCGAGTTATGAGTACTTTATGGATACACTCATGTATGGTAGGGAGACTCTGACCATGAAGGATATTAAGGCCTTATTGAACTTAAAAGAATTAGGATAGAGATCTGAATCTAATAGTGTAACAGTTCTGATTAAAAAAGAAAAGAAAAACAATCAATTTAGAAGGAGATCCAATAAGTATTTTCTTTACAAGAAATAATGACATTTTATAAAGAATTGTCCAAAAATAAAAGAAAATGATGGAAATGTTGTAATAGTATGTTTTAAAGGTGAATTAGAAGTTGTAGAATCTCTAATAGCCTCTGAGGGAAATTTCGCTAGAGAATAGATACTAGATTCTGGTTGTAGTGTCTATATATGTCCTAATAGATTGTTGTTCACCGATTATAAATCCATTAAGGATAAAGTACTAATGAAAAATGACATGACTTGAGAGGTCATAGGGATTGGCAATATAAGGATGAGGATGTATAATGGAAAGCTTGTGAATTTACTTTGTCTAAGGCATGTTCCTAAATTAAGAAGAAACTTGATATCCTCAGAAAAGCTAGATGAAAAGGGGTATTCGATTCGAGAAAAAAAAGAAACTGAGAGTAGTAAAATGATCTATAATGATGAAGGGTGAGAAGCACAATGAGGGCTTTGTGTGCTTGATAGGATGGTCATAGGTGACTCAATATAGGTTGTTTAGGGAATACTAACCATAAGGCAATATCCAAAATTAGCTCACCAAAGTTATGATGTCGAAAAGGAATGTGTGGCATCAATAGCCTATACAAGAAGCATTTATACCTTTGAAGACCAAATTTACGAGCTCAAGATGAGTTAAGTCTAGACAAAGTCTTAACTGGAATAAACTCTAAGTAATAGAATGTTAGCGTGGATGGATCCAAATGCCTTATAGTAGAGAGATTTTGAATTAAAGAGGGTTTATTGGAATTGGTGATTCAACAATCATATTTGAGCATAAATTTGAGATAGATACCAAAGAAGAGTCAACAAGAAATCTAGTACGCGAAGGTCGTATGAGGAGGGAACAAAAAATAGAACTGAAAGCAATGAAGGACTTGAAAACACAAGAAGGGTCGTACAGGTCTGAACGTCTCAGCGTTAGAAGGCAGAATGCCCCAGCGTCGATTCTAAAAAGACCAACACCCCTACATTGTCAAAAGATGCCGCGGTGTTATGATAAAGTCGCACCAACCCTCAGCATTTTTTGGGGAATGCCACAATATTAGAATAGCCGCATTAACACGTCATCATTGGATGTTGGATGCCCCAACGTTGCTTATTTGGAAAAATTCATTTATAGTTCAAATTGACTTCTTTAAGTAAGTTTTGGACTCCCACATGTAAAGACTCTTATTTTAAATAGGTTTAAGGGGTTTTTAGGCCTTTGTAAACACTATATAAACTCTTTTAATCCTTTAAAATTTATTAAGTATTAAGAGAGAGTCCAAGAGAGAATAGAGAACTAGATAGACACTAAGTGTTTAGGTGTGCTAGTGTGGAACTATAGTGAGTGTCTTTATTATATGTGAACAAAAGGAGCATTAATAGATCATTTGAAAGTTCTCTATATTATATTCTTTGATAATCTCTTAAGAGAGATAGTGGAGATCTATAATTTTTTTAAAAAAATTTAAAAAAAGAAATTAAGATCTATTGATTCACTATAAATACAAGCGTTGTGCTGAATCACATAATTAATTATTTATTTATTTTAATAATATTCTTATTTTTGCTCTTATTTACTTTTAATTGAATGCTTCTACAATAATTAGATAAACAAAGACTAATCATTGAAAGAGATTAGCGTTAAAGTTATATCATTCAATGATATATATATATATATATATAATGGGTACATAATTTTATTTAATTTTAAGATAGATTATTCGGTTATCACCTATTGGGCGAAATATTCACTCAGTTTACTATCAAATGATGATGGCAATGGCGATGGCGATGGTGATGGCAATTGGCAAGTTAAATCCCACCTGCACCCTCTATAAATTAGGCCAAAAAAAAAAAACTTAGTTAAAGAAACAAAAAGAATTATTGGATTCTCTGAAATTAAGTGATTAGCATATGAATTCTTTTACAATGCACGAGACATAAAAACCATTGCCCTCTTATACGTTTGAAATCATTTAATCATCAAAAGGCGAGAAAAATTGATAAATAACCCGTCAAACTCTTCGATCTCATGTGTGATGCGTTTGTAATTCTTTTTGTTTTTAGCATTTCCAGCCGATGCGCATCGTTTTCCCACTTGTCTATTTCGCTCTCCTCTGTCATTGTGTTGTGTGTATGCTTTATTGACAGTCACGACACGCCGTTTTCACAACCCACCACTAATGAAGGGCATCAAAATTCACACTTTAATCATGACAAGCACCTCGGGCATCATCGCCTGTTCATCACGGCAACTATTCTCTATCATTAATAATTTCATTTAGTATGTATCTTGGAGACACAACTAATTTTGGTTAATAACATTTAGGTTCCTAATTTTGCACGCTTTGTCAAGGAAGGACATAGTTTGTCCATTCATGTCTAATAGGTCCCTTAATGATTATATCCCTTATAAATAACAGTATACCCTTTAACATTAACCAACAAGATCTTATATTTTTATTATCAAAAGTGCATACTATAGGGATATTTTAGTCAATTGATATGCTTAGAACCTATTTGATATAAAATTAAGGGACTTGAATGTTATCATCCATAATTAATTTCTTCTCCTTAAATTTTACTTGAATATTTTATAATAGAATAATCATGACAGTTTGAAGTGTTCGATAGTGTGAGAATCACTTCCGAGCACATGATCATTACTCCTAAAATTTATATATTATTGACAACAAATCTCAATCTCTCAAGAAAGAGAGTATTCTAATTCTCTAATTATCTAGATAACTGAGACTCCACTCCAACACCAACACCAACACCAACACCATAATTTATATTAATTCGAAAATAATATTATCAAAAAAAATATTTTAAAAAGATACAAAATGAGATAATGATGATGAATGAATAGAAAAAGAAGCATGCGGGAGGATCATTGTTGATGAGTCTACTACTAATTAAGTTTCTAATTCATCAACACAGCTTCCATGTGAAAGCTCCTTTAACCATTCAAATGTTCTATGACGTGACATAGCTTGCTTTCCTCGTTGCTTTTCCTTCATTTTTTGCTTTATCTTTAACTCTTGGAGCTTCTTTTGCATGTCTTGTGCTGTACTACTACTACTTTCATTATTGTTGTTGCTGCCGCATTCAGCAATATTTCTTTTGAAGATGACAATGTTGTTCAATGGAACTGTTTCAACCGCGGCAATTGAACATTTACATCCATTGAACAACCCTTTTCTCTTATCCAAGAAACTCTGTCTCTTCTGCTGCTTCTTGCCCAAACTCAAATCTTGCTTATTCTTTGCAGCAGCAGGAGCAACATTGCTGCTATTGATTTTACAATTACTAATATAATTCTTGATGCTGGAACTACTATTAGTGCTACTGCTCCCACTGCTGCTGTTACGACTAACAGAATTTCTACTTACACTACTATTAATGTTGCTACGAAACTTGAGATCTTGCAACTCAATTTCTGGCGCACGCACTAACCCAAGCCTAAAGAAATCCCATAAAGTGGATTTCTGGCTCCTGCTAATGCTACCATTGGCTAGGGGCCGAGCATTTGAAACTCTAATTTGGGGTTTTGGACTTGGAAACGTGTGAAACTGGTTTCTTATTCTTGGCTTGGAATTTCTCGTGGAAATTGTGAAGGAGCTGGCGCTGCTGCTGCTGCTTGATGAGTAGTGGCTTCTAGTGCTGCTGCTTCTGCTACTGTTAATGCTCGTTAATCCACCCATTAATGAGCTGCTACGGTCCATAGACTCGGACCTTGATAAGCATCTGCTTGTGTTGCGGCTAATATCGTGTTGGAACCTAGCTAAGCCGCTGTCTGAACTTACCGAGTGACGTAGTGGTAAAATTTGGCCTTTGAAAAAGACATCATCAGCTGCACACATTTCTGATTCTGCTAAAATAGAGCCGCCCCAAGAACCGAAATTGAATTCCTCTTCATTTTCCTCTACTTGGGTTGATTCTTTGCTAGACTGCAGACATTTTTCTTCATTGATCATCAAATTGAGAGGCAGATCATTGAGTGACAACGCTTCTTCTTCTTCTTCTTCTTCTTTTTCTTCTTGCTCCGAGTTTGAACCTTTGCATGCTTCTTTATCGTCCAAGCTTCTTGCCATGTCAAAGGCTAGAAGTACTTCCCGTTAAAAATTTTATTCAAAATTAAACTGTTGGGGTTGTACTTCTGTGACAAACAAAGAATAAAGAGACTGAAACTTATAAAGAAAGAAGAAAATATTTGAATATAGAGGAGACAAGTGTAGTATAAAAGAAGTAAAAAGCAACTGTCAAAAGACAATAAATAAAGAATAGAAATCGAGAAGTCACTGCAGGCGAGCCAAATAGCGTCCTTCCTTTCTTGTTTGGGGCCGGCCAATATTTACCTTAGCAAGAATTTATGCACTCTCGCTTTCAACAAATTATTGCGATGGGCAAGAAGTTGACTAATGCTCTTGTGGGGCATAAAGGCAATATTGGCATGCAAAATATTTTATATACACAAATCTTGTATTTGTGTGCTTGAAATTTGAAATATAAAGAATGCAACAACTCAATGGATAGCTTTGTTTCGCTCAAGGAGATTCATTTTATGAACCAAATTCTTTTCGGTCTATTCAAGAAAAGGAAATAAATCTATATGCATTCTCCACTTTCAAGGCAGTAGTAGTATTCATAAAATAAGGGCCAATTGATTCTTGAAAGAAGAGGGTAGGTGATAGTTTTTAGTGGAGAGTCTCCAGAGTCGGTGGGTTTGATTCTGCGATTGACGAATAATGCATGAATTTTGTGGTGCAAAATCGATGCCACAAAAAATTTCGATTGTTGTGAATATCATGGGCGGCTTGTGAATGAAAGAATGCGACTCTATCGAGTTTATCTATTTCTTTCAACTATAAAGGTGACATTGCCTTTGCCCCCCAGGCAGGAAAGGAATGGCTTGCATTTCATTTCATTTCATAAAGTTGAGCATGGGCTAAAAACAAAGGAAGTTGTGATATAAAGTTGTAATTACTGCTTGAACCCACTTAAAATTAATCAAGTTTTTGAGATATTGATAAAGTCACATCGGTGATTTGTTACCGAAAAGAAAGTTGCTTTTCGTGTTATTAATCCGAAAAGATGAATTCTCTTTTCGTTTGTTTTGTGTCGTGAATATGAAGATCCAGAAACATCTGTCAATAATACAAACAAGGACTGTTAATTCTAAGAGCTAGACAGCTAATGCCACAGCAGCCATGAGTGAGTTTCTATTTTTGATTCTTCTTTTAGCTATATTGAAAGCTAATATAAAATCAAACAAATAAAAGGAAGCTAGCTTAGTAAGCTTAAAAATTGAGAACTATATATCTTCCCTTGATGACTACTTTTTTGAACATACAACACAATTTTATGTTAATCAGTCTCGTGCGGTGGGAAATGTCTGCACGTCTTTAAATTATAAATTGCTCTAAGCAACAATATCTGTTGTTTATCTAATTTGAAAACGACGATTGCTTGTCATAAGTGAACCTAAGAATAACTATCTATAAGTTATAAGTAAATCCATTTGTCTTAGTAGTATAACGAAAAAGTTGAAGTCAAAAAGTTAAATGTTGAAAGTAAATAGTATGTTGTGTGGAGTAACAAGAAAGTTAGAGTAAAAAAAAAAAAAAAAGTTAGTGTGTGCATATATTATTTTAGTAAAGTGTCTAGTATTTACAATAAATAATTAAGTGTCTATTATCAGCAATTTATAATCAACACTTGAGTAATATAGCCATTTTAAATTGGTGTGATATCAAAAAAATGACCAACAACTCGCAAAGGTATACATCATGTGTCCCCCTCAAGGTTGATCAAGTAATAAATATTTTCACTAATAATCAAAACTTATTAAAAATTACATTTTCTTAATATGAAAAATTTTAACTAATACACACGTCTTACAAATCAAACGAAGGATGTATAATGTAAATATGATCATGTCATAGAATAATAATAATATAGTATAAAAAAATTATTTATTTATTTTTATTTAGAATATTGTAAAAAAATATCTTGGCATAGAGTTTATAACATATATTGATAATAAATAATCAATTTGGCGTTAAATTAAAAAATATTGACATATAATGCAAACATGTGCAAAGACCTTTTTATGAGTATTAATTTAATTAGAAAAACTCTATCGGATGGATCACGATATTTGGAATTCAAACTCACTCATACAATTTGTTAAAGTAAATGAATTAGATAGTTAAACACAAATTATTCGTTTAATGAATGAATTGCAGGAAACGAAATAATTAGACATATTTAATAAATATGCCATATTAGATTCTTTTATATGAATATACATGATTTCATTTGTTTGCTCGATAAACACGATGCAATTCATTTACATGATTCAATTCTTATATAGATTTATTAATTTAAAATGAGAAAAAAAATACATTATTTAAATTATCAAATACATTAAACATGTCCCCTAAACGAATTCATATCTTAAATGAATTAACTTAATTTGATTAAATGAATTGACAAATCGAAATACTCAAATACAAATTCAATATGATTATTAAACAGGTGACACAAATTTGACCCATTTGATAATTGTATCATTTTTTGAGTTCAAATTCGATTAATTCCTATATGAATTCTTGTCTTAAACGAATTGACTCAATTCAATTATTCAATTAGTAGTGTTTTATAAACAAATTGGTAAATTAAAAAAACTAAAATGTGAATTTCACAAGATTATTAAATAATCTATTTTTAAAAAAAAACTCAAATTAAATAAAACTCAAAAAAAGAGTAGTTGGACATTACTCCCATAGTACTGCCAACGTTGGTTGCTGGCCAACCGACTGTTCAACGATGACCAACAATGAATTGACTCAAAATAGACTTCATCAAACTTATAATTTTGTGATCTACTTGATGGTTAACTGACAGTAAAGTTGGCAAAACGAATATGCGAATCAAAATATGTATTGATTACAAGTAAGATATAACTAGATTTTAGAAAATTCACATTCGATTCGTACGATGATTTGAATCAAGAATTCAAATTAACATTTTTATTTAAGTGAATTATTCGAATTCGATTCATTTTATTTAAATTAACTATGAGAGGAACTTTATAAGATGAATTATATAAAAGGAACTCCATGAGATGAGCTTTATAAGAGGAACTATATCAGAGGAACTATATGAGAAGACCAATATAAGAAGAATTTTATGAGAGGAGCACTATAAGAGAAACTCAATGAGAAGAACTCTATAAGAGGGACTCTATAAGAAGAACATTATAAGAGAGATTCTATGAGTGGAACACTGTGAAAGAAACTCTATAAAATGAATACTATGTGAGGAACTCTATAAAAGCAATACTATAAGAGGAACGTTATGAAAGAAACTCTATAAGAATGTATATATAAGAGAAACTTTATGAGAAGAGCTTTATATGAAGAACTCTATGATAGGAACATGATCAAAGAAATTCTTTTAATGAAACTCTTTAAAAGGGACACTATGAGAGAAACTCAATAAGAGGAATTCTATGAGAAGAACTCTATGAGATGAACACTATGATAAGAATACTATGAGAAACCTATAAAAGAAACATTATTAGAGGAATTCTATAAGAATAATTCTTTGAAAGGAATTATATGAGAAAAAATCTATGAGATGAACACTATAAGAAGAACTCTATGAAAGGAAAATTATGAAAACAACTTTATAGAAGACTTTTATAAGAAGAACTCCAAAAGCGAAACTCTATGAGAGAAACTTTATGAGAGAAATATTATTAAAAAAGACTGTGAAAGGAACATTATGAGAGAAATTCTATGAGTAGAACTCTATGAGAAGAGCTTTATGACAGAAACTTTATGAGAGAAACTTTATAAGAGGAACCCTATGAGAAAAACTCTATAAGAGGAACATTATTAGAGCAACTCTATGAGATGAACTATATAAAAGGAAGAGAGAGAGACTGTGAGAGAAACTTTATGAGAGGAACTTTTATGAGTAAAACTCTATGAAATGAACATTATGAGATGAACACTATAAGAGAAAGTTTACAAGAGGAACATTATGAGATGAACTCTATGAAAGGAACACTATAAGAGAAAGTTTATAAAAGAAACTCTATGAGATGAACTCTATGAAATGAACATTGTAAGAGGAAACTCTATAAATTGAAGTCTATGAGAGAAATTTTATCAAAGGAACTCTGTGAGAGGAACTCTATGAAAGGAACTCTGTGAAAGAAAGAGAAAAGACTATGAAAGAAACTCTATTAGAGGAACTTTATGAGTGAAACTTTATAAGAGGAATTCTATGAAAAATAATTCGCGAGAGGAACACCATAAAATAAGCTATATAAAAATAATACTATGAGAAGAACTCTATAAGAAGAACACTATAAGAGAAACTTTATGAGTTGAAGTCCATGAAAAGAACTCTATGAGGGGAACTCCATGAGAAAAAGGGAGAAGATTATGAGAGGAACTCTATGATATGGACTTAATAAGAGGAAGAGATAAGATTATAAGAGGAATTCTATGATAGGAACTCTATGAGTGAAATTCTATAAAAAGACCATTATAAGAAAAACTCTATACAAAGACCACTATGAGAGAAACTATGTAAGAGGAACTTTATGTATAGAATATTATGATAAGAAACAAAGAGAAACTTTATATGTGGAACTCTATGAGAGAAAAACTATAAGAGAAAATCATGAGAGGAACACTATAAGAGAAACTCTATAAGAGGAAGAGAAAAGACTATGAGAGAAACTTTATAATAGAAATTCTATAAGATGAAGAAAGAAGATTATGAGAAGGACTTTATAATAGAAACTCCCAGACAAACATTATAAAAAGAACTGTATAAGTGGAACTTTATGCAAGGAACACTATGAGATAAACTATATGAGAGGAACTTTATGATAAGAAAAATATAAGACAAACTCTGTGAGTGAAACATTATGAGATGACCTTTATGAGAAGAAATTTGTTAAAAAAACACTATAAAAGGAACACTATAAGAAAAATACTATGAGATGAACTCTATAAGAGGAACACTATAAGAAAAATACTATGAAAGGAACTCTATAAGTGAAACTCTATAAGAAGAACAGTATGAGAAGAATAGTTTGAGAGGAACTTTATGAGTGTAACTCTATGATAAGAACTCTATAAAAGACCTCTATAAGAGGAACTCTACGAGAAAAACTCTATACTCTATGAGAGGAACTTTATTGGGGTGTAAGACTGTGGTGGAGCCCACCAACACCTTGGTCCAACTAGTGACTGACACCTCAGCGCCTACTACCGCACCACACATATACCCAGCAGTTAACTGCAACCCCAAGGAATTAAACCCCCACCCCTATCTTATGGAGGCCTATAAGGCCTTCATGAGATAGGTCATAAGATAGGGCGGGGGTTCGATTCTTTGAGGGCGCATGTAACTTGAGTAATTATGTGCTGGGCCGCTAGTGGCTCTGATGTGTCATCCAGTCGATGGACCAAGGAGTTGGTAGGTCCCACACAGCCTAACTGTAGGAACACTTGAGAAAAACTCTATGAGAAGAACTCTATTTGTAAAACTCTATGATAAGAAAACTATGAGAGGAACTCTATAAATGGAATTCTATAAGAGGAACACTATAAGAATGACTCTATAAAATAAACACTGTGAGAAGACCTCTATAAGATGAATGCTACGAGAGGAATTTCATGAGAGAATGAGAAAAGAATATGATAGGAATTCTACATGAGAAACTATATGAGAGAAACTCTATGAGAGAAACTCTATATATGAAACTTTATAATAAGAAAAATATGAGAGAAACTCTAAGAGTTGAACTCTATAAGAGGATCACTATAAAAGGAACTCTGTGGGAGGAACATTCTGAGAGAAACTCCATGAGAGGAAGAAAGAAGACTATGAGATGAACTCTATAAAAGGAATTCTATAAGGAAAACTTTATGAAAATTATGAGAAGAATTCTATAAGAGGAATTCTATGCGAGAAACATTATGAAAGGAATACTATAAGATAAATTCTATGAAAGAAACTCTATATATGGAACTCTATGATAAGAAATCTATGAGAGAAACTCTATGAGTAGAACACTATAAGAAGACCTCTTTGAGAGAAACTTTGTGAGAGAAACACTAAAAGAGGAATACTATGAGAAGAACTTTATAAGAGAAACACGAAAAGATGAATACTATAAAAGGAACTTTATAAGAGAAATTATATAAAAGGAAGTCTATGAATAGAACTTTATAAGAAGAACAGTATGAGAGGAACTCTATAAGAGAAATACTTTAAGAGGAACTCTATGAGTAAAACTCTATGATAAGAACTTTATAGAAGACCTTTATAAGAAGAACTCTACGAGAAAAACTCTATAAGAGGGAGAGAGAAAATTATAATAAGAACTCTAAGAGTGAAACTATATAAGAGGAACATAATACGAAAAACTCTATATGACGAACATTATGAGAAAAACTCTGTGAGAAAAACTTTATGTGTGAAACTCTATAATAAGAAAACTTTGAGAGAAACTCTATGAATAGAACTCTATAAGAGGAACATTATAAGAATAACTCTATGAAAGGAACGCTATAAGAGAAACTCTATGAAAAGAACAATATAAGAAGAACTCCATAAGAGAAAAAGACAAGATTATGAGGAAGTTTTATGATAGAAATTCTATGAAATGAACTCTATGAGAAGAGCAATATGTGAAGAAATTTATAAGAGGAATTCTATAAGAAGAACACTATGAGAGAAATACTATGAAAGAAACTTTGTAAGAGAAACTCCATATGTGAAACTCATGGTAATAAAACTATGAGAGAAACTTTATGTGTAGAACTATTTGAGAATTATAAAATTAACTCTATGAGAGAAACATTATGAAAGAAACTCTATGAGAAGAAAAGAGAAAACTATGAGAGAAACTCTATGAGATGTAGAGAGAATATTATAACGGGAACTCAATGAGATGTAGAGAGAAGATTATAAAAGGAACTCTATGATAGGAATTTTATAAGTGAAACTCTATGAGAGAAACATTATGTAAAGAACTCTACAAGAGACTTTATGTGAGAAACACTATGAGAGAAACTCTATTAGAAGAACTCTATGTGTGAAACTCTTTAATAAAAAAATTATAAGAGAAACTCTAAAGTAGAATATTATGAGAAGACCTATATAAGTAGAACTTTGTGAGAGAAATATTATAAAAGGAACACTTTGATAGAAATTCTAAGAAAAAAAAATAATTGTGTAATGAAACTATAAATTTTCTAATATCACATAAATTAAAATTTTTATACTAAGCCAATTAATTCTGAAATCCATTATGACTGCACAAATAAATAACTTAGGAATTTTCCTCCAATATTTTTAAAATTTAATCTCCATAACAGTAATATTAGAAAACATAGAATTATCTATATATTTAACAAAAACATCACTAATATTATATATATATATATATATGAGTTAAAGTAATAGAAAATGAAGATTGATACACACATTAACATGCTAATGTGGCATTATTAAATATTTTCAAAAGTTGCACATAGTAAAATGCAATTTTTTAATCATCATTAGTTAGTATAGCGTCTTTCATTTTATTATTATAATAATATATAATATAATTACTAATACCTACACAAGATTTCATCATCATATATATGGCATTCTAACAAATTTTTACATCAAGTTAGAATTTTTTACTATCCAATCCAAAATTATTTAACATAGTTTTAAATTTTTATCGTCTAGCAAATGTTGATGTAATAAAGTTTATTGCATCTCTAATTTTTCAATTTGAGAATTAATTATGCTCAAACCATCTTGAATAATTAAATTAATAATATAACAAAAACACCTCAAATGAAAAAAACTTGAACTAAGTACAGATGTTAATTGAATTGAAAATAAATCTATAATAATAGTATTTACACTTGTATTATCAAAAATAATACTAATAAGTTTGTTAACAATATTAAATTCTCTAAAAATATTCATGAAAGCATTAAAAATAACATGCATTTGTGTGTGAATTTTTTAATTCACGAAAAGCAATAACCCTTTTTTGTAAAAATCATGCATGATTAATATAATATAGTGTGTAACACAAATATACCTCAAATCATTGACACCCGTCCAACAATTAGAAGTAACAATAAATAGTCATTAAAATTGTCATATTTTATCTATTAATTTTTGTTTACTATCCAAAAACACGATCAAAATATCATTTTTAACAATCTTTCTAAGAACATGGGCCCTATTGGATTGAATGTTCTTTTTAAAAATTTTCTCAAACCTTTCGTCTTCAGCGAATGAGAGAGATTATTCATCTAATTTTATGTATCTAATCAATTCAGTACGCATGCGCTGTTGATTGTACTATAATTCAAAAAGACTTTTCAAGAGCACTTTGGGCAAGATGAGTTTGAGTTGCCTCATTTGAACCATATTTCTTATAACATACATTGGCATGTCAACTCAAATGTCTGGTGTCGTGTGTCAATTTAGAATCTAAAGTATTACCACAAAACTAACATATTGCTTTTTCTTTAATGTTTTTAGAATAATCTGTACGATTTTTTAATGTGAAATAATTCTAAATTTTTAATGTTCGCCTTTTTTTATTTTCTAGTACTTTTAACATTTTTAGTTGTAGAAGTAAATTGAATGCTGAAAACTTATATTGATGAGAATGAAATATCTTCAAATTCATTTAGAGCATTAAGATTGAAATTTGTCATTGTAAAAAATAAGTAAACAATTTAAGATGATATAATTTTTAAGGGGAATTTAAATAATTTATGAGAGAATTAAGAAAGATTTAAGTTTGAGTTGTGAAAAGGTTCTCTATTAATTCAAATGCTGTACCTATGGGATAGGGATAGAGAAAGAGGAAAAATCGAAGATTTCACATAGTACTTTTGATCGAAAAATCAATCCATGGGATGTAAAAAGGGAAAAGTTCACAAATAGCCTTTAAATTATTTTATTATTTTATTTTAACCAAATATAAAATGATTATACTTTATTAGCCAAATAATTTAATTTTGGACAAATTTATCCTTATATCAAATTTATAACTTCGTGTTTTTTTAAAGTTTAAAGAAACTTTAAAGAAATAGCTTACCGAATATTTTTGAAGTTATTATTCTAAAAATCAAAGGGTTGCTGAGGATCACTTCGAATCAAATCAAAGAAATAGCTCGGGTAAATTTTCTAAACTTGTTAGAAATTAGATAAATTTACATTTGAAGTTAAAAGTAGTTATTATTAACCAACTAAATGAGTTAAAATGGTATAAACGGCGTTGAAATCCGGCCAAAAATAAGTTTTGGAGTGTGTTTGGCGAAAACCAGACGGCGGTCGCTGCGGCGGCCGTCGATTTGGTCATCGCGGGACACATCTCGGGCCCGAGATGGCCCCGCGGCGCCCACATTGTGTGCATCTCGGGTTCGAGACGTGCCCCCGCGATGCGCACAGTGTACGCATCGCGGGGGCACGTCTCGGGCCCGAGACGGCCCCGCGGCGCGCAATCTGTGGGCATCGCGGGGGCACGTCTCGGGCTCGAGATGTGCCCCCGCGATGCGCATTTTTTTTATTTTTAAATATTTTATCGTTTTAAAAAATTTTACTAAATTTTCCATTTGTGAACTTTTCCTAATCTTTTTTATTTTTTCAGGTCATATGGAGTGTGATGCGATAGTTATTTGTTTTGGTGGAAAGTGGGAGAGTTCTAGTGACGGGGAAGAAAGTTATGTTGATTATAATAATTTTGGAATTTCGGTTTCGAAAGATATTAATTTTGAAGATCTTTTAAATGCAGTATGTTATACCTTGGGAGTCGATAATGTGAAGTGTAAGGTGACTTTGAAAATCAAAATTGATGCAACAAGGTATAACCTAAAGCCTATTGAGATTAGAAATGACAATGATGTTCGATTTTTTTTAAGCGCCAATAGAAGATCGTACTGTCCTTTATGTGTAACAGTGGATCCTAGAGCTCCTGTTTATGAAGATAATGTACAGCCCCCCAATCCACCATCAATTCATGGTCATTTTATGTCAGCTAGCGGTAGCAACCAAGTGAGCCATACATCTCTATCAGTTCCAGCAGTGGTTCCTGCAAACACAACGAACGAGTATCACAATGTTTCTCCTATACCCTTTAATGAAGACCCAGCCTATACACATTACGCTTGTGATAACATTGAAAATGTTGGGGATGTGGAAGGGGACTATGATGATGTTAGAAATGTTGATAATTTAGAAGGGGATGATTTAGCAGAAGGCGGACGTTGTTATGTTTCGACAAGCTCCCTAAATGTTGAAGCTAGAAGAATAGATTTTTGTGAAGCGGAAAATCCCTTTGCGTTTATGCCTCCAATACCACGATCAGACTTGGTCATTTCAGATAAGATATCGAGTAGTGGAATTGACGATGTGTTTGTAGGAAAGTTGTTTGATAGCAAAGACGAACTTCACCAGGCTATTAGTATGGTAGCACTTAAAGGTAATTGAAGCTTTAAAGTGTCAAGGTCGACAAAAGATCATTTTGAGATCAAATGTGATGATGATAGATGTCGATGGCGATTACGTGCAGTGTTGACAGATGCAAGGAAACATTTTATTGTGCGCAGAATTGATTCAAGTCACGTGTGCCAATTAGATCGATTACGCGATGGTCATCGACAAGCAAAGTCTCGGATTATTGGCAAATTTATAAAAAATAAATTTGCATCTGCGAGTCGACTTTATAGACCGAAGGAAATCCAAGCAGACATACGTGCGGAGTTTGGTGTGGACTTAACTTACCCTACTGCTTGGCGGTCTAAGGAGCATGCATTGGTGTTGATACGTGGTACTCCAGAGGGTTCATATAAATTACTTCCTGCATACTGTCATATATTGGAACAACAGAACCCTGGTACAGTCACACATTTGGAGATTGACGATTGCAAGCACTTTAAATATTTCTTCATGGCTCTTGGACCATGTATTAGAGGGTTCCAGTCTTCCATCCGACCGGTTATTGCAGTTGATGGTACATTTTTAAAAAATGCATACTTGGGAACAATGTTTGTGGCTGTTTGCAAGGATGGAAACAACCAGATTTTTCCACTTGCATGGGGTATTGCTGACTCTGAAAATGATGCTTCATGGAAGTGGTTTATGGAAAAACTCCGAGGATTTATTGGCGATCTTGCGAACCTTGTATTTATATCTGATCGACATGCTAGTATCGAGAAGGCCATTAAAGAGGTATTTCCTAATGTATATCATGGTGTATGCATCCATCACTTGAAGGGTAATTTGGTAGCACGATATAAGATATCATCGCATACAACAAAAGGAGGGGGATACTTGGCCTCCTATTTTGTTGCTGCCAAGGCGTATCGCATAGCTGACTTTCAAAGGGAAATATATAAGATGCGAGAAATAAAACCGGAGGCAACGAGATACTTGGAGGAAGAGGTTGGTTTTTCAAAATGGGCTCGATCAGTGGGAGCATTCAGAAGATATGACATCATGACCACCAACATTGCAGAGAGCATTAACGCTGTTGCGAAGGATGCACGTGCCATGACGGTGACTGCCTTAATTGAGTGGATCCGAGAGTTAATGCAAAAATGGTTTGTTGAGAGACGTGAGGCTGCAGAAAATATGTCAAACTTCTTGACCACTTGGGCCCATAACAAGATTTGGAAGCACAATGATGATTCCGCTCGCATGACGGTGCATGCAATAGATCGATCTCGTTTTGTTGTTAAGGACGGAAAAAGAAATGGAATAGTGGACATCCCGGGAAAGTCATGTAGTTGTCAAAAGTTTGATATGCGGCAACTACCGTGTCCTCATGCACTTGCAGTATGCAGGCAGGTCAGATTCCAGTACCAGACTCTTTGTTCGCGATATTACACGACTGAGTGTTTGTTGCGTGCATACAGTGAACCAGTAAATCCGGTTGGTCATCCGTTAGATTGGATTGTTCCAGAGGAGTTGAGAGCTGCTGACATCCAGCCTCCTATAGTACGTCGGCAATCAGGAAGACGTCGGAAGAATAGAATTCTATCGCAAGGTGAGGCTCCCACGAAGAATGTATGCAGTCGCTGTAAGCAGCATGGACATAATCGACAAACTTGTCGAAACCCAATTCCATTACATGGTAGTTGATGTGTTCTTTATGAGTTATATTTGTATTTGTATTTTAAAGTCATGTAGTTATGGAATTGATTTGTACTCTTATAAACATGGAAATTTTATTTTATTTTCTAAAATTTCTGGATTAAAACGGACAGAGTTTCCCCTATTTTTTCTCAAAATCTATATTTCATAAACCTGCAGAAAATACACTTCAAATATTTCTCACATCTCTTAGCTGTAAAGGGAACCTCCCGTCCCTACCCAAATCAATCAACATCATTTTACAATCTTTATAAACATACATAAAAACATACAAATCAATCAACATCATTTCACTACTTTTTTGCACATTTCCATAAGTCGGTCGCCATTTTGGTCCTAAAAAATGACCCATGCTCAGGACCAAAATCTAAGGGATGACAACACATCAAAAACTCTATAAACATACAAACATAAACCCCACAATCTCCACTATTCACTGTCTGTTGTGGCACTCCATCCTTTAATCTAATTACATGAAAAGGGGTTAAGTCAGGTGTAATTCGTCGTTGCTCATATAATCTACAAGCATCTAAGTAACGGGGTAACAACATAGCTAATGGCAGGACATGATTCTCAATCACGCCATCGGCAAATCCCTTGATGCTAGAATCGTAGATCAATATTTGCCGATGCAAGATGTCCACCTCAGCTGTTACCCAATGCTGTTGATTGTAGTTGACAGGAATATAAACCTACATAAAATTCAAATAAGTCTTAGAAATAGTACTACAAGTTATAAACAAAAATAACAACATTCACACAAAATAGTATTACAAGTTATAAACAAAAATAACAACATTTACCTTATCAACCTCAATCCACATACGTGCACCGAGTAAATCTTCTTTAGCGCCTTGAGCATATGCCATCACTTCATCACTCCATACAATGCCAGTAATGTCATTTTTGTGCTGCTCATAAAAGAGTCTAAAAGACTCCTAAGGGCCATCGAATAATCAATAAAATTGAAATAACAAAATATAAATAATTTAATTCATCACTCACAAAGAAGTACGAATCCACAGAAGTAGACAATTGAGGCAATGCATTAGTGCAACCGTATTGCCTAAGTCGAATCACCTTCAAATACTCATTAATATGCTGCATTTAGAAACAATAACCGTCAAGTGATTCTATAAATTTATAAAAAAACTGCAAGGGGATAATTATTCAATAATTTACTTACAAAGTCATCCAGCCAACTGTGTAGCAATTCCCGAAACCATGTCGGGTTAGCTTCTAGCCCAGGTAAGCTGACTACACCCTCATCCTTGTCCATCCAAGCCTGAAACTGAACCATGATAGTCGAGTCTATCGGCTGCAACGGATTCATGTCTGCTTGAGGTTGCACTTCAATTTCAAATTTCTTCTTTTCGTGTATCCTTTGTGGAAATGGATTTGTATATGGGGTGTGCAAATACCATGCAGGCCTATACTGTCTCCCAAATTGACTTACTCCCTTATGCGGGGCAGGCAAGATCTCAACACTTGCAGGACTGTCAATCAGTGGCTGGGGCAATATATCATGACCAGTAGCTGGGGTCTGAAAATCATATTGACAGCCTGCCGATGTGTTCTCTCCATACTACAATATATGTATATATTAAAATAAATAAAACTGCAATTAAGGTAATTGTGTTTAAAATTTATTTTGCTTACCATATTATGGCTTTCGTTCTGTTGGAATGAGCATGACTGCCTAAACCACATCATCATTTGCTGCATCTGTTGTGTAAGATCGGTCCGGAGTTGATTAACACTTGTTAAAATTTCATCTTTATCCTTGTCCATTCTTTGTAGAAGTGCAGCTTCAGTATGCTCAATTCTCTTAATCATCTCCTCCCGCAGCTGCTCAATCTGATGTGTTACGCCATGGTCTGCAGATGCACTGTGTTCAGACTACAAGAAACATAATCATAGTTAATGACTTATTTAGAAATATTAGAAATATATTGAAATTTCTCTTTAGTTAATCACGTAAATATACCGTTGCTCCTGCCACTAGTGCTGACATTTATGGGTTTGTCCATTCATATCCACCCCCCTCCACATCCATAACATCATCGTTAGGGTCGCTAAAATGGGCATAGGTCCTGGGGCGCTTGCTCTCGCTGAAATCAGACATATTTGGTAAGTCCCCAGCATAACTTCCGCTTGGAATGCCTACACGTCTAGCCAGACGCACAATTTCCTCTCTCTTCTCGTGGTCTTTTGGTACTAATTTACGATGTACCGAAAGAACCTATAAATCAACCAACCATATTAAGTTACGCTTAAAACAAAATAAAAGTTATAAACCAATATATATATTTTACATTCATATCAACACATACCAAATCCTTTGCTAACATTGTATCCTGAACCTCATCAAACAATGGAGTCCCTCGAGTCGTCCAATTCAAAATACGAGGGAAGCGATCACCATTATGATAACCAAAAATCTCTCCGCACACTGGAATTGCCTCGAAAATCCATACCTAATATAATTATATTTAAAATATAAGTTTGACGTATATAAACAAAATATATAATTAAGATCAAAAAGTTAAGTACATATGGCGTACCAGAAATGCGTGCGAAAAGCCATATACGTTGTAACTCTCAAACTTCTTCTGTGCAAACCCTTTCCTTTTTATTTTCTCAAGTTTTTGGAATGCAGCCTTCTTAAGTGAGTTATGAAGTACGGTCCATGCAATATTGCCCCATGGATACTTATTAAACTCATCAAGGTCATCCACTAAACATAAAATAAAATTTTGAATTCCACTACGCTCGTCACGTGGAATCAAAACACGATGCACAAAATAAAATAAACTCAACTTTACTGCATCTGTATCGTCCATTTTCTCCAAATTTAGACGTGCGTACCATTGATCAAGAAATATGTAAGATAATTTATTTACCCCAGAAAAATATGTATCCCATAATCGAGTGCCCAATTTCCTATGCAGCTGCTGGGCGGGAGGGTAATCTCGCATTTGTAGTCCAGTAATTAGTACAAACTCCTGCCGGCTAAAACGGATGCGTTTCCTCCCTATGTAAAACCACATCTCATCATCTACATTAGAGGTATGCACCTCACGCAACAATAACTCGTGCACCAAAATACCAGAGAATGTCAACTCTGACATATCTAAGAAATGCCCCATACACGTCTGCCTAAATAATATTTTCTGACTTGTTGTCAGTTTATCCTTAATGCAATTTAGACCCCACATCTTAGCATAAGCCGTCACTGATGCACGAAAAAACATATGCTCTAGAATTCTATATTCTTTCGATATGTTCTCTTTCCTGTAACAATAAAAAAAAATAAACAAAATACATTAATATTAATCAGAGAAAGATTATTTACAAAAACAATTAATTTAACATACATAATACATTAAAATAATTAATTACTAACATATTAATCAACATATTATAATAATAAAATCAAACCAAACTTAATAATTAATTTACTAACATATTAATATTAATCAACATTAATTATATATTAAAATCAAAATAATCATATATAATAATAATAATAATAAATGTTACAAACCAAAATTAATGAATCATTTAAGCAAATTTTCCCATCTATTAGATCAATATTCTTTCTAAATAGAATTTATGAAATCTTTTATTTAATTTAAATAAAATTACATTTATCTAAATTATTAATGTAAAATATATTTAATTAATTTAAATTTAATTAAATTTAATTTTAAAAAAAAACCTAATTCAAAAAAATTCGCGCCACGTGGCGCGAATTTTGCGGCATCGCGGACGTCCGCGTTGTGCTCCCGCGATGCGCGTTAAGGGCGCATCGCGGGCGCGCATCGCGGACCCGAGATGGCCCCGCGATGCGCCTGTTAAACGCGCATCGCGGGGCCATCTCGGGCCCGAGATGGCCCCGAGATTGGCAACGGTGGCCGCCGCCGCTCCGGCCGCCGTCTGCATCGCGAATATGACCCAAAAATCACGATTTTTTACCCATTTTCAACGTTTCTTACACCATTTAAACCCATTTTTCACATAGAATTCAATATTTTCATCTATTGCTAGCTTTAAATATAAATTCTAATCATGTTATAAACAAATTTAAAATTTTCAAAACTTAAACAAAACTCACCAAAAATCGGCCATTTTCTTTGTTTGAAGTGAGAAATCTGTTGTAAAAGCTCCGATTTATGCAGTGATAACTTCAAATTTTTCGATCTAACGACTTTTGATAATTTTTGCTTTTTTTGATTGATTTTCGGGTGAGTGAAAAGTTAATAGAGAAAATGGGCAAATGTGTCCAAAATATTTATGTTTGGTTAATAAAGTATATTTAATTTTAAGTTGGTTAAAATATTATAATAAAAAAATAATGAGGCTATTTGTGAACTTTTCCCATGTAAAAATGCATCGGTAGGGGAGCGTTCCGTCTTAGAGGAAAGCACCCGCGCGAGCGGCGGTAAACGAAGCGGAAGCGAGAATGTCGACTTGAGTAACGCAAATATTGATGAGAATCCAATGCCCCAAAAACCCAAGGGTTCCTCCGCAAGGTTCGACCACGTCAACTTTCGTCTCTGCTTGACGGGTGGGTCTTGCAATGAAAAAAGATTGAAAGAGTATATAAAAAAAAAAAATAAGAGATTGAGTGTAAATAAAAAATTTGTGAGAAGAAAGGTGCCTTTTATAAGGCACCATCCAGTCATTTATCAACGATCATTTTGACTGAATCTGTTACAAACCATTGATCAATAGTTTAAAATAAAATAATTTTTTATGAATGCTACAGTACAACCTTGCAACCTTTTGCAAAATTTCTTTTTTTTTTAATTTTTTTTAAATATTTAAAAAAAAAATCTATTGAGTAATATTCAATGGACCAACAATATCAGCAACACTTTGTGCTATGCTAATGGATCGTACTGGCCGCGACCCATATTTTCGTGGCTAAGCCAATGCAAAACAAAATTCTTCAATGTCATGCTAGCTAAGTACAAAACTCACATGAACCCAATTTTTATAGACATAACATAACTCATTTGTCATGACTAATAAAAATCAATCAACAAATACCCAATATCTTCTTCATCATCCTCCATTAAAATCAAATTACTTTTCCCATATTTTTATTATCATCATCCTCCATCAAAATAAAATTACTCTTCCCACATTTCATAATCATCATCATCCATGAAAATCAAATCCATTACAAACAGCAAATTGTCCTTAATAGAACAAGAGCATAACGGCCTAGAGGTAAATTATGATTGTTGTTGGGAGTTTTTTATCCAATTTTTTTAAATTTATATGGATATTATTATTGTTTATAAAAGACGAGAGATGATTTTTGTGAGAATGAATTTGATTTTTGGATTTTTAAAGGGAAAGGAAAGATGGTCACAGTAATAAGTGGCGATATGAATGTAAATAAGGGGCTGGGGCTTTTCTTCCATTATTATTTATTTTTGTTGACAAAAAATAAAATAAATAGAGATGGTCTCAAGTGCACCTCGACCTCTCCACTAACAATTTCACATCACACACAATCATCTTGAAGAAGGAAATGATGGTTCTCGTAGGTTAGAACAGGATTGATTAGCTTGATTGAACTTCATTTCATACCATATTATTCATCTGTAAAAGCAACGATTTTGGGTTTGAAAGATTTTTGAAGATGCCGCAGATATGATGGAGAGAATTTGAAATGCAAACTTTTTTAATAATAAATTATATCTCACTCAACAATTCTTATCAGTTTATTTTAAATTTCTATTGTTACAAATTTGCTATTCCACCTTCAACTCTTTAACAGCGACAAATTAATAAATTACAATAAAATTAATTTTTAAAACTCACGAAACAAAATTTAGAACGAGCCCAATCTCCTATATAATTTTTCCTCATTTAAAATGTCAAACCCAAGGAACCATTACAAAATTAGAAAGAAAGAAATAACTTTTGACAAACTAGATAAAGAAACTAACATAATAGCAGTTGAACCATAACATCGATTGTTATTATTAATGACTGGTCCTCTCACTGACCAATACGGCAGGCTTGGGCCTTTGATGTTTGACAACTTCAAGCCTTCTTCCACTCATATTACATGATCGTTAAAAGAAACGATCACCTCTTATTCCTTAACAAACACACAAACTTATGGAACTCCTTGGCGATTAATGACATCAGTGGTGCTAGAAAGATGGGCCTCAGACGAGACAGCAGCGCCTGAAAGAGTGGGGGCGTCGGTGGCGCCAGCACCACGGCCAGGCTTGGGTTCAAGATGACCCTCGGTTCCATATGCCTTGCGCTTATAATCCTCCAAATCCTTGAAATTCACATATGGGCTGTCCTCCATTGGAAGCCCTTCTAAGCTTTTCTTCTCTTCATTACTCTGATCAGCTGCTGGCTTTCTCTGTGTTTGCTGCACTTGCTTCTCCTCCATTTTAATTCTTATCTTGAGATGATCATTATGTTTGAATCCTTATATGCCATGTTCACTTCAGCTGTAACTTTGACACGTGTTAACCACGTGTTGCATTTACATAGATTGTAACATTTTACGTGCCAAGTTTTAATTCTTATCTTAAGATGATCATTGCTTAATGTTTGAATTTGGATGGACTCTTATATGCTATGTTCACTTCTGCTGTAACTTTGACACGTGTTAACCACGTGCTGCACTTAGATAGATTGTAACACTTTACGTGCCAAATTTTAATTCTTATCTTGAGATGATCATTATGTTTGAATCCTCATATGCCATGTTCACTTCAGCTGTAATTTTAAGACGTGTTACACTTAGATAGATTGTAATTTTCTACGTGCCAAGTGCAGAATACATGATGTGTCTCGTAACCATGAAGACTATTTCAGTACTAATCCGATAAAGGGTACGATTTTTAGTTTGATTTAAAAAAAAGAAACTAATAATGAGCAACGGCACTGCTTCCTTCTGCTATTTGTTTGACAAGTTACTGATGATAATAAATAAATAAATAAATTTATTTATAAAAATAAATGCAACAAAATTTAGAGTTTATAATTATATATATAAAAATAAAAGATTATCTCAAATTTTTGTTATGGTAAATTTTGAATTAATTAATTATAAATTTTTTTATTATTCTCAATTTTTAAACTAAATGTATATAAACATATGAATCTTTTTTAATCTTTAAAAATATTCATATCTAAATTTAAGAAAATAATAATAATTAAATTCTTTTTTTATGTAAGAATATATATAAAAAAAAAATTGATATGATTATTGTTGTTGTCATACTCTTTACTACTTCATACCTCACCCACACACACACACACACATATATATATAAATCTCTATTGGATATTTAGAATTAGATTAGGATTAAAAAATTAGAGTGTAACACTTTAGGTAAATTCTATATCATCAAAGCACGAAGAGATGTTAGATTTATAAAGAGTGATCCACACTTTAATTGGTATGACATTGTTCATTTTGGGTCCAAACTCGCACGATTTTGTTCTTAAATTTTACGCAAGCATCCTTCACCCAAAGCTTATTAAACTTTTGTGAATTAAAGCTTATTAAATTTTTTGTGAATTAAGATCTACGATATTTAGTTAATCAAATTGAAATTCACAGTAATTTCATTCAATATACACTAATTTTTCTACTCGAAATTTTTACTTCGATAATCAAAATAAATCATCCACTATAAGAAGGAGAAAAATTACAACCTTACATAATGAAATGCTCTTTTCATTAATGGTTGTGAACTAGATTTAATTTATAAATAATTTGTGATCTATACCCTCTGTATTAGTATCATATACCTGATACATAAATTACATACTTTATAAATATAGGCTCATCCATATATACTCAATTATATAAATGAATAAATTTTATTAATCTAATAAAATGTTATTACACATACTTTAAGAATATAAAATAACATAAAATGTCTAATATTTACCCTGTCAAATTTACCAATAAAAATAATAGTACACCCTTTAGGCTTATATCAAAAGAATGTAATTTTTCTACGAGGGTTTTGATTATAATGCCTAACCAATATCAATGTTGTTGCAAGGACATACTACCCACTTCTAATAACAAACCTAGATTTATATCAGTAGAATTATAAGTATTTTATATACCAAGATTTATATCAATAGTATTATAAGTTTTTTAATATTTAACTAAAATATATGATTACATACTTTAATTATGTCACAGATTGGGTGTTTGTTATTGACTTAAAGATTTGCTTGTTAAGTAATGCTGTATACTTACCCTTATATACTCAAGATCCATCTAATTTTTATTCGATGTGAGACGTGAACACTCAATTATGTGACGCCCTCGTCACGGTGTGGCCCAAACTTAAAGACCAACCTAACTCATATTGCTCATTCCCTCAGAGGCAAGTAGACCTACTATTTACGTAGCAATATCTATTGAGGCTCAAAATACAAAATTTTTAGGATTTACTTTATCCGTATTATCCATCCCCTTACAGTATAAGGGACTCACATCCCATTGGTAATCACCATTAGAGCAATTTTAAAAACTTATATATGAATGAAAATTCAAATCTACTCTGATACCATTTCTTACAAGTCCCGACTTGTTATTAAACAAAAACTTAACATATTAGATAATGTTATATACCATTTTTTAGCCAATTAATATCCTTAATATGAAGAGTTGACGTACGAGCTATGATTGAAAATCATGGGCTTATCTTGTAAATGGTTAGGTGTCCATTGAAGGAACATTGGCATGCAAACCTGAACAGACACTAAGATAGCAAATTACCGAGTTCTTAATACATTTATAAATATATAATGCGTAGATATATAGTCAACATTAATACTGTACACTGAGAAAGAAAACAAGTCGTCCTTTTCCTGGTTTTCCATGCTTCCTCTCTAGAGAACGAACATTAAATAAACACTAAGCCCAGCGGCCCAGCTCTCAGTTTTTTGCCGGAGAACAAGAACGTCAATAATTCCAAAGCTAAAAACAACAATTGATTACTCTCTCGATCTTTTGAGTGAGTGAACAACCAAACCGACCAAACCATTCCCTATTCCCTGTTTTCTTAATCCCACTAATAATTTAACTCCAGCTAATGGCAACAGGACTGCCAACAATGTGCTTGCCATCGGACCACTCAATACGTGCGAAGCTATTGGTATTTGATGGCATTGAACTAACAGCGAATGTCACTGTATACGATTTCTTCTCATTCACTTGGCTGAAACTCAACATTGCCGGCTCAATTGATATCTTAACTCCAGGGCCAGGGGATGATATAGACACTTTGTATATCCCTGGTGAGCCCACGTTAGTCAGAGTTCGAGTGTATTTGTAATTGTAAACAGTAGTGCCACTGCTCGTTTGTGTGGTGTCAATATTGACACCAAAAGAAGGGTAGTTGAGATCAGCTATGCGGTATTTTTTGTCAGCACCGCATGTAAATTTCCTTCTGGCAACGTTGTTAATTTGTGAGTCGGTATAATTTAACGCGCACAGGAAACCCAGATAATCATCAGCCGTCAGATCATAGACCAACCCCGGATTAAGGGCTGATACAGGGTCAACGTGCCCAGCACCATGATCAAACGGCGTGGATGCTTTTCCTGTAGCAATATCTTGCAAGTTTTGGCCATTTTTGTACACAACGTAAGATGTAGTCATGAGAGCTGACCTTATAGCTGCCGGGCTCCACTCTGGGTGAGCCCCTTTGATCAAGGCTGCCAGCCCACTCACATGTGGGCAAGACATGGACGTTCCTGATATAATGTTAAAATCTACGCGCCTGGCATCAGTTGCCAATCCAGTTGGACCCACTGCTCGTGACCACCCCGCTAAGATGTTGACACCTGGCGCAATCAAATCCGGCTTCAGTATCTCTGGTGTGATGGCATTTGGCCCCCTTGAACTAAATGCTGCTACCACTGGTGACGGTTCGATGCCCACTTTGGTTCCTTCAAATAAAACTGTCGCCGTTGGATTGGAATCTGAAAACAAGTAGTTCTTAATAGCATCACCAGATTTTTTACCAACAGCAGTAGCTGGTAACAAATGCGCATCAGCCACCAACTCTTCACCATTAGCTGCAGTGTTAGCCAAAACCATGCCCAAGCCACCAGCTGCTTTGACAACAGCTCCTTTTTGAACCCTGGCGCTCACTCCACGATCACACATCACAATTTTGCCGGCAACTTTCTCTGGTATCAAAGTACCCATCATACACAAATTCCCATTTGTTGCGTTACTAGCATTACCAGCATAAACAAATGGTAACAATTTTCCTGGTAAAGATTCGCCTTTAAAAAGTGATACACCAGAGTAGTTTTGGCCATTGCCAAGACTAACAAAAGCCGGGAAATCTCGATCAAGTGTGCCTGCGCCTACAGTAGTGATCCATGGAACGACATTGGATAAACTGAAGGAGCTTGGACCCGCATTTCCAGCTGAGCAAGAGACTAAAATCCCTTTCTCCATTGCTGCAAAAGCACCAATTGCAACACTGTCTCTGTAATAATCAGACATGCCACCGCCGAGAGACATCGACAGAACATTGACATTATCATCAATGGCCTTGTCCATAGCTGCCAATATATCAGAGCTAAAACAACCACCCATCCAGCAAACTTTATACACGGCAACCCTGGCGCGCGTGGCCATCCCACGCGCCGTCCCAGCCGCAAATCCAAATAAGCTGGCACCTTCAACAACCGATCCAGCAGCAGTACTGGCAGTGTGAGTGCCATGGCCATCATCATCTCTTGGAGATTTTGACTCTTTGCTTACATCTATTGGGCCTAATGTAGCCTCGTAGCCTCTAGCAAAGTATCTTGCACCAATTAATTTTCTATTACAAAGAGATGAACTAAAATTTGTACCACTTTCACACGCGCCTTTCCAGTTACTTGGCACAGGACCAAGGCCAGTGTCGTCAAAGCTCTTGCTTTCGGGCCAAACTCCAGTATCTAGCACTCCAACTATGACATCATTCACCGAGTCCGACTCCGGGAACAAATCGGCGCTTTTGTCGAGTCCGAGAAACTGGGGCGTACGAGTTGTGTGCAACTCGTACTTCAACTCGGGTAAAACTGAGAGGATCCCAGGTTGTTTCTCGAGTGACTCAGCCTCCTCTTGTGTCAACTGAGTTGAAAATCCGTGGATTACATTGTTGTAAGTGTAGAGCATTTCGGCCGAGTCGGACACCGATTTGAGCGACGACTCATACCAGCGTGAGTGGTGCTCGAAACTCGGCGGCATCTCGGATTTCGCCATGTGTATTATGTAAGTTGTTCTCTGGTTCTGGGTTTCCTTCTTCTCCAGGGCGGCTGCCATGGACACGTGGCAGCAACCCACAAGAATAAGAACCATAAGCGAATTAAACGTCTTCATGTTCTTTCACTATTGAAGAACCGGAGAACAATAATAGAGAAAGAGGCTTAGCAGAAACTCTCCACTTATAGAGCTACTGAGCTAGCCAGAAGTGTGCCAATAGTTCAATGTGTGAACAAATGAAATTACGCATAAACAAATGAATAATGTTGGTATTTTAAAATTTTCGTCTCAACGGTGATTTAAGATATTATTAAGCGGTGAAATAACGTTAAATTTAAAATTATTTATTTTTATTATTTAAAATATTATTAAAAAATGTAGTATTTTTTTTAAACAAATACAAAGAGTGGTTGTTGGTTGTCTGTTTCTTTCAATGATTACGTTAAGACAAAAAGGAGAAAAAAGAGAGAGATGAAGGGGGAGAGCGTGTGAAACCTGGTTACAGCTTAGGCAAGAGAGAGAAATTTATACATTTAGCCTTGTGTTGATCACGTGTATTCCAGGCTTTTTATCCGCCACCCTTGTGCTCATATTCACCTCGAGATTCTCTCTTTGCTCGTTACCACTGTTGCCTTTTATCTTTTTGCAGATACAAAAGAAGAAGACCACCATACCAAGAACGGGAATAGCAATCCACTTTCTTGGGCCGCGCTTTACCTAACCTTTAGGCCAATGTGCAAACCAATACTTTTTTGTGATATAATTGTTCTTGGATATAATTATTAATATATTTAAGATATTGATTAATATTATAAATATTTCAAAATTTTAAAAATCAACTTTAGAGTCTAAACGCGTAGAGAAATATGTCAATATTCAGATTTTTTTTAAATCTATCATTAAAGTTAACAAATTTAAAAGTAATAGAATCATTTTATAAATTTTAATTTTAAGCAAATATTTTATAAATTTTAAAATTAAAAAATTTTAAAATATTCGAACTTTCATTTTACAAACTTTAATCCTTTCAAATCCAGTCACTCAAGTAAAATCACAAAGGTTGTAAAACCCACGCGGAACAAAAAGTCTATGGCTTCTCTCTTAATTGTTACTAGAAAACACTTAACCGTCCCATTGTTCACTGAAGAAAGACCTTGTGTCTCCCTCCGGTCGACAAACCACCTTTTATTTATTTCTTGTTTGAGCTTTTGTTTCTTTTTCATGTTACTGTGTTATTGTTATTTTCTTTTACCGATCTTAATTTTCTTTATTTTTCTCTAGCGACTTTTTCATTTCCGGTGAGTTTCTCCACCAGTCCTCCCCGTTCCACTTGCCTCTTATGGTCCCATTAGCCGGCTCACCCATGTACACAACAAAAGGCAGAGAAGATAATCACCTCCTTCGACTTGCTCAAATCTACACTATACTCATCGGATCTTGCGGAAATGTCGTTGGTCCTATACTAATCACTCGTCGAAAATCGTCACTTGTGTCTGTAGACTATTTTTTAGAGATCCAACCTTCACCCCGAACAGTTAGATGCGCCTATAATTTTTTTTTTTTTAGATGCGCTTAATTGATGCTATACTAGTTAAGCGTAAACGCACACTATTGTATCAAGTAATATAAGATATAAAGTTCAATATCGATCCTACAGGAAATATGCAATCTAATTCTATAAATCAAATACTAAAATTGTACCTACTTAACTTTTATTCAGAAAATCACACTTTACAATTTAATTAACTAATCTAACTCTATCAATTAAACTAAACAAAAATAAATGGTGGAATTCACAAATAAAGATAATTTAGGGTTTTGACTTGTCATTTATTATTTCATTGGACTCATTAACCACTTAGTTAATCCCTTAATACCAATTAATTGGCTTAGACACTAATTTCATCACAAGTCTTTGTCGATGGTCAAATAACTATATTACACATTTTAACAATCACCTATATGTCTATGGTAATCAAATTAGAATGTAATTCATTAAGATCAAATATAAATTATACCATACATATTATCTAGGTATATGTATATCCTAAATGAAACTCATAGTTGTTATCCTATGATCATGCTTCAAACTATCATAGGTTAAACACATGAATTCCTTTGTCAAGTTCATACTATGTACTGTTATCCTATGATCATGGTTCCTCAATCATTTATAATATTGATTAGGTATAATGAAAGTATTAAAACACAAGATAGAATGAATCAATTGAATGTATTAAGTTTATAAACTAAAAATTCACACAATCCAAATTCATACTAGGTTCACATAGTTAAACCCTGGATGAATAATTTAGCCAATTACAAAACCAAAAGCATCAAACCAATTCATAAAGATCAACAAGAATAAGAAGATAATGATAAAGAAAGAGAAGAAAAACTAATCAAAGTGACTCCTTAATGTGTTTCTCCATTTTCTTTGACTTGAAGCTGGAATCTTGATCTTGGTTCTTCAATTTTTAATTTTGATCTTTGATTTTGTGTTGTAAATTTTTTCTCTAAGTTTTTGTCTCTTTTCTTCATTTTCTCTCTTCTTTAATTAGGGTTATTGACCTTCTATTTATAGAAAACACTTAACCGTCCCATTGTTTTGGATGCCGTGGCGTCACTGCGGCACTAGGGTACTGTAGCTCATTAATGTAGTAATTCATTGTAGTAATTTGATATTTTTGCCATTTTTTTTTAGAGTTTCGACCCTATTTACTCTATAGACTCCAAACCTATAATAATAATAATAATAATAAAATACATCAAAAGTTAAATAATCTTAATTTCTACGAACAAATATTAAGTTTAGAATATGAAAATATTAGACTTAATTAACCTCTATCAGCACTCGGCTATATCTCAAATGCATTGTCTCCTCGCCACCAAGCTTCGCTCTTGGCCATATTTTAGATCTAATTTTTATATACTACGATGGTGGTTTTGATTGTTGGTATTGTGGTAGTTTGAGGTTTAAGTGTAATTTGTCTGTAATCTTGTGTTGGAACTTTTATAACATGTTAATCCTTTATGTAATAATCCTACTACGTGATGTAATTTTTCTCTTTATGAGGTTAAATCTCTCTTGCGTGAGAGCGAATCTCCCCATCTGTAATAGGACTAGATATTTATCTTTGGGATAGGTCCCGTTTGGGACTTTGTTGTATCTCCGTTGTTGGAGTAGTAGGTTCGGGTGGGCCTCAAAAGTCCTATCTTATCCATGTGAAGCGTTTCGATAATTGTCTAATGTATATCAACAGACATACCATGTAATATTGTAAAATATTTTAGAATATTACATTTGAATTTAAAAAAAAAATCCTGCCAATCACCAGTATACCACAGCTACCATAACCATCACTATTAAGCCTTCCCACTATTGCCTCCGCCAAACAGGTTGCTACACGGGCCAAATGAGGTTATAGCAGCAGCGGTCAAGCACGAGAGATTCATTTATGCAAACGAATGATGCAAACGACGTTGCACAGCCTATACGCATACAAGAGAAAGAACTCGCACATGAGCTTGAAAGGGCTCAAATCCAGCAATCAAACGATCCATTAAGTTTGCCAAATGGGCCAATCATAAGACTTAGAGCCAAATAATTTAAAGAAGCATTAAATAGGTTGATTCAACAAGTTTGTGATATGACAAAGACATTGAGGCCTAGCATAAGCTCAAATCCATTTTAAATAAGTCCAAATCAGATTCAAGAAAATCTAATAACTTTGATTAAGACAAATTTTCTGGAGATTTGATTCTAGAAAGCCAACAAATCACTTTTTCTTTAAATTCAAGAATTAAGAACATATTGGTTGAATTAGTAGATATTAAGTTTGAATTTTGTAATTGCTAATTTTGTAATTTCAATTATTGTATTAATTGTAATTGTGAAGTTTTGAGTAGTACGTAGCTGTAAATTTGTTATGATATGTTTGAATTTTGTTGTGGTAGTTATAATTGTGGACTTTTGAGTGAGAGGATAGTTGTAAATTTAAAATTTATATTTGAAAGTTGTAACTTAACATCTTTTATGATCTTTATAAATACCATGAAGATTGAAAGTAAAGGGATAAAATTCAAAAAATAAAATTTGAGAGTTTTTGTGTTTTTTTTTCATTCTTGAAAGGACTTAAAACTTATCAAATTTATTTTTGTGACTTTCAAACAACTGAACTTATCACCTTCATTCTTGTGTCTTTGGGTTTCTTAGTGTGGCGTCCCCTATCCAGCTGTAGTTTTAGTTATTGGTTTGCTAACTCAATGGTCTAAACTCATCAAACTTACGTCTTGAAAATCTCGAGTTCGATTCCACATTTTAGTGTTAAGTTTTGTCGCATCATTGACAAGGTTAATATAATTCATTTTGCTTTTGCAATTTAACCCTAACACTCTTAAATCTTGTCATCTTATCAACTGCTAGTACACTATAGTTCCCATCACATCCACCATTTTCAAACTCTCAAATCTTGTTACCATTGCCTTTGCCAAAATGGCAGTTGCGCGAAACCAAGCGAGGTCGTGTAGCAGCGCCCAAGCGAGAGAGATTCATTTTGCTTCTATAATTTATAAATAATTTGACAAGTAATGTTAGGCATCTTAAATTATATATTAAAAAAATAATGTATCAAATAATCATTAAATAATAAAATAGTGTAAATTTTAAAATTATTTATTATACCTAATAGTTGCTTAACACATAATTTTTTAAAATATAATTTGAGATGTTTAGCATTACTCAATTTCTTTACTTTTATAATTTATGTGCTATTTTATACCGGTTTTAATATCGGTCGATATCTGTGGGGAGTTAGCATATAAGTGAGAAATTCATCTTCTTCGAACTTCTAAAATGGCTAGTGGAAAACTTGAGTTGAAAAGGATGTGGGGGTAGAGATCATTTCTTAGTTGCCGGAAGAATTTCTTGGGAATTTTGGAGACAAACTGATAATGATTTAGATTGGGGTAACAAGCTTGGGGTGAGTTTTAAAATCGTGTTCCATTCACATCCTCAATTTATTTATTTTTATTCTATTTTTTCTTTTTATCACAACAAGAACATAGCAATTTGACAATCTTTAGCAATTACCAAAATCATCAATGGTAATTTATAATTATTTGTATTACAGTATTCCATTTTTTCTTTAAAATCATGTTTCATCTCAAGTCCCTAGATGTGGTTATCTTGCGAAAAATTAAAGATCAATCAATAATTATTTAATAGTATTAATTAAAATAATAATTAGAGTGGTTGGTTGAATGAAATACAAAAATTTGTAAAATAAAATTTGAAAAATATTATAAATTAATAATTATTTATCACATTAATTTGTATAAAATAATTTATAAAAAAATAAATTATTTATTTGTATTTTAATTTTAAACTTATATTTGGGGTAATAGATCTTCTAGTATGGATATGATTGTCATATAATCATTTTTTTACAGTATATATGAGCAATTTAATTATTTTATTTGTATTAATATAAAATTTGTTAATTTTAATTGCAGATTTTGAATGATTAGACATTGATATATACTTTTCTAAATATATGAATTTTAAAGTCGAATTTTCAAATTCTCAAATAATTGTGATATCAACCAATACTTTGAAGATATCAATGATAATATCCCAATTATTTTATGAATTTCATGATTTTATTCCAGAGTCGCTATTTGTTAACAGTGAGATTGATGATGCAGTGTTTCTGAAATAAAATCTTTAACAGTGAGATTGAAGATGCAGTGTTTCTGAAATAAAATCTTGAATTTTACGCGTTATGGTTCACGGGTACTTATCTTCAAGTTTTATATTATTATATTTCCACTTTTTTTGGTGAGGTTATGTGAAAGTTTACCTGCCAACCAACCCACCCACCTTTCTAGACATAAATGATTCATGAATTTTGGCTATAACTTCTAATTATTTTATTTTTTTGTTAAAAACCAAAAAGATTAGACCGACTTTTTATATTATTTTTAAAAAATTTTCCTAAAATTTTAATAGTTCAATAAAATTTTAATCAAATTTATTATAAATTCTTTTGAATTCATAAAAGATATTATTTTTATGACAGATTATTTTTTAAAAGTACTAATAGATCCTATTAATTTGACTCAAATATTTAAAATATTCTCTTATTTTTAAAAATATCTTAAAAATTTTAATTTTTTTTTATTAATTTTAACAAAATTTTATCTAATTTGATGGAAGTTACAATTTTACTTTTTTTTATTATGCATACATTTGAAGTAGATTTATTTATTATTTTAAAATACTATCTTTTTTACAATTCTATCTTTTTTTTTTCTTTCAAATTACATGAAATGTTTGACACATGAATTTTTTTTTCTCAAAAAATAAGAAAAATGAAAATAGCAATGGTCGCGAAATCCACCTACTCTCCTTAAAGTTTAGATCTGTACAGATTGTAAATCACAAAAGAAATGAGAAATTTTTTATTTCTGTTTTTTCTTTTTCATCTAAAGTAATGTTGTGTGCCGCAAAATTAGGTGAAGAAGCCAATTCCATTCGCAGAAACACAGCTACTAGAAAATCTAATTATTTGAATCAGAAAAAATAATACTTGACATTGTCAAAGGATCTAAACCTATAAATAAATAATAGTTAGAAAAAAAAAAGAAGAAAATACTGGGGTTTTTCCAAAGAGTTAGAAATATAAATCTGGAACCTTAAATTCCCATATCATAAATTCTTTTTCAATCTCGGTTCTTAGTTTTCTAATATTGTCATAAGATAGAAAATGGAAGAAGGAAAAAAATAGAAGAAGAAAATGGAAGATGAAAACGAAAATAAAAGAAGAAGCTTCCTCTTATGGGAATTTAAGGTTCCAGATTTATATTTCAACTCTTTGAAAAAACCCCAGTATTTTCTTCTTTTTTTTTTTCTAACTATTATTTATTTATAGGTTTAGATCCTTTGAAAATGAAAGAAGAAAAAAAATAGAAGAAGAAAATGGAAGATGAAAAAGAAAATAAAAGAAGAAGCTTCCTCCCATTTATTAACATGTGGCATTTTAAATATTTATTTTATTTTAACGTCATATTTAATAAAGGAATTGATGGACAAGATCTTTAAAATTATTTTAAAATTTATAAAATATTTTAGACACTTAGATTAAATTAAAGGGATCCATCAATGTTTCTTTCTTTCTTTTTTTTTTTTTGACAAACTTTAAAACATGCAAAAAGATTAGTTATTGATATTTTGTTATAAAGAAGTTATTTACATTAACTTTTTATTAAAGAAATTTAGAGGAGCATTAAAAATTTAAAACTTCTCAAAATATATTATAAAAGAGAGTCTATTATACATTAAAGACAACAATAAACTAATTAGATTTTATCATATATATTAGTATTAAAATTATCATGATAAATTGGTAATTATAACTATTAAAAATATGTATGTCATAATATTGTAGGATATTATGTTTGAAGTATAATAGACTTTCCAGTTACAACGAAATTATGTTGTATATTTATATTCTTTTTATTTGAGTGAGGAAGTATTTGAATTTAGAAATTTGACATTAATAAAGACATACCGTTGCCGTCAAACTAAGGTCATGTGTTATAAGAAGATACTAAATTTTGAATTTAGGCAAAGTTTCGGTTTTAAATTTGAAGGGAGAACAAAGGTGAAAAATAGAAGGGAAAATTTTGAAATAGCCATTTTTGAGGCCGTTAAATTTTTGGCCTCCATTGCAAATTTTTAATTTTTTTTTTTTGGGACAAATCAATTCTTTTAGGACAAAAATACTCTTCGCATATATATCACTTAATCGGTCAAAAATAATATACACTCATTCTCACTTATTTGTAACCAAAACGTGTTAAAAAAATAAAGTGAATCCTATTATCATTTTAACGAAGAAGTCACCGAAATCTGGTGACTTTTTCGTTTGTTAAACAAAAAAGTAAGATAAATTTATAATTTAAAATATCATTTATGTTATAATATAATGTGGGGATGTCTTGTAGTTTAAATTAAAAATAGATTTATTGAAAATATATATTGAGTTATTGAAAATAAATTTAGGTGTAAATGAGACATATTAATTCACGGTTGAGAGATGAAAAAAATATAAAAATTTACAGATCCTATCACAGATTGAACTAGGGTGATAGGATCTTATCATCCCAGTTCTATGGTATGATAGGATCCTATCGCACCACGTAAGTGGCACGATATGTTCAAGATAGAATTTAATTTTTTGAATGAATTATTAATTATTTTTATTTTTTTTAAAAAAGGCATTATGGGGATTAAGCCACTTTTTGTATGTTTTTGGAGAAATGAGAGAGTTTTAGTAATGGAGAAGAGAGATATGTTAGGTACTAAAGCGTTGTTATGACGGTTCCTAGTAACGTAACTTATGATCAACTTTAGAACTTAGTGTGTTGTAGAATTGGAGTAAATTCTGAGTAGTATAATGTCATTATAAAAATATCGGTGCCTACAATAAGAATGGGTGCTATACCGTTGACAATTTAGAGTGATCAAGAAGTGTAATTTTTATTTGGAGTTAATAGAATAGGTTTTATACTATTATATATTAATGCAGATCTTAGACCAGTTAATTGTAATGAGATTCTACAAGTTCCTATGGAGAGGTAACGATAGTTGCATAACCATTTTATGTCTGCAAGCGGTTGTAACCATGTTAGTAGCATGACCCTAACATTAGCATTTGTAGACATCCCATCCAACACGTCATGCGACTATAATATTTCTCCACCTAGATACAACAATAACCTACTTCATGCTCATTATGACAGCCAGATAGAGAAGTCTGAGTATGCTATGATGATGATAATTGTGATAATGACGAAGATGATCATGGAGATGGTTTAAATGATATAGAAGAGGGAGGCAAATGAGACATGTCAGAATATCAGCATGAAGAATCTAGTGATTTATCTTTAACACCAATAATTGAACATGACAATGTTGTTTACCCAAAGAACCTATTTTAGTTTATCCATTCGATACCAGCTTTTGAACATGACAATGTAGTGGTTGGAAAGTTGTTTCCTAACAAGAAAACAGTATACGATGGTTTCAGTATTCATATGTTGAATGGTAATTGGAGTTTCAAGGTGTTTAGGTTTACGAAAGATTGGTTTAAGGTAAAATATAATGATGATATTATGACCACAAATATTGCGGAGAGTATCAATGCAGTTACAAAATCTGCCCATTCCCTACCCATAACTGCACTAGTTGAATAGATGCGAGAGTTAGCGCAAAATTGGTGGTATAATAGACGAGAAGCTGCAAAAAAAAAAAGGACTATTGAGTTAACTACATGGGCCCATGATAAAGTGTGAAAGCACAATAATCAGCATATGAGAATAGTAGTCAATCCAGTTGATGACTCGAAGTTTGTTGTGAATGATGGAATTATGAACGGTAGCGATGAACAAATGTAGTTGTAAGAAATTTGAGTTTTGTCAACTGCCATGTGTCCATGCAGTAGCCATTTGCAGACGTGTCAGGTTACAATATCTCAATTTTTGTTTGCGATATTACACAGTTGAGACTTTGTTGACAACATATAGTGAATCCATAAATCCTGTTGACCATCCATTGAGTTGAATTGTTTCAGACGAGGTGTAATAACCCTCAGTTGCATGTAGACAATCGAAAAGGCGTAAAGAGAGACATATACCATCCCAAGGAGAGAAGCCTTAAAAAAATGCGTGCAATAGGCGCAAGCAACATAGATATAACTGATAAACATGTAAAAAATCTACTGTTATTGCTGATCAAAATTGATGTATCATTCGGTTTAAATACTAAAACATTATTAAAAATTTTATTTTAAATTGTTTTTATTAATTACTATTTACACTATTGAAAGATTTTCTTAATTTGATATTTTATTTAAATTATGATATAGATTAAAATTTTATATTATTAAAATTTATGAATATAAATGAGTATTTAATATTAATAAATAAAAAATGAGAGAATAGGGCAAAGATGAAAAATACATTCTCTGTATGGGGATTCCCCATCCCCACCCCATTATATTTTTGGGGAATGAGACGAGGTACGGGAAAAACCTCCCCAGCTCTGCTTCATTGCCATCTTTAAATATTACATTTTTAAATAATATTTCTCTCTCAAACACTTAACTACTTCTCTAACTAATAATAAAAATAATAATAATAATTATTATTATTATAGGCCCTAAAGTCATATACTCATATTCTATTTTTTTTATATCCTAAATGACTATTGTATTATTTTCTTGAAAATTACAAAATTTAATATTCAGTTGATCCATATCACTTAAAGATGAAAAGATTGGATAGTTAAAAAAATATAGTGTTGACCTAAAAGTTGTTAGGAATCTAATACATGTGGGTATATGTATGTGCAATTGTGTTTATTGCATAAAATATGTATCGTATACATATTAAACACGATGGAAGCGTAAAATAAACAATAAACACAATAAATAAAATATATTAATCTCATTAATATATTAGTAGTGTTGAGAACTCACATGAAAGTGTAACGTTATACATGTATTTCTTTGGAGTCCGCATGGAAACTAACTCGCGGACAATTTTAGTCATCAACACAGTAGGCTTGGTGAGCTAAAATAGCAACCCTATATCCAGCACTGGGTTTACCTCTTAAACCCCAAAATAGGTGGGTATGTGTTTTTATCCTTTTCTCTAAAAAGATAAAAAAAAATAGAGATAAAACAATTCTCAATTGCTTCTCATTGCACCATAGAAAAATGAAACAATTTCATTTTTTCTATTTTCTTTTTCTTCTTCTTCGGCCATTTCTCTTCTTTTTTTTTCTCTCTCTTTTTCTTGGCGCACACACTTCTCATTCTCTCTCTCTTTATATATATATATATAATAATAATAATAATAATAATAAAATAATAATATAATATATTATATAATATTAATAATAATAAAATAATGATAATGGGTGCCAACTATTTGGCACCCAAATAAAATAATATTATATTATATTAGATAATATAATAATATATAATATAATATTATATTAGATAATATAATAATAAGAGATAATAATTATTTAATAATTAATTAAATAATCATAGTGTAAAATAACTATTTTGCCCATCATAAATAGTTACCAAGTCTACTCCTAGTAGATTCCACCAAATCCTTTAGGTAAACTCAACTAATGGTCCACAATGCACCACGTGTTCTTATACAATTAGTAAATAACAATTATTGACTAATTATTGTATTTAATACTTAAATACAAATACGCACGCATTTCTGTGGTATTGCTGGATTAAACACTTTAATTCGGCATGTTACCCTAATGCATAACGAGTACACTCCATATCACGAGACTCCCTAGGTCCTACCCCCGATTCATCAAATGAAACTATTCCATGAGTCCGTGAATAATGCTTCATGCATACGTCACAGAAATAACAAATTAGCGCGTTGAACCATACAAGATTAGGTTAAAATACATACGTATAGTCCTTCTGTCATGATATCCTTGATGTGCGGGGATATAGATCATCACTGTCAAATCCCCTTGTGCTCATCCATGTTTTATCTCTAGACTCATATCTCATTGAACAATATATGCAAACTCTTTTGCCTATTGCTCTACCCTAACGGAACTCTTTTCTGGGATTAAACCTATGAATCTTCACTGCCTCTTCCGCTACACTAATAACAATTAGCAGTGAATCCTATTTTGATGTAATTCCAACTCACCTAGTACCATTGAGAATAAGCACATTTTAAGATGTAGACTCTCTATCATTTAGGTCAAACTTGAAGTCTAACTCTGTGCACCTTCTCATTTGTAAGTTACTTTCTCTATATTTGAGAAACTTATGCTTTGTACTCTTAAGGTATCTAAGGATATGTTTAACTACCATCAAATGTCAGTCACATGAATCAGACTGAAATCGGCTAGTAACTCTTATAGTCAAACTGATATCAAGTCTCAAACACATCATAGTATACATCAATCTCTAAAGAGCTGATGTATCTAGTGTGTTAAACACTTTAACTTTCTCATCTCCATCTGAAGAGACACTCTTCTCAAAAGATGAACACCAGGTTCAAAAGATACGTTAACTAACTCATAGTTAACAGATTGTACCTTTTCAGGACACTATTGATGTAAAATGATTTGGGAGAGTCCTATCAGCTTCTTAGCTCTATCTCTACAAAACTTTATACACGGTATAAAGAAAGCCTCTCCCAAATCCTTCATGGAGAAATTCTTACAAGTTACTTTAGACCAATTATAACATACTGACATCATTCCCAATGGCCAATATGTCATCAACAAAGAGCATCAAGAAGACTATCATGCTCCCACTTACCTTTCATGCATGTTAGACCAGAATTCTGGCTGAACGTAAAATCTTTAGACTGTTTCATGAATATCTCTAACTCTAGGTGTCCATTCCAGAATACCGTCTTTACATCCATCTGCCAAACCTCAAAGTCATAATATACTGTAATAGCCAATAAAATACCAATCGACTTTAGCATTAATATTGATTCAAAGGTTTTCTCTTAGTTGATCCAAAATTACTGAGGATTACCTTTTTAGAATCAATATAGGGCCTAGAAGGTCTCTACCTTCCATTTGGCTCTGACTACCTCTTTGCAAACTCTATACAACCAATGGGAATAATTCCCACGAGTAACTTAACCAAGTCTTAGACTTGATTCTGATGCATATAGTAAAATTTATTTTCATGGTTCTTGCTAATTCCTGAATCGATGTCTAACATCGTCTCCTTATAGGTTAAAGGATAATTTTCTTCTTACCAAGAACAGTCTAAGTTTATCTTTAAGCATCAACCATATCTAAAAGTTGACCTAGACATCCTTTGTGACCCATTGGGAGAAGTGTGCTAAAAGGCCACTGCTTATCAGAGCCTGAGTTCCTATCATTGGTTCATTGATTTCTAGATTGACTTCACCAATTTTAATCCTTCTATGATTTTCACGATCTATGAGAAATGCTTCCTCTAGAATAGTGGTCAACCGAGAAATGAACACACTTCACTTCTTTGAATCATAGAACTAGTATCTTATAGTATTCATAGGATACACAATGAACCTATTCTTGTACCTCTTGGGTGTTATTTATCCTACTGAGTAACTATTACAAAATAAGATACCCTGCTTAGTAACTCTTACGTAAGTAGGACAACCCCAAGTCTTAACTTATTTAAGATACGGCTTCCTTCATTTTTGTATCTCATATGAAATGGAAGGAACAACTTATGATGGAACTGTACTTAATGAACAACTGTTTTTGGAGTATATACTCACAGATATAGATCGGTAACACTTATTATTAATTGGACTATATCTAATAAAGTCTAATTCCTCATTTCTGAAACCTTATTCTAATGTGGATTACCTAGAGAACTATAGTGAGTGAGAATCTCATTCTTCCTTAAACAAATGGGAAATTTGCTGTTAATGTACTCACTACCTCGATCTAATCAAAGAGATATAATGTACATTCTGGTATGTTTGGTCATCTCCGTGAATACATTATTCATAAACTGGTTAAGTTTTTATGGTCAGATTAGAAATCCAACTATCCTTAACTAGACGGATAAGCGTCTTATGCGTATATGACCTATCTTACATGCCACAGTTCCGTATCATTTAAGGATTCTGATCTATAGACATTTCTAATCGTATATAATGTCTATTTATTAACTAATATTCAGCTAATAAAACATCATACCAATGATGCAATGATGCAATACAACTTTTGTATTACATACAAGAAGTAAGTCAAGTTGTCCAACAATTTGGACCTGCAAGAAATCATCATTTCCTACTCTCAACATTACTTTTACAAGATGTTGCATTATAGTCTCTCTCAATCCCTGCAACATATTGTAGATATGAGAGGGATTTACGGTATTTCATACCTAACTTGAACTGACATCATATGCCTTAGAAATGTCTATGTTTGTCAAACACAAACCTGTGGGAGTCTTCATGATAATTATAAGACTTCTAGGGTAGAGGAATTTTCAATACCCAATCTTACTGTAGAGGAAACACTTTCTATCTACACGTTCTCTTATTAATCTTTGGATAAATGTTGCCTCTGAGGATTGATACTGGGTATCTGCCTTATCTTCTTCTCCTCTCACATCTGGTCTCACCAGATATACTTGAAGTAAAAGGTAAAGCACCTTGAACAAAGAGGGTCACACTCTCTCTATTAAATCCTTTATAGAGGTATTATCATAATTACCTTACGGCAAACTCTAATCAATAATAAATCCAAATTTTTTTGAATCTAGAACACTTCTTAGATTCATCCACTGGTCAGAGTAATTCTTAGTACTCTAGAGTTGAACTGCATCAACCATGCACACTAATTGGTTCGTAATGACCATTATTCTTGACAGGCTAAAATAACGGGAGATGTAAGCAAAATAGTCATTAAATCACTAATAGAATGTTTTAAATCATGGGTATACTAATTATATATTTTTTATTTAAAACGCCCTCCCACTGCTTTAGGTAATCCCGGTAATCTCTCAAATGAGAAGACAATAGTTTAAACTCTTTTAAACTATACAGCGGAAAGTAGATCTCATTGAAATTTACTCGGACCTCACGTTGTGGCAATATTGGCCTTTGTAAACTCAATAGGTAGATAACATTTGTCAATTGCATCTTATGCAGCTCTTACCACTTGATCCTGAATACACCTTATCCTCAGGTTGTAGCAATATTTGGTAAATGTATTCCAGATTAACTTGTCAATGATCAAACATATGCTGCCGATACTACCCTCACGTCGTAATAATATTAGGCAATATTTTCGCATATATTTGCCTCATCTCATATTTAACCGGTATAGTCCAAGCCCAACCGACCAAGTCCCTCATGCTGTAGTAATATTGGAAAAAGGTCGACGTGACTCGTCTAACATTGTATTGATAAGACGGATCAGAATAAAATATTATCTCATAATGTAATATTCTTCAATTTGATTAAGAGAGATTTTTGTTTATCTTAGGTCTCCATTCTCATAGGAAGAGTGATTCTCAATTAATTAATTTTTTTATGTAAGCACAACTAACTTTCACCAGTAAGGCTCTTATTATGGTTATTAGCATAGAAAAATTAATCCTGGTTTATAATTCAGACCAATAGCTCTTTATCACTGCATTTTATAAACTCCGATTTATAATGTAGACTGATAACTTTTATCACTACATCTCATAAACCTACACATGCAAAATTAAATTTGAAACACTGTTTAAAAATACTGTAGCAGTGAACAGTACCCCCGTCGCAGCATGAAATGTCATCACTGCAGCGCTGGGAGGTCAGATCCCCAGCATCGCAACGCGAAGCTACCTTACTGCAGTGCTGAGAGGTGGAACCTCTAGTGCTCGTGCTTCACCGCTAGGGAGCAAATTCCAGAATCTCAGCGCCCCAATGTGGGCTGGCCAGAGCCTCAATGCTGGGAGAAAAAACTCCCAGTGCTGCGATGCCAGCCCTTCAGCGTTGGAAGGTCAAACCCTCAGCGTTGTGGCGCCATTTAGTGTACCCTTTTTGGCATCTGTTTCAACACTTGAAATGCACCATTTACATTGGGTTTTTTGTTTTGTATTTATTCACTCAAACAACACCTATATATGTCCTAAATGGCTTTGATACCATTGTTGTTAGGGATCTAATACATGTGGGTATATGTATGTGCAATTGTATCTATTACCTAAAATATGTATCGTATACATATTAAACACGGCGGAAGAGTATAATAAACAATAAACATAATAAATAAAATATATTAATCTTATTAATATATTAGTGGTGTTGAGAACTCACTTGAACGTATAACGTTATGCACGTATTTTTTCGGAGTCTACATGGAGACCAACTCACGGGCAGTTCTAGTCACCAACACGGTGGGCTTGGTGAGCTAGAACAACAGCCTTATATCCAGCACTAGGTTTAACTCTTAAACCCCAAAATGGCCGAGTATGTGTTTTCATCATTTTCTCTAAAAGGATAGAAAATAAAGATTGAAGCAATTCTCAATTGCTGCTCATGGCACTATAGGAAAATGAAACGATTTCATTTTTCAATTTTTTTCTTCTATTTCTTCTTCTTTTTTTTTTTGACCATTTCTCTTCTTTCTTTTTGTTTCTCCATTTCTTTCTCTCTTTTTTGGCACACACACTTCTCGTTCTCTCTCTCTCTCTCTCTCTATAATAATAATAATAAAATAATGATAATGGGTGCCAACTATTTGGCACCTAAATAAAATAATAATATTTATATAACAATTAAATAATTATAGTATAAAATGATAATTTTATCCCTCACAAATAGTTACCAAGTCTACCCCTAGTGGATCCTACTAAATTGTACATTTGGGTAAACTCAACCGAGGGTCAACAATACGCCACGTGTCCTTATACAATTAGTAAATAATAATTATTGACTAATTATTATATTTAACACTTAAATACAGACATACACGTATTTCTGTGGTATTGCTGAATATTGCTAGATTAAACACTTTAATCCAGCATGCTGCCTCAGTGCACAACGAGTACACTCTATGAAACTATTTTATGAGTCTGTGAGTAATGCCCCACGCACATGTCATGGATATTACAAATCAGCGCGTTGAACCATAGAAGCTGAGGTTAGAATGTATACGTATAGTCCTTTCGTCATGATATCCTGGATGTGCGGGGATATAGATCATCACTGTCAAATTCCCTTGTGCTCATTCATGTCTTATCTCCAGACTTGTATCTCACTGAACAATATGTGCAAACTTTTTTACCATATTGTTCTACCCTGACGGAACTCTTTCTCGGGATTAATACTTGTGGCCACAAGATATTTCGAGATATAGTCTCGGAGCATCTGGATATCTAACTCACTATACGAGCTGACGGATCCCATATCTGTACACATCAGACTCCATAAGTATCAGACCATACCCAGCGACACCCAGTGGTCACACTATGAAAGGTCTGTGATATGTGTGGAACCAAAGTATGGTGGATCACTTACAAGCCCACTGTGGCACTCAGGTCAAAGGACCATAGATACTACTCAAGTTGAGAGGACCCTCCGTTGACGGCTTACATAGGGTGTCTATTGGAGGCCCTCATAAGTCTATCCCATATCCAGTCCTAACTGGATACCTATATGTCAATACGAGCTTCAAGTTTACGGTCGGCTAGAAATGACTATCTATACCCTATATGTATGACATATGCTGATCTATATATAAAGGTATCCATCGACATATCAGCATCGACAGAAATAGATCAGGGATAATTGTTTGAGAACATACTTGCGTAACTAACATTTTCTGACACTCGATTGCAACTTTTACAACTATGCAGTTAGTAGTATATTCCCAAGTCTATGTCCCATTACAAACAAGGCTCCAACTCTTGGATCTTCACTGAGTATTATAACCAGTTAACACTTAACTGTGCTACACATTTAACATTTATATCTCTTAGTGTGGCTTACTATGAGCCTTTATTTAAACTCCTTTAGATCTAATCTGAACTTCTTCAGATCGTATAATGTCTGTAACGTTACATTGCATAATACCATATATATAGGTATTAGCAATTTAATGGAAATGTATACTTGTAAAAATACACAAGTATATGTACATTCAGGGATGACACGTGAGCACTAACCCTAGTAAAAATTTCATGAACCCTCAGATCTATGAGTTGAATTTATTTCTTCTAAAAATAACAATTGAATTTCAAGAGAAATTAAGCTAAACTAGTTCGTTCCAAGGATATTGAACTTGGTAAGAATCCTGCAACCAAAGAAGAGTTAGGCCATGTTGAAATTGTTTTGGTAATAACACTTTATAGCTTAAGCCAATGATGACCACAAAAGTGAAAAGAATCAAAAGGTAATGAAAAAATGATAGAGAATAAAGATAAGGTTTTTTAAGTGCATTGAGAGCAAATGAAGCTTTAAAACTCACCTAAAAAGGTCTAAAGTCTAAAGTTTATAATGTGTAAGGCCTCCCTTGCCTGTTTTAGCTCAACATTTTAGACCCTATTTATAGGGTTACAATATGAGTTCAATACGTAGTCATAAAATCCTATTAAGATTAGAAAGCATCAAGATTTTTCATTCTTTAATTCTTGTATTAGATTTTACCAAAATAAGATCAGTTGTGTATTATTGAAGTTGTATTTGTAGAAGATATATCGAATCTATAATTCTCAATGGCAAGTTAGTTTTAAGATGTTCATGTACGATCAAGATGGTTGATTAGATCAATGAGGGTACTTGATGGTCGATTAGATCAAGTCAATTTTAAGATGTTCATGCACGATCAGGATGGTCGATTAGATCAATAATAGTACTCAATGTTGACTTGTCAGCATTGGAAACTTTATAGGTATACTGCCCTAGATTAAGTAGTTTTCGAACTTTATTTGATGTGAATGACTAAAGTCCTTAGCTTGATAGTTTGAGAAGGTACTCGGGATTGGGTATCATGTCCCTAAGCCCACATTTCATAATTATGTGCTTATAATGATGACGAGACTGATTGTTTTAAGCAGGCACCAAAGGTGCGTTAAATGTTGTCTACCTTTTAAAAAATGTATGTTGTCAAGCAACTAAATGAATAGTTGCCCCTTTTTGAAGTTGTGAGCACGTGGCTTCATCTTAGAGCATTAAGTGCAAATCAAATGGCTAAGGTGTGTCATTTTAGGGAATAAGTCAGTTCAAAGAGACATTTCATTTTGAAAGTGCTTCAGTCTTTAGATTTTAAGTTCAGCTACAATCACTTCTAAGGACCATATATATATATAACTGTTCTCTTTATTCTACCACTTTTATTTTATTTAGTAGTTTTCAAAAGAGAGAAGCTTTAGAAATTTAGAAGCCTTACATACTTCATAGCCTATTTGCATATGCAATTCATCTTTTACTTTGTGATCTTTACACAAGTAAGTATTTCAGTGTTGTCTTTTTTATCTTTTGGTGCTTTATTTCTCCTGTTGTACATTTTTCCTATGTTTAATATTTTCTGAATTTGTCATTTAAGGCTTGACTGCTCATATTGAGTCCTAAAATTTAAGCATTTCATCTTGTCAGTTTATCTAGGAAAACTTTTTATAGGTGCATTCTTTATTTGTTTAGATGTGAAAATTATGTCTTTAGTGGATGACTTCTAGTCCTAAAATGTATCTGGTCATAAGTCTAGTTGTTTTAGTGAGAGCTCAGTTACTGACAGTAGCTCAGTTAAGAAATAGATAATAGGAGTGCTTATAGGATCAAATGGATTCGGGGACTCAGATTGAAAGTGAGAAAACATGTTCGATGAAAGGATGTTGCAGAGCTACCTGAGGGTCCTAGTGATTCTAAGTGGAAACCCAATAATGGGATGCCATCTCAAGTTCTTTAAGAGCCAATAAGGTTTTTTTGCCAGATGAGTTTGCCTAAGAAAAAGAAAAGAGTTCGTTCATTAGATTGACTGTGAGGTCCTCTTTGAATTAGATTGCCAATCTCTTTATCCTTCGACTGTGTGCAAGAAGGATCTTGTTGAATTGAGGAGAAGGTTTGACATCCCAGAGTCAATTACTTTAAAGGTTTCTTAGGAGGATGAATATGCAAGTGAACCACTAGTTGGGAAGGATGCCATCAATCCACCTTTTTTTTTTTTAGTTTAGGTTTGAGATTGCCTCTTCAACTCTATTTTATAGATATGATGGCTCATTTGAATTTGGCATAGTGCTAGTTGAATTTGAATTCCTTTAGGATATTTGTTCGTCTTTATATTATATGGCATAAGGCTGGCTTTGACGACCATATATTTCTTAAGATTTAAAAAATATATCAAAACAAGGCAAATGTCGATCAACAAAAGGGGTTTCACTACCTAACTGTTTATAATAGAGAGAAGAGGATCACCTCTATGGAAGATTTACCTTCAAATAATTCTAGGTGGAAACATTTTTGGTTTTCTGTTGGTGGGGAATGAGGCAAGAGTATAAGGGATTGTTCGACCTTCAGTTATGTCCTTGAGTCTTTTCTAGGAGAAGTCTTTATTTACTTATATTTTTGAGCTGTGGGGTCATCATTTTTATTGTATTATAATAATTTTTGTTCTTCATTTTCAACCATATATTGGTTAATCAAGCTCGATCTTATAAAGGAGGAGAAGAATCAGATTAATAGTGTTGTTGTGATCTTGGTGGTATTCACACCTCATATCCTTATTTCGTTGTTCGAGCGAGATTATAGAGGCTCTTAGCTCCTTAAGCAATTCTTTCCCTTTAATGGCTTTAAACATTACTGCTAATGAGACAATCAAGGGAATTCACTTTTTTTTTTGAACTCTCATTACTCTAGAGGAAGTCCTCTTTGTTCAATCCCCCTTATTCCCCATCGAGGTTGATCTCTTCAAGGATATTTCGACTCCATTAGTGGCATTCTATCTTTTCGTCCTTGAACCATCTTCATCTTATGAGACTTTTTAGGTTTGTGAACTTGCATTTTTCCCCGAGTATCTATTATTGCTAACCCCTTTGTTGTTTCTTCTTCTTTAGTCTTTATGTATCAGGGAGTTTTCTCATAGGAATTACATAAGTTGAAATCAGATTCTCAAACAAGTAGTATTAAAACTAGCTTAAGCTTTAACCCTATCTTAAAGGCTTTTAATGTGACTGACAAATCAAATGCCCCAAGTTGAATTACCTTATGATGAAACTGCTCTATGAATCTTCTTAAGCTTTCAATTTGACCTTGCTTGAGTCGTTGTTGTTGTTGCGAATCCTTAACCTTTGCAGACTCCTGGAAAATGCTGGATGAACCTTTCGACTAGTTCCCTGTAGGAGGAGATACTTCTCTATCTCAAGTTTAGGTTTTAGAGGAGGACTTATCTGCCTAGGTTCATATGGAATAGGAAACACATTTTTTCTGCCTAAATTTGACAATTGACAACGGGTTGGTTATCTGGTCCATGTAATGGTATGGGTTCGATGTGCCTTTGTAAGTTGGTAAACTTGGCAGTTTGCTAGCAATTCTATACCTATAAGTTTTTCAGTAAGATAGGACTTTCTTTCCCGTTCTATTGCTTTTAGGGGTAGAAATTCCTACCTTCTATCATTTTCAAGGAGTTGGTGCAGTCGTTTGTCTATATCTTGAACTTTTTTTTTCCCCAAAGGATTTATAGGTTTAGGTGTTGAGCTCTATTGCTAGTTACATTTTCTATTCCTATTATTCTCCTTACATCTTCCTCGATTATGCTATATCTTCTATGCTTGTTTAATATTTATCTTGCATCCTCTTTAATTTTGCTACCTTTTTTATGATTGTTCAATATTTCTTTTGCATCCTTGTTGATTCTGTTACCTTCTCTGCATCTATTTAATATTTCTGTAGTGTCTTATGTATTTTTTTCCCTTATGAGCTCGTATCATTCGAGCATTATTTTCACTCAAATTATGCATATTCCCGCTGATACTTTGGTTTGGTCTCAAGGTACTCAAGTTTTTGATCTTTGATCGAACAAGAGTATAGTTACGATTTCCTTGGTACAACCTTCTGCTTAAAGGGAAAATATCTTATTTGAAGTATTTTGCTAGGAATCCTTTCCTCTTCTATTCGCAAGTAAGCCAAGGTGGTTCGTGTTTCCCTTAACTATCACAAGGGTGCTTCTCATATTTAAAAGGTTGTGTTGTGGTTCGATGGTCTGTCAGGGTTTTGCAGTCCTTTGTTCTTACACTTCTCTAGTACTTCAATCATCAAGCCTTTTAATTCATCTCTATGCTATCGTGATCTTCTCAATTCTTCTTTCAAAACTTCTTGCCAAGTTGGAGATCCTGCATTTTGATATGGCACGTTATTATTTTGAACTTTTTGATCGTTTTTTATTTTGATTTTGTACTCTATAGTTTTCATCAATCCATAAATTCTGCCTACTATTCCAAGCGATCATGAAGCATGTAATCATAGTCTTTGAATGCATGTTTCACATTATTTTTGTCCTTGTGCTTCATGAATTTTTGTTTGATCCCTACCGACAACATCAAATTGTTGACCCACAAATTTTGTTAACTCTTGGATTAATGAGTTGAATTTGTTTCTCTTGAAAATAATAACCGAATTTCAAGAGAAATTGAGCTACACTGATCAACTCTAAGGAAATTAGGCTTATTGAAAATCCTAAACTGAAAAAAGGTTAGGCCATATCGAAATTTTTTTTTAGTAATGAAACTTTAATGCTTAAATTAGTGATGACCCAAAAAAAAAGTGAAAAGAATAGAAAGACAGTAAAAATGGTGACAAAAAATAAAGATATAAATTTTTTAAGTGTTTTGAGAAAAGCTTTAGAACTCACTTAAAAAAGTCTAGAGTCTAGAGTTTATAATGTATAATGCCCCTTTTGTACCTTTTAGTTCAAAAGTTGGACTATATTTATTGAGTTGCAATATGAGTTTAATATGTAGTTATAAAATTCTATTATTAGAAAGCTTTGAGATTTGTCCTTCTTACTTTTTTGTATTAGAGTTTTACAAAAATAAGATCAACATTTCTTATCCATATATAATTTATATCAAAATTATTAAAGTTATATTTATAAAAAATATATTAAATCTGTGATTTTTGGTGATAAGTTCGTTTTAAGATGTTTGTATATGATTAAGATAATTGATTAGATTAAAAAGTATATTAGATGATTGAGGACGATTCTAATAAGATAAATGTTACAAGCCAGTTGAAGGATGTCTGTACACTCTTGTAGCTTCTAGACCCACACTCATGAACTCAACTTTGTAAGCTACATCATATACACTGAATTTTGTAATACGGGATCCTATGGACGAAAATTCAAGAGGAACATATAGTCATACTGTTCGCACAAATGAGTCATAATACATGCAAGACGTGTAGAACTTTTTTTTAATTAATATTTCTGATTTTTTTTATTACATTCTTAAAACATAACACATAATAAAAATTTTAAAACCTACAATTAAAAAAGAAAAGAAAAGAAACAAAGGGTCACCGCAGAGACAACTTTACAACAGTCGTACCCGAACGAGTCTATTTCATCGCATTTCTTTTCTGTTTACATTTCTTTAAAAATAAAAAAAGTAACATGATGAAATTTTATTAAAATAGACAGTCAAGAATATGATGATCGTCTTAGAAAAGATTATTTCCATATTACTCTATTTAAAAAATGTAGCCATGCTAGGAAGTAGTGCATATATGCATGCATATGGGTTTATCTGGAATCTTTGATTTAATCATGCAAATATCATAATTATAATGCAGTAAGTATGATATAATATGGTCAATTATTGATATTATACGGTCAATTATTGACATAATACGGTCAATTATCTTATACATTACGTTCTTTGACAGACTTTGTTTGGTTAGACTTGGACACAATTAAATATGATAGAGACTGGATTCCAACCTGCTCTCTGACATGTCTGTGACTCTTGAGTGTTTTTGCCACTTCAAATTTTCCTGCCGACCACTCCTAACCTCATGGAAATGGGGCAATTATGATTAGATTATATTAAATTATTAACTTATTCAATATATCTGAGGATTAGGCACTTATTATGCGAAATACAACATAAATTATGAACCATTGGAATCATTTAATTTTTTTTTTACATGTTTAATTTCATCTCTAATTTGCATCAATCATATATTTAAGACTAAGATGTAAGCTTATTATCTTAATACTTGAAGTATGGATCGCAATGTTGTGTTGTTAAATATGGTATTCTAATACTTAATAAGTTATATTTCTAGAAGCACAATGTTACAATTTTGGGTGAGGAGGAGTTCATTTCGTGCAAGAATTGTGTTTTTTTTTTGAGTGCTCTTGATTTCCTAAAGATGAACTACATATAATATATGCAAGTTTTTTTTTTTAATTGTGGAGGTTGAAAAGGAAAACTTGATCTTCTACTTCTCAATTGAAACAAGAAAGCGATGTAACCCAGTTGTCACTTGGCATGAGACAATTAATAAAGCAACTGGACACACTGGCCGCAACCAAAAAACAAAGAAACATAATTGATTACAAGAATGCAAATATCTTGAAGTTGCTCGATCCCATATCTTCACTTTTAATCACCTTCCGCATTTTAATCATTCACCACATGCAAGGAATCATTAAAAATGCTCTTGCAATCACAATTCACTAAAAACATTCAGCTTTCATCTCATGATTTTATCATTTATTCTTTTTTTTTTTTGATAAGATACATGAGAAAAGATTGGTCGGCGGTTTGTAATTTGTAATATTGATGTTTTTCTGATCATGAGTTGTATTTATTTTTAGTAGATATGACATTTTTTCACTGTTTTTTTCCCCAACTTCTCTATATTGTTTAGAATGTTTTGGGATAAAAATATTACCATCCAAGTTTTTTTGTTGGGTTATTATGCATAAGTTAATAAGATTTCTTTTCGTGACCATAATTATGTCTCGCAAGCATGCTGATTCAAGTTGACAATAATTGATGAATATCATGACAAATCCAAAATTGTGGCCTCAGCCTTCAGTTATTTCTTTAGTTCTTCAATAACCCTTGATAACTTCAGACCTAAGTTAAAGCTGTTCATTTTATATACAGTTTTTTTTTTTTTTGGTTTTCAAACTTGAGATTTGAATTGACGGTATCCATGATATTCAGCTGAACTCAGATATTTGTCTCTTTCGTTCATTTATGCCCACTCATTCTTTAATATTTACATCATCAATCTGGCATTTAATAACTTTCAGCCCTTCTGCACCAGGCTTGAACACAGGCGAGCGAGGAGACTGAGGCCATGTGCATAATGGAAATTTGGAATGGGATGTAGGTAGTTTCATTAATTGATTGTCTCAAAATTTCTACATTTGCGGCAGAAATTTAATGGCAATGCAATGCAACCCATCTGATAAATTTTCTAATATTGTTGGCGGTTGCTACCATTTATGTTTTCTAATTAAAAAAGAAAAAAGAAAAACTTGTGGCAGAAATCTAAATATTATTTTTTAAAACCTAATTATTTTTAGTTAAAAAAATCAATTGTATCATATATTACTTTTAATAAGCTTTAATATATATAAATACATATAATTAGATCAATGACTTATGTAGGAGAAATTATCATTCTCTATGTGAGATTAGGTTAAAACAAAGAACTATAATCAAGTTTAATCGTGAATTTTAATGTCTTTGCATAATAGAATAATATGTATATCAAGTAAAATAGTAAAAACTTAAAACAGATAATAAAGAGTACAACACAATCACTTATGTAGTTTGGCCAATTGCCTACGTCCACGGTGGATCTAAGGATCTTAGCATCTTTTATTAACTCCCTAGAGGTTTTACAAAGAAAACCCAATGAATAACCCTCAAAAGGACCTAATGTTTAGTGTACTTTTGCTCTACCACGAGTAATAAACACCTAAATGATAGTTTCACCCTAACGTACACAAGCACTTAGTATTTACCCAATTCTTCCTGTTGGGATTTGTGCTTACGTGCCATCCCAAAATGTATAAATATTTAATGATAGTATTTATACAATTATCATTTCTAATAAAATCGTTAATATTATTTATAAATAAAATGGTAAGATGTTTGTAACGTTTTAGACATTGTATGATCTGAAGGAGTTCAGATCTGTTTTAAAGAAGTTTAAATCAGTGCTAAGAGTTAGCAATGCTAATAGTTATAAATACTAAAAGTTAGTGCTATTAAGAGTTAGTGATGTTAAGAGTTAGCATGTTCATATAGTTAGCAAAATCTAAGGAGTTAGAGTCTTATTTAAAATGGGACAATGACCTGAGAATATATTAGTAATGACATAGCTGTAAAGAATTGTAGATGGTGCTAAGAAATGTCATTATGCATGTTCTCGAATACAACGTTCCTGATCTAATTTTATCGATGGAACCCATTAAAATAGATTAGTGTATATCTATATCTGGTGGATTCAGATGGTTAGTCTTAGCAAACCATGAGCTTAGTGGAAGCTCGTATAGAGATGCAGGTATTCAGTAAGGACTGGATATTGAACAGACTCACGAGAATCTCCAATAGACATCTTATGAAGCCGTCAATGGAAGGTCTTTCGAATTGAGTAGTATTTATGGTCCTTTGACCTGAGCGCCACAGTGGGCTTGTGAGTGATTCACCATACTTTGGTTCTACGCATATCAGAAACCTTTTATGGTCTGATTGCTGGGTGTCACTGGGTATGATCCAATGCTCATGGAGTCCGGTGTGCGTAGATATGGGATCCATCAGCTTACATGAGTGGGTTGTATATCCTGATACTCCAATTTTGTATTTCAGAAAGTCTTGTAGGCAAAAGCATAATCCTCGAAAAATATATTCCGAAGGAATAAACAATATCACAAAAATATTTGTGGATATTGTTTAATGAAATATAAATCTGAAGATAAGTTCATGGTTGAGTAAATAGAGATTTGACGGTAATTATTTATATCTCTGCTCTTCAAGGATATAATTGATGGAGGGATTATACGAATATACAATAACCTCAACTTGCATGGTCTAACACATTGATTTGTAATATCCTAACGTGTGTGTGGGACATTGTTCACGGACGTATGGAAGAGATCCATATGACAAATCAGGTGTGAACCTAGAGAGTCTCACAATATGAAGTATACTCGTTGCGCACTAGGGTAGTGGATTAGATCCAAAAATTCGATCCAATGAATTTCAGCAAAATAGAACAATTATTTAGGGATCCATTGGGATGTACATTTGTCAAGACTTAATTGTTAAGTAAATCACTCAATTAATTAACAAGAGTTGTTAATTAATAGAATATTAATAAGTGGCAAAATTTGTTCAATGATTTAATTTTACCATTTAACGTTGGTAGTAAAAATTAGTAAGGTAAAAATTAATTATTCAAAATTATTTTGCATAATTAAATTATATATTATTATTATATTATTAGATATTATTATAATATATATAGATCATGGCATTGTATTTTAATATAATGAGGGTTCTAAATATTGGCCATTTATTTACCCATTATAATTAAAATAATTATATTTGTTAGATAAAAATTAATTTTGGTAGCCATTATTCTAGTTTTTGGTTAAATTAATTCTAAGTGGGAGACAAGCAATAAAATTGGTGGAGCACTTAATTTTGTTTAATCAAAATGTTGAATAACAAAATTGATTTAGAAAAACATTTGAATGATTCATTCAATTTTAGGGAGAGAAAAATTCGGCCAAAGAAGAAAGGTAAGAGAGAGTTTTGAGTTTTGATTTTTCAAGTGTTGAAAACATATAAAACTTCTCTTCATCTCTTTCTATAATGAATGACCCAAAATGAATAAAAGAAAAATAGAGAAAAAGATAATTATTTTAGAAAAGAATTGTTTAAAATAATTATCATATAGAAATTATTTTTAAGAATTAATACAAGAGTTGTATAGAAAATATTTACCATCTCCATTTAAGAAACAAACTTGTATTCAAAAGAATTTGAATACATGTTGCTGAAAATCCTAAAACTAAGCTACCATTCTATCCCCTTAATCCCACTAAAAGTTATGGATTAGAATTATTCAACATATACTTCAAGGTGAGCTCTTCACATGGATAGTTGGAAGACTTGAAGAATTTGTAAAGTTACTTTCATTAGGTAAGTGTTTTACATTATGTTATAATACAATATTGTTCATCATATATATATATATATATATATTTTGTATAATAGTTATACTTGTTCATATATGCGATATATGTGATTAATTGTTAAAATTGGTGTATTTGTAACGTGCTTCTGCTATATATAATAATTTTTAAAATTATGTATACACTCGTATGTCACACACTCAATCACCAACACTTCCATTTCTTAGAGTTTCTCTTAATGCTTGATTTCAACCTAAAGGGTTTACAAGTGTTTATATATGGATTAGTGCCTACTAACCCTAATCCTTATTGGAGTAAGAGTTCATTATTTTTTAAATCCAAAATATCCCAAAACTCAGAAATCCGGAACAAAAATAGACTCAGCCCGTTCTGACGCCACGGTGCTGGTAACCTGGTGCCGCGACGCTGGGGTTCTAATCTGGGCGCTGTGGTGCTCAACCCTGCACCAGTTTCCGATCATTTTCTTTGCTTTCCTCGTATTTTCAAGTTCTGTTTCGCTTCCCCATTCGTGTCCCATTCATCCTAGACTTTTCCATACGTGTCCCACACATTCTAGACTTCTTATAACCCTCTTCTTTGATATTCATCTTAATTCTTGTCTAAACAAGATTATTAAATCACCAAATTTTCAATAAACCATTCCTTGATTCAAAATCTTTCAAATAAGAAGGCTTTTGGATCCGATCTACACTAATACTCTATCACTTAGAATGGAGTCCAATTAAGTCTCTACCAAGACTTAACATTCCCTGGGGTAGTGACTTTAGTTTCCAAAGGCATTCGTGCATCTATCATAGGGTATAGATGCGTTGCACTCATTTTCAACCCTCATAACCTCGATGAACACAGTTTGGATGTCGCCTAGTAGTCTGCATTACCCAACCACATAGAGCCCTTCATTGTGTTTCTCACTCTCAAACCTTATAGATCCTTTCTTTACCCTCAATTTTTCTTTTTCTGCTCTAACCGAATACCCCTCCTCAAATTAGGAACATGTCGTTTACCATATAAGTCCTTAGTTTCTTCACCTTACATCCTTAGCCTTATGTCACCAACTCCTATAATCTCACAAGTCATGTTATTCCCTGTTAGAGCTTTACCTCTCTTGGCTTTGTAGTTGGTAAACATTAATTTTTCGGGACATATATGGATGTTACACTCTAAATCTAATATCTATTTACCAGCGTACTTTCCCTTTAAGGCTATCAACGTGTCTATAACTTTATTATCTTCCCCAAAAGTACCAATTACAGTACACCCTCTTGGCCTTTTGATCCCGGACAATCCTTCACAAAGTGTCATTCCTTATTACAATGGAAACACTTCTTGGATCTCCTCTTTGATTAGTTGCCCTTCTTCCATTGTGCAAGCAATGCTGCTCCACTTTCGGATTCAAATATCTTTATCAATTCTTTTGAATTCAATGATGCCTTAATGTCATTCATCGTTAAGGACTCCTTATCATACAACAACGTATCCATAAAGCTCTCATAGCTCTTCGATAACGAACTTAGCATGAATATGACATTGTCTTCATCCTTAGTCTTGATGCCCAATTGCTCAAGACTTATGATGATCTTATTGAACTCGTCAATGTGGGCTCTCAATGAAGATCCATCGTGCATAGTTAATTGATGTAGTTTCTTCTTTACAAAAATTCTATACTTCTTCTTATATAATGCCTCGAGTCTCTTCTTTCGCACCAAAGTGATTTCTTCATCACCAAATTCTCTTAATACTTCATCACTCAACGCTAGGATTATAGTGCTATGAGTCTTTTTCTGAATCGTGTCCCAATCCTTTTGTCCGGACTTAGAGGTTGTCGTCTCTTCGCTAGTTAAAGAACTAGTAAGGCCGAATCTTGCCTTTTCTTCACTAGTAGAGCCTTTCCTTCACTAGTAGAGCCTTTCCTTCACTAGTAGAGCCTTACCCCATTTCCTCCAAAGATTGAAGTCATTCATCTCATTGAACTTCTCTATTTCTTACTTGATTGTAGCCATGGTTTAAATACCCCTAATGTGTATGATCAAACCTTAGCTCTAATACTAATTTGTAGGAGGAATCACTATTCTCTCCATGAGATTAGGTTAAAGCGAAGAACTTCAACTAAGTTCAACCTTGAACTGTAACCTCTTTGCGCAATGGAATAACATGTATATAAACTAAAATAGTAAAAACTCAAAGCAAATAATAAAAAGTACAACATAATCCCTTACGTGATTCGGCCAATTACCTACGTTTACGGTGGATCCAATGATCCTAACCTCTGTTATTAACTCTCTATAAATTTTATAAGGAAAACTTAATGAAGAACTCTCAAAATGACCTAATGTTTAGTATACCCTTAGTTTACCACGAACAATGACTACCTAAACAACAGTTCCACCCTAGCACACACAAGCACTTAGTGTCATTCCAGTTCTTCCCTCTTTTAGAGTCTCTTTTAATGTTGATTTCAATATAAATAGTTTATAAGTGTTCATATAAGGGTTATTTCGTGCCTACTAACCATAATCCTTATTATAGTAAGAGTCCACTTGTTTTATAAAGTCCAAAACTCAAAAATTCGAAACAAAATCGAACTCAACTCGCTCTGGCGCTGCGGCACTGAGGTTCTGATCTGGGCACTGCGACGCTCAACCCTGCACCAGCTTCCGCACCTTTTCTACGCTTCCCTAGTATCTTTGAGTCCTGTTTCACTTTCTCCTTCATGTCCTACACGTACCAGACTTTTCCACATGTGTCTCATAAATTCTAGACTTCTTGTGACTCTCTTCTTTGATATTCATTTTAATTCTTGTCCAAACATAATTGTTAAATCACCAAATCTTCAATAACTTAAAATATATTAAATCTCTCTTATTAACACCAAATTTAAATAAAAATATTGAAAATTTGTGTTTGATAAAAACATGAATATAAATTTTTTAGAGAGCCAATTTGAAAAGCAATAAAAATATCGTTACATTCATAATAAAAATTATTTTTATGTTTAACATAATTACTAAATTATTAAAAGTTTTTATTTTTTTATGTAAATATTTAGGAGTACAAATTATATATTGTATATTATAGGGTTACAAATTATACATTAATTTTTTACATCTCATTATCACATTAAAGATAAAATAGTAAAGATTAAAAAAATACAGTAATCAATAAAAATAAAATTTAGGAGGAAAAGTGACAATTTCCTTTATCAAAGTAAAATTTAAAATCATTATCGAAATATTAAATAGATATATTTTTTTCTGCTGACAACAATAGATTTTGTTCTTTATAATTAGAAGGAATAAGATGATTTGTTTCATTCCATTTCTGATTTTAAAGAGTGAGTGGAGGTCATTAGATTCAGAAAATATAGTTATCTTCATGATCCAATAATTGTATATGAACTTACAACAGAATTTATATGATCCCATTCGATAAAACGGAATCTAATATCTGATTTAGTTTAAGAACATTGAAATATAATGTGATTTCAAATTAATTGATTTAAGTTATTAACATTCTTTTGATTTTCACTATTACTTAATAGTGAGTGCGATATAAACTTTATATCATAAAAGAAAGAGACAGAATTTATCAATTTGGAGGCAGTCATGGAAGTAGAACACTTTTTCCGAACATAGCGTGCAATTACTGTTGCTACACTTTAAGTACTAAGCCAACACGTTATGGGTTTCCTTGCCTATATCTACTTTGAAGTAGCATTTGATTTTAAGAATAAAAAATTATCGAGCACAAGAAATTGAATCAATAATGATTGGTTTAAGTGTTTTTGTTGAGCATCAGAAGCCTTGCTTAATAAAATTTATCGAACATGATATTGGTGTTTGATAAAAACACTTGAACCAAGCGTTGTCAAATATGGCTTAAATGCTCAACAATGCATCAATTCTTTGATTGTTATTGTCAAGTATTTAAAGTCATACTCGACAAATTTTACTAAACACAAAACAATGCATTCTTTTAAGTGTTTTTGTCGAGGACTAATATGTACTCGATAAAATATGTCGAGCAAGGCGAATTGAGCTTGACAAAAGCACTTGAACCATGTATTGTCGAACTAAATTATTGGGCTCGATAGTGCTCAATAATTTTTTTTAGCACCATCAAACAAGATTTTTTTGAGTCAATTTACATGAAATTGAATTTTTTTTTTATGATTTAAAAAAATTCAAACATCATAATATAAAATAATATATATTTTTTCTAATTATCCAACTTACTAATATATTTTTATTTTAAATAAAACGTAATAAGTGCTGTTTATATTTTATTTTGGCAAAAAATATGAAAGTTCATCTAAAGGCAAGGAGAGCTTGAATATTATATAGTTCAATTAGATATTACATTTGAACAATTTTGTGTTACGGCATTTAATATTTTTTGTGTTAACTCAATCGAGTATATTTTGGAGGTGAAAATATCTTTATCATTAACAACACATACAAAACTAACACGCATAAAAAATAATAGACACAAGTTTTTGTTTGGTGTGAATCGAGGTCATATGACAAAGGACAATATTTTTACTATTTTATACATTAAAATAAATAATAAAGTTCCTATATTACCTCAGATAGTTACACATAAAATTAGATTGTTGATCATGCTATCATTTGAATAACATTATTTTTCATCATATTACAAAGAAGACCCAAGTTTTAATTACTATAATAGTGAATCCAATATGGTGAATGGGCTAGATGATATAATAGAGAGGATAGACAATGGAAACAACAATGATGATTTACATAAAAAAGAAAGTTAATAGAAACAACATTTCAGCTCATATTCAAGTGTCACGTCTTTGGCTTAGTACTTAAAGTGTAGCAATCGTAAAGAAGGCTTACATCTTTAATTGAGATTCCTAGTATTTTAGCTCGACAAAAATTGTTGAGCATTTCAGCTCTGCATTGTTTTTTAGCACACTAAATGTTCGACAGATTGCTAATCTTCTCTTTCAATTTTCAAATTATATTTTTCTCACAATGCCATATACATCTCTCAATACATCATGAACAATTTCAATAATACAAAACACTTTTTATTAAGTAAAAAAAAACACACACACACACACACACACACACAAATCGTGTATTATAACAATCGATTTATATATATTTCGGCCTAACCTTAAGTTTATTTCACCAAGATTAATTTATGCTCCTAAATCTGTCAAAAATTTGTGTATTTTGTGATTTGCTTTTAATGAGATTGACTAGTTGTAATTGATTTTTAATTTATAAGAGAATGTGTTTAGAGAGAGTTGAAAGAGAGAGTTGGGTGAGGAAGTTAGAAGAGAGAGTTGGGAGAGATTGCTAGAAGAATGATTAATACAACATTAGAGATATGAAGGAATTTTTGTCTCATACCCCATTTTAAACTAAAATAATGAGAAATTGAGAAGCTTGGCTAAAATAATTAAAATCCCTATTTTTTTACTATTTTGAATTAAAACCAAATGAAACGCTATAAGTTATTGTGATTGGCTTGCTTTCTCTATTTGTTTTATATTGCTTTAATTTTTTTATTGACTGTTGTCTTCCTTTGCTATTTGAAAATGATTTTTCTCCTCCTATAATGGCCTTGGGCCTAAACACAACTTTGTAATTTAGTTGACTTTGAAGAAGAGATTATCTATTAGGGAGAGACTCAAAAAATAAGGGCTTATTCCATCAGATGATTGCTCTTTTTGTGGTAGTAACAGGGAGACAATTCAACACTTATTTTTCCAATGCAACTTTTGTAGTGAAAACAAGGTCCTTATGGCGTGTCAAATGAATCAATGCCCAGACAGATGGTAACATGTGATCTCTTTTCTTTGTAAGAAATCTAAAGGTAAATCTATTCTCAGCAAGATCAAAAGAGTCTCGTTCTATGCTACAATCTATTTTATTTAGAGAGAGCGAAATCAGGTGGTCTTCCATCAGAAAACTCCTTCTATTAGTGATTTCTTTTAAAATATTAAGAATATTGTCTGGATTAGATATATAAGTACTGTCAATGGTCAAGGGATATATCACATTGCGGTTGGGTGGTGAATGTCTCTAGACTTCTAAGAGTTGTAATGTATTAATTTTTGTCCTTTGATTCTACTCTATATAATGTTTGCTGGATTTAACATTAATATTAATTCCTTTTACTTACCAAAAACAAACATAGGCCATTCTATATCGGGATTAGTATACTTGCACATTATTCATTGAGAAGCACTATTTCAACCCCAATTTCCGTATCATCATCCCCATATTTCTGAATAAAAACTTGAAATTATTTCATTTTTTTACTAGATTTCAACACACCCTTTTTCAACTTCATCTTCTTCACTCTCATCACCACAAAACTCATCTTTTTTTTTTCTCTCGTCTCTTAAAATTAAATTATCATAACGATCTAACTTTGAAAATAACATATCAATGCAAATTTAGAGAAAAAATTTATAAACTCTTTGATTTAAAAAAAAAAACAATATTTGGGTTTGCCGAGCTATCTATAAATAAAGGATACGATAAATATTGAAAAATATTTTTAATAAATTCTCTTTTTAAAAGAACAAAATAATGATATCACTAACATTCTTAAATACTTGTCAAAGCTTTACCTTCCATGTCTTTCATTTTTCTATTAAAAATAATTTCTAAAAATCTATTTTTCTCAACCCATTTTCTCTCAAGTAATTTGTTTTATAAAAAAAAAATTGAATTACTTTTCAAATTTGGGAAGTTAATGCTGAAAAGAAAAAAAAATGCAATTTAGAGATAACCAAAATAACTTTTTATTTCTTTTTTTTTCTAATCAATTTGATGGGATTGGAAATTTATAGGGTTCAGTGAGAAAAACATTAAGAGTTTTGTGGTCTTCTTTGATAATTTCAATGGAGAATCAAAATTAAAAATGATCAAAATGTTATTATAGGGTTTCATAAGATATAATCGAGGTTCAAATAGACCACTATTATCTATGCGCATGCTAGGTATTTGCTTATAGGCTTAATAAGAGGCTTCTATATTTTATAAAGGCTAGCCCAAGACCTATGTGTCTAATTATTATTATTATTCTTGACAAAATTTTAGCTTTGAGACAAATTATTGTATTAGAGAAATAATTAAATAATGAATATAAAAGAAAGAAGTAACTAAAATAATAAAACATTTATTTTTTTTTGGTAATAAGCAACATTACAAAGGAATGTGTATGTATTTATATTGACCAAAGTCGGCCCCTTGCCACTTCTATTCATCGATGACTTTTACTGCATAAATGGCCTATGAAATAATGCCATTTATTCACAAATGTGTAACTATTTCATTAAAAACTTTATCACTAAAATTTAATGAGATAAAATCCGATTAAAAAAAAGAGTACGTTACACATTTGTCTAATATAGTTACAGAAATTCTTTTTTTCAAAAGTATACTCCCTCTCAAAGTAACATTTATCTTTGATAATTTGTTTAAAAGTTGATTATGATGGAGTTTAAAAGCACCAATCTTATAAATTATTGTTTAAAAGTTAATTCTGTAGAAGATTTGATAAATAGATCTATAAAGTTATTAGTGGAGAGTATCTAGCTAACATCAATTTTTTTTTACTTTTTTACGATTTATGTACCTGCCTTTAACTTGAGTAATGTAAGCAAAATTTCTTCATATATATCTTTGGAATATCTCTAGCAGAAGGTAGACTGTATGTGCTTTGGATGTAATGAGTGATAGATTACAGTCTTATGCATTCCTTTATTGCTTCATGTAGTGTAAGAATCTCAAAGTGATTAGAAGAGATAATGACAAAAGTTTACTTTATGGATCACCATGAGATTACTATATTATTGTTAGAAAAAATATATCATTTTTGCGAGTGAACTCTGTGGGGATTAGTGTAATATTCGATCCCTATTAGTAATATAGATGCCCAGATTTCAGTATAAAGCGATAAACATATCGTAGGGTTACCCGATTCCAACCCTATTATAAATATTTTTGTTATGTACACATGAGAGGTATTAGACCTAAATTGGTAATTTCACACTCGGTTGGAGCGTCGGACGGTCATGGAATAGTTTTAGAAATTTTTTTCTATTGGCTTGGAAAAGAAAATTTTAATTTAATACATGAATTTTCATATAAGTGTTATCTATGGAACAAGCCTTTGTTAAGAAACACAATTCATGTATTAGAAAATAGACCAGTTAGAGACAAGTCCATGGATTGCCAAGTTGAAAGTCTAGTTAGTTTCTTTGACTATTCTAACTAAATAGTTAGAAAGGAACTAATTAAATGCTTCCATTTTTTACCAATGGAAATTTAAAAATTTAGGGTTAGTTGAGGGGTAAATTGGACTTTTAGAAGAGCACTATATAAGGATGAAGTGTGTAAAAATTTGGCTAAGTAAAAGAGGAGAGAATTCGGCCAAGGAAAGAAGATGCTGTTACAGTAAAACCCAAGGCTTTTTCATGAATTTTCATATATGATCATGTTAAAATAAAGTCAAATACAAGTTCCTAAGATCAATTAAAGCTTCAATTTGTGAAAAATCCAAGGAAAAGAGGTAAGAAAAGCATTATTTGGTAATGGTGATGTGTGAATTTTTTAAGATTACTCAATTAATGTTTTTATGTGAATTATTGATTTAGATTGCGTTGAATTCAAGTGTGGAGCTTAAATGACTCATCAAAGTAAAGGAAGTAGTAATGTAAGAATTAGGATTTGATGTGATTTTATTGTAGAAACTTCAATTGGATGTTATTAGGGCATTAAAATTAAATTGGCTTGATTTGGATGTCATGGAACAAAACATTGAGAAAAGAAATGTGTTGGGTGGAAAATGATACATTTGGCCACTTAGAGAATTTTAGGGTTTGAGTTGTGCTTTGATTAAATTGTTATGTATAAATAATTTATTGTATCAATTGGATGTATATGGTTGATGAAAAATTAAAAATGAAGAAAATGAGACATAATTGTCCATTTTGCTAAGATGAAGGGCAATTATGTCCAACCAAAATTTAAAAGGTGTTAAGCAATTTTTATGGTCTCGAATGGTGAATTAAACAAGAGTAAATAAGATTGAATGACTTGTAAATGAAAAATGGAAAGTGGAGTCCATCTAGGCTTTGTAAGCCAATTAGGGCGTTTACTAGTTTAAGTATAATTTTAGCATTGGTAATGGTTATAAATATCATTTGTGGCATGTAGGTGAAGAAAATTGAGAGCAATAAAAAGAAGGAAAATTTTCGGAGAAAAATTGAGTTTGAAGCGTTTAGTAAGTGAAAATCTGCATTGTTTATTTTTTTTAATATAGTTTAGCGCATTTGAATTTTATGCTTTATATGATCCAAAATGCTTAAATATGATTTACAGTCTTTATAATACTGTTATAATGATAAAATTTTATGTTTAGTTGAAAAATAGATTTTTTTTAAAATTATTAAATTAGTTTTCAAAGGCCATTGGTATCCTCAAATTAATAGTGTGGTGATGGTTTAAGACCTAGCCAGTATATCCTGTACACATGAATAAGTATTGAGGGGCGTGTCACTAACTTCAGAAAGTCGAGTTGTCGAGTCATATGAGTCGCTTTATATGTACGGGGTATTGTCTCGCTATATATAGGCAATGTAGTATTCCATTGAATAGCCGGTGAGATGTCTTTAGATTGTCACAATGGGTGTTGCTAGTTTAGACGCCCTGTGACCTATTCACATGTGCAGTACTAGTTTAGTCGCTGCGTGAGCATAGAGCTTTAGGGTTACCATTTGACGCAGTTTAGAAGAAAATGGCCGAGCGAGAGTTTTAGCAATTTTTGAATTACCGAGCACATATCAATGTTTTATAGCTACTATGTTTTACATATGCATATTAGCTACTATGTTTTACAGATTTTGGCAATTTGTTATAGAAATTATTAATAAAAACTGCTTGACATGATTTTATCAGCATAAGATGTTCAAAAACGGCTTTATAGTTTTACAATAGCTTGAAAAGCATGTTTTAGGTAGTTTTTCAATATTTAATACTTATGCAAAATCTTATTATGTTTTACAGATTTTGGCAATGTTTTACAAAATTTATTAATAAAAATCGCTTGACATGATTTTATCAGCATAAAATGTTCAGAAATGGCTTTATAGTTTTACAATAGCTTGAAAAGCATGTTTTAGGTAGTTTTTCAATATTTAATACTTATGCAGAATCTTATTTTTATTGAAAATTGTAAATGCATTCATTGAGCTTTTTTAGCTCACCCGTTTTGTATTTTATATTTTCTAAAACCTTTTCCAGGTACATGCCTTGGTATGCAAGTTGTTGATTCTCCTACGACTGATTAGTGGGCTAAGTCAAACGTTCATTTTTTAAATTTAAATGTGCTGAGTAGCACCCTCTGAATTTTTCTGCATAGGAGATATAAAAATTTGTGCATATTATAAATATATTTTGAACAACAAGAAATGGTTTCGATATTGTGGTGATACTTTTCACTTTTCATTAGTATGTAAAATTTTGCGATTGGAATGAAACTGTTTGGGTTGAGTTTGGATTTGATTTTGGAAGGACTAGAGGTCTTATTTGGAAGTTGAGAAAACTATTTGAATAGAAGTGTGATCTTTATTGTAGGTTTTGGTTTTTGAATTTTTAGAAAAATAGAGGAAACTCTATTCATTTTTTTAAAAATAAATTTTGGTAAATTATCTTCACAAATATTTTGGGATTTAGTTAATAATAGCAAGGATTAAAGAAGAGTTCGCCTCACAGAATTTCTCACTTTTGATAGTTAGACTATGTGAAACTTCCGTAAGGGTGCTCAGCGAGGCTCATCAAGATCTACAGTAAAGGGTTTCGAGGCTGATCTTGTCAATTAGATTAATACCTAATATCTATATAACCAACTAGACCTGAATTTTTTTATTGATTCATTGGAATAAAGTAATCTTAAATATGTTATTCCACAAAGGTAATGTAATATATGTTTGATATTATTTCAATGACGTTGAGTTGGAGTAGAACTAAATCTTGCCAAAAACTTTATTACAAATTCTCGTTTGATGTATTGGTTAGATGTAGTAAAACATCAATTGCATTGAGATATGATACTTTTAAAAAAATATTTTCTTATCATCTTCTTTGGGACAAAGTGGATCCATTTTAGGATCAAGAAACTAACAACCATAGAGTACTTAATGAAAGAGCTTTATCCGTATTGAATTATTTCAAAACCTTTTCAATATAAGTAGATTGATAGATAAAGATTCTGTTTAATTTATACTCAACTTGTAGGCCAAGACAATATTTTTTTTCCCCAAGTATTTTATTTTAAATTTTTCTTTAAATACTCTACAGTTATTAGGAGCTCTTAAAGAGTCCTAATTAGATTCATATCATCCACATGTATAACTATAATGGCATATTGAGAATTTAACTTCGTAAGTACACATGGACATATTGGGACATTAATATATTATTCATTTATCAAATATTCACTTTGGTGGAGATTATTTTAGTTCATATAAAGATCTCTGTAGCTTGATTGAATACAAATTAAATTACATGTTTTAAGCATGTTAAATTCTTCAAGAATTTTTATATCAGTATCTGTGTTAAGTGACACATATAGGTAGGTTTTCACTATGGTCATAAAATGCACATTAAGCTTTTATGAAATTGCCAAGCTTATGAAAAACTAAAATGTAATTTTTTTCATTAAGGGGGGATAAGTTTTACATAATCAATACTGAGTCTTTGTGAGAAACTTTAGGCAATAAGTCTTACTCTATATTTGATGACCTCATTACTTTCATTTTATTTTCACACAAAAACCCATTTTTATCTTATAGGTTTGACATTTTTAGGTGTTTAAACTATAGGTCCAAATATTTCATACTTAGCTAGAGAAGTTAATTTTGTTGGAATTATTAATTTTTTATTAAAGCCAATCATACCTATCTATATATTTATCAACAGTTTGTTGCTCAAAATCATCATTCATGATTTATATAGCTACTGCAATGAGATATACCATTAACAATTATTTCATCATATTTCTCGATTTCTCCCATGTATACATAATTTGTAGTATTTTCTTCATTTTTAAAGTCTTGACTTATGCCTCTTCATGGACGCGTGTTTCCTTAGGGACGCATATCTCTCCATAGATTATTAACTCTTCTGGATTTAAAGTCATTGATTTAGAGAATTTGGATTTATTTATAGTTCGAACATTATTTTCAACAGAATCTTGATTTTTCATTTTCTTCTTCTATGTAATAATATCTTTTGAATCAAGTAGTCTGTCATACTTTTGATGTGTAACAAATTATTCATTTGCTATCATAGAATAATCACCTAGGTTGGTGTATTGGTAGTTGATATGTATGACTTGATTATTTTTTATGCATTTGTAAATGCGTCTTGTAATTTATTTGCAATTTGTTAAAGATGAAAAATTCTTCTCACCTCATTTTTATATAAATTCTTCTCACCTCATTTTTATATAAATTCTTCTCACCTCATTTTTATATTAATTTGTGCAAGGATTCAAATAAGTTAAGAAAGTTCATGACTTACTTCAAGAGACATTTTTCTTTCCTTTAACGGTGGGAATACTTTCTCATTAAAATGACAATCCATAAATTGTGCAGTAAACAAATCAGCTGTTAAGGGTTCAAAATATCTTATAATTGTTAGTGAGTTAAAACAAACATAAATCTTGGAGCGACATTAGGGGTCCCATTTTAGAGTATTGTAGAGGTGTTATAAATATATATATATATATATATATATAACACAACTAAATGTACACAAATAGGATATGTAAGGCTGATGACCAAGTATAAGTTATAATAGAGAATATTAATGATATGAAATGGGTTTAAAATGAAATAATATTGCAGCATATAGAATAATGTGATCCCATGCAGAAATTAGTAACTGTGTATGCATAAATATAATACGTGCAATTACCTATAGTGGTTTAATAAGTGATTTTTCTAATCCGTTTTGTCTATGAATATGTGGCACAATATATTCTACATTGATTTCCACTGATTTACAATATTCATAAAATGTTTTAGATGCAAACTCACTAGCATTATCAAAATGTATGATTTTGAATGAATAGCCCTTAATTTAAATATTTGTGTGAGCAATCTACTTAATACAATATTTCATGTACATAGTAAACAAATATATGACCACTATGTAAATGCATCATTCAAAAACCATAAAATAATGAAAATGTCTACTTCGTGGATGGATTAGTTTGTAAATATCTCGTAGATCCTTTGTAAAAATGATAAAGACTAAAGACTAATCTTAGAAGGAGATGGTCTAACTATAAGTTTGCCTTATAAGCAAGTGGTACAAATATTCTTATTAGATAATAGAATCTTTAAGTTTTTAATAGGTGTCTATGAGAATTTTCGATAATCCTATGCATTATTGTTGATAATCGATGAATAAGGCAATTATGTCATTGTGTAAATATTTTTGAATCATTGAACTTTTGATTCATTATTGTATAGCTTTCAATTGAAATTATGGTTTACAATATAATCCAGATAATAAAGTCAAGAGATTTTCTAATATGCATTTCTTGCTTGAGACATTATAAGTAATTTAGAGATATTCTACATTACTTATATTTTAAGTCTCGTTGTGATATCTATTTTGATAGATATCTTTAAAACTAAGCAGATTTCTTTTAATTTGTCTGCATATAAAGCATAATTAATTTATAAGTTTGTTTCACTTGCTAATAAGATTGTCGCTCTTTTAAAGGCTTTAATCAAATCTGCAGGACTTGATATAATATTGAATTTTTCCTAAATCATTGTTAGTTTTGAGAAATATTTCTTATCTCAAAGGATAGTGTACGTAGTTACATTACCAGTCAAACAGACATCACAACTTTCCTTTCCAAAGTGGAAAATTCATTTCTAAAAGCCATTCCTTACATCTTTAAAGTCATTAAGATAATTTATTACCAAAAGTTACACGTCTTTGGTTTTGGTTCTTGAAAGGTGAACCATAACTTCCCTAACTTAAGTTTTTTTTTTTTGAAAGTTTGATAAGTGTCTCCTTAAAACTGAAGACTCGCATGTTAGTAATCTCCTTGTGGAACCTTTGGATAAGTCATTTAGAGACTCAAACTCTCCTTGCTTAATGTACATTAGCGTTAAAAGATCTTTAAGCCTGTCTTATATGTATTAGAATTGGAAGACAAATGCCTTGAATAATTGGTCAAAGCTACATATTGACTCTAGTTCCAAACTCTGAAACTAAGCTCTACCTATTTCATATAGAGTAAGGAAACATGCAATAGAACACGTCTTCATCCACACTTTAAATCAATATGTGGTCTATGTAGAGCTCTAAGTGAGCTGCTAGGTTAGTTATGCCCTAACAGTTGATTAGCTATGGCATTCTGAACTTATAGGCAAGAGAGCATTCCTAACCTCAACAACAAAGAGGGAGCTAGTCTCTGCCATAGAAAAAGAGTTCACCACAATGTCCTTTGCTTGGAAAATATCTTTAAGCTCTTGCTAAAGTTTATCGATCTTCCTCAAAAGCTTATTGTTTACCTTAATAGCCTTAACCTCATTACAAGCTTGGAATTTGGTATTTAGCAATTAGTGAATATTAAAGATCCCTCTTAAAAGGTTGCTTTAGTTCATAGTCCCTAATGCTTCTTTACTTACTCTCAGCACTAGATTAGAGCTTTTTGTTAAGGTTAGAGTGAGACTTTACCTGTTTTTCTACTATGAAAGGGCTCATAAGAATAGTGACTCCTAGATTTGTTATAGTGGGTATGGGCTAAAGTAAGCTAAATCTACCTATAACTTCATTCTCTATTTTCTTTCAACTGTCGACAACATTGGTCATCATACATTGCATATCCTTAGTGAAATTTTTAAACTACCTCTGAGTAACCGGGGCATCTTCATCAATTGGTGATTTGGTGACTTTAAGGTGTTCTTCTGAGGATGTTTGAGAAACCTTTGTATAGGCCCTTCTAAGTCCTTAGTAAATTTCTCTGTGAGAGGATTTTTTTATCAAGGAATCCAATTCTCTTGACATATTGGACATGATAAGGGCTTCAACAAGCTCTTAGTTAGTTAGATTTGGTAAAGCACAAGACATGCTTTTCTTGACAATTCTTACAAATGACGTCAGATGTTTGGGGCTTAATCTGTTCAGGTCTACCAGTGCCACCCCAAACAGTCAAGAGTTTATTGAGTAGGAAAGGAATTGATTTGTTGGGCTTGGAGATGTCATGAGTTGGGCTTGGATCTTGTTAGATGATATATGATCCGAGACTTAGTAATGGGTTTGCTGAGGACTAAATGAAGATGAAGTTTCACTTTAGGGCCTTACAAGACCATGTTAAGGGTAGGCATCAACAGGTGGCCGATGAAGGCCCTCTGATGCTCAAGTAAGACATTGGCTTAGTGTTAAGTGTTCTCTAATATTTTTAACTTAGAGAAAATATGAAGCAGAACATAGAGAGTGTTCTTACTAGAATTGATGTTCTTAGAGAAATAATTTAGTTGGGGCTTTTGGATAATTGTATCCTCCTGAGACTTGGATTATAATGAATCCTTAGATTGGTTACTTTTAGGAAGATCAATATTGGTTTAGTGAGTTTTAGAGGCTGTATCTTGAGTTTTAGTGGGTGTAGTGTTGATGTACCTCACCAACCTTAGACAACAATGATCGTCTTGAGATTTTCCATCGAGAACCTTTTATCTTTAAGTAATTGTCATGCAATACAACCTCCAGTTAGGCATTCAATGGGCTTGATGATGACGTAAAAAGAGATAGGGTTTTACATAAGTGTACACTATTGTAGAGCTATATAGTGATGTGGCAAGTGACTCGGTCATAATTACATGTCCATGACAATAAGACTGAGTGGTGACATGGACTGATGCATGGGTATCACTTGACAGATTTTGCAGGCCAGATTATAGAGGCCAATGGGCTTGAACTAGTGTTGAACCTTCTAGGATGGCCTTGAATTTGATTAGGTAATCCTTCAAGGAAGCTGGGCCTAAGGGCTCGTGTGGGCGTCAGAGTGCATCCTAAGTGTCAACGTATTTTTCCCCTAACACAAGTAATAATTGAATATAACACAATAATAGAAATATAACAATAAAAAATAAAATTATAATCCATATAATAAAGAGAAAAGGAAATTTGGACCTCTAAAGTTTTAGGAAAGGGACTTGCAGATCCTAGTATTTTAAAAATTTTTACTTACACCCTTGTCAGGTTATAGTTTCTATTAACTTTAATGGTAGAAAGGATAAAAATAGAAATTCACCCTCTTTTAACTGAAAAATAAAAGTTAAAAGTTAATTAAATGCTAGAAAGAGGACTTGAATCTTTGGCCTTATGGTTAAGGACCACACATTTTAATCAACTAAGCTATTCAACTTTATGATTATATATGGGTTTATAAATCTATTAATACATTGTCCTCAAAACCACATGTTAGTGATTTGAAAAATGTCATTGACAAGGTTTGAACCCTAGTTACTCACATGACAAGTAAAAGTACTACTACTAAGTTATAATAAATTTTGTTGATATAATGTCAAAACTAAAAATACAAAAAACGTGAAACAACAAGACCACCCTAGTTGCTCACTGCCCGCCATTGAATATCTATTATTTAACAAACAAAAAGTGAATAAAATTATAAGTACCAGAGATATATTGATTCAAGCCACCGTGATCTACCGCGGATGTAGACAATTTATTGAATCACATTAATTATTGTATCTTATGTGTGATTTGTTATTTTCTCTATTGTTATGAATGGTTTTTTTACAATTTTTTAATACTTGTGGGTGAAGACTTTTGCAGAAAAATCCCAATAATTGGTATTAGAACAAAGGTTATTCGATCATGATATCCCACAAGTATGAAGTTGAAAATTTTAATAGGAAGAATGATTTCAATTCGTGGAAGGTGAAAGTGATGGTTTTATTAGTGATGAGAAAAAGCCAGGGACATCTAAATCTGACCTTGATCATAAAAAAATTCAGAAGAAAGCCTATAGTACCATTATTTTTTCATTTAGTAATGAAGTACTGAGAGAGGTTACTAGAGAGAAGATTGTAATTGGTCTTTAAAAGAAACTTGATGATCTATACATGAAGAACTCCTTAAAAAATCTTCTTAAAATCAAGAAGACGTTGTATCAATTGTCCATAACAGAGGACACTTTGATTAAAGACCATATTAGTACCTTCAATAAGAATATCAATAATCTTAAGACGATATAAGTCAATATAAAAGATGAAAACAAAACCATTATCTTGTTGAATTCTCTACTAGATAGATATAAGTACTTCGTGGATACACTTATGTATGGCAGAGAGACTTTAACAGTGACTGATATTAAAGCCTTGTTGAACTTAAAAGAATTGAAGAAAAGATCAGAGTTTACTAATACTGCAACAATATTGATTTCAAGGGGTAGGGTAGAGAATAGAGATGAGAAGAAAAACCATTTAAAAGAGTGAAAAGGCAAATCTAGAAAGTGTTTTGGCTGCAAGAAAGAAAGGTGTTTCATAAGGGATTGTTTAGAGAGAAAGGGTTCTTGATTGTTAATTACTAACCTTGAAATTGATGAAAAAATAATAATAACCTAAGTAGAGATGGCAAAATATTCCATTGGGATGGAAACCGGTGGAGCCCCTTTAAATGAAGTGGGATATAGTAATTTCTATGAAAATAGAGTGAGGTATGAGAAAAAATTATTTTTTGAATTATCAATCGGGGGATAGGATTAAGCCTCCCCGTCCTGTTTTCTATAAATATATTAAATATAAATTTTTTAGTATATATTTGTATATTAAATAATTTATTAATTTTATATTTTATAATTTTTGTTTAACTATGACATGCTTTAATAATATATTTTATTAATAAAAAAATAAAATCCCTAAAATTTACTTTTTTATTGTAACTGACAAAAAGACTTTTGTTTTTGAGTTGATCAGCTATTGATTTTAATGAAAATATGAAGTAATTAATAAAAAAATCAATGATATTAAACACTAAAATATTATTTAAATCATTAATTTAATTTAATTTGTTATTTATTTAAAAATTTGCTTACTAAATACTACTCACATTATTGAAAGATATTGTTATATTATTCTAGTTTGTTATTTAAATTGTTTTTAATTATAATATAGATTAGAATTTTATATTGTTAAAATTGTGAATATAATTTAATATTAATAAATAAGAAATAAAGAAATGGGACAAGAATGAGAAAGACATTTTCTGTATTGGGAATTTTCTATCTCTGTCTTGTTAAATTTTTTTAAAGAATGGAGTGAAGAATGGAACTTAAAATATAAAAAATAAGATAAGGTCCCATTAACATTCCTAAACTTATATATGATGCAAAGACCTAAATATCAAAGTTTTTAGCATACAAATTCATCTAAAATATTGTTCAACAAAAATAATTTATCCTCCTGATCATTGTCTAAATCCTAGTACTTCGTCTCAAGCAAATAACCCAAAACGAGCAAGCACACAACAATTCAGCAAACCTATACCTTCCTTCTTTCTTAATCTCAAGGCTAAAATATTTTCCTCAAACTAAGAAAAGAGCAGTGCTAGTATTAATTATGATTAATTTTGATTGTGTTGTTGTTACTTTTAAATTAATAATTTTTTTTAATATTTTATATTTATTATAATTTTATTATCACTTATATAAATAAAAATAATTAATTATTTTAAAAATAACTATTTATGCAATCACAACCGATGTTATTATTATTCTTGAAAAATTAAAAAAAGAGACGTTAGAGATGATAACAATTACCTATAAAAGTGTAATAATGGATAAATAAACATTTTACAGTATTACTAACAAAGAACTGATCCAATACAGAAATTGTTCCCCTTGGATTTAGGACTGTATATCCTAAAGGCTTCGATACTTAAAGCTTAAAGACTTCATCCCATAAGGCTTAAATGATCTCTATCCATAAGACCGAAGAAGAATATTAGCCAAAAAAAATATCCTTGAGTTATAACACTTTTTTTTGAGCTAGTTAGAACATTAGACACAATTTGGCTATCTTGTTTGGTTAGACCCCAAAAGAGAAAGCAATCTACACTCTCTTCAAGCTAGTTCGAATATTGGTCATAACTTGGCTATCCTGTTCGATCAAACTAACAACCCTTGAGCTGACCAGCCATTTGTCTTAATTTGCTACCTTATTCCCTTAGACTCCAATTAAGGAACAATATCTGCTCTTATTAAGTACAGGTCAAAACTCAATCACCTCAAAAATCAATCAAAGTTCTTAAAAGGATTTAACTTATGAAAGTTCCTAAAATTACAATACAAGTCCTACCAACGCTACGGGTTAAACCTACATTTTCATCTAATAAATAGGGAAGAAAATTAGCATAGGGGAGGATTATCATTATTCTTGTTGCACTTGATATTATATTTGGCCTTATTCTCACATACATGAAAAAAAAATCCCTAAAAAAACACAGACTAAGCCATCTAGTTTTCCCTTACTCTTTTGCCTTATTTTCCTTTTTTTTTTTCCTGACTTTTGTTGACTTAAACATCAGAGTGTTTATGCTGAAAAAACTTATAGTCCAGCCTCATTTTTCTTTGGTTGCAGGATTATCATAGATGTGTTTGTGGGGGAAGAGTGGTTTAATCTAGTTCAATTCTCATTCCATCCTTGACATCAAAGCCAAGCTTCTTAAGAAAAAAAATAAATTCAACTCGTTAACTCCCAAGTTACCAAATTTGGGGGTCAATAGTTTGACGCTATTTATGGAAAGTAAATGACATAGCTATTAATAATCAAGTAGAAATATAAAGGATAAATAATCAAAAACTACCACCACTTGCTCTATGGCTGCACGAAATAGCGAACAAGCCTCACTACCAGATGAGAATTTTAGGTTACATAACCCTGATAAATCTGTATAAATATAACACAATGACAACTCACACCAATAAGTAGAAATGCCAGCTTGATAGAAAGCGCTGGAAGAAGAATTATGAAAATCATAACAAGAAAGGAATGAATTGAAAAAAATGATGGCAAAACTTCTAAAAAAGTCCAACAATCTAGAAGGATCACAAGAATCCCGTTACAATTCTGAGTCACAACAACACATCTTCCCTCTAATGAGTGCTCTCCCAATGGCAAAGGAAGCCATGAATCCTCATTGATTTACCCAAAAATAAAAAGAAAAATGAGTTGTGGCATAACCTTCTGAAAGAGAGAGTCATCCACCAAGCTGACGGTCATGCCATGGCAATTATGACTACTCCCCTAACTAGTTAAAGGTTGGAAACTCAGACCTCCTTGAGAAAAATAATGCCAATCATGATTTGGAGGAAAACAATGCTCGAACAATAATTGACGGACTCAAAAGAAACAATGGACAAACAAAAAAAGCCTAAGAAACCTTAAATGGGAAAAAAGAAGGTAACCAAATTAGATGAGACACTAGAGATCCTTTGAATAAAAACAAAATTAACATTAAGATTGATGAGGGTGCGAGAAAGGTTCTCGACAGGATCAGATAATGTGAGCATAGTGATATCATAACTTGACATTCAGGAAAAAAGATCTACTGGTCAAGAAGGCTCAAAACTTAGACAATTAACTGCACAAACTCCTTAAGAATAAGGAAAAATAGTAGCTCTCCTCACCGAAGAGAATAGAGTGGGAGAGAAAATCTCATTTTATCGATGAACTTAGAGACATTGAGCTACTGAAGGGATTCAAAATGACAAACCTCTCAACCTATAAAGGGACAATAAATCCATATTATTACATCAACTAGGTGATTGACTTGTTATCGATTGTCGAACTTAGACAGAAGTAAATATGTCGACTGTTCCATGTTAACCTCAATGAACAACCCTTCTTTGGTATATAAGTCTAAGACAGAGAAGCATTCTTTCTTTAGTGAATTAACCAAAAAATTCATCCTCACCGTCTATGATAACTTAATCAAGATAATAGCGAGAGCTTAAGGGACTTTATAAGTGATCCAACTCAAAATGTTTGACTTACTAGTTGCGTTATAAGCATTGAAATAAAGACTCAGAATAAATTTGTTCTGGTACTTCTTATTAGAAAGCTCGTCTACTACATATGCAACTGCTCATGAACAAGCCCTTTAATACATCAAAATTGAAGATGGAGAAGAAGATGAAGAAGCAGCAGTAAAGAAGGAAATTGAAGAAAATGCATTAGAAAAGCCAAAAGGCCAAAAGCTCATAAAATTCCTTGAAAGGAGGGCAACTTGAGAATAAAGATCGAAGACTCTATACAGAACAATAAAGTTGCCGCAAAGGATCCACCTCAAGAAAATAAGAGGGAATAAATAAAAAAATCCCCTTTCCCCCCTAAAAGTGGCAAAAATATAGGAAGATAAATATATTCCTAAGAAAGCTCCATTAGCAGACATTTTCAAAGGTATCAAAGAAAACAGTTTACTTAAAGAGCCAAAACCTCTCTTCAGCCCAGACATAGAAACAAAACTAAAAAGTGCAAGTTCCACTAAGAAAATGCCCATACCACCAATGAATACACAAATATATAAATTCAAGTAAATTGGCTAATGAGAAATGGATATGTAAAAGAATTCAGAGCCAATATCAGACCGCCAAAATCACAAAATGCTAGTAAAAGACTCAAATGGATAGAGAAAAAATTATTCTTGATTCTCACTGGTATAAGATCAAGTGATGTGTAGCACTTTAACTACCAAAAAAGAGGATGCCAAAGATGCTAGTTATCCCTATGATAATGCATAAGTTGTGAATATTCAGAGAGCTAGGATGAAAGTGAATGGAGTATTTATCGGCACAAGAAGCTCTATTGATATAATATTTAAAGAAACACCTAGTGAACTCTATTGGGATTTGTACTTACGTGCCATCCCATTATGTATAAATATTTAATGATAGTATTTATACAATTATCATTTCTAATAAAATCGTTAATATTATTTTTAATAAATAGTATGATGCTTGTAACGTTTCAGACATTGTATGATTTGAAAGAGTTCAAATATGGTCTAAAGGAGTTTAAATCAGTGCTAAGAGTTAGTACATTAATAGAGTTAGTAAAATCTAAACAGTTAGAGCCTTGTTTGAAATGAGACAATGACCTAAGAATATTTTTATAATGACATAGCTGCAAAGAGTTACAGATGGTGCTAAAAAATGTCATTATGCAAATTTGTTCTCAAACATGATATTCCTGATTTAATTTCATCGATGTGGGTTTATCGGTAAAACTCATTATATAGATTAGTGTATGTCTATATCTGAATGGTCCAAATAGTTAATCTTAGCAAACTATGAGTTTAGTGGAAGCTCGTATAGACATACAGGTATTCAATGAGGACTCGATATTGAATAGACTCACGAAGACCTCCAATAGACATCTCATAAAGCTGTCAATGGAAGGTATTCTAATTTGAGTAGTATTTGTGGTCGTTTGACCTGAGCGCCACGGTGGGCTTGTGAGTGATCCACCATACTTTAGTTTCACACATGTTAGAGACGTTTCATGGTCTGACTACTGTGTGTCGCTGGATATAGTCCAATGTTCATGGAGTTCGGTGTGCATAGATATGGGATCCATCAGCTCATATGAATGGGTTGTATATCATAATGCTCTAAGATTGTATTTCAAAAAGTCTTGTTTTTCACAAGCATAAACCTCAGAAAATATATTCTGAATGGATAAACAATATCACAAAAGTGTTTGTGGATATTATTTAAGACAATATAATTTTGGAGATAAGTTGATGGTTGAGCAAATAGAGATTTGAAGGTAATGATCTATATCTCTGCTCTTCAAGGATATATATGATGAAGGGATTATACAAATATGCAATAACCTCAACTTGCATGGTCTAATAAGCTAATTTGTAATATTCGTAACGTGTGTGTAGGGCATCGTTCATGGACGTATGGAGGAGCTCCATATGAAAAATTAGGTGTGGACCTAGAGCGTTTCACAATATGAAGTGTACTCGTTGAGCATTGGGGTAGCAGACTGAATTGAATAATTCGAATCAATAAATTCTAGCAGAATAATAATTGTTTCGGGATCCCTCGGGATGTACATTTGTCAAGACTTAATTGTTAAGTACATAATTGAATTTATTAACAAGAGTTGTTAATTAATAAAATGTTAACAAGTGGCACAATTTAGTCCATGATTTAATTTTACCTTAGTTTTATCATTTAACTTTGGTAGTAAAAACTAGTAAAGTAAAAAGAAATTATTCAAAATTATTTTGAATAATTAAATTAGATATTATTATTATAATATTAGATAATATGATAATATATATTAATCATGACCATTGTATTTTAATATAATGAGGGGCCTAAATGTGGACCATTTATTTACCTAATGTGATTAAAATAATTATCTTTGTTAGGCAATGATTTATTTAGATGACCATTATTCTAGTGCTTAATAAATTAATCCTAAGTGGGAGACCAACAATTAAATTGGTAGAGCACTTGTTTTTGTTTTATCAAAAAGTGTTGAATAACAAAAATAAAATTTGGCTAATAAATGAATATATTATTGTAATAAATTGATACAAAAAAATTGAACAATTTTTCAATTTGGAAGTGCAAGAATCGGTTAAGGCATGGAAAGGTAAGAGAAAAATTAGTTTTTGTTCTTTCAAGTATTGAAAAACATCAAAAACCTTTCTTCATCTTCTTCTCTCATAAATGGATCAAAATTAATAAATCAAAATGGAGAAAGAGATTAGTAATTGTAGACAAGAGTTGTGCTAAATTAATTAATCTATAAAAATTGTTTCAATTATTTAAATAAGAGTTAGATGTAAATGTTTACCATCTCCATTTAAGAATCAAATAATTTGTGTTCAAAAAGTTTGAATACATGTGCTGAAAATTATAAAACTAAGCTATCATTCTAGCTTTATAATCCCACCAAACCGTTATGGACTAGAATTGTTCAGCATTCACTTCAAGGTAAGCTCTTCAATTGGATTGTTGGAGGACTTAAAGAATTTGTGAAGCTACCTTCATTAAGTAAGTGTTCTTTACATTTTAGTTTTATGTACACAATTGTTAATCATATATAAGTTGTTGTATAATAGTTATACTTGAGCATAAATGTGATATATGTGGTTAAATTGGGTGTATTTGTTAACATGCTTCCACTACGTGTAGTAATTTTTGAAATTACGTATACACTCGTTTGTCACACACCCGATTTCTAACAAACTCAACATTAAGGATCACAAAATTGAACGCATACAAATTTCCCTCTATAGGTTTAGAGACAGCAGTGTAATATTGTTAAGAGTTGTAAGCTTGTTAATTTGTATAGGGGAGAAAGCCTATAATAAGAAGATGATGATTAACTTTGTCGTGGTCAACCAACTAATACCATACAAAGTAAGACTGGTAAGACCTTTTGTGATAAATTTCAATACTGCCATGTCTATTCAGTATCTAAAGCTCAAGTTTCTTATTAGAGATGGAGTAAGAATCTTCAGAGGTGATCAAAAAATAGTCAAGAGTTGTTATGCAACCATCTCCAAGAGAACCATCTATATCACCACCATAGACCTATATAAGGATAATAAATTAAAAGCCCCAAAACTAGTAGGTAACTTGATTCCAATACCTATCGAACCAAAATCTCTTGAGAAGACTATAAAAATAGGCTCGCAACTAGAACCAAAGATGAAGGAAAACTTGATCTTTATAATAAAAGAGTTCTCAGATATCTTTGCATGGTCACATGAAGACATCTCAAGGATAGACCCTGCTCTCATACCACATCTGCTAGTAGTCAATTCACTTTTTAAGCCAGTTAAACAAAAGAAACGAATCTTTAATCAAGAAAGGAACGAAGTTATCACAATTGAGGTCAAAAAAAGCCTGAAGACCAAATACATTTGAGAAATCCGCTATCTCGAATGGTTAGCCAATGTAATCATGGTTAAGAAAGTAAACGGGAAATGGAGAATGTACGTGGACTTCATAAATTTAAATAAATCTTGTCCTAAAGATAGCTTTCTACTATTAAAAATCAACTAGCTAGTAGATGCCATAGTATGATACGTTATTCTCAACTTCATGAATGATTCTCAAGGTATAATCAAATCAAAATATTTCTACTAGACCAATAAAACACTTCTTTCATTACTCATCAAGGGACGTACTACTGTAAGGTCATTCCATTCAAACTAAAATATGCTAGTGCCACCTACTAGAGACTCGTTAACAAACTATTCAAACTACTGACCGGGAAAGCATAGAAGTCTATATAGATGACATGATTGCAAAGTCTGAACAAGTTGAAGATCATATAGATGACTTAAAGGAAATCTTTTTAATCTTAAGAGAATAAAACATGAAGTTGAATCCCAAATAATGCACTTTCATAGTCCAATTAGGAAAATGCTTAGGCTTTCTGGCCATTAAGAGCAAAGACAAGACAAGATGGATAATGTAAGGATGTTTTTCGGAGATTAAAAGAATACTTAACTCAACTACTCCACCTCGTTTACTAAGAATAAGGGACCAACTAATCTTGTACTTAGAAGTCTTAACTCAAGCAATAAGCACAACACTAATTAAAAAAGAAGAAAACATCCAAAAACTAGTCTATTTCACTAGCAAAGCATTCACTGATCTTGAAACTCACTATTCCCTAACAAAGAAGCTAGCTTTATCATTAGTTACAATCGGATGAAAATTAGAGCCTTATTTCTAGGCCTATGTAATAATTTTTCTTACAAACCATCCTTTTAGATATATCATAATCCCGACCTTTCTGTATGTCTCATCAAATAGCAATCAAGCTCAATGAGTTCGATTTACAAGATAAGTCGAGATCAGCCATTAAAACACAAACCCTTGCTAACTTTATCATTGAATGTACGTATGGAGAATAGATCATAAAAGAAACACCCTACAAAGAATCACCAAGTACCCAAAAAAAGGAAGCTCCCCATTTATCAACCTGGACACATTTTATTGATGGAGCTTCAAATTCAAAAAGGTGTAGTGGTATCATTTTTATCAATCCAGAAGAAGATGAACTCAGGTATGTAATTAGATTTGGCTTCCCAACCACTAATAATAAAGCCAAATATGAAAGCTCTCTTATTGGATTACAGGTTGCTTGAGCACTCTTTACCAAGAAAGTCATTGTAAGAGTGATTCACAGCTCATTGTTAATCACAAAGGATACGAGGTTCAAGGAGACCACATGACTGCATACCTCAAGATAGTTAAGACAATAAAGAAGTAACTATCCAACTAATACCCAAAGACATTATGTTGGTCAATCCATGACCCAGTTAGATAGACACAATGCAAGACTTTATTGAAAAAAGATTTTTGTCAAAAAATAAACAAGAAGCACGATAGCTAAGGTACTTAGCAGCTTGTTATACCATCATCTATGACATCCTTTATTGATGAGGGTACTTCCTTCGTTACTTAAGATGACTAATTCTTTATAAAGTTGAATGTGTACTTCGTAAAATACATGAAGGAATTTGTGAAAACCATTCTGGAGTAAGTTCCAAAACCTTCAGGATAGGCTATTTTAGCCTACTACTTTCAACAATGCTAAGAAGCTAGTTAGAAAATACAACTCATGCCAAAAGTATGCAATTGACATCCACATTCCATCAAATTTGAGAATAATAAATAGCCACTATCCATATTTATAATGGGGGATCGACCTAATCGGCCCTTTACTTCATAAAAGAGGATTAAACTAAATATGTAGTTATTATTATGATTACTTCACCAAATGGATAGAGGCCAAGCCCTTAGAAAACACTATAATAAAAAGAACTTAAGAATTTGTGTGGAGAAACCTAGTTTGCATATTTGGGATACCCCATCTATCATCATAGACTATGATAAACTATTCGATAATAAGAACTTCAAAGACTTCTTTAAGCGGCTCCAAATCCACCTTTTTTTTTGCCTCACTAGCCCATCAAAAAATGAACGGACAAGTTGAATCCTTCTATAAGCTCATCAAGACGTTACTAAAAAAGAAGCTGACTAATAAGAAAGGAGCTTGGGTTGATGAGTTATAAAATGTTCTATAGGCTCTTTGAACCACCAGTAAGATAGTCATAGGAGAAATACCCTTCTCTCTAGCCTTTGGCAGTGAAGCTATGATCCCAATAAAGATACGGTAACCTACTCATAGAGTACAAAATTTTGACAAGGAGAAAAATGTAGAGCTCATAAGAGAAAGTCTAGACTTTATCATATAAATGAGGGATATGGCCAAAATTTGAATTACTGCTTATCAGCACAAGATTACTTGATACTACAAAAAACGTGTCCAAGCTCAAGAACTCCCAGAATAAGACCTGGTCCTAAGGAAAATATTCCCAAACACAAAGGATCCAATAGAGAGAGTCCTCGGACTTAACTAGAAAGGCCTTTACAAAGTACTTAGAAGAGTTTGACTATAGCATATTAATGGGAGAGTTATCAGAAAACTGTGGAATGTTGAACTCTTAAAGAAATATTATCCATAGATATATTATTCTATTGCTTAGAATAAAATTTCCAATAAAAGTTCTTTTTCTTTTATAAGTATTTACATTGATAAGGTTTAAAGTTATGACATTACCTAAGACCTTAGCAAAAGAAAAAGACAAAGGAGACATGAACAAAGCAAGTACACTAGAAAGGATAATTCTCCTTTATTGTCATAAATTTTTTACCAAAAAAAGAATGAAGAGAAGGAAATTGGTCATCAAAGGCATCCTCTTTATCGTCAGAGACACGCATCATATCATCCAACCACTACCGTTCTAAAGCTTTCTAGAGGTGCCTATAAGAAAGTGGAAATAAATAGGATAACTTGATTCAAGCTGTAGTTTATTGACTATTAGGTCGGTGAAACTATCCTCATAGCTAAAGTAAAATCGGTAGTTAAAAAAAAGGCGTTACCAAGTTGTCTACATATTTTTAATTGGTCTACGATGTCATTATAGAGAATCTCTACCCTATTTCCTTAATCAATATCAAATTTCTCTTGCCATTTTTTTCAGTTTTTAAGAATTTATATACTCATCATCATCCTCCACCTTAGTAGATTTTAGCAAATTTCCCTGTAGCTAAAGTTTTTACTGATTTAAGGAAAGCTGATATCAACAGCATTATCAACACGCACTTCAGCTTTCTTAGCACGAACATGCACTTGAGAACCTCAATAAGCTCTTTCAAAGATTTCACTCGATCTTTTAGGGGCTTATTCTGCCTCATCAATTCAGAGACCTTGTTATCAATAGAAGCAACTGAAAGTGCATGTTTTCATAAAAGTGCATACATGTGTAATGTTTTCATCACTAGGCAATACACATGTTATACATACACATTAGCACAGTAGAACTAGAAATCTAATTTTCTAAAGCGATAAACTCATTTAAATTTAAGTCTTTCATTATAATAATGAAATAGAGATTGAGAATTCAGCTTGTCAAGCCTTTGGAATTTTAACTAGAGTTCACCTCGAAATGAATGCGTTGACAATTATAGGACTCAACGATGATGGGCTTGAGTCACTAGAATAGCAGCTTCAAATCTAGTAAATTGTATTTAACTCTTAACCACAACCCTAAGCTAAACACTTTAACTTAGATTAATTTTGTTTTTAGAGAATCAAATTATTTTCTTGTTGTTCAACTATTGAACAATTAAAACAAATCTCACCATTGCTTAAATGGAGGCTAGCTAAATTAGAAACAAGAGAATGGCTAGTTTTTCTTATCAACACTTGAAAAATAAAACTTGTCATTTTGTTCTTTAAAGTGGCCGAACTATAAGCTCTCAAAAATGAAATCAACAATTCATTTTATAAGCCTTTTACTTTTATTTCAATTACTTAACACTTAAGTAAAATCAATGGAAGCCTTTTGCATAAGCCATTTGTTCTAATTTAATTACTTAACATTTAAGTAAAATAAAACCAAACTTGTTACATAAACCATGTTATTTTACTTAATCTTTAAGTATACTTAACAATTAAGAAAGCTTATTTTTAGACTTAGATAATCAAAATAATTTTGATTTATTTAATGTTTAATTACTTGTCCAACAAACAAGGATATTTTGATAATTTTTATAGTCAAATAATAAATGGCTTACAATGTGCCACTTATCATTATCCCATTGGTCAACAATGTTTGTTAACTAATTGATGTACTTAACTCTTAAGTCTTGATAAGTGCACATCTCGAGAGATCTTGAAACAAATATTCAATTTGCTAGAATTTATTAAATCAAACTATTCAATCTTATATGCTGCCTTATGGCACAATGAGTACACTTCATATTGCAGGACTCCCTAGATTCATGTCTGGTTTCTCATATGGAACTTCTCCATATATTCGTGAATGAAGCCCTACGCACATGTCACAAATATTATAAATTAGCGCGTTAAACTATACAAGTTGAGGTTATAACGTATACATATATTCCCTTCATCACCTATATCCTAGAAGAGCTGAGATATAGATCATCACCGTCAAATCTCTATAACCGTGAACTTATCTCCATATTCGTATTTCGATAAACAATATCAATAAACACTTTTGCGATATTGTTTTACCCTACGAAAAAATATTTTTTTGAGTTTTATACTTGTGGCCATAAGATTTCCTGAAATATAATCTTAGGGCATCAAGATATATAACTCATCTATATGAACTGACAGATCCTATATCTCACACGTCGAACTCTATGAGCATCAGACCATAACCAGGGACATGTAGTGGTTAGACCATGAAAGGTCTTTGACATCCGTGAAACCAAAGTATGATGGATCACTCAATACCCCACCGTGGTGCTTAGGTCAAAGGACCACAGATATTACTTAACTCGAGAAGACCTGCCATTGATGGCTTCATAAGATGTCTATTAGAGGTCCTTATGAGTTCGTTCAGTACCCAGTCTTTACTGGATACCCACATGCTTATACGAGCTTCCACTAAGCTTATAGTCTGCTAATACTTACCATCTGGATCATTCAGATATAGACATATACTGATCTATATGAAATGGCTTCACTGATAGATCGCATCGGTAAAGACAAATCAAGAGCATAATATTTAAGAATATAATTGCATAATGACATTTTCTAGCATAATTTGTAACTCTTTACAACTCTATCATTACTATTATATTATTAAGTCTTTGTCTCATTTTAGAAAAGGCTTTAACTTTTTAGATTTTTCTAACTTTTATAATATGCTAACTTTTAGCACTTATAACTCTTAGCATTGCTAACTCGTGGAAATGATCTAAGCTCATTTAGACTAAAACTAAACTACTTTAGATCATACAATGTCTGAAACATTACAAGTATATTACCATTTATTATAATATAAATAATTTTATTCAAAATATTTATTGTATAAATATTAAACAATTAATATTCATACAATATTAGAATGGCAAGTAAGCATCATCTCCAATAAACTTTTACTTGCTCTAGTACTAATTGTGATGATATCTCATATCCATAAACACCACGTGTTTCTCAAACACCCTACGAGTTTAGGCCTGAGTGGGTTTACTACATCTTCAGTAGCCAAGATCTTTCTAATTATATGGTATTTAGAGTCTACATGATTAGATATTTTGTGTGCTTTATGGCTTCTTAGCTTGAGCAATTGCCTCGTTATTATTGCATTATAGCGGGATAGGATCTATTGAACTTGAAACTATTCTAAACTCTGCAATTGACTTGTATATCCACAGAACTTCTTTTGCGGCTTTTTAAGCTATAACATATTCTACTTCCAAGGTAGAATCAGCTATAGACATTTAAATTGCACTCTTAACTGACTTCGGTAGCATTGAGAAGAAATACATAACTATATCATCTAGGCCAGACTGAAAGTCTAAGTCTATATATTTTTTCACTTATAAGTAACTTTCTCCATATACAAAAACTTATCATATGTACCTCTCAGGTACTTCAGATATGTTTCATAGCTATTTAATAGTCGTTACTTTGATCATATCAATACCGGCTCGTAACACTTATAGCCATCCAGATCTAGGTCTCGTACATAACATGGCGTACATCAAGCTACCTTTAGCTAATGTATATAATATGTTAAACATTTTAACTAACCCTTTTATCTTTTTACCGAGGACACTTTCTCGTAGAAAGATGAATGCTATGTCTAAAAGGTATATTAATTATCTCATAGTTATTAAAGTTGTACCTTTCTATGACATAGTCTATATATGATGATTGAGAGTGTTCTATCAGCCTCCTAACACTATCTCTATAAAGGTCTATAGACAAGAAACCTTTTCTAAATCTTTCATAGAGAAGTTCTTGTCAGGGATTTAATATATGTGGGCGTATGCACGTGCAATTGTGTCTATTGTCTAAAATACGTATCATATACATATTAAACGTGGCGGAAGCGTATAAATATGCAATAAACACAATAAATAAATACATTATTCATATTAATATATTTAAAAGCTTGAGAACTCACCTTAACGTGTAATGTTATACACGTATTTCCTTGGAGTTCGCATGGAGACCAACTCATGGGTAGTTCTAGTCACCAATTCAGTGGGCTTGGTGAGCTGACCAGCAGCCCGATATCCAACACGAGATTAACTCTTAATCTTCAAAATGGCCGGGTGTGTGTTTATATCCTTTTTTTCTAAAAAGATAAGAAATGAAGAATTTGAAGCAATCCACCATTACTTCAATTAGAATCATAAAGAAAAACGAAACAATTTTATTTTTTCTTTTATTTTTCTTCTTTTTTCTCGGCTCATCTTCATTTCTTCTCTCTTTCTCCATTTCTCCATTTCATCTATCGGCCAAATACACAACATACACACTTTTTCCACCAATTCTCATCTCTCTCTCTCTTTATATATAAAAAAAAAAATAATAATATATTATATTATATAATAATAATAATAATAATAATAATAATAAATACATAATTGGTGCCAACTATTTGGCACCCAAATAAAATATTATTATATATAATAAAATATTATATAATATATTATAATGTGAGATATTTTGATTATTTAACTATTAAATAATTAAAGTGTGAAATAACTATTTTACCCCCCATGAATAGTTACCAAGTCTACCCCATAATGGGTCTCACCAAATCTCACATTCGGGTAAACTCAACCGAGGGTCCATAATGCACCACGTGTCATTATACAAATAATAAATAATAATGATTGACTAATTGTTATATTTAACACTTAAATATAGACACGCACGTATTTTCGTGATAGTGTTGAATATTGCTAGATTAAACACTTTAATCTGGCACGCTACCCTAGTGCACAATGAGTATACTCTATATTGCAGGAATCCCTAAGTCATACGCCCGATTCGTCAAATAGAACTATTCCATGAGTCTGTGAGCAATGCCCCCCCGGTCACGAATATACAAATTAGGACATTGAACCATGCAAGTTGAGGTTACAACGCATACATATAGTCCTTCCGTCATGATATCTTGGATGTTCGGGGATATAAATTATCACTGTTTAATCCCCTAGTGCTCATCCATATCTTATCTCTAGACTCGTATCTTACTGAATAATATGTGCAAAATCCTTTGCCATATTGTTCTACCCTGATGGAACTCTTTCCCAGGATTAATACTTGTGGCCACAAGATTTTACGAGATACAGTCTCGAAGAATCTAGATATCAAACTCCCTGCGAGTTGACGGATCCCATATTTGTACACACCGGACTCCATAAGTATCAGACCATACCCAGCAGTCACATTATAAAAGCTCTGTGACATGCGTGGAACTAAAGTATGGTGGATCACTTACAAGCCCACCGTGACACTCAGGTCAAAGGACCATGTATACTACTCAACTCGAGAGGACCCTCTATTGACGACTTACATAGGGTGTCTATCGGAGGCCCTCGTAAGTCTATCCCATATCCAGTCCTAACTTGATACTCATATGTTAATACGACTAGGAACGACAATCTATACCCTATAGGTACAACATATGTTGATATATATATATATAAAGGTATCCACCGATAGACCCGCATCAGCAGAAATAGATCAGGGACAATAATTCGAGAACATACTTGCGTAACTTGTAGTTCCTGGCACCCTATTGCAACTCTTGTAACTATGCAGTTAATGGTATATTCCCAAGTCTATATCCCATTACAGATAAGGCTCTAACTTTGGATCTGCTGAGTATTATAATCAGCTAACACTTAGTTGTGCTAACATTTCGTATTTATATCTCTCAGCGTGGCTAACTGTAGGCCCTTATCTAAACTCATTTAGATCTGATATGAACTCCTTCAAATCATATAATGTCTATAACGTTACATTGTATAGTACCATATTAATTGGTATTAGCGATTTAATAAGAATGTACACTTGTATAAATACACAAGTATATGTACATTCAGGGATGATATGTAAGCACCGACCCTAACAGTTCTTACTCAAATAACTCTTAACTGACTGAGTTGCAACATACCAACGTCATTTCTGACATTGAGTATGTCTTTCACGTAGAGAACTAGAAAGATTATTCTTGCTTCCACCACCCTCTCTAAACACACACACACATACACATTTTCTCTTCATTCTTAATGAATCTAAACTCTCTGATTTCTTCTTTAAAATGAAGAGTTTAGCTCCAGAAGGCCTACTTAAGTTCACAAATGGACTTTTTCGATTTGTACACTAGACCAGATGTTAGACTGAATACAAAATATGTTTGTTGTTCTATATATATATATATATCTCTTACTCGAGATATATATTTTGGAATGCTGTATTTACATCCATCTGCCATATCTCAAAGCCATAATATGCAGTAATCGCCAAAAAAATTTGAATTGACTTAAGCATCATTATTGGTGCATAAGTTTCCTCATAATCGATCAAGATTATTGAGTATAACCTTTTGCCACCAGTTGAGCTTTGAATGTCTTTACCTTCCCATCGAGCCCACACTCTACTACTAACTCATTTATGACCAATAAGAACAATTCTTACAGGAAGAACAACTAAGTCATAGACTTGAGTGTCATGCATAAAGTCAAATTTTGAATTTCATGGCATCTTTCTATTCTCTCGAATCTATGTCCAACATCTCCTTTCTATAAGTCATTGGATCATTTTCTTCAACTAAGAAAACACCAAGGGGACCTTCAAGTAACAAATATACTTAACAGACAACCTTTGATATCTTTTCAAACCTATAAGGAGAGCGTGTTAAAGGTATTTCACTCAATTGACCTTGAAGTTCCATGGTCGACTTGTATACTTTTTGATTGATTTCATCAAGTTCAATATTTCTACAATCCCCATGACCCATGAGAAACTCTTTCTCTAAAAAAGTGGCATTACAAGCAATGAACACATGTCGTTCCTCTATATTATAGAACTGGTATCCTATTGAATGTTTGCGGAACCCAATAAATCGATACTTGTACTATTTGAGTACAAGTTTATCTTGTTGCGTAACCTTTACGTAAGCAGGACAATCTCAAATATTAATATACTTAGGACTTGATTTTCTCCCAATCCATATCTTATATAGAGTAGAAGGAATAACTTTTGATGGAACTCTACTCAATAAGTGAGCAACACTTTCTAGATCATAACCTCATAGATATTCTGAAGATCAATGAAGTTTATCATTGATCGAACCATATCTAATAAAGTTCGATTTCTCCACCCCAAAATATATTTGTGTTGAGGAGTACCTAGAAAACTATATTGAGTGAGAATCTAATTCCCCTTTAAATAATATGTGAATTTACTGCTCATATATAAACTGCCTTGATCTTATAAACGACATTCAATATACATATGGATTTGTTGCCTACTTCTAGTCAGAACTCTTTGAACACTTGAAAATATTTCAACCTATATTTCCTACAAACACATGTTTGTATCGTGATAAATTACAATGAAGACAATGAAGTATCAAAATCCACCAATGATAGTATGGTTCATTGGACTATATACATTAGTATTTAGCATTTCTAATAAATTAGTAGCTTGCAGTCTAACACCTATATAAAGATTTGGCCATCTTTCTTTGAAAAACTGATTCATAAACTGAATAAGGTTCTATAGTTAGATCAAGTATTTGACCATCCTTAACTAGACGGGATAGTCGTCTCACGACTATATGACCTAACCTTATGTCCCATAATTTTTTATTATATAAATTTCTCGAACTACTATTTATTTTATTTACTTATACATTTAAGACATTTTCAGTTGTATCTAAGATATAATGAACATTCATTAACTGATACCTAGTTAGCAAAATATTATCATTATCATATAAACATGAGGAACTATTCTAAATATTTTCATGATAATACTCTCTGTCTATTACAAATAGTGATATTATTTGCTTAATTATGTTTGGCATAAAATAGTAATTATATAACATAATGCTTCTGCCAAATAGGAGAAATAACTTTAAAAGTCCTACAACTACTACATTAAAGAAATCTCCATTTCCTATGCAAAGTTTTACTTTTCTTTTGATAGCTTCCTAGCATTCCTTAAATCATGCAATACCTTACAGATATGAGAAGGACATGTAGTATTTCATATCCCTACACTCTTAGCATCACATGCTAATGAAATGTCAATTTGGTAAACAAGTAAGAGTCTATCCTTTTTAAGGTAAGGTATCTTAAGTAGTAACACTTATTATATCAAACCTCACCACAATGAAAACACTTACCATTGTGTCTATTCTATATTTGTGGTTTTGATATATCAAATAATTTTTTTCAAACGAAGCATAACACTACTTACACATTTCATATGCACGTGCTCTTATTGAAGATCATTAGATAGGAGGACAAGATCTATAATTTGACTCTCAAATCATCATTCATCTATTTTTAATAAATTTTCCATCTCTATTAAAGAGACATTATCAAAAACATATCTAATTATCTTTTGATTAATGATATGTCCATGCTTTTTTTTTTAATCTAGAACAATTCTCATATTCATAAGCAAGTCAAAATATTTTTCGATATCCTATAGTTAGTGTGCCTAAATTAACCGTACTAACAGATTGCTCGTAGTCATCTTATCTCTATATAATACTCGTCTTATATCTATAAGATGTTCAAGAGATGTATAATGAAATATTTCAATAATTAATTAAAAATTCTTTAAATCATAGGTATATATTTTATATATTTTTTAATCTAAAGACATCCTCATACTACTTTACATAATTCCTTTAATCTCTTAAATAGAAAAATAATAGTTTAAACATTTTAAACTATACAGTGAGAAGTGGATCCTATTGGCATTTTACTCCAGCCTCACGCTTTAGCAATATTGGCATTTGTAAACCCAAAAGGTAGATAAGTCTTGTCAATTACATATCATGAAACTCTTAACACAGATTCTAAATATACCTCATCCTCATACTTTAGCAATATTGGGTAAGTGTATTTCAGGTTAACTTATCAATGATCAAATATGTTACTGATACTACCCTCACACTTTAGCAATATTTAGTAATATATTCGCATATATTTCTCTCATCTCATGTTTAACCAGTATAGTCTAAATCGCATTGACCAATCCCTCATGCTTTAGCAATATTAGGAAAGACCAAAGTATCCATCTAATACCGTATTAACAAGATAGACCATGTATAACATTATCTCATAATCAAATACATTTCAACCTGATTAAGAGAAAGTTTTAAAAAATTTATTCACATTTCATAAGGATGTGATTCTTAATCAGATATTCATTTTGTTCAAGTATAATTAACCCCCATTAGTAGATCTCTCATTATAGTTAATAGCACAAATAAATGGCCATTATTTATAATATAATTAGTGCATAAATAAACACCACATAAATTTTTTAAACACTTTTAAAATACAATTGAAGTAAATAGTGCCAGCACCGCAGTGTCGGGCTCTTAGTGCTGCGACACTAGGGCTTGAAACCCCCGATGCTGTAGTGCTCCTCATCTAGCATCGTAGCACCAAATACCACCGTCGCGGCGTCCCACTAGGCTGTCTCCTAGTTTTTTACTTTCAACACTTGAAATGCATCACCCACAACCCCAAGACATCTTAAACAACACCAAAATCACTCCAATTACCCAAACAACACACAAACAAGCTCTGATACCAATTGAAAGTGTCTTATTTTCCTATGGTCCATACATGTGCAATGTGCTCATCATTAGGTAACACACATGTCAAATATATACATTAGCATAGATAAATCAAAATTTTAATTTTCTAAATCAATAAACCCATTTAAATTTAAGCATTTTATTACAATAATAAAATAGAGATTGAGAATTTACCTTGTCAAGCCTTTGAAATTAGAACTGGAGTCCGCCTCGAGACAAATCCAGTAAGTTGTATTAAACTTTTAAACACAAACTAAGCTAAACACTTTAACTTTAACTTAGATTAATTTTGTTTCAAAGCAATCAATTTGCTTTCTTGTTGTTCAACTATTGAACAATTAGAACAATCTCACTATTACTTAGATGGATGCCGGCCAAATTGGGAATAAGATAATGGCTAGTTTTTCTTATCAACACTTGAAAAATAAAACTTGTCTTTTTGTTCTTTAAAGTCACTAAACCATAAGCCCTAAAAAATGAAATCAACAATTTATTTTATAAGCCTTTACTTTTAATTCAATTATTTAACAATTAAGTAAAATCAAAGGAAGCTTCTTGCATAAGCCATTTGTTTTAATTTAATTACTTAACACTTAAGTAAAATAAAACCAAACTTATTATATAAGCCATGTTATTTTACTTAACCATTAAGTATACTTTATAATTAATAAAGTAGATTTTATAACAAATAAATAATCAAAACAATTTTGATTTATTTTATGTTTAATTGCTTGTCCAACAAGTAAGGTATTTTGGTAATTTCTATTGTCAAATAATAAATAGCGCACAATGTATTAGTTGTCATTATTTCATTAGTCAACAACTTTTGTTAACCAATTGATGTACTTAACTCTTAAATCTTGATGAGTGCACATCCTGAGGGATCTTGAAACAAGTATTTAATTTGCTGAAATTTACTGGATCAAACTATTCAATATTATATGTTGCCCTAGTGCACAACGCATACACTTCATATTGTAGGACTCTCTAGGTCCACTCCTAATTTGTTATATGGAACTCCTTCATACACACGTCACAGATATTACAAATCGGCAAACCAAACAAGTTGAGGTTATAACGTATACATATAATCCCTCTGTCACATACACATGACGCCTCATGCATACATCACAAAAATTACTGATTGATGTTATAGTAGTTAAGCACAAGCGCACGCTATCGTATCATGTAATATAGGATTTAATTCTAGATATCGTTCTCACGGGGACTACATGATCTAATTCTTCAATCAATTACCAAAATTATATCTACTTAACTTTTATTAAGAAAAGTTATAATCTAAAATTTAATTAATTAATCTAATTTTATCAAATTAAACTAAACCTAAATAGCCGAAAAAAAAGAAATAAATTCACCAAACAATAATAATCTAGGGTATAGACTCATCCCCTAATATTAATTGGATTCATTAACCACTTAGTTCATCCCTTAATGTAAATTATTGGCTTAAATACTAATCACATCACAAGCCTCTATTGATGGTCAAATGACTATATTACGCATTTTAACAATCACTTATGTGTCTGTGACAATCAAGTTAGAATGTAATTCATTAAGATAAAGTCTAAAGTATACCCTACTTGCCATCTAGGTATATGTTTATCCTACATGAAACTCATAGTTGTTACCCTATAATCATGCATCAAACTATCCTAAGCTAAACACATGAATCCTTTTGTTAAGTTTGTCACAATTCATCAATCATTCATAATATTTTTCAAATATAATGAAAGCATTAAAATCAAGATAGAATGAATCAATTGTATAAATTAAGTTCATAAACTAAAAAAGTCAATAAAATCCAACTACATATTAGGTTCGCATAGTCTAACCCTAGAATAACAAGTTTAGCTCATCTGAAAACCAAGCATATCAAACCAATCAATGGAAAACAACATGAACAAGAACGTAATAATAAGAAAAGAGAAAAAAAAAACTAATCAAGAAGACGTCTTGGGTTGCTTCTCTCTAAATCTTGACTTGAATATTGAATATTGAATCTTGATTTCTTGGCTTTGATTTTTGATTTTGTGTTGTGAATTCTTTGAATTAGGCATTTTGATATCCTATTTATAGGTTTGTCTTTAATTTAGGGTAAAATATCAAATATAAGTCATATTATGATTACTGTACACGTGTACTATTACAGCATTACTATTCACATGCACTATTCACACAATGCTGCGATGCTGGATTCTCAACTCTAGGGCACTATACATATTGTTTTTTAATGCCATCTAAGTGCTGCAGTGCTGGAACTATAGAAAAATTATTGTAGTTCGTTTACTGTAGCAAATTTCCATTAGCATAGTACTATAGCAATTTGAATGTTTGCCTTATTTTCTTCGAATTTTCATCCTCATTTGCTCCATTGACTCTAAGCCTACAAAATAACAATAAAATACATAAAAAACTAAATAGTCTTAATTTAGACATACATTTATCTATATGAAATAGTTTTACTGATAGTGCTGCATCAGTAAAGACAGATTAGAAACATAATATATAAGAACATACTTGCATAATGACATTTCCTCACATTATTTACAACTCTTTGTAACTATATTATTACTAGTATATTCTCATATCTTTGTCTTATTTCAAAAAGAGATCTAACTTTTATAACGTGCTAACTCTTAGCACTGCTAACTCATAGTATTTATAACTTTTAGCGTTGCTAACTCTTATCACTAATCTAAACTCCTTTAGACTATATCTAAATAGGGGTGGGCAAATTTCCCGTACCCGAGCCGACTAGTCCCAAAATTTTGAGTCGGAACGGGAATAGGTTCAAGACCCGTTCGAGACAGAATTTTCTATCCTGAACGGGCCGGGCCGAATCGGATTCGAGAAATTCCTGATCCTGTTCGGGAATTCCCAGAATTCCAAACCCGTTTGGGAATTCCCGATATTTGTTTTGTTAATAGTAATTTTAAAACGGCGCTGTCGTTTTGGTGAAGGAAAAATGAAAATGAAATCGATTCTCTTTCTCAACTTATTTTTTTCTCAGTTTCTGATTTCTCGTTCCTCTTCTCTCTCTCAAAATCTCACCGACGCTGACATAGTCCCTACCCACGCAAGTCGAATGCCATCGAGCCAGTCGCAGTCCCCCCTACAACCTCACTTCTCAGTCTCGGGGTGGGCAGTATTTGGATGATTGCCGCCCACCGCCGTGAGTCCTCCGAAGCCGAGGGTAATCGCCAACATCTAACCATGGTGATTTGTTTTGAAGCATTTAGTTTTTTTGGTTTGCTCCCATTTAGTTCTTTGATTGAAATAAATGACCTGAGCATGGATTGAAGCATGTATAGTATGTGTATATGAATGCCCTAGGATTAAAACAGTTGTCGATATCAAGGAACATACTATAGATGTATTCCTCCCCAGTATTTATAATAATAATCCTATTAAATACAAGTGTGAAGTTGTGAAACTGTCTAGTGAGGCCACGACACTCGGATATAATCTGAGAGCCCATATGAAGGTTTTAATGTTAAAGATGTGAAAATAGTGTGACAATAACCAATCTTAAATCACTAATTACAAAGACTGCAGATCATATTCATACCACATTAATAAGAGTTTGTACTGCACCCACCTATGGATCCAAACTTAGGTAGTGCCTATAGAAATGGTCTTACATTGCCTGACACAAGCCAGAAAGTCTCTTGAAACTATTACTTCGTGTTACAATCACTTGCTAAATGTGGAGAGTTTAGTTTTAAACCAAAAATTAAGAGCATGTTGTGGTGAGTTCAACTCAAGAATTGTTATTCTTACTCGGTATATAAGATGCTTCATAAGGTATTCGATATTTCAAGCCCTAAAGCAAGAATCATTGACTCTGCCTGAGTCGGTGTGTATCATTTCAGAGAAAAAAGGTGAGCTAAGAAGGAAAATAAAATAACTTGCTCTTTCTAAACTCGTCAATGGAGCATACAAATTCTGACAATCACAAGAAGCATTCAAGATGAAACAAGAAAACTACACCAACATTTGTATTTCTAAATGCCAACAACTAATTTGAAAACACAATTCTAGAGAATATTAAACAGAATTGGAATCACAAGTTGTAAATTCATTAACTAAAATAGGTAATTGACTCTGTTTTACTCTCAAACTGTAATCAGGAAAAGTTCTAAACCTCGTCAGCTTTGTTTAATTGTTCTTAGGGACTCTAACTTTATAACTAATCTTAAACTCTAGCCCTCTTGTTACTGCAATTGGGACATTTGTACTGCTTAATATGCTCGGCCTTTGCAGGTGTAATCTTTACGCATTTTCCATTAAACTATTTCTCGCAAATATTGTAGCAGATCCAAAATTCATCAACTCCATAGTTATCTCCACATGCCCTACAAATGATTCCATGTTCATCATCCTCTTCTTCTTCTTCCTTACTATCATCATCTTCCTTAGGGTGGCAACATCTTCACCGATTTTGTTTGCGACTCAGTTTGACAAGACTGCTTGAATGCAATGTCCAAACGGTGAAAGAAAGGAATTTGATATAGAAATGGGGGGAATTAAGTTTCAATTTTTAGATAGTCATTGGCATTTGCATAGGAGGATTTTGAGCTTTGCCCCCATTTTAAATCATAAAGGAGATATAATCGGGAAGCAGTTAAAGGATTATTTGTTAGATTGGAATATTGATAAAGTATTTTGTGTAACAGTTGATAATGCAAGTGCTAATGATGTTGCCTTATCTCACTTGAAGAAGAGATTGAAAAGTCGGAGATAAGATTCTTTGGTTTTGAATGGGGAATACATGCGTGTGCGCTGTTATGCACACATTTTAAACTTGATTGTAACAGATGGGTTGAAGGATTTAAATAAGAGTGTGATTTCTATACGAAACGCAATAAAATATATTAGATCTTTTAAATCGTGCTTGCAAGCCTTTAAGTATTATATGGAAAGGGAGAAGATTGAGTATAAGGGAAACGTAGTGTTAGATGTGCCAACTAGGTGGAATTCTATCTACTTAATATTGACGACTATATTGAAATTTCAGAAGGCTTTTGATTTGACGGCAGATGATGATCATTTATATGAAAGTTATTTTTTAGAGGAGAAAAATGGAAAGAGAAGACAAAGGCCACCAGTTAGTTCAGATTTGGAGAATGCTAAGCATTTTGTGTTATTTTTGCAATCTTTCTATAAACCAACTACAGACTATTTCAATGAGATTTGTATGATACATTTCTGCTTAACAAAAAAAAGTCGAAGTAATGACTTTTTTTTTAGAGACATGGCAAACAAGATGAGGTTAAAATTTGATAAAAATTAGGAATCCAGTGAGAAGATTAATAAGATTTTGATAATAGGTACTTCACTTGATCTACGGCGTAAGATGCAATTTGCTGAATTTTGTTTTACGAAACTCTTTGGTAATGACAGTGTAAGAAATTGAAAAAATGAAACATCTCAGTAAAGAGTTATTGTTTAGGCTTTATGAAGCCTAAAGTGTATTGCATGGCAAATCACAACGTGGTGCATCTACTGCTAGTGGTACTGCTGTTGGTGGTGGGAGTAGTAGTACTAGTAGCATGCTTGTTTCACAGTCACAAGTACCCAGTAGCACCTCGATCTCACTAGTTGCAGATGTTATGCAGCGCTATGACCTTTGGAGTGAATACATTGGGCTTGCAGAGGACGATAATGATTTGGAAGAAATGTATGAGGTAGAAAAATACTTCATGGATAAACTTGAGAATCCTCGCAACCCACGTTTTGATGTTTTACAGTGGTGGAGGTTGAATGTCCAGAGATATTCGATTTTGTCACGTATAGCTAGAGATGTACTTGCTATACTTGTATCTAATGTGGCCTCTGAGTCAGCCTTCAGTACCAAAGGTCATATTCTTGATTCATTTCGAAGTTCGTTAACTCCGAAAGTAGTTGAGGGCTTGATATATGGACAAAATTGGATAAGATCTTCGCTTTTGGTGGATAAAGTGAAGCGAGAAGAAGGATTGCTTACAGATGTTGAATATTATGACCAACTAGAAATAGGTAAAATAATGTGAATTACTATAATAAAATTCAAATATTTATACTTATGTGCGTATATTTTTACTTATTTTTTTTCGTGTAGAGTTTGCTCATTTGTCAATACAAGAGCGTCTACGGGCACCGGCACTACATCAGCAATAAATCATGTTATTCATATTTACTCGTGGTATGCTTGGAGATATTTTTTTTATGTGGAGGTTCCCCGATGAGTTTTGGAGTTTAACTACTACTTTCACTACTGATTTTATTTGACTTTGTTTTTAAGTTGATGATTTTGTTTGTAAGTTGATGATTCATCGGCCAAGGATTAATGCTTCATAAATTATTAAATTTTGGACTTAATCTTTTATTTGATTTGTATTGCTTTCTGTAATGTTGTTAATTATTATGTTGTATTGTAGTTGGTTATGATATATGAATGTGAATTTAGCAGGTTCTTATATTCAATCAATGGAATGTCTAAAAATAAAGAGAGATTCTGTCAAAATTTTCTTAAAAATAAATAAATAAATAAATCAATTTCAAAAGTAATCAAATTATAATAATTCTACTTCAAGTAATTTAATTTTAAATAATAACATTTAACGCAATTTAAATCCATGATATTTAACGTAATTAAAATCGAAATAACATTTCAAATTAAAATATTTAACGTATTTCAACTTGAAATTGAATTTACAATTACAATATTTTAAGCAATTAGATTTGGAATGAATCGATCTCAAACTGACAATAACAATATTTTACGCCATTGAATTGTAATTGAAACGAATCGATTTCAAAAGTAATCAAATTATAATATTTTTACTTCACGTAATTTAATTTAAAATAATAACATTTAATGCAATTCAAATCCATGATATTTAACGTAATTGAAATCGAAATAATATTTCAAATTAAAATATTTAACGTAATTAAAATCAAAATAACATTTCAAATTAAAATATTTAACGTATTTCAACTTGAAATTGAATTTATAATGACAATATTTTAAATAATTGAATTTGGAATGAATCAATCTCAAAATGACAATAACAATATTTTACGCCATTGAATTTTAATCAAAATGAATCGATTTCAAAAGTAATCAAATTATAATATTTCTACTTCATGTAATTTATATTCATATTAAATTTAGAATTATAATATTAACAAATTTGTTAAATATTATAATAATTATTGAATTTAGAATACTTTAATTTGAATTTAACATTAATAAATTTTCGATCCGAATCGGACCGACCCGTCCCGAACCAGACCAGAAAAGTCCTAAACCGTCCCGTCCCAAACCCAAAACGGCACTGTTTCAAATCAATGTTTTTAAAAAAATCAAGAATTTCTGACCCGACCCGTCCCAAACCAATTCGGATTGGAAATTGTCCCAACCCAAATTGTGTCCTGAATGAGACACATTTCTTTGTCCCGATCAGGTTCGGGTAGGGTTCGAAAAATTCCGAACCCAAAAATGCCCACCCCTAAGTCTAAACTTCATTAGATCATACAATGTCTGAAACTTTACAAACACGTTACCATTTATTATAATATTAATGATTTTATTCAAAATATTTATTATACAAATATTAAACAATTAATATTCATACAATATTGGAATGGCAAGTAAGTACCATCTCCAACAGTAACATCTCCAGTGACATCGTCTTGATGAATTTTACATAGATGGTAAAATTTGGACGCACAACTCTTACCATTACTGCCCTAGCAGACATTTCCTCAAGCTTCTCCTTTAAGGACTTTATTGCTCTGTCCCTAAGACGATACTACTTTTTAGCTTTGGCCAACTCCTTTTCAAGATTCAAAGTCTTCAAGCCATCGTAAACTACCTAAAGGAAGAAAAATCCAACACAAGAGATAAGAGGACAAGAAAAGTACCTACATTGCACTCACAAGCAATATATGGAAGATAATGGAAGGGTCATAATCCCACATCTGATAGGATTGAGAAGGACTAATTTCACGCTCTGCTACCCTAAAAAGAGGAATCAAGTACTAATACTTGCCCTGAAATCTAGCTGAAAAGCAACCCGAAGTCATAGTCGGGGATTCCTTGTTATCAGCTCATGAATAACATCTTAATCAACTGGTTCCTCCTTTAAAAGCATTGGGCCAGTATCTTATTTGAGAAGGTTTAACCAAGAATTGTGTTGAGATAAATAAAATCTCAAAAAAAAAAAAAAGATATGACGCTTCCTTTCTCAAACAAAGATGAAGCAAAGAAAAAGGTAGTCTATGAAAAATTTTAGCATCAACTTCTAAGAAAAAAGTCTTTAGGCTTTCCAAAAAATTCTAATCATAGATCAAATCCAACAATTCCTAAAAATCCAACTCAAATATATTTTCTTGATTAAAAGGGAAAAAAATGGCTAACAACCTTTAAAGTCTCAAGACATTCTAAACAAGCCATATCATTAGGGTCACCTACAAAAAATATCATGAATGGGAAAAGCTCAGAACATAAAGAAAGGCGCATTTAATGCAAAATAATTAATTGACAGAATCTAAGAGCCCTACCATAGGGATTTCTCACTATAACGAGACCTTAAAAAAAGTAAGTCAAAGAAAGAGAGAAGACATGAAGTACAATAAGAAAAAAAGGCCACCAACCACATCATTACGAATACCTTGATCAAAAATCAATGTAGTCACCCTTTAGGCTTCATAAAGGTAAATTAAAATATAAAATTTTGTCCCATTTTGGCTTAAGAATTGTTCATATTTAGGTCATTTTATGCTATTTATATGTCTTGTGATGATTTTATGAGGATTGAACTTAAAAAGATGAAACATGAAGAAAATGGAGCAAAATAACTAAATTTAGAGTGAAAACTGAAAAATTGGGGCAAAACTAGAAATTATGAATAGTGGCTTAGTTCCTGGCACTAGAATAACACCATCACAACATTGAAAGAAGAGATAAAGCCCTAACCCAAGAGTTGGCACTACAACACTAAGAGTTGACATCTTGGCGCTTGACCTTGATTTAGCAAAAGTTATCTTGCTTAGGTAGGACTCCAACTTTAAGACCTTAATATCCCCATATAAACTCTAGTCCTTTTAGACATAAAAGATAGTGAAATTTTCAACTAAGGAAAAGAATAAGAGCAATTGAGTTTTTAGGAGTTTATGGTAAATTTGAGGTAAATTCAATCTAGATGAAAGTCACGATTTAAATATCGGAAGGTGTCTTTTCTTCCACATTCGAATTGCTATTGATTGTAATCATTTTCTTTACTTTAATCAACCTTAGAACTCTTTCTATGATCAGCTAAATATTATTTTCTAGGAGTACAATCTTGAACTCAATACGTGAATAAGTTGATTTATTCCTGATATTATGAACTCGGTTTAATTATTCAAATGGCTTGTGTTTAATACTTTCAATTTACTTGGCCAGTATTTGAATTGATTTGGGAGTACTTAGATAAACTTGAAAAATGCATCTTTGTGCTAAGCCTAAGGCAATTTGATACATGATCACAGCATAAGCAGCTATAAGTTTCATAAAGGATAAGAATATACCTATATAGCAAGTATGGTCAATAAAACTTGTTTTTGATAAACTTTCTTTCTAGTTAATTACCATAAGAACATAGGTAGTTGATAGACTAATATATATTTGCTTAACCATCGAAAGAGGCTTGCGAAGCATTTAGTGTTTTGGCCAATAAGTAATTGACGGATTAATAAAAGGAGCATCATTAGTTTAACTAATATATTGAGAGATAGTTGTAATTCTAGATCTTTTCTATCTTGATATTTGTAAAGTTGCTAGTTAATTAGGTTTACATACTTGCTAAGTAATTAGTTAATTTGTAGTTAAAATCATTACAAGCTTGATTTTCTGAATAAACATTGGATATAATTTTAGTATTTAGTGAAAAATAGATATAAATTCCATGTAGAATCGACATCCTATTTATCACTTTATTACTTGTTTATGATAGTGTACACTTACGTTTTACAATTCACATAATAAGTTTTTAGCGTCATTGTTGAGAAATTTAAAATTTATTTTTAGCCAATATTAATATTAATCCATCTAGCTTTTATTTTAGATTTTTTTTTTCCTTTTTTTTAGTTAACTTCAAATATTTATGCGACAATCAAAAAGCGTTGATCTAACTACTTTTGACCCAAAAATCAAAACAACTTTTAGAATACTTTGGTAAGAGTAAACACAAATAGTCAACATGAACGATCAGCCACAAATAGTAGTTGAAAAACTGAGAACCCTAAGGGATTATGCAGTCCCTTTAGTTGATAGGATACACTTCAGCATTTGGAAAATAACTATCAATGCCAATAATTTTTAAATTAAGCCGAGCACGATCTAGATGCTAATAGACTCGGTGAAGTTCAGGGGACTTCCAAACTATGAAACGTTGTGAAATTTTAGGAAATATGTGATACATTGAAGTACAATGGAGTTTCTGATGATGCCATTCGACTGAGGTTGTTCCCTTTCTCATTAAATGATAAAGTAAAGAGCTAGTTGATGTCCTTACCCTCTGCATCTATAACAACTTGGGATGACCTAGCATAAAAATTTATGGCAATGTTTTTTCTTTCAACAAAGACGGCGAAGATGCAAAATGATATCACCTTGTTCTTGCAGTTTGGCTTAGAATCATTATATGAGGCATGGTAAGGGTTTAAAGATATAATGAGAAAATGGATGCCGAAGTGGTTACTAGTACAAACGTTTTATAATAGGTTTGTGAGTTATTTGAGAACGATAATAAATGCCGCAATAGGCGGAGCATTAATGAATAAGTCTAAAAAGGAGGCCTATAACCTACTAGAGGAGATGGTATCCAATAGTTATCAGTGGTCACTAGAGAGAGAAAGTCTAACGAAAATTAAAAGTGTATATGACATAGATGCCTTCACTATATTAATAGTCCAAGTTAGCCTACTGTTTAAAAAGGTTGATTCTTTAGGAGATAATTCATTGAAGCGTCATACAACGACTTATGACTTCTATAGAGACAACCATTAAAATGGCTAATGTATAGAGACAATGCAGTATTTTGAGAATTTTAACAAAAATCAATACAATCCTAACTCCAACTATTATAATCCTAGATGAAAAAAATCATCCAAACTTTTCTTCGAGTAACAACCAATGGAAACCTTCAAAATTGATAAAAGATTTCCTACCCAACCAATTTAAAAATAGTAAGAGAACAAGTGTATTTTGGAGGGATTGATGATGCATTATATAAAGCAAACTATCTAGCTATTGCAAATTCAAGCAGCTTGTTTATAGACCTTGGAGACTTAAGTCGGGCAGTTAACTTCAACAATGAATAATCATCCACAAGGATCTTTACCGAGCAATATAGAAGTCAATCTAAAAAGCAATAGAGAACATTGTAATGCTGTTGCGTTAAGAAATGGTAGAGAATTGTAGAAAAATTGCAGGACAATTACTGAAACAGCAACCAAAACAACAAACTAGTACAAAAACACTAGTGAAATTACAAAAAATTACAACAAAAAAAACTAGAAAAATACAGAAAGTACAAAAAATTTAGCAAAAACAGTTTATCCAAAAAGTGGAGAAAATAGAAAAATAGCTTTATAATTCACTTCCACCATTCCCTTAAAGGCTGCAGAAATAGAAAGTAGATAAGTAATATTTAAAATTTTTGGAAATTTTAAAAAACAAACTGCATATTAATATTCCTTTTGTTGATACGTTAGAACAAATATTGAGTTATGTCATGTTTATGAAAGATATACTCTAAAAAAAGAAGAAGCCGGATGAATTTGAAATAATGGCATTAACTGAGGAATGCAATGCAATTCTGCAAAAGAAATTGCCTTTTAAACTTAAAGATCTTGGGAGTTTCACCATTTCATGTACTATTAAAAATCAGTGTTTTGGAAAAGCTCTATGTGTGATTTAGGAGTCAGCATTAACCCCATGCCGCTATCTATCTACAACAAATTGAGCTCAGGTGAAGCAAAGCCAACTAATGTCACCCTATAATTTGTAAAATGATCACTCACTTATCCAAGAGGTATAATTGAAGATGTACTAGTTAAGGTGGACAAGTTCATATTTTAAGCTGACTTCACAGTGCTAGACATAGAGGAATATTGGGAAATTCCTATCATCTTGAGTAGACCATTCTTAGCCATTGAGAGAATATTGATATACATTTAAAAAGGCGAATTGACAATAAGAGTCCAAGAAGAGGAGGTGACATTCAATGTGTTCAAGGCTATGAAGTTTTCAATTAAAGCAGATGAATGCTTTAACATTGATGTGATCGAGAGAGAAGTACAGAAAGTGTTCCGCATAAATACAATCCCTGGCTGTCTTGAATATAGTTAATCAATAGGAATGAAGTAAAGAACCATAAGGCATAAGAATATTTGAAGGTATTGTACCCAATTACGATAGAGATTTGAATCATTAGAAAGGCTAAAAAACATTGAGGCACGCATTAAGCCCTCAATAGAAAAGCCACAAATCCTAAAGCTTAAGCCATTACTAAACCAGTTACGATATGCATACATAGGTAAATCTTCAATACTTCATGCAATAATTTCTGCTGAGCTTGATGAGACATATTAAGATAAACTACTTAGAGTACTCCAAAAGCATAAGAAAGCTTTAGGGTGCATTACAGCCAACATTTGAGGCATAAGCCTATCATTTTGCTTGTATAAGATACTGATGGAAGAAAACCATAAACCAACCATTGAGTAGCAAAGATGAATAAATCTAGTAATGAAAGAAGTGGTGAAAAAGGAGATTATCAAGTGGCTCGATGCATGTATTATATATCCTATATTTGATAGCTCTTGGGTAAGTTCGGTACAATATGTGCCAAAGAAATGAGGAGTTATTGTTGTAACAAACGAAACTAATGAGTTGATTCCAATATAGACAGTAATCAAATGGAGAGTGTGCATGAACTACGGCAAGCTGAATAAAGCCACAAGAAAAAACCACTTCTCATTACCCTTCATTAATCAAATGTTTGATAGATTGGTCGGGCATCAATAGTACTATTTCTTGGATGGATATTCAAGCTATAACCAGATCTTAATAGTATTAGAAGACTAATAAAACACCACATTCACTTATCCATATAGAATGTTTACATTCTGAAAGATGCCATTTAGACTTTGTAATGCTCCAACAATGCATAATGACAATCATTTCAAATATTATGGAGTATATTTTAGAGGTATTTATGGATTATTTTTCAGTATTTGATGATTCATTTGAGACATACCTTAATTTAGCATTTGTACTTAAGAAATGGAAGGAAACCAACCTAATGCTAAATTGGATGAAATGTCACTTTATGGTCAAAGAGTGCATTATCTTAAGCCATAAGATTTCTTCAAATGAAATAGAGGTAAACCAAGAAAAAATATAAATGAATGAGAAACTGTCACCACCAACTAATATAAAAAGAGTATAAAGTTTTCTTAGACATGCTGGGTTCCATAGAATATTTATCAAAGACTTTTCTAAGATCTCCAAACCCTTTTGCATTTTATTAGAGAAAGATATGTAATCTCACTTTGACAAAGCTTGTATAGGGGCTTTTGAAACCTTGCTCCTTACAACGTTGTGCGGCCAAGCTGGCATATAGTAGGATCCTAAGGAGAAATTACAGCACCCCTTACAATAGCTTGACTACAGGACCTATAGTAAGATTTGTTCACTAAACAGTTGACAACCTTCTTGCCCAAATGACAGTAAGAATACCTACAGCTTCTTTCTCTTTCGCTCAAATCTTAATTGTTTCAGTCCAACTAAGCTGATTAAAAACTCGCATGGATACTTTCTAATAGGAATTCACAGAGTTTAGAGACTATCGACTATAATGGATGCAGATGTGTGTCGCCCATTTTGACATTAATAAAAGTGTGCTATTTTATTGGGGTGTGTGTATATGTTATGTGTTCATTACAAAGTAAATTATACATCTCATACATATATTTTGTGCAACAGAAATGGAAATCTAATTTCCAAGAGCAATAAACACATTAAATTTAAGTCCTTCATTATATTAATGAAACTAAAGATTGAAAATTTATCTAGTCAAGCCTTTGGATTAAAATTGGAGTTCGCCTTCAAAGGTTCACAGTAGTAATTCTATGACCCAACAATGGTGGGCTTGAATCTCTAAAATGGCAACTCTAATTTTAGCGAATTGCATTTAACAAATAAACACAAAAAACTTGGTTAACTCTTATCCCTTGTTTAAACTATTCAAGCTAATTTTTTTAAAAGCAAAGAATTTTTTATTTTATTCTAACTCTTTGAACAACAAAAACAATCTCCTTTTGTGCTTTGATGGCCGACCAAAATGGAAGAGAAAGAAGATGAATAAATGCTCCAACACTTGAAATAAAAACAAAACACTTTTGTTTTAACTTTTTCTCTTCTTTTGCCGAGCTCACACACTTACACAAAATGAAATGTTTTCATCTCCTTTATAAGGCAAATTTTCCCTCTTTTCACAAATCAAGCTTCGGCCCCTACATGCCATATATGACCCATCCGATTTTATTTATTAATTTGTTTAATAATAATTAAAACATGTACCATTCATTAAAATATTAATAATTTGACTTAAGCCATTCATTTTATTTAATTAATATGTTGACTTTGAAAATTAAAATAACTCAAAAATATTTTTTTAAATTATTAAATAAAATTTATTTGTCTAACAAGCAAGGTCAATTTTATAATTTTAAAGTCAAACAATGAATGGCTCACATTGTGCCACTTGTCATCATCTCATTGGCCAACAACTATTATTAACTAATTGATGTACTTAACACTTAAGTCTTTACAAGTGTACATCTCGAGGGATTCTGAAGTAAATATCATATTTGCTACAATTTCCTAGATTGAACTATTCAATCTAGTCTGTTGCCTCAGTGCACAACGAGTACACTTCATATTGTAGGACTCTCTAAGTCTACGCCTAATTTGTCAAATGGAACTCTTACATGAGTCTGTGAGCAATGCCCCACACACACGTCACGAATATTACAAAGCAGAGCTTTATACTATACAAGTTGAAGTCATAATGTATACATATATATTAATGTTGTATGCGTGTGCGCCATGCTATGAGTGAATGTGTGCATTTTAAATAATTTAAATATTGCATGTCTTACATGCAATGCAGCGAAAATATAATACACATGAAAAAAATCTCATTACACTAATGAGATTAGAGAACTCACCCTCGTAGCGTGCTTTGAATAATTCTAGTTGGGGACGTAGTGGGCTTCCTCAAGCTAAAATGGTAGCTTTCCTTTTTAGAATTATTTAAAATAACTCTTATTTCTAATATATTACTGTCTCTCGAATATAAGGTTAACTCTTAACCTTTCAAAAACAAATAACAATTCACTTTCAATTCTTCTACATTTCTCTCGACTACTATGTATATATAGGCAAACGTGCCTTTCTTTTAACCAATTAAGAGTAGCTTGATAACCATTTGGCCAAGCATAACAAGGCAAGATAATTACTTTGTCATGCTTCAATTTTGCTAGCCATTATAACATAAAGATTAATGGCATCAATTGTTGTCACTTCTTGCTAGATAAGAACCGAATCAAATTCAATTCATATAAGTTTCATTTTGCTTTGATCCAATGAATGAATTTAATTTGACACCCGTAACATGCTTATAAGGTAAATATAAATATTAGTAAGGTGTTAACGTTGTTGTTCAAATAAGAAAGTAATTGGTGGCATAACCGTTGCCACCTCTTGCTGCCTTCAAATTGATACAATTTCAATTGAATCAGCCAATAACAAATAAATTTATTAATATTATATTTGTACTATAATATAAATAAATCAAATTTATTTGAGATAATGGATGGCGGAATGACATATATGCCATAAAATAATAATTATTTTATAATTTTATTTATTAATGCTGAATTTAGTACCTATATAAATTATTGGCACAAATTAAAGCATAAATTAGGTAGATAAAAGTGTCAAGTTTCACTTGGCACAATTTTAGATTTAACACTTAAACCTTAATTACTCCCTGAGAGACCCTGAAATAATAAATAACCGATTGATTTAATTTAAACAAAACAACAATTGTTTTATTTAAATAGTACCTATATCCACCAATGCCCAATGTAGTACCCATATAAACTATTGGCACAAATTGAGACATACACTAGGTAGATAAAAGTGTCAAATCTTACTTGATACAATTTTAAGTTTAATACTTAAACCTTAACTACTCCCTGAGAGACTCTAAAATAATTAAATGATTACCAAAAACTTCTCAGATCAAACAATTTGATCTAGTGCACTACCCACATGCTCAACACATACACTTTATATAGTGAGACTGTCTAGGTTCACGCCCATTTTATCTCATGGAATATTTCATAAGTCTATAACCGATGCCCTACATACACACGTTATGAATAATACAAAACGGTGCGTTAAATCGTATAAGTTGAGGTTAATCCATATTCGTATAATCCTTCCGTCATATATATCTTAGAAAAGTGGAGACATAGATCAACACCGCAAATCTCTTATTGCTCAACTATAAACTTATCTCTTTAATTCGTATTCCAATAAACAATATGCACAAACTCTTTTGCAATATTATTTATACCACAGGAAACTCTTTTCCAGGTTAAATGCTTATGGCCATAAGACTTCCTAGAATACAACCTTAGAACATCTAGATATTTAACTTACCCAATGAGCTTATAGATTCCATATCTACACACACCGAACTTCATAAGTATCAGACCATACCTAACGACACCTAGCGGTTAGATCATGAAAGATCTCTGACATGTGTGGAACCTAAGTATGGTGGATCACTCATAAGCCTACTATGGTGCTCAAGTCAAGGGACCATGAATACCACTCAACTCGAGAAGACCCTTCGCTAACGGATTTATGTGATATCTATCGGAGGTCTTCATTGAGTCTGTTCATTATCTAATCCTTACTAAATACATGTATATCTATATGAATTTTCACTAAGCTCATAGTTTGCTAAGATTAACCATATGCACTATTCAGATATAGACATACACTGATCTACATAAATAGATTTCACTCAACAAATCCTGCATCGGTGGAAAGAGATCAAGAACTTATAATTCAAGAACATACTTGCATAATGACATTTCCTAGCAACTGTTGTAACTATTTGCAACTATATCATTGTAAGTATATTGCCAGATCTTTGTCACATTTCAGACAAGGTTCTAACTCTTTAGACCTGATCTGAACTCCTTCAAATCAACATAATATCCAAAATATTACAAGCATCACACCTTAAAAAAAAAATAATTAGCTATTTAATAAAATATTTATTTATCACATAAATATAAAATTACAATATTCATACAAAATTAGGATGGCACATGAGCACAAATTCCAACAACTCCCACTTGCTCTAGTTCCATTCGTAGTGGTATCTAATACCTAATGACTCCACATGTTTCTCAAACACCTTTGGAATTAAGGCCTTAGTGAGTGAGTTTGCTACATTATTTACAGAATTAACTCTATAAAACATAACATCTCCTCGAGCCAAGATCTCTCTATCAATATAATATTTTCTCTCCACATGTTTAGATCTTTGGTGAGCTCTTTCGCCTGTGCAACGGCCCCATTGTTGTCACAATATAATGGGATAGAATCCACTGAATTTGGGACTGTATTGAGTTCTGTGACAAAACTTCCTGATCCACGCTATTTCTTTTACTATTTTTAAAGCTGCAATGTATTTTGTCTTAGTGGTAGAATTTGTTGTGGATCTCTGTTTGACACTCTTCCAACTTATAGCAGCACTATTGAGAATAAACACATATCCAGATGTAGACTTTCTATCATTCAGATCAGACTGAAAGTCTGAATCAGTGTATCCTCTTACTTGTAAATAATTTTCTCCATATATAAGAAACTTGTCATTTGTACCCTTAAGGGATTTAAGGACATGTTTAACTGTCATCTAATGACTGTCACCTGAATCAGTGTATCCACTTACTTGTAAATCATTTTCTCCATATATAAGAAACTTTTTATTTGTACCCTTAAGGTATTTAAGGACATGTTTAACTATCATCTAATGACTGTCACCTGGATCAGACTAGTAACAGCTCGTAACACTTACAGCCATACTAATATCAGGTCTCGTACACATCATGACATATATCAAGCTTTCAATAACTACTATATACGGAATATTAGACATTATAACCTTTTTATCTTTCTTCTGAGGACACATCTTCCTCGAAAGATGGATGCCATATTTAAAAAGTACATTAACTGTCTTACAGTTACTAAAACTATACCTTTCCAAGACACTATCAATGTATGAAGATTGGGATAGTTCTATTTGCCTCATATCTCTATCTTTATAAAGCTTTATACCTAGTATATAGGAAATACCTCCAAATCTTTCATGGAGAAATTCTTACTAAGGTAACTTATTACTAACTGTAACATACCAATATCATTTCCAATGATTAGTATGTCATCCACAAAAAGAATTAAGAAAACAATCATGTTTTCACTTCTCTTTTTATACACACATGCCTCATCTTCATTTTTTATGAAACCAGACCCTCTGATTACCTCATCAAAACAAAGATTCTAGCTTTTGGAAGCCTGCCTAAGTCCATAAATGGAATTCTTCACTATAAAGCTTTATACCTAATAGATAGAAAGTCTCATTCAAATCTTTTATGGAGAAACTCTTATTAAGGTAACTTTTTACTGACTGTAATATACCAATATCATTCTCAATGATTAATATATCATCCATATAAAGAATTAAGAAGACAACCATGCTTCCACTGTGTTTTTTATACACACATGCCTCATCTTTATTTTTTATAAAACCAGACCCTCTGATTACCTCATCAAAACAAAGATTCTAACTTTGGGAAGCCTGCTTAAGTCCATAAATGGACTTCTTCACTATAAAGCTTTATACCTAGTACATAGGAATTTTCCTCTAAATCTTTCATGGAGAAATTCTTACTAAAGTAACCTTTTACTAACTGTAACATACCAATATCATTCCTAATGATCAGTATGTCATCCACATAAAGAATTAAGAAAATAACCATGCTTCCACTTCCCTTTTTATACACACATGCCTCCTCTTTATTTTTTATGAAACTAGACCCTCTGATTACCTCATCAAAATAAAGATTCTACCTTTGAGAAGCCTGCTTAAGTCTATAAATGGACTTCTTCACTATAAAGTTTTATACCCAATATATAGGAAGTCTCCTCCAAATCCTTCATGGAGAAATTCTTACTAAGATAACCTTTTACTAACTGTAACATACCAATATCATTTCCAATGATCAGTATGTCATCCACATAAAGAATTAAGAAGACAACTGTGCTTCCACTCCCCTTTTTATACATACACGCCTTCTTTTCATTTTTTATGAAACCAGACCCTTTGATTACTTTATTAAAACAAAGATTCTGGCTTTGGGAAGCCTACTTAAGTCCATAAATAGACTTCTTCATTTTTCATACAAGACTAAAAGAAAGGCTGGATCCAAAATCTTTAGGTTGTTCCATGAATATCTCTTCCTCGAGATATCCATTTAGGAATGCCGTCTTTACATCCATCTGTCAAATTTCAAAGTCATAGTACGCAGCAATTACTAATAATATCCATATTAACTTAAGCATTGCAACTGGTGCAAAGGTTTCCTCAAAATTGATCCCTGATTGTTGAGTATAACCTTTTGCTACTAGACGGGCCTTGAAGGTCTCTACCTTTCTATCGTGCCCACGCTTTCGCTTGTAAATCTAATTACAACTTATATAAACTATTTCTTTAGGAAGCTCAACCAAATCCAGACTTGATTTTGATGCATATAGTCAATTTTGAATTTTATGGCATCTTACTATTTTTTGAATCAATATCTAATATTACTTCTCTATAGGTTAAAAGACCATTTTCTTCAACTAATAAAATCTCAGATATACCTTTAGGTATCATACCATACCTTTTAGGTTGCCTTGATATCTTTTGTGACCTATGTAGAGGGTGTGTAAAAGGTAATTTGCTCGATTGAACCTGTGGTTCCATCTGTAGTTCATTCTGATCGACTTCATCAAAATTAATCTTTCTACGATCCCTGCGATGCATGAGAAACTATTTCTTTGGGAAAATGGCATTCCGAACAACGACCATATTTTGTTCCTCAAGATCATAGAACTGGTATCCCATTGAGTTCATGGGATAACCAATGAACCGATACTTATACCTCTTTGGTGTAAGTTTATCCTATTGTGTAACTTTTACATAAGTAGGACAGTCTCAAATCTTAAAATATTTAAGACTTGGATTCCTTCTAGTCTATATCTCATAAAGAGTGGAGGTAATGACTTTAGAGGAAACTCTATTCAATACATAAGTAGAAGTATATAGAGCATAACCCCAAAAATATTCAGGGAGATCGCTAAAGCTCATTATCGATTAGACGATATCTAATAAAGTCTAATTCCTCCTCTCCGAAACACCATTATGCTGCGGAGTAGCTGAAGGACTATACTAAGCGAGAATTTCATTCTTCTTTAAATAATTCAGAAATTTAGGACCTATGTATTCACCGTCTTGATCTGATCGAAGGCATTTAACATACATACCAGTTTATTTCTCTACTTTAACTTTTCAAAGGTTTTAGACTTGTGTCTCATAAGAAACACATGACTATATCGTGACAAATCATCGATGAAAGTTATAAAGTATTAAAATCTACCCATAGCAGCGTGATTCATTGGACCACATACATCACTATGTATAAGTCCTAATAAACTAGTGGCATGGTGTACAACACCAATAAAGGAAGATTTGGTCATTTTTCATTGAATACATAATTCATAAACTAATATGATAACCCTCACTATTAAGTACAAGAAGGGATACTATCTGTCTCAAAATACTAGGTACATAAAGATAATTATATAACACTATAGTTTTATTACATAAGATATGTATATCAAAATGTCCCACAGCCTTAACCTGAAGAAAATCTTCATTTCCAACATGAAGCTGAATCTCTCCCAGCTGAATCTCTCCCAGCTGCATCAGTTTAATTTTCCTCAGACCCTAGAACATATTGTAGATGTGAGAAGGAGAAGTAGTATCCAATACCCAATCAAAATTAGCATCATATGCTAAAGAAATATCAATAATAGGTAAAGATATACTTTAGGGAGTCTTCTTTACTGAGGCAAGGTATCTCTGGCAATTTCTCTTCCAGTGTCCTTCCTCGCCATAATGGAACACTTTCCTTTATCTTTCTTCTATGGTTTGGATATAGGATACCTTTGAGAACCAATCTTAGGTGTTTGCACCTTATTTTTCTTCTTTCTTTTAGGCTTCCCAAAACCCTTAGAAGCAGAAGATGAAGCACCTCATATAAAGACGGACAATTCCACCTTATTCATGTCTTATTCTATTGTCTTTAATATATTATAAAGTTCAAGATAAGACGGGGTCATGGCTTGCATATTAAAGTTCATTATAAACTGTTTAAAAGACCCTAGAAGCGACTGAAGAATCAAACTACTCTCTAAATATTTGTTTAATATAATGTCTATTGTCTCCAACTTCTCGATTATAGAAATCATATTGAAGACATTGGGACTGGCTGGACTGCCCTCAGAAAATCTACACTAAAAAAGCGATTTAGCAACTTTATATGTCTCAACCTAAGAATGATCGCCAAATAACTCTTTCGGATGTAGCATAATGCTAAAAGCATTACCCATATGAGCATGCCCTGTCTATAAGCCCGTATCCTATGAGGTGGCTTCATCAGAAATTTCTCCGGGCATACGCTAATCTATCACATATCCAAGCTTTTCAGAATCGAGAATAATTCTCAGATTCATCAACTAGTCTTTATAATTTTCTGCGCCTTTAAGTTGGTTCACATCTAATATGCATGCCAACAAATTAGATGAGGCCATTTTATCTTCACAAGAAAAATTAAGAAATGTTAGTAGAAAATAAATATTTCAATCACTAATTTTCATTTTAAATTAAGGATATAATCAAATTATATATATTTTTTAAAATCTAAAACACCCTTCCACTGCTTTATATAATCCCCTAAATCTCTCAAAAAGGAAAACGACAAATCTAATCTCTTTAAATTTTACAACAGGAAGTAGATCTCTTTGGCATTTTACTCCAACCTCACGCTTTAGCAATATTGGGCATTGTAAAATCCACAAGGTAGACAACTTTTGTCAATTGCATCTTATGCAACTCTTATCACTGATCCTAAATACACATTATCCTCACACTTTAGTAATATTGGATAAGTGTATTTCAGATTAACTTGTCAATGATCAAATATATGTTACTGATATTATCCTCACACTTTAGCAATATTGAGTAATACGTTCACATATATTTGCCTCATCACATATTTAACCAGCATAGTCAAAATCAGACCGATCAAATCCCTCACACTTTAGCAATATTATGAAAGATCGATATGACCTGACTAATACCGTATTGATAAGACGAATCAACCTGTAACATTATCTTATAATGATACATTATTCTATCTGATTAAGAGAGTTTAATTAATTATATCCCCATCTCATGAGGCCATGATTCATAATCACACATTTATTTTGTGCAAACACAACTAACCCCTACCAATAAAGGTCTCATTATGGTTACCAGCATAAACAAATGGTCAATAATTTTTTTATCACATTTATAACAATTATAAATTGCAAAAATATACCATTTATTTTTAAACTCTTTAAAAATAAACATTTGGAGTAACAAGCGTAATAAAGGCTTTCATAGGTTCCAAGAAATGCGACATTGAAGGCGTAGCCTTCGGTGTCACAGAACCAACCTAAATATGCTATAATGGTAAGGCCTTTATCCTAGCACCGTGGCATTCAACCTAGAGCGCTGGAGCAACCCTTTCAGCTACGTCCCGAAATTCCTTTTTTTAAACACTTGAAACACATAATCAATAGCACTGAAAAATTTAATTACGACACGTACACTTTAAATTTAAGCACACAACATAATGCTCTGATACCAACTATGTTGGTGTTGTATGCATGTGCATCATGCTACGATTGAATATGTGCATTTTAAACAATTTAAATATTGTATGTCTCACATGTAATGCAGCGAAAATATAATACACATTAAAATAATCTCATTACACTAATGAGATTAGGAAATTCACCCTCAAAGCGTGCTTTGAATAATTCTAGTTAAGGACATGGTGGGCTTCCTCAAGCTAGAATGGTTGCTTTCATTTTCAGAATTATTTGAAGTAACTCTTATTTCTAATATACTACTGTCTCTCGAATATTACTTAAACCTTAACTACTTCCCGAGAGATCCTGAAATAATTAATAACCAATTGATTTAATTTAAATAAATAAATACTTTCATTTAAATAATATCCATATCCACCAATGCCCAATGTAGTACCCATATAAATTATTGGCACAAATTAAGACTTACAATAGGTTGATAAAAGTGTCAAGTCTCACTTGGAATAATTTTTAGTTTAACACTTAAATTTTAGCTACTCCCTGAGAGACCCTGAAATAATTAAATAATTTTTGAAAACTTCTTAGATCAAACAATTCGATCTGGTACGCTACCCACGTTCTTAACGCATACACTTCATATAGTGAAATTCCTTAGGTTCACACCCATTTTGTCTCGCGAAATATTTTTTTAAGTCTATAACCAATGGCCCTCCACACATATTATGAATAATACAAAACGATGCGTTAAACCATACAAGTTGAGGTTAATCCATATTCGTGCAATTCTTCTGTCATATGTATCCTAGAATAGCAAAGATATAGATCAATACCGCCAAGTCCCTATTACCCTACTATAAAGTTATCTCTTTGATTCGTATTCCAATAAAAAAATATGCACAAATAAATGCTTATGGCCATAAGACTTCCTAGAATAAAACCTTAGAGTATCTGGATATTTAACTCACCTATATGTGCTTACGAATCCCATATTTATATACACTAGACTCTATAAGCATCGGACCATACCCAGCGACACCCGACAGTTAGATCATGAAAGGTCCCTGACATATGTGGAACCTAAGTATAATAGATCACTCATAAACCCATTGTGGTACTCAGGTCAAGGGATTACGAATACTACTCAACTTGAGAATACCCTCCACTGACATATTTATGGGATATCATTGAAGGTCTTCATATGTGTTTAGTATCCGGTCCATACTAAGATTAACCATCTGAACTATCCAGATATAGATATACACTGATCTACGTAAATTAATTCCACTCAACAAACCCTGCATCGGTGGAAATAGATCAAGAATTTATAATTCGATAACATACTTGCATAATGACATTTCCTAACAAGTGTTGCAACTATTTATAACTATGTCATTGTAAGTATAATCCCACGTCTTTGTCTCATTTCAAATAAGGTCTTAACTCTTTAGACCTGATCTGAACTCCTTCAGATTAATATAATATTCGAAATGTTATAAGCATCTTACCTTAAAAAAATAATTAGCAATTTAATAAAATATTTATTTATTGCATAAATATAAAATTACGATATTCATACAAAATTAGGATGGCACATGAGCACAAATCTCAACAATATAATCCTTCTATTATTTATATCTGAGAAGAGTAAACATATGGATTATCAGTATCTAATCTCTATTTGCTCATTCATAAAATTATCTCTAAATGTATACTATAAATGATAACTTTTGTGATATTGTTTATTCTACTAAAAATGCTTTTCTGGGTTTATTGTTTATGGCCATAAGACTTTCTAAAATATAATCTTGGAGCATAAGGATTTACAACTCACCCATGTGAGCTAATGGATCCTATATCTATGCACACCAAACTCAATGAGCATCGGACCATTGCCAGCGATACACATCAATCAGGCCATGAAAAGTCTCTAACATCTATAAAAGCAAAGTATGGTAGATCACTCACAATTCCACCGTAGCGCTCAAGTTAAAGGATCGGAATAGGACTTAACTCGAGAAGATCTACCATTAACGGCTTTATAGGATGTCTATTAGAGGTCTTCATGAGTTTGTTCAGTACCAAGTCCTCACTGAATAACCGTATGCCTATACGAGCTTCTACTAAACTCATGGTCTGCTAAGACTAACCATCTGGACCATCCAAATATAAACATACACTGATCTATACAAAATATTTCACCGACAGATTCGCATTGGTAAAATAGATCAAAAATACAATGTTTGAGAACAAATTGCATAATAACATTTTCTAGCAGCATTTGCGACTCTTTGCAACTATGTCTAAAATATTACAAGCATATTACCATTTAGTACATATAATTAGCAATTTAATGAAATATCGATTACATAAATATTAAAATAAAATATTCATACAAAGTGGGATGGCACATAAGCATAAATTCTAAATATTAATACCAGCCAACTCCTACAACCATCAACATCGGCCCTACCACTAGATGACCGATTATTTAGGGACTGCTCTAGAGGACCTCAATGATGAGTGAGGTAGCATATTCACAACTTCAAGGAAGCATTTCAGTTTTTTTGTCAATTTTCTTTCTACCATGAGGACCTGTCATAATCTAAATTTGGATGCGAGAAACATTTCCTAGGGATATATCTAGCTTTTATATTTTTTTACATTATATTTATTTTTGTGCTTTATTTTAATATGTCATACTTTATTTAGTTTATTTTCCAAAGAAATTTTCTAGAATCAGTAGTAATATGAGATCATGCTCTTCATGCTAAAATTTTTGTCTACTATCTTCTTTCCACCTATTTTCATTCATGTCTATGTTCGATTATGACAATGATCATTAGTCTATGATAAAAAGTAGTAACATTATTGGGTAATTTATATTGGCAACTTCCTAGGAAACTGTAGACACTCTTAATAGGTTACATACCAGTACTTAGAATTGAATTCAACTCTATCTATGATCATCAACCTAGAAGCACTATTTATGCTCAAAATATAATATGGTTATTGCAGTACAGATTGAGATGTCGATCATACAAGGAAGCTTTCAGTAAAATAGATTAGCGAAATAAAAATAATAAAATAGTAATGAAGGAGAAAATTGAGTATGAGATTGACAATATATTCTTTTGAAAATATTGCAATAAAAGATCAACTTGAATATCCAACAATATTTGTCTTTACAAGTTATCTAAGATTGACAATATATCAAGTGACAATTTTGTACTAAAAAAATTAACTTGTAAAATGTTGTATCTAGTAACAATTATAATTCAAGAATAATATAAAGAAAGCATGACTGAAAATATATGAGACATAAGAATTATAATTTCTAGATTATAAAAAAGTAATAGATAGAGTTTAAAGACAAATAAACATACAAATATTGTATCTCTTGACAAAGAATCAAAGTCTAGAAATAGATTTATTAAACATAAAAGTTCATCTCTAGTCTTGCCAAGAACTCTAGCCTAGCTTACAATCCATTCTTATGAATATTAAAGGCAATGTATTTGAGAGAATTGTAAAGTATGAAAAACATTCATTAGCCTCCTAAAGGTGTCCTTATATAGGCAATGAATGAAAACATGTTTAGTGTGACTTCAATCTTTAACATTTTTCACTACCAACTCCTTCACCTAATTGTAGTACATTTTGACAATAAAAATGATCAATTTAGCCTTTATGGTCAATAGAAAAGTTGTATCATTTTATCTCTTCTTTCCATAGCCACTAGGTTTATACAATTTGGTTAATATTCTGTGAGCTATGGTCAAAATACTAGAGGTACTTTAGATTTCGGCCAACAACCCTTATACTATTTGAAGCATAATTTGGTCTATGATAACAGTTGCGGTGGACTTTGTGATAAACGTAAGAATTGTATATAATTGACTCAAAATTTCCCAGCTTTAAGAATCATACTAGTTGGATACGTATTTTGTGAAAATATAGTTCAAATACTTGAGGTGGGTTAGGCTAAGCGAAAGTTGTAATTTAGTTCTGTTGCATCTTAATTTTGACCTATTAAATGTTAGATTCAAATTTTTTATTGTTCTTCAAGTTTGTGTAAGATTAAGTCATGCTACTTTAGGTTTATGAATTTTTTTATTTTGATTTCTATATTAAAAGTTATGTCTATTCTGCTAAACTTGTGCAAATAGCATTTATTAATCACAATTTAATGATAACACTTTATTTAAAGTTTAGAAATATAAAAGTGCTATATTTAGTGAGATTCTAAATTCTAAATGGTAACTGAAACTCTTAACAAATATGCATTTTAAAGTGTTTATTAAGCACATAAATAGAAGCTTGCTTAGTTGAATTATTATCTAGAGAATTTCATGCTCAAGTAGTACACTTAAGTCTCGAAGACTAAAAACACTCTAGAACTTATTTGATTATCACTTGAGGTGAAATCCTAAGAAACACGTGAATAAGAAAATGAAATTAGGCCATTACAAAGTGAATTTATCCTTAGTTACCCTATTGGAGCTGAAAATGTCATTTTTCTTTAATTAACTTTATTACAAGCTTAAGACTTATATTTATTTCTTCCCTAAAACACTTGTCATAGTATAAGCATAGGACTAGTTAGAAATACTCCTTTGAAGTTAGAAAGAAAACTTATGGATATGAAAGTTGAATGAAGAAAATATGAACTAATAAGAAAAAGGTCTTGTTGAAAAATTGAGCTAAAGTTTGGGGGAATGCCAATTTAAAAAAAAGAAAAGAAAAGAATGATGAGTTAATCAAAGAAAATATGTTGAACCTTAAGTTTAGGGGAAGGAATCAAGGAAAGAAAACTCAAAAGGTTTCTATTAGGGCCTAGTGTTCATAGTGTAAATTAAGCCAACAAATTTATCCTTATATCCCACCTTGACTATAACTTTATGTTGCAAGTTGGTAAAAGGCCTAATAGATTTCTAAACATGTGTATTTTTATATTAGTAGAGAATGGTATGAAAAGCAAGCTTATGAAAGTGTTACTACAATTCTAAAAATGCCAAGAAATTTCATTATTGTATAATCTTGAGTGCTTGAGCTAATTTAGATAATTTTCAATTATAGAACTAGCTTATCACACATGATTGATCACTTAAAGGGAAGAATGAAAGACTTGAATGGTGATATGATGACTTATTAAAAGTTGTTTATTTTTTTCTGAAGAAAATTGTGGATAATATGGCAGCCTATGAGACAATTTAGTGATCATTGTATCAACCAATTAAATCATTCGTTACGTGTTTCAATTGTTTGTTTAGTTTTAGTTTATTTTTCCATTTTATTTTATTCTTTATTCTCTCTTTTCTTGAGGACGAGCAATTCTCTAAATTTGATGAAATTTAATAAGGATAAATTAAAGTATAAAATTTTGTCCCCATTTGACTTAAGAATTGTCCAAATTTAGGTGATTTTATGGTTATTTATGTGTCTTATGATTATTTTATAAGGATTGAGCTTAAAAAGATGAAACATGAAGAAAATAAAGCAAAATAGTTGAATTTGGAGTTGAAACTGAAAAATCAGGGAAAAAGTATAAATCATGAATAATGACTCAGCATCTTGGCATAGGAATGACACCACCTTAACGCAAAAAGAAGAGATAAAACCCTAACCCAAGAGTTAGCACTGCAACGTTGAGGAGTTAACGCCGCAACGTTCGACCCTGATTCAGCAAAAGTTATCTTACTAAGGTAAGACTCCAACTTTGATCCTCCAGCATCCTTAAATAAACTCCAGTCCTTTTAGCCATGAAAGAGAGAGAATTTTAAAACTATTAAGAAAGAGAATAAGAGTAATTGAGTTTTTAAGAGTCTATGGAAAAATCTATAGCAAATTCAATCAAGATCAAAGTTGAGATTTAAATATTAAAAGGTGTCTTCTTTTTTCATATTTAGTTTGCTATTAATTGTAATCATGTTCTTTACTTTAATCAACCTTTGAACTTTTGCTATGATGAGCTAAATTTTATTTTCTAAGATTACAATCTTGAACTCAATATATAATTAAATTGATATATTCTTGACAGTATGAACTCATTTTAATTAGTCAAATTACTTGTGTTTAATGCTTTCAATGTACCTAGCTAGTATTTGAATTAATTTCGGAGCATTTAGATAAGCTTAAAAAGGCATCTTTGTGCTAAGCCTAGCGTATTTTGATACATGATCACAATATAAGTAGTTATCAGTTTCATATAGAATAAGAATATACTTATATGTCATGTATGGTCAATAAACTTGTTCTTAATAAATTTTAGTTGTAGTTAATTACAATATGAATATAAGTATTTGATAAACTAAAATATATTCTCTTGACTATCAGAAGAGGTTTGTAAAGAATTTAGTGTTTTGGCCAATAATTAATTGAGTGGGATTAATAAAAGAAGCATAATTAGTTTAACTAACATATTGAGGGATAGTTGTAATCATAAATCTTTTCTATCTTGATATTCGTAAAGTTGATAGTTAATTAGGTTTACATACTTGCTGAGTGATTAGTTTAATTTTTAGTTAAAATAATTACAAGCTTGATTTTCTGGATAAATGTTAGAGGACGCGATTTTGATATAAATTCCTTATAAGATCGACATCCAATTTTTTTTACTTTATTACTTGTTACTGATAGTGTACATTCGCGCTTTAAAACTCGCTTGACAAGGTTCAAGCCATTAGCCTTAAACAAGACAACCAAGTAAAGCTAAAGAATCACAAACATATTCATCACATTCAAGCAAAACATCAGACGACAAGATCATTCAAAATACTCATCAAACAAATGAAAACTATGTACATATAGAGATTAAAAGAAAGACTTTCTTATTCAAATCATAAAGAAATTCATTATAATATCAAAAGAGATATGAAAAAGAAAGTTCTAAAAAATATAAGCATGAGCATCTCTAGCAGCAGTAGTGAGTATAGTACAAGTAAACAGGTCTCTAGCATGAGCATCCTTAGAAATTGGAGCAAGCTCATCAGAGGCCTGAGGATGAACCTCATTGGTTGCGAAAGGTACAATAGGTGCAGCATTAGGAGTCAGACTTCTTCATTAACCCTCACAGGGTCAGCAAATAGATTGTTTACCCAAGAGAGATCTAAGTTTGCAAAATGACTCTTAAAGAGGTCCACCAACTTAGTTAGGGCTTCAAAGACTTCCTTGACAACACAAATCTTTGAAAGCCCAAACTTCTCCTCCAACTCTTCATTGACCTTTTGGAAAAACTTATTCTCCTCTCGATGGACCTTCACTTGCCCATTAAGCTCCTTTATTTTAGACTCGAGCACGAGCACCCTACTCTCAGCCAGGGCAACCTTAACTTTAGCTACCCTCACCATAGATACCATTTTCTCCTTAACATGTTTGATCTTGGTTGAACAAATATTAAGCTCATGCTCAAAGGCCTCTATATATATATATATATTGCTTTCTCCAAGGCCTTCTATGCCTTAGCAACCTCAGCATCAGCATCTTTCAATCTTTAGACATCAATCACTACCTTGTAAAAAGCATCATGGTGATAAGTGAGGGCAACCATCCCTCATAATAATAAAATAAACGTTCACGCGAGCACATCAAAGAAAAATAAAAGAAGGGGTTAAGAAGAAAATGATCAGGAATGAAAGAGTGCCTCAAAAAAGCACCCAAAACTATGGGTGAACGATTAAGATGTGCTACACATTAATAATAGGGCATTGCATTCCTTAGGCACCGCTTGCTCTGTCTCCTCAGCAGAGGCATTAAATGCTCGTACCTTGTCCTCTTCATGAAGAAAGGTTGGATAAATGTAAAGACCCTAGTGCATGCCTGGACCAAGGCCTCAAAATTGAATAACCACTTAAAGCCTCAGTATTAGTACTCTCCTACCAAACTGAAGAGGAGTGGGATGAGGAGGAGAATGAATGTTTGCTCTAAGAAGAGACGGTCTGTCATGAACAAAGGTCGAGTAGTTAATTGGCTCTTTTCCTTGAGAAGTCCTTGAAGCCTCATCCAGCCACTCCTTAATACTAAATTAACTCTTTAAAATTTCCCTACAGAGTCCTTGCCTAATCCTTTTTACATACCAAGTAAGTTCATAAGAAGCCTTTGTTTTTTTAACTCAGTAACACTCTGAGCAGTATTAGGCTAAGGATACTTCTTGTCTCCTCCCATTACCATAACGACAAAGGGAACTCAATCATCCCTTAAAATAAAGAAATACTATTCAAAGGCAAATATAAACGATGACTATCTTCAGTAAAAGAGTAAGATGGGTTAGAAGAGCTAGAAATGTTCTTAATCAGCCTAGAGAATACTAAATTTTCTCAATAGAGCAACCCTCCATAAGGACCACTATAAGCACAAGTTGCCTTAACTCGATTCTTCTCCTCCCTAGAAAAATAAAGCTTTGAAGAACAAAAAGTGGATGAGAAGAAAAGAATCATCATTTGACTAAATGAAGGAAAAATTTTATTGCAATAAAAGAAGAACAAATAGACAACCTCTATTAATAAAAATACGAGGATATGATTGAGGACCATATGGACCCTTATGAATATGTCCTAATTCTCCTCTAGCAAAAAACCATAGGTGCTTCTATTAAGAGTTGTTTGAGTGCAAACCCCTCACATGAGCAATACCCTTTTTCTTATTATAAATAGTATGGTAATAAAAACCTTTTTGTTGACTTGCATTTGCTTTAATCTAATATAACCTCTGGAGCTTAGGGAAAGAAAAACATTTGCTCTAATCTAATATGACATAGAGGCCCACCAAGATTTTCCAAGAATTTAAATTTAATTGGCGCGGGGCCAAGTTAAGGTGGGATAAAATATCTACAAAAAAGGATTGAAGAGGTAACCTTAGCCCCAACTCAAAAAAAATCGCAAGTTCAAAGCCACCTCTCACTCTAATAGCAAACCCACATATTTATTATCACAAGGAAACCTCAAAGAAACAAAGCCAAGATTCTCAAATCACTTATATAAATTCAATAAGGACTTCATCGCTCATATCCAAGAGATGATAGAGGGAATAATCCAACTCAAAAGAAGATCTTTCACTACCCTAAATAGTAGTCTTCTTTTTCTTCTTTGACCTATCAGACTAGCCAGGCTTCCCCTTATACTTTTGAGGAACTGAAGGAGATGTTCTATCACTAAAAAGAATTCTCAAATTCAATAGATTCATTTAGTACTACAACATCTCCTCCTTGGGTCAAGCTACTCCCAACACCTGAGTCATCCTTAAACTGTCCTAATTCTCGACCAAACACATTCCCAAAATTGTCACTTTAAGACACGATTTTTATACCTAAACAAAGTTCAAGGTTCACTCTATTAAGAATTTTTAAAAAAACCTATTGATAGACACTTAAAGGACAAATACTTATAATAAATACTCAACTAAGAAACATGCAAGAAAATAAATAAAAGATAGTACCGAGAAGAAGACACCTACTTACATAAAGGTATCGAAAGCTAGATCACCAGTAAACTAAAGTTGCAAAGAACAAAAAAACTCTGAATCACAAAGACTACTCTCTCTTCAAAAGAAAAACCAATAATAGAAAAGCAAAAGGTGAAGATCTAAAAGAACCATAGACACTGATAAGTGCATTTTATATATAATATTATACCCTCTTAATTTGATAATTGCTTATTTTGAATGTGATTATATGACTTTATAAGTGTATTAATTTCATTTTGTAAGTTTTAAGCTAATGGAGCTATTTGGAATGAAAATTCAAAGAAAACAAGTAAAAAATCTAAATATGCTACAATGCTCAACGCCCAAGCACCAAAAAGTCGTGCCTATGCACTACCACCTGTTTTGCTACCCATTTTTCTTGCCCTAATTTGAAACCTATAAATACTACCCTTTAACCACTTCTCACACCATCAAATGAGGTATGAAAAATACAAAAGATGACCAAGTCTTGAGCTTAAATTTAAAGAGAATAAAGATGTCTCCAAGGTTTCTTAAGTATCATTGAAGATATTTGAAAGATTGAAACCTTGGAGACATCCCCAAATTCAATTTTCTTTCTTTTGTTTAAATTTTTAGTTATGAAAATTGTTTAAACAAGTTGTATCTATGAATTTCTTGATAATTTTAGTTATGGTTGGAGTTTTATATGATTAAACTTAAGGCTTGATGTAGTTTTATTTATATTATGTTTGGATGATTTAGTATATTTTCGTGTAATTCATTTATGTTTCTCTATACTTAATGCTTCCAATTGATTGAAAATTAAATTGGTTGTTGTGGATTTATAGATTGATGCTTGTGAAAGATTGACCTATTTATCAGATTTAGGAAACATAACCTTAGGTTGTTATTGAGTCGAGAGACTAATAGCACTTAGGTAATCACCATGGTTTTCTCAATGATTGCATATGGTGCGCACTAAGTGTTTGAGAAAATGTGTGAGAACATTTAAGGTGTGACATTATGCCTAGGATTTCATTTAAAGCTCTAGAGAGGTAATGAAATTAATCCTTAAGTAATCAATTTAAGGGTATGCATATATAGGTAGACAAGTTAGATAAGGATATTAACTTGAATATATATGCATAGTATCTCATTTGACACTTGGGAGAGGTAATAAGATTAGTCTTAATCTTTTGATTAATGAATTAAACAAAGTTGCTAAATATGAAAAACATAGGAAAAATATAATGAAATCAATACTCTAGGATCCCATTTTTATAGAATTTACCATATCGCAAGATTATCCTTTTGTAGTTAAATTGTATGTTCTAGGATTTGATGGAACTTTATTAAACAATATGTATTGATGTTGTTATGTGATTAATAACTATTTTGTATTATACATTTATAGTGTTTATGTGCTTAATGCTTCTAATTGTATTGGGAAATAGATTGAATGATTTAAACATTTGGGTTATGTGCTTAGGAAAGTTTAATCCATATGTTGGTTGTAAAAAACATAACTTTGAGTTTGTTAAGTTGGGAGACTAATGAACTTAGGGTAGTCACATAAGGGTAGCTTAATACATATATGTACAATGGGTTGGATAAGAATATCAACTTAGTTGTATATATATATAGTCTCATTCGACACTCGGAAGAGGGAATAAAATTAATCATACACTCTGAACTAATAAATGCATAAAATTGGTTGCTGATCACTAATGACAAAGACCATAAAAACCATAGTGAGAAACCAAGTCCCTAGAACCTTATTGCCATAAATCTCTCATATCTTTATTATACTAAGTTATTTAGTTTTAAGCTTTTTTTAATTCAACAATTCAACTTACCCTTTAGATTAGCCTAGATAAAGTTAGGTTGACAACATAATAGTACTTAGCATTATTTTAGAACCTAATTCTCGTGGGAATAACACTCATTCATCACTTTATTACTTGTCGATGACCCATGCACTTATGGTTACAATTCACGTGTGTATAATTTCATGAACAGATACCTATATGCAGTTATAAGAAGAAGAGATCTCAATCATTGATTTAAAGTTTTAAAGGTCATAAATAAGAAACGTCTATCAAGTAAGATGCAACACTTTAATAAACATACCACAAACATACGTTAAATAAATAAATCCCCAAGATGATCACACATCACCAAACATTCAAAAAATATGAGTAGTCATTCATTAAAACTGTCAAACAATGGTGAACTTTTTAAGAGATTACTAATATCCAATGTAATAAAGCCGTTAACTCTAAAAACAAAATTCAATCATCACTATAAATTGTACACCCACAACATATGGGCCTATGAAACACTTGCTCGAGAAAATCCCACAAACTCAAAAAGATGGTCATAACATGAAGATCTGGAAAATAAATGTGAGGACATCGGCTAAACACAAACAAATACATTCCAAAGAACACCTCAATCCAAGACCACTTATAAAGTTTCCAATATCAACAAAAATAACACTAAAAAATTAGGGGACCCTAATTTCTCCTGGATTTAGGGTTGCATATCCCGAAGGCCTTAGCCCATAAGGCCTAAAGACTTTGACCTATAAAGCCTAAATGATATCTATCCACAAGACTTAAGAAGAATATCGATCCAAAAAAATGTTCTCAACTTACAGCACCTTCTCTTAACTGGTCAGAACATTAGTCACAATTAAACCACCTTGTTTGGTTAGACTGAATATTAGTTATAATTCAGCTACTCTGTTTGATCAGACTTTAAAATTAGGAAAATGATATATGTTCTTATCGAGCATAGAACAATAGTTGACCACACTTAAAATCAAGCAAAGTTCTTAAAATGACTTAACTTATGAGAGTCGTAGATAAGATCAACTTTTCAGGGAAAAACCTCTAAATTCACAATACAAGTCCTACCAAGACAAGGAAAGATTCAGTGCTATTTTAAGAAAAACTCTTATAGCAAACTCCTAAAAAGGAATGTCTATGAGACTTCTAAATCTAAAAAGGATTCTAATGCTATAAGTTAAACCTACATTCTCATCCTGTAAGTAGGGAAGAAAATTAGCACATGGAATGATTAACATTATTCTTGTTGCACTTGAGATTATTGCTGGCCTTATTATCACTTACATGAAAAAATAAGAAATATCCTGTAAATACACATTCTAAGCCATCTAATTTCCTTTTACTCTTTTGCATTATTTATTATTTTTTTGGACCTTTGCTAACTTAATCATCGAAATGTCTACTCTAGAAAAACTTTCAGTACACCCTTACTTTTTCTTTGGTTGTAAGACTATCATTAGATGCAATATCTGTACGGGATGAGCGGTCCAATCCAGTTTAATTCTCATTCCATCCTTGATGTCAAAGCCAAGCTTCCCAAGAAAAAATAAATTCAACTCAATGACTTCTAAGTTACCAAATTTTAGGATCAACAAAAACATACATTTCATGCACAATACCTATAAAGATTATTGTGTGATTGGCAGAGAAAAAATATAAATTGGAGAACAAGAATCCCTTATGAACATAGTTGTTTATAGAGGCCTTGGAACCATATAATGGTTCACTTAATGATTTGACAAAAATATGAAACATTCGTAGCCTCAATAGTAGTCTTATGTTGCCAAGATTACACCTATAATAGATTAAGCATGTTTTCTCCAAATATGCCACCTTAAAGAGAAGGATATTATTTTGAATATCCTCAAGGTAATACCTAATTTTAGTAATACCCATAGGTTTGAAAAATTAATAACAATACTCAATCGTTAGGAAATGTTTGGTCAAAGAATTAACATATTCTATGTCAAAGCGTATGAAATAACTAAATTACTCCTAATAATAAAATTAACTTGAAAATTATAACCTTTTACATGATAAATTTTTTTTAATTTTTTAAGTTATTAGCAAATTTATATCATTGGTGTCGTACATTGACAAACAAAACCAAATCTCCCAAATCCAATCTCTATAAAAATAAGAAACACAGTTACATTACATCTCCTACAATCTCTTCACGAAAACACACACATACACCAAAATAAATAAATAAATAACATAAGATCAACCAAAACATGCTCCAAGTCTTCACAATAAGAACACCATCCAATCTAAAGTTTACTTTATCCATCAATTCACGTTAATAACATGGATATTATTGCTAATTTTTTAAACTGTGGGTATTACTAAAATTAAGCCTAACCTTAAAGGTATTCACAATAATATCTAAAAAAAATTAATTTTTTTTATAAAAAAAAAAAAGAACAAGTAACCAAAAATGATAATAACAACATACAATAAAGAAAAAACCTGGTCCGTTACTCAAAATTTGAATAATAATAATACTCACAATAACCTTTTTAATATCAACTCCAAAGAGCTACCGATATAAGTGATACCAAGAGCCCTATAGCCTTAGGCCCACATCAGCAGCCACACTAAGGAGTATCCCATAGTCACGCTCTAAGTCAATGGTTAATGTTTCAATTGTGGCAAGTGCTGGTAATGTTTGGCAATCACTTATATCTATTTTTTTTTATTTTAACTTGGTTGAGTTGGCAAAGGATTTAGGAGATGAAATGGTTTAAAAAGAGGTCGAAAATGGTGGAAAAATAAGAGTGAAGGTCTAGACTATGGAGTAAAAGGAGACGATGTACATAGTGAACAAAACTTAAAAGATGCTTTTGCCTTTACAATGTTAAAAAAGTTAATTGTCGACTCATGTAGGGGCTTATCTATCAAAAGTTGAACTAAAAAGGACTTCAAAATTCTAAATTACAAATAATTGATTTATTTGAAAGCAAGAATAAATAACAAGAATCTACACAGCGATAACCCTTAAAAATTTGAAGGGGTGGCTAGGGGTAGGCAACATCAATACAGATCGGGTTTAGGTTGACCTAATCCTACCTGATTCTCGATCGAGACAGATTTCTTTGTCTAGATCGGGACAACTTTCGGGTCTTATCCCGACTTGACCCGATTCCGAGTTAGGATGGAAATCAATTTTAGGAATTTTTGGAATATGTTAGGTCGAGTTTCTCTTTCTCTTAGGTTAGTTTAGAAGTTGAGCTGGATTTTTTGTAGGCTTTTTTTAAATTTTTTTATATGTTCGTATTTTGTGTTTTGGATTTTAATTGGATTTTTTTATATAAGTTTGGGTTTTAATTGAACTTGGCACATATTTTCTTTTTGTGTTTAAATTTATATGATTTTTAAGATTTTTTTTGAAACATTTAATAGAGTTTTATTTTGAAAAAGTATATATAGACTTCTTTTATTGAATTAATTAGATTTATTGAATAATTGAAACCTCTTTCTAAGTCTCAAATTCTCCATCCAATAATAATTCAACTAAATTAAGTAAATTAAAATTTTGATTAAATTATTTTATAATTTTTTAATATTAAAAGGAATTAAAAAAGTTAACAATTTATATAATAATATTATAATAAATTAAATATATATTTATTAACTCTCTTTAATGATTTTGACAAAATTATAATAGTATTAAACTCATCAATGCACACGATTCACAAAAGATCAAAATAATAAATGATTAAATTCACAACAAAACTACTAAATTTTATAATTCCAATTCATTTCCATTTAGATTACATATTATAATTTTAATTGTAATTCAATTTATATTAAATTTTATCATTCCAATTCAATTTATATTAAATTTTATAATTTTAATTCTAATTATATTAAATTTTATAATTTCAATTTCATTGAATTTTATAATTCAAATTCCATTAAGTTTTATAATTTTCGTTCTAACTACATTAAATTATACAATTCTAATTCTAATTCTAATTCGATTAAATTTTATAATTACAAATTCAATTCTATTAAATTTTAAATTTTCAGTTCCTATTACATTAAATCATATAATTTCATTTCTAATTTCAATTAAATTAAATTTTATAATTTCAATTCCAATTCAATTTACATTAAATTTTATTATTCTAATTCCAATTCCATTAAATTTTATAATTTCAATTTCAATTTCAATTACGTTAAATTTTATAATTCTAATTCTAATTTTAATTACACTAAATTTTATAATTCCAATCCAATTTAATTGACATTAAATTCTATAATTCTAATTCTAATTTAATTTACATTAATTTTTTTAATTTCTCAATTTGAAAAATTCCTGAATTAAATCAAAAATTTCTTGAAACCGACCCAACTCGATCAAGACCCTCAGATTAGTCTCGATTGGTCTTGATTAAAATTTTCAAACTCGGGCTAACCTAAAAAATTTAGAACGGATCGATCAGGTTAGTCTAAGTATAGGAATTTTCCCACCTCTAAATGTAGCAATAGCCCAATGACCCCACCTTTATCTTTTGGATGGCACAAGTATGAGTGGCATATTTGATATTACACCAAGTAGTCACCCCATTCATATGAAGTCCATTTAGATTTTGGACCAGATCTTGTTTGGTAAAATGGGCTATAAGGATAATTGTGCGTAAGTAGTAATAGAGGTGGCACGGGCGACATGGCCTGACACAGTAGCATTTGTGGTTCAACACAACATGCTACACTATTGTGCCATGATGGGTCACAATCTGTGGCCCAGCATACTGTGTCGTCATGTGTCTATTATGGGCCACAACTCGGTATGGCACAATTTGTGATCTGTGCCTTTAAATTTCATTAAAAATTAAATTTTATTAATATTATTCCAAATATGAAATTATTATTTTATTAGATATAAATACAAAAATAAATGATCAAATTTACATCACTATAAATACAATATATCTCAACTAGGTTGGCACCTATTGAACTATTTATCATTTACAAATTCAACCTTTATTTCTAATAAATTACAAATTTCTATTTTTATATTCTAATGATCACATCTTAAAGTTTAGAAAATCTTTGATAATGTTTTCTTGTCAATTTTTCTTTTAGTCATTTACATTTTTCTAATCTTTTACACACACTAAAGCTTCCAAAGTTTCTGATACCAATCTTTATTACTTTTCATCTAATATCTTACTCCCTGCACTAAAAGTAAATTCTGATGCTATAGTGAACTCCGAAGGTGTTAGTAGATCTCGAGTCATGATGGATGACACAGGGTAAATCATTTCATTTGATTTTCACTGTGACAAAATATCAAATTCTCTTTGTTATTGTGTACTTAACATAGAAGAGTAATTAGTATCAATAAATTTTTTTAATTCAAAAGTAATAGAAATACCAGAACTTAAACCAACTTTTCTTTTACTTTTTAATAAAATAGTCAATGTAGCTTGATCATAAACAAGTTGATGATTTATTTCTTTTATAACTACAACTTATCAAATTTATTTTCATAAAAATAAATAATTATGTAATAAAATTACAAATTTGATCAAAATCATAAGAAACTCTAGAATTTAAATTTTTTAAAATTCAAGTAATTAAAACTTTTACATCAAAACAATTGATTGTGGAATTCATTATGGCTGTAAAAATAAATAATATATAAGTTTTTCTCCAATATTTTTAAATTTTGATCTTCATAATAGTACATATATTAGCAAACATTGCATTATATCTATATTTAACAAAAACATCACTAATATTATATATATATATATATAAGTCAAAGTAATAGAAAATGAAGGCTGATACACACATGAATATGTTAACGTGACATCTTTAAATACTTCCAAAAAATTCATATAATAAAATGCAATTTTCATACCATCATTAATTAGTATGATTCTTTTATTTTATTATTGTAATAATATGTTATATAATCACTAAAATCCATTCAAAATTTCACCATCATATATGTAGTATTCCAACGAACTTTTACGTCAAGTTTAAATATTTTACTATCTAATCCACAATTATTCAACATAGTTTAAATTTTTGTCGTCTAGAATATAATGAAGCAATGTATTTTATTACTTTTCTAATTTTTTTCAATATGAGAATTAATTATATTTAAATTATCTTAAATGATTAAATTAAGAATATGATAAAAATACTTCAAATAAAAAACTTAAACTACATGCATATATTAATTGAATTAAAAATAAATTTATAGCAGCAATATTTGCACTTGATTATAAAAAATAAAACTTATAAGTTTGTCAACAATTTAAAATTCTCTAAAAATATTTATTTAAAGAATTAAAAATAACATCAACTATATGTGGATGTTCCAATTCACGAAAAGTTATAATTTTTTTTTGTAAAAACCATTCATTATTCATATTATGCAGCGTAATACAAATGTACTCCAAATTATTGACACCCGTCCAACAATAAAAAATAACAATAAACACTCCTTTATATTGTGAGATTTTATAAATTAAGTTTTGTTTAGTTTGATGATATGCAGTAAAACGTCATTTTTAGCAATATTTCTTAGAACATGAGCCAATTGGGTTTAACGTACTTTTTCACAAATTTTTTATATTTTTCATCTTCGATGAATGAAAAAAGTTGTTCACTAACTGCAACGTATAGCCAATATAGTACGCATGCACTGCTACTGATTATAATAGAATCCAAAAAGATTTTCTCTATGAGCAATTTAGCCAATTTTAGTTTGAGTTGGCTCTTTTAGACTATAATTTTGTAAATATACATTGATATGTCGATTCAAATGCTCAGTGCTGAGCCGTTTTAGCATCTAAACCTTTACAACAAAATTTACAGATAGTTTTTTCTTCAATTTTTTTTAAAATTTGCATATCTACCATTTTTTTACGTGAAATAATTTTAAACATCTGATGTTTTATTTTTTTAATTTTATAATATTTTTAGTTATGAAAGTAGATTGATTACTAAAAATTTATAATTATAGGATTAAAATTTTTTTAAATTCATTTTAAGTATTGAAACTTACCATTGTAAAGATAATAAATATATATGTTAAGAATTTATAATTAGATGAATGAAAATAAAAAATAATAATTTAAGAGATTATAATTTTTAAAAAGAATTAAAATAATTCAAAAAAGATTTAAATTAAATTGAATTGAGAGAATTAAAAAAGGTAAGGGAGTTGAAAATTTAAGGAGCATGAATGCCATTTTTATAACCACCCACGCTCATCCCTCTTGCGATCAACAGTCATTTTTTTTAATAAAGTTACACGCCTGCCTGCAGGCAGCGAACTTTTACTTTTGAAAAAAAAAAAAACAAGGCTCAATAGGACGGCCCATTAGCCCTATTATAGTGTAGTCATGGGCATGCTAAACTGCAACCCCAGCAATCATGTCTAGGCTGACACAATATGATAACTTTTGTCCGCTTAAGCCGAAATTTGATGGGCATGCCCGCATGATCCATCTGCACCGTTTAAGCAGTCTGCGGCAGTAATACGTGTCACACTTTGAAGATAGACACGATCAACATTTTTCTCTCCTTCGTCATTGCGTCGCCAGCACAGTTCCAAAATCTCTCACAGTGGCATCGTCAGTTGCATTTTATAGCTAAATACGAAATAAATTTAAAGAAAAGTAAACAAAAAAATAACAATGGCATTTCTGGCTGGTCTATATCGTCACCGCCAACTTTCCTTGATTCCAATTCAGTCGAATTTTAGATACGATTGGAGTTGGCGCTCTCTCTTCTTATATCCGAGTTCTACGATTCGGTGGCTCAGTAGCAGTAGTGAGTCGACTCGGACCGACTTCCCCGTAGAAAACGCGTACAGTATCTTAGGAGTTGCAGAGACTAGTTCATTTACCGAAATCAAAGCTTCATTTCGCAAATTAGCCAAGGAAACTCACCCTGACCTCGCCGACTCAAAGAACGACTCCGCTGCTTCAAAACGTTTCGTTCAAGTCCTCGCCGCCTATGAAGTATTACGTGTTCATACCTAAATATATTTCGTTTGAATCACGTGATATGAATGTGTTTCTGATTTGCGCTTGCTAATGGATATCGAATTTGACTTGATTAGCAGAATGATGGTACTATTTTTTTGGTAGAAAAAGGAGAAAAACCAAAGAGATTTGACTTTGAATTTGGAAGTTAAATTAGTAGACGTTACGATAAGAGACTATAATCTGTAATGGGGCTGAGAATACTTTAGACAAGAACTTGGAGTGGGTGAATTCATTCTTGATTGATATATTAAGATTTAATTATATTTGGATTCTCTTGTCATAACAAATAAGAAATTTTCATAGAGAATGCTTCCTTAACAATCTTTTTGCTGATAGGACTTCTAGGGTCCCTTGCAATCCTAGGTCAACACAGGCAATATGTCCTGACTAGAATTTTGTTACTTAACCTTAATGCTAGATTATGGAAAACGGAAAATCTTTTACCAGCTAAAATTTTGCCATGCCCTGTGGTATGCTTCACTGAAGCCTGTGTGACTACATAGTGCAACTTAGAAAGTCTTTATAATGCTGGAAAATTTTGTGGAAATATTTGTAGATAGTTGTATCATTTGAAGGGGATTGTTTACTTAGACGGTATGGTATCTGCATGTTAACAAAATGTCATGTGTATACAGTATGATTGTTGGCATGGTAGTAAACGGAATTGTAGTATGCTTGTGACATAGAGAAAGCTCTGGCTTTGAAGTTTTATCAACAATTTCAATGCAGATTCTTTCAGACTCTGACAAGAGGACGCATTATGACCAGTATCTGTTATCTCAAAGAAAGCCTATGCAGCAACATTCTAGGAAAGGTTCGAAGTTATACATGTATGAATTGCAAATGAGAGCTAACAAGCAAATGGAAGTTGTTGAATGGTTAAAGTGGTACAGATTTGCTATAAATGATATTTTGTCAGAGAGGAAGGTGATAGTTGGAACAGGCTACTTTGATGTACTTCAAGCGGATTTTTATTCAGCCATACATGCAGCGTTTTATGGCCCTGCTATTGAGTCCATGGACCTTCTTCCTGACCGCTTTGAAGCCGAGGAAAGGTCTGTGTATGAAACTCCAGAGGTGCTGCACTTGGTTTCAGGGCGTGATCTTTTTGGAATAGTCCGCTTGGTTAATGATATTCCTGGATTGTCTTTTTTCTACAGTGAGAAATTGACTTCTTCGATATCTGATTCTATGGGTATCAGTCAGCCAATTGGGGATGCATGCAGTTATGTGAATTCTAATGTAATAAATGATATTCAAAGTTCTCAAATGCAAGCCAAGAATATTACTAGCTATGAATCAGATGCATATAGAGATTTAGAGTTGCATTTGTCTGGAAGGGTAGTTGCTGTGGCTACCAGAATCCCTCCAAAAAGCTTCTATGATGGAATTGAGGATAAAGATGCTGAAGATCACATACATGTTTTTCTTACTTCAGATGAAGGTCCTGTGCATACCAGCAAAGAGCTCTATAAGGAGTCCCTTTCAGATGATGCAGTGGGATCAAGGATTCCACTTGGAACGATATCTGGTTTAGGGACAAGCCCAGAAGAGGGGTCATGCTTTGTCTACAATAGCAGTGGTACAAAAACCCATGTGATAGTGAAACATAGGACATTGCTGGTTTGTAAAAACAGTCTCCCTCAATTTGCATGCTATATAGATTTCATCATTGTTAATATGCAGTTTTGGGTTCTAAGCTTTAGATCTTCATCTATTTGTTTCAAATTAACTATGAAGCATTTTTCAGATCCCTGCATGATTCTAAGTTGCTTCTTTTGTGGTGTGTATTGTGACCCTTTGGCTTGTGATGGTGACGAATGCTTGGAGCCATGATGAGTTTGAATTTAATCATTACTCAACACTAGTGATGAATCTTTAAGTGCTTCTTGCATGAAATAGATTCTTACCATTACATGACTGGTCTAGTATGAACCATTTGCAAAACTAGAGAAGATTATAGTGAAAGTGTCATTTGTTATTGAATGCATACAAATCACTTTTTTTTAAAATTGAAAAAAAAAAAAAGGACTCTTGAAAAAAGTACTTAAGTTTCTAAGACCATGCATATCATATTTGGTATTTACAGTTTCTAATACAACCTGCCTCCATTATTATTAAACTTACATGCTCCTAACTCTTTCATTGTCAACAACTTTTTTGGTGCTAGGAGACACATCAATTAATATACATCTTACCTGTAATTTATGTCTTCCCTGACTGCTGTCTGTCAGTTTCTCATAAGGTGCTTGTCCCTGTCCATGTCTATGTTTCTCTGTTAAGATAGATATCTGACACCTTGAAAATTTTTTGTTTGGGTGATGCATATCAGATAGTGAGACTATATTTATAGTTAGCTATCATTGCATGATTAGCTTAGAAATATTTATATTTGCTTATCCAATGAATCATGCTTGATGGGTGTATTCATACTTGTTTTTCAGGTTAAGCATATGCACTGGTATGAACTGGGAAATGATATTTCTGCTTGTGAATGTAGATCTAGCAGAGCCCGTTTACCTCCTAGCAAGTAAGTTGCAACAACATTACATACTTGTGCACAGATATGCAATGTTTCTAGTCCAGTTAAACCTTACCTCAATCATTTGGAGGTTAAATAAAGTTTATTTATGGTTGATGACCTTTTAACATGGTCCCATTACATGGGACTAGGGTGATTATTAACGTGTGGGAGAAATGAGCATATATTAATCACATGAGGATTGCCATGTGCAGTCTTCTTTAGTCTTAGAAATACCTTGTTCATTCTCTTAGCTATAATGACATTTTCTGAGGAATTGCTGAATATGCACGCTGCTTTTTTTCTGCAGTCAAAGCTCGGAAGTATTTGCTCTCTTATTGATGAAACTTATATTTTTACTTGAACTAGCTTGCGAGTGGTTTGGTATCAATTTCTGTTTGCATATTACTAATCTTGTTAGCTTAATGACATAGATTTTGATTCAAGTTAGAATTAGTTGGCTTCAATGAAACATCCCAGACACGAGTTGTATTTGGCTCATTATAGTGGTTGAAGCTTCCTTGTTAGTGAACTTCTACAGTTATTAAGTTGAGGTTGATTTTTTATTCCTGCTTATCATCAGTTCTCTTAGGCATACGTTGGAAATAGCTAAACTCTTTTATTCTTTGTCAAATGTTTCCAAACTATTTCTTTGATGAATTGTTGCTGCAGGTTTTGGCTGTTTGAGCCTCGGTGTGACATGCATGATGTAGGCGGTTGGTATATTGAAACATTTGGCAAAGACAAAAAGGGGCGGACAGTCCCTTGTCAAAGGTATTGGGATGGCTTTGATGCAAGTGAACAATTTGACAAGTAAGTGCTTCACCTAGGACCTCATATCATATATTTGTTTCCGACATCCCTTATTTTTGTGTATTGCATCTTAATAGACCTATAAAAACTAGCAAATTGTCCCTGATGGTAATTTTGATTTACCATCAAAGCTGGTGAATTTATATTCTTGAATTTTGTCTTTTGAAGCTCTTCTATATATTTCTATTATGTGCAGGAGGCTCCATCCTGCAATGTATTTATTTGCACTTGCATTTAGAACTCTAGATCTTGAAGATGCAAAGAGAAGGAAACGGAGAGTCAGGGATGTTGTTGAAGTGCCATTATTCAGAATTCTCAGCTGGTGGAAGAAGTTTGTATAGGAGGACTCATTTAGGGACTTTTAGAAACTACAAATGCTTCAATCCTGTGGCACGTTAAAATTAAAATTCTTCATCTCTGAGGTCAAACAATTTGATGATGGTAAAGCTTGATTGTCGATAATTCTGCTAGGTGATTCTTGGATATCTTGAAGGATGTAAAATTCTAAGCCATTGCAATTCACAAGGAACTTGTTCGGTGGGGTATATTCAGGCTATGATGTGTTCAGATAAAAATGTTGAGGGAACAGTTGCTTTTGGGCTGCTATTCTTGTTTCTGCACTGATGTTCTCTGAAAGCAAACTGTTGTTGTGCGTCTACTGCAATAATAGTTTTTGAAGTTGTTCGCTGGCATCACTCATCAGGCACGGAAGAAGGATTACTATTAACGCGGACAAAGAAAAGTGAAAACTTCTTTTAATAGTTTATTGGCTATTGGAGGACATTTATGGTATTTCAAAATATAGTCCAATTTTATGATTTAGGTTTATTTCTGCTGTTTCCACATTTCAGTTATGTTGTATATCTTATTAGAATAAGCTGCAACCCTACATGATTCTGTTATAACCTTGCCCTGTACTCCCGAATCCTTTGTCTAATTCATAATTCAGCCACTGTTTTTCATGCAACCATCTTCCAGAAACGAATTTTATCCAAAACAAATATCAACACATAATTTCCATTCCATCAACATCCTCCAAAACAACAATAGTCTTTTAAATGTAAAAAATAATCCCACACCCCCCCGTGGATTCCCCCCCGCCATAACTAACCCCTATATTCCCGCATATCTACTCCTCACAATATTTTCCCAAATGTCTAACTGCATCACTCCTCTGCCACCTCAGCCAGTGGGTCAGTAACAGCCACATCAGCTTCTTCTTGGTCAGCAACAGCCCCTTCAGCATCTTCCCCTCTTCTCCTGTTTCTCCTGGCATAAGTAAAGCGGATTGGGGGTGTATCAACTCTCCCCGCCCAATGAGACACCTTGTCCTCAAGGTGAAATGAAGGAAATTGGTTGCAAATCATGTCATAAGGTTCCCATGAGTCATCACTTGGCGGTAGCCTCTCCCATCGAATGAGAACCTCTAAATCTGAATTTGGATTGGCGGACCTGTGTCGCAGGCCAAGAAGTTGTGAAGGTTGAAGAGGTAACTGCAAGTCAGAAGAAAGATGAGGTGGGATGGGTGTTGGGTTATACTGAGATCCCTCTGCTGCCCGAAGCTGGGATACATGGAACATAGGATGAAGTTTGACTCCCTCTGGCAAATCCAACTTATAAGCCACTGCTCCAATCCTCTCTAAAATTCTGAATGGGCCAAAATATCTGGGAGCCAGCTTATCATTCACTCGTCGGGCTAGCAAACGTTGACGGTAAGGTTGAAGCCTTAAGTACACCCAATCGTGGACCGCATGTTCAACCTCCCGTCGATGGCGATTGGCAACAACTTTCATCCTTTGCTGAGCACGCAAAAGATGAGAATGCAGCTCCTACAACGTTGCATCCCTTTCCCGCAACAATTGATCCACATCTGTAATTGGATAATTATCTTTCTCATAAGGTAAGAGTGGAGGAGGGTCTCTACCATAGACAATCTTGAAAGGAGTGGTGTGAGCCGAAGTATGGAATGAGGTGTTGTACCAGAATTCTGCCCATGATAACCATTTCGCCCAACTCCGCGGTCGAGTGGAAGCAAAACATCGTAAGTATGTCTCGACGCTCCTATTAACAACTTCAGTTTGACCGTCTGTTTGAGGATGGTACGCAGTGCTGAAGCGGAGTTGGGTACCTTGAAGACGAAATAATTCCCTCCAGAAGTGACTAAGAAAGATCTTGTCCCTGTCAGACACTATTGATCTTGGTACCCCATGAAGTTTAACAATTTCTTTCACAAATTTGTCAGCCACCGTTACTGCCGTATACGGATGTCGAAGGCCTAAAAAATGTCCGTATTTGCTAAGACGGTCCACCACCACTAGAATACAGTTAAAACCTTCAGAACTTGGTAAGCCCTCAATGAAGTCCATAGAAATATCCTGCCAAATCAGAGACGGAATGGGCAGGGGTTGTAGCAAGCCAGCTGGCGACAAAGAAACATATTTATGCTGCTGGCAGATGGTGCATTCCCTCACAAATTTTCTAATGCAATTTTTCATGCCCTCCCAATACCAATTCCTGGATATTCGTTTGTAGGTGGCGAAAAAACCTGAGTGCCCCCCAATGGTGCCAGCATGGAGTTCTCGGAGGATGAGAGGAACGAGGGAAGAATGGCTAGGAAGAATCATTCTGCCCTTATATAGCAAATGTCCCTGAATCAAAGAGTAATTTGGATACTCATCAGAATGAGCTAGAAGAGCAGATTGAATTTTTCCCAACTTCGGATCCCGGGTAACTTGTTGCTTTACCTCCTCCAAGTGGGGAAATTCTGGAGCTGTGAACATGGTTAAAATAGTGGAGTGATCCACGCGTGAGAGAGCATCAGCTGCCTTGTTTTCCACCCCCGGACGGTAAAGAATCTCAAATTGAAACCCTATTAGTTTCTGCAGCCATTTTTGACCCTTTGAGTTGAGCACCCGTTGTTCCAACAGAAATTTCAAGCTGCGTTGGTCTGTTTTCACAACGAACTTTCGTCCCAATAAGTAGTGTCGCCACTTTTGAATGGCAAAAACAATGGCCATCAACTCCCTTTCATAAACCGACTTCAACCGGGCTCCAGTCGGTAATACAGTGCTATAGAAAGCCACTGGTCTGCCAGCTTGAGACAGTACAGCACCTAAACCATGACCCGAAGCATCTGTTTCAACAATGAATGGCTTTGAAAAGTCCGGAAGAGCAAGGACAGGTACGGTGGTCATAGCCGCCTTGAGTTTCTGAAAAGCTTCTTCAGCATCAATGTTCCAATCAAAAGCATCTTTTTTAAGTTGTTGGGTTAACGGCCATGCGATTTTGCTATACCCTTTGACAAAGCGTCTGTAGTAACCAGTCAGCCCCAAAAACCCCCGTAACTCTTTCAACGTTTTGGGAGATGGCCAATTCACCATGACAGCCACCTTAGAGCAATCTGCTGACACCCCTTCCTCAGAAATAATGTGCCCTAAATACTCAATGTTGGGTTGAGCAAATTGGCATTTTTTGAAATTAAGGAACAGTTGATGGGTTCTTAAAACACACAACACCTTGTACAAGTGCTCCACATGTTCGGCATCACTATGACTATACACCAAAATGTCATCAAAAAAATACTAAAATAAACTTTCTAAGAAAGGACTGGAATACCTCATTCATGACTGCTTGAAACGTCGCTGGGGCATTCGTTAAGCCAAACGGCATCACCAGAAATTCATAGTGGCCTTCATGAGTCTGGAAGGCTGTCTTTTGAACATCCTCAGGACGAATTCGGATCTGGTGGTAACCAGATTTGAGGTCCAGCTTAGAAAAAATTGTTGACCCATTTAACTCGTCCAACAGCTCATCAATAATTGGTATTGGAAATTTATCTGGTATTGTCACCCTATTCAGAGCCCTATAATCCACGCAAAACCTCCAACTTCCATCCTTTTTCTTGACCAAAATCACCGGGCTAGAATAGGGACTGCTACTAGGCCGAATAATACCTGCCACTAACATATCTCTCACCAATTTCTCAATTTCAGTCTTCTGGTAGTGAGGGTATCTGAATGGTCGTACATGAACTGGAGTTGTCCCTGGTTGTAAGTGAATGGCATGATCCCGACCTCGTATTGGTGGCAACCCCCCTTGCCAACTGAATAAATCCCCAAATTTCTTCAAAATCCACTGGTACTTATGAGGACAATGAACATCACTCAGCTCCTTCGTGTCCTTCCCACATTTTAACTCCAACAGAAAAGCATCTCCTTCCCTCCTTACTTCCCTTTCCATTGCCTTCAATGTAACTAAAGATCGAGTAAGTGAAGGATCCCCTTGTAAAACCACACTTCTTCCTCCGATGACAAATTGCATCCTTAGAGTTTTCCAATTCACCGTCATCTGTCCTAAGGTTTCCAGCCATTTCATGCCGAGAATGACATCCGAGCTGCCTAGCTCCAGAGGCAGAAACTCTTCCAATATCTCAACCCCTTGAATTGAAACCAACACACCCTTGCAAATTCCCTGTCCCTTGACTGCTTGACCCGTGCCCATCACCACTCCATATTGGATAGTGTCCATTTGGGGTATCTCGAGTTGTTGGACTAGTAAGGTAGATAAGAAATTATGAGTCGCGCCACTGTCCACCATCACCATTACCTCCTGTCCGAGAATCTCTCCTTTCATCTTCATTGTTTTGGGCCCTGTTAGACCTACGACCGAATTTAGCGAAACGGCTATAGTGGGTTCTTCTACTAGTTCTTCTGAATTAGGTTCTTCACCTTCCTCCCCTACTCTGTCCCAGCAATAATTCTCTTCCTTTACCCCTCCTAGAGTTTCTTCGCTAGTCTCCCCTCCACTTGTCAACAGCACCTGCAATTCAGGCTTCTTACAAGTATGTCCCACATGATACCTCTCATCACAACGGAAGCACAACCCTTTCCTTCTTCTTTCGTTCGCCTCCGATTCTGACAGTCAACGAAATGGCGGCGTGTATGCAGTCGGGTTCGTCTTAGTTGAGCTTAGGGGGGAAGCTGAGTTGTGTGGAATTGGGTATGGTCGTGTTTGTCTAGTCGTAGGATTTTGGGTGACTGGGCTCTGGATCGGGTTCGTTTGGTTAGCAAAATAGGTGTTTGAGGGCTTGATTGGAGTTTTGTTAGAGGGGGAGTAAAAACTGGAAGACTGAATTCCAGGTTTATGAGCAAGGTTGAATTGGGCCGGAGTTGGGTTATAGTTTAAAGAAGAGGAAGTTGGGCCTTTATTTAAGTTACCAGGTCCACTTGCCCACAGGGAACCCAAGGCTTGGTTTCTATCTTCAATTCTTTGGGCCAGGTCCATGATATTTGCTAGGCCCACTAGTTTCCAAACCCTAATCTCAGCTCTAATCTCTTCCTTCAGCCCACGAATGAACCCACTTTCCAGGATTTCTTCAGAGACTGAAGTTAGAGGAGCGGCTACCACCTCAAAATCTCGCCGGTACTCCGCCACCGTTGTCCTCTGCTTCAAAGCCATAAACCGATCATAGAGGGACCCCTCTAGAGTTGAACGAAATCTGGACAGTATTTGAGATTTCAACTCTGCCCAACCTGTAAAAGGACGTCTCCCAATCTCCCATTGATACCAAGAAAGAGCCTCCCCTTCAAAGCTAACGGCCGCTGTGGTGATCTTTTCATTGTCAGAAAATATCCCCAGAGAAAAGAATCTCTCAGCTCTAAATATCCATCCATCTGGGTCAGACCCCTCAAATACCGGTAATTCTAATCTTCATTTTCCCAGCTCCGTTGGACACCCAACCATTGTTTCTGTCCTCTCTGTGGACATCCCGATCGGCGTTGGCCCTCCGTCTTCATCCTCATTCCGTAAGGGTTTTTTTCCAGCAGCTGATGACGACTCTCCCTTATTCTCCTTCACATTCAACGTTCTCATCAACAACTCCATCGCATCGGAAAACTTGTTACCCATGGTAAGTAATTGCTCCCGCATGGATTCCACGTTCGTTTCCACCGATGAAAGTCGGCCTTCCATGTCCTCCATTCGTTCTCTTATTCTGGTATTGGTCATCCCAGGTTCAAGGTTGCTCTGATACCAAAATGTTATAACCTTGCCCTGTACTCCCGAATCCTTTGTCTAATTCATAATTCAGCCACTGTTTTTCATGCAACCATCTTCCAGAAACGAATTTATCCAAAACAAATATCAACACATAATTTCCATTCCATCAACATCCTCCAAAACAACAATAGTCTTTTAAATGTAAAAAATAATCCCACACCCCCCCGTGGATTCCCCCCCGCCATAACTAACCCCTATATTCCCGCATATCTACTCCTCACAATATTTTCCCAAATGTCTAACTGCATCACTCCTCTGCCACCTCAGCCAGTGGGTCAGTAACAGCCACATCAGCTTCTTCTTGGTCAGCAACAGCCCCTTCAGCATCTTCCCCTCTTCTCCTGTTTCTCCTGGCATAAGTAAAGCGGATTGGGGGTGTATCAGATTCAAGGTTATTTTCCCTTTCCTGTTGAAAGATTTGATGTGTATGCAAGTTGTTGTTCTACTTGATATTGATCAAAATTGTCTGTATTAAACATCTATGAGTGTCCATTTCATTTCTTTTCAGTACATCTCTCTTGTGTCTGTTTCTTTACAACATCTATATAGTTTCCCTGAACAAATGAGAAAAAAACTTAAAAACTTAGAGAATTTCTCCTGTTAATTTTATAGATCACATTGATAATATCAAACTGAAAATGATGCATGCCTCCTTTTTTTTTTGTTCCCATTACTTCAGTAGATCTTCCCATTTGCAGTACTGCCCTCCCGCTAATGCACGATAATATCTATCTCTGCAGTAGACTGGTCGTCCATCAGCAGCCTCTGCAGCTGCTGCTGCCAAATCATCATTGGACATCACCTCCACAGGCAATTGAAGCAATTCTTCTTTTCTGCATAGTTACAAATAAAATTGTGAGGGTGGTAGTATTGTAGTATTCTAATATTTTGTAGTGGGAAGACTTGTATTTTCTGTGTACCTGATATTGAACTTTTTATTGATTTTTGAAGCTGGGACATTTGAGGGGTTTTCTTTTGTGACTATGGTACTTTGAAAGAACTGCTCCACTGGTGTAGCAAATATGAATAGCAACACTGCTGTCACAAGTAATGCTCCTGTCCCGACCAGTGTTTGTTTCAACATCTTAATTACTGGCTTTACCTAGGAGACACATTTCTTATTCATTTAGGAAACATGTAGCAGATATGTTGAATGCGTTGTGAGCATGTGCATAAGCATTTTTAGCGTACATGGGCCTTCAATAGCTTTCATACATTGTAGTTTATTTCAGTGAGTGCATGTTTGTGGACTCATATAAATGTGTCACAAATTGGAATGTTTGGCCTTTTTGTATATGTTATATGCTATTGGAAGACATGGTTTAGTGCATAAACTTGTGCAGGATGTATAATATTTTCATATGTAAAATTCCAGAATCTGTCTTTCGTGCCTGACTCGTACCTTGTAAGCGCCCAATAATCTGTCACGTGCTAGGATCTGTAAGGGAAAAAATACAACTTGTTGGTTCTCAGTAGAATTATCTATTTATTAGAGATAATATCTCCATAAGTTTTATCTTTATGTTTCCATTTTTAGAATTTCTTGGTTTTTTTGTTGTGGACTTTAGAAATGTAATATGGGAAAGGAAAGGATGTTTTGTGTACTTCCCATGCAGTTATGCTTTTGCCACTTAGATTTTCTTTTTTTTCTCTAGTAAACTATTTATTTATCAATGATGGATAATCTTTCTCTTCTGTCATGTTCCTATTCACAATGCTCTAGACTACTCAATTGCTAAGCAATTCCAGTTTAAGGCCTTTAGAACAATCAACTTTGCTACTTAATTCTCTTTTGTTTCAGTAGTTGTTTTATCTTTTTCTTTCATGGAGATATTGAACATGTACTTGTTGAACTGCAGATTTTAGTCTAAGCTTAGACACTTGAGGTAAATGATCACTGTCCTTTACCTCGGAGTTGTTTTCTGTCAGTTGAATGTCTTTTTGTGGCAAAGTGGTACATGAGCTGAGCTAGTGCGGGTAAAACAAATGGTTTTGACTTCTCTACTTTTGTCTATACATGTTGTGTATCCTGATATTAAAATTTACCCTTTACATGGCCTTGTGTTTTGTCTCCTACAATTATCATATTGGTTGGGTTATCATGGTGTCCCTGACACTTGCTCTCGAGTATTGATTGCTATTACAAAATGCATGGTTTGAGATCAAAGAAGCTCAAGAACTTTTTATTGAGTTCTTATGAGAATTTCTAGGCAGTTATTTTTTCTGATTTATAAATTGCACTATCTTTGTAAGATCACTGAACATGTACATCCGAGCAAATGAACACATACTCATGCGTAGTGCTGGAAACCTTGTGGACCAATTGCTCCAATATACAGAGTAGTATTTAATTTTGAGCTGCAGTAGAAATTTTTAGAGCTTTAGTAGAAATTTTTAGAGCTTTATGACGTAGAACATCTTGTAAACACTGTATTTTTTTTCCTAACTATTTATCTTTGTCATATGGGTTAGTTAAAAACCTGAATATGATTTTTGGTAAATTTGGTTGCTATTATTTTACCAGTGTTTACTTTTGGGAGTCTCTTAGTAGTTTCAGTTAGCAAAAAGGTTATTCACATTCCAGGCTCTCGGACTTCATGAATTTTTGAGGACCTTGCTGTTTCTGTTCTCAACTGTTCCCTCTGCTTGCTACCTGATAAAGAGGGAGTGAGGGTGAAAGAGAGAGATGTATAAAATGTGCTTACCTCGGGTGGCTTTACCCACATTTGTCCATCATACCATCCACTTTCTTCGTATGGTACCACTGCTGATAGAAGTCTATCGCCAACGTAACTCCATCCCTGCAATATGCAAAATCAAAAGGTTCAATATTGTTAAACTGTTACAACCAACTTATGAGGTTAGAATCAATTGAATAAGGAGCATGGCAGCTGTTGAAAGGAAAAGCCACATCGTTGAATAGAATAAGTTGTGATGGAGAAAATGTTGGAGACACAAAGCAGCTCGGATCCTTTGCTATATCTTGTTTAAGAACTTCTACACTTTTTTGGGTTGTGTATCACGTTAGCCTTTAAATCTGTAGTTAATTTGTTGTATGCTATAGGCTATAGCTCCACCTCCACTCTCTAATTGCAAGTTTTTTAGGTTTAAATTATGATGTCTCTGATGAAGGAAAATTTAAAGGGCCTTTGTATGGGCACCTTTGCCAATAGAAGGCTGGGTTTCTCCTCTGGTTATATTGCTTGCCCATTTGTGATTGTAATCAAGTCATTTGATAATGTAGAGAGACTACCTGGCTGTGGCCCGACCAAGGCATTCACTTGACCAAGTCATCATCTGATACGTGAGTGTTAGGGGACAACTAATTGTTAAATGTTTGGCTATGATCTTCTTCTAGCTATTCTAGTTATTGTTGTCCCCTTAAAAACAGATCAAACAATCTTTTGTACTTTTGTTGCGTTTATCATACTTTGCAGCTCATCTCTCAAAATGAGTTCTTGTAAGTGATCATCCTTGAAAACATAACCCAAATCATATACTCCACTAATGAAATGATATCAACATGAAGGAGCAGGAGTTATGTGTACCAGATATATCCTTAGGACAATAAACGATACGAGGAAAAGAGTTCCTGTTCCAGCAGCTAGCACAAATCTGAGAGGCTCCTGCAGTGTTTGAATAGATGAAATTGTAATAGACAAAGTGGCTGATTTTCAGCAAATGAAACTTATCTAGCTGAATTATATGGATTTTCCTCTTTGTAAATGTGTCAAGTAATAGTCTTTATATCATGTTTAAAGTTTTCCAAATATAGTTTTGAAAATCACTACATGCGCATGGTCTTTCTCTTTCTGTAGAACCCATTTTGTCTCATTTTGTTAGTCAAGATTCCCAATTTTTAGCCAAACCCTGCCACGTTTTGCCACCTATGCCAATGCATAGGAGCCAACCTGTGGTGATTGGGATATTCTTTCAGATCATGATGAAAAAAAGAATTTTTCAGCATCATAATATTATTATTGTACTGTTTACTTGGAAAGAAAATTCTCATTTTCAACTTGCCCTTGAAGGATCAAAGCTTGCAGCTGCAATTGGAACTCCAAGAACTGTGAGGGCTACTAACCAGAGACCCCCGAGACGAAGGAAAAACTGCCTGGGTCCCAGTTCGCCCCATGAATACAGAACTCCATCTTTCAGAGAAGAGTACTCATTCACCTGATATTGAACCAATAATCATAAGTATTAGTTGATTATGGCGAATTGCGTGATGCAATATGCTTGAATCAACCTGAGACAAGTACACATTCACCTCTTATAGGATATAACCAACAAACTATTTGTATGAATTGATTATTGTATACTTCACCCAATACATTAGAAGCCTAATTACACTTGAAGCTGTATTTTCAACAAAGCTTTTCACCCTCATTCTTTCAAGTTTTCTTTGATTGGTTCTTCACTCATGTGAAATCAGTAGCAGATTTAGATATAGCTATTGTGGCCTCCTATGATATGGTTCTGGATGAGTTATTATGGCATAAGTTGCTCGTAGCTAACTAAATAGACAGACAGGTATTTCAATTGAAAGCATAAATGACTAATGTAGTCTTTCTTATCTACAGGGACCAATAAAGCAAAACAAATGTTTCAAAACCACAACAGGAACCAGAACATACATAAATACCGTGTCAACATACCGGCCTTTGTTCGAAAGGGACCTCAATTTCCAAGCCAGGGTCCCAGCTGCTGCCTGCAGAGCCAGAGCTTCTTGTCCCTCCATCTGTTTCATCCTTCAAGGCCCTCACAGAAACCCCCCAGGATGACTTCTGAGCTTTGTGATACTTGATGATGCATGAATCATAGCAGCTTCCAAGCTTGACTTGCGTTGCACTTGGAATTATAGAGCAATAAACATTTAGTCTGAGCATTTATGTTCAGAATTGGTGTACCAGACGAGAGATAGTTACTCAGTTCAGTTCCTGATGAACCATTGAAGGAAAGAGAGGTAAGAAAGATCTTTAGCTCTGTACTTAAAACAGATATATATAAATTTTTTTTGTTCCATTTTTGTGGTTCTTTTCAGGGACGACTTAATATTCTCGTGGAGGAAAATAATACATGTAAAATCATGCTGGTGCATTTTGTGGAGTAAGGGTAAGGGACACTTTAAGACGACCCTATTCTCACCACGTGGATGTAACTGATGGCCAATTACTAATTGCCATGTCATGGTGGCCCAATAAGCTTGTAATTGTGTAAGCCTTGCGTTTAGTTGCTTTTGTTGATTTCTATTTCTTCAATGCCATCCATTTTATGGGCCATAAGTTAGATTATCCATAGGTTTAGGTGAGTTATGCTATATCTTTTTTATTTTTTGTGGTGACAAAGGCATAGCCTCGTGCAACATGGAGGTTGTTAGCTTACACGTAGCTTTTGTATGCATTGCTCGTGCTTCCACAAGCGCAAATGGGCTATCAATATCACAGCCCAGAGTTTCGTTTTTATTTAATTGGACAATGAAACCATTAGTCATAAATGAGTACGAGGGATTAAAAAGATTTAAATGTTAATTAAACAATAAGTTCGGGTAAAGATTAAGGTGAATAATTTTAGGTTCAGATTGAATTTAAAAAATTTCAATCATTCTCAAACCCTTTTGGGTTGGGAATTTTTTTATTTTTTTTACATTGAAACTGCATAATTTTGATTTGGTACGGGATGGGATAGGTTGGGTCAGAAATTTTTAAATAAATTTTTAAAGAAATCAAATTAAATTTAGATTTTAATTACGTTAAATGTTATTATTTTAACTTTAATTATATTAAATGTTACTATTTTAAATTCAATTTGAATTTAAATTATGTGAAATATTATAATTTGATTAATTTTAAAATCGATTCATTTTAAATTTAATTACGTTAAATGTTGTGATTCTAAATTTAATTTTGAGTTAAAATACGTTAAATATTATAATTTGAAATCTTGTTTTGATTTCAATTAGGTTGAATATTATGAATTTGAATTACATTAATATTATAATTTGATTAATTTTAAAATTGATTGATTTGATTCGTTTCAAATTCAATTATGTAATATTGTAATTTCAAGTCCAATTTTTGAATATTATCATTTTAAATTATATTTTGATTTCAATTATGTTTAATGTTATTATTTTAAATCTAATTTCGATGTTAATTACATTAAATATTATAATTCTAAATTCAATTTAAGTTTAATTACGTTAAATATTATCGATTTGAATTACGTTAAACATTATTATTTTTGTTGACCTAAAAAATGGTTTCTTGGGTCAACGAGTCTTAAATTTGTTGAGGGGGAATCGAACTTGAGTCTCAACTGAACTGGAGCGATTAATATGAGCTTGGGTTTCCTGTTTTTTGTGAACTGTGGAGGAGGGAGGGGGGACCTGCAAAGAAACACGAACACAAGCTTAAAGGTGGTCTTGCCAAGGTAAGTTCTGGCAAAAACGCTCCGATATTTAAGTCAGAAATGGGGGTTCTCTCTCTTAAAAATATGACAAAACATAAATAAGATATTATTCTCAGGACGGGGGAATGCTTCTTTCCTTTTTCTTTCTTTTTGTACTTTTGGATTTTTTCCATCATTCTCTTTATGTCTCTTTCTTTCCCTTTTTATAATGATAGCCTTTCAGAGACTTTTTTGGGCTTTCCTCTGCAGTATTTTTGTCTTGAGCCGAATATTTCCTACTGTATTTCTGACACACGCCAAGTATCTTCATACTGGTCCCCTGATATACGCTGAATATCCTTCTGCAAATTTTTTGACCCCGTTCTTATTCCACGTCAGATTTTTCTTCTGATGTGTTAAGCATATTTCTCGAGTTTGCCTCCGCCGGCAATTTTGGTTCAAGTGAGGCTTATTTCGGTCGGCTCAGGTCAAATCTTGAACGGCCCTTCCCTACTGGTTTGATGTTGACGAGGGATTCCTAAGAGCGAAGTTGTAAAATGTAGCCAGTACCTGATCGGCCGTAATTGTGTTTGAGTCAGCAAAGGCCGAATAAGTTTTCTCACTTGCCGACTAGATTTTTTGAGTTCAAACCGACTCTCTGTCGTTTCTATCGAGTTTAAGTCCATTGGCCATTACTCATAGGCCTTCATTTGGATTGGATTCACTGTGCAAATTCGAACGAACTTTTCAAGAGGACAATGACATTTTTGAAGGGAACGTCTAGCTGAGCTTCCAAGGGCCAGCCTCGGTTGAATTAAGGGCTTGAAGGCAGAAAGAGGAGGGTTTTCAGAGGGGGAACAACTTTAAATTTAATTATGTTAAATATAATAATTTAATTAATTTTGAAATCGATTCGTTCCAAATTCAATTATGTTAACTGTTGTAATTCCAAATTCAATTTCGAGTTGAAATACGTTAAATATTATAATTTTAAATTAATTTTGAATTCAATTACGTTAAATGTAATAATTTAATTAACTTTGATATCAATTCGTTCCAAATCCAATTACGTTAAATGTTATAATTCCAAATCTAATTTCGAATTGAAATACATTAAATATTATAATTCCAAATCTAATTTCGAGTTGAAATACATTAAATATTATAATTTTAAATCCAATTTCGAGTTCAATTACATTAAATATTATCGATTTGAATTATGTTAAATATTATTATTTCAAATTTAATTACGTCAAATGTTATAATTTGATTAATTTTGAAATTGATTTATTTCAAATCCAATTACATTAAATGTTGTAATTCTAAATCCAAATTCGAGTTGAAATATGTTAAATACTATAATTTTAAAATCTAATTTCGAGTTCAATTATGTTAAATATTATTGATTTGAATTACGTTAAATGTTATTATTTTAAATTCAATTACGTTAAATATTATAATTTTAAAATTGATTCATTCCAAATATAATTGCATTAAATGTTGTAATTCTAAATCTAATTTTGAGTTGAAATACGTTAAATATTATAATTTTAAATCCTATTTCGATTTGAATTACGTTAAATATTATCGATTTGAATTACGTTAAATATTATAATTTGATTAATTTTGAAATCGATTCATTCTAAATCCAATTATGTTAAATGTTGTAATTTCAAGTTCAAATACGTTAAATATTATAATTTCAAATCCTATTTCGATTTTTATTATATTAAATATTATCAAATTGAATTACGTTGAATGTTATTATTTTAAATTTAATTACATTAAATGTTATAATTTAATTAATTTTAAAATCGATTCAATCCAATTCCAAATTCAATTACATTAAATAGTATAATTTCAAATTTAATTTCGAGTTAAAATACATTAAATATTATAATTTTAAATCCTATTTCGATTTCAATTACATTAAATATTGTTATTCTAAATCTAATTTTAATATTAATTACATTAAATATTATAATTCTAAATCCAATTTCAAGTTCAATCACATTAAATATTATTAAAATACCCAAGTTTGGCAAATAAAAATTTTTTAAAAATACTTTAGTTCAGGACAAAATTTGTTATCCCGAACAAGTCCCAAATATATATCCATTCCCGTCCCGACCCAAAAACTCAAGACGGATCGGTATGGGAATAGGAATTCTGCCCACCCCTAACTAAGACTTTTGCCGGGATAAATATGATTATAATTATATTGTGAAAGACATACTATGATCTAAATATCGTACTCTTGCGATAATGTGTTGAAAATTAGTGATTTAACAATTATGTATGAGTATAAATTAAAATAGATATTAAGTGAAGAGTCGGTAAGAAGTCTAGTACGCATTGGGCGCACGAATGAGGAGCAAGACGAATATTTAAAATCAAGGAAGGGAGAAGAAAAGGCAACGCTGGAGGAAGTAGGCCCATGCCGCAACGCTGGTCAGGCAGTGTCGCGGCACTGGAATAGTTGCATTGAGCCCTGTGACGCCCAGCTTTGAGATTTTTTTTTATTTTGGCTTGAATTCGACTTCTTTCAAAGAGTTCGGACTCCTAAACGCATGAACTCTTATTCTAACTAGATTTAGAGTTTCTATAAACTTTGTAACAACTATATAAACCCTTAAAGATAGCTAAACATCTAAAGTATTAGAATATAAATATAAGAGAGAATAAAAAAGTTATGTAGACATTAAATATGTAGTGCACTAGGATATAACCTTTGAAGGTGTCTTTGTTTTTATATTGAACAAAAAGAGCACCAAAAGTTTTTTTTTTAGGGCTCGGGTTATTTTTTTATTATTTGAGTTATATCTCTTATGAGAGAACGAGAGATACTAAGAGGTCTTGTAAAATCATAGTGATATAGAAAATACTTAATAATCTGTTTGATAAAAGAAGTTGAATCATGGATCCTCATCGACATAGAAGTTTTGATCAAACTACGTATATATTATGTTTTGTGATTTATTATATTTTTATTTTTATTAGTATATTAATTTTTATATTATTGATTATTTATAAGTTAAGTTTTTCGCACATATATAGAGTTCTTAAGATAATAAATACTAAGTCATAATAATATTAAGATATATAAAATTTTAACAAGAATATTAGTAAAAAGACTAATTTTATAAAAAAAAATTAATATTAAGATTGATTCTCTTTATTAAAATTATGACTTAATTAATATTAAAATAATATCAAATTAAAGAACAAAACTTAATACTTTTAAGGATATTTTAGAAAATACGAAAAAAGTATTCTTATGTCCTGACTGGCTCAAAAGCACAAAGGAAAGAAAATGTTTTCTCGGTGCGGTTGCTCTAGACGCAGTTTTTCTTTTTTTCTTCTCCTAAATGTTATTACTGTTCTTTGGTTAATAATCTCAGCAATGAATGACAATCGACATCCTGAACAAGTCAGGCCCCAATCATTTCATTTTGAGTTTGATAAACAATATTCTTTGATTTTGCTTGTCCAACGTATGTATATTAGGACATGACATGACATTGGGACAATTAGTGGTAGAGTCTAATTGCGATTTACGAATCAATGTAATGACAAAACCAAGTTTGTCAATATCTGCTTTATGGCTACTCAAATCACTTATCGGCAGGCTGAGCGTAAAACTATAATTTTGTTGAGTAATGGTAATGGATTCCAGCAAAGATCCGATTCTTTTCTGCATCCATTTGTCATCCTCCCTCATCTTCTTCCGTCCATTCTCAACTTTATATATATCTTTTCTTAAATGTTTAAAAATATAATTACTTATGTAATTTTTGATAAGAAAAAAAATATTTTTATCTCTTAAATTTAATTTAATTTAATTATCAATTTTATCCCATAAAATTTAAAAATTTAATTTTATCATAATTTATTAGTAAAATTTCATCAAATTTAATTAAAAATCTCTTTTAACATTATATTGACAATTTTACCATCCGTTATATTTTAATTAGATATAATAATACAAGTACACTATACAATATACATATATCAAATATTAATAAGACTTTAAAATTTTTTTAAAAATACGTGATATGTTGTAATACGTTCAATAAAATAATTAAATCAAATAAATAAATAAAAATCGATCATTGCCCGACTGGCCACCGGTGACCAATTGCAAATTGACTCAAAATTAATATTATTGGGCTCAAAATTTTATGATTTACACCATGGTGGAATTTATTTTTATTAACAGAGTATTATAGATGTGCTAAAAGTGAGAAAAAATGTGATGGTTAGCGGTGCCCACCATCGTTCACCTTCTAACGGCCGGTGGTGGCATGCACCGCTCCTACCATTGGATAGATCAGTTGTAGTAACCAGTATTCACAACCGGTAAGAATAAGTATTTATATATATATACATATTTTATTTGTATGTGGGTGATACTTGATTTATGTATTGTTATTAGTAGTGTTTGTATAGGTTAAGGACATACTATTAGTATTGAGTTTATTTGCAAGACTTTAGATTTATTTTAGGGACCAAATTGTAATACTTTAAAAGTTTTGGAGGCAAATTCATAAATACTAAAAAATTAGTCTCGTAGTATAAAAATACACTTTTGAAACCCTAATTCACTCATTTTGGTCGAGCTACCTCTTTTAGAGTGAGAAAAGAGAGAAAGAAAGAGGAGAGAAAGAGAAGAAGAAAAAAAAAAGAAAAAAGAAAGTTGAAATTTAAGTTTTAAGATGTATATTATAACATTTTCTTAATTTTTTGATGTTAAATTAGTTAATTCGTTTAAGTTTTGATTTCTAGAAATATGTGCAATTGAGGATTTGATGTGTATTTCGTAAGATATTGTAAGAATTGATGATGATCTATATAAATAGCTTGATAAATCATGATGAATTACAGAATTTCTACTTGATAGTCTTTTGATCCAGGAATTTTATAAATTGTTGTGATTCAATTCTAGTTTTGAATTTTGAGTATATGCAATTAGACATATTTATAATCATTTGAGATTTTGAATCGATTGAAAATTTTAAAAATTGAATTTGTAGTGAATTTATCAAAATGACCTTGAAATTCTAGAAATTTTCTATGTTAACAGTATGATACAGTGACAAATAATTTTTGATCTGCTTAATGATTTTTTAAAGAGTGTCAGCTCATTGCAGTATTTGATTAACAGATTTTTAAAGCTATGGAATAAAATAGTTTTAAAATACTTTTAACAGTGATTTTGAAGTGAAATATTTATCATGGATTGAAATATGTGTTAAGAGTAATTCTGTGATAGTTTTTTTAATTTTTGAGTTAGTATATGATTTTATAAAATTAGGATATTGAATACTATTCAGTAAATATCTTGATCTTGTCAGGTTAGTAGTTTAGATTCGATGGTGTTTATGAAATAGATTATGTAGGAATTATGATATAATATTCATATATAAGAAGGATATATGAGTCAAGAATGATATATTCTGATTTTGGAGTAATTGGACATCATTTGATGTATAAGAAAATTTTATTAAGTGTAAGTGATCAAAATGACAGGTTTTGAGAAACCAAGTAATTAGACCAATTCGATGTGATGAGTGCAATATGTGTAATTTTGTAAGCTATTTAAAGTATTTTATATAAATATTGAGGCTCATGAAATGATTAATCTCCATTAATAGGTTAAGGAGATTTAAGCCTTGTAGCTGAAAGTGCTAAGAGGTATGTATATTAGACTTTTTACTGAAATCACAATAAACATAGTAATTGTTATGTATGATTTTATAAATGTGGTTAGAAATATGTTTATATTATGTCAAAATATATTTTGATATGAAATGTGAAGACATGTGTTTATGAATGTGAGTATGGACATACATGACATATATGTGTTTTTGAAAGTGGGCTTACAAAGTGAAATATGTTTAACAAAGAGAGCTTTTGAAGTGTAATATGTCCATGAGAAACATTTTGTGTTTTGAGGATGCTTGAATTCACTGTTAACTTAGTAGGCATTTTATGTAATTTGTGGAGCCTTTATGTGTGGCATTTCCTTCGAGATTGGTATATATTATGTGTTCTATATGTAGGGAGGATCCTATTGATACCTAAAGGAAGAGTGAATTATCACATTTGTGTGGTGGCGTATTGGTACATGTGAGAGGACTCACCGATGATCAAGGTGAGGGTTTGGCTTTTACCTTCGGGCATGAGCATTATATATATGTAATTTAAAATATCACTTGTACTATTCCTCTCATACGGTATGTTACCTACAAGTGACATTTGACTCATTATGTGATATGTGATATATAAGTCCTACTAACTAGTAGTTGAGTAATGGTATTCCTATTATATATTTTGAAAGAATATGTAAGCACTTACATGACATGTGATTTGATAAGATTATAATTTTGATTTATCACAGCATATCATACATATACATTGTGTATATATATGTATTTGTATTTGATATATGAAAAACTAGTATACTTACTAAGTTTTATACTCATTATAGTTTATGGTGATTTCAGGTAAATAAGGTACATGTGTGCTTAGCGGATTTGGAAAGGCTTCTGTTGTTCCTTGGATTCCCTAAGTTGCTAGGTTGCTGAGTGTTTCATTTGGGGACACGTGATTTAAGATATTTGATTTGTCCCTATTGAATAAATACTTATTTATTATTTTATTTAGTGTGGTTATGGGTTGATTTTAAGTAAGAATTTGTAATGAATATATTCTGGACTTCCGGTAACAAAGTTGCTACTGGTGACGGAGTAAAGTGTTAATCTATGAGAAAACTCTGCGTATCTCCGGTTTACTAATTGTCTCAGTCATAATTCAATTGTATAATTCTGAAAAATTGAATGAATGTAAGTTATGTCGTGTGTCAGATCTTTTGGGTTTGGGGCGTGACATCGGTGGCTGATTTGTCCAATGGTAAGGGAAGTGCATGCCACCGCCCCGTCATTCACCTTCCAGCCAACCCATGGTGGTTGGCGGTGGGCGCTGCCAACCACCACATTCTTTTCCCATTTTTGGCATATCTACATTGCTTCGTTAATAAAAAAAATTCTACCATCGCATAGATCACAAAAATTTGAGTCCAATAATGTTAATTTTGAGTCAAATAGCAATTAATCACCAACGACTGATTGGCCACCAATGACAATGACCACTTATCGACTGCCCTTTTTTTTTATTTATTTGATTTAATTATTTTAGTAACTAATCAATAGTTGACACGTGGATATTTTGTGTCAACCCATTTTTTTTATTTTACTATACCCCCTTTACAAGTATTATTTAATAATACTTGTTCAAGTATCTAATAATATTCTTAAAGAAATCCTCAATAGCTTTAACAGAAAAATACTACGAAATAAGAATGTTTTGTTGGGATTTGTGCTTATGTGCCATCCTATTATGTATAATATTTAATGATAGTATTTATATAATTATCCTTTCTAATAAAATTGTTAATATTATTTATAATAAATGGTAAGATGTTTGTAACGTTTCAGACATTGTATGATCTGAAGGAGTTCATATATGTTCTAAAGGAGTTTAGATCAGTACTAAGAGTTAGCAACGCTAATAGTTAAAAGTACTAAGAGTTAGTGGTGTTAAGAGTTAGTAGATTAATAGAGTTAGTGAAATCTAAACAGTTAGAGTCTTGTCTAAAATGAGATAATGACTTGAGAATATATTTATAATCACATAGCTATAAAGAGTTGCAGATGGCGCTAAGAAATGCCATTAAGCAAGTATGTTCTCAAACATGATATTCCTGATCTAATTTCATCGATGCAGGTCTATTGGTGGAACTTATTAATATAGATTAGTGTATGTTTATATTTGAATGATCCAGATGGTTAGTCTTAGCAAACTATGAGCTTAGTGGAAGCTCGTATAGACATACAGATATTCAGTAAGGACAGGATATTGAAAAGACTCATAAAGACCTCTATTAGACATCTCATAAAGCTGTCAATGGAAGGTCTTTCAATTTGAGTAGTATTTGTGGTCCTTTGACCTGAGCGCCACGGTGGGCTTATAAGTGATCCACCATACTTTGGTTCCACACATGTCAGAGACCTTTCATGGTCTGACCGTTGTGTGTCGCTGAGTATGGTCTGATGCTCATGGAGTCCGGTGTGCTTAGATATGAGATCCATCAGCTTATATGAGTAGGTTGTATTCCTAATGCTCCAAGATTGTACATTTAGAAAGTCTTGTGGCTACGAGCATAAACCTCAAAAAATATATTCTGAAGGAATAAATAATATCACAAAAGTGTTTGTAGATATTTTAAAAAAAAATATAAATCTGGAGATAAGTTGATGGTTAAACAAATAGAGATTTGACGTTGATGATCTATATCTCTACTATTCTAGGATATAAATGATGGGGGGATTATACAAATATGTAATAACCTCAACTTGCATGGTCTAACGCGCTGATTTGTAATATCCATAACGTGTGTGTGGGACATCGTTCACGAACGTATGGAGGAGCTCCATATGACAAATTAAGTGTGGACCTAGAGAGTCTCATAATATGAAGTGTACTTGTTGAGCACTAGGGTAGCAGATTGAATTGAATAATTCGATCCAATAAATTCTAGCAAAATAGAATAATTATTTTGGGATCCCTCGGGATGTGTATTTGTCAAGACTTAATTGTTAAGTACATCATTAAATTAATTAATAAGAGTTGTTAATTAATAGGATGTTGACAAGTAGTATAATTTGGTCCATGATTTGAATTTACCTTAATTTTACCATTTAACCTTAGTAGTAAAAACTAGTAAAGTAAAAAGTAATTATTCAAAATTGTTTTAAATAATTAAATTAGATATTATTATTATATTATTAAATAATATAATAATATATTAATATGGCTATTGTATTTTAATATAATGACGAGTCTAGATGTTGGCTATTAATTTATCTAATATGATTAAAATAATTATATTTGTTAGGTAATGATTTATTTAGGTGGCCATTATTCTAATGCTTAATAAATTAATCATAAGTGGGAGACTAACAATTAAATTGGTGGAGCACTTGTTTTTATTTTATCAAAAAATATTGAATAATAAAAATAAAATTTGGCTAACAATTGAATATATTATTATAACAAATAGGTACAAAACATTTGAATGAATTCAATCAATTTGAAAAAAATGCAAAAATTGGCCAAGGTAAGGAGAGGTAAGAGAAAAATTTATTTTTGTTCTTTCAAGTATTGAAAAATATGAAAAACCTTTCTTTATCTTCATCTTCATCTCTCATAAATGGATCAAAATGAATAAATGAAAATAGAGAAAGAGATTAGTAATTGTAAACAAGAGTTGTGTTAAAATTAATTAATCTATAAAAATTATTTCTATAATTTAAACAAGAGTTGTATGTAAATATTTACCATCTCCATTTAAGAATCAAATAATTTGTGTTTAAAGAGTTTGAATACATGTACTGAAAATTGTAAAACTAAGCTACCATTCTAGTTCCATAATCCCACCAAACCGTTATGGACTAGAATTGTTCAACAATTCACTTCAAAGTGAGCTCTTCAATTGGATTGTTGAAGGACTTAAAAATTTTGTAAAACTACATTCATTAGGTAATTTTTCTTTACATTTTAATTTTATGTACACAATTGTTCATCATATATAAGTTATTGTATAATAGTTATACTTAAACATATATATGATATATGTAGTTAAATTTGTTAAATTGAGTGTATATGTTAACATGCTTTCTGCTATGTTTAGTAATTTTTTGAAATTACATATACACTCGTATGTCACACACTCAACTTCTAACACTTTTATCATCTAAAACATTGAAAACTATTGTATTAACGCATGCTTTTAAGACACGTGTTATGAGATTAAAAATAGAAATCAATTCACTTGAATTTTATAATTTAAAAATTGGTTTGCATTTTCTAAATAACGAGGTTATATTGATCATTTCATATTCTTAACTTTTAACTTGGTGCTCTTAAAAAAAATATATACCAAAAATACAGTCTTAGGCATAAGTTAATTGTAATAGTTGGAATTTGGTAATTTAAAATTATACTTAAGTATTATTTTGAGTCAAAAATCAATGAGTAGTCGACATAAGGTCAAAAACGCATTGAACGAACAAGAAGATGATGAAATGGAGAGCCAAAAGTACGAAGGGGATTAAAACGCATGAAAGACACATTCTTGGGCCTTGGCAACGCAATCCCGAAGAAGCTAAGCCACAGTGCAACTTTGATGGTGTTATAGCACCATGGTGCCGACCCGTAGCACAAGCGTCGCAGTAGTGATTTCGGTGTTTTTTTTTCTCGTTTTAAGCTGATTTTAATTAGTTTGAATCTATTTTGAACTCTCTCATACGTGAACTTCTATTCCAACAAGATATATGATTTCTAGAGACGTTTTAAAATTAATATAAATGACTATTATGTCATTAGGGTGCTATGTATCAAGAAAGCATCAGGAATGCTTGGAAGGCATTAGAGAGAGTGCTGAATAAAGAGCTTATGGAGTGCATGAGTGTTGAGTGTGCGAGAGTGTTTAGAGAGTACTTGAATATTGAGTGTGCAAACGAGAGTATGTAAGTCTTTAGAGAGCTCGTTTATTATTGTATTCCTTATAATCTTTTGAGTTATCTTTGCGATCATTGAGTGAGTGATCTTTATGATCTTGAGTGGTCGTTGGTAAATTATTGGTTAATAAAAAAAGTTAGAATCGCATGATCCACCATGAACATGTATAGTTGTCAAACCACATAATTTTTGTATTTTGTGCGTAATTATTTATCTCTATTATGTGTGTGCTCTTCTTTATTCTTGTTTATTTATGAGTAAATTTTTTTGTATGCACTAGATTTTTACAATGCTAAATTACCAACAAGTGATATTAGAACATGTAAAAATTTTAACATTAATTACAACTTGCTATGCTTAAATACCTATTAATAAATATATATAAACATACACAAATAAATAAATAAAAAGTTATGTGAATTTTATTGAAATTTTGTTTGATTATATTTTTGGGCAAATGACATTTTTGTCTTACGAGTTTGACTTAATTCTCAATTTTATCTCATTAGTTTTAAAAAAATTCAATTTTGTCTTAATCCATTAGTGAGATTTTGTTAATTTTAACACTGGAGGGGCAAAATAGTCACTTCACACAAAATATCCACGTGTAAATCACTGATTAATTACTTAAATAATTAAATAAAAAGAGAGCCGCCGTCGTCAGTAGCTGATCGGTCGCCGGTGTGCAATTTGACTCAAAATTAACATCATTGAACTCAAATTTTTGTGATATACGCAATGGTGGAATTTATTTTGGTCAACGGAGTACTATAGATGTGTCAAAAGTAAAAAAAAAAATATGGTGGGAAGCGGCGGCCACTGCCGTTTGTCATCGCATGCTATTCAATGACAAATGGTGGTGGTCACCATTAACCACCATGGGCCGACCGTCGCGTAGCCAATGGTGGGGTGGTAGCGTGCACCGTCACCACCATTGGACAGATTGGCGATCGACTTGTCTAATGGTGGGGGCGATGCATGCCACTGCTACATCGTTCAACGGTGAATGGCGGTGGCCACCACTAACCACCACGGGTCATTAGTCGCGGGCCAACGGAGGGGCGGTGGATTACACCGCCCCCACTATTAGATAGATCAGCTACTGATCTATCCAATGGTGGGGGTAGTGTACGTCACTGCCCCACTGTTCGATGGTGGCAGGCGATGGCCGCCACCCTCCCCCTATTTTCGATCTATTTTTAGCCACCTTCTTATTTTCTTTTGATAAAATAATTCTACTATTGTGTAGATATAAAAAAATGAAATCTAATGACGTAAATTTTGATTATTTTTGTTACCAAAATCTAGTAATCGTTGGTGACTGGCGATGGCCAGTGCCGCTATTGGTGGTTTAATTTTATTTATTTTAATTATAAAATAAATTTTTAATAAATATTAAATTTTGAACCTATTAAAATGTGCCACATGTTTTTTTATTTTTAACAGCTTATTAATGACTGACACATGTATATTGTATAATGTACTTACATCACTATTTTAATTAACATAATAACTAAGGAAAAATTTGTTAATGTATTATCAAAAAATATTTTCAAACAAATTTAACAAAAATTTATTAATGAATTAAGATAAAATTAAATTTTTTAAAATTTATGAAATAAAATTGAGAGCCTTTGACCCTATTTAGTGATAAATTATTGGGGTATTTAGTGATAAATTATCACAATATAATTGAGAGCCTTTGACCTCCAATTGAGAGCCTTGACCCTATTTAGTGATAATTTATCACTAAATTTAAATTTAAATTTTAAATTTTAAATCTTAATTGAGGTGTTAAGTAATTATTAGGTGGTTAAATTTTATAATTTTTAAAATTACTTATTATACTATTTTTTCACCTAATAATTTTTTGACACCATATTTTAATTTTAAAATTTAAAATATAATTTGAGAACTATAACATTACTCTTTAATTTAAATTAACATTCTTGCAGGCATGTCAATAAAGAAGAATCATGTCACTTTTTTAAAAAATATATATATTTATAGTAATTGTAAAAAAATATATATATTTATAGTAATTGTGGAAAGAGTTAGAGGAGAAATAGATATAGATAAGATAAAATTACAAAAATGCATCAAATATTAGAAAGAGAATAAAAAATAGAAGATAAGTAATTAATATGGACTATGGAGTAAGGATGGCAATAGCGCCAGGGAGGAGGCTTTCTTGTACCTCACCTTATTTTTTATTTTAAGTTACATCCTTACCCTTTTTTTTATAAAAATTTAACAGAGTGGAGATGGGAAATCTCCATGCGGGGAATGACTTTCCCATCCTCGCTCCATTCCCATATCTATTAATATTAATTATTAATTTATATTTATAAATTTTAATAATATAAAATTAATTTATATTATAATAAAAAGGAATTAAACTAACAAGCTAGAATCATACGATAATATTCTTCAATAATAATAAATAAAATAATAAATTAAATAATTAAATAATATTTTAGTGTCTAATATCATCAATCTTCCTTTTAATTGCTTCATCTTCTGTCATTAAAATTTAAGAGATTGAGACTTCATTCTTAAAAATAAATAAATTATTTTTAATTTTTTATTAATTTTATTGAGATAATGTCATAAATAGTTCAACATAATTAAGCTTACAATAAATTACACTAAAGTTTATCTCATAAGTATCTTCAATAAATATGTGACATTGAGTTTTTATAAAAGAATTTAATAATAAAAATAAATCATATAAAAACTAGTTGGTTAAAATAAAATAAAATAAAAAAATAAAATTTTACAAATAATATATAATATATAATTGTATTTTATACATTTAATTTCATCTCATAACTAATTTTGAGCAACACATTAAAGCTAATGTCTTTGGATATAATTTGCTACGAAAAGGACTTACAAATCTACCACTTGTATTAAATGTAGATTTAAATACTACCAAAATTGATTATTTTGTAATTTTAAATTTTTTACTTGAGACGAGAGAGCAAATTTAATGAGGGGACAAAAAAAGCAACTGAGTAAGTTTGATGAAAGTTTGAAATAATAAAATTAATGACGGCTCAACTAAAAAATAAAATCTTTTAATACTAGAATTTATATTTTTTATTTTTATTAATAAAATTATATTATAAAAATATTTAATAGTAACCTAATTGAATATAAATTATAAAATAAGAAATTGATAAATTATATAACTATATACTAAAAATTATAGTTAATATATTTATATAAAATAGAGTGTAAGGCGAAAATGAAGCGAAAAAATTTAATTTCATTCATATTTTATTAATAATTTAAGACATAATTTTTTTTTATATTCCACTTTAATTTATAAAAATTACTCAATTTTTATTGTATTTGAAACGGAGCCCACAGACCATCTCAGTAGATATTTTACCATCCTAATATAGAGTGTGAATTTAAAATTTATTAATTAAAAAAAATAAAAAGTCATATCAACCCTCGTCTCAAGTCATGAAATAGTTATCATTTGAAGGTTAAAATTTGGTGTAGAAAGCAAAAGGTCAAAACAGAAGAGAATCGGAAAGAGTGGAAGCGTACAAGTGAATGAATAAAAATCCAAACTGTTTTCTTAAATGAGCGTAGATCTATTCACCAACTCCTTTTCTCTCGCCCGGTTAGAAAATTCCCGCGTCGTCTTACTATTCTTTTGCAAGAAGCAATCATAATAAATACTGTACTCGCATTGAACGCTGTGCGAGTAACTAAAAAATGAAAAACAAACAGAAGGAAAGGAGACTCAAGAGTATTCGCATTCAGAATTTTGACTTAGAACAAACGTAATGAGAGCCAAATCCAAAGCAATTTGGAGCTTCAAGACGAAGCTAGATTTTCCTTTCGTCTTCATCGCTTGCTTGTTCTTCTTCCTCGTTGCTTTCTTCGGTTCCTCTCTATTCTCTCAGGTTACTGTTCTCTTATCTTGTCATTAAAATTTTTTAAAATTCAATTTACATCCGAATAATTTTGAAATTTGATCGAAACGTCGTAAGAAGTCGGAAGGTTTTGATCTATTTTCTAAATCACGTATATATATAGAGACTGTAATGTAATTAGCTTATAATGTGAGGGAGCTTAGAGAAGTTTGGTATATTTTGAATTTCTCCTTTTTTTTTTTCATCTAAGGAAAAATATTGACGGTGATTTTGGTTGCTTATTGCCAGGATGCATCGGTAGCAAGGCCGAGAAAGAGAGTGCTAGAATCGGTGAAAGAAGAATACAGTTTCAGTTTGATGCCTAATGGCGAGACTGGTGATGATTCTATCACGAAGATTCGGTTTCAGGTTCTTTAATGCTCAAACTTTTACCTTATTTTAGTGTTTTTCTTTAGAAGATTGGGATCGTTTGATAAAGCAGTTGTAGATTTCTAAGTGATTGATTGATGCTTTTGCCACAAGTAATAGTGATTATTAATTATGTTATATTTAGATTGATATGATTAGAAGAATAATCGGGCTTACTGTTGATAATGGACAGAACTTTTCTATTTATGGTAAGAGAGAAAATATTGGACTGATCGAGAAGAAATTTGCTCAGCGTTTTTAGAGGTTTCATGTTTGTATATATATAAAAGGAGGAAATATTTTGTTTAATAAGAAGTTGATAGTATTTTATCAACTATAAGATTTAAATTGCCCCTTTATTTCTGAAATAAAAAATTTATCTTCTAGGTTTCATTTTTATCTAGGTTTTTACTAATTATACATTATCTTACATCTTGATTTAGATATTTGTTACAGTAATATTTTTTGCATCTTGATGTTTATTTTGAGAAATGTAATTTTTGTTGTATTTATGAAAGACATGAAGAAGTTCCTTGGTGATTAACTCATGTATGAATGAATAATTTAAGTTAATTATTAACATATTTATAACGCCTGTTAACCTATGCATTGAGCTTTTTCATTGCTTCCGTTAGCTTGGATCTTATTAGAAGACTAAAAATTGGTTGACTCAGCCATAACATGCTTGCTATCCAGTTATTGATTCCATTAGTTAAATAAATAGGATCCTCACACAGGGAAGAGCCAATGAAAGTATTTCACTAAATCTTTGATGGGGGACAGCAGCACAACAGCTTATGTGAGTAACCCATGTGATGAGAAACTTTCAAGAGCCTACAATTACATTTATTAGTGTGGTTAACAGTTTGATAATTAATTTTAAAGTAAAATTCAGTATTGGTAGTTATTGGTAGTTTTCATTAATTGTGTTATAATAAGTGTTGATATCTAAATGCCTTAGTTGTTGGTAGTAGTTGGTAGTTAGTAGTTGCAAGTTGTCATTAATTGCTGTAATAAATGCCAGAAATCCCAATAGGTCTCTATAAATATATGAGAGATGAGGGGGAAAGCATTCAGGTTTTGTAATTTTAGAACTCAAGTATTAAGAAACTTTACTTTTGAATTGGTATTCTACCATTTTCAATTTGCATTTTTGTTGAACGATATCAATAACTTTCGTCTTCATGAACGAAATCTCAACCTATCAGTGCTTGTCCTGCATTAGGTGGTATCAGAGCCTTGTCTTGAGATGGCAGGCCCCAGTGACCTGAACGGAGATCGTTTAAATGCTTTCGAGCAAAGAATGGAAGCACGTATGACAGAATTACAGGAATACATGGTAGCATAAACCGAACTGGTTATGAATTCGATAGCTAATGATCCAGTACAACAAGAATCAATGGCTGTAAGGAGAAGACTACATAGACAGCCACAATCTGCACTGATTAATGTCAATTTGATGGAAGAAGTTGAAGATGAGCTTAAGGTCAGACCACGAACAAGAGGAGCAGCCTTGGGTGCACGAAGAAGGCTTAACTGTTTTAAGCCTTCAGTTGGTGATTTCAGAGAATTTGATGGTGAGTTTTTGCCAAAAGAGAGACAACAACGTCAACATGATGACTCTTACAAGGTAAAAGTTGATTTGTCTACTTTTAATGGTGCTACTGATATAGAACAGTTTTTGGATTGGGAGTATGAGGTAGAGCATCCCTTATTGAATCTTTATATACCAAAAAGAAGATTCATTAAGACGACTTTCAACTCAATTAAAGAGTTTCTTTGAAATTATGAATGTAACTGTAGAACGTAAGGTAGCTTTAGTGGCCTACAAACTACGTGGGGGTGCAGGTGTTTGGTGGCAACACCATCAAGAAGGTCAAAGATAAAAAAGACTACCACTTGTCCGTCAGTGGCACCAAATGAACACACTTTTAAAGGAGCGTTTTCTACCGTTGGATTATGAATAAACTCTCTTTCAACAGTTCCAAAATTGCATCCAAGGAACTCGTTCTGTTTCAGCTTATACAGAAGAGTTTCTAAGATTGCAAGTTCGGTGCAACTTGATAGAAACGGAGGATCAACAAGTGGCTAGGTATGTCAACGGGTTGATTGATGGGATCTAAGATAGGTTGGCCATGCAACAAATATAGTCAATAGATCAAACACAAAACTTGGCATTGAGGGCTGAGAAACTAACAAAAATCGGGAGGTATCCAAGGGCACCACCTTATTCCAGAATTGAACCAAATACTAAGCCTACCCATACTACATCTGAGAGCAAGCTTATAGAGTTTAAGGGTAAAGAGGTTAGCAAAAGAAAACCTGAGACAAAGGGGAAGGAAATAGTGGATAGTTCAAAGGGTATTAGATGTTTTAAGTGTAATGAAATAGGGCACAGATCTAGTAATTGTCCTAGACGCAAATTTGCCAGTGTTACCCAACGCGAGCCTGAGGAGGACTATGATGAACAAGAAACAACAGAGGAGAATGGTAACTTCGAAATAGCTAAAGAAGATAGTGAGGAAGTCGTATACGTTGTAAGGAGGCTGCTATATACTCCAAAATAACCTGATGAGACGTAACGCAAACGCATCTTTGAAGGTAAACGCACTGTGGCTAACAAAGTGTGTAAACTTGTGATTGATAGTTGTAGTTGTGAGAACTTGGTTTCACAAAGTCTTGTTGAGCATCTTAAACTTAAAACACAACCACATCCAGCCCCGTATAGCATTGGTTGGATAAACAAGGGACCTAGCATGAAAATTACACAACAATGCTATTTACCATTATCTTTGGGGAAGATTTACAGATCTAAAGTTCTTTGTGATGTTGTGGAGATGGATGCATGTCATGTGTTACTAGGCAGGCCATGACAGTTTGATGTTGATGCAACTCACAAGGGGAGGGACAACACGTACACCTTCACTTGGAATCACAAGCAGATAGTTGTGGTTCCAAACCAACAAGAGAACACTTCGCCAAAAGTGAAGGAGAAGACATTAGTGTCCATTGCTCTTTAGAGAGAATGAATTTGTGGAGGACATGAAAAGTGCTAAAACTTGTGCTTTTCTAATAGTGAAGGGAATGGAGGAACCCATGCAACCAACACCTAAGGAGGTTCAAGGCTTATTGGTAGAATTTGTTGATGTAATGGCAGAATCGATACAGTTGCCTCCAATGCCAGATATTCAACATTGCATTGATTTTGTTCTTGGAGCTAACTTGCCAAATCTGCCCCATTATCATATGAGTCCAAAAGAACATGAAATTTTGAAGAAAAAGATGGAGGAGTTGCTACAAAAAGGACATAACGAGAAAGTATTAGTCCTTATGCTGTACCTACCTTGCTTACTCCAAAGAAGGATGAAAGTTGGAGTATGTGTGTGGATAGTTTTGCTATCAATAAAATAACCATAAGGTATCGGTTCTCATCCCTAGACTTGAAGACTTGCTTGATCAGTTGAGTGGTGCTAAAGTATTCACCAAGATAGATCTGCGAAGTGGATATCACCAGATCAGAATTCGTGTGGGGGACGAATGGAAGACAGCTTTTAAAACAAAAGATGGGCTATATGAGTGGCTAGTCATGGCATTTGGGTTGTCTAATGCACCCAGTACATTCATGCACTTCATGACTCAGGTACTTAAACCTTTTTTATCCCACTTTGTTGTTATCTATTTTGATGATATTTTGATTTATAGTAAAAATGTAGAAGAACACCTTGAGCATATTAGGCAAGTTCTAGTTGTATTGAGAAAGAATGAGCTGTTTGTAAATTTAAAGAAATGTGTATTTTTAACAAACAAACTAGTGTTCTTTGGATTTGTTATAAGTAGTGAGGGAATTTATGTGGATGAAGAAAAGGTGAACGCTATTAGAGAAAGGCCAAAACCGAAGACTATAACTGATGTAAGGAGTTTCCATGGCCTAGTAACTTTCTATCACAGGTTTGTTAAAAATTTCAGTATCATTGTGGCACCCACTACTGATTGCTTGAAGAAATGATGATTTCAATGGGAAGAAGCTGCTGATCGTAGCTTCAAATTGATCAAGGAGAAATTGACTACAACACCTATTCTATCTCTGCCTGACTTTGCCAAAACTTTCGAGATTGAATGTGACATATGCGGGATTGGCATAGGAGCTGTTCTTTCACAAGAAAGAAGGCCCATTGCATTCTTTAGCGAGAAGTTAAGTGAAGCAAGATAGAAGTGGTCAACATATCAACAAGAACTCTATGCTGTGTTCTGTGCTCTAAAGACGTGGGAGGCATATCTTTTACCTAAAGAATTTATAGTCTACTCTAACCACCAATCTCTCAAGCTTTCGAAGGCAAAAGCATGTTGATCGTATGTTGTCTAAGTAGGCAAGTTATCTTGAAAGATTCAATTATGTTATTGTTCATAAATCTGAAATTACTAACTGAGTGGCAGACGCTCTAAGTCGTCGCGCTACTCTACTTGTTACCATTTCTACTGAAGTTCCAAGTTTCGAACAACTCAAGGAGCTATATGAGAATGATGAAGATTTTGGTGATGTATGAACTAAGTACCTAATGAAATAGCCTTTAGGTGAATATTTGGTCCAAGATGGGTATTTGTTCAAAGGGAGCAAGATTGTGCATTTCAAGGAGCTCATTATATGACAAGTTGCTAAGGGAAATGCATTCTAGCGACTTGAGCGGCCACGTGGGTAGAGACAAGACCATAGCTAGTTTGGAGGAACGTTACTACTGGCCTCAACTTAAAAGAGATGCTGGAAAGTTTGTGCAAAGGTGTTTAACTTGTCAAATGAGCAAGAGGCAATCACAAAACACAGGTTTGTACATGCTTTTGCCTATTCCTAATGTACATTGGGTTGACATCTCTATGGACTTTGTACTTGGTTTACCAAGGACCCAGAGGGGCACTGATGCCGTATTTGTGGTAGTTGATTGATTTTCCAAAATGTCACACTTTATTCCATGTCAGAAGATAACAGATGCACATTATTTAGCCAAACTGTTTTTTTTAAAGAAATTGTTCGTTTACATGGTGTACCACTTTCCATCACTTTAGATAGGGACAACAAATTCTTGGCAGCTTTTTGGTTAACTTTATGAAAAATGTTTGGCACTACATTGAAAATTTTTAACACAACACATCCCTAAACCGATGGTTAAACAAAAGTAGTAAACTATTCTTTGGAAAATATGATTAGATGCATATGTGGAAACAATAAGAGACAATGAGACTTTGCTTTGGCACAAGCTAAGTTTGCTTACAACAACTCAGTCAATCATTCCACCGGAAGAAATCATTTCTCTATTGTTTATACTAAAATTTTAAGGCATGTTGTGGACCTAGTCAAACTTCCTTCTACTGCAGGTTCTAGTGCAGCTGTGTTTGCTTTAGTGGATACCCATTCAAAGATATTCTTAGAGGTGCATCAACCATTGGAGGAGAATAACCTCAAATACAAGGTAACTGTAGACAAGTATCGAAAACATCAAATGTTTGAGATGAGCGATAATGTGATGGTACACTTACGTAAGAAGAGGCTACGTGCGGGAGTTCATGGTAAACTAAGGCAGAAACGTTATTGTTCTTTTAAAGTTTTGAAGATGATAAATGACAATGTATATGTGATAGACCTATCCGATGACATGGGCATATCATAAACTTTTAATGTAGCAGATATCTCCACCTATCATCCTGAAGGCAACTTATGTGGTCACTCGAGGACAAGTTTTTTTTAAGTGGAGGAGAATGATAGGGGATAGCAGCACAACAGCCCATGTGGTTAGCCCATGTGATAAGAAACTTTCAAGAGCCTACAACTACATTTATTGGTGTTGTTAACAATTTGATAATTAGTTTTGAAGTAAAATTCAGTATTGGTAGTTTTCATTAATTGTGTTGTAATAAGTGTTGATATCTAAATGCCTTAGTTGTTGGTAGTAGTTGATAGTTAGTAGTTGCAAGTTGTTATTAATTGTTGTAATAAATACTAAATATTCCAATAGGTTTCTATAAATACATGAGAGATGAGGGAAAAGCTTTCAGACTTTGTAATTTTTAAACTCAAGTATTAAGAAACTTTACTTTTGAATTAGTATTCTACCATTTTCAATTTACGTTTTTGTTAAACGATATCAACAACTTTTATCTTCGTGAATGAAATCATGACCTATCAGCGCTTGTCCTGCGTCAACCTTCCTTTTTAAGATTGTTTAATTTTGTCTGGTCTTGCTTTCTGTCTTCAATAATAGTCTCCTGTAAGTTGGAACAATGTTAGCTACTTTGCTTCCATTGTAGTGGGACTAGGCTCCCAGGATTCACCTCCTTAGTGTTGTCAATTGATAAACAACTACATGGTCAAAAAATCTCTTCACTCTATGAATACCTTTGTATTTATGGGTTAGGATCAACTAACTCTTATTTTTTACACATATTACAACATGACCATGGCACTGTTAAATTAATGTGCTTTTATTGATTGAAATGACATTTAAGATTTGACATTTAGCATGTTCACTAAAATGACATTTAATCACTAAATGTCATTTTAGTGATTAAAATGACATTTAGCATGTTCCATTCCAAGGTACATTAATTTGATATTCTTTTTCAACTTTTTTTTTTCATTTTTCTTGACATTCTCTTAAGTTTAGTTCAACCAATTCAAAGATATGGTTCTAATCTGGTTATTGTTTTTATTTTCTCAAATACATGAATTTGTAGTTAGTGGCCTACTAAAATTATCATACCATACATTTCGTGGATGTGCCCCCAATCTTATTGGCCTATTTTAAGATCACACCATGTGTTTCCTGAGATTTGGAGGGTTCAAGATTGGAAGTTTTAAAGCTGGCTTTTCCAGGTACAAAGCATGAGTGGAAGCTACTTTATGGGCTGAGGTAGTTGTGTCTTGAAATTCATTTGAGAAATTATCTTACGCTAAATCATACTTAGTTGTGGAATTTTCTGAAAGTAAGATAATTTATGATGAAAAAAGTGATAGATGTAGAAGGAGACAGGAAAGTTATGAAAAGGAGAAATTACTTTTTGTTCTGAGAGTACTATGCTTCTTACAGATCCCATCTTAAGATTCAATACATGAAATTTATATCTGAGTAAAGGGCACATACTCTAGGAACATTGAGTAGTTAGGCATGAAGAAACCTACTTTCTGGATCTAGTGTATTGGATGGACTTTTGTGAGTTCTATAAATAATTAATTTATCTATTGTCTATTAAGATTATGTTTCAAATTATGCAGACCCTACTGAAAACAGTGGGGACTACCTTTTACATAATTCCAATAACTTTTCTCATTTTCCATCTTTTACCTATCTGATACAGGTTTTGAGCTGGATGCCACGTGCTTTATATTTCCCTAATTTTGCAACTGCAGAACAATGCAAAAGCATAATTAATATGGCAAAGCCAAAGCTCAGACCATCAACCTTGGCTTTGCGCAAGGGAGAAACAGCTGAAAACACACAGGGAGTCAGAACAAGGTATGGACTATATGCACATCTGTGGTCTTTGTTTTAATATAAAACCATGTATACTTATCAACGTCAATTGGATACTTGTATGGTTTGTTCTGGTGATCATGAGTAATTTGATTGCCCTATCATGTATTTTTATACTATTATTGGCAAATTCATCCCCTTCTGCTCATACTGGTCATGAAAATCTGAAATAAGTCCTCAACTTCTCTTTGTTACCATCCTTAACCTTAGATTTTAAAATGCTCAGTTAAGGTTTAAAGAATCTTAGGTTTAAACTTAATGCACCAACATATTATTATACAGCTTGCGTCTGGCAATATTGTCCTAGATATGTTGCTTTTGTTATGCAAATAACTGCATCTTTTTCCTTTTTCATCTCTAATTTGTCTTACTATAAGCTTATTCTTTTTTGTCAAACAGTAATGGCATGTTTATTTCGGCTCCTGAAGATGAAAGCGGGGTTTTGGATATCATTGAGGAAAAAATTGCAAGGGTTACAATGCTTCCTAGAAATCATGGCGAGGTATTATCTATGGTGAAGTTTATGGTTTCCAAATTGAACAGTTAGGAAACCTCTTCTAAATATAAATACATGCAAAATTGATTAGCATGTTTCAATATTCTCATAGTTGCATGTTGCAAGGGTTACAATGCTTCCTAGAAATCATGGCGAGGTATTATCTATGGTGAAGTTTATGGTTTCCAAATTGAACAGTTAGGAAACCTCTTCTAAATATAAATACATGCAAAATTGATTAGCATGTTTCAATATTCTCATAGTTATTTTCTTCAGTGGAAAACTCTTCTAAATATAGATACATGCAAAACTGATGAGCAGGTTTCAATATTCTCATAGTTATTTTCTTCAGTTATTGGAAGCAAGTTCATGAATTAATCTGAAATATTTGGGTTTTCATCTATGTTTGTGGATTTTACTCCAGGACATGCATACATTCCTTAATTTTGTCAAAACACCCCATCTTCATTTTCTTCCTAGATCTTATTAACTTATTTGTTGGAAGTGCATTATATAAATATATATATAAACAATCACTGTAAAATAGCTTGCCATCTGAAGTTTCCCTAAATTTTTTGGGATATTTAAATTTAAACAATTGTATTATTCAATTGATTGTTTGTCGTTTATGTTGAATTAGTTAACATTTCATTTCAGGGCAGTATTAAAATTGTCTGAGGATATCACCATGTTTCAGGATTTCAATATACTACGTTATGAGATTGGACAGAAGTATAATGCTCATTATGATGCGTTCAATGCTGATGAATACGGCCCACAGAAGAACCAAAGGGTACATAATGAGCTGTACTATATGGTTTCCTTTGTTCATTATTATATTTTGTGTTGTAAATCATAGAGTTTACGGTTTATATGACATAAATAAATACGGACTCTTAAGCATGCACTTATCACTTCCTAAAATGTCTGTTGTTCATTCCAAATGCAATTGGTACAGCGACAGCTGAGACACTTAGTGTTCTTAATACCAATTTTCTTTTAAAAATGATCTATTCTGTTTTCAAGCTGCATCTCCTATGTAACGTTTACTTATTAGAATTGTCTACAAAACCATGTCTCAGGTGGAATTTGCAAAGAGTTTCATAACAATTTGTACTTAGTGTGACTCAAGTTAAATACTAGATAATGATTAGTCATTACAGAGTCAAAATTTCCCAACAATAATGATAGTAGTGTTGGCTAACCTTCACACAGGTTGCTTCTTTCTTGTTGTATTTAACAGAAGTTGAAGAAGGTGGAGAAACCATGTTTCCATTTGAGGTAAGATCAAGCTCTCTATTCTTCCTCCACCTTTGATCAATCATATTCTTTGAATAAGTATAGGCAGTCATCTGGTGCTTTTCATACATAGAATGGCATGAATGTGGATGGAAGATATGATTACCGAGAATGCATTGGCTTGAAAGTGAAGCCACACCAAGGGGATGGACTTCTATTCTATTCATTGTTACCGAATGGTACAATTGATCCAGTAAGTATTCCTTCTAGTTATCTTTTCCATACTAATCAAGTAAAAATACAGTGTCACATGAGAATCCCCAATACTTGTGTTAGCTTACTCATTTGATTGATTGTCATCCATTCCAATAAATGAAATTTAATAACCAATTACTAGAAAAAGAAAAATGCAAGTTTTTTTATTAGTTGGTTAAATCTTGTATAATACCTTTTTCATGCATAAATGTTGCATGCCAAAATTAGACATAAAAATGAAAGGATTTTTGCTTTTTTTCAGCAACTTTCAACCAATTTTATTTCAATTCTATGGTATAATCCACTCCGTAGACCCTATAAGATATCGATTTTAATAGGTATATATTTAAATAAATATATAAAAGTACCACCAATAATTTCAGAAAATGAAATTTTCTTTTCTGGATACTTATGGAATAGGAATTAAAAAAATCGTATTGTTTTTCTTTTTTGTTCTAGTAAAATTTGATGGCATTTTCACATATATTTATTTATTTTGTTTCTAAAGGTAGTGTAATTTAGAGAAAAAACAATAGACAGATAATGCGATGAATAGTCTGAATAATAAAAAAAATGATTTGAATGGATTTTTTTAAAAACAAGAGATGTCTTTCACGTCCAATTACTCGTGAAGAAAATTGAAAACCACCTCGTACTGCTATTAAGAGACGTAGATAAAAGGAAATAAGCAGATAGATCAAATAATTCATGTATATATATGTACTGCTCGTGGAAGGGTGGGTGTTTGCATACATCCATTATTTTGAAGTTAGAAAACAATTTAAATATTTCATGGAAAATAATTAAACAATTTAAATATTTCATGGAAAATAATTAATCTGGTCTGTTTTGCTGATTTGGTCAGCATTATACTGCTTAGCTTAGCTGCAATGATGAAATTGAAATCCCATTATCTAGGGTTTCATATTCTTGAGATTCACAATTCCTTGAATAGCAAATGAAATCACCTTTATTTGCTTAAAATGGTGCCGTAATTTGTTGGGTGCTTTTGCAGACATCAATTCATGGGAGCTGTCCAGTGATCAAAGGGGAAAAATGGGTGGCTACAAAATGGATCAGAGATCAAGATCAATATGATAAGTATTTGTACATTTGATTTATGTGCTATTGAAATTGTTTTTTTCAATGTGAGCATACAAAGTCTCTTCCGCAAATCTGGCATCTACCATTTAATGGCAAAGCAGACACAGCAGTAATTACTTTCTGGTGATTCTTTCCTCTTGACTACCTTTCTATTTATTCTTGATTAATATTCCTTTTGCCATTAATGTTCAAAGCCCTACAGTATTCATGTATGGGCCAGAACACAAGCACTTCTTAATTCTGATTTGCAAATCGGCAGGAGTACAGGCTGAAACTACAGAACTAGAAGTCAACCTCACTGAAAGAAATAATATATCAATATAATATGTTTCCAGCTTAATATAAATTACACATACCATACCCCACTGAAAATAATCTTTAGGCTTCTGAGTAACATCGGTTCCACCTGCACCTCCAAGTACCTGAGAGATACAGCTTCTCATAGTTGGTGGCTTGCAGTGATTACCAGAAAATAATGTTTCACTTGATCAAGGACTAGCTTTTATCTACAACTCAAAAATAATCCACTACTTAATCCTTGTCTTCTGTCTTAGCTGCTATGATGCTGGTGCTATCTCATAATGTATGTCTGAATCTGGAAAGTTGATACTTGTATTTGAATTCCATGACCAAAAGCACTTATGGATTAACTCCTTGCTTGTGTGCAATGGACAAGAAAGAGGACAGGTAACCTAATTTTGGTGATTACAGGAGCTGAACTTCTTGACTTCTTAATGGCATTGTTCTTCCCATAATCAAACTTCCTTGAAATACTTAAGTTGAAATTAGTAGCTAGACTTTTTGAATTTCACCTATCTTGTTGATCAATAGGTGATAGATGACAGAAGCCAAAAATTTACTCTGCTTGAAACATGGAGAATGAAATCACAGTTTGTGCAAATTTTGGTATGGTTGCTTTCCCCATTGCTTCAATACATGCATACACCCAGCTGCTATGAACAGCCCAAGAGCTGCAAGTGCTATCATTGCTGCATTCTCAATGTTCTGGTAGTAGCCTCTCTGCAACATTTTGAGGGCAGACATCTAAGCTCATGTAGATTACAAACTAAGAAACATGCTCTATTATAACAATGAAATGGAGCTCAGAATAGATTTTGTCATGTCAAAATGCACAATCAACTTCTGAGGCATGACCACCCACCCGGAAGAAGGCTTGCCAACAGTCACAACAGAAGGACATGGCTGTCAGGGTTTTAAAAGTATCAGACACAAAGGAATCAAAGGGATTAGCAATACCTAGTCTTTAATTATTAACAAAGCATCTTAAAATGTTCTAAAGTAATTTTACATAAGCAAAATAAAGTAGTTAGATCCTATAAAGATAATCTATGGTCTTCTGTGTCCTACTTCCCCATTCATGTGGTGTTTCGCAAACGCAAACCACTTAAATAATTAGAGGAAAGAAGAATCTTACGACAGATCCAAATTACTAGCCCTAGGTTGCTAAGTTCAGTCAAGTTCCCCTAACACTTCTAGCTGCTTTAGACTTGCATTTTAATGGGAAAAAGGTGCTTCTCATAAAGGTAATCCACATATACTTACCCAGTATTACTAAAAAATAGTTGCACTGCTTATTTATAAGTATCACAAAGAATAGGGTGGGCATTCAAACCAATCAAAACCCAAACTGATCAGTTTTAAGAACTGAACCAAAAATTTTGGCCAATTTTTTTTCCAATTTTGACTTACGTTTTTGGTATTATACCAAACCAAATTGAATCGAATAGAAACCGAACCAATCGGTTCTACATAAATAGAATCGACCAAAAACTGACCCATGAGTTGGTTCAGTTCGGTTGGTTTTTGCCCACCCCCAATAAAGAATGTGAAGACCATTTTTGCCCAAAACATCTATGCCAGTTAACTCAGTATTTTTCTATTATAATTATGAATGGCCCACCATTGTGGACCACATTTAACAGATGAACACAACAATGGGTGCGAAGATCCTTAATCCTAGCTATCGTTCCCTCAACTGATCACAGTCGAGCATGGCATTTAAGAAAAGCTTCATTGCTGTACTGCAACCAAACTTTCTTATTTCAAAGGCATTAATCCACTAAATGCATCCATTTAGAAAGAAATAGATGGCAATCAAACCATGTTCCTTGTAATGAAATGTCTTACTAAGATACGCACTTGCAACAGAAAAAGCAGAATTGCTGAATTTGCAGGCGCTAGAGAAAGGCCTATCATCCCTCCACGCAACTCATTTGGCACATACCTGCATATATAATAAACAGCAGAGGCATCAAACAAAAATTTACAAGATAACTCAGTCACAATATCATTGAAAGAACAAACACTTATCAACATACATGGTCCTCAATCTAGCAAGTGAAGGTAGAATCAAACCAACACAGGCATGAAATAAGCAGAATAGTGTCACCAAGACTCCTATTTCCTGCAAAGGATCAATGAAATCATGAAAAACTTGTAATACTAGTTTCAGAAATCAGGAAAGATAAATATAAGATTTGTTTTCTTAATTCTGAAATGCATGCCATCCACACCTGATAATCATAGGCAATTATAGAGAAAACTAAGCCCAGTACAACAAATGCATATAGTAAGCAATCTTCCGTTCGAAGTGATGATGGTTCACCAATGAGCCATGGAAATACTGTACTTCCTAACATTCTCGCACCAAGCAAACATGGATATATCAACCCAAGATGCACTTCTCGCCCATCAGCCTGAAGTGACATGAATAAAATAATGCACATATCAGTAGATTACAGTATGTTAGCTGTCTTCAATTTTGTCTTTTTTTCTCTTTTATCAACAATATCTCAATTATATGCGATCAATAACCATTTTTCTGGTTGTAAAGTATAGATGTCACATAAAAGCACTCGCACCCTTTTAACATTGAATTCACATGTCTTACATTTACTAAATCATAAAGGCAAGTTGATGCCTTTGACAATTTCTTTTACCAATTTTTACAAGTTAAATTGGAGATTAAATGGAGAATACCGGGTAACTAAATAACAAAGGAAGAAAAACAAAGAGATGTTATGCTCTAACCAATGGTTTTGACTTCATTTTCTGCTTTCAGGGTTCAGTTGTTTTAGATTCAATTTAACATTATGCAGCAAGGGAGCAATTTTAACCCATCAATAGACCTAGTGTAAGCTGCTGGTTCTTTATTTCTTAGGTCGCCTAACCAGTGCTAAAACGTACTTTGCCCTGAAATTTCAGTGAACTTACAACAATTATCCAAATTAAAGAACTACAGCTACTTTATAATTTGTAAAATTTTTCACAGATATTGAGATTTCACCAAAATTCCTGCGTGATAAAATCTAATATTCCAATATAAAAAAGACTAAGGCTAGCCATTGCCAAAACTTTTGAAGCTACAAGCAACTCTAGGGCAATAGGAGGAACATGAACAAAATTGAAAGTAGTTTTTCTAATTAGAGATATTATTATACCACCAATGTTGGGGCCCACAGAATCCAGAATAGTGCAATGGAGAACTGAAGGCAAGCTTGTGCGCATACCAAGAGCCAAATCCTTTTATCTGTTGGTCATAAATAATTTAGAAAACATGAAAATTTCTCATAACAAATGAAGAGAAATAATTTAAAAGTCTGTGGAACATAAATTTCACCCAACCCTGGATGAATTTCATACACTTACCAGAAATTCTTTAGTGACTCCTAGTATGCCACAGTGGACATAAAATAGAATAAACTAAACAGAACGAAGGTTCTCTTACTGCTTCAAAATGTGCACATGGAATTTAATAAAAATCAATAATAACATGAAGATGCAATTAGCTTAGCATGTCTTGAGCCCACTAAAATTTTTAGTTTTTGCAGATATGAATGAAAGTTTTTGGAAGATAATGGTTAATTTACATTAACAATGGTTGCAAGAATTGGTGGATGCATACACAGTGATCAGAAGTTTTATTGTCAGATAATAGAAGAGCATTGAGACACAACAACCTCTGAACTGAAAAGAAAATGTTTATGTTGCTACATTAGTATAAAAGCAATTGCACAACCTCAAGGAACAATTACATAAAACTCTCTTTCATTTTCTTCCATAAAAGCAAAGCTAATAAGAGAAAATTCTTACCACCAAAAATATATGTAAAGAAGGATATTTTATAATCCTTCAAAGCCATCTGTGGATATTCTGCCCATCCTCTGGTGACACAGATGATTCCTAATAATGCCAGGAAGATGGAAGCCATGGAAGGAGGTGCTATGCTTTTTACCACATTGCTACCCACTAGCCAATTTACAAGAACCTGCCCTCCAATCAGGGATGCAGACTCAAAGAAAGTCATTTGCCAAAAGGTGTCACTCAAAGTATCTTGCCTGTGCCCTTGCTGCAGAGAGGAATCATATGAAAAATCATCACTTAAGCACTGGCAGATCTTTCTATATGTGCAAGTACGGTCATGAAATGTTACGAGGCATAGAGAACAGAAACCAACCACTTGATAATAATAAATAAATATATCTGGACCAATTCATGAGCCAAAATCACTGGAACCGTATCAAATTGAAGAGAAAAGAACAAAAGGTTTACTCACACAAACCTTTTCATGTTCAATGACCACCCATGTCTCAAAATTGAACAAAAATATCGAGGAGGCAAGGGACAGACAGATATTTGCTACCCAGACACTTGGATGCATCGTAATCCGCTTCCATATTCCAACAAAGAGATGTAGGATGAAGAAGACCAAACAGACTTTCTTTTGACCTCTTCACACATGCATGAAAAAAAATTGATTTTGTTAGAGTTCAGATAAGTCGGGAATTTCAACAAAGGAAACCATATTCTACAATGATGTCATCCAAGTGTAAGGCAAAGAACTCTCAATTAAACTCACTGTTCCAATATTCTTTCGAATCGCCACACAAATCTACCAAAATTTCTAATTTTGATCAGCAAAAAAAAAAATGTTTACAAATTTCCCTAACATAAACAATAATTTCATTAATTTTACTTGCAAGAAACGAGAATGGCATTCCCACTCTCGAATCAAATCTCAAAATTTCCTAAACTACATCCTATACATAATGTTCAAATGCCTATTATCACAAGTCTCATGCTTATTACAAGATTCGCCTATAGTGTTTAAAGTTTATCACGATCTCTTGCAAAAGCACGAGGATTCCAACATTGGCACAGTTTGCTCTATGTTATAAGCTATAAATTTGATTTAATGTTCCATTTTTGTACCGTACAAAACATTGCATAAATAAGCAAAAATTGATCCAGTAACAAAAACACGTACACTTACATTATATCAGAGATCGTGCCCAGAAAACTACCGAGAAAGAGAGCAGCTGCGTATCCAACACACAGAAACTGCACCATCTGCTCCTTCACGACGCCGTAATGAACCAACTCATACTCTCCAAACACCGACCACAAACCTTCCATTACTGAAACCAAACAAACAAAACCAAAAAATTTTAAACTCCACAACCAACAGAGCCTAATATTGAATCGAAATAAAAACTAAAAAAAAAATACAAAAATAAAAAAGGAGTGAAAATTATATAGTTACCTGAAGCTAGGGAATAGAGGAGGAGGAAGTTACGCTGGAAGCGAAGGAAGGAAGAGGAGTTTGATTGATCGAATAGAGAAGGAGAAGAAGTAGTAGTTTTATTGGAAGCATAAGGAAGGATGTATATGGAGAAAAAGCATGATATAAATATTAATATATACAGAAATGGACTTGGCTCCCAAACGGAGCTCTCGATTGTTACTCCCATTTTTTCTTTTCTCAAATGAGAAAAAGCTTATATCATGAATTGTAGTGAGTGAGTGTCTGTTAGATCCGAATAGTACTTGTTCCAGTTCTGCAACCGCAATGCTCCAAACAGAAAGCTTGTCGTGAGGCCTTCCATAAAAACAAAAGAGAAGAAGAAGCTTGATGTTAGCAATATGAAGCGCCCATCGTTTCACTAAACGGTGCGTATCAGCCAAAAGAGGGTTTCTAATTGGGCTCAATGAAATGATTTTAGTATATGCTTTGCCAAGATGACATTTTTGTAGGATCACAATGGGCTTAACGCTTGGCTGTCGTTCCGAATTTCATCCACTGAAATTCGTTGAATTCGACTGATAATAGAAGTGGATTGTGCTAGAAAAAAATGATAAATCAATCGACCAAAGATTTTGGATACCTCTTCTTCATTTTAGTAGTGAGAGGTTTAGCCAATATATATAATTGATAATTAATCTAGTAAGTGTAAGTTACGTAATTTATTATATAATAAATAATATTATTATATGTTATTTTTTAATAAATTTATAATTTTTATATAATTTATAATATAATATAAAATATTATCACATGTCTAAAAAATTTATCATGTGGTAAATTACGTAAATCATTAGATCAATTATATAAATAATTAATCTAGTGAGTTACATAACTCACCATATAATTACTAACACTGTTACATATCATTTTTTAATAATTCATAATTTTTATATTGTTTATAATGTGTTACAAAATATTACCTCGTGTTTAAGAGTCAATCATATGATAAGTTACATAGGTCATTAAATCCATCATATATATATATATAATATTTTATTTTAATAAACTATATAATTCATTATATGATAAATATTTAAATACATGACAATTTTATAATATATCATAAATTATATAAAATTATAAATTAATTAAATAATATTACATGACAATGAACTCCATAATCCACTAAATTATTTATATATATATATAACTCTCTTTTATAAGAATTAACATCTATACCGTGGACATGCCTGTGTTTATATAGAACTATCTAATTAAATGATGTGATGCGCATAATTTATTTTGAAAATCTTATCTTATACAACAACAGTATCCAACAAAAGCAGCAGCTAGGTGAGAAACATTTTTGAGTTCTGTGGCTTCATTACTCTCTGCAAGTTTCAAAAGTTTTCAGAAATAGCCAGCTAATACTAGTATATTACAGCAGGATGCTGCAACTTCACGAAACCCCGCCAGACTAAAATTCAAGATAGGGGAAACCGGGGGAAAAAAAAATCAAAACCCAATTCATTGATAATCTCGTTGAGTCAACAACCTATACAAAATTTACTTGAGCTGGTATGGTTCCTCTCCTGGAATTTTCTAGTATTTCATATTTCCTTTTTCGGGGTATGTAAAGGGAACAGATGGCGAGGAAATACTGTGTTCTAAAAATCATATATTTACAATCAAATCATGAGAGAAACTGGAAAGATTTGGAAAGATATTGTTAACGCCATTGACACACTGCTAGTTCTTTCTTTATTGGCACAGGCAACAACAACATTTACTTAAAAGTGACTGATGCTTTTCCATTCTTTGAAGTGTAACTCGCAATCCTTGACAACTGAGAGGCTAGAGGTGTCTGGAGATGCCACTTCGATGAAGAGAAATTGGGATAGAATCAAGTCTTTTTCCTGAATTAAACCAAGCCAAGTTATTCAAAGCAATATATACAAAGTCCCTGAGCCTTTAACATAAAAAAGATGCTATTTTATTAAATTTCAACTCACTATCCGTGAAAAGAACTTAACAGAGGTAAAACCACAGACCAAGAGGTAACAAATAAGGATATAATGAGGAGAGAGAAAATTTAAGATGAGATATCAAAAAGGAGATATTAAGAAAACAAAAGAAAGTCATCAAGGAATTTAGATCACATGAGAATTATATGTAATCTTCACAAGAACAATGAATGAAACCAATTTAATCTCTTTTTCATTGAGAGGAATGATTCTACTTATCATTACTAAGTTTATTTTTGCTTATGGAGCAGTGGGCAAAGCGTGTATTGGAAGAATAAATCTGCATGAGCAAATGTTCCTTCTTTAGCAATAAATCTGCATATGAAGGATGTATCTCCATTTTTGCAATGTGCATCCACCAAATAATGACATCATTTTATCCACCATTCACAAGACAGATATCAACAATATACATAACGTTCCTGAGTTTTCCCTTGCATACTGTATGGTGTAGGCATTTTTTCCCTTGGGCTGTTTGATATGGTAAGCACAAGGAAATCAAATTCATGAACAAAGATAAACAAGCAACCATTTTCTGCCTAATTCAAGGCATCTGGATCAAAGAACTAGTCACATTTAGAAACCTTCAAGATGAGGCATTAGCTCTTCTACATTCCTGTAGAGATGCAATAAGTAACAAACCAGAGAAAGGAACAAGAAGAAACTCATTATTAGTCAACCTGGATTGAAATATATTTTGTCAAATTACCTCTTGTCTATATCACCTAATTGATCTATTTGCAATGTCTTTAGATCAGCAGCTAGCTTGCTAAATGCTTCAGTATCCACAGAAATCCATTTGACATCTCCCTATTACCAATGAAAAACATGTAAAGAACATATTAAGCCCACATTCTTTTCATGGTGGAAAGCACTGAAAAGATCTCTAGCAGTACATGTTTTCACAAGAAACACTTACACCAATACCATCTTGGATACACCCGGGGATGCTTCTTGAAAGAATAGTAACATACTGCTCCATAGCAACCTCTGGAGTCATATTCCCTAGTTGTTTCCATGCATTCCTAGTACAAATTAACAGTTTCCTTCACCAATCAGGCACGTGCCTCTGATGCGTCTAGCAATCAAGAATACCCTGGAAGGGAAGGCTAATTTGCTAGTACAATTAAGTTCATTCCATTAACATCCTGAGCTTAGTTCAAATTTTCTAAATGCTATAGCACTCAGGATGTGACAACCATTTTTTAGTTTTCCTGAGTATGGAAGGCCAGTAAAACTGACCAAAATTTCCACAAATTTTTACAAGTCTCAGTTTACTCTATTACTAAGAAAGTAATAACAGTTGAAACATAAGTAGCTAATCAAAAGAAACTTACTGGTAAGAATTTAAAAAGGTAATAGAGGAAAAAGATTCATATCCAGAAGAGACAAAGGATAGTGAAAGCATCCAAACTTCCCATTGTAGAATGCAATTCCTTAAATACAAATATAGGTTATTAAACTGTAGGATAAAAATTATCTACAGTCTGATAGATTGAATCAGAAAAACAATAAAAGCTATTACTTCTACAATTCCAATTATCTTACCCAACCACAATTGTTTTCTTTTTTACTCACTTTCCTATATATTATCATAGTTTTCCTTACGTTTTACTTACTTTCTATTTGTTCACGTTTTAAATTCTTTTTCTTTTTCCTGTCCTAATTAACACATCAAGTCAGTTTTCTATGTCATTTTGTTGCATAGTCATTCCTGTCTATTTGTTAATGTTTTATATCAACCCCAACCACAATTGGCTCCATTTTGGACTGCCCGCAATTGATTCCATCAAAAAAGATTAGCTAACTAGATCTTACAAGTTCAACAGGGCAGTCATTTCTTAAACTCTCATTTGCCCCTAATTAACTCAATGACAGTGCTGCCCCTGACGAATTAGGAATTTTAATAAGCTTCAAACATTCTAAATGACACAAATTTAAACTCATATAGGAGAACTGCTTCCACCTAAACAACTTAGCTTCATCAGCTATATTATCATTACCAAGTAAGACAACAATCACCTAAATCTAAAATAATGCTTCAAGTTTAAGCGATGTAGCAAAGAGATCTGTACAAATATGGTCATCCTTCAGCAACCAACAAGAAAGCAGTCATGCATAATCTAATAAAATATGTAAACACAATGCTCAAAATTAAAAGAGAATGTTAAATACCAGTTTGCACGAGCAGAGACCTTCAATGCCATGGGTTGAGGGTCATGGCAAGGACCTACAGTGGCAACCTTGTGAAGTCCATACAACTTCATCTTCACATCACTGCCAAGACTTGAAATCTGATCTGTATTACTCTTATTCCCAACAAACGCCACTGCAGCACCAAAAAGCCTCTCTAGCTCAGTTCTCTCTATTCCCTCCCAATCATCATCCTCGTCAATCAACACCTCCTTAAAACCATCTTTTCCATTCTTGTTTCCTTCACCAATCTCATCATCACATTTACTCTCTAAAATTTCTCTCTGTTCACTTCTGGCCATACCAACTTCAGTTTTAGAAACCTTTGGTTCAATTTTGGCAATCTTTTCACTCTTATTACTTCTATCCACCATTATCTCTTCACATTCAAATATACCCCTCTTACTACCATGTTCTTCATTCTGGTTTCTTTCACCAATCTCATAATCATATTTGCCCTCAAAAATTTCAATCTCATCAGTCCTGGCCATGCCCACTTCAGTTTTGCCATTCTCGGGCTCAATCTTGGCAATCTTTTCACTCTCATTACCTCTATCCACCGATGTCTCTTCAGATTGAAATATACCACTCTTACAACCATCTTCTTCATCTTTGTTGTTGTTGGTTTCTTCAATCCCATTATCACAATTACCGTCTAAAATTTCCATCTGTTCACCCCTGGCCATACATACTTCGGTTTTACTAACCTCTGGCTCAATCTTGGCGATCTTTTCACTCCTATTACCTTTATCCACCAATATCCCTTCACATTCGATGATACCACTCTTACCACCATCTTCTTCATTTATGCTTACTAAATCAATCTCATTGTCACACTCACGCTCTGACACCTCAATCTCTTCACTTTTGGCCATACCCGCTTCATCTTTAGACAAATCTTTCTCAAAGTTTACAAATTTTTCACTCTCAATACTTCCACAAACCAAGTTCTCTTCTTCAATAACTTCTTCGATAACTTCTTCAATTACATTTTCCACCTCAACTTCCCTTAAAATTTCATATTCAACAATCTTGACATCATCACATGATCCAAGAGAATCATCAAAAACTTGTCTTGGCTCATTTAAATCATCCACTTCCACAACTTTTTCAACAAACCCAGCTCTTTTCTGGCCTTCAGAACTATTCTTTTTCAATTCAGCTTCAAGTTCAAGCTCACAAGTATCCACCTTTACATTCAAACCCTCACAAGGCTTCAACCCACACACGAGATCACACTCATAGTTGTTCGAAGAAGAAGAAGAAGAAGAAGAAACAGAAAGAATCTTTGCCAGAAAGAAAGAGAAGATAAGAGAAAGAGCAATAGTCAAGAGAAATTCAAGAAAAAGCTCCATGGCTAAGCCTCTTTCTTTCTTTCACCTCTAAGCTTTTTTACTTTGTGAAGAGAGGAAGAAAAGGTGGTGCTTTTATTTCTGAGAGAGACAGGAGAAGAACAGAGGAAGGAGTTTGTTTGTTTGTATAATTGACGAGAAACAAGGAGAGGATTTTGCAGAAGGGAGCAAAGTATATTCGGGGGTGTTTTCTGTTTAAGTGCTGCGTGCTGCTATCTAATTGTCGGTCCCGGTCCCTTTATTGCTGGTATTTGAAAGGGACTTCTGCTCTAACCGCGCTCAGCCTGGCCTTGGCATGTGACTTGCGATGCGAGCGAGGGAGATAAAGCGGTGGTTAAGGTTTTTAACTTTCATGCGTAACCACATTAGTAAGTCAAATAAAATTAATAATGAATGGGACAATAACTTTCAGGTCCCAAATTTTTTATGTTTTCAGATAAAGACAAATAGTTCCCGTCGTTTTTTTTTTTTACTGTTAAAATTACGAAATACTCTTATAATATTAAATTTCAACAACCTTTCAAAAATAAAAAATAAAAAATAACAATCGAATTATGGAAGACTGTTAACTTAATGTTAAAAGGTATCTCAGTTATTTCAACAGAATAAATTGGTTTAAACCAAAAAAATGGATTCATTATTTTAACTGAGATAACTAACCAATATGTTATATTTCAACTTTTTAAAATTTAAAAATAAAAAAAAAAGCACATAACAACTTAGTTAAAGTGACAAGCCCTTCTTATAAGTGCATTTTCCTACCTAAAGATTAAGAGTTCAAGTCCTCTTCTCTAATATTATAATAGTTATAAAATATATTAATTTTTTTTATAAAAAAAATAGATATTTAAATAATTTTTTATTAATGCCACAATAAAGTATTTTATTAGATGGTAAATATTAAAGATATAGAATATTAATATATTAATCACCTACCATATATATTTTATAATTAATAGGTTATATTTAATTTTCTTTTATGTATTTATATTTTTTTTATTTATGTTAACCTAAAGTCTATATAAAGGCGGTCTCTATAACATTGTAATATGCAATATTATAATAACAATATAGTCTTTCAAGTTTTACAGTTTCTCTTTATTATTTTTGTTATCTTTTTCTTTTAAATTTTATCTTTTCTAATATGGTATCAGAGCTTTGGTTTCTTCACTGTCATTTTATTTAGCTAGAGATTTGTTGGAAATTTTTTTTCAAAACCCAACAGAATCTACCGGAGTTTTTCGAAAAGTCACCGAAAAATTTCGAAATCTTGCCGTCTTAATCACCACCCATCTCCAATAAAATAATAAGATGTAGAGCACACTTGTGTTTTGAGTCTATTGCGGGATGGTCACCGATAAGTTAAGAGCTAAATTATTGTTAAAGTAATAAAAAATAAGTTTACATTGATTAATAAAAATTATAGGCCGAAAGACATTTTAGCAGACATGCGTGAATAATTCAGTGTGCAGATAACGTATATTTCTTCTTAGCGAGCTAGGGAGCGTGCATTAAGATTGATAAGAGGTGCTCCAGATGATTCATTCAGATTGCTTCTTGCATACAGCTATGTGTTACAACAAAATAACCCAAATACAAATACTCATTTAGAAATTAACACGGATAATTACTTCAAGTATTTTCTTTTGACGTTAGAATCATGCATCAGGGGTTTTAATTCATTAATCTTGATGTGTGGGATTTAATACATGTTGGTGTATGCATGTGTTATTGTGCCTATTGCCTAAAATACGTATCATATACATATTAAATGCGGCGGAAGCGTAAAAAAATATAATAAATAAATATATTAATCACATAATATATAAGTATGGTATTGAGAACTCACCTCAACGTATAACGATATACAAGTAATTTTTTGGAGTCCGCATGGAGACCAACTCGTGAGTAATTCTAGTCACCAACACGATGAGCTTGGTGACGCAGTATTGGGTTTAACTCTTAAACCCTAAAATGACTGGTGTGTGTTTTTATCATTTTCTCCAAAATGATAAGAAATAGAGAATTTGAAGCAACTCACAATTGCTCCAATTAAAAGTATAAAAAAAATAAAATAATTTCATTGCCCCATTTTTTTTTTCTCTTCTTCTTCTTTCTTCTCCATTTCTCTCTATTTTTCTCTCGACCAAAATGGCCAAACATACACTCACTCCTTCTCTCTTTTTTTTATATATATATAATAAAATATTAATATAATATGATAATAATATAATGGGTGCCAACTATTTGGCACCCAAATATAATAATAATATATATAATATTATATAATAATAAGAGAGAATGATTATTTAACAATTAAATAATCATAATGTAAAATGACTATTTTATCCATATTGAATAGTTACCAAGTCTACCCCCGGACCAAATTTCACACTTGGGTAAACTCAACCGAGGATCCACAATGCGCCACGTGTCATAATACAATTAGTAAATAATAATTATTAACTAATTATTGTATTTAACACTGTAATACAGACACGTACGTATTTCTATGGTAATGCTGAATATTGCTAAATTAAACACTTTAATTCAGCATGCTGCCCCAGTGCATAACTAGTACACTCCATATCACGGGACTCCTTAGGTCCTACGCCCGATTCATCAAATGGAACTATTCCATGAGTCCGTGAGCAATGCCCTACGCACACGTCACAGATATTACAAATCAGCGCGTTGAACCATACAAGCTGAGGTTACAATGCATACGTATAGTCCTTCCGTTATGATATTTTGGATGAGCGAGGATATAGATTATCACCATGAAATCTCTTAGTGCTCATCCATGTCTTATTTCCAAACTTGTATCTCACTGAAAAATATGTACAAACTCTTTTGCCATATTGTTTTACACTGGCGGAACTCTTTCCTGGGATTGATGCTTGTGGCCACAAGACTTTTCGAGATACATTCTCGAAGCATCTGGATATCAAACTCCCTATATGAGTTAACGGATTTCATATCTGTACACACTGGACTCCATAAGCATCGAACCATACCCAGCGACACCCAGCGGTCACATCATGAAAAGTCTGTGACATGCATGGAACCAAAGCATGGTGGATCACTTACAAACCCACTGTGGCACTCAGGTCAAAGAATCACGTATACTACTCAACTCAGGAGGACCCTCCGTTGACGGCTTATATAAGATGTCTATCGGAGGCCATCATGAGTCTGTCCCATATCCAGTCATAACTGGATACCCATATGTCAATACAAGCTCCAAGCTCACAGTCGGTTAGAAACGACCATCTATACCTTATAAGTACGACATATGCTGATCTATATTAAAAGTATCCACCGATAGACCCGCATCGGTAGAAATAGATCATGGATAATTATTTGAGAACGTACTTGCACAGCTAGCATTTTCTGGCACCCGTTTGCAATTCTTGCAACTATACAGTTACTAGTATATTCCCAGGTCCATGTCCCATTACAGACAAGGCTCCAACTCTTGGATATGCTAAGTATTATAACCAACTAACCCTTAGTTGTGCTAACATTTAGCATTTATATCTCTCAGCGTGGCTAACTAGGAGCCTTTATCTAAACTCCTTTAGATTTGATCTGAACTCCTTCAGATCATACAATGTCTGTAACGTTACATTGCATAATACCATATTTATAGGTATTAGCGATTCAATAGAAATGTACACTTGTATAAACACATAAGTATATGTACATTCAAGGATGGCACATAAGCACCAACCCTAACAAATCTGATCAGTGATTGTAGTGGATGGAACATTTTTGAAAGGTTCCTATCTTGGTACAATGTTTGTGACTGTTTGTAAAGATGGAAACAATAAAAAATTTCTATTGACATAGAAAATTGCTAATTTTTGGGTGTGGTTTATGGTTAAACTATAAGGAGTAATTACGGGCTATCAGAATCTTGTCTTTATATTTGATCGACACACCAGTATTGAGAGGGCTAAACAAGGTGTATTTTCTCATACATATCATTGATTCTACATTTATCATTTGAAGAAAAATTTGATGACAAAAGAGGTATACTTGTCTGCCTACTACACTGCTGTCAAGGTTTATCGTTTTCTTAATTTTCAACACCAATTAAACAAGATACGACAAATAAGACATCATGTAACGAAGTATTTAGAGGAGGATGTTGGTACGGTAAGATGAGCCCGATTAGCTGGTGCTTTTAGAAGGTACGACGTCATAACTACTAATATCACTGAGAGCATTAATGCAATTGCAAAAAAAGCAAGAAAACTTATGGTGACCAATTTAGTGGAGTAGATGCGAGAGCTAATACAATTGTAGTTTTTTCATAGATAATTGACAGCACAAAATGTGATAAATGTCCTGACAAAATAGACACATCATAAAGTTATGAAACATAACAATGACATAAGTTGAATGACAATTTCTTTTATTGATGATTTATGATTTGTAGTTAAGGATGGCATGAATTAGATAGTGGACATTGGCGAAAGAACATGTAGCTATCAGAAGTTTGACTATCGACAACTACCTTATTCTCATACACTCGTTGTATGTAGATACATCAGATTATTGCACGAGAGTTTTTGTTTAACTTATTACACATCTGAGACTTTATTTCGTGCTTATAGCGAGCCAGTACTTTCGGTTAGCCAAGTGTCAGATTGGATAATCCCATAGTATCTGAAAAATATCGACATTCAGCCTCTGATAGCATATCGTTAGTTAAGTAGACGTCGGATGAATTGAATTCTATCTCAATGGGATGAACCATCAAAGAATATATGTAGTCGTTGTAGACAGCATAGATATAATCGACAGACGTGTCGAAACCCTGTTCCTTTATAGAGTAGGTGATGTATATTTGTTTATAAAACTACTTTATTTATATTTAATTTTACTATAATATAAGGCTAATATTTTTTTTTTGTTTTAGATGGATTTAAAAAATATGGAAGCGAGTTGGACTCCTGAGGCTTAATTATGTATAAGTTTCGTAACTTCTATGCACTTATTTCGTAATGCACTTATATTTTTTATTACATATTTAATTATTTCATAATGCATTTGTCTTTAGTATTGATGTTGATAGTTTTAACAAAATTTTGGTAGAATTTCCTATTATATAGATGATCCCAAACCTACCATATTAAAAAAATATACTTCTATCCAATTATATCTTATCTCCGCACACATCCACCCAATACGAAAACATCAAAACAAACAATATGATATAAATACATATATAAAAAATATAGTATTAAATATTTATAAAGTAGATCCTGCAGCAGTCCACAAATCCACGACTATCTTCTGTCTATGAAATGTATCAATTTGAGGGAAGGAATCAAATGGCCGACATAACATAATATACTCAAACTAACCACATTGTTGTGGCACATTCTCCCGCAAACTAACCACCGGCCAAAGGAATAAATTTAGGCCTTGTATGCCCATCAAACTATAAAATCTATATTTTTTGAAGGTACAAAGGGATTGCAATACGCAGATGCTCTAAAACTTTCATAATGGTCTCGTCGGAGTGGCCATTCATGCTAGAATCATAAAGAACAATCGCCATCCAAACAAGGTCGTGCTCTACTATAAACCAATGTTCCTGATTGATATTCAAAGGGATATATACTTACAAAAACTATTATTGTTTTATTTTAAACTTAATGTTGTTAAATGCATAATAAAAAGTTATTACTATTCTTAAAAGTATCTTATTGACCAATCTCCATGGTTTAACATCAAGTAACTCGGTCTTTATTTTGAGTGCATAAGCCAACAACGGTTCGAGCCATTGGTCGTCATCTGGAGGATTGATGGTGAAGGATGTTCGCCATATTTTTTGAATATACTTCTAAAGACAAATATATACGATGTTAAACTTCTTACTAGTTAATATATACAGTAGTATGATAATGTTATATGAAAAATAGACGGATAAAAAATAGTTCACGTAAAATATGCATCTGCAATTGTGCAATCCTGTGAGTATATGTCAGAAACGTCATTTGGCACAAACGTAAAATCTTTAAGTACTCATTTATATGCTGCAAAATAAAGAATATATATAATTTTTGATATTGTTAGACAACTCAAAAAAAAAAATAAATACAAGTCTCACCCAATTGTCAAACCAGTGTTGCAGTAGGTCATTGAACCATGTACAATTGAGATCGAGTCCGTCCAAACGAACTCGCTGCGTTGGATTTTTTTTATATCCAATTCAGAATCTCAGTAAATTTAGCCTGATCAATATTAATCAGTTGCCTATTTATGTCAATTGTAGATGCTACTTATAATTCTAAAAGTTTTTTCATTCACGGGCTTTTTCAACGGATTGGTATATAGACTAACTTGGGCTACTGCCTTCTTGTAAATGCGTTTATACCTGCTCATGTTTTGACACAACAGAGCAGGTATAATTTTTACACTAGTAGGGCTATCAGCTACATACTGTATATCCATTGTTATGGGTTAATGCTGAGACTCGCTAGCAGAAACATAGGCCTGAAAGTCAGCAGCCATGAATTCGGTACCTTACAAAATCAAACGATACCAGTTAATGTATTGACTTGTTAAACTTTGTACCCAATGAAATTTAGGTTCAAAATGTACCATACTTTGCCTTGCATCATCAGAGATCTTAACTGGCTTAAATTGTTGCATCAAGAAAGATATCTAATGCAAGATATCTTATTCGACCTTAGCCACCCTATTTATTACCTCTAAAGTAACACGATCAATCTTGGTGGAAAGCTCTGAATTAACCTTATCAATACTGATAAATAGCCTTGTTTCAATATCATCATTCCTCTTCTCCAGGACATGATACTACAATGATGACGCGCCAGACTCAAATTATACATAAGTAATTATAATCAATTTTCACAAATCTAATGCTCATTAATAACATAAGTAATTATAATTCAAGGAAAAAAAATTAAATTATTATACCATTGATTCAGTCGCTAGCAGGGCTTGGAATTCGTAGACAGACTGAACATTATTAGTGAATTGGGTGTTTGAAATCTTAACTTTCTCCAACATAAAACTGCCTCCTTATTTTTTCGATGGAATGCACAAATTTTCCATCCGCAACAATCTGCACTCTTCTTATGTTTATGGGGCACTAACTTCCTATGAACTTTCAAAGCCTTCATAATATTTTAGATTTATTAATCATTATTAAAAAAAATAACAAAAGTTATAAGAAAATTACATATATTTTTTGTTGAATGTAAAAAGCATACCCTAACAACATCAAAGATAAAATTTACGATGTTTTCGTATAATAGGGTGCTCATACCAGACCAATTTAAAAGACGAGAAAATAGTCTCCATTCTTGTGGGCAAATAACTTTTCACATCTCGGGATCATCTCGTATATCCACACCTGAGATGATAATAAATGAAAAAAATAATAATGTCAACAAAATAATTTTTTTCTGTATCCTAATATGATAATGAATAAAAAAAAAAAGAATTACTCAACAAGAATGCTTGAGTAAATGAGTATAGGTTGTATGATTCCCTATCTGGAGCACTCGCTTTTTTGAACTTCACTGACTTTTTAATTAGAGCCGTGCATAAACTATTGTAGAGTACAGTCTAAGTAATCATGCCCTAAAGATAGGCATTAAACTCATCAAGATTATCTATGAGGTGAAGTATAAAATATTGTATAGCTCTATTCCTATCACGTGGTATTAACAATTTATAAAATACATAAAATAAATACATATTTACTGCATCTATATCATCGTCAAATACAACGCTCCTGAACCATGGATTCAAATCCTTATAGGTCAACTCACTTCTATCCGAAAGTATTTGTACTATAATCTATCACATAACCCACTTACTATAGGATAATCTTCTATACTCAAGCCAATAATCAAATAAAATTCTAGACGGGAGAATCTAATACATTTTTTGCCTATATAAAACTATAATTCTTTATATAAATTTTTAGTATATAGACGTCTCAATAAAATCTCATGTGCTAAAATACCCGAGAATAAAATATCCGATACATCCAAAAAATAACCAAAATATGTGGTTCTAAATATTTTGACCTGCCTTAAAGTCAAATTATCTTTTATATTTTACATAACTCATAACTTCGAGTAAGTATATACGGTCGATCGATAGAATTTATTTTCAATAATTACGTACTCTTTTGAAACATTCTACTTGTTAAAAAAAATTAAGTTAAAAAATTATTAGCATATAGTATTTGAAAAAATTATTATTAACATATAACCAGTTATTACATAATTCGACAAAAATGTAATATTACAACTAAAAAAATAATATATATAATAATGACAAAGTAATTTAAAATTATAAAATTATAAAATTATTAATAAATAAATTTATATTTTTAAATTAATTAAAATATTTAAAATTTAAAAAATTACCATGTGGCGCCTTGCCGTGCGTATAGTGTATAGTACCAGTGCGTGTCTTATAGAAAATGGTCGAAATCTGTCATTTTCGGCATTTTTTGACATTTTCAACCTATTTTTCACATTACTAATACTACATCTATACATTTCTAACAACTAAACAAAAAATAATTAAAAAACACAACAAAACTAAATTTTTCTTTAAAAACAACTGACCAGTTTTTGCTCATTGTTAATTTTTTTCAACTCCACAATAAATTATTTTAACTCAAATCTTCAAAATATGTTAACTTTATACTCGATTGACACGTCCAAAATATAGGAGTTTATCCCCAAGTGCAGGATTATTGAAGTAATAAATAATTTAGTGAGAATGGGATCGATCCATAGGGAAGTGGAATTAAAATTATAAATTATAAATACTTTAAAGACAATTAATGCAATATAAGATGTTTGCAAATATTAATTCAATTAACCAATTAAAATAAAAGCTAAGGTTAGGGGGATCCACTCTTGGCATATGAAGTAAGAATATATTCAACTCTTTATATAACTCAATTGGAATCCTCGCACGAAGGAGATTCCAACTGGAAGATATAACAATTAAAGTTTCATCACCATTTATATATTAACTAGTATTTATTTCTTTCAATTATTATACACTAAATCTTATAAATAGGTTCAAGTATTTATTATGTCAATCTTTATATTTGTGTACAATAAATCAAGACTCTCACTTTATAAGAAAGGGTATATACGCCAAATCTTGGAAATGGTTTCAAGAATTTATTGTGCCAACTATAAAAATTGTCTATAATAAATCAAGATACACCACTTTAGAAGAAAGGGTATTAATATTACAAACAAAATAAATACATCATATATAAATTTGCTTAACTTAAGAATGAAACATTAAATTCATGAATAAGAGTTAAATATATCTTATTACCTTGGCAAGAGTTTCACCCTTTCACTTTAGCAAAAAGAAAATTACTTAGACATAATAAAACTAAAGAAAAAGAAAAGAGATAGAAGAAGAGATAATATGACTTTAAAATAGTAAACAAGAGAAATAATATTATAAAGAGATAATACAAAGTATAAGTATTTTATACTAAAATTTAGCTCTCTAAATTCCATCTTTTAGGCATAAATATGCTACCTATTTATAGAAAAATATGGATAAATCAAGACAAATGAAGAGAAAACCACTTGGATGATAAAAGTCAAGAAGGGTGGTAAATAATTTACATTGATTATCATTAATACACTCACTTGATTATCCAATTTAGAATTGATGTGGTCCGAATTAGCTGTCACTCAAAAAATAAAAGTTGTAGATAAGTCTCTTATATTTCAAAATTGAGTTATCTCATATGTATTAGATATATATTTCTATAGTTATGGGCCAAATACTGATAACTATTTGGATTGAGCCTGTCATATGTTCTAGGCCATTTTTATCCTCTAAACGCTCAAATTTTAAATGCTTTGTTAAACACAATATGTTAGCCCATTGAGTCAAATCTTCACAAGATCAAGAATCACTCTAATTGAATTTTTAAGTAGAAAGTTATGCTTATTTTACCGAATCTACCACAAAATAGTTAAAAGCTAATTAGGTACAATATTGTAAACAAACTTAAGTTAGAGGGGTTAAAGACACTAGTAATACAAAATAATGATGTAAAACCCTTATTAAATATGTAATTTCAAGTGTTCATCAAACGCCCTAACCAGTTTATTATTAGTCCTTAGCAATTTAAGTATAAATAAAATTTGAACGCTACCTAAGTATTTCAAACAAAACATCAGTTCAAGATCACAATCGCTATAAAGGTTATTTAATTCATAACTTCCAAATTTGTGTGTGTGTGAATTAAGCCAAAGCCTTTTTACCACAAACCACAATATATATAGTCTTGAAAATTTTCTCCAAGTAAAAGTCTCAACGCCATATCTTCACAGGTGAATAACTTGTTTAACGGGTTAGGATTTCACTCATAGAGTTGGAAAACATATAATTGCTCAAGAAAAGGTTACATTTAAGGACAGAAAGACAAACTAACATTGATCCAAAGATAGAAAAACTAATTGTTTAGAGTCAAACCACTCTTGCCACATGCTAGTTTAAGGACTTTAATTATTTTATGCGAATCTTATGGATAGAGAGTTCGGTGATAAAATTACTTCCTAATGACTTTTGTCTTTTAAAATTGAACGAAGATTTTATTGAACTGAATTGACTTCTTTTTTATTTTTTTGTATTTTTTGTGTTTGTTTTTTTTAAAGACAAAAGGAATCATTACAAAATAAGAGCAATTTCTCACCATAATACTTATCTAATTTTTTTTATCATCCTTTAACTAAGCAATCAAAACATTCCATATCCCAACTAATGTCATTCCAAAAAAAAATTAACTATTTCAAAAAATCAATGAAAGTTCGTAAACTGTTATCTCAAATCTCTTTATTCACTCACAAAAGATATGTGAGTTTAAAAAATAATATGTATACTTAAACATGAAAATTCTCTTGACCATATATATTGAATCATCCATCTTACCACAAGTCTTAGTATTGTGCTCAAGAAATAATTTTGAAATTTATTCTTTAGTAACCTAGATAGAAAAAGTGATTTAAATTAAACAATTTTGAAATCATACCTCGATAGCAAAACAAACTTATTTACGTAAGAGTTACCAAAAACTTAAGCAGCAAACATAAAATGTATTAAAAATAAACCAATTAGAATGTGTTTCAAAAGTTCAGTATTGTACTATTTACTATGCCATTATAGAACTAGAATGCGTCTCAAAAATGCATAAATGAACCTTTTACTCACGCCATTCATAATGAATATTTTTTAGAGAGCAAAGTGATAATAAAAAGAAAAATAACACTAATATTATATATCAACTATTCTCCCCTTAACCAGATTGAGGCATTGTCCTCAATGTCAAAATATATAAATAATAAAGTATATTAGATATCACCTGAAATATCTTTTATTAAAAATAAAACCTGCAACAAAAAAAAATAAGCCACATTAAATACTTAAAAATACATATAAGTAGATAGGCTACAGACGAAGCATCAAATCTATCTTACATTTTTTTTCACTGTCATCAGTATACCAATCTATCTGACGCATTGTTGGATCAGATAGAGGTATAAAAATTTATAATTCATCGAGTAACTGATCAATAATTGAAGCAGAAATGAGGATCTGTAGTGCTGCAAATGAGACGAGCTATTTTTTCACTGTATAGTTAAGAAACGATAGCAACTCATTATAAAAATCATTAATATTTAACAAACCAATGAGTTTTTGATGGATTTCCAATTCTGCACATAAGACAATTTGAAATATTTACGCCAAAGTTTTGAAACCTCCAGGTAGAGCTATGAAGGCATCAGCATTTTGAAGCATAAGAGACATTCACTCATACATTGATGATACCTGTAACTCATCCCTAATTATTTTTTCTATAATGTTTTCAACAGCTAGAGCTTTTGATATGATACCCAAAACTTGACTGCCTTTATTTTATGCAGCTGTTACAATACATCCTATTAATCCAAGACTACCTCTCTCATATATTAAATTAATTTTTTGCTCAGCTAACATCTTACCAAGGATTTTTGCTACTTTTACAAACTCAATAGTTTTTTTAGGGCTAGATCCATAAAAGACACAAATTTTTGTGAATTTATGAGTTGATGTTCCTTTCATTATTATACTCACCCTCTCTCTTGAAAGATTTTGAGTTTGTATAAAGATGCAAAAATAATATAATATATTTATAAAGCCAAAAGGTGTTGTAAAGTTAAGTCACATGAGTAGTTGATTGTTAATGGATAAGATTAAACTTTAAATGCAAAATTTTCAAAATCGACTGTGGGTGGTTGGTTGTTGGAGAAGATGTTTGAGGTTGAAATGAAATATTTAAAAATAATAGCTACAGTAAATATGTACAAGTAGTTGTGATTGTGGCTCATATCTTCTTCCAGTTTTACGTCCAAAAATTACTTAAACGCCCTCTATGGGTCGGGAATTGACTTCCCATTTAATTTTTTTATAAATTAAAAAATAGGATCTTTTAAAGTCAGATTCCTGAGACTGCACCGCTTATGTTCTTTTAGGAATATGTCCCATAATTCATGAATTACAATATGCACATATCCACTAGGATGCGTCTCAAGAGTCGATCAGATATCATCTAAAGACTCCTTGCTCAAGCCATCCTTAATGAACCTAATTTTATTTTCGTGATTTATAAACACCATTTCTAAAGTGCGACAACGTGTGTTGCAAGTTATGTGTGCACACTTGTAACAAATATTTAATCTTTTTGCCCTTCGCTTTTTTACAAAAGAGCTTTTACCTAAGCTAGGCATGTAGAAAATTAATGAGTCTGAAAACTCGTCTACCAATCAAACGTTGACTTCAATTATCCAATGTACATCAGCAGGTATATTTATAATCAATAATAACTTTAATCTTTCACATCTTGCTTGGTAAATTTTCTTTAAGGCATTTTGAGGCAATAGAGGAAAAATATTTTTTCAAATTCGTTAGAATGTCATCAATATTTTTTTAGAAAGGTCAAGAAGAGAATGTATCAATAATTATGAGAAACTAACAAAATCGACTTAAAATATCATGGAGTACGATTATCCGCCACTAAATATTTTACAAAAATATTAAATTAACCTGCAAGTAAAAACAAAAACAAAATAAAATAAAATAAAGCTAGAAGAAGAATAAATATGTAAATATGTAAAACAAATATTAATTGATCTCATAACAAGGGTCAAACAGGGACTCAAATTCTTTATGAAAAACTTGATTTTTTAGAAATGGCTTGATTTATCTTAAACACATTTTCATTTCTAGAATTTACCTTAAACAGATTTCTATTTCTAGAATTTTCAATGTCAATTGTTCCATAAAGGTATACATGTTTCACAATAAAAGGACCACTCCATCTTGATCTTAATTTTTCAGGGAATACGTAAAGTCAAAAATTATAAAGTAAAACTTTCTAACCAGTATCAAATATTTTTCTTTGAATTTTTTGATCATGAAAAGCTTTGATTTTAGCTTTATGAATTTTTGAATTCTCATATGCATAATTTCTTAATTCTTCAAGTTCATTTATTTGTAATTTACGTATTTGTCCAGCAGAATCAAGATTTTAATTAAAAGTTTTAATGGCCCAGTAAGCTTTATGCTCAAGTTTCACAAGTAAGTGACAAGATTTTTCATAAACTATCCTATAAGTAGACACACCCAATGAAGTTTTAAAAGCAGTTCTATAAGCCCAAAGTGCATCATTAAGTCTTAAAGACCAATCTTTACGATTTGGGTTTACAGTTTTTTCCAAAATTTATTTTATCTCCCTATTTGCTAGTTCAACTTGTCCACTTGTTTAAGGATGATAAAGGGTGGAAACTTTATGAGCAATACCATATTGTTTCATTATTGTTTCAAATGATCTATTACAAAAGTGCTTACCCCTATCACTTATAATGGCTTAAGGGATTCCAAATCGACTCAAGATATTTTCTTTCAAAAATTTCATGACTGTTTTATGGTCATTATTTCGACATGGAATAGTCTCAATCCATTTTGAGAGATAATCTACTGCGACTAAGATATATGTAAATCTAAATGATAAAAAAAATGGTCCTATAAAATCTATCCCCCAACAATAAAAGATTTCAATAAAAAGTATGTTTTGTTTTGAAATAGATCCTAATTTTTGATAATTTTCACACATTATACAAAATGCATGTGTATCTTTAAATAAAGTGGGCCAATAAAATCTACACTGTAAGATTTTTGCAGCTATTTTCTTTGATGTGAAATGTCCTTCACATGTTTCAGAATGACAAAATTCAATAACTCTACTTACCTCATTGTCGGGTGTACATCTTCGAAATATTTGCTCAGTATAATATTTGAAGAGATAAAGATCATCCCAAAAAATTTCTTTTTGTCTTGAGCACTTAATTGAGGTGGAATTTTTTTTGTTATAAAAAAATTAACAATATTAGCATAATAAGGCATTGTAACAGTAGAAAATAAAAATTCATCAGGAAAAGAATCATTAATGGGTATTATTTCTATTGATGAATCTGGTGCGAGTCTTGATACGTGATCTGTAACAACATTCTTACCTTTCTTCTTATCCTTGATAGTGATATTAAATTCTTGAAGCAATAGAATCCATCGAATCAATCTTGGTTTTGCATCCTATTTTGACATTAAGTACCTTACAGCAGCATGGTCAGTAAACACAACAGTTGAAGAACCAATTAAGTAAGAACGAAATTTGTCTAATGCAAATATTATAGTAAGTAGTCATTTTTCAGTTGTTTTATAATTTATTTATGCACTGTTTAAAGTTCTTCTTGTGTAATAAATTACATAGGGTTTACCTTCCTTCTTTGTCCTAATACAGAACAAACAACATAGTCACTAACATCACACATGAGTTTAAAAGGTAAAGACCAATTAAGAGATTGTATGATATGAGCAGATATTAAGAGGTCAATCAATTTTTCAAATAAATTTTGACACTCTTGATTCCTCTGGAATGATACATCTTTTGCTAAGAAGTTACAAAGAGGTCTAGATATAACACTAAATTTTTTTATGAACCTCCTATAAAATCCAACATGTCCTAAAAAAGATTAGAATTCTCTGACTATTTTTGGTGGAGGAAAATGAGCAATGAGTTCGACTTTTGCCTTATCCACTTCAATTCCTTTAGAAGACACTATATGTCCTAAAATAATTTCAGAAGTAACCATTTAATGACATTTTTTTCCATTCAACACAATACCATTTTCTTCACATCTTTTTAAGACATTTTTTAAGTTTTCAAGACAATTATCAAAATAATTTACAAACACAGTTAAATTATCCATGAAAACTTCTAAATAATGCTTAACTTTGTCACTAAGAATGCTTAACATATATATTTAAAATGTTGTTGGGGCATTACAAAGTCTAAATGGAATTCTTCTAAAAGCAAACGTCTCAAAAGGGCATATGAAAGTAGTCTTTTCTTGGTCCTCTAGTACTATAGAAATTTGATAATAGCCAGAATAATCATCTAGAAAGAAATAGTAGGGATGTCTTGTTACTCTTTCTAAAATTTGGTCAAGGAATGGTAAGAAAAAATGGTCTTTTCTAGTGACAGAGTTCAACTTCCTATAATCTATGTATATCCTCTAATTAGATGAGAGTCGAGTTGGTATTAACTCACATTTGTCATTTTTAATGACTGTGATTCTAGTTTTTGTTGTACTACCTGAGTAGAACTTACCTACTTACTATCTGAGATAGGACAGATGATTTCTACTCCAACTAATTTGAGAACTTCAGCTCTCATTACCTCTTTCATATATATATTTAATCTCCTTTGAGGTTGTTAGGAAGTTTTGGCATTATCCTCTAGGTGTATTCTATGTGTGCAAATCAAAATATTAATGCCTTTTATGTCTTTTAAAGTCCACCAAATTATATTTTTATGCATTTTCAATACCTCAATTAACTTACCTTCTTGTTCGCTTGTGAGTATAGAAGAGATTACCACCGTGTCAGTTTATTTCTCTCCAAGAAATGCATATTTTAGTCATTTAGGTAGAGGTTTCAACTTTAGCTTTGAAATTTCATTCTGTTTATCCTCATTTTCTCCTAATTCTTCAAACTTTGATTTTCATCCTTTATTTTTAATCACCTGTGCACAGTTAAATAAAGAACATATATTCAGGATCTAATTGTATATTTGACTCAAATAAATTTATTAAACATATTTCTAAGGGATCGGTGTGTACGCTCAAAATATAATGCGGCTATCGCAGTATAGATTGAGGTGTCGATCCCACGAGGAAGCTCTTGGCGAAATAGGTTGGTAAAGTAAAATATTAAAGTAATAGCAAATGATAAAATTAATTAATTTAAGTAGATGAGATAAGATTGTCTATGAATTGAGGGAAATATCTTATAATGATTTAAGCAAGGCTTTGAGAGTCACAATTATGCTTTATAAATCTACTCTATACTTTGATTCGATATTTATAACTCAACTGAAAGTTTCACATCCCAAACAATCAATCGGAAGGTATGTAAAATATAGCACATTTGATAACACATGTATTTGATTTAGTTAAACTCTTTGCAAGCATTAACACACATCATGTTATTTATACAAGTTATCTAAGATCGACAATATATCATTTTGACAATATTGCAGTAAAAGATTAACTTGAATATCAAATATTTATTGCCCTTATATGTTATCCAAGATCGACAATATATCAAATTGACAATACTGCAGTAAAAGATTAACATATAAAACAATGTAACCAGTAACAATTATAATTCAACATGAATCATATAAGAAAAGCATGACTGAACATATATGGACATGAGAATTATAACCTCTGGATTATAGAAGATAAAATAGATAAGAATTTAATCAAAATTAAACTTACAACATTTATAGCTCTTGACACCGAATCAAAGCATGAAAGTAGATTTACTAGACATAAAAGTTCATCTCTTAGCCTTGCTAGGAACTCTAGCCTAAATTACAATACATGTTAATGAGAATAAAAGAAGAGAGAATGATCTTTTTTTAAAAACGTCCTAAGGGTCTCCTTATATAGGCAATGAATGGACATATGTCATGGATGACATCATATAGGCAATGAATGGACATATGTCATGGATGACATCAATCTTTAATAATTTTAAGCCAATAACTCATTTATCCACTTGTAGCACATTTTTGATAATATAAATGATCGATTCCGCTTCTATAGCTGACATGAAAGTTGTAGAATTTTGACGCTTCTTTCCATAGGCATAAATTTCATGCAAATTGGATAAGTATTCAATGAGATATGAGCAAAAATCCAAAGATACATCAGAATTCAGCCAATAACCATTTTACCCATTTGCAATGTGATTTAGTCCATGATAACGGCTGATTAGGACTTTACCATCAACATACGAGTTATTGATAGTTAAGTCAGCAATTCACAGCTTCAATAATTATACCAATTGAGTACGTATTTTGTGAGATACGGTCCAAATACGTGAGTTAGGTCAAGCTGGGTAGGAGTTGTAGCCCAATTCTGTTGTATCTCAATTTTTGACCCATAACATGTTGGATTTGGCTTTTCCACTATTCTTCAAATTTGTGTATGATTGAGTTATGTTGCACCAGGTTCAAGAATTTTTTTATTTCAATTTCCACATTGAGAGTTATGTCTATTTTACCTAAACCTGTCCAAATAACATTCATTAATCATAATTTAAGGAGAACACTTTATTTAAGCTAAAAATACAGAAAATACTAAAATTAGTGACATTAAATGGTGACTGAATCTCTTAACAAATATGCATTTTCATGTGTTCATCACAGCCTCTAACTAGCTTATTGCTAGTCTCTAGCAATTCAAGCGTAAATAGAATATGCAAAACTACCTAAGCATTTCAAACAAAACGTCAGTTCAAGATCACTGTTGCTATCATGGTTTTTTTCAATTACAACTTCCAAAAATTGTGTGTGTGCGAACTAAGCCATAACCATCTGACCATAAACCACAATAGATATAGCCTTGAGAATTTCTCCAAGTAAAAGCCTCAACTCCATATCCTCACAAGTGTATGACTGTTTAAAAGGTTAGGATTTCTCTCATGGAGTTGGAAAACAGTTAAGCACTCACGAAAAAGTCATTTTTAAGGACAGACATACAAACTAACATTGATCCAAAGATAGGAAAATCATTTGTTTAGAAATCAATTATTTTTAACTTCCACTAGCTTTAGGACTTCAATTGTCTTGTAAGAATAATACCAATATAGCTTGGTGAGAAAACTGTCTTACAAAAAATTTGTCTTCTAAAATTGAATGAAAACTTTATTAAACTGAATTGATTCTTTTTTTTTCATATAAGTATATATTTTGTATTTTGCTTTTTTTTTTTAAGAACACAAGAAAACATTACAAAGGTTTCTCACCAAATTATATTATACACAAATGCAACCAACTTATTCTGTAATTCAAATAATATCAATCTAAACAAAACTTAACCAATTCAAAGGATCAATGAAGGTTCATAAGCTGTTTTCTCAACCTTTCCACTTACTCACAAAAGATATGTGAGATTAGAAAAATATATACTTAAACATGGGAATTCTCATGACTATATAAATTGAATCATCCGTCTTACCACAAGGCTTAGCATTGTGCTCAAAAATATTTTAGAAGTCATTCTTTAGTAACCTAAATAGAAACAGTGACTCAACCTAAACAATTTTGAAATCATACCTAGGCAGAAAAGCAAATTCCTTTGAACAAGAATTACCGAGACTACAAGCAATAAATGACAATGCATAAAATATAAAACAATAAAAAGTTAGTTAAAATGCGTTTCAAAAGTTAGAACTAAAACTCCTTACTCTGCCATTCTAGCTTGTCCTAGAATGCGTCTCAAGAGTTCAAGACTGAACTCTTTACTCTGCCATTTTAATCAAATATCGGACCACAAAATTTTTTTTTTTTAAAGTACGACTTGTGTCTACTATCCTCCCCCCAAACCAGATGAAACATTGTCCTCAATGTTTAAATAGAAAGAGATAAAGTATAGAAGACATTACCTGAAACGCCAGTTATTTGAAAGAAACAAACCTGAGAGAAACTTAAGCAAACATAAACTAAAATGATGATGCAAATAAATAAATAAAACAAAGAAAAATAATACATTATTTAACCAAAAGATTTGAATTTAAGACATCTATATGAGTAGCCTTACTATTCATAAAATAAAGTTTAAAATTAAAACACATGTATTTACAAGTAGTTGTGATTGTGGCTCACATCTTCCTCTAGTTTTACGTCCAGTAACGGCTTAAATGCCCTCTATGGGTTAAGGATAGGCTTCCCATCCAATTTTCTTATAAATTGGCAAACAGGGTCTTTTAGAGTCAGATTCCCGAGACTATACCGTTGATGTTCATTTTTGAATTTGTTCCATAAATCGAGAAGTTCACGTTGCACAAGCCCACATGGATGCGTCTCAAGAGTCAATAGGATATCATTCAAAGACTCCTTACTCAGTCCATCCTTAATGAACTGAATTTTGTCTTCTCGATTTCTAGATACGAATCCTAAAGAACGATAACTCCGATTACAATTCCATCGAGCACATTTATGACAGACTTGTAACCTTTTTGCTCGTCGCCTTTTGGTATAAGAGCTTCTTCCAAGACCAGGCATATGAGAAAAAAAATCATTTTCAAACTCACCAGACAACTGAACCTTGGCTTCAATTAACCAACGAAGGTCTACAAGGATATTACCCAACATCAATAACCTTAGTCTTTCACACCGTGCTTTGTAAATCTTAAGTAGAGCATTTTGAGGCAATGAAGGAAAACATTTTTTAAGGTTGGCAAGAATGCGATCCATTTTGAAAGAAAGAAAAGAGATGAATGCACAGTTTGAGGGACAATTTTTAGGGAACTGAGAAACCGACTTTAATAGTCACGGAGTACCGTATCCGCCACTTGACCGGAAAATAAAATCACACTGAAGAAAAAATAAAAAAGAAGAAAATAAAGTAAAATAAAAAGTGCAAGAAAATAAAAGCAAAAATAAAAAGTCAAAAGATAAAATATAGACAAAATATAAAATATGGTACAGATAGATTGAACCTGATCAATCACGATAGACAGGATCTATAAGAGGGATCTCGCCTAGGTACATAGAGTCGTTTACCTTTTTTACGTAGCTTTTTAGCCGTTGTCCATTCACTTTGAAAGTTCGTCCATCAGTTGGGTCTTCTATTTCAACAGCACCATTAGAAAAAACATGTCTTACCATAAATGGACCAGTTCATCGAGATCTCAACTTTTCAGGGTGTAAATGCAATCAAGAATCATAAAGATAGATCCGTTGATTTGGCTCAAAGTGTTTCCTTGAGATCTGTTTATCATGAGCTACTTTTATTTTAGCTTTGTAAATTCTGGAGTTGTCATATGCGTCATTTCGTAGCTCTTTTATTTCTGACAATTGTAACTTTCTCTGGAGACCTGCAGCATTCAAATCAAAGTTAAGGGCTTTGACAGCCCAATAAGCTTTATGTTCTAGCTCAACAGGTAAATGACAAGCTTTCCCATAAACAAGCCGGTATGGAGACATTCCTAAGATGGTTTTGTATGCAGTGCGATATGCCCATAATGCATCAGAAAGGCATAGAGACCAATCTTTGCGATTCGGGTTAACCGTCTTTTCCAAAATTTGTTTAACCTCTCTATTTGCTAGCTCGGCTTATCCATTTGTCTGTGGATGGTATGCAGTGAAAAGTTTGTGAAGAACACCATACCTGCGCATCAAAGCTTCAAAAGAACGATTACAAAAATGTGTTCCTTGGTCACTAATGATGACACATGGCGTACCGTACCTAGATAACATATTTTCTTTTAAGAATTTTACTACAGTTGTATTATCATTAGTACGACAAGCTACAGCCTCCACCCATTTTGATACATAGTCAACAGCTAAAAGGATGTAAAGATAGCCAAAAGATAAAGGAAAAGGACCCATAAAATCGATACCCCAACAGTCAAACATCTCGATAACAAGAATAGGGTTAAGAGGCATCATATTTCTTTCAGATAAAGCACCTAACTTTTGACATCTTTCACAAGAACGACAAAAATTATTAGTGTCTTTGAACAAAGTGGGCCAATAAATACCACACTGTAAAATTTTCACAGCTGTCTTCTTCATAGAAAAATGACCACCGCAAGCAGCACTATGGCAAAAATTTAAGACACTAGAAACTTCACTTTCAGGAATGCAACGTCTCATGATTTGGTCAGGACAGTATTTGAAAAGATATGGATCATCCCAATAAAAGTTACGTACCTCAACCAAGAACTTACGCTTATCTTGTGCACTCCAGTTAGATGGAAGTTCACTACAAACCAAATAATTTACGATATATGCATACCAAGGTATTTGGCTTATAGCAAAAAGATGTTCATCCGAAAAATCGTCTCGAATGGGTGGCAAATCAGTGGAGTCAGTGAACTCAAAGCGGGATAGATGATCAGCAACAACATTTTCAACGCCTTTCTTATCTTGATGGTTATATCAAATTCCTGCAAAAAAAGAATCCATCTAATTAAACGGGCTTTAGCATCCTTTTTAGAAAGAAGGTACTTAAGGGCTGCGTGGTCAGTAAAAATAACAATAGGTGAACCAATCAAATAAGAACAAAATTTATCTAAGGCAAAAACAACAGCTAATAGTTCTTTTTCAGTAGTAGTGTAATTCATTTAAGTATCATTCAAAGTCCTACTAGCATAATAAACAACAAAAGGTTTTTCCTCCCTCCGTTGCCCAAGAACTGCTCCTACAGCATAATTACTTGCATCACACATAATTTCAAATGGGAGGTTCCAATCCGATGATTGCATGATAGGAGCAGTGGTGAGTTTGGCAATGAGTTTACGCTCAAAATATAACGCGGCTATTGCAGTATATATTGAGGTGTAGATCCCACGAGGAAGCTCTTGGCGAAATAGGTTGGTAAAGTAAAATATTAAAGCAATAGCAAATTATAAAATTAATTAATTTAAGTAGATGAGATAGGATTGTCTATGAATTGAGGGAAATATCTTATGATGATTTAAGCAAGGCTTTGAGAGTCACAATTATGCTTTATAAATCTACTCTATACTTTGATTCGATATTTATAACTCAACTGAAAGTTTCACATCCCAAACAATCAATCGGAAGGTATGTAAAATATAACACATTTGATAACACATGTATTTGATTTAGTTAAACTCTTTGCAAGCATTAACACACATCATGTTATTTATACAAGTTATCTAAGATCGACAATATATCATTTTGACAATATTGCAGTAAAAGATTAACTTGAATATCAAACATTTATTGCCCTTACATGTTATCCAAGATTGACAATATATCAAATTGACAATACTGCAGTAAAAGATTAACATATAAAACAATGTAACCAGTAACAATTATAATTCAACATGAATCATATAAGAAAAGCATGACTGAACATATATGGACATGAGAATTATAACCTCTGGATTATAGAAGATAAAATAGATAAGAGTTTAATCAAAATCAAACTTACAACATTTATAGCTCTTGACATCGAATCAAAGCATGAAAGTAGATTTACTAGACATAAAAGTTCATCTCTTAGCCTTGCTAGGAACTCTAGCCTAAATTACAATACATGTTAATGAGAATAAAAGAAGAGAGAATTATCTTTTTTTTAAAAAGTCCTAAGGGTCTCCTTATATAGGCAATGAATGGACATATGTCATGGATGACATCATATAGGCAATGAATGGACATATGTCATAGATGACATCAATCTTCAATAATTTTAAGCCAATAACTCGTTTATCCACTTGTAGCACATTTTTTATAATGTAAATGATCGATTCCGCTTCTATAGCTGACATGAAAGTTGTAGAATTTTGACGCTTCTTTCCATAGGCATAAATTTCATGCAAATTGGATAAGTATCCAATGAGATATGAGCAAAAATCCAAAGATACATCAGAATTCAGCCAATAACCATTTTACCCATTTGCAATGTGATTTAGTCCATGATAACGGCTGATTAGGACTTTACCATCAACATACGAGTTATTGATAGTTAAGTCAGCAATTCACAGCTTCAATAATTATACCAATTGAGTACGTATTTTGTGAGATACGGTCCAAATACGTGAGTTAGGTCAAGCTGGGTAGGAGTTGTAGCCCAATTCTGTTGTATCTCAATTTTTGACCCATAACATGTTGGATTTGGCTTTTCCACTATTCTTCAAATTTGTGTATGATTGAGTTATGTTGCACCAGGTTCAAGAATTTTTTTATTTCAATTTCCACATTGAGAGTTATGTCTATTTTACCTAAACCTGTCCAAATAACATTCATTAATCATAATTTAAGGAGAACACTTTATTTAAGCTAAAAATACAGAAAATACTAAAATTAGTGACATTAAATGGTGACTGAATCTCTTAACAAATATGCATTTTCATGTGTTCATCAATCGGTAGAACTCCCTTTTTGAATATGATCCTCCACAATCGTTTCAATTATGTCGACTTCTTTACTTTCATCCTCCCCCTCATGTGGTTGCTTACACATATTGAAAACATTGAGCTCAAGTGTCATGTTTTTAAATGAAAGCTTCATTACTCAATTCCTGTAATTAATCAAAGCATTAGAAGTTTCTAAAAATGGACGACCCAAAATAACAGGTATCAGATTACATCCTTTAATAGGTTCTGTGTCCAAGACAATAAAATCCACAAGATATATAAATTTATCAACTTGAACTAAAACATCTTCTACTATCCCTCTTGGCACTTTTATTGATCTATTGGCAAGCAAAAGAGTTACAGAAGTTGGTTTTAACTCATTGAGATTAAGTTGTTGATAAACTGAATATGGTAGTAAATTCACACTAGTACTAAGATCAAGTAAGGTTTGTTCAATTTTATGACTTTCAATAATACATGAAATTGTAAGACAACCAGGGTCTTTATATTTCAAAGCATTATTGTTTTGAAGAATGACACTTAATTGTTCAGCTAAAAATGCTTTCTTTTTTACATTTAGATTTCTTTTTACTATGCATAAATCCTTTAAAAATTTTTCATAAAAGGGAACCTGTTTAATAGCATCCAATAAAGGAATATTAACTTTTACCTGTTTAAAGATTTCAAAAATTTTAGGATTGTGATTCATCTTCTTAGTATTATGTAATGCATGAAGAAATGGTGGTGGAGGTGAGGGTTTGGTATTTTCTTCATTGGGTGCAGATTCAACGCTTTCCTTATCCTTAAAGATTAATTCATCGTTCTCATGAGGTTTAGAAATATTTTTTTCAACAATCTTACCATTCTAAAGAGTGATAACCGTTTTAACTTGATCCATGTGTTGGCTTCTTGAACTACATGTATTTGAGTTATATTGTCCTTTGGGGTTTGGTTGTGGTTGAGAAGAAAATTTTCCTTTCTCATGAATGTTCAGTGTGGATGCAAATTTAGTAAGAGTATCTTTCAAATCAGCAAATGTTTGAGCATTTTGAGGATTAATAGACTTTTGCTTTTCAATGAATGCATACAAAGTTTCTTTAAGATTTTTCTTAGGAGGTGGGACATATAGTGCATAACCTTGATGGTTTTAAAATTTTTGGTGTGGTTGAAAAGGTAGTTGTGAAGCCTGTGCTTGAGTGTTATTCCTTCAAACTAAAATTCGAGTGATTTTTCCAATTAGGATTGTAGTTTTGTGAATATGGGTTATTGTTTGACCGCTTGAACTGTTTAGGACATTGGCTTATTCATGGAGACATTTCCTAAATGCAGGCAAAGTTAGGTAATCATTGGTAGAGTGATCATGGATTTCATATATATGACACACAATTTCTTGAATAGATTTTATTGACGACTCTTTTTCACTTCTAAGGTTTCAACTTTTGTAGTTAGGGATGCTAATTTGGCTTGAAGGTCATGGTCTTCCCTAAGATGATAAATACCCCCACTAGATGTAGTGGTTTGAATTTTTCTAGGTACCTCACAGGTATCAACAATGTCCCAATTTTGAGCATTTTTTGCTAGTAAGTCTAGATAGTTCATTGTATCTTCTAGGTCTTTATCCTTAAATGTTCAATTACACATTATTTCTACTATTTGCCTAACTTGGAGTGTTAAGCCCTCGTAGAAATTTGAGACTAATCTCCAAGTTTCAAAGCCATGATGGGGACAAGTATTAAGTAATTCTTTATACCTTTTTTTAACATTGGTAAAGGGATTCTTCTGTTTTTTGTGCAAAAGTGGTAATTTTTCTTTTGAAAGAATTTGTTCTATAAGGAGGAAAATATTTTTTTAGGAATTGTTGTTGCATCTTATCCTATAAAGAAATGGATCTTGGTCTAAGATTTTGTAGCCATGTTTTAGCTTTATCTTTTAAAGAAAAAAGAAAAAGCTTAAGTCGAATTGTGTTCATGCTACAATTTTGGTCATTATACGTGTTACACACTTCTTCAAATTCTTTTAAATTTAGGTAAGGGTTCTCTGCATCTAAGCCATGAAAAGTGGGTAAAAGTTGGATAATGTCTGGCTTAAAATTAAAATATATTGCATTTGGAGAAAAAATTAAGTAAGATGGTGCACCGGTTCATGTAGGGTTCGTGTAGTCTCTAAGTATCCGAGGTCGGTTATGGTTATTATATTGTGACTGATTGTCCTATGGGTCTATGATTCTCTTAATTTGATTTTCGATCATGTGTTAATTGGTAAAGAATGAGAAGATGAAGGAGAATCCAACAAATTATCAAAGGAAGTTTTGAAATTATCTTTCACCAAACGATGAGAATTAGGATCTCGAAACCAACCACTCATTCAAAAAAATAAAACGAAATACAATAAAAATAAATAATACAAATAGGAGAAAAAAGAAATAAAATATTAAATAAAGGCAAATAAAATAAGCAAAGCTAACAATAAAATAAAAGTTAGATAAATAGTTAGAAGTTTGATTAGTAAATGTTAGATTAAGATAAAAAAAAGTTAATAAATAAAGGGTAAGAGGCTTAATCTTCCATGAAAATAACAAGTGAAGAATAAATAAAGTAAAATAAGTTAGGAGGCTTAGTCTTCCATTAAAATAAAGCAAAAAAAAATTGTTAATTTCACTTCTCCGACAACGGCGCCAAAAACTTGACATGTCCAAAATATAGGAGTTTATTCCCAAGTGCAGGATTGTCGAAGTAATAAATAACCCGGTGAGAACGAGGTCGATCCACAAGGAAGTGGAATTAAAATTACAAATTATAAATACTTTAAAGACAATTAATGCAGTATAGGATGTTTGTAAATATTAATTCAATTAATCAATTAAAATAAAAGTTAAGGTTAGGGGATCCATTCTTGGCATATAAAGTAAAAATATATTCAACTCTTTTTATAATTCAATTGGAATCCTTACACTAAGGGAGTTTCAACCGAAAGATATAACAATTAAAGTTCATCACCATTTATATATTAACTAGTATTTATTTCTTTTAATTATTATACACCAAATCTTATAAATGGGTTCAAGTATTTATTATGTTAATCTTTATATTTGTCTACAATAAATCAAGACTCTCACTTTATAAAAAAGGGTATATATGCCAAATCTTGTAAATAGTTTCAAGAATTTATTATACCAACTATAAAAATTGTCTATAATAAATCAAGATACACCATTTTAGAAGAAAGTGTATTAATATTACAGATAAAATAAATACATCATATATAAATTCACATAACTTAAGAATGAAACACTAAATTCATGAATAAAAGTTAAGTATATTTTATTACCTTAGCAAGAGTTTTACCCTTTCACCTTAGCAAAAAGAAATTTATTTGAATATAATAAAACTAAAAAAAAAGAAAAGAGATGGAAGAAGAGATAACATGACTTTAGAATAGTAAATAAGAGAAATAATATTACAAAAAGATAATACAAAATATAAGTGTTTTGTACTAAAATCTAGCTCTCTAAATTCTATCCTTTGGGCATAAATATGCTACCTATTTATAGAAAAATATGGATAAATCAAGACAAATGAAGAATGAACTACTTGGATGATAAAAGTCAAGAAGGGTGATAAATAATTTATATTGATTATTATTAATGCACCCACTTGATTATCCAATTTAGAATTGATGTGGTTTGAATTAGCTGTCACTTAAAATATCAAAATTGTAGATAAGTCTCTTATCTTTTCAAATTGAGTTATTTTATACGTATTAGATATGTATTTCTATAGTTATGAGCCAAATACTAATAACTATTTGGGCTGGGCCTGTACTGCAGATCAATTTTGTTCTAGGCTATTTTTACCCTTTAAACGCTCGAATTTCAACTGCTTTGTAAAATTCAATATGTTAGTCCATTGAGTCAGCTCTTTACAGATCAATAATTACACCAATTGGATTTTTAGATAAAATGTTATGCCCATTTTACCGAACCTATCATAAAACAATTAAAAGCTAATTAGGTACAATATTGTAAACATACATAAGTTAGGAAAGTTAAAGACATTAGTAATACAAAACAATAATATAAAATCCTTATTAAATGTGTAATTTTAAGTGTTCATCATCGATCTATAAGTTATGGAGAATTTTGGGCTAGAAGTTAGTAAGTGGCTAAGAGTGAGGGAGTGAATATTTAAGAGAAAATCGATTTTAGGGGTAAGGATAAAATGAAAAAAAAAAAGTTTGTGTTTTGATTAATATATATTAAGTTATTTGAATGCGGTCAAAATAAATATTTTATTTAGTTTTTAGGTCAATTACGAAATTTTTTCTTTTTTTTCTTTTGTAGACCTTGGTTTGTATGCAAATAAGTTCTTTACAATGTTTTCAAGTATTAATTTTTTTTATACCACTTTGTAATCTTTACAAAGAGAAAGATTAGAATTTGTTACTTGGGTTAGCTTTGTTTAGCATTTTAGTTCAAGGATTTTTTTAATTTTCTCTATATATTTTATTTTTGGTTGTTCTTGTTGCTGTCTTCTTTCTTTTTGTTCAAATCTACAACTGGGTATCTCACAATTTTGTTAATTGTTTGTCGAATCTAAATGCTTAAACAAGGCTCAAAACCGAAAAAACCTATATTTAAAAGTAACTCAATCGAGCTCAAAACTAGCAAAACTAAACCGAATTTTTTGATTTAGTCCAGTTCAGTTTTGTCTAATCATTCAATTATATTTTTGTTTTATGAAAAAAATCGAATATTCACGTTCCAGTTTGATTTTGGTTGAAATCGAATTAAATCGGATCCTGCCCACCTCTAATTTTCACTATAATTGTGCTTAATAAAAACCTAGACCAATTAAAATCTGAAATTCAAAGTGTGGGTTTATGTCATGCCAAACCCATTTGAGAACACATATCCATTAAAGCCTATACTTGCGACATTAGCTCATATATAATAGTCAAAAGGTAAATGGGATATTTCATTAGGATCATCCAACTATATACTTCACCACCCTTACACCTACCTTCCCTAAAAATCTTGTAACCATTGTACAAATGTTGTAACACCTTTATTGAGCCAATCAATAAGAAGTAAACTTTTAAAACACAAAATGATAGGTGTAGTCTTACAGAGCATTTAGTAAAGATCAAATACAAAAGACTAATTCTGAAGTGCTACGTCATGTAACCCTATCAACAGAAGAGTTAGATCAACAAATAATTGCTAGTGGCACTAAAGTAAAGACCATACTATCACTAATCTCTATTCTACATATGACATGTTTTAATACTATTTTTAAGATAATGACACTTATTGTGCATATTCTTGCTCACTAAGAAAAACTTAAACAAAAAAGAAATATTTATTAAAATATCCTTAGCTAAGAAGGATATTCCTTAGTTCAAAAAGAATATTCTTCACTTTTTTCTAAAGTATAACATATAGCCCTATAAATATCTCTCTCATTTTTACTTAAGCATAATAAGTCCTAAAGATATTACACTCTTTTTTTGCACTAAAAAGCCTTCAAGTGACCTCATGAGATCACATTAACCTCTACTATATAAACATCATTTTCTCCAATGATGATTCAAATTATTAACTATCATATTTTTCCATATTCATCTGCTACTCTCTCTTTTAGAGCTTTCTTCCTCTTGGTTTTTATATTAGAGTTTACTTTACAATAATTTTTATCACTTTAATTTATTTTATAAACCTCTAAAATCACCCTTTATCTTTATTAAGAATACCTTGATCAAAGCATATGAAAATCACTTTAACAAATTTAAATAGAAAAAAACATATGATATATTAGCCTATGAGTACTATTACTTTGATTGTAATCTATATCTAGTAGTATCTCATTCATATAGCAGATTTAATGATAAGCCCCGCTTGTAGATGAAAGCCTTTAGGTCGAACTATGTAAATCTTGTGTATTGCTTCCTTTTAAGTTGTATTTTTTTTTATTAATTGCTTGCTAGTTTATGTTTAACTTAAAAATCATGAGATTAACCCAAACATACACCTAATCCAAACCTTGACCTCTTTGTTGAGTCAATGATGTCAAAACCTCTTCTTTACACCAACATTGAGCTCTTAAGCTCAGTTCTGATAAGCTTTGATGAGTTCTACTTTTTTGTAATCATTTTAAGATAATCTCCTAATTTTAACACCAATCATAACCTCAGTTTTAATTTGAACCATCTCTTGACCTTCTTAGGTGGCTTAGGTCACCTCAAACCTCAACCTTCAAGTTATATTTAAGACTTATTCTTCATCTGTTTTGCACCTCTTAGACACCTTATATGACCATATACACAACCTTAGCTATTTTTTCTAACCTAGTTGAGTTAAATAATCTCCTTTAAACAGTCTTTTACTCACCATTCTGAACTTTAAATTTTTTTATATAATTATTGCTTTTTTTTATTAAAATAAATCCTCATTTATTTGTGCATGAAAGATGGCTAGATCTTTAGCTTATCAAAATTGAGCACAATGTATATATTTTCTAATTTGCCCTCTGACCATAGCTTGAATGGTTGTGAATGCACTTTCTGTATCATCCGAATTCGAATAAAAGTAAAAGATGAATGTTAGTGTTTTGTAATTGAAGTTTTTCATTCCCATCTAAACGTTTTAACATATATGTTAATTTATTATTGTTGACTTGCTAATACATTTCTTACGCATTAATATAATCTCCTTTGATATGACATAATGAGTGTGCATCTTTAATTTTTTTCCAAAAAAAAGAGGCTAAATTTAGTTTAATAGAAACTAAAAATAAAATAATTTAGAAAGTTCTATTAAAAAAAAAATGTCTTTTGTGATATAGTCTATCTGTTGAAGTAATAATTCTTTTTCAATTAAGCTTTCAATATTTCTTTTGACTTACAAAAAGTATCAGTTATTTTGTATAAGTGGTATTGTATTGTAAGGTTACAATTTACTTTTTTTTTTTAACGTATAGAAGAGAATTTTGAACTCATAATCTCCGTAGTAAAAATAAATATGCACGTCTTATCACTGAGGTAAGAGCTTGTGTCAAACTGCATGTTATAATAGATTGTCACATTATTTTAAATCATGAGTTTTATTCAAAATATTTTATCTATAAAGAGTAGCATTCGGTTTACTTTTTACAAAAACAAAATTATTTTATGCTTTAAGTTAGGGTCTCACACGTTATTTTCTACATAAACATTTGTTTTTAATGTAAAGATAATTATGCCTTTGATTTAAGAGAAAAATATTTTGATCCTTTAAATTAGGGCCACATTTTTTTTTTGAAAACCTAAACTATAAAATACTTTTTGAGAATAAATATCGCAGTTTGGAGAGAACCTATTTGGTTTAAGGTTCTTGCTTTAAAAGCAAAAATTATCTTCTAGATGTTTTTGTAGCCAGTTATTTTCTTTTAAGAAAATTTAATTTTTTTCTAAAGAAAAAGAGTGACAATGTTAAAGAAAGTTCAATTGCAATACTCCATTAAAACGAGTAGTGTTCGTTAAACAAGTCTAACAAGTTGATTCTTCTCAATTACGACAAATCTAAAAGGAAGTATTTATTTATTTAAGTCCTAATAGTGTTTGTAATTATTTATAACTTTTTGGATTGTTCAATAACTGAGTATAGCCCTGTGGATATAAACGTTACTAAATCATATAAAATATTTCATACGTCTTTTTATTTTTTTTATACATATTCAGCAATTTAATTAATTTAATATTTAATTAAGTTTTGATAAACCTAAAACAGATGTAACAATAACAAGTTCTAGTCTTTGGTCTTTAAATTCTCTCTCTCCCTCTCTCTTTTTTAATGTTTCGAAAAATCATCAAAACTGTGCACCTAAATTAAATCTGTCAATAATAACCATCTCTTCTAGTCTAATTTTTGAAGAATTGAATTTAAAAATTATTCAAATATCGTATCGACAGGTAGATGGTCGCTTCCAATTTGGTTCGATAATTACTTGTTTCAATTAGCAAATGGTCTGTAGTAACAACATATGTCAACGATAATTGTTGACTCTCTTACATGCATCAATTTCAGTAATAAAATCTGTGGGCGGATCCAACAGGTCTTAGTGAAATAACAATTATTATTACGTACCTTTTTTCTATAAATAATTCTAAATGAAATAATATAATGAAAAATTTTCAAATTGACCATAATTTTTACACATCATACTATTTTGATTACAGTCAAATTTTTTATTTTTTGTAATCAAAGACATAATAATTGAACGGTTTTACCTTTATTTGAAATTTAATGGTGTAATTTGTAAAACAAAATATATTTTTCTAATTTCTTATAATTAATTTAACCAATAAATTTAATAAAAAATTAGTTTTATGAGAATTAATAAAAATTCATTATCTAAATATTGAAATTATAAAAAATATTTATTATAAAATTAAAAAAAAAGCCTGCAATGCGAGCCCTTTGCAATAATTTAAATAAAAATAAATATTTCAATTTAAAATATAATATTTAAAATAAATATAAATAAATCTTCTTTTTTAAAATAATTTAATTTAAAATTTTTGTACATTATAAAATTATTTAATTTAAAAAATATTATAAAATTAAAAAAACAAAGAAAAGAAAAACAAAAATTGCGCGTTTTACTGCATGCTTTAATGCAGTGCCATGTGGCGTGCCAGGTAGCAATTTTAAATTTTTATCAAATTCCTCTTCAGTTTGGGAACATGTCTTACACTATGTAAGTTTCTAGTTTTTCCACCTTACATCCTCAGCCTTATGTCATTAACTCCCATGATCTTACAAGTCATGTCATTCTCTATTAGAGTTTTATCTCTCTTGGCTTTGTATTTGGTAAACATCGATCTGTCGGGACATGAACGCTGCACCCTAAATCTAGTATTCATTTGCCAGCGTACTTTCCCCTTAAGGCTACCAATGTGTCTACAACTTCGGTATCTTCCTCAGTACCGATTGCAGCCCACCCTTTCTAACCTTTTGATTTCAGACAATCCTTCACAAAGTGTCATTCTTTATTACAAATGAAACACTTTTTAGATCTCCTATTTAATTGGTTGCTCTTCCTCCCTTGTGCAAACAATGCAACTCTACTCTCAGACTCAGATCTCTTTATCAATTCTTTTTGAATTCAATGATGCCTTGACATCATTCATCATTAAGGATTCCTTACCATACAACAGCGTATCCATAAAGCTTTCATAGCTCTTCGGCAACGAACTTAACAGGATTATGGCCTTGTCTTCATGATCAGTCTTGATGCCCAGTTGCTCACAACTTATGATGATTTTGTTGAACTCGTCAATGTGAGCTCTCAATAAAGATCCATCGTGCATTGTTAGCTGATACAGTTGCTTCTTCAGAAGAAGTCTATTTGCAAGTGACTTCTTCATGTATAATGCCTGAAGTCTCTTTCAAAGCCCCAAAGCAGTTTTTTCATCACCAACTTCCCTTAATACTTCGTCGCTCAACGCTAAGATTATGGTGTTGTGAGCTTTTTTCTAAATCGTGTCTCAATCTTTCTTCTTGGACTTTGAGGTTGTCATCCATTCGCTAGTTGATGAGCTAACTTTCTCCAAGGCTGAGTCTAGTAGTAAAGCCTTAACCTTCTTCCTCTAAAGATTGAAGTCATTCATCCCATTTAACTTCCCTATTTCTTGCTTGATTGCATTCATAGTTTAAATACTCCAGGTGTGTATTATTAAACCTAACTCTAATACCAGATTGTTGAGGGAGGAATCGCCCTTCTCCCTCTTGAGATCAGGTTAAAGCAAAGAACCTAAGTTCAACCTTAAACCCTAACCTCTTTATGCAACGGAATAACCTATATATCAAGCAAAATAGCAAGAATTCAAAACAGAAAATAAATAGCATAACACAATCACTTACGTGGTTTGGCCAATTGCCTACGTCTACGATAGATCTAAAGATCCTAACCTCTCTTATTAACTCTCTAGAGATTTTACAAGGAAACCTCAATGAAGAACCCTAAAAAAGACCTAATGTTTAGTGTACCCTTACTCTACCACGAACAATGAACACCCAAACGATAGTTCCACTCTAGCGCATACAAGCACTTAGTGTCTACCCAGTTCTTCCCTTTTCTTAGAGTATCTCTTAATGCTTAATCTCAACTAAAGATTTTACAAGTGATTATATAAGGATTATTTCGTGCCTACTAACCATATTCCTTGTTGGAGTAAGACTCCGCTTATTTTGGAAGTCCAAAACTTCCAAAAACTCAAAATCCAGATCAAAAATAGAAATTTCCCAGCGCTTAGCCCTGACACCTCCTTTGTGATTTTCTTTGCTTCCTACGCATCTTCGAATCCAGTTTTACTTTTCCCTTCGTGTCCCACACATCATAGACATTTCCATATGTATCCTACACATTCTAGACTTTTTATAACTCTCATCTTTGGTATTCATCTCCATTCTTGTCCAAACAAAATTGTTGAATCACCAAATCTCCAACAGTGAGAATGATGACTATCTTTATGAACTTTATGGACAGATCTCGTTATTAACATTGGTTAACTTTAAAAAAAAAATTTTATATCATTGATTTAAAATTAAGATATTATAAGGTTTACTATTATGTACTCAAATAATTACTAAGACAATACAATACGAGTTTTTTGACGAATGCCCAAACTTAAACCTCTTCATAACAAGAGAAGTAAACTAGACCCCAAACAAGGACTATGTCCAACAAGAGCGCATCAACCCTTTAGAGTAATAGACCAGTTATCCTCATAATTAGGGACCCAACCTTCCCGCAAGAAGGGTTACACAAAATATTGCCATATTATTTACAATCTCCCACCCCATATACAACATCAACCCAATATAAATCACTACTCATAACCAACAACAATGTTCAATAAAATAAATATGATTTATATAACATTGAGGCCTCAGTCACCAACCTAACGAATATAATTGGATTGCTCAATGACGAATCATAACAGCGGCTTTATTCTGAGCAAGTGTCAGTAAGAGTGTGACAACCATCGAATTAGGCTTTCTACCAATTTTTGTTCATACAACAGTTTCTAATAAGCCAAAATAGCTCAGGAGGCAACTAATGTATGACCGGCAGTGGTAGGCATCAACAATGAGTTCTTCAAAGCTTATTGGTGGAGATTAGAGATGGCGACTCTCGACTGAGACTGGCAAAGGCACGGGCAGTGGTCGACGAGGCCATGGCAAGGTTTCACTAAGCTCAACAGAGACCACCAAATCTCAACAGAGAACAATTAAAAAAATTGAGGGTCACCAATTCACGTGGAGTCGAATAAGAAATTAATACATAAAAATAAAAATAAAAAAACGTAGGAGAAAAGTTTTTTTTTAAAAAAAAGAGAAAAACAAACTTCAAAACGATAAATGGGAGTTTAGGGATGGAGGTATACACTAGAGAGGGGCCCTCTGGAGAAAAGCGAAGGGCTTCTCAGATGAAGGTGGAAACGGTTAGGATTTTGTTTTAAAGAGAAGTTGAAGCATTTACAGAGAGAGAAACAATTTTTGTTTCCTCACAATTCTAATGCTGCCAATGGTTATCTTTATATCTTTAAAGAACATCGTACACTAGTCGAACCAAAAAGAAAACATGTTCTCCAAAATTTATAAACTATTAAAAAGCATCGTCAAGCTTTTTGATAGTTTATCATCTTCTTCACTATTAACCAAATGACATAAAAAAGTAATTACAATTATGAATATGCATAAATACAAATTTACAAGGATTAAATTAACATTAATACATAAAAGAAAAAATTAAACAAAATAATTGTATTTTGTCATTAATTTATTAATTTTTATTTTGTTTAATACTTTTTCGTATTGTATAAATTATTTAATATTTTTTATTATTTTTAATTTTATATAATTATACTAAATTAAAACTTATTTTGGTTTTTTTCGGATGCTGATGATATTATTATAGTTCATTTTTAAATTTTTTAAAATGGTATTTTATACTATAAAATACCATTTAAACAAGTGTAATTTAAGCAAGCATGTTGTGCTCTATGCGTGGTTTTTTACTTATTTTTTTAATTTTAAAATTTTAATTATATTAATTAATTTAAATAAAATTTAATAGTTATTATTTAAAAATATTTTAAATTATTTAATTTTTTATTTTAAAAGTATTTAATTTAAAAAATTATTATAAAAGTTTTTTAAAAAAGCGCTATAGGTATAGCGCATGCACCATATGGCATTTTAAATTTTTTAATTTTAAAATTTTAAAATTTTCAATAAATTTATTTATTTAAGCTAACTATAAAATACTATTTAAACAAGTGTAAATTAGGCAAGTATGTTGTATGTTGCGCAAGTTGTGTCACGTGGCAATCCCTAAACCCTAAATCTTGAGCTATAAACTCTAAACCTTGAGCTTTGTTTGAGTTTCAAGGTTAAAGATTAGGGTTTTACGTTTTAGGGGTCTTAGATGTTTCAACCCTAAACCTTGTTTGAACCGTGAACCCTAAAATCTTAAACTTTTAAACCTTAAACCCTAAATATCTTTCTGAAAGTCTAAACCCTAAACCTTAAATCTTAAATCATGAACCTTGAGTCATGAACCCTAAACTCTAATCTTAAACCTTTGAACTTTAAACTCTAAACCTTAAACCTTACATGTCTACTCTAAACCTTAATTATTTAATTTTTTATTTTTTAAATAAATTTAATTATTTATTTAAAACTAATTAAATTTTTAATCTTTTTAATTCAAATTTAATTTTTTAAACAATTAATTAATTTTGATTTGATTAAAAGCAATTTAATTAATTTTATAATTTATTTATATCTTAATTGTTTTTACATTTTGACAAGCGATTCAAACTCAATTTCTTCGTTAATAGAGAAATACACTATAAGCTATTTAAAGGATTCATCTTTTACAAATTTTCTCCTCATTTTATAACTTTAAAAAATAAATAAATATTCATAATTCAAAATGATATAATTATTTTAGAAAACAAAAAAATTAAATTAAATAATAAAATTAAAAATTACCACGTGACACAGCCCACGTGCTGTGCAATAATGCACAGCACGCTTGCTTAAATTACATTTATTTAAATAGTATTTTATAGTTTGCTTAAATGAATAAATTTGTTAAAAAAATTTAAAAATGAACTATGATTTTATCATCAACATCTAAAAAAACAACACCACGATAAATTTTAGTTTAGTATAATTATATAAAATTAAAAATAATATAAAATATTGAATAATATATACAATACAAAAAAAGTAATAAAAAATTAAAAATTAACAAATTAATGACAAAAAATAAAAAATTTTAAAATGCCACTTGGCACGCCACGTAGCGTTGCCCTGTAACGCATAGCATAGTGCGCATTTTTCATTTTGTTTTTCTTTATTTTTTAATTTTATAATAAATTTTTTAAATTAAATAATTTTATAATTTACAAAAATTTTAAAATTTTTTATTTTTTATTTATTTTTAAATATTATTTTTAAATTAAAATATTTATTTTTATTTAAATTATATAAATATTTATATAATTATAATTTAAAATTTTAAAATAAATAAATAATATATATATATAAAGCTCATGCAAAGCGTGCAATTTGCATGCTTTATTTTTTTAATTTTATAATCATTTTTTTAATATAATTTTAATATTTAATAATTAATTTATTAATTCTCATAAAACTAATTTTTAGATTAAATTCATTAATTAAATTAATTATAAGAAATTAATTTTTTTTGTAAATTACACCATTAAATTTTAAATAAAGGTAAAATCGTCCAATTGTTATGTCTTTGGTTAAGAAAGGATAAGAAATTTGACTGTGGTCAAAATAATATAATGTATAAAAATTATGGTCAATTTGAAAAGGTTTTCATAATATAATGAATAATTTTAAATTTTGCATCATTTTATTACTTAATGATTGTTTAACACATCAATTTAGAATATAAAATTTAGGATATCATAAGAAAAATGTAACATTACTGTTGAAATTTGGTGATTCAAAATTATATTTAATTATAATTTTTAGTTGAAAATCAATGAGGAGTCGACATAAGATCAATGACATATTAGACAGACGAGAAAGGATTGAAAACAGAAGTCAAAAGTGATGAGAGGCTTGGAGCAAGAAAAGAAGGTAAGGCTAAGTTGCTTCGACTTCTAGGCGCCAAAACTTGGGAAATTTGGTGCTTAGGTGCCAACTTACGGGAATTTTCCCGTTTTAGATAGGATTGCATCCCAAGTTAGTTTTCGGACTCTTACAATAAGTAAACTCTTTATTCCAACTAAAAATAGGGTTTTTAAAGACTTTTTGAAGTCTATATAGACCCTTGTAACTCTATTAGATTATCAAGCATTAGAGAAAAACTCTAAAAGAGAAAATAAAGAGCTAGAAAGCCTTAAGTGTCGGGTGTGCAAGAGAGTGTCATAAGGAGTGCTGGAGTTTATATGAATAAGAAAGCACTGATAGATCATTTAAGAGTTCGTCTATTAATTTTATTCTTTGATTATCTCTTGTGAAATATCTTTGTGATATGAGTTTTTTGTGAATGAATAAAAGAGGCTAGGATTCTATGATTTACCATGGACATAGGCATTTGTTGCTGAACTACGTAAAATTTCTTGTGTGATTATTTGATTGTTTATCTCTTTATCTTAATCTTTTCTTATTCTTGATTACTTGTGATTGAAGTCTTTCACAAAGTGCTTGAATTTTTTTTTAAAGTGCACGCTAAAAATTCTAACAAGTGATATCAGAGCCAAAGTTAGGGATAATAACTTTGTGATATACTAATGACCATAGGTTATTTAACGATGGCAACTGACAAGTATAAGGTTGAAAAGTTCAATAGGTAAAATGATTTCAATTTGTGAAAGATGAAGATTATGACTCTACTGGTGAGTCAAGAGTTAGATTCAATCCTTGAAGATACTCAAGTAATAACCAGCAAAGAAAAAAAAACCCGTAATATCTAGATTCGAGGTAGATAGAGAAATTATTCAAAAGAATGCCTATAGTACTATAGTTTTGTCATTGAATAATGAAGTTTTGAGGGAGGTGGCTAGTGAAAAGGCAACAATAGGTCTTTGAAAGAAGTTTAACGCTCTCTACATGATGAAATCCTTAGCAAATCATTTGTATGTCAAGAAAAAGTTATATCAGTTGTCTATGACTGAAGGAACTTCAATTAAATGCCATATTGACGCCTTTAAGAAGATAATCATAGATTTTGAAACCATTGACATTAAGATTAAAGATGATGATAAGACAATTATCTTGTTGTATTCTTTGCCTCTAAGTTATAAGTATTTCGTGGACATACTCATGTATGATAAAGAGACTTTTAACGATAAGTGATGTTAAAGTATTGTTGAACTCAAACAAATTGGAGAAAATATTTGATTCTGATAGTACAACAAGTTTGATTGCAAGAGGAGAAGATGAAAAGAACAACTAATTAAGGGGCAGATCTAAAAAGTACTATCATTGCAAGAGAGAAAGGCACTTGATAAGAGATTGTCTAAAGAGAAAGAAAAGTAGAGATGTTGTAATAGTCTGTGAGGAGGGCTATGAAATTATAGAGTCCTTGGTAATTTTTATAAGAAATATACTGATGAATGGATTCTTAATTTTGGCTGCAATTACCATATTTGTCCTGACAAATCTTTATTTACCAATTATAGGTCAATTAGGGGTGAAGTACTAATGGGTAATCATATGACTTGTAAAGTCATGAGGATATGTAGTATAAAGATGAGGATGTATGATGGAAAAATTAGGAAATTACTAGATGTATGACATGTTCCTGGCAATATAAGGAACTTGATATCCCTAGGAGTGATAGATTGAGTGAGGTATTCATTCAAGGCAAAAAAAGGAATATTGAAAGTATTGAAAAGATTTATGATGATGATGAAAGGTGAGAAGCACAATGGGCTGTATGTGCTTGATGGGAATGTTGTAGTTGGCTCAATATAGATTGTTGAGGAAATGCATACTAAGAGGCAATATTTGAGAACTGTTCACAGAGGTAATAGGGTTGAAAGAAAATGTATGGTAAGAGTGCTGATGGCAAGAATAAGTTTCAGCTACCAAAAGATTGTGGTCACGGTGTCAAGAGTGCCATGGAGAGATTGTAAACAAAGGCTATTCGAGGAAAGATGCATTCGTATCTTTAGAGATCGAAATCATAAGCCCAGAAAGAGTTAAGTTTGTGCAAAGACCTAATTGAAGTTAACACTAAGTAAATTAAGCGTTAGTGTGAATGAATCTTAAAAAGCTTCTTGAAGAGATTTTGAATTAAAGAAGAATTTTTTAAATTTTAGTGATTTAAAATTGTATTTGAGTATGGTTTTGAATTAAAGACCAATAAGGAGTCGAAATGATATCAAAGACACGTTAAATAAACCAGAAAGGGTCAGAAATGGAAGCTAAAAGCGAGGAGGGGATTAAAGTGCAAAAAATAAAAGGCAAAGCCAAGTCACTTTGGCAGTTAGACACCAAAACCTGGGAAATCTAGGGTCTAGGTACCAACTTATGGGAATTTTCCTATTTTGTAGAGGATTGTGTCCCAAAGTCAGTTTTAAAATTTTACAACGCTTGGACTCTTATTCCAATTAGAAATAGAAATTTTTAGGGACCTTTTGAAGCCTATATAAATTCTTATAACCCCAATAGATTATCAAGCATTATAGAAAAAACTCAAAGAAATAAAATAGAGAGCTAGAGAGTTTTAAGTGCTGAGTTTGCAAGAGAGTGCCATAGGGAGTGCTTGAGTTCTGTGTGAAAAAGAAAGCACTAATAGATCCTTTGAGAGCTTGTTTATTAATTGTATTCTTTGATTATTTATTGTGAGAGATCTTTGTAATCTGAGTTATTTGTGAATGAATACAAAAATGCTAGGATCCCATAATCTATCGTGGACGTAGACATTTATTACCGAACCATGTAAACTTTCTTATGTGATTGTTTATCTCTTTATCTTGGTATTTTCTTATTCTTAATTACTTGTGATTGAAGTCTTACGCAAAGCGCTTAGAAGGTTTTTAAAGTACACGCTAAAAAGCCCTAACAATTACTTTTTTTTTATGTAACTTTGGTGTCCTTTATTTTCCTGAAGTTTAGATTGTGTTTATTATTAGGGATAAGAACAATTTTGCCTTTAATTTGGCTATAATTAGATTTGAAATATCAAAATTTATCCTAATCGATTAACTTTTACTCTTAGTTTTAATGGTGGAAGGATAAAAAAGTAATCTAACCATAAAAATAAGTTAAACTTTAAACACGTGGCACAATCTTACTCATTTACTATCTTTGAACATGTGCCACAATCTCATTCATACATTTAATTTAATATAATTTTTTTAAAATAAACTTTAATAAAAGAACACATGTCATAATATGATTAGTTACAAATATCACGTGTCATCATGTAATTGATTTATATTTTTATTAAATATTTTTAAAAATAAATTAAATTAAAAGAAATTAAAAATAGAATTGCCATTGCGGTTGACTAAGTCGCCATTTTTTGGCGACGCTCTGATGGTAACAATGATCAAATTTTGCACCATTGGACCCTATTTTTTTAATCTACACAATATTGTGGTCTTTTGTTTACTAAAAAAAAGGCCAGAAGATGCTAAAAATGGTGGGGAAGGGCGGTGGCTATCGCGCCCTCCATCAAACCAGGGAGGACGATAACTTGCACTGGTGGGTGGCGGTGGTCGCCATTCCTTCCCCACTATTGTTTTCCATCTTCTGATTTTTTAAAAACAAAAACAACTTCATTATTGTGTAGATCAGAAAAAATAGAGTCTAATAATATAAAATATATTATTTTTTAGTGTATGCAGTAAATATTTTAATTATTTATTATTTATTTAAATTATTTTAAAAATATTTATTAAAAATATAAACTAATTAGATGATGACAAGTGTCTTTTGTAACTAATAATATTATAAAATATGTCATTTTATTAAAAATATATATTTATTAATTTACTTTTAAAAATATTTATTAAAAATATAAACTAATTATATTATAACACGTGTCATTATTAACTTATCATATTATGATACATGTCATTTATTAAAATTTATTTTTTTAATTATATTAAATTAAATGAATGGATGAAATTGTGTCATGTATTCAAAGACAATAAATAGGTAAGTTTATGCCACGTGTCCAAAATTAAAAAACAAATAATGAGAGTAAACTGGTATTTGCGTACTAAAACTACTATTTCATTTAAATTGATAGCAAAATTAATAGATTAGAAAAAAATTAGAATATTTTAAATTTAATTAGGACAAAATTATCAATTAAACCAAATTATTCGAATAAAAGTGTCCTTATCTCTTATTATTATTATTATTGTTATTATTATTATTATTATTATTAATTTTTTTAAAGAAGTTTTGACTATAGGGTGGTGCACTGAGTTTGTCAATGAATTGAAATAATCTATAATTATTATAAGTTTATAATAACCAATAAGGTCTAAGTAATTTATTTTATTTGTTTTATTTATGGTTTTCACTCTTAATCGATAAGCTCTACAACAAAATGTAGTTTAATTGAGGCTTAGGCAAGTAAACTCATATGTAATGGGATACTTACCACCACGCCCCCCCTCCCCCCTCCTTCTCTCTCTCTCTCTATGTTAGTAATAGTGTGAGAAAGTGAAAACAGACTCCTAAATTAAGAGTGTTTCCACAATAATCCAAAACGGTCAGTACACTCTCTAATGTAAACTGATAAGGGCATATTTATCATATATATTTATTTTGATATTTTATTGTATTACGATAATAAATGACTATTTATGTGCATTATTATTTATTTACAGGGACTAAAATACAAAGTTTTAAAATATAGACTTGTCGCTCTAGCGCCACAAGAATTTTTGCCCTAGTATTGAAACAGTAATCAAAATAAGAAAATAGAAAAAATGACTTATTTAAGTTACAGTCTAGCACTTTAGTGCCAGCTCACCATCGCGCCAACGGTAGCCCAGTGCCCCAGTGCCATCACTTCATTGCTCTAGCGATGAGGCCTTTTTTATGCAATGCCCCAACGATAAAAGTATAGCGCCTTAGCGGTAGTACGATTCCTAATCCGACAAGAATTGAGGTTTTCAAACTCTAATCAATCCCTATAAAAGGCCACTCATCCCCAGCCTTTAATGATCATCCAAGAACAAAAAGAATACATAACACAAGTCTTAGAGAGCAATTGGAGCTTAATTGAAGCAGCTATAGAGAGAGATTCAATGCGTTTTTCGGCATCAAAAGTTTCTTAGGCAACACAATTAACAACACAATTAAGAGTAATTCGACGTCTATATCGGTTTGTTATTAATTGTATCATATTTTTTTATTATTTTTGCCACTGTTCTCTTGTAGCCATAAACTAAATTTTCTTTTTAAGGTTAATATTTAAACTCAATATGTACGCTTAATTCCCATATCTTTTTAATATTTAATAAAGTTAGTTCTTTGTTATTCGAATTACTTATTTTTAATGCTTCAATATATCTGACCAATATATGGTGAATGAATTGGTAATATTTTTGATAAACTCGAAAGAGGAATTATTATATTTAGGCCTACGTAATTTGATGCATGATTGTAAGGTAACATTCAATGTTGCATATATAAGTTTCAAATTAAAATAGGAATATACCTAATTGGTATGTATGATCAATAAGACTTAATCTTAATGAATCTTAATTTATTACAAATACAATAGAAATATAGGTATTTGGTAAATTAAAGTATACTTGTATGACCTTGGAAGAGGCTTGTGAATACATTAGTATCTTGATCAATAACAAAGACTAAATTAATTAAATATTAGAAGAATAATTATTAGAAATGATATTGAGGAATAATATTAACCCTAGATTTTCTCTATATTGCTATCATTTAAATCTCTTTACATTGTGTCATTACTTTTATATTCTCTAAATTTATTCTTAGATTTTTATTTTTTTTAAATAATTACTAGAAATACATAATTTTAGTACTTGATTAAAATATAAAAATTATCCATATGAGTTCGACATCCGACTCTTTTATCTTTTTATTATTTGCATACGATAATGTATACTTGCACTTAATTTTAAGATATAAAAATATCGCATCAAGGACAAAATTTAATTAAACTATGTAGCCCTTTAAATATCTCTAAGGAGGAGAATGAGGTAGTTGAAGTTGTTGGCAAATGTAAAATTGATGGCGTAGCATTGAATGAGAGTTGCTTGGTGTGTAAAGTTTTATCAACTAAATTAATAAACATGGAAGCCTTTAATGCAACGATGATACAAATCTAGAAGTCAGTAGCACAAGTACAAATTGAAAGCGTAGGCCAGAATCGTTTCCTTTTCATTTTTCAATCATTAGAAGATAAGAGAATGGTGATAGTGAGGAAACCATGAAATTTCAACAGAGCGTTGATTGTTCTCAGTGAGGCAGAAGGTATAGAAGTGATAAGAAAATTACCATTTACTTTCATGTCATTTTGGATACAAATTCACAATATTCTTGTTGTTTGCATGCAAATGAGGGTGTTAAGGGAGATTGGCAGTAAAGTAAGGGAGATTGAAGAGATAGAGTCTGATAATCAGAGAAGATGTTTGGGTAAGTTTGCAAGAGCCAGAGTTGGAATTAATATAGAAAAATGTTAAGACAATGTGTTAAAGCAGGTATGGAAGACTCCAACGAGGAAGTAATAATACTGATTGTGTACGACCCGACTCTCTGATTTTTGTTACTTATGTGGGAAGATAGGACATAGCTATAGAGAATGTGGAGTTTTTGGGAAACTAAGGAAAAATAGGGTCAATGAAGAAGGAACTTGTAGGCAAATAATTCGGGAGGGGGAGTTTCCCTATAGGCCATGGCTAGGAGTTGGAAATATTATCTCAGTATATAAGCAGACAAAGGGTAAAGAATGGACGACAAGCAACACTTCCAACCCTAGGGAGAACAAAGCACAAAAGGTCACTCAACCAGTACAAAAAAGAACTAGTACAAATAGAATAAGGGATGAAGAACAAGCTAAAGAGACATAACACCATGGAACCATAGGCTGGATAAGAGCTCAAACCCAGTCCAAGGGATGAACTCCTACATTGCTGAGCTAATTGGGCTAGATCGGGTAGAATGACAAGCAATAACAATAGCATTAATAGGGGTTCTGACAACTTATTAATAGAGATAGATAATTACAGTGAAAACACGTTTAGGGGGAGGATGTTACGAATTAATAGCAATGGAAAAAAGAGGGAACTTATGTCTATAAAGGGCGCGAGAATGGAAAAAGGCAAAGACTGTGTATACAACTGGAGGGAAATTTGGAAAATGGAGGGAAGCAAGTAGATGTAATTAGTGCCAAAAAAATGGGTAGAGTTCAGTAAAGAAACTTTAGGCCAAATTGGGGGATTAGATATTGAAGCCTAAATAGATAATGTTGGGGTTATAAGAGATGATGAGCCAGTAAATGGGAATAAGAGGTAGAAGAAACAGGCAAGAGGGCCCAAAATTATTATTAGCCCACCAAAAGCCTTAGTAAATGGAGGAAAGAGGAAAGTATCAGAAGAAGCCTGTAATATTGAAAGGGAGTGAGGCCCAGTACCTAGGAAGAACAAAACTGGTAGCCCTTTATGTCTCTTTGTAGAAGTAACTGAAAGGGGAAGAGAGCCTCGAAAAAATTAGCGATGATGTAATTGAGATGAGATTGGTGGTGGTTGCTTTGCAGCCCCGCCAGCATTAATGAAGATGATGTGCTGGAATGTTCAAGGTTTGAGGAATCCTCGAATATTTTAAAGCTTGAGAAAAATCCTCGTGGAACAAAAACCATGTATTACTTTCTTTAGTGAGACTAAGCTAAGGGGCCTATGAGACAATTAAGGAGTAAATTATATTTTGAGAATTTTCTAGCTGTAAATAGAAGAGGCCTATGAGGGGGGATAACATTAATATGGACGAAGGAGGTGATCAAAAATAGTATATATGGACAATTTCGAGAAAACTTAGTTAGATTGTGGAGTTGTCGTGGATATATAGGGGAGGGGGACTTTAATAAAGTTTTATCACTTGAGGAGAAGTTTGGAGGAATCCCGAGATGTGCAAAAGTAATAGAGGAGTTTAGAACTACACTGAGGAGTTGTAAGCTTTTGGATTTGAGGTGAGGGGGACTCCTCTTCACTTAGACAAATAAAAGATATGGCTCTCAACTTGTGGAAGAAATAATTGATAGATTTGTTGGTAATCAAAATTAGATAAACTATTTTTGTAGGTTTCATATCTCTCATATTGCTGTGATAGGTTCGATCATAGGCCAATAATTACTGAAGCTTAGAGATCGAATTTGAGAGGCTTGAAGAATAGCAGAAGAAGATCTAGGTTTCATTATGAGGTTTTCTGGAAAAATTACGACAGATGTAAGGAAATTGTTGCAGATTTTTGGACCTCTCAAAATTTGGGTAGCGATGATCTAGCTGCGAAGTTCTCAAATAAAATTGCCCAAACCAGCTCAGCCTTGAAGCAGTGGAGAAACTGTGAGTTGGGTAGTAGATAGAGGAAAATTAAGCAACTATTAATCGAGTTGGAAAATTGGTTCAAGTCTAACCAACAGTACGATAACCAAAATAAGATCAGAACATTGGAAATCCAAATTGATAAGCTGTTGTAAGAGGATGAGGTTTTCTGGAAACAATGATCAAGGATGGCCTGGTTAAAGGAAGGGGACATGAATATGAAGTTTTTCCATACTAGGGCCAATCTCAGGAAAAAGCAAAATAAGATAAAAGGGCTGTTAAACGCCAATGGAAAATGGGTGGATGATGAGGCTGCAATTGAATAAGCACTCTGTCAGTATTTCAGTGATTTATTTTCCTCAACAAACCCCTCAAAAGCTCAAAGAGATGTTGCCTTAGAAGGTGTTGAGCTTTAGGTGACCAGTGAAATGAATGGGGATCTTTGCAAGCCTTTCTCAAAAGAAGAGATTGAAAGGGTCGTGTAGTAAACAAACCCCTCTAAAGCTTTAGGTCTTGAAGAGATGCCAGCAAGCTTTTATCAGGATCACTAGGACAAAGTGGGGGGGCAAAGACAATTAAAACCTGTTAACATATACTGAACAATGGGGTAATTTCTCTTGTTTGAATAAAACCTTGATTGTGTTGATTGATTGTTTTTATACTAGCTAAGCATAAGTGCACGCTATCGTATCAAGTAATATAAGATTTTAAGTTTAGATATCGATCTTACAGGGACTATGCGATCTAATTCTATAAATCAAGTACTAAAATTGTACCTATTTATCTGAAATTGATTTAACTAATTTAATTCTGTCAATTAAATCAACATAAACAAAAGTAAAGGGTAAAATTCACAAATAAGGATAATCTAGGGTTTTGACTTATCTTCTAGTATTTTATTGGACTCATTAACCACTTAGTTGATCCCTTAATACTAATTGATTGGCTTAGACACTAACCTTATCACAAGCCTCTGTCGATGGTCAAGTGACTATATTATACATTCTAACAATCACCTATATTTCTATGGTAATCAAATCAGAATGTAATTCATTAAGATCAAGTTTAAATTATACCATACATCCACCTAAGTATATGTCTATCCTAGATAGAACTCATAGTTGTTACCCTATGATCATGCATTAAACTATCTTAGGCTAAACAAATGAATCCCTTTATCAAGTTCATCATGGTTCCTCAATCATTCAAAATATTGATCAGGTATAATGAAAGCATTAAAACACAAGATAGAACGAATCAATTAAATGTATCAAGTTCATAAACTAAAAATTAACACAATCCAAATCTATATTAGGTTCACATAGTCTAACCCTAGATGAATAATTTAGCCCATCACAAAATTAAAAGTATCTAACCAATTTATAAAGATCAATAAGAATAAGAACATAATGATAAAGAAAGAGAAGAAAAACTAATCAAAGTGACTCCTTGATGTGCTTCTCAATCAATCTTGACTTGAAGCTTGAATTTTGATCTTAGTTCTTCAATCTTTGCCTTTGATTTTTTATTTTGTGTTGTGAATTCTTTCTCTAAGGTTATGCCTCTTTTCCCTTTTCTTTTTTTTTTCTTAATTAGGATTTTTGGCCTTCTATTTTTATAGGTTTATGTCTTCAAAGTACTGTTCACGAGTTATTGTAGCAAAATAATGTTCATCGCCACGCACGTTGTGGCGCTGAGGCACTATTTTGGGCCTTGCGTCGCTCATCTCTGGTCGCTGCGGTGATGGTTACTGTAGCAAATTATTGTAGCTCGTACTGTAGCAGCTACTATAGCAATTTGATATTTTTGGCTCATAACTGTAGCAGTTATTATAACATTTTGATGTTTTTGGCTTATTTTCATTAGAGTTTTGACCTTATTTGCTCTATGGACTCCAAACCTACAAAAAATAATAATAAAATACATTAAAATCTAAATAATCTTAATTTCTACGAAAAAATATTAAGTTTAGAAGATGAAAATATTAGAATTACTGAACCCTTATCATTGATCCCTAAAATAATAAACCCCTAAACCTCTAAAGACTTTAGGCCTATAAGCCTTTGCAATGTAATCTATAGATTCATTGCAAAGGCTATTGTAAATAGACTTAAAAAATTTTTAGGAAATATAATATCACCCCAACAAAGTGCTTTTATTCCCGAAGGAGGGGGGAGGGGGGGAGTGATAAGTGACAATATCATTGTGGGAGTATGAGTGCTTGTATAGAATTAAAAATATAAAAAATAGGGAAAATAGATATACTACTTGTAGTAACCACTTATTCAACACTGAAAATAATAAATATTTATATATATGTATAATATTCATATTTTATTTGTATGTGAATGATACTTAATTTATGTATTGTTATTAGTATTGTTTGTATAGATTAATGACATACTATTAGTATTGAGTTTATTTACAAAACTTTAGATTTATTTTAGGGACCAAATTATAATACTTTAAAAGTTTTGGGGGTTAATTTATAAATATTAAAAGTTAGCCTCTTAGTATAAAAATACACATTTTAAATCCTAATTTACTCATTTTTGGGTCGAGCCACCCCTTTAGAGAGAGAAAAGAGAGAAATAGAGGGGAGAGAAAGAGAAGAAGAAGAAGAAATTGGAATTTTGAGTTTTAAGAGATATATCATAACTATTTCTCAATTTATTGGTGTTAATTAAGTTAATTTCTTTAAATTTTAATTTCTAAAAATATGTACAATTGAGGACTTTGATGTGGATTTTGTAAGAAATTTGAGAATTGATGATGATTATGTAGATAATTTGATAAATCATGATGAATTTGCACAAATTCTACTTGATATTCTCTTGATCCGAGAATTTTATAAATTTTTGTACTTCGATTCTAGTTTTTTATTTTGGGAATATGAAACTAGACATGTTTAGAATCATTTGAGACTTTGAATCGATTGAAAATTTCAAAAATCTAATTTTTAGTGAATTTATAAAAATAACCCTGAAATTCTAAATATTTTGTGTTAACAGTATACTACAGTGACAAATAATTTCTGATCTGCTAAATGATCTTCAAATATTACAATTTTATGGAATATGATAAATTTATATGTCTAATATGATATACTTAGAATTGAAAATTTAGATCAATATGGTTAAATTGTTATGATTTTCTAAAGTGTATCAGCTCATTGCAGTATTTGATTAATAAATTTTTAAAGCTATGGAATAAAATAATTTTAAAATACTTTTGGTAGGAATTTTAAAGTAAAACATTTACTATGAATTTAGATATGTTCAAGAGTAATCCTGTGGTAGTTTTATAATTTTTGAGTTAGTGTATGATTTTATAAAATTGAAAGACTGAATACTGTTCAGTAAATATCTTAATTCCGTCAGGATAATAGTTTAGATTTGATGGTGTTTATGAAATGAATTGTGTAGGAATTGTGATATAATATTCATACATAAGGAGGATATATGAGTTAAGAAAGATATATTTTAATTTTGGAGCAATTGGACATCATTTGATGTATAAGAAAATTTTGTTAAATGTAAGTGGTCAAAATGACAAGTTTTGAGAAACTAAGTAATTAGACCAATTCGATGTGATAAGTGCAATATGTGTAATTTTGTAAGTTATTTAAAGTATTTTGTGTGAATGTTGAGGCTTATGAAAGGATTAATATCAATTGATAGGTTAAGGAGAATTAAGCCTTGTACCCGAAAGTGCTAAGAGGTAAGTATACTAGACTTTTACTAAAATCACAATAAACATAGTAATTGTTTATGTATGATTTTATAAATGTGCGTAGAAATATGTTTATGTTATGTCAAAGTATATTTAATATGAAATGTGAAAAATATATGTTTATAAATGTGAGCATTGACATTGAGTATGGATATATATATTTTTATGAAAGTGAGTTTTCAAAATGAAATGTATTTAACAAAGAAAGCTTTTGAAGTGAAAAATGTCTATGAGATATGTTTTATGTTTTAAGGATGTTTGAACTCACTATTTACTTAGTAGGCACCTTATGTAATTTGTGGAGCCTTTATGTGTGGCCTTTCCTTCTAGATTAGTATGTGTTATGTGTTATGTATGTAGGGAGGATCCTATTGGTACCTAAAGGAAGAGTGATTCACATTTATATGATGGCGTATTAGTGCATGTGAGAGGACTCACCGATGATCAGGGTGAGGGTTTGGCTCTTACCTTCAGGCATGAGCATTATATATATGTAATTTAAATCTCACTTGTGCTATTCCTCTCATACGGTATGTCATCGACGGATGACATTTGGCTCATTATGTGATATGTAATATGAAAGTCCTACTTAGTAGTAGTTAAGTAATAGTATTCCTATTATATATTTTGAAAGAATGTGTAAGCGTTTACCTGAAATATAATTTGATAAGATTATGATTTAATAAGATTATGATTTTGATTTATCATGGCATATCATATATATACATTGTGTATATATATGTATTTGTATTTTGATATATGAAAAATTAGTATGCTTACTGAGTTTTATACTCATTATAATTTATGGTGATTTCAGGTAAATAAGGTACATGTGTGCTTAGCGGATTTAGCAAGGCTTCTGTTGTCCCTTGGGTTCCCTAAGTTGCTAGGTTGCTAAGTGTTTTATTTGTGAACACGTAGTTTAAGATATTTAATTTGTCCCTATTGAATAAATACTTATGTATTAATTTATTAACTATGGTTGTATTTGGTTTATGTTTCACCAAGTATGGTCATGGGTTGATTATTGTGATGAACCTACTAGCAACTTACTAAGGATTCCTATGTATAAGTCAAGCTTGAAATTTTATGCAATATTAATTATGAGTGCACATTATTGAATGAGTGTAAGTTATGTTGTGTGTCAAATCTTTTGGGTCTGGGGCGTGACACTACCCTAAAACTAGATATTAGCAAAGTATATGGCCGTATGAAATGGTTTTTCTTGAGAGATATAATAAGTAAAATAGGGTTTTATGGCTCTTGGATTAACCTAATTTATAGATGCATCTTCATTGTTTCATTCTCTATTAAAATAAATGAGATGGTGTGTGGTAATATGATGGCTAGTATGGGGCTTAGACAAGGATGCCCAATATCCCCATATCTTTTCATTCTTGGTGCAAAGTTTTTATCTGCAACAATGAAAAGTGTAGAACAGAACCAACAAATTTCAAGGTTAAAATTTTGTGCAAACATATCCATTTCTCATCCTTTTTTTTTATAGATGAAAGCCTTGTCATTATCAAAGCCACAGAAGATGAAAGTAAAGCTCTTAAAAAGGTGTTTAGTTGTTATAGTAAGGCCTCGGGATAGGTTTTTAATTTTGATAAATCCTTAGTGTTTTCCAACCTCAATATTAGTAGGAAAACGCCAGATTCTATCCTAAAAATATTTCAACTCTAGGAGGTCTCCATTCATAAGAGATATCTTAGTGTTCTTTCTATGGTTAGGAGAAATAAAAAGTTGTTCTTCAATGATTTAAAGCTATATGTGAGTAGTAAGATCTTAAGATAGGAAGAGAAGTTGTTTTCTAGTAAGGGCAAATAGGTGTTAATTAAAGCAATATCTACTAGGGGCAAAGAGGTGTACTTACATACTCTATAAGTGTGTTTAAATTACCTCAAAGCCTGTGTGAGGAAATATAGATGTCCCTGGCAAGATTTTGGTGGGGATTATCTAACGAGGGGAATAGGAAAACACACTGGGCTAAGTGGAAAAAGATGTGCTAAAGTAAATGGGGTGGGGGTATAGGTTTTAGAGACCTTACTTGCTTCAATCAGGCTCTCTTAGCCAAACAGGATTGGAGGATAATGCAAAACTAATATTCCTTTATTAACAAAGTACTTAAGGCTAGGTACTACAAAAGCAAGCAATTCATGGATGCCAAGCTAGGCTATCTCTCGTGTGTTTGGAGAAGCTTTTTATGGAGTAAATCTTTACTAGAAAAAGTGCTAAGATGGCTAATTGGCTGTGGTGATAGTGTATATGTTTATAGTAGTAACTGGCTGCCAAAACTTCCCTCTATGAAGCCTCCCTCCACTCTAAAAATCTCTCATAATAGTAGAGTGCAATATCTTATTGATGAGGAGAACAGATGGAGAATGACATTGATTGTAGAGTCTTTCCATGATGATAAGGCTCAATTGATTCTCAACATACCTCTTCCAAAGGCTAAATCATATGACTATTTGTGCTAGCAGTAAGATAAGAGAGGTAATTACAATGTGATGAGTGGTTATTATATAGCTTTTAAAGGCAAGAGGATGGACAAACCTAGACCATCAACACCCCAAGAGAAAATATGGAAGCAAGTGTAGTCTATGTCAGTCCTAACAAAGGTGAGAATATTCTTATGGAGAGCCCTCTCAAATATGCTCCCAATAGCCCTTGTCCTTCATAAAAGATAAATGATCAACAATCCTATTTGTCATAGGTGTAGTAAGGAAGTGGAATCTACGATCCATGCCCCGGTGAGTTGCAAAGAAAACAAAGAAGTGTGGTGTTGTATTGATTTTGCCACTGTTGTAAAAGGCCTCCAGGTATTGGATCTGTGGGAGTTCTTTCTGCACATGAACTCTATTGAAACAAAATGGGAATTAGAAATGATTACAATGGTTTTATAGGCAATATGGCAGGCTAAGAATACTAAATTAATGAAAGGGTTATCAACTAATCCCTAGATGCTCATTGCTAAGATAGAAGCTTATCTGGACTCCTACAATACAGAAAAAGGTGGTCAGCCAGGAGGAGTGCTAAGTCTTCAGAGATCCAAGGGATGTAACAGCAACCAGGTTAGAGTGGATGAGGAGCTTTTTGATGGTTTTAACATCCACACTGATGCAGCAACAAATTGAAAGGGAAATAGATCTGGCTTGGGAGTCCAAATTAGAGCAATATCGGGGAAAATTGTATGTATGACAACAAAAGTTGTTCCTTTCTGAAGAGAGATCGAAATTGTTGAAGCTGAGACCCTACAGTATGGCCTTCAAGTAGCTGAATCATGAAATTTAAGGCCGGTTAAATAGCATCAGATGCTACCAATGTTGTCAGTTTGGTCCAAGGACCTATACCGTCTTTAAAAGAGATAAAATGGCTCATAAAAGACATTAGAAATTTGTTGTGTAATGACAGCATGAATAGCATCAGATATGTTCCTAGACAATGTAATGGCACAGCTATAGATTGGCTAAATTTGCTATTCAACACTTGTACCTAATTATAGTTGAATAACTTTCCATCCGTTTTGCAATAATGGAAATTTTTGTTTCAAAAAAATAAAAATAAAAATTGAGGCCTAGGCCCCAGGTCCTGCTTTATGGCACGGTCACAATCATGCATCTGACTGATACTGATAAAAAATAAAGTAAATTAAGAATAATAAAAAGCCTAACAACCCACGCATATTTGTTTACTTTCGTTATTATATATAAGTTGCGAGTTTAAGCATCTCCAATCATAAGTTTGCGAATCACTTATTGAAACAAAGGAGAAGAAAATTTATGTCATAATCTAACTGATGCATCAGTAAGTATATACCCAAAAAAGAAAAAAAAAATTAAATACTCAGTAGAAAAATTGATTTAAAAGGATATAAATTTTTTTAATAAAAAATTAACATAAAATTGATAGATGACTCATGACTCGTAAATATTTTATATATTTTAAAAAATTTGAAACCAAATAAAATGATCAAAGTCTTATTATATTTCTTCAAAAGACCTTGTTTAAATATTCATATTGGAGTTTTTCTTTTCATTCTTTATTCTAAAATTATTTTTAAAATATGCAGCCAAAACATATTCAACGTCTACTGAAACATAAAATTTAATTTAAATATATTTTTTATTTCATAAAATAATTAACTAAATATTATTCTTCCTTGACAGCAACCGTCGAATTAGGAGTTGACCGACCCAGTGAGAACCAAAGCCCATAAAGAGTTTTTCCTTTCGACAAAAAAGCCCATCCAACGGCACAAAATAATTGGTCGGTGACCATGGTATTGGTGACTTAATCAGTTTCGCGGAACCGTTAATAAAAAGCCCCAAAAAGTCCTTCAATAATAACTCGACTCTTTGGCCTTCGCCGTTCTTTGCAAATTAGGGTTTCGGTCCTCGTCTTCCGATCAATCAATAGAACAGACATGGGAGGAGGCAACGCCCAGAAGTCCAAGATGGCACGTGAGAAGAACCTCGAGAAACAAAAGGCCTCTAACAAAGGTCAAATTCTATGCTTTTTTTTTTGCCTTTCAATTAATCTCGTCTCCGTTCAATTGAGGGAAAAATAATATATATTTTTTTCCTTTTGGTTTTGTTTAGTTAATTAATGGGTTTTTGTTGTTATGCTGACTTTTTAATTTTATTTTATTTTATTTGCAGGAAGCCAATTGGAAATAAACAAGAAAGCTATGACTATCCAGGTAAAATATTCTCGTGTGTTCATAAATTTTGTTTTGTGTATTGATAGTTCTTAACATCTGTACTGTTGTTAATAAGCTTGTGGGTATATGTTGTTAGTTTGTCTTTTGTCATTTATTTGTGGTTTTTTCATAGGTAACATTTGATAGAGAATTAATCCAATTCACCTATGGTTTTTCGTAATGATGGGTTTCAATTAGGATGTTAGTACTCGATTGCTGCTGTAAGATTGGATTGTGAAGCATGTAGTGTACTTGGTGGATATTGATCTTTAATGTGGATTCGACACATAACACATTATATTTAGGCTCTGTTTGGAATTGTGGTGAAACCACAACTCCTGTGAAATGGAAGCTACCAATAGCTGTCAAGTAGTATAGGTTTGGGAAATGTTTTGAAGTAAATGTACATAATATTAGATGCTTTCCCATAGGTTTTTCTTTTTTATTAATAATAGTTGTGAGGTAAAACAAGCTTAAATTTGAAAGTGAACTTGTACTTTGCTTCCAAACCGCAACAATTCTAAACAGAGCCTTATGAATTTTGATGGGAGTGATTTTATCAAAAACCTATATAATAGAATCTCATAATATCCTGCAGTAATGGCTTCTTATCAATCTTAATCTGTATTGTGAATGTTGATGGGAGTTTGATGGCTTCACATGATTAATGTAGCGTCATAATTAATAGCAAAGTTGATTTTTTGTGTAATTGCTCCCCAAGTATACTCCTCAACTGGTGTTGAATTTGAAGAAATTCAAACTCATGGACAATGAAGTGTATATATTTGTTGATTGTTTGGTAATGCTGTGTTCAACTGTGAATGCAGTGCAAGGTTTGCATGCAAACGTTCATATGCACAACTTCAGAGGTAAAGTGCAAGGAGCATGCCGAAGCAAAGCACCCAAAAAGTGATCTTTACACCTGCTTCCCCCATCTTAAGTAGTGAATAGAGTTTGGGGGAAATAGTATGCTGATATAGGATGGGAACATAATCTCCCTTGATGTATAGTGTTCCCTTTCCCAAAGATATTTCAGGTCAGAGCTCATTGTGGTCTGTAGAATTTGTTTGTGTACGTGAAGAGGGGAGAGGTTGATCATTCAGTCTGTGATTATGGAACTTGTAAAATGAATTGGATAATTGATCCGTTCCTTTATATCTCTTGGCCTTTGCGAACTTGAAGGGATACGAGAGTCTCTATTATTGTGAGCTTCTCCCAGCCAATGGGTAAGGGGGGATTTCCATCAATTCATCAATACCTTAAAAGATTGTTTTCACCTCTGTCGTATTTTAAGTGTCATTTGGAGGCAAAACTTTTACCTTCAGTGTCTTGTTAATGAAACTCATATCAATTCCTGATTCTCCTGCATAGGCAATTATAAACTAGTCGGGAAAATTTTGTAAATAGCCAAGTTTTAGGGGCTATTTTGAATTTAATTAATTATGAAATTTTATAATTTTTGTAGCCAAATGTTTAATAAAAGGATAAAAATATTATTGTTTTATATACGAGACTTATCATTTTAAATTTTAAATTTAAACTTCATAATATTTATTAAAAAAACACGTACTTAGATTTAGAGAAATTGAATTGAATCATTTAATAAAAATATAACATTTTTATACCAAAAGTAATATATATTTTTTTATTGTAATTTTTTTATTTTGTATTAATTTAAATTGTTTTTTGACATGATTCTTACAAGCATTAATAGAGAAAAAGAAAACCTCTCAAAATTTCCTAACACCAGTTTTAGAACTCAATTTAATTTCTTAAACTCTCAAGTGTGCGTTATTTTTTAAATATTATAAAGTTTCCTATACAATTCCTAATTCTCCTAGCAATTATAAAGTAGAATAGAAGGCTAGAATGACGTCCATCGTAGTTTTGTCAGTGTACTAGTCGTCAATGGGATATCAACATTGTCACTTTGTGAGGTTGACATAAATTACATTTGACATAAGATTAAGAGGATATTTTTATTATTTTAATTAAGTAGAGAGTGATTATAATTAAAATTAATGTTGAAAATAAGCAATAATAACGTAGGAAGCAATAAGAAATAATATAGAAAGTGAAAAGGTAGGAGAAATTACATAAGAATTTATATAGTTTGAATAATTTATTTATATTCACGGTGGATTAATTTTGACGAAAATTACCAAGCTCACAAGGAACCTACAATAATTGCTTACTCAATTATCTCTCTTGTGTAATCTAAGATTTCTATGCGTTATGATATGTTGTGATTGCATTCTTAAGCCAAAACAAAACTTTTATGTAGCATATATACGTCTAAGTAAACCATAATTTGAGTGGGAACAAGATAAAGTACTTGGAATAATTTAAGAATCATAGAGAGTATGGGAAACAAATTGATGCCGCGGCATCAACTCTTGGATGTCGCGGCATTGTAATTAGGGAATTAGTATTGCGGCATCCACTTTTGGATGTCATGACATTGCACCCTGTTATGCGTTTTCGCGGCCTTCTCTCCTTTCTCCTTCTTCACATGTCCTCTACTCTCTTGGATCGATCTCAAACGTATTCTAAGGTGATTTTCAATCAACTCTTCATAAATTCCCTCATTGATTCAAAATCATTCACGAAACTTTCAAGATCTTTCATCTCCGCATCTCCGTCACCCTTACATAGTAGTGACTCTGGTTAAGTCATTGTATAAGACGAACTTAACTGAGGGCACTGGTTTAGTCAACATATTAGCGGAGTTTTAGACGACATAATCTTAATTAGACTAATCTCATCACTTTGAACTTTGATGAAATGAAGCCGCACATTAATATGTTTAGATCTCTCGTGAAACATTTGATGTTTGTTTAAGTGTGTGGCACTCTAGCTATCATAATACACTCCAGTATTGACATCTTTAATAGCCAATATCTCTGCGCAGATACCTTTTAACTACATTACCTCTTTAATATCTTTACTTACAATTATATACTTCGCCTCTATAGTTGACAGTGCTACCACGTGTTGTAAAATTGACCTTTAGCACACACTACACATAAATGCCGTGAATAAGTACCCAGTTAAAGATCTTCTCTTGTTGAGATCACTCGTATAATCTGAGTCGACAAATCCTCTTACCATTTCACATTCATTCTCAGCCTTTTTATACAACAAACCATAGTCCGACGTTCTTTTGAGATATCTCAATATTTACTTTACTGCAAGCTAGTGATATTTTCTTAGATTCGTCATGTGTCTATTCATGACCTCATCGTTTATGCTATGTGTGGTCTTGTGCATACCATTATATATATGATGCTTCCAACAGCACTAACATACGGTACTTTATTCATCTACAATTTATCCTCTTCGAATTCAAGCAACTATGTTGTTGAAATTTAAAATGTATAGCTAAAGGTGTGGAGACAACCTTTGCATTGGACATACCAAACTTCTCTATAATCTTGAGTATCTCTACTGTGATAAGAGAATAACATCTCTTCTTTTCCTTACAATATCTATACCTAGAATCCTTTTTGCTACTCCCAAATCCTTCATCTCAAACTAGCTTTTTAACTGCTTCTTTAATTTATATATTTCTTCCATATCTCTACATGTAATCAGCATATCATCTACATATAGAAGTAAATACATACTTATCCTATTACTTTAGCTTTTAAAGTATACACAGCCGTCATACTTGCTTCTATTGAACCTATAAGTCATCACGAAATTATCAAATCTCCTATACCACTGCCTAAGAGATTGTTTCAACCCGTACAATGACTTTTTCAATAAGCAAGCATGCTTTTCCATGCCGGGCTTTACAAACCCTTGTGGCTGCGATATGTATATCTTTTCATATAGTTCTCTATATAAAAAAGTTATTTTTACATCTATCTGCTCTAGATGTAAGTCAAGGTTTGCATACGTGGCTAACAAAACCCTAATAAATGTGTGCTTGACGACTAGAAATAAAATCTCATGAAAGTCTATTTCCTCTCGTTAAGTAAAATCTTATGCTACAAGCTTAGCCTTAAACCTCCTAGGTTCTACTCTCGGTATTCCCTCCTTAGCTTTGTATACCCACTCACACCTAACTAGTTTCTTGTTTTGAGATCTATCCACCAACACCTAGGTATTGTTCTTAAGAAGAGAACTAATCTCATCTTCTATGGCCTATTGTTATTTCTCACTATTTCACTCTTCATATCCTCCCCACACGTCTTAAGCCTATCATACTCAATAGTGTATGCAAAATTAAAACCATGAGCAACTAAATTCGCTTGAGCATACTTTATTAGTGGATTTATCGTTCTCCTTAACCTCTCTCTGGCTAGTTGATAATATACAAGTTCTATCTTAGAAGTTTTAGTTTGACTTTGGGTGGACTTAGAGGAACTCACTAGTGTCTTTTGTTTTACTTCAAAGGTTGCCTTGCTGAAGTGTTAATCTAGTGACATCTCCTATTTACTTTTAGGCTTTACTTCAACTTCAACTATTTCTAGTGCTGAAACTTCCTTGGGCACAGGTTCTTCTTTCTCATCTTTATAGGAATCTTTCATCATTATCATCTCATTAAATATCACATCTCAACTTATAATACTTCTTGGTGGTTTCAAATCTTTACACCACACTTGTATTCTTTCACACCTTCGGGATACCCTATGAATATCCTCTTTATAGCTCTAGGTTCCAACTTTCCTTACTTCACATGCACAAAAATTGAACAACTAAATATCTGAAAGTGATCATATTTAAGAGAGCTGCCAGACTACTTATCTTTTAGTGTTTTGAAGTCTATTGCCAAAGAGAACTTTTATTAATTAGATAGGCTACTATCATTACAGCCTCATCCCAAAGCATATTGGACACCTTTGCATTAGTCAACATACATCTAACCCTTTTGCATAAGGTCTCATTCATCCTTTATGCCAGGCCATTCTGTTGTTGTATTAATCTCACAGTTTTATGCCTTACAATCCCATGCTTAACACAAAATCCATCAAACTCTTTTTTACAATACTCGAGGCCATTATCAATCTTTAGCCTTTTAATCTTCTTGTCGATTTGATTCTCAACAAAGGCCTTTCATGTTTTAAACGTATCAAATATTTGCTCCTTACTCTTCAACACATATATCCATGGCTTCTTTGAATAGTCATTAATGAATGTGAAGAAGTATCTAGCTCCACCAAAAGTGATTGTCTGTACTGGTCTCCAAAGATCCAAGTGTATACAATCAAGAGTTCATTTTGTTTTGTATTCTCTGGTATTAAACCTTACTCTATGTACTTTCCCTAACATACAATACTCACAAAACTCTAATGGTTGGAACTTATCCTTACTAAACGCCTTTTGATTATACAACTCTTTTAGGTTCTTTTCACCTAGGTGAGCTAATATTTGATACCATAACTTAGTTTTCATATTCTCATCATCAATAGAGAATGATGTAGAATCACTTATTGCCCCTCTTTTCAGCACATATATACACCTTTGTACTTTTTACCTCTCATCATAACTATGGAACCTTTCAACACTCTCAAAACCCTTCCATCAATCCTAACAAAACATACATTCTGGTATAACATCCTCAATGAGATCAAGTTCCTCTTGAGGTCGGGAACATACCTAACTTCTAATAACTCTCTCACTCTCTCATCATGCAACCTAAGTATAACACTACCAATTTCTACCACTTGACAAGCTATATCATTACTCATTAACAAGTTTCCACCAATAACGGGTTGAAAACTAGCAAACAAAGACTTATTTGGGTACATATGAAAAGAACAACTAGAATCTAGAACCCATTGGTTAGAGTTCTTACCATCAGAAGCAACTAGAGTCTTAGTACTATTATAGTTATCATTATAAGTTAAGTCAGCATTCACTTATCTCTTCTTGTTCTTTACTTACTTTTCAGGACAATCCTTTATAAAGTGTCCATCTATCTTTCAGCAATAGCACTTCTTAGGATTACCCCTAGACTTTAATCTCAAGCCCATCTTCTTTCCATCTTTTTGTAAGGCATGTCCTCTTGCAGATAAACCTTTTACGTTAGCCTTTATTTGTTTTTCCAATTGCTTTGAGTTTAACGATGATTTCATATCATTTATAGTTAAATTCTCTCTGTTATAAAGTAGCATATCAACAAAGTGCTCATAACTGTAGAGAAAAGAACTCAGTAGGATGATCGTCTTATCTTCATTTTCTATCTTCACATCGATAGTCTCAAGATTAATAATGATTTGTTGAAGGCATCTATATGGTCTTTTTTTGGCATCCCCTCAAACATGGACAACTGATAAACTTTCTTCTTTATATACAAACGGTTGGCCAACGACTTTGTCATATAAAGAGCATCTAACTTATTTCAAAAACCAATAACTATCTTTTCACTTGCAACTTTCCTCAAAACCTCATTGCTTAATGATAGAATGATTTTACTGTGAGTTATTTTCTTAAATGCCTTTCTTCTTTACTTCAGATTTTGATGACTCTGGCTTTTCTTCTTTGCTAGACGAAGCTATAGTCTCTTCTAGGGCTCAGCTTAATCTTTGACTTACCAATAATGTTGTCACCTTGATCTTCTATAAATTAAAATCATTCATACCGTTGAATTTTTCTAATTCATACTTGGGTGTAGCTATGAATGCTTAGAACTAAATTTTAAGACCAGTTTGTTGAAGCAGAAGCAGTTCACACAAGCAATAATAATGCAACAAGTAATAAGAAATAATGTAGAGAAAAAAAGGGTAGAAGAAATTGTTAGCGAAGGATCTAAAACATGTGGGTGTATGCATGTGCAATTGTGTCTATTGCCTAAAATAAGTATTTTATACATATTCTACGTGGCGGAAACGTGTAAATTACAATAAATACAATAAATAAAATACATTAATTATATTAATATATTAGTAGTATAGAGAACTCACCTCAACATGTAACGTTATACATGTATTTGTTTCGGAGTCCGCATGGAGACCAACTCACAGACAGCTCTAGTCACCAACACGGTGGGCTTGGTGAGCTAGAATAGTAGTTTTATACACAACACTGGGTTTAACTCTTAAACCCCAAAATAGTCAATGTGTGTTTTTATCCTTTTCTCCAAAAGGATAAGAACTGGAGAATTTAAAGCAATTCACCATTGCTTCAAATAGAACCATAGAGAAAAATGAAACAATTTTATTTTTCTCTTTTTTTTTCTTCTCCTTCGATTTTTCTTCTTTCTTTTCCTTCTTTTTCTTCTTTCTTCTTCTTCTCTATTTCTATCATTTTTCTCTCGGTTAACAAAACACACACTTAACACTTTTTCAAATCTCTCTTTATATATATCTATATATATAATACAATATTAATATAATATAATATATAATAATAATAATATAATATTACATAATGGGTGCCAACTATTTGGCACTGAAAAATAAAATATTAATATATATAATATCATATAATATAATAATATAATATAATATAATATAATAAGAGAGATATTTTGATTATTTAACAATTAAATAATCAAAGTATGAAATGACTATTTTGCCCCTTATAAATAGTTACCAAGTCTACCCCCTAGTGGGTAAGTAAACTCAACCGAGGGTCCACAATATGCCACATGTCATTATACAATTAGTAAATAATAATTATTGACTAATTATTGTATTTAACATTTAGATACAGACACGCACGCATTCCTGTGGTATTGCTAAATATTGCTAGATTAAACACTTTAATCTACCCACGTTACCCCAGTGTATAACGAGTACACTCCATATCGCAGGACTCCCTAGGTCTTACGCCCGATTCGTCAAATGAAACTATTCCATGAGTCCATGAGTAATGCCCCACGCACACGTCATGGATATTACAAATCAGCGCGTTAAACCATATAAGCTGAGGTTACAACGCATACGTATAGTCCTTCCATCATGATATCCTGGATGTGCGGGGATATAGATTATCAAATCCCCTAGTGCTCATCTATGTCTTATCTCCAAACTTGTATCTCACTAAACAATATACGCAAACTCTTTTGCCATATTGTTCTACGTTGACGAAACTCTTTCCCGGGATTGATGCTTGTGGCCACAAGACTTTTCGAGATACAATCTCGAAGCATCTAAATATCGAACTCCCTATGCGAGCTGACGGATCCCATATTTGTACACACCGGACTCTATAAGCATTGGACCATACCCAGCGACACCCAACGGTCACACCATGAAAGGTCTGTGACATGCGTGGAACCAAAGTATAGCGGATCACTTACAAGCCTACCGTGGCACTCAACTCGAGATGACCCTCCGTTGACGGCTTATATAGGATGTCTATCGGAGGCTCTCGTGAGTCAGTCCCATATCCAGTCCTAACTAGATACCCATATGTAAATATGAGCTCCAAGCTCACAGTTGGCTATGAACGACCATCTATACTATATAAGTACAACATATGTTGATCTATATATAAAGGTATCCACTGACAGACCCGCATCGGCAGAAATAGATCAGGGATAATTATTCAAGAACATACTTGCGCAACTAGAATTTCCTAGCACCCAATTGCAACTCTTGCAAGTATGCAGTTACTGGTATATTCCCAGGTCTATATCCCATTATAGACAAGGCTTCAAATTTTGGATCTGTTGAGTATTATAACTAACTAACACGTAACTGTGCTAACATTTAGCATTTATATCTCTCAACGTGGCTAATTATGAGCCCTTATCTAAACTCCTTTAGATCTGATTTGAACTCTTTCAGATCTACAATGTCTGTAACGTTACATTACATAGTACCATATAAATTAGTATTAGCGATTTAATAGGAATGTATACTTATATAAATACACAAGTATATGTATATTTAGGGATGGCACGTAAGTACCAACCCTAACAATCTCCCACTTGTTCTAGTGCCATTCCTGATGGTATCTCATACACATCGACTTTTCGTGTTTCATAAACACTTTTAGAGTCATGGTATTAGAATGTGAGTTCGCTAAATTATTTATAGAGCACTTCTATAAAAATAATCACATCTCCTTCAACCAAGATCTCTCTAGTCATACAAGACTTCTCTCAACACGATTAGAGTACAAGTGTCCTCTTGGCACATCGGCCTGTACAACGGCCTAATTTTGTCACAAAACTATGGGTTAAGATCCATCTGTCTTGGAACTCTTCCAAGGCCAGTGACAAATCTAGAGTACACTGACCTTCACTGTCGCTTCTGCTGCGTACTTATTAATAAGCAGTGAATCGCAGTTTGGTGCAATTTCAACTTATTTAGTACTAATAAGAATAAGCACATTCTCAAATGTAGACTCTTAGGTCAAACTAGAAGTCTGACTCCATGTGTCTTTTCACTTGTAAGTTACTTTCTCCATATTTGAGAAACTTATCCTTTGTACCCTCAAGGTCCCTCAGGATATGTTTGACTACCAACAAGTGGCGGTCACCTGAGTCAAACTAAACTTGGCTCATAACTCTTACAGCCAAACTGATCTAAGATCTCAAACATATTATAGCATACATCAAGCTCTAAAGAGTTGATGTATCTGGTGTGGTAGACATTCTACCTCTCTCATCTTCCATCTGAAGAGACACTCTCCTCGAAAGATGAATACCAGGTCTATTGATGTGAAATGATTTGGAAAGTCTTATCAGTTTCCTAGTTCTAACTCTATCTCTATAAAGCTTTATACTTAGTATAAAGGAAACTTCTCCCAAATCCTTCATGGAGAAATACTTACGAGTTACTTCTGACCTATTGTAACATACTGACATCATTCTAAATGACCAATATGTTATCAATAAAGAGCATTAAGAAGACTTTCATGCTCCCACTGACTTTTCATGCACACTAGACCAGAAGTCTGGCTGGGCATAAAACTTTCAGGTTATTCCATGAATATCTCTTACTCGAGATATCCATTCCGGAATGCCTTCCTTATATGCATCTGCCAAACTTCAAAGTATAATATGGTGTAAGAGCCAATAATATACTAATCGACTTTAGCATCAACATTGGTCCACAAGTTTCCTTTTATTTAATCCCAGATCATTAAAGATTACCTTTCTAGAACCAATATAAAGCCTAGAAGGTCTCTACCTTCTATCTGGCTCCCACTACCTTTTTATAAACCCTTTACAACCAATGAGAACAATTCTCACGGGTAGCTTAACCAAGTCCCAGACTTGATTCTGATGCATAAAGTCAATTTTATTTTCATGGCTTCTTGTTGCTTTCCAAATCGATGTCTGACATCATCTTCCTATAGGTCAATGATGATTTGCTTTTACCGAGAAAATTCCAAGTTCACCTTCAGGCATCTTTCATACCTAAAAGGTGACCTAGACATCATTTTGACCTATTGGGAAGTGTGCAAAAAGGTCACTGCTTAATTAAGCCTGAGTTCCCATCATTGGTTCATTGATTATTAGATTAACTTCACCAAGTTCAATCTTTCTATGATTTTTACATTCTATGAGAAAATTTTTCTCTATAATAGCGATATATCTAGAAACGAACACACTTCGCTTCTCTAAATCATAGAACTAATATTCTATTGGATTCATAGGATGCATAATGAACCTATACTTGTACCTCTTGGGTGTTGTTTTTTTTGTTAAGTAACTCTTACAAAACAAGATACCCTGCTGCGTAACTCTTACGTAAGCAGGACAACCCCAAGTCTTAACATATTTAAGATATAGTTTTCTTCCTTTTTGTATCTCATACGAAATGAAAGGAACAACTTCTAATGGAACTCTACTTAATAAGTAGTTGTATTTAGAGCATATTTTCACATAAATAGATCGGTAATACTCATTATCAATCAGACCATATCTAATAAAGTCTGATTCCTCATTTCCTAAACATCATTATGTTATGGATTATCCAGAGGACTATAACGAGTGAGAATCTCATTCTTCCTTAAATAAATAGAAAAACTTATTGTTAATGTATTTACTTCCTTGATCTAATCGAATGAATGTGACAGACATTCTGGTATGTTTGGTCATCTTTGAGAATACATTATTCATAAACTAGTTAAGTCTTTATAGTCATATTAGAAATCTAACAATCCTTAACTAGACAGATAAGCGTCTCACGCTTATATGACCTAACTTACATACCACAGCTCTGTATCATTTAAGGATTCCAGTCTACAGACATTTTTAATTGTATCTAATATCCATTTATTAACTGATATTCACCTAATAAAACATCATATTTATTATGTAATGTAATTATTGTATTGTATACAAGAAGTAAGTCAAGTTGCCCAACAACTTGGACTTGCAAGAAATCACCATTTTTTATTCTCAACTTTACTTCTACAAGCTGTTGCATTGAAGTCTCTCTCAACCTCTGCAACATATTACAGATATGAGAGGGATGTACGGTATCTCATACCCAGCTAAAGCTGGCATCATATGCCCTAGAAATGTCTATAATTAAGCCTGAGTTCCCATCATTGGTTCATTGATTATTAGATTAACTTCACCAAGTTCAATCTTTCTATGATTTTTACATTCTATGAGAAAATTTTTCTCTATAATAGCGATATATCTAGAAACGAACACACTTCGCTTCTCTAAATCATAGAACTAATATTCTATTGGATTCATAGGATGCATAATGAACCTATACTTGTACCTCTTGGGTGTTGTTTTTTTTGTTAAGTAACTCTTACAAAACAAGATACCCTGCTGCGTAACTCTTACGTAAGCAGGACAACCCTAAGTCTTAACATATTTAAGATATAGTTTTCTTCCTTTTTGTATCTCATACGAAATGAAAGGAACAACTTCTAATGGAACTCTACTTAATAAGTAGTTGTATTTAGAGCATATTTTCACATAAATAGATCGGTAATACTCATTATCAATCAGACCATATCTAATAAAGTCTGATTCCTCATTTCCTAAACATCATTATGTTATGGATTATCCAGAGGACTATAACGAGTGAGAATCTCATTCTTCCTTAAATAAATAGAAAAACTTGTTGTTAATGTATTTACTTCCTTGATCTAATCGAATGAATGTGACAGACATTCTGGTATGTTTGGTCATCTTTGAGAATACATTATTCATAAACTAGTTAAGTCTTTATAGTCATATTAGAAATCTAACAATCCTTAACTAGACAGATAAGCGTCTCACGCTTATATGACCTAACTTACATACCACAGCTCTGTATCATTTAAGGATTCCAGTCTACAGACATTTTTAATTGTATCTAATATCCATTTATTAACTGATATTCACCTAATAAAACATCATATTTATTATGTAATGTAATTATTGTATTGTATACAAGAAGTAAGTCAAGTTGCCCAACAACTTGGACTTGCAAGAAATCACCATTTTTTATTCTCAACTTTACTTCTACAAGCTGTTGCATTGAAGTCTCTCTCAACCTCTGCAACATATTACAGATATGAGAGGGATGTACGGTATCTCATACCCAGCTAAAGCTGGCATCATATGCCCTAGAAATGTCTATATGTGTCATACACAAACCTGTGGGAGTCTTCCTAACAATTATAAGGCTTCTAAGGTAAAGGGATTTCCAATACCTAACCTTATTGTAGTGGAAACATTTTTTATCTACACGCTCTTTTGTTGATCTTTGAATAAATATTGCCTCTGAGGATTTGTGCTGGGTATCTATCTCATCTTTTTCTCCTGACTCATTTGTTTTCACCAGATATACTTAAAGTAGAAGATGAAGCACCCTGAGCAAAGAGGGTCACACCCCCTCTACTCAATCCTCTAGTGAGGTATTATCAAAAATACCTTATGAAAAATTCTGATCAACAATAAACTCAAAATTTTTTGAATCCAGAACACTTCTAATATTCATCCACTGGTCAGAGTAATTCCTAGCACTCTAGAGTTGGACTGCATCAACTATGCACACCAACTGGTTCATAGTGGCCATTAAACTTGACATGCCAAAATAATGAGAGATGTAAGTAGAATAGTTATTAAATCGCTAATGAACGTTTTAAATCATGGGTATACTAATTATACATTTTCAGTTTAAAATGCCCTCTCATTACTTTACATAATTCCGGTAATCTCTCAAACGGGAAGACGATGGTTTAAACTCTTTTAAACTATACAGCAGGAAGTAGATCCCATTAAAATTTACTCGGGCCTCACGTTGTAGCAATATTGGCCTTTGTAAACCTAACAGGTAGACAACATTTGTCAATTGCATCTCATGCAACTCTTACCACTTGATTCTAAATACACCTTATCCTCACGCTCACGTTATAGCAATATTGGATAAGTATATTCTAGATTAATTTGTCAATGATCAAATATATGCTACCGATACTACCCTCATGGTGTAGCAATATTGGGCAATACTTTTGCATATATTTGCCTCATCTCATGTTTAACCGGTATAGTCCAAGCCCAACCGACCAAGTCCCTCATGCTGTAGCAATATTGAAAAAAAGGCCAACGTAACTCATCTAACACCGTATTGACAAGACGGATCAGAATAAAATATTATCTCATAATATAATATTCTTCAATTTGATTAAAAGATATTTTTGTATCTTTGATCTCCATTCTCCTAGGAAGGGTGATTTTTAATTAATTAATTTTTCTATGTAAGCACAACTAACCCCCACCAATAGGGCTCTCATTGTGGTTACCAACATAGAAAAATTAATTCTAGCTCATAATGCAAATCGATAACTTTTATCACTGCATCTCATAAACTCCGATTTATAATGTAGACTCATAACTTTTATCACTACATCTCATAAATCTACACATGTAAAATTAATTTTGAAACACTGTTTAAAATCACTGTAGCTGTGAACAATAAAAAATATTGTTCATGTGCTACTGTTCAAGTGAACAGTACACCGCCATGGTGCCAAATGTCATCACTACAATGCTAGGAGGTCAAACTCTTAACGTTGCGCCCCCAACCTACTAGTGCTGCACCGCCCCGTGCTTCTCTTTTGGCATATCCATTTCAATATTTAAAACGCGCCATTTACACTGGGCCTTTTGCATTTATTCACTCAACACAACACCATATATATCCTAAATGGCTCTGATACCATTTGTTGGCGGAGGATCTAAGACATGTGGGTGTATGCATGTGTAATTGTGTCTATTGCCTAAAATACGTATCTTATACATATTCTACGCGACGGAAGAGTGTAAATTACAATAAATAAAATATATTAATTACATTAATATATTAGTAGTATATGTAACATTATACACGTATTTTTTTCGGAGTTCGCATGGAGACCAACTCGCAGATAATTCTAGTCACCAACACGGTGGGCTTAATGAGCTAGAACAGCAGTCTTATACGCAGTATTGGGTTTAACTCTTAAACCCCAAAATAGCCGGTGTGTGTTTTTATCCTTTTCTCCAAAAAGATAAAAAATAGAGATTTGAAACAATTCACCATTACTTCAAATAGAACCATAGAGAAAATTAAACAATTTCATTTTTCTCTTTTGGTTCTTCTTCTTTCTTTTTCTTCTCTTTTCCTTCTTCTTCTTCTTCTCCATTTCTCTCATTTTTCTCTCAGTTAACAAAACACACACTTAACACTTTTTCAAATCTCTCTCTTTATATATATATATATATAAAATAAAATATTTATATAATATATAATAATAATAATATAATATTACATAATGGGTGCCAACTATTTGGCACCCAAAAATAAAATATTAATATATATAATAATAATAATATAATATTACATAATGGGTGCCAACTATTTGGCACCCAAAAATAAAATATTAATATATATAATATCATATAATAAATATTATATAATATAATATAAAAAATATATTATATAATATAATAAGAGATATATTTTAATTATTTAACAATTAAATAATTAAAGTATAAAATGATCATTTTGCCCGTCATGAATAGTTACAAAGTCTACCCCCTAGTAGTCCCACCAAACCCGTATTTGGGTAAACTCAACCGAGGGTTCACAATACGTCACGTGTCATTATACAATTAGTAAATAATAATTATTGACTAATTTTTGTATTTAACATTTAAATACAGACACGCACGCATTTCTGTGGTATTGCTGAATATTATTAGATTAAACACTTTAATCTGCCACGTTGCCCAGTGCATAACAAGTACACTCCATATCGCGGGACTCCCTAGGTCCTACGCCTGATTCGTCAAATGGAACTATTCTATGAGTCCGTGAGCAATGCCCCATGCACACGTCATGGATATTACAAATCAGCAAGCTGAGGTTACAACGCATATGTATAGTCCTTCCGTCATGATATCCTGGATATGCGGGAATATAGATTATCACCGTCAAATCCCCTAGTGCTCATCCATGTCTTATCTCCAGACTTATATCTCACTGAACAATATGCGCAAACTCTTTTGCCATATTGTTCTACCCTGACGGAACTCTTTTTCGAGATTGATGCTTATGGCCACAAGACTTTTCGAGATACAGTCTCGAAGCATCTAGATATCGAACTCCCTATGCGAGCTGACGGATCCCATATCTGTACATACCGGACTCCATAAGCATCGGACCATACCCAGCGGTCACACCATAAAAGGTCTGTAATATATGTGGAACTAAAGTATAGTGGATCACTTACAAGCCCACCGTGGCACTCAGGTTAAAGGACCATTTATACTGCTCAACTCGAGAAGACCCTCCGTTGATGGCTTATATAGGATGTCTATTAGAGGCCCTCGTGAGTCAGTCCTATATTCAGTCCTAACTGGATACCCATATGTCAATACGAGCTCCAAGCTTACAGTCAGCTAGGAACGACCATCTATACCATATAGGTACGACATATGTTGATCTATATATAAAGGTATCCATCGACAGACCCGCATCGGCAGAAATAGATCAATGACAATTATTCGATAACATACTTGCGCAACTGGCATTTTTTAGCACCCGATTACAACTCTTGCAACTATGCAGTTATTGGTATATTCCCAGGTTTATATCTCATTACAGACAAGGCTCCAACTCTTGGATCTGCTGAGTATTATAACCAACTAACACTTAACTGTGCTGACATTATCATTTATATCTCTCAGTGTGACTAACTATGAGCCCTGATCTAAACTCATTTAGATCTAATCTAAACTCCTTCAGATCTACAATGTCTGTAACATTACATTGTATAATACCATATAAATTGAAATTAGCGATTTAATGGGAATGTACACTTGTATAAATACACAAGTATATGTACATTCAGGGATGGCATGTAAGCACCAACCCTAACAGAAATCACACAAGAATTTACATGGTTCGGCAACTTACTTATGTCCATAGAGGATCAAGATCTTACTTCTCTTTATTGAATCATAAAACATTTACAAAGTATACTTTTTACAAGAGTTAACAAGCTCACAAAGAACTTACAAGAATTGCTCACTCAATTGTCTCTCTTATATAATCTATCTCTTGTGTAATCTAGGGTTTCTATATGTTGTGATATATTGTGATTGTATTCTCAAGCCAAAATAAAGCCTTTATATAGCCTATATACGTCCTAAGTAAACTTTAATCCGAGTGGGAACAAGATAGGGTGTTAGAAACAACTTGGGAATCATAAAAAGTGTAGAAAACAAACTGATGCCGCGACATCAGCTCTTGGATGCCGGGGCATTGAGATCGGGGAACCGTTGCTGCAGCATTTGCTCTTGGATACCACAACACTGCACCATGTTCCACATTTTCAAGACCTTCTCGCCTTCGGTCCTTATCCATTTGTCCTCTACTTTCTTACCTCAATCCCAAACATATTTTTAAGGTGATTTTCAATCAACTTCTCACAACTACCGTTGTTATCAAAATGTAATTTATGCTAATCTCAGAGATTTATAGTGTTAATACCTCAGTTTTCAATAAAAGAACACATTTCACTATATCACTAGTAGTACAACACTATAATGGCAAACTTAAAATGATATAAATGCAATTACAAAGAAGAAGATGATCAAACTCAAACATGGAATGGCAAATAAGCAAATGAATAATTTGTGCACAATAAGACCCACCTAGGTTAAGTTTACCACAAAAATTTGTCGTTGATTTAGTGCTACTCTTATCTAATTGGCCGACATCCTAGGTATGTTCAATACATTTTTCACCAAGATTAATGTTTGTTAAAATGGGCCCCCCAATACATGTTGTATTCTTTGCTCTCTTTTTTGGTTTTAATTTTTTTTCCTTGAGAAATAGAATTTTCCATTAAATAGGTGTATTTAGTAATGCCATGCTAATGCATATGGACATTCGACACCCATCTTCTTAGTCATTATCAATAGAATGCTGCAAGGAATTATTAAACCTTAAAGAGGAATCAACCAAGGCCGTCCTCTATCTCCCAATTTTTTTTATAATTTGTGTAAAAACTCTTTCCTCGCTTTAAAAAAAAATTGAACAAAAAAAATACAAAAAATAAATGAGATATTATAAAAGATTTATTAACTTTATTTACAATATCTAATTCAACAAAATTTTCATAATATCTCATTATTTTTGTAGATGACAATCTAACATTCACAAAAGCCATAGCTACAAACCATAAAAATTTGAAATATATATTTTTGACATTTATATAAAAGCTTCAAGTCAGTTTATAAATCTTCAAAAGTCATCCATGATCTTTAGCTCTAATGTCCATCAAAGTTGCAAAAAAGAAATATGCAATATTTTTGGCTTAAAAGTAGTCTTCGTTCATGAAAAATACTTGGAATTACCATCGATGATGGATGAAATAAGAGAAGCTACTTTGAAGTTTTTAAATCAAGAATTCTAGCCAAAATATGCACTTAAAATGCAAAGCTTTTCTCTTGGGGAAGAAAAGAGGTTCTACTTAAAACGGTAGCTCAGAGTATCCCTACCTATACTACGAGCATTTTTAGAATTTCAAGCACCTTGTGTGAGGAGACTCAAAAATATTTTATAACTTATTAGTGGGGGAAAATAGATAGTTTTAAATCAATTCATTGGGCCTCATGTAGAGCTTTAAGCGTTCTAAAGAATGATGAAGGATTGGGCTTCTAGGATCTGTATGCGTTCAGCAAGGCTTTATTGGAAAATATCAAGCCTTCAAAAATTTAGCTATACATTCAACAAGGCTTTATTGGCTAAATAAGGATGGAGACTAATTCAATTTTCCAACACACTTATAGCTAGAGTTCTAAAGGCTTGATATTTCCCGAAATACTTTTCTAAATTGTAATATAGGGGGGAGGAGGAATTTTCTTATATTTGGAGTATTGTTTGGAGCAAAAAGGTTCTTGAGAATGGTATAAGATGGAGAATTGGTATAATGATAATTGGCTGTCCATGCCTTCAACTTTTAAACCTTTTTCACCATAAACCCTTCCAACGAAAGCTTATGTTTCAGATCTCATAAATAAAGACAAACAATGCAATGCTCAATTAATTTATTAGCATTTCAAACCTGATTTTGTGGAAGCTATTTTAAGAATCCCTATCCCGAGGCAAGTTATGAAAGATTAAATTTTGTGGCATTATGACAAAAGAGGTATTTAATTTGTAAAGATTAGCTATCAAATAACTCCGAGAATTAAATATCCCAACCCTCCAATCAATTCCACGAACTCTCTAACTTCATGAAAATTCATGTAAAACTTTAGAATCTCGACGAAGGTGAAATTTTTTCTATGGAGAGCTCTTAAAAAAATTCTTGTACATAAATATGAATTTAGGAAGTAAAAAGGTCATAGATAACCTTCTTTATTCTAGATGCTCTTACCATCATGCAGATTTTTTACTCTTTAATTAGTCGTAAACAAGTTTGTTAGACATGGGCACACCAAATTTGCCCACTTGCTAAAGGGGAAGAGTCGAGATGGTAGTGGACTGGGTTTGGGATTGATATCTCTAAACCCTTATCTGCATCCGCTTAAAAAATGAAATACCGAATCCTTGCCAAATCTATTGCTAGTTTAGAATTTTAATACTAAATTCGATCTAGTAGATTTTAAGTGGGTTTATTAATAAGTACATAGCGATTAGCATGCTGCTAGAAGCAAATGCTAAAAGTGTACAATGTTGTGTGCCTAACGTGCTTAGCATATGTGCTAGGAGTGCACGCTAAGCGTGTAACATTGCGCGCCTAGCACTTAGCATGCGTGCTAGGAGCATACGCTAAGCGCACAATACTTAGCACGCTGCTAGGAGTGAACGCTAAAAGTGCACAACATTGTGCGCCTAACACGCTTAGCACGTGTGCTAGAAGTGCACGCTAAGTGTGCAATGTTGTGTGCCTAGCGCTTAAAATGCGTGTTAAGAGTAGATGTTAAAAGTGAGCAATATTGTACACCTAACGCGCTTAGCACATGTGCTAGGAGCACACACTAAGCGCGCAATATTACAGGTCTAGTGCTTAGCACGTGTGCTAAGAGCGCATGCCAAATACGTAACACTTAACATACGTGCTAGAAGCGAACGCTAAAAGCGCGTAACGTTGTATGCATAGTGCATTTAGCATGTGTACTAAGAGGGCATGCTAAGCGCGCAACGTTGTGCATCTAGCACTTAATACGCGTGCTAGGAGCATATGTTAAGTGCGCAATGTTGCACGCCTAGTGTTTAGCAAGCGTGTTAGGAACCCATGCTAAGTGCACAATGTGTGCTCGTAGTATAGATGTTAAGCACGCTAGGTATGCAATACGCAGCGTATTACCTTTTTTTCTTTAAAAAATTAAGAAAAATTGTAATATTTGTAAATTTTTTATAGAATCCGTACCCATCCCAAATTTATTGCGGGTTTTAATTTCGTATACTAAACCCGCTTTAAATTTTATCAAATCCTTCTCAGTACGGACGAATTTTAGTGAATTTACAAATAATTTTACTGTCCCCAAAAGAGTGCATCAAGTTTCCTTTTGCTTCATAAGAGACATAGTAGAATTACTGCCCGAGAAAGATTTTTAGTTGTTTACTAAGATCACGTAGCTAGTTTGGCGATCAAGAAACCTATTCCTTTTTGGTAAGCCGGTTTATGACTAGAATAAAATTAGATTCCGAGCAGAAGTTAATCGGCCAATTATTCAAAAACTTCATCTCAACATCAAATTCATTAGCCTGTCAACCTTTCTTAAAATCCCCCAAATCCCGATTACTACCAAGCAAATGTTGATGCGGCTATTGATGTTTGAAAGGAGGGACAGGATTAGGCATAAATTAGAAACCATTTTGGCGAGGTAATGGCATCAGCCATCATTCTGAAGAATTTTATTGTAGATGCAAAATTTATGTAGGCTTAAAGCAATCCTTTTTGGATTCAAGTTTTCTGTAGAGTCGGGCCTAGTTCTAATTATTGTAGAATCAAATAGCATGAATATTGTCAACATAATCAAGCATCAATCTTCAACAAAGTTAGAACTGGGCTGGTTACTTTTTGAAATCTGATAAGAGTGTTAATAATTTTGAGGCCGCAACCTGGATGGAGGAGGCTCTAGAGGACATTTCTCCTTTCTTGCAATTTTAACGAAATTTTCTTTATTTAAAAAAATATCTTTTCCTCTAGAGGCCCAAAAAGGATAAAATACAAGCTCCAAGACTGGAAATTATTTATGTTCTTACTTCACAAAACTTTAGTAATTTGATCAAACAGCAAACAGCTATCCACAACACTTTAACTGCCTACTACCAACACAACAGCGCAAGGCAGCTGCAAAGTTTCTAGGGTATGTGGTTGTAAGAATGATACATATCAAAAGATATTATGATATGGAGTCTGGTTCAGATATGAGCTCCACGTGGCAGGCTACTGTGTCCGCATCCTGCTACTCTCGGCAGCCCTCACTTGTGCGAAATATGGATGGGCCTGCAGCAAAACCAACACAATCCAATTCCCAATGTGTTAGCACTATATACCAAGAATTATGATGGCAATAAAATCATCAAATTAAAAGCTTGGAAACTATGTTCAAATAGATCTAAGTTTCTACTATCTTTATTAACTAATTATTATCTAAGTATCAAAAAGAATATTTTTCTGTACATGGTCACTGGGTATGATGAAGTGGGGATTGGCAGAGGATATTACACATGCACTCTTTCCAAGCAGAGAATATGGATTCGAGGTCCAAACACTCCACAGAACAAGGTAATAATTGTGACATCCTGTCAACTTTTGCCAAATTAATGAAAATAACAAGATAAAGAGAGAAAAGAGGGAGACATTCCAGTTCAGGTTAACACAAGAGAAAGAAATACAACAGCAAAACAATTACCATTGCTTCTCTAGCAGTTAGCCTATCCTGGTGATCATACCGAAGGAGCTTATCAAGAAAATCGATGGCCTGCAGGTCAAATAATTCAAAAAAACAAAAAAGAACATCAACCATAAAACTGTCTGCTTTGCAGCTAAATATTTTGCTTAGCAGATGTTTTCAAGAACATAAAATAAATGACCTCTGCAGAAACCAGATGCTGATTGTCGGCATTAATAAATTTGGACCAAGGCTTCCGGCTGTGCCTGCAAAATGGTAGGTGAAAACATGAACTATTAGTTTAATCTACTGCTCTATTTAGTATAGGGGCTGCAGTCATTTAAACTTAAATCCTTTGAACAAGAGGTGGAAATGCTGTCATATATATTCCCACAGAATGTCAATGTTCATTGTTGACATATTTTGTGGTGTAATGAATAATTAAACCCATAAGAGAGAATCATTTATTTTTCATATACCTTCCAACAAGTGCATCGAGTTGTGGATCAAGCTCTAAATGATATTTGTTCAGATATGCATTTAACTCGTCAGTTCCCAGTACCTGGAATTACACCAAATAATCAGACAGCCGTCCTGTGGCATCAAATTTCCTTGTCAAGACTTCAGTTCACAAACAAATAATGAACCTAAGAAATGAATGCAACATATTTATGCCTACACGCTAATCTACTATCAATTGATGCATGAGCAGCAGCAGCGAATTTTATACTGGAACGTGTCATGCCCATCAGTTTTTAAGAGCATTAAATCATGAAAGACATCATGAGCTAAACTACTACACAACATTAGTATGCAGTGGGCCAGCATAAGATTCTAGAGTTGTCAACAATCCGGTCAAGCCAGTATTCACTGGACTGTTGACAAATCACATAAATATTGGGGTCTAGTATCATCCTACAATCGGGTGGTTGGATTCCCATACTAAAAATTGATACGTTTCCTCCTAAAACAATAAAATAACATAAAATAAAGAGGGAGGGTGTGTGTCTTGGACATTGGGTTCTCAAACCAACAACAGTTTTCACCCAGCCTGGCCATGTAGATATGTACCACACAGCATAAAAGAAATACCTGCACCAACTGGGTGCCTAATTTTCAGCACCCTAATTCAAAATGTCTCGAAATGTCCTTGAAGAGATGAGTTTCAAAGGAGTAGATCTCTTAAACAACATTAGAACCTGCCAAGATTTAACAGCTTGTTCTTTTAAAGCAAATCAAACTTTAGTATGCATCCTGCATTGTCATTAATACATGTAAACACTTGTCTTTCTTCAGGGTTATTATGAAATTGGCCATTATAGTTCACATTTGTCTCATTCTTAAAACTTTTTAAGCAGGAATCGTGTTTTTCAATACATTTAAGAGACAACAGTATAACAAGTAACTCCAGATTTCATTCTTGATTCTACCAATAGATCCTATTAGAACTAGATAATCAATCTAGACGCAAAATATGACCATCCACTTGATAGATCACATCCAGAGCATCATAATAGAACAAATATGGTATTAGCCCAAGATTAATTTGAAGGCAAAGGGATTTGAATTCACAGACAATAAAATATTAAATGAATATGATGGAGATAGAGATTTGATGGCATTAGTATATGAAATAGTGCAGAATTGGTTTACAAACAACAAAATTCATATGCACTGCAATATTCCCCCTTAAAAAACATGATACCAGTGCAACCGATAGTTTAAAAAAAATAAAAACGAATTCAAGCCAAATGAACACCACTACTCAATTTCCTACCCACTACACGAACACAACCCTAGATTAATATGTAATGGTATCAACATCATTCTATAAGACGGTGAATGATAAAGATATATGATTTCACTAACATGTCCACAAAATAACCACCATATACCTAAAAATTTTGAAATCAATTTGCCAAACCCCAGAATTGGTATTACCTTAGCAATTTTGACAAGCTGATCATGGTTGTCATGACCATAAAAGAATGGTTCCTTCCGAAATATCTACACAATCAATAACCATCATGAGTAAATAAAAGCTGATAAATTTCATACTCCAACTGAGAATGAAATAAAGCACACACAGACTGCAAGGAGAGTCACCCAAATGAATGGCACTTTAAGAGAGGAACATCACATATTCTAAGCATAATCAAGAAAAAGTAATCCTTACCATTCCTCTTTAAGAGAGGAACATCACATATTCTAAGCATAATCCAGAAAAAGTAATCCTCACCATTCCTGCAAACATGCAACCAAGGCTCCACATATCTAAAGAATAGTCGTAGTCCTGTAAATCCACAAGAAGTTCCGGCCCCTTGAAGTATCTAGGAAGCAAGGAAAAAAATATAGTCCCTTGTAAAGATGTAGCAGCAGTTAGAAGCATAAGAACTTGAAGGGCCGAGCAAAACTCATAAAAGTTAGCCCAACAACTTCCATCAAGCACAACTTACAGCATACTCAACATTAACTAATGGAAAGTCAAAGGAGTAGTACATGACAATTGAAAACACTATTTTAAATACTTCATGAAAGGTTTTTCGCTCCATGCTCAATCTAATACCTGTTAAATGCCTAGAGATGCACTACAGCCAGTCAAACACAGAGAAATCATTGACTTCAAATATTAAAACAAACTACAATTGGTAGAAACAAGGGTCTTACACATCATTTTGCCCTTGTGAGATAGAATATCATTATACTCTTGTCAGAATTCAAGCAAGCTTTAGATTTCATGTAGGTGGTTAAAAACAATTCTCCCTTAACCTTTACCCAGTCATTAGAATTTCAGTTTTAGTGATGGATATGATAGAATGTTCAAATAACAAGTTCACAAACTAGCTCAATTGATCAACAAGAGTTATTGCCAGTGCAAATTTGGGTAATTCTAGTCTGCAGTAATTGTCAAATCCTTAAGAACTTCAATTCCTTGTGAATCCTACACTCAGCAGTTAAGTACCCATATGAAATGAGACATTATATGTGCATTTCACGATCAGTAAAAAGAATACATATGCAAAACTCTCCTTGCTTGTCATTGTTACAAGGATTATATGGTCCCTTTAGAACATAATGAGTGTTTACAAACCAACCACTGTTTCATAGTAAGTGGAAGTTTATGGATGAACAAACGTAAGACAATACTTCAACATTAAGCCTGCAAGAATTTTAGTATCAAAATATTCTTTATGAGAAATCAGGCCATTCTTCAGTTGATGCAGAACTACCAGTACTGGATGATATACACAGGTGTACCTTACATGTTTTCTTCTTAAATTCCAAGAAAAAGATTGAAAAAGTGAAAATCTGAAAAGTTAATAACATTATTCATAATGTTTTAAACATTACCTAGAAGCCACACGAACATTATACTCCTTGCCAGGGTGGTAAAATTCAGCAAGACCCCAATCTATCAAACGAAGTTTTCGCAACTCATGGTCTATCATAACATTGTGGGGTTTGACATCTCTGTGCATTATTCCCTGTGAATGGCAGTAATCTAACGCCTGCAATTTGAATGCATCTAGCTAGTTAACATGAAAACACTTACAAAACTAATGAGTTGATCTAAAAAATTTAGAAATGATTATTAGGAGGTAACAGAATGAATCTTCCTGTCAATCAGGCAAATCAAGTTTAAGGTCGTGTAAAAAAGTGGTGTAATTATGGAAAATTAGTTTTTACAAAAGTTTAATATTAAAAAAAAATTCTGAAGTGTGGTAGTAAAGAACGCATAGATTATCTCACCACAAAAACAGTAGCCAAACCAACCTATATCTTCAAAATAATAAATCTATGCAGAAATTACCTTCAGAAGCTCGTATATGTAGTAGCGTATGTCATAATCAGTCAATGTTGGATATAAAACTTTGAAATCAGTGCTGTTCACATACTCAAAGATCAAGCTAGGAGTTTTTGAGTGCTGATCTCTAACAATATCAAGAAGCCTGACAATATTCGGACCCCCACAGAGATTCTGAAGTATTTTTATCTCCCTCTTTATCTGCACAAAAAGATATATAGAATCATCTTAGTTATGCTTTAAACATTATATCATTAATCTGATAACAAACAGATGACTGTAAATGCTGCAGAACATTGTTTTATACACTACAATAATTTAAGTAACAATACCATTTATGATTGCCCTACATAGCAGCACATTTACAAAAGCTGCTTACATACTTTTTCAATATGTATAGTGTAAAAATGAAACAATATATCCTTCCCTTTCCTCATTTAAACAATGGAAATGTCATTCGCAGAGACTTATGGCGAGATCTTCAAACTCTTTCAACCCATCATCCCTGGCTGGTTCTAGGAGATTTTAATGCAGTTACTGGTGCTCATGAGAAACCTTGTAAAGCAAACATCATAAAAAAAGAAAGCAAGATGCCAATTTTTTGAAAAAGTAACTTTCTGCAAAGCAACTATTTTCATGTATTACCCTCATTTGAAAAGACATTAAGTACTTGCCTTCTTTTTCTTAACAGGCTTGAGGATCTTAATTACGCACCGCTCATTGCTATTGACATTTATACCTTCAAAAACTTCACTGTATTTTCCCCTTCCAACTTTCCGAACAACCTCATAATCATCTTGATCACTGTAAAGAACATTGAGAAGGGAAAAAAAAGGTAATACCCGTAAGCAATAGCCAATACTAAAAACAGAAAAGTAAAAATCCAATGAGAATTGACATAATACTAATAATAATGACATCTCAAACCGAACAGATGTGCGCCACTTGCGATCCTAAAAGAATCACTTTGTTTTAAAGTGAATCTATTCAAAATTCAATCTTATGTTTCCTCGGCTAAAAGATTTTTCCTCTGTAGACGTATCTTCAAAATCACTAATAGTTCTATCAAACTATGTACATATCTATCCACTAGTAACAGTGTAACGAATAATACAACACGAAATCCAAAATTCAATATCATCGATCAGGTTTTCTCAATTTCACACCTTGCAGATTAAATAATTACGAGATCCAATTAAATGCCATGAAAAAAGAAAATTAGCTTAAAAATTTACCCCCATTGAACAGTGAGCGATTCGTAATCCCAGTACTCCTTAGGCCGAAGAACGTTGACATCGGTATAAACACGAGCCTTTGACATCACTCGCCGCGAGATCTCGCCAAGGAGAAGATTTCGTTTCTCGATCGTATCGACGACAATATCGTCGTTGTAGATAACGGAAGTGGAGGTGGTGATGAACGAATCTGAGGTGTTATTAAGGTTGTGAATTTGTGGAGGAGTGCGCAGGATAGGATTGTGAGCGACCGGCGCACGCAAGGCGAGAACGGCGCACGTAAGCAGGAAGCGGAAGGGAAGTGCCTGAGCTAGTGCTGCTGGGTTGTCGTGTTTGTGCTTTCTTAGCGCATCTTTCATGTGAAAAGCCACGAGCCCATTTGCAGATTTTTTTTTTTTCTTTTTCTAAATTGTTTTTCTTCTTTTTATTGGGTTTCTTTTCTTTGTTGGTTAAAGAATTAAGGTGACGGAAGAAAAATGGAAAACGGAACTAAATTGGGTTAGGTTCTGTTGAGCTGGGTGGGCCGGGATTTTGTGTGTGGGCCCGTGACAGGAAATTTCTGAGGGTGTGAAATATTTTTGTGTGTGATAGTTGGAGAGGTAATGTTGCGTGTGAGTGGAGAATCTGGTGACGAGGCAGGTGGTAAATGGCTTCGAGGAAAAAAAGTGCTTTTAGTAAATTAGAATTGTTTTCAAAATGCTGTTTCTGAAAAGTATTTTTAATAAAATTATATTTGTAGTCCTTGGATAGGCCGAGTCCACCTTCTTTGCCTCGGTATGAATTTGGATCTCGGTAAAAACAGTGTCAAAATAATAAACAATAATAATAAAATCATGCTTAAAAATAATTTTTTTTTTAAACACCTACTGTTTAGGTATGATTTTTGACTTAGGACTTAACCGAAATATGATGGGAGAAAAATAAGCGCTGAGTTAGGAAAATTCGATTTTGTTGAGTCTTTTGTCACTAAGAGTCAGATTGAGATTTCAATTTGGTTATGTAAAAATTTTGACAAAGTAGAGAGTAATCTAAAAATTGAGTTCGAGCTAGTTGACTTGAGAGGATTTGAAGAACACAAGAAACACAAGGTCAGTGGCTAGCATTAACAGAGTAGCCGACAACAGTCCTCGGACGCTCAAGTCAAATGGTTGTTGAGTGCTGAATATTTCATAAAGTTTATTTCTCCTAAAGAGAGTATAAATCTTTTAGAGAGAATGAGAAGAATTTTCTCTTACTAGAGTTATTATAATTTTTAAATTCTTTCTTACTATTTTCAAAATTAAAGATAAAATTTGAACTTGGAGAGTGACAGCCTAGAGATTTTCCCTCAAGGGCGATACGTGGTGAAACATAATTGGAGAATCATCCTATTAAAAGTAGTGATTTAATAATTATGTATGGGTATAAATTGAGATGGATACTAAGTGAGTAAGAAGTCTAGTATGCTTTGGGCATATGAAGAGGAGTAAGACGGAGAATTGGAAGTAAGGAGGGGCGAAGAATTCTGAGGATGTGGAGATATTTTTGTGTGTGATAGTTGGAGAGGTAATATTAGGTGTGAGTGGAGAATCTAGTGACGAGGCAGGTGGTGAATGGCTTCGAAGAAAAAAAGGTGCTTTTGTTAATTAGAATTATTTTCAAAATGATGTTTCTAAAAAGAATTTTTAATAAACTTATATTTGTAGTCATTGGAGATAGGCTGAGTCCACCTCCTTTGTCTTGGTATGAATTCGGATCTTGGTAAAAGCCGTGTCAAAATAATAAACAAAAATAATAAAATCATGTCTAAAAATAATCTTTTTTTTAATACTTACTGTTTGGGTATGATTTTTTACCTAGGCCTAATCAAAACATGGTGGGGGAAGTGTAAGTGCTTAGTTAGGGAAGCCTAATTTTGTTGGGTCTTCCATTGCCAAGAGTTGGGTTGGAGTTTCGATTTAATTATGTAAAAATCAAGACTAAATAAATAGTAGGTTGAAAACTGAGTCTGAACTAGTAGACCTGAGAGGATATGAGGAAAACAAGAAACACGAGTTTAGTGGCTAGTGATAGGGCATAATTATATAAAATATTTTATCCTCATAAACTTAATGTGTGTTTAATTTATCCTAGTAATTTGGTCATTTATACATATTAATGTTATTTTATAGGTTTAAAGACTATCGGTGCAAAAATATCAAAAATCGAATACAAACAAAGTTATTTAAGATGAGAATCTGATAGGGAACTAAAATGCTCAAAATGCGAACAGTGATATGAACAGTGCCAATGAACACTACGAATTAACAGTAATATTGCTATAGTAACATGAATAGTGCATATGGGTTATTGTTCATCCACTACAGTGCAGTGTCGAGGCATTGGCCGCGGCATTGAAATTAGTAGCTCCAATGCCGCAGCACTGGATGTTGGGTACTTTTTTGAGGGCAATGAGATCCTGTTTTTACAATCCTAAGCCTATATAAACACTCACTATTGAGCTAAAAATGTGTTGGGCAGCAGAGAACACAAATTAAACACATCATTTGGACTTTGAAAGCAAGAATCAACAACAAGAGGAAGAAATTCTACATATTGAAGGAAGAACATCACTGTTGCATCAGGGGCAATTTTCTCTTCTCTTCAATTTCGTACTTGTTGTTGATTCTAATATGTATAATGATGTTGTTAGATGCTTTGAACTTATGTTTACAATTATGAACTAAGTTTTATTGCTAGGATTACAATGTGAACTCAATATGTAGCTTAGATTGATTATTTTTCCTTCTTCATCTGTTGATATTGAATTGTTCAATTTGTTCTATACTTAATGCTTATAATTATATGTTATTGAATTAGAATAATTTGGGGACCTTAATGAACTTGGAAAAGGGAATTTTGTATTGGCTATAGATGAATTAATATATGATCATTGCAAGTAGTTTTGAATTTCATATGAGATATGGATATACTCATATGACATATATAACCATTTAGAGAACTTGAACTTAATGAATCTTATATCAATTTGATTATTATAGGAATATTAGTAATTGATTGAATGAGATATACTCATTTGACTATCAAAAGAAGCTTGTGAAGATATTAGAGTCCTTGGTTAATAGTTTTAAGGGAATTAATTGGATTTAAGTAAAGTATTGAAGGATTATTGTAATCATAGGCATTGAATATTGGTGCTGTCACGTTTGTTCTCTTTACTCAATTCATGTAATTAATCTTTTTGTTTAGTTAGTTTAGATATCAAAATTTTGAATTATCATTCGTTTGAATAAGAGTAAGAGGATACAATTTTAGCACTTAACAAGTAGTAATACAATTCCTCGTAGAAACGATACTCTCTAATCATATATTACTTATTGCGATAACATGCACTTATTTTTAAAGTATATATATACAAAATACACAATAGCTAATGTTGATAGAGTAGCTAACAATAGCCCTCTAATGCTAAAGTCAAGTGGTTGCTGAGTTGTGAATATTCCTTAGGGTTCATTTTCTTAAAGGGAGTATAAAATTTCTTAGAAAGAAGGAGAAAAGTTTCCTCTTGCTAGAGTTGTTGTAATTTTTGAATTCTTTCTTGCCACTTTCAAAATTGAAGATAAAATGTAAGCTTGGAGAGTGCCAGCCTAGAGATTTTTCCTAAAGGATGACATGTGGCAAAGCACAATTAGAGGACCGTCCCGTTGGAATTGGTGATTCAACAATTATGTGTGAGCATGAATTAAGATGTCTGTTGTATGATTTCTACGCTTAGCACAAGTGCATACTATTAAGAACAAGTAATATAATGATGAGTTGAGTGTCAATCCCACGAGGAATTGCTATTATTCTTAACCAATTATTAAAATTGTGCCTTCTTGTTATTATTCAGACAAATGATAATTTTATTTTATTTATGTTAAAACTAATTACTAATTCTAAAATTCAATCCTAATTATACAAAAAAATGTAAAGTGTAATCACTATATAAAGAGTATCTAGAATTATAGCTACCCTCCAATAAGATTTTATTATCCCATTATTATTCACTCGATTCAATTATTGTTCATAACATGTATTTTACCACAAGCTTCTTCTGATAGTTGAGTGACTATACCCTAGTTTACTAAATTCCCATATTCCTATGGTAATTTAAATAAATCAAAGTTCTTTATAAACAAGTTGTATTAACCATACATGCCATACATATGTATTCCTTTCTTATATTGAAACTTATAAATATAACTCCACAATCATGCATCAATTTGTCTAGGTCTAAACAATAAAATGCCCTTTTCAACTTTATCCTAATGTTCCAGTCATTCAATAACTATTCCTAGCACATTAAAAGCATTAAGAACAACACAAATTGAATAATAAACTGAATTTATAATAACAAAAATTAAATAATTCAATTAAATTCACATACTGAGTTCAAAACTACAATCTTAGATAATAAAATTAAATCAACATAACAAGAGTTTAAAAGCTAAATAATAATAATAAAATATAATACAACTAATTGCAAACCAAATTTATGAAGATAAGATGCCCTCTAATCAATCCATAGCTATGGTTTAATCCTATAAAGATTAGCTCAAATGCTATTGAATGTGTAATCCAACTCTAAAATATCTTGAAATATTATTTTTGCACAATATAAGAATGATTTTTGGGTTACAAACATGTTAGAATTAAGAGAAAAAGTGTTAGGGTTATGTTAGGGGTGGAATGCTTTCTTTAGAGGCGAAACAAGATATTTATAGAGTTTACTACAGTAATTTGAACGTTGCTATAGTACTCTAGCCCAATGCTACTGTGATTTGACCATTGCTACAGTGTTCTAATCGTTGCTAGCTATTGTTATAGTGCTTTAACAGTATATTTAACCATTACACAATACTTTAATTGTTAGTGAACAGTGGTCATTGTTATAGTCATACACAGTGTATGCTACAATGATCCAAATCACTATTTATGAATATTATTCACAATTACTATAGCGATTAACTGTAGCAATTTTCCTTTTGCTCTAATTTCCATCTTTTCCTGATTTAATCCTGTAATAACAACATTTAACAAATAATAGCCCTTAAATCACTCAAAAATGAATAATTACTAAGATAAATGAGGTTGGATTATAGATACAAAATACACTCATCAAATCTCCCCAAACTTAGACAATTGTTTATCCTCGAGCAATTAGAAAGAATAACACAAAGCATAAAAACAAACAAAATACATAAACTCAATTGAAAAATTAAAAACATGAAAGTAACAATTGGTTAGATTAATTTAATGATTACCTTTTTTATCTCAAAATTGTATCACTAATCTAAATCCTTTTGGAATTAATAAACACTCTAAACAATTCACAAATACCACAATTAAGCACTTTCATTCTTCCCTATATGTGATCAACCATGTGTGTGTGAGGTTTGTTTTTATTGGATTACCTGTACTTTTTGTACTTTGTTTGCTCTTTGTTTTTGCTGGATCAGTTGCACTTTTCTGTTGCTCTTCCTACTCCAGCATAGGTTTTATTGCATTTTTTTGCAATTATTTTCCATTTTTGAACGTGACAGCTTTACTTTCCTCTGTTTCACCTTTTGGATTAACTTTGATATTGTTTGGTAAAGCTTTATATGGACTGTGATTCATTGTTGAGGCTAATTGTCCAACTTGAGTTTCTAAGGATTATAGAGAGGTTGCTTGGCTCTGTAAGAGATCATTTTACTATGCAATAGGGTGTTAATCTATTTTATATACTGCATAGGTATATCTTCTATAATTGATTTCACTTCTTGTTGCCGTTGAGGTTGTACTAGAATTCTAGAATGATCATTCCACTTAGGATTGTAGTAATTTAAATTGAGAATGTGTTGCTGCTCATGATATTATCTTATGGAAGATGCAGGCTCATCACATTGGCCATTTAAATAGCTACCACCACATGAGTTGCAAGTGATTAGTTGGCTTCTCATAATATTCATCCCTTTGGCAACATCTGTCCTCAACCATAAGTTATCTTGTGCAAATACTGAAGTCGGCGCATTCACATTATAAATTCCTGAAATCCTTCTTAAAAAATAAGGATTCACTATTTCTTCTGACCATTGGCAATTATTTGAAGCCATCACTTTAATAGATCATAAGCATCATCAAGAGATTTATTCATGAAGGCTCCCCCTGCTGCTGCATCAATTATTATCCCCAAGTGTCCTATAACTCCATTGTAGAAAAGTTTTACTAAGTATAATTTAGGAATTCTATAGTGTGGACACTTCCTCTGCATTTTTTTAAATCTCTCCCAAGCTTCATATAGAGATTCTAAATCATACTAAAAAAGGACATGATGTCATTCCTCATCCTTGCTGTCTTGGTTGGCAAAAAATATTTTACTAAAAAGTTTTGGGCCAAATCATCCCAAGTGATAATAGATCCTGATCGTAACAATCTCAACCAGCTCTTTGCTCTGTCCCGAAGGGAAAAAGAAAATAATCGAAGCCGTATTGCATCATCTGAGACTCCATTGTATTTGCACAAATCACAAATTTTGAGGAAATTATTGATGTGCTCAATTGGACCCTTGTCTGACAGTCCACTAAATTGCACCGAGGCTTTCAATAATTAAATTAACTTTGGTTGAATTTCAAAGTAGTCGACATCAATGGTAGGTGTTCGAATGCTAGATTGGATGTCTTCTAATTGTGGAATTGCAAAATCACGCAATAATCTTTGTACGCCAACTTGGTTGTGCTTAGCCATCACGTAAAAATAAAGCATACTAAAACAAAAACAAGAACAAATACATAGTAACTGTACAAAAAGAAAAGAAAAATAATTCTACAAAAATATATACAAATTAAAAATGAAGCGTAGTATAAAGCAAAATAATGCAACACAAAAAATAAATCCAAGCAATTAAAAATAACATAAAGATAATAGTCAAATAAATAATAATTCAATATAAAAGGGAATAAACAAAAGAAAAAAAATACAACAATAAAATAGATTAAAAAAATAAAATAAAACAAAATAAAATAGAAATTAAATCAAAAAATAATTAAAGAAAACTAAATAATATAAAATAATAATAAAATAAAAACAGAAAATAAAATTCAAACTAAAAATAAGATAGATTAGTATCAGTAATAAAAAGAATAAATCTAATTCCCTATCAATAGTGCCAAAAACTTGTTGTTTGATTTATACGCTAAACACAAGTGCACGTTATTGGGAACAAGTAATATAATAATGAGTTGAGTATCGATCTCACGAAGAATTGTTATTATTCTTAACTAATTACTAAAATTGTGTCATCTTACTATTATTCAGACAAATGATAATTTGATTTTATTTATGTTAAACTAATTACTAATTCTACAAATTAATCCTAATTATGCAAACGGTGTAAAGTGCAATCACTATATGAAAAGTATCTCAGATTATAACTATCCCTCAATGTGATTTTATTATCCCATTATTATTCACTCAATTTAATTATTGATCACAACACATATTTCATCACAAGCCTCTTTCGATAGTCGAGTGATTATACCTTGGTTTACTAAATTCATATATTCCTATGATAATTCAAATAAATTAAGGTTCATTACGAACAAGTTATATTGACCATACATGCCATACATGTATATTTCTATCATATATTGAAACTTGGAGATATAACTCTATAATTATGTATCAATTTATTTAGGTCTAAATAATAAGATGTCTTTTTCTAAGTTTATCCTAATGCTTCATAGTAATTCAATCACTATTTCTAGCACATTGAAAGTATTAAAAACAACACAAATTGAATAATAAACTAAATTTATAATAATGAGAATCAAATAATTCAATTAAGTGCACATATTAAGTTCAAAACTACAATCTTAGATAATAAAATTGAATCTACATAACAAGAGTTTAAAGACTAAATAATAAAAAAAAAAAATTGATACAACCAATCCCAAACCGAATTTATAAAGACAAGATGCCCTCTAATCAATTCATGACCTTAGTTGAATTATCTAAAGATTAGCCTAAATGCACTTGAATGTGTAACCCCTCTCTCCAAAATAGCTTGAAATGTGTTTTTGTACAAAGTAAGAATGATTTTTGGGTTACGAACGTGTTAGAATTTAGAAAAAATAGATTAGTGTTAGTTTAGGGGCGGAATACTTTCTTTAGAGGCTAAACAAGGTATTTATAGAGTCTGTTTGAACGTTGCTACAGTACTGTAACCCATTGCTACAATATTCTAATCGTTGTTATGGTGCTTTAATGGTATATTTAACCATTGCACAATGCTTTAATTGTTAGTGAATAGTAGCCATTGTTATAGTCATACACAATGTGTACTACAGTGATCTAAATCACTATTTTATAGATACTATTTATAATTACTGTAGCAATCAATTGTAGCAATTTTACTACCTTTTGCTCCAATTTCATCATTTTTTATTTTCTCCCGATTTAACCATGTAATAATAACATTTAACACATAATATCCCTTTAATCACTCAGAAACGAAAAATTACTAAGATAAACGAGGTTGGATTATAAATCCAAAATACACTCATCAAATACCCCAAAACTTAGACAATTGCTCATCCTCGAGCAATTAGAGAGAATAACACAGTATAAAAACAAACAAAACACACAAACTCAAATGAAAAATTAAAAACATGAAAGTAACAGTTAGTTGGATTGATTTAATGATTGCCTTTATTGTCACAGAACTGCATCACTATTATAAATTCTTTTGGAATTAATAAACACTCTAAACAATTCACAAACACCATAATTAAGCACTTTTATTCTTCCCCATATGCCGTCAACCGTGTGTGTGTGAGAAATAAGCAAGTATTAACTGAAAAATTAGCTCAAGTACTCAATATGGTACAGAAAATATGTGTCTTGGCATATTTTAAGTACAAAACACTACTATAAGCTTATTTTGCATACAACTCTCCCTTAATGTAGAAATGCACATATTTAGGATCTATTAGGTCTTTTATTAGCTTGTAATGTAGGGCTAGGGTACGATAGATTATTTTAGATACAAATTTAGTTTAATTCACACTATGAATACTAAGTCCCCCTAGTTATAACTTGAACTTTTATATACTTGATTTAATTCCCCTAAACTTATAATTTTTTTAATCCAATTTCAACCATTTATTCTTTTTTTTTCTTTTCTTTTCTCTTTTTTTTGAAGACATCATTTCTCTTTTTTTTTATGACTCCCCTGAACTTAGAGTAATTCCCCCAAACTTAAGGTGGTGCTTACTTGTCAAACTTTATTGTTTTTCCTCTTTAAACAACCATAATGTAACAAACTCCAAAATATTTTTCACTATGCTTAGTGTTTATGGTGTTAAGGTTATTTTTGGTACTTAGATCAAAGTTTAGGCTTGTAATGTAGTTATTCAATAAAATAGGTCATTTAAGCTCAAATTGGGTGACTAAGGATAAATATATATCAAAGATAGACTAGAAAAGCTCGAACAGTCTAAAGATGGCATAATTTCATTTTTCTATTCATGTATTTCCTAGGATTTCACCTCAAACCATAATTAAATAAGTTCTAGAGTGTTTATCTGTTCATTGAGACTGGAGTGTACTACTTGAGCATAAGCATCTCTAAGAAAAAAGTTCAACTAACACAAGCTTTATCCAAGTGCTCAAAAATTGGTGATCACAAACAAGGTCAAAATTCGTCTAAGTATTGGTGCATGAATTATTTAATATATCTATCGTTTCCTAGAGAATTGAAAAATAAGTTTGCAATCACATTTCTTATCATGGACTAGTAATCATCATCTCAATCTAACACAAAACATTCAACACAAAATTTTTATTTTATATTTTTTTATAGGCAAAACAAAACAACTAAAAACAATAGCCACAAGTAAATGTTGATGACAAAAAGTAGTAAATAAACACTACAAAAGTAAATAAAAACTGAAGAGTGTTTCCCTCCCCAAAACTTAAATTTCACCATTGTCTCTAATGGCAAGAAAAAGAAAATTAAGTTAGGAAATTCCCTTAGCGAATGATGTTTTAGCATGGTAGTGTTTGGATTTTGAAGCCAATTATGTTGCTAAGCTAATGCTGAGTTGCTAAAGTATGCGCCAGCTTGCTGCCAAGGGTTTTAACTTGCTTCATTCTTTGGTTTCCTTTACTACATCTTTTTGGTTATGCTTCAACTCTTTTTTATCATTCTCTTTTAGGCACCGACTTGCTATTTTACATGTTGTAAGAAAAAAAAAACATTAAAAACAAAATATTAAAACTACAAACTAAAAATTACTTGGGTTGCCTCCCAAGAAGTGCTTGATTTAACGCCATTGGCTTAATGTTCTCTTTATTGGCTCAATGTGGATTATACTGCATATCCAAGGCATTCTTCTTATGGAATATAAGTCGATGTCTTCGAGTGTTGATAGTCATTTTCTTTGACTTTCAAAGCTCTATGAGAAAATCTTTAAGAAACAGCTTTGACCACTTTAATTTGAGTCTCACCGAAGAGATTTTAATCTTAGACTGAACGATTGAACCTTGTTGACCGGTGTCAATTTGCTTCTCTGTGTTGTTCTTACCATACTTCTTATTTTTCTTTCTATTGTACAATTTTATCTTCGCATGAGTTTTTAGTTGCATGGTTTATATCACTTTTAATTTAGGAGGTGGTGGAACTTTCTCATGAATTATCGTGTCAACTTTGAAACAGTAGCCGAAGTTCTTGGAACATTTCAGCTGATCAATGTTCTTCTCTTGTAGTCTTTGGGAAAATGGTAGTGGTGGATTATAAAGTTAAAGAATCAATTTCTGCATTATTTTCCCATTTTCTACACTTTGTTTGCTCTTTGTTTTTGTTGGATCAGTTGCATTTTCTGCACTTTTCTATTGCTCTTCCTACTACAACATAGGTTTTATTGCATTTTTATACAATTTTTTGCTATTTTTGAACGTGACAGCTTTACTTTCCTCTCTTTCATCTTTCGGATTAACTTTGATATTGTTTGATAAAGCTTCATATGGACTGCTAATCATTATTGAGGCTAATTGTCCAACTTGAGTATCTAATGATCGTAGAAAGGCTGCTTGGCTTTGGATAAGATCATCTTGACTATGCATAAGGGTATTAATTGTTTTATATACTGCATAGGTATATCCTCTATAACTGATTTCACTTCTTGTTATTGCTGAGGCTGTGCTGGAATTCTAAAGTGATCATTTCACTCTGGATTATAGTAATTTGAATTGAGAATGTATTACTGCTCATGATATTGTCCTATGTAAGGTGCAGGCTCATCACATTGGCCATTTGAATGGCTTTTACCACAAAAATTACAAGTGATCAGTTGGCTTCTTATAATATTCATCCCTATGGTATCATGTGTCCTCAACCATAAGTTATCTTGTGAAAATACTAAAGTCGGCGCATTTAATTATAAATTCTCGAAATCCTTCTTGAAAAAAAAGGATTCACTATTTCTTCTGACCATTGGCAAATATTGGAGCCATCACCTCTACTAGATCATAAGCATTATCAAGAGATTTATTCATGAAGTCTCCCCCTGCTGCAGCATCAATTATTATCCTCAAGTGTCCTACTACTCTATTGTAGAAGATTTGTACTAAGTACTATATAAGAATTCTATGGTGTGGGCACTTCCTTTGCATTTCTTTAAATCTCTCCTAAGCTTCATATAGAGATTCTGAATCATACTGCATAAAGGACATGATGTCGTTCCTCATCCTTATTGTTTTGGTTGGTGAAAAATATTTTGCTAAATTCTTTTAGGCCAAATCATCCTAAATAGTAATAGACCCTAATGGTAACAATCTCAACCAGTTCTTTACTCTATCCCGGAGAGAAAAAGAAAATAATCGAAGCCATATTGCATCATCTAAGACTCCATTGTATTTGAACAAATCACAAAATTTCAAAAATTTGTTGATGTGCTCAATTGGACCCTCGTTTGCTAGTCCACTAAATTGCACCGAGGCTTTCAATAATTGAATTAACTCTAGTTAGATTTCAAAGTAGTCGACATCAATGGTAGGTGTTTGAATGCTAGACTGGATGTCTTTTAATCATAGAATTGTAAAATCACACAGTAATCTTTGTGTGCTAGCTTGGTTGTACTCAGCCATCACGTAAGAATTAATTATACTAAAAAAAACCAAAAAAAAAAAAGAACAAATAAATAGTAACAATACAAAAATAAAAGAAAAATAATTGTACCAAAATATATACACATTAAAAATGAAGCGAAGTATAAAGTAAAATAATGCATCACAAAAAATAAATCCAAGTAATTAACAATAACGTAAAAATAATAGTCAAATAAACAACAATTCAATATAAACGGGAATAAACAAAAGCAAATAAAAGCATAACAATAAAATAGATTAAAAAAATAAAATGATATAAACAAAACAAAATTAAATAGAAATTAAATCAAAAAATAATTAAAGCAAACTAAATAAAATTTGAACTAAAAGTAAAATAGATTAGTATTAGTATTGGAAAGAATAAATCTATTTTCTTGGTAATGGTGCCAAAAATTTGTTGTGTGATTTCTACACTAAGCACAAGTGCACGTTATCGGGAATAAGTAATATAATGATGAATTGAATGTCGATCCCATGAGAAATGGTTATTATTCTTAACCAATTATTAAAATTGTGTCTTTTTGCTATTATTCAGACAAATGATAATTTAATTTTATTTATGTTAAACTAATTACTAATTCTACAAAGCAATCCTAATTATGCAAACGGTTTAAAGTACAATCACTATAAGAGTATCTCGAATTATAACTATCTCTCAATATGATTTTATTATCTCATTATCATTCACTCAATTTAATTATTAGTCACAACACATATTTCATCACGAGCCTCTTCCGATAGTCGAGTGATTATACCTTAGTTTACCAAATTTTTATATTCCTATGGTAATTCAAATAAATCAAGGTTCATTATAAATAAGTTGTATTGATCATACATGCCATATAGGTATATTCTTACCCTATATTGAAACTTGGAGATATTATTCCATAATCATGCATCAATTTGTCCAAATCTAAACAATAGGATGCCTTTTTCAAGTTTATCCTAATACTCCATAGTCATTCAATCACTATTCCTAGCACATTGATAGCATTAAGAATAACACAAATTGAATAATAAACTGAAGTTATAATAATGAGAATTAAATAATTCAACTAAATCCACATATTGAGTTCAAAACTATAATCCTAGATAATAAAATTAAATCAACATAACAAGAGTATAAAGACTAAATAATAATAATAAAACATGATACACCCAATCCCAAAATGAATTTATGAAGACAAGATGCCCTCTAATCAATCGATGGCCATGGTTGAATCCTTCAAAGATTATCCCATATGCTCTTGAATTTGTAATCCCTTTCCAAAATAGCTTGAAATGTTGTTTTTGCATAATTTAAAAATTATTTTTGGGTTTGAATGTGTTAGAATTGAGAGAAAATTGTTGGGGTTTGGTTAGGGGCAGAATGCTAGGCGAAACAAGGTATTTATAGAGTCTATTATAGTGATTTGAATGTTGCTATAGCATTTCAGCCCGTTTCTACCATGATTTGACTGTTGCTATAATGTTCTGACCGTTGCTATAGTGCTTCAACAGTATATTTAACCGTTGCATAATGCTTTAACCGTTAGTGAACAATAGTCATTGCTACAGTCATACATAGTGTGTCTACAGTGATCCAAATCATTATTCATAGATACTATTCATAATTATTGTACCGATTAACTTTAGCAATTTTCCTTTATTTTGCTCCAATTTCATCATTTTCTATCTTCTCCTTATTTAACCTTGTAATAACAACATTTAAGACATAATAGCTCTTAAATCACTCAGAAATGAATAATTACTAAGATAAATAAGGTCGGATTATGGATCCAAAATACACTTATCAATAGTTACCAAGTAAAGAGTCAACAAGAAGTTTAGTATGCATTGGGCATATGAGAAGGAGCAAGATGGGCAATTGGAAGCAAGGAGGGGTGAAGAAAAGGTGGGCTTCAGCACCAGGCCTCAGTGTTGTGTGATTTTTATATTAAGCGCAAGTGAACGCTATTGGGAATAAGTAATATAGAGTGTATAAAGTGTCGATTCCATGAAGAATGTTTTGTATTTCTAACCAATTACTAAAATTGTATCCTTTCGCTTTTATCCAAAAAATTGATTTTTAATTTGTTTGATTAAAATTAAATTAAAAATTATCTACGTTACCAACCATAATTAAATAATCAAATTAGATAATAGATCTGAATATATATATTGTAGATATAGGACTATAGCTATAACTTAATATAATTTTCTAAACAATGGTGCTCTGATTATTAATCCCCCAATTCAATTATTGATCACAACACGAATCTCACTACGAGCCTTTTTCAATGGTCAAGTGATTATACAAAGATCTATTAATTTCTTATATTCCTATGGTAATTAAATAGATCAAGATTCATTAAGCACAAGTTGTATTAACTATACATGCCATCTAGGTATATTTATATCCTAGATTGAAACTCACAAATGCTACTTTGTAATCATGTATCAATTTATCTTGGGATTAACAATTAAGTTCCTTTTTCAAGTTTATTTAATTGTTATCAAATCATTCAATATGTAGCCAGTTTATCAAAAGCATTAAGATCCAACAAATTGAATAAGAATTGACTTCACAATAATTAGATCCAATAAATCAATCCATTATATTAAGATCAAAGCTATAATCCTAGAAATTAAACTTAGATCAACATGATAATAATGTAAAGATCAAATAAAAATATAGATATGATATAGACAGATCAAATCAGATCAAACCAGTAATGATTGAAGCAAACGAAGTTCAAGTTTAAGGATTGATCTAGAATTGATCCTCCAAAATGATCTTGATTCAGTTGATCTTGTGTAATCTCTCTACCAAATGTGTTTGATTGTTATTTTTAGTGTATGATTATCAATTTTAGGTTGTTTCTGGGTTAGAAAAGTGTTAGAGTTGATAGAATTTAAGGTGTTTAAAGAGGAGGTCTAGAATTTTTCCTATAGGGACAAAATGCAAGGTTTTTATAATTGTAATCAAACATTAAGGCATTCACCTGATAACGCTCCGACGTTGTACCAACACTGGGGTGTTATCTCCTTGAACGCAGGGGCGTTATGGGTGCTACAACATTTCATGGTCAATATTGGGGCGTTGTGATCTGGATCCAAATTTTCTCCTCAGTGTTGATGTCCATCAACGTAGGGGAGTTCACTTTTATTGCATAAATACTGGGGGTGTTCACAAATTGAACGCTAGGGAGTTCGTCTTTTGTGCAAAAATGTCGGGGCGTTGTAAATCCCAACGCTGAGGTATTCATCACCAGTTTTACATTTTTTTTCATTTTTGTCCCCATTTTGTTGTAGCATTTCATTGTACATTTTTTTTGCCTCCAAATCATTGATATTTATTCCCTATATGCCATTAATTTTCATTTCCATCTTATTATAATTAAAACTTATAAAAACAATAATCATTGTATAAATAACTCTGAATTTATTCAAAATGAACAATTATTAAGATAAAATGAGGCTGTAGTATGTATCTAAACTATACTCATCAAATACCCTTAAACTTAAGTAATTGCTCGTCATTGAGCAATGAGAGAAATTAATACAAAGTAAAGCAATAAAGAGACACACAAACTCAAAACAAAAAAAATAGAAGTAACCATTAATCAAATTGATTTAATGATTACATTATTGTCTAAAAAATTGCATCAATTTTTCCTAATCCTTTCAGAATTAATAATCAATCTAAACAATTCACAAACACCATTTTTAAGTGATTTACCGCGCTTGTGTGAAACAAACAAGTATTAGCTGATTTATACCTAGATTAGCTCAAGTGCTCAAGAGTTTACAAAAAGAGATGTCTCGGCATATTTTTAAGTACAAAACACTACCATAAGCTTATTTTTCATACAACTCTCTACTAATATAGAAATGCACATGTTTAAAGATCTATTAGGTCTTTTATTAGCTTGCAATGTAGGGTTAGGGTCAAGGTGTGTTATCTTGGATACAGATTTGGTTTAATTCACACTATGAACACTAAGTCCTATTGATTACCACTTGAACTTCCTACACTGGATTTAATTTCCCAAACTTATGATTTTGACCCAAATTCAACCACTTATTCTTTTTGTTTTATGAAAATATCATTTTTTTTTCTATTATTTGCCCAAACTTAGAATAATACCCCCAAACTTAAAGTAGTGCTTACTCTTCAAATTTCATTATTTTTTTCTCTTTAAATAACCATAACACTACAAACTTCATAAAAATTTTCAATACGTTCAGTGTTTATGGTGTTAAGGTTATTTTGGGTACTTAAATTTAAAGTTTAGGCTTTTAATGTGGTTATACAATAAATTGGATCTTTTAGGCTCAAATGGGGTGACTAGGGATAAATATAAATCAAAGGTAGGCTAGAAATAAATGCTCAAACTGTCCAAAGATGGCCTAATATCATTTTATTATTCATATGTTTCTTAGGATTTTACCTCAACCTATAATCAAATAAGTTCTAGAGTATTTGTATATTCATCGAGACTGGAGTGTACTACTTGATTGTGAGCATCTCTAAGAAAAAATTCAACTAATACAAACTTTATTCAAATGTTCAAAAATTGGTCATCACAAACAATGTCAAAATCCGTCTAAGTATTGGTGCATGAATTATTTAAGATATCTATTGTTTCTGGAGAGAATTGAAAAATAAGTTCTACACTTAAAATTTTATTTTTTTATCATTGACTAGTAATCATAATTTCAATCCAATAACATAAAACAACAAGTAATAATGTATAATAAAAATTTTTAAAATGAAATTGAGACCAAATGCATGAAAAATAAAAATAGATAATAAATAAACGAAGATTTTCAATAATTGCCCAAATAAATTACTAATTTTCTAATATAGGCCGGCCTAAAAAATATAAAAACAACATAACATAAAAATAGTAAAAATAATAAAATAAAGCAAAAATAAAAGTTGAGCTAAATATAGGAAGTGTTTCCTCTATCGCCACTAATTATGTGGCATGGTCCCGATAAAAGCAGAAAGAGAAAATAGAATACTTCCCCCGGTCTGTGAACTTTGCTCAGTCATCTAGGTCCTCTAATGCAATACCTTAGTCATTCCGGGCAGTTGCATCGTTAGGTGATGGCGGTGATGGTGTAGTAGCAGGTGGCGGCATTGTTGGCTGGTGACTGATGTCCCATCCCATATGTATGGCATAGAACTGCATCTATTGGAGATGACAATATATGAACTCTTAAAATTCCTACTTGAACTCTATAAGTCCCTGGGCCTATTAGCAACCTGTGACTCTAACCTCGCTAATCTGACTACAGTGGACATGCTCTGAGATGATAAAGCCAGTGGTGGGACAACTATTGATGGCACATATGGAGGAACAACTGCCGAGGTACATGTGGTGTTAGAGGGATTGGTTGTCGCTGATTCTCAGTTTTCTACAACTTTTGGATAATGTTGAAGTCGATCGCATGAGCAGTATTGATAAGATCCTCATGAGTCTCTCAGTGAACTCCCCCAGAGCACATAGCGCTATGATGAATGATGGAAAGCCTAAATTGTTCTTGGTGAGGCATCAGCAAGCCAAGATCTTATCTTGAATCACCCTCCTGACATTAATAGAATACCTCATTATAATATAAAAAAGCAATACTAACCTCAGTTTTGTGACATCGTAGACATATATGACTAGCATTATACGAGAAGTAGTGAACAAATACCAGTCCTTCACATCTTTGGTCAATGCACTAGATCTGAAGATCAATCAAAGACCATTCACCATCTTCTAATCTGTCCCTAGATAACAAAGTATCTGTATGATGAGCTCAAAATCTGGGTGTTATGCTACTTCGGAATACTTGTCAACTACTTCAGCAAGTAGCCCAAAAAGTGAATTAATTATGGCATAATTAAAGGCTACCATCATGCCACGCACTAAGACTTGATAGTTAACATGCTCTGCTGCATTAGCAAAAAAATAGTTAACCACTGAAATAACTCCCGCTTCAAATGGCTCACAAAAAATTTTCCATCTACGACTGGCAATCATCTATATAATCTAAGAAAAATCATCATCCTCTAGGTTGAAGCCCCGCTCCAAAATGATGATTTTTTGACGAATAGACTTATGAATCTATTCAATGCTTATGCCAAAATAAACTAGATGAGGCATAAGACATATTTCTCGAAGTGTTGGCTCAATGTCTCTTGGATGCCATCACAAAAAATAGCAAGATTTAGCCGAATTTGGTGAAATATGAATTTTTTTGGGCGTTAAAAGATTTGGTTCTGATTTGGCATTTTAAGTTGTATTTTTGTGTTTTGATTGTTGAAACAAGTTTATGGTGGTGTAAGAAAGGTGTTTTGGGCAGAAAATTGGTTAGGTAATGACTGGTTTGATTTTTGGGTTAGAAAGTGGAGAGGTTTGAGAGAGAATAAGTGAAAATCTTTTAGACAAAATTGGTTTTGGAGTGTTTTTCATGGGAACACTGCGGCGTTGCTTTCTAAATGCCATGGCATTCAACAATTTAAAATGAATGCGAGAGCGTTTTGTTTTTTAAGCACGGAGACATTGCATGTTGACTTTTCATTTTTTCGCCTTTTTAGAGGTAACGCTGCGGTGTTATAAACTATAACGCAGGGGTGTTTGTTGGCTAATGCTCTAGTGTTATATTTTTCTCTCTTTTTTCTGCACACATTCAAAGCATAAATTTTTCTTGGGTTGCCTTCCAAGTAGCGCTTCATTTCTTATGTCTTTGGCTAGACATTCTAATTTAGTGTCAAGGTTGGATTAATTGAAGGGACAACTTTTGTCGATAAATTTTATCCCCTGATAGTGTTTCAATCTTTGTCTATTCACCTTGAATAACTGCTTGGTCTCTTCATCTAAGATTTCAATGGCCTCATGAGGATATACATTTGTGATTCTAAATGGGCTTGATCATCGAGATTTAGGCTTGTCAGGGAAAAGTTTCAAACGAGAGTTACACAATAACACTCATTATCTTGGTTTAAATTCTCGGTGTGTGATCTTTTGATCGTGCCATTTCTTTATCTTCTCTTTATAAAGTTTGGCATTTTCGTATGTTTGAAGTCGAAGCTCATCTAGCTCATTGAGTTGAAGCATTCGCTTATCACAAGCAGCTTGTATATCAATATTAAGGGCTTTGATGGCCTAATACGCTTTATGCTCTAATTTCACCGAAAAATGACATGCTTTCTCGAAGATGTGCCGGTATGGGGACATCCCAATTAGAGCTTTAAAGGTTGTGCGTTAGGCCCAAAGCGCATCATCCAGTCGTATAGCCCAATCTTTCTTATTAGGCTTCACTGTCTTCTCAAGAATTCGCTTAACTTTCCTTCTTATCTCTAATCTCCAAATTAAACTCTTGGAGAAGTGACAACCATCTAATTAATCTAGGTTTAGCATCCTTCTTGGCAATCAAGTATTTGATGGCAGAGTGATTTGTGAACATAATTACCTTAACTCCTATTAAATAGAATTTGAACTTGTTAAAGGCAAATACTATAGCCAATAGCTCATTTTTGTGGTCGTATAGTTGGTCTGCACATTAGTTAAGGTCTTACTTGTATAGTAAATAGTGTGAAAGACCTTATCTTTTCTTCGCCCCAAGCATTGCACCCACAGCTGTGTCACTAGTATCGTACATCATCTCAAATAGGAGACTCCAATCTAGTGCTATTATAATTAGTGTAGAAGTGAGCTTCTTCTTCAAGGTTTTGAAGGCTTCATGATAGGTTTCATCAAAGTAAAACTGCACATCATTCTCTAATAAGTTGCAAAGAGGTTTAGGGATCTTAGAAAATTCTTTAATAAACCTCTAATAAAATCCCGCATGACCAAGAAAACTCTGAACACCTTTCACGTTAGTAAGGGAGGCAATTTCTCAATTGTTTCAGCTTTAGTCTTATCAACTTTAATGCCTTTTAAAGATATTTTATGACCTAAGACTATACTTTCTTTGACCATAAAATGACACTTCTCCCAATTTAGCACTAAGTTCGTCTCCTCGCATCTTTTAAGCATAAATACTAAATTGTCGAGGCATAAATCAAATAAATCCTCAAAGATTGAAAAGTCATTCATAAATACTTTCAAGAAATGTTCTACGATGTCTAAAAAAATTGCCATTATAATCCGTTGAAATGTGGCAGGTGCATTACATAGGCCGGATGGCATTCTCCAAAATGTAAATGTACCATATAGACATGTAAATGTGGTCTTCTATTGGTTTTCTGGGGAAATTGCAATTTAATTTTAGCCTGAGTATCCATTCAGGAAACAATAATACTTATGCCCAGCTAATGTGTCTAGCATTTGATCAATGAAAAGAAGAGGAAAGTAATTTTTCCTTGTGGCCTTATTGAGCTTCCAATAGTCCATGCATATTCTTCATCTACTTAATGTGCGGATAGGAATTAATTCATTGTTCTCATTTTTCACCACAGTAACACATCTTTTTTTAGGGATACATTATACTAGGCTTACCTACAAGCTATTAGATATTGGATAGATGATCCCAACATCTAACCATTTGATTATTTCTTTCTTGACCACTTCATTCATAACTTGCTTCAATATCCTCTGTTGCTCAATGGTCGGTTTATAAATTTCTTCAAGCAAATTTTTATGCATGCAAAAGGATGGATTAATACCCCGGATGTCAACAATGGTCCAACTGATTACTTTCTTGTGTTGTCAGAGTACTATAAATAGTTCTTCTTCCTGTATCTCATTAAGCTTGGCAGAAATAATAACAGGAAGAGTAGAAGATTCACCTAGATAAGAAGACCTCAAGTGGTTTGACAATAGTTTAAGCTCAAGTTTTGGTGGCTCTTCTATTCAGAGCTTATTGCTTGCCTTAATGTTCTCCAGTTTGTCTCTTGATTAATACCTAGGTCTCATATTTCTGAAATCGTGTGCTGTATTCAATGCTTTCACATATTCCCTTACTTCGTGGTTCTCAACTTTGCCCACATTGATTATGGCATTTTCGAGAGAGTCTTGGATGGCATTAATTATGTAAACCTTCTATACTTTATAGATGACATCGACTTTATTATGGTCATTTGATTCATTTGGAAACTTCATTGCCTTGAACACATTGAAGGTTACCCCTTTATTCTGGACCCTCATAGTTAGCTTACCCTTCTGAACATCAGTTAAGGTTCTTCCGGTTGTTAAAAATGGTCGGCCCAAAATGATAGAGATCTTTCGATCTTCCTCCACATTAAGCACTATGAAATCTGTTAGAAAGATGAACTTATTCACCTTGACAAGAACATCTTTGATGACTCATTTTGGATGTATGAGGGACCAATTTGCTAATTGAAGAGTAACATTTTTTGGCTTAGCAACATACAGACCTAATTTGTTGTAGATTAACAATGGCATGAGGTTAATATTGACGCCTAAGTCACATAAAGTTTTCTCGAAATACTAATTTTGATGGTACATGGGAGGTAAAGCTTCCAGGATCCTTAAGTTTAAGCTGTAGTTTATTCTGAAGAATGGCACTGCATTCCTCAGTTAATGCCACAGTTTCAAAGTTGTCCAGCTTTCTTTTTCTTGATAGTATGTCCTTTATAAACTTGACATAACTCAGTATTTACTCTAATACCTCAGCAAAAGGTATGTTAATGTGCAATTGCTTACGAATTTTGAGAAATTTAAAAAATTGCTTATCTAATTTCTTTTTTTGCAACCTTTGTGGGAATGGTGGAGGTAGAGTGTAAGGTTGCAATTGAGGGTTTTGCACTGATTTTCCTTTTTTAGCATATTCTGCATTATCTTCCTTTTTGTGTGAACTTTTGATGTTAGATCTTCTTGTTGTGCTTTTTGTTGCTTTTGAGGTTGTATTTCAATAGGCTATACCTCATTACTACTTCACAAAGTGATTGTCTTGCATTGTTCCTTACACCTCTTGGATTGACTTTAGTATTGCCTAGTAGAGTACCATGTGGATTGTTGTTCATTGCTGAAGTAAGTTATCCAACTTGAGTCTCCAAGGCTCTCAATGATGTAGCTTGATTTTGAATAAGATTTGTTTGGCTTTGGAGAAGTGTGTCTATTTGTTTCATATATTGTATGAACATATCTTCCAAAACCAATTTATTCTTATGCTACAGTTGAATTGGTGGGGCATGAAATTTAGGCGGATTGACTGGTTTAAATGACTATCATTGGTTATTGCTCAAAAAGAAGTTAGGATGATTTCTTCACCCAGGATTATAGAAATTGGAGTTGGGGTTATTTTGATTTCTGTTAAAATTTCTAATATAACTTGTACTTTCCATACAATGCCTATTATGGTGGTTATCACCGCAAAAATCACAAGTAATTGGCCGACTATTTACTAAGTTGACCCCCAAAGCATCAACCTTTTTGGCTATAAGGTTAATTTAGGCTATTAATGCAGTCAAAGCCTCAATTTCAATTACTCCAATAATTTTTCTTGGATTTATTCTTTCCACAAGCCACTGAAAAATGTTGAATGCCATTTCTTCTAGTAGGTTAGCTTCATCAGTGGACTTATTCATTGAAGCACCACTTGCTACAACATTCACAATTGTTCTTAAATGCCCCACGAGTTCATTGTAGAATATTTGTACAAGTAACCATTTAGGAATTTCATAGTATAGGCATTTTCAAAGCATGTCTTTAAATTCATCTCATGCTTTATATAATGACTCATAATCAAATTACACAAGTGAAGTAATATCATTGCATATCTTAGATGTCTTTGTTGGTAGAAAGAATTTAGTGAGAAATTTTCTCGCAAGTTCATCCCATATTGAAATTGATTCAAATGGCAATAACATTAACCAACTCTTTTCTTTATCCTTTAATGAAAAAAGAAATAATCACAATCTAATTGCATCATCGGACACTCTATTACATCTAAATGTATCACAAATTTCAAGAAAATTCATAATATGCTCATTTGGACCATCATGGGGTAATTCGCTGAATTATACTGAGTCTGTTAGCATTTGGATTGTGCTAGGTTTAATTTCAATGATCTTGGCTCTTCAACCACAGGATTAGGTTTTTTATATTAAGTGCAAGTGTACGCTATCAGGAACAAGTAATATAGAGTGAATAGAATGTTAATCCCATGAGGAATTTGTTGTACTTCTAACCAATTACTAAAATTGTATTCTCTCACTTTTATCCAAAATATTTATTTTTTGATTTAAATTAAATTAAAAATTATCTATGTTACCAATCGTAATTAAACAATTAAATTAGACAATAGATCTGAATATATATGGTGTAGATCTATGACTATAACTATCACTTAATATGACTTTTCAAATAATGGTGCTCCGATTATTAATCTCTCAAGTCAATTATTGGTCACAGCACGAATCTCACCATCAGCCTCTTTCGATGGTCAAGTGATTATACCCAGATCTATTAATTTCTTATATTCTTATGGTAATTAAATAGATCAAGATTCATTAAGCACAAGTTGTATTAACCATACATGCCATCTAAGTATATTTCTATGTTGGATTGAAACTCACAAATGCTACTTTGTGATCATGTATCAATTTGTCATGGGCTTAACAAGTAAGTTCATTTTCCAAGTTTATTCAATTGTTACCAAATTATGGCCAGTATATAAAAAGCATTAAGATCCAACAAATTGAATAAGAATTGAGTTCACAATAGTCGGATCTAACAAATCAATCCATCATATTAAGATTAAATTTATAATCTTATAAATTAAATTTAAATCAACATGATAATAATGTCAAGATCAAATACAAATATAGACATGATATAAATAGATCAAATCAGATCAAACTAGTAATAATTGAAGCAAATGAAGTTCAATTTCAAGGATTGATCAAGAATTAATCCTCTAAAATGATCTTGATTAGGTTAATCTTGTATAATCTCTCCACCAAATGAATTTGATTGTTGTTTTTAGTGTTTGATTGTCAATTTTAAGTCATTTTCTAGGTTAGAAAGGTGTTGGAGTTGAGAGAATTTGAGGTGTTTAGAGAGGAGGTCCATAATTTTTTCTAGGGGGCAAAATGCAAGGTTTTTATATTTGTGATCAAACGCTGGGGCGTTATAGGTGTTGCGGTGTTGCTTGTCAACGCTGGGGCATTGTGATCTAAATTTAAAATTTTGCCTAAACGTTGATGTCCATCAATGTATGGACGTTCACTTTTATTGTATGAATACCGAGGTGTTCATAAGCCGAACACTGAGGCATTCATTACTACTTTTGTATTTTTCTTATTTTGGTCCTCATTTTCCTGTGGCATTTCATTGTACATTTTTTTTTTGCCTCTAAATTTTTGAATTTTATTCCCTATATACTCCATTAATTTTCATTCCCATCTCATCATGATTAAAACTTATAAAAATAACAATCATCGCATAAATAACTTTGAATTTACTCAAAAATGGACAATTATTAAGATAAAATAAGCATTAGTATGTATCTAAATTATACTCATCACTCAGCACCACAGTGTTAGAGATAGAAGCTCCAGCTCCATGATGCTGGATGTGATCGCTCTGAGTGCCGCAACACTCAGTTTCAGGAATTTTTAATTTTTGCTCAGATTTAACTTTTTTGAAGGTGTTTCAAACTCTTACATGCATGGACTCTTATTTCAACTTGGTTTAAGGTTTCTAAGAATTTAATAAAGACTATATAAACCCTTATAAATCCCTTAAAATAACTTAAGCATCAAGATGTAAATATAAGAGAGAATGAAAAAGCTAGGTAGGCACTAGGGTGTAAACTTTAAGGGTGTCTTTATTCTTGTCTGAACAAAAGGAGCACTAAAAGATTCTTTTGAGATGACTCAAGCTATTCTTGTATTTCTTGGGTTAAATCTTTTATGGGGCATGAGAGACACTAAGAGGTATTGTAAAGATCATTGTGATCTAAGAAATATTTAGAGGTCTTGTAAGATCATAGTAATCTAAGAGATACTGTATGATTTGTTTAATAAAAGAAACTGGATCATAGATCCCCAATGGGCATAGGTGTTTTATCGAACTACATATATCTTGTATTTTGTGATTTGTTTCTTTATTTTTATTAGTGTGTTGATCTTTTATATTTATTTTTTGGTTAAGTCTTTCGCACACATATAAAGTTTATTTGAAGTGTACACCAAAGAAATTCTTAAACAAAAGAGTATCAGTGTAAAGACTAATCTTATGAAAAGATTAGTGCTAAGGGTGTTTTCTCGCAACAAATTATTAGTGCATGCTAACATGCAGGTTGGTCATTAGTTATTTGGGGATTTTCTTACTTGACCTTATCTTTAGGTCTAGCAGTTGGATGATGTAGCATCTAAGTGCTTCTCTAGTAGGTCCTATTAGTTACAGTGGGAATTTGAGCTACGTTGATATGTACGTTTACCGATGGGCCTATGATAATGTAGCTGGTGTTTAAGGTGCCTTACGTGTTCCTTTACATCGGTACTAAATGATGACACGTGTCTTAACATGAGTCTTGATAGATATATTTTTTAGCTGAATTATAAAACTCTAAATATTTAGATCTACACTCAATCCATCAAAATAACTTACTTTGAGTAGAATTACTAAATAAAAAATTAAACCTGTGTGAGATTAAACTTTTTTAAATGGGCCAAATATCACTTAACTTTACTCTTAACACTTGCTTATTAATAATAATAATAATAATAATAAACTCTTTCACAAAGTTAAAAAGAAAGGCAATGTACAAACACTTTGCTTTTATGTTACAATTCCAAGTTCAAAAATAAAAAATTCAATAGTATTTTTTTTTGAATACTTTTTTTAAATAATGTTATTTTTAACGTTGACTTTCTAAAAAAATGAATCCCCTTAACAAAGATTTTTTTAGAAAAAGTACATTAAAAGTATTTTCACATCCTCGACAGCAAGTTTAAGTAGCATTTATTTTTTTAAAGACTAAAAACAATGACATATTTGATATTTAATTTTAAGAGTGAGTAAAATAAATAATTGTTTAAGGAAAAAGTTGGAGTTTATTTTGAAAAAACGTCTTTAAAAGTGGTGAAAAACAACAAATTGTTACTTTTAAAATTTGTAGGTATAATTTTAAAATAAAATTTTTGACTGTTTTTCTTTTTTAAAAAGACAAAAATATTTTAAAAATTAACTAAATAGTCGATTAGATTTGTGATTGGTGAATACATTTTTTAAAGGAGTTTTCTTTTCTTAATTGTATAGGTATTATCAATATTCAATACCATATTTCATTTAAATATAATATTAAAATTGCTAATTATATTTTTATTTTCTTTTATTAATTTAATAAATAGTTGAAGCTAAAATAATATTTAAAACATTAATTTAACAACAATGTAACTTGCCAAATTCGAATAAATGAACTACTCAAATAGATAAATCATTTAAGAATATATATTTTTATAAAAATAATGAATTTTCTTTTAGGACAATTCGAACATGCCTAATCTAAATTCGCATGTTAGACCCTTTGTTGAACTAAATATGTTAGAACATACCGATTAATAATTTTATTTTAACTAAATAATAATGAATTAAGTAAGCTCCCATAATGTTGTAATATCCAAATTAATAAGGAATTTAACTATGTGTTTGCATATGAATATAGTTAGTTACATATATTTATATTTTAATTACATAAATATGTATATATATTTTTTAAAAATAAATTGTTCTAAAAAGGCTATAATACTCGGGTAGTTTTTTTTTTTTTGACTTATTGTGAATTGAGCTTAATTATAAATAGAATTGAATAGCTAAATTTGAATATTTTTTTCGTTTTATTTCTTTAATATCTAAATATAAATGTTAAGTTATTTATTTATTTAAATACAACTAATTAAACACTAATTTTTTACATTTATGTCTTTATTAATTTTTAATATTAAATTAATGAAAAACATGAAAATTTTATAATTTTAATAATATTTCATTATATAAATTAATATTAAAACATTGTTAATATGAATTTTATTGTATTTTTTTATGACCTACAGTATTTTTTAAGTTGTAAGTACATCAAAAAATATATATTAATTATAAAATTTATCAACACAATAAGTACGTATTTTATATGATCAATATTTGATAAGAAAAAAAAAAGAGATAAGTTTTATATAGATATATATGTAATATATTAAAGAGAAATTGACAATTTAGTCCATAAGTTTCTCTTAAATTATCCATTAGGGTCTTAAGTTTTTTTTTTGAAAACAATACCCAGTTTAATCTTGCTATCGAAAAAATAACATCTGAATTATATTTTTTAAAAGCAATAAAGTAAATTGATATCTTTAATTATAATAATAAACCTATATTTGATTGAATTTATCTTATTGTTCTGAAAAAATACACTTAAGACATTGTTTTTTTCAACAATAGGGATTAAATTGGGTATTTCAAAAACATTTAGAGACCTAATAAATAATTCAAAAAAAACTTAAAGATTAAACTGGTCATTTTTCTATATTAAAAAGGTAGAGATACTTTTAAAAAAGAAATTAATCATATCATTTAGATGTTTTATATTCAATCAAAAAGCTAAAAAAAATTATTTTTTAATTAAGTCAAAATTGAATTAAAATTCTCATTAAATTAAAAAAACAAATAACTTAAATGACTTAATAAATGTCATCTCTTGATCTTTAAGTCATACTCAGTATTGAGTTAAAAAAAATAGGTAATCAATGTCATCTCCTGATCTTTTGCTTATTGGGTTAAAAATATTATTTTTTTATTTTCTATCTTTAAAAAATTACACATATATATAGGATAAGGATATCTTTTTTTCCCCAAAAGTATCGGTTAATACACAATTTTATTCTACAAGTTTAAAAATAAACAATTTTATTCCACAAGTTTAAAAATGAACAATTTTATCTTTGTATATTAATCAATTTCTATTAAATTTGAGAGTAAAATCGTAATCCAATACAAAATTTAAAATATATTAATATAGTGAGACATGTGTCAATATCTAATCATAATCCCTCACTATTGAACAGCGGGTGGCGGTTGCCCCTCTCTTCTATATTTGGCCATATTTTTATTATTTTTATCAAAAATGACATCATTATTGTGTAGAATGTAAAAAATAGAATCCAATAATATAAAATTTAGTAATTTTACGACCTTTACCATCGTCGAAAAATAACGGCCGACGACGGGTCATCGGAGATGTTCTTTGTTTATTTATAATTTATAAAATAAAATTTAAAATCTATCGTGATGTGATATATGTTTTATTTTTTTATTTTTTTTAAAAGTTTTAATCTTATTTATGTGCTACATATCTCATTAAAGTTGTACCACATAGACTTTAATAAGGACAAGAATGTTATTATACATAAAAAAAATATTTTTCGTCAAATTTAACAGAAATTGACTAACGAACTAGGATAAACTGTCTATTTTTAAATTTGTGGGATAAAATTAGGTATTAGTCCAAATTTCTGGGATAAAAATATCCTTATCCCTCTATATATACATACATATATATATATATATATACACACATATTTTAACATTGTGAAAAGGAAAAATTGAATCTAAGACTTATAAGATGCACTACAAGCTTATTAACCATCGGGCTGTTTGATGTATGCTTTAGTAGTTAAGTGTAAGCGCACGCTATTGTATTAAACAATATAAAATGTTAAGTCCAAATATCATTCTCATAGGGACTATACGATCTAATTCTATCAATCAATTACTAAAATTATATCTACTTAATTTTGATCAAGAAAAATTAAAATTTAAAATTTAACTAATTATGTAGTTCTATCAAATTAAACTAAACCTAAATAATAAATAAACAAAGAGTTAAATTAACAAATTAATAATAATCTAGGGTTTCGACTTATCCCTTAGTATTTCATTAGATTTATTATTCTCTTAATTAATCCTTTAATACAAATTGATTGGCTAGAATTTAACCTTATCACAAGCCTCTATCGATGGTCGAGTGACTATATTATGCATTCTAACAATTACATATATATTTATGGTAATCATAATAGAATGTAATTCATTAAGACTAAGTTTAAATCATACTACACATGCCATTTAAGTATATGTTTATCCTACATGGAACTCATAGTTGTTACCCATGATCATGCATCAAATTGTCCTAGGCAAAACACATAAATCCCTTTATCAAGGTCATTATAATTCTTCAATCATTCAAAATATTGGTCAAATATAATGAAAGAAATAAACTCAAGATAGATTGAATCAATTATATGTATTAAGTTCATACATCTAACTACATACTAGGTTCAATAGTCTAACCCTAGGTCAAAGAAGTTTAGCCCATCACAAACTCAAAAGTATTAAATTAATCTATGAATAACATTGATAGTACATAATTTAATATAATATTTTTATACTCCTAAAATTAATATTTTCTCATTTAACCTCAAATAATTAGTATTTATGTACATTCTTTATGAATTTTAGGTTTAAAGACAATTGAAACATCACGCAAGAAACCAGACGCGAATTAAACATTAGAGATAAAAATACAAAAGGATGCTACAGTGACATGAACAATGCCTAAGTTTACTATTCATCACTACAGTGTGCTACATTAAAGAGCTAGGGCATTTGGTGAAGCGCTACAATCAGTAACTACCAAACACCTCAATGCTGCGGCATTGAGGTCTGAGCAGCAAAAATTAACAGGATGCTTAAAATAATGAAGTCAAAAAGCAACCTTAATTTTGCCCTAATTTTAGTGCTTCTACCTATATATATTTGTCTTAAACTTACTATTTTGGGGGAGAGAAGTTAGGGAATTAAAAGAAAACACATCTAACATTCAAGCTTAGAGAAATCAAAGAGGAGGAAATGAAGACTCAACATTAAGGCATTTGACAAAGACTCTTCTTTGCTTTGTTCTTTTATTTATTGTAAGATATTTATTTTGTGTGTATTGATGGAATTAACTTCAAGAACTTGTAATTTAAATATAAGTTATTTCATTAATCTAGGATTACATTCTTGAACTCATTATGTGATTGACTATAGCTATCTCTTTTATGTTATTAATTCAGTTTTTGATAATTCATTATGCTTGTGTTTAATGCAATTTTATTACCTTCCCAGTAGTTAAATTGATCTAAAAATACTTAAATAAACTTGGAAAAGGCATTTATGTATTAAAGTCTTAAGCATATTGATGCATGATCATAGTGTAACAAGCATAAGTTTCATATGAGATAGGCATATACTCATATGACTTGTATGATTTATAAAACTTGTGCTTAATAAATTTTATTCAATTTATTTATCATAGGAATATAGATATTTGATTGGATGAAGTATAATCACTTGACCATCGGAAGAGGCTTGTGATGAATTGAATGTTTTGATCAATATATCAAGTTGAGTATAATAAACTTAAAAGAGATTTTGCTAAATTGATTTGCATAATGAGGAATAGTTTGTAATCCTAGACTATCTCATATTGAATTAAAAATCATGTGAATTTAGTTTATTAATTATCATAGTTAAGTTTTTCTTTTACATAAGTAGCTTAATCTTATATATTAAATCATTTTCTAGATAAGAGTAGAAAGACACCATTTTAGTAATTAAACTAGAAAAGACAACTCATTCTCCCTGGGATAGATACTGAATTCATCATATATTACTTGTTACGACAACATATACTTGTGTTAGTTTGTGTTATAGAAAATACCTAACACGTTTTTGGTGCAGTTGACAGGGAATGAATTTTCTCTCTTATTATTTAATACTGATATAAATAGTTTCTCCTATTAATTTAGAATTCTGTTTTTGTTTGTAAAAAAAACATTTAAGGTGTTTATGAGACGTTCCAAGAGCGTTGATTTAACATATTTTGATCCTGAAATCGAGAGGACGCTGAGGAGATTATGCCGAGACCAAAACCAAGTGACCAACATGGAAGAGCAAATTCAGAATGTTGTTGAAGAGCCAAGAGCCTTAAGAGATTATGCAGTTCCTTTGGTGAATGGTATACACTCAAGCATACGCAGGCTTAATATTAATGCCAATAATTTTGAAATCAAGCCTGGAACCATTCAAATGTTTAAGGAGTCAGTGCAGTTCACCAGCCTCCCAAATGATAATCCCAACGAGCATATCACAAATTTTTTAGAAATATGTGACATATTAAAGTACAATGGCGTGTCGAATGATGCCATAAGACTGAGGTTATTTCTGTTCTCATTGAGAGACAAAGTGAAAAGCTAGTTAATATCATTACCATCCGGTTCGATAACAACATGGGATAATTTGGCACAAAAGTTTTTAGCCAAAATCTTTCCACTAGCCAAAACTGCAAAGATGCGTAATGATATTACCTCTTTTGTGCAGCATGAGTCAGAATCATTGTATGAATCATGGGAGAGATTTAAGGATATGCTGAGAAAAAGTCCACATCATAAAGTTCCCAAATGGTTGTTGGTGCAAACATTTTATAATAGATTGGTAGGACACTTAAGAACGATTGTAGATACAGCAGCTGAGGGGCTTTAATGAATAAGTTCACAGACGAGGCATATGACTTGTTGGAAGAAATGGCTTCCAACAGCTACCAATGGCCATCCGAAAGAGTGAATCCAAGAAAAGTTGCTGGTGTGCATGAAATTGATGTACTCACTTCTTTGACAACACAAGTTAATCTATGGGCCAAGAAGATAGATGCATTTAGAGTCACTGCAGTAAAAAGCCAACAAACAACTTAGTGATTTTTTTGGTGATAATCACCAAAATGGTTTATGCATGGAGACAACACAATATGTGAGGAGTTACAATCGACAGCAGCACAATCCCAATTCAAAATTTTATAATCTAGGGTGGAGGAATTATCCAATTTTTTCTTGAAATAATAATAACCAAGGGCAATCCTCAAAATCTATTAATCTACTTGGATATTCAATGCAGCAGTAGTGGCAATTTCAGCAAGAAAAGAAGCCTGGTGTTGAGGAATTGTTGATTCAATACATGAAGTAAATTGACTAACTTTTGCAAAGCCAATCAGCATCTCTTCGTACTTTAGAAAACCAAGTTTGACAATTGGCTTCAACAATAAACAACCGACCTCAATGTTCTTTACCAAGCAACACGGAAGTTAATCCAAAAGGTGATAGAGAACAATGTAAAACAGTAACATTGCAAAGTGGTAAAGAAATGCAAAACTTTGTGGAAAAACCTAAACCATCATCTATCCAAGACAATGCAGAAAATGTAGAAATTGAAGGAATTGTAAAAAATGCAGAAAATGTAAGGGGGAATGAAAAATAAGAGGATGGTGTAGCAAAGGAAAAGGTTATACATAAGGAGAAGGTGCAGCCCTATAGAAACAAAAACAAGAGAAGTAGTTTACAAAGTTTCTGAAAATTTTTAAGAAACTGCACATTAACATACCCTTTGCAGATGCACTAGAGCAAATGCCCAGTTATGCTAAATTCATGAAGGACATTCTTTCGAAGAAAAGAAAGTTGAAAGAGTATGAGACTGTAGCGTTGACAGAGGAATACAGTGCAATATTGCAGAAAAAATTACCTCAAAAGCTCAAGGATCCAGGGAGTTTTACCATTCTATGCACAATAGAAAATCGGTATTTTGGTAAAGCTTTATGTGATCTAAGGGCTAGCATAAATTTGATGCCTTTGTCTATCTATAACAAGCTAGGATTGGGAAAAGCCAAACCTACCAATGTAACTTTACAACTTGTAGATTGCTCACTCACGTATCCTAAATGTGTGATAGAAGATGTGTTAGTTAAGGTAGATAAATTTATATTCCCAACCGACTTCATTGTGTTGGATATAGAAAAAGATCTTGAAATTCTAATCATTTTAGGAAGACCTTTCCTAGCTACCGGTAAAACCTTGATAGATGTCAAGAATGAAGAACTTACCATGAGAGTGCAAGATGAAGAGGTGACATTTAATGTATTCAAAGCCATGAAATTTCCCAAGGAAGCAGATGAATGTTACAGCTTCAACACTATTGATAAAGAAATTCAAAGGATATTCAACAACCATTCTATCCAAGACTATCTAGAAAATGCAATCATTAATGGGAATGAAGTGGAAGATCAGAGAGCACTAGAGTATCTCAATGCTTTGAATTCTACACCCCACTAAAAATACATGAGCTCCATATTTAAATTGCTTGAAAGATAAAAAAATTATGTAGGCAAGAACCAAACCCTCAATAGAAAAACCGTCAACACTAGAACTCAAACCCTTGCCCAACCATTTACGGTATGCATTCCTGATTGATATGCTATAGTAGTTAAGCGCAAGTACACGCTATTGTATCAAGTAATATTGGATTTTAAGTCCAGATATCGATCCCACATGGACTATGCAATCTAATTTTATAAATCAAGTACTAAAATTATACCTACTTAACTTTTATTCAGAAAACCAAAATCTGAAATTTATGTAACTAATCTAGTTCTCTCAATTAACTAAACAAAAGTAAAGAGTAGAATTCATAAATAAAGATAATCTAGGGTTTTGACTCGTCCCCTAGTATTTCATTGGATTCATTAACCACTTAATTAATCCTTTAATACTAATTGATTGGCTTAGACACTAATCTCATCACAAGCCTTTGTCAATGGTCAAATGACTATATTACGCATTCTAACAATCACCTATATGTCTATGGTAATCAAATCAGAATGTAATTCATTAAGATTAAGTCTAAATTATACTATACATGCCACCTAGGTATATGTCTATCCTAGATGGAACTCATAGTTGTTACCCTATGATCATGCATCAAACTACCATAGGCTAAACACATGAATCCCTCTGTCGAGTTCATCATGGTTCCTCAATCATTCAAAATATTGATCAGGTATAATGAAAGCATTAAATACAAGATAGAATGAATCAATTCAATTTATCAAGTTCATAAACTAAAATTTAACACAATCCAAATCCATACTAGGTTTATATAGTCTAACCCTAGATGAATAAATTAACCCATCACAAAACCAAAAGTATCAAACCAATTCATAAAGATCAACAAGAACAAGAGTATAATGATAAAGAAAGAGAAGAAAAACTAATCAAAGTGACTCCTTGATGTGCTTCTCCTTCAATCTTGACTTGAAGTTTGAATTTTGATCTTGATTCTTCAATCTTTGGCTTTGATATTTGATTTTGTGTTGTGAATTTTCTCTCTAAGTTTTTGCATCTTTTCTCGCTTTTCTCTTCTCCTCTCTCTCAGGGTTTTTGACTTTCTATTTATAGGTTTTTGTCTTCAAAATACTGTTTACGAGTTACTGTAGCAAATACTGTCTACGGCTACTGTAGCAAAAGACTGTTTCCGATACTGTTCACCACCGCGAGCGCCACGGCGCTCAGCTACTGACTTGGGCGCCACGGCGCTCAGTCGTTCGCCTGGTGCCCCTTTCGTATTTTAAGCGTAACTTGTTCGTTTGACGTCCGATTTGCCTCCCGTTTGTTTCCATGCATCACATTTTCTATCGTGCATCTATTTATGATCAAAAACCACAATTAAATAGCCAAATAGTTATGATTTGGAGTAAAATATAAAAGTTGGGTACAAATTATAATAGTACTTTTACGCGCCTATCAAATACCCCCAAACTTAAAACTTTGCCCGTCCTCGAGCAAAACAAAAAAAAAACATTCACAACTTATTCATGACTCAAAAACAAAAATTAAAAACTAAAAATAAGTTTTGGTTGATTAAACAATCATCATCATAGTCTCAAATTAAGGCTGTTAAAAATAGTACAAGGCTTTTCAGAAATCAATAAACAACTTTCAACAATTCTCATACCATTGATCAAGTACTTCATTCTCCTTTATAAATGATCACTTGTGCGTGTGTGTAATAAGCAAGTAATTAGCTAAATAGAACATAGATTTACTCAATACTTAAGAAAGTACATAAATATGATTTCTCGACATATTTAATTATAACACTACAATAAGCTTGCTTTTCATACTACTCTCCACTAATGTAGAAATACACATGTCTATGGATCTATTTGAACTTTAATTAGCTTGTAATGTAAGGCTAAGGTAAATGTGGGATATAAAGATATATAAAAAGTGCAAATCACACCATTAACGCTTAGACTTTACTAAGAAACCTCTTGACTCATTCTTCTTTTTGATTATTCATCTCTTCCCCAAAACTTATGCTATTCTCATTTTTCTTTTAATCCATTTTACAAAGAATTTCTTCTTTTTCTTAAGCTGGGGGTATTATGCATTTAAACATTTTTTTTTCTTCTTTTTTTATGTATCCCCAAACTTAGATTAATATACACCTTTAAGACTTATTGCTTTTCATTGCAGTACCCTTCTTTCATACATCCACAACCTTCTTTATTTTAAGAATATTTTTAAGTAAACTCAAGGTTTATGGTGCTACCGGTAGATTTTAGGATAAGTAAACTCAAAGTCTTTAAGCTTGTAATGTGGTTAAATAGAAAAAAAAATGGGTAATTAGGCTCAAACGGGGTGACTAGGGAGAAATATACATATAAGGTAGGCTTGAAAAGGCTCAAACAGTCCAAAGATGGCCTAATGTCATTTCCTTAAGCATATGAATTCTAGGATTTCGCCTTAAGTAGTAATCAAGCAAGTTCTAGAGTGTTGGTCTTCGAGACTGTGGTGTACTACTTAAGCATGAATAACTCTAAGCAAAAAATTCAACTAATACATGCTTATTTCAATGTGCTCAAGAATAAATGATCAAAAATAAACTTGAAATCAGTTCAAGCTTCATGATATAAAAATTATTTCAAGCCTCTATTATTTCCTAAAAACTTGTGAAAATAAATTTAGCAAATATTTTATTTCTTATCATGGACTAATGATCATCCTCTCAATCAAAACTTAATAACCTAAAAAAAATTTACTCCACAAGACAACCAACCAATATAAGCAGCAAATAGAGACAAGAAAGTGTATTTTTCACCCCCAAACTTAAATTAGACATTGTCCCCAATGTCTAAAAATAAACTTAAAAGTAAGAAAAACTCCATTGGTAAATGAAGTTGAAGCAATGCAACGTTGTTGTCCATTGATTGGACTGTAGTATTCCTTTACTTTTAACGCTTAAAATTGCTTGAGCTGCTTTCTTGAATGCTTGACTTACTGATTTTATTCCTAAAAGAAACAAAGAAACTAACATAACTAAAACAGAAAATAAGCTAATAAAAAAATAAAAATTTACTTGGGTTGCCTCCCAATAAGCGCTTGATTTAGCGTCGTCGGCTTAACGGGGCTCTTTCTACTCTTATGGAGGATCAAAGTCAATGGTGGAAGCATCTTTATATATGAGCTTGTTAGGCTTTCTTTCTTTTAGCTTCCACATCTTCTTTATTTGATCTTGGACAGCAACTTGTTCCTCTTTCTCCTCGTGTTTCTCCGGAAAGACTTGAATCTTAGACCGGTGAAGTATCTTTTTTGTGCCCTTCTCTTTGATCCTGTTATTGTACTGTTTCTTCTTCTTTTTCTATGCCTTAACACTTTTTTTATGTAAGGATTCAACATCTCCATGTCTTTGAGCTCTTTGGTGTTTGATGGCATTACATTAATGCTATAACAGTCAAGTAACATAGTGCGCATAGGCTGATTCTACTCTTTGTTACTGATATTTTCTACTGTGTTGCCACTTTTCTGCACTTTAGAATGTTGTTGCACTTTAATACCAGGTTTTGCACATTCCATTATTGAGAATTCTGCACTATTTTCTGGACTGGTATGCTACTGTAGCAAAATACTGTTTCTTGATACTGTTCACCACCGCGAGCACCACGGCGCTGGGTTGTGGGCACCGCGGCGCTCAACTGTTGACCTGGGTGCCGCGGCGCTCAGTCGCTCGCCCAGTGCCCCTTTCATATTTTGAGCGTAACTTCTTCGTTTGACGTCCGATTCACCTCCCGTTTGTTCCTATGCGTCACATTTTCCATCGTGCATCTATTTATGATAAAAAAAACCACAATTAAATAGCCAAATAGTTATTATTTGGAGCAAAATATAAAAGTTTGGTACAAATTATAATAATACTTTTACGCCTCTATCAATTCCTCAGTCAATTATCAACACTTCTTGTCATAATATCCACTACATTGAGTGAAATACAAGAAGAGAAGTTGCTTAGAATACTTCGTAAGTACAAGAAGGCATTGGGATGGATAATAGCAAACATCGAAGGAATCAGTCCTTCATTTTGCATGTATAAGATATTGTTAGAGGATAGACCAAAGTCTTCGATTGAGCACCAAAAAAGGATGAATCCAATGATGAAGGATGTAATAAAGAATGAGATTATAAAGTGGCTTGATACAAGAATCATTTACCCAATTTCTGACAGCTCATGGGTAAGTCCAGTTTAATGTGTACCAAAGAAAGGTAGAGTTACTATCGTAGCTAATGCAAGCAATGAACTAATTCCAACACGCACAGTGACTGGATGGAGAGTATGTATGGATTACCGAAAGTTAAACAAAGCCACAAAAAAGGATCATTTTCTATTGCCCTTCATTGATCAAATGTTAGATAGACTTTCAGGGCATGAATTTTATTGCTTCTTGGATGGATATTTTGGCTACAATTAGATAGCTATAGCCCCAGAAGATCAAGAAAAAACTATATTTACTTATCCATACGGCATATTTGCATTTCGAAGAATACTTTTTAAATTATGTAATACATCTGCAACGTTCCAACGGTGCATGATAGCAATCTTTTTTTATATTATGGAATAGTTCTTGGAAGTGTTTATGGATGATTTCTCAATTTTTGGGGATTCGTTTGATGTATGTCTAGAGAACTTAGCATTTGTGCTACAGAGATGTGAAGAAACCAACTTGGTATTGAATTGAAAAAATGTCACTTCATGGTGAATGAGGGGATTGCCTTGGGACATAGGATTTCTTTAAAAGGAATAGAAGTTGACAGAGCGAAAATTGAAGCCATTGAAAAGTTACCACCACCAGCAAATGTTAAGGGAGTGAGAAGTTTCCTTGGTCATGCAGGTTTTTATAGAAGATTTATAAAAGAATTCTCAAAAATTTCTAAGCCATTGTGTAACTTGTTGAAGAAGGATGTGAAATGCATCTTTGATCAAGCATGTAACAAGGCATTTGAAGTGTTGAAAAAGAAGCTTATTTCAGCCCAGTCATCATCGCACCAGATTGGTCCATGCCCTTTGAACTTATGTGTGACGCTAGTGATATTGTAGTAGATGCAGTATTGGGACAACGTAAAAACAAAGTTTTTCACACCATTTATTATGCAAGCAAAACTTTGAATGATGCTCAGAATAATTATTCCATTACGGAGAAAGAGTTGTTGGTTGTTGTGTTTGCCTTTAACAAGTTCAAAGTATATCTAATTGGTGTTAAGGTGATGGTCTTTACAGATCATTCGGCTATCAAATATTTGATTAGCAAGAAAGAAGAAAAATCAAGACTGATCAAATGGGTGCTATTGCTTCAAGAATTTGACTTGGAAATCAAGGATAAAAAAGGTTCAGAAAATCAGGTTGCAGACCATTTATCTCGCTTGGAAAGTGGACAATAAATTGATGATGAAACAATGACTAATGATTTCTTTCCTGATGAGCAACTCTTGCTAATAGAAAACCTCAATCTACTCTGGTATGCAGATTATGTCAACTACTTGGTCAGCGAAATCCTTCATCTAGACTTGAGTTACCAGCATAAGAAGAAGTTCTTACATGATGTCAAATCATACTTCTAGGATGAACCCCTTTTATTTAAGCAATGTGTAGACCAAATGATTCAAAGATGTGTGCCAGAGGAAGAAACTGAAGACATACTGCAACACTGTCATTCGTCCGATTATGGTAGGCATTTTGGAAGAGACAAAACGACTTCAAAGGTATTACAATCTAGTTTTTATTGGCATTCTTTATTTAAAGATACACATTTCTTTGTTGTAAAATGTGACAGGTGCCAAAGAGCAAGAAATATATCAAAGAAGCAGGAAATGCCTCTACAAAGCATGTTAAAAGTTAAAAAATTTTATGTTTGGGGGATTGACTTCATAGGACCATTCATTCCATAAAATGGTTAGAAATATATTCTATTGGATGTGGACTATGTGTCTAAATGGGTCAAAGTTGTTGCCTTGCCGACAAATGATGCAAAGGTGGTGTTGTGATTTCTGAGAAAGAACATACTCACCCGCTTTGGTACACCACGTTCAATTGTCAATAATGAAGGGTCGCATTTTTGTAACAAATCATTCTCTACAAAGTGCTTCAAAAATATGAAGTTAAACACAAGATCACCACTGCCTATCATCCACAAACAAATGGACAAGCTGAGGTATCTAATCGAGAAGTGAAGAGAATCCTTGAGAAGATAGTCAAGCCAAATCGCAAAGATTGGGCAATGAGGTTAGATGATGCAATCTAGGCATATCGTATAAAATACAAAATGCCCATTGGTACTTCACCATATCAGCTGATATTTGACAAAGCATGTCATTTACTTGTGGAACTAGAACACAAGGCCTATTGGGCAATCAAGTCATTAAATTTTGACTTGCAAGTAATTTGAGCGAAAAGAATACTGCAACTGAATGAATTGAATGAATTTCGGCTACAAGTATATGAGAACGCCAAGCTCTACAAAGAAAATGTGAAAAGATGGCATGACAAAAGGATAGCACAACGCTCATTCGAAACCAATCAGCATGTACTATTGTTTAATTCCTGACTCAAGCTATTCCTCGAAAAACTCAAATCTAGATAGTCCGGTCTATTTAGAGTAGCCAAAGTATACCCACACGGAGCTATTGATATTAAAGATGAAAGACAAGGAAGAATGTTTAAGGTGAATGGACAATGGCTCAAACATTACTACGGAGGAGAATTCAACCGTCAAAAGACCTCCATTAGGTTGATGGAATCGGAGTGATCTACAAGCATAACGTCTAGCCAGAGACGAAAAAGCAGACGCTGTTTGCGAGGCAACCCAAGGTAATTGTGTGTTTCATTAATTTTGATATTTATTTTTAATTATTTATGATTTTCAGTATTATGGTGTTAAAATAAAAAAGAAAAAAAAGAAAAAATCAAAAAGGGGAAAGTAACGGGCACCTAAGGCGCCAGTTTCAGAAAGTAGGCGTCGCCGCATTAGAATTCTAGCGCTGCAGTACTGGTGCTTGGGAAGCCCCCAAAAGTTTTTTCCCCAATTTTTTACATTCTCTCTCTCATGCTTACCCTAAAACACTCTCAACCCTCTCAACTTTCACAATTCGTACTCTTAAAATCCACCTTACCCATTCAAATTTCAACTTCAAAACACACTCTAAACATCATTTCACACACTTCATCGTCACAAATTCCATCAAATTGCATCTTCCATACAAATTGACAAAGTCATCCCAATCTTAAAAATTCGATGGATTCATCTCACAAAGTAAACAATCTTGTCTCTAATCTATTATTCATATATATTATTTCATTATTTTACTTCCATTATGTAATTGTTGGTTCATTGTGTGAATAGTAAAATGAAAGCTTTATGTATAACCTTGAATATTTGATTGGAATTGTGGAAACTTAGTTCGTTAATTCTTTAAGTGTAGAAATTATTAGATGAATTGGTTGTGTTATGGAGTTTTATATTTTAAGAAGACTTGGTGAGGGGTTTTTGTTGGCAAATTATTGTTCTTTGGAAAAATGGCTCATAAGAAAATGAAACGAAACAAAACAACATCACCTAGTTTTGACAGCAGCAAGTTTGTTTCCTTAGAAGCATCTGAACGTTATGCTCAATCGATTGTGAAACGATCGACTATTCTTGAGAGAGGCTTTAACCTTCTTGAGGGAAGTTATCCCAGTGTAGAAAGAATTATTGAATCTAAGGGATGGCAAAACTTGTGCACTCAGCCAGGAGTGGCTGTACTATCAATCGTGCGAGAATTCTATGCTAATACTAGGAATATTCAAATCTGCTAGTATATGTCAGAGGTAAGAGTGTTGCCATAGACAGTTAAAGTACCAACCAGTTACTTAAAATGCCATCAATCAAGGATGATGATTTTCACAAGCTGCCGTGGGAGCCGAATTATGAGGAAATCATTAGACATTTGTGCTCTGCAGAAGTAGAGTGGAAAAAGGCTCCTTTTCTTCCGATATCTTTCTCAGCAAAATACATAGGCAAGGATGAGAAAACATGGCATTATTTTATTGGGGCACGATTAATGCTTGTCACACATTTCAACAGTGTAAACAAGTAACGTGTTATCTTGTTATATGCCATAATGACAGGACAATCCATTGATGTTGGACGAGTTATCAAGAATAGCATTCTTCGTTACAACGAGAGCAAAAAGCTAGGGTTATCCTGTCCTTCTTTAATCACAGCATTACGTGCTCATGCTGGAGTCAAGTGGAGTCCTTCGAAAGAGATATTACATCCTGGCCAAGCTATAACCTTCAGTACGATTACAACAGTGCACACTAATTTTGGCCATTGTGGACATATCTCCAAGGTACCCAAGCTACCATCTTCACTTGTGTCATCCTCTTCAAATCCTAAGGCAGTACAATCTTGCTTGGATAAAATCGAGCAGCAAATAGAGGCACATCAGCAGTAGTTCATTGCTCATCAATAATAGTGTTCTTAGTGGGTTACTATACAAGCAACTAATTTTGGAATAAATATTTTCTCACTCCCACAGCATCCAGTTTTCGCAGCGCCACCACTAGCTGATATTAATGATGATGCTAATGAAGGCATTGATACTGAAGAAGCAGATGTTGAAAGAAATAGCGATGATGAGGAGGCGACAGCAACAGATGACGACTAAAGCCTGAATTCTATTTCAATGGAGTATTTCTATGTTCTATGTTTTATGTTTTATGTTTCTTTTTGCCATGATGACATATCTGATAGTAAGTTTGGGGGCAGGGAAACACTTTCACATTATTTCTCTGCATTTCACTGTCAGTGTGCATTTTTCTTATTTAATTGCATAGTTCTGTTTTGATTTTGTGTGTTTATGTTGTGTTTTTTAAAAAAAAGAAGAAGAACATAGGTATGGGTCAATGATATAACTGTTGCATAAACTATAAAGTCTTAGGAATCAATAAATACCATTTTTATCACATGTATAATTTGATTTGATAGTCTTATCTTACTTGTGATTACTTGAAACACATTGAGCACATAGTTGAATTGTCATGTTAGTTGCTGACCTAGAGAAATTTTATACAGAACAAGAAAAAAAAAAGGGAGAGAAGGTCTCAAACTTACTCTAAAACTTGTTTGATTATCACTTGAGACAAAATCCTAGGACATACATGATTAAAAAAATGATTTTAGGCCATGTTTGGATCGTTTGAACCTTTCGAGCCTATTATCATCCCTCACACCATAGGCTTAGAAGTTATGGTTTGTGTTTGTTCTAAACGGTAAAAAAATTCTGGGGGTACAATGATTTGGAATGCTCTAAAATATATATATATATATATATATATTTATAATAAGAAAGGCAACAAAGGAAGTTTCAAATTAAGTTTGGGGGTGATCTTAGGAATGAGATTAAGGGTTTGATGTTCAAAAGCAATGTATGTTTATAGTGTGATTTGAAAAAAAAATGAATCCACGGTAACCTAACTTTACCTTAACCATACATTATAAGATAAATAAAGTCCTATTTGATCCTTAATCATGTTTGTTCCTACATTAGTGGAGAGTGATATGAAAAGTATACCTATAGAGTGTATAAAAAATAATAATAATAATAATTTCAATAGAGACCACATCTTTTCTTGTAGGTATAAACCGTTCTAGGTGCATTTAACTGACAATATCAACTACACACACACACCAAGTTGTCACTTATAGGATAAGAGAGGCATGGCGGTTAAATATGTTGATTAATCATAGTATTTAAAGGTTCTGGGGATTTATAGAATTAATGCAAACTTTAAGACTAATTGATGATCATTGTTAAACCCATAAACGTGCTTTCAATTTTCATGTCAATGCTTTTGATTTGTCTTTGCTTGGGGACAAGCAAAACCATTAAGTTTGGGGGAGTTTGATAGTACATAATTTAATATAATATTTTTATACTCCTAAGATTAATATTTTCTCATTTAACCTCAAATAATTAGTATTTATGCACATTCTTTATGAATTGTAGGTTTAAAGACAATTGGAACACCACATAAGAAACCAGACGCGAATTGGAGCATTAGAGATAAAAATACAAAAGGACGCTACAGTGACATGAACAGTGCCTAAGTTTACTATTCATCACTACAGTGTGCTACATTAAAGAGCTAGGGCATTTGGTGAAGCGCTACAATCAGTAACTACCAAACACCTCAATGCTGCGGCATTGAGGTCTGGGCAGCAAAAATTAACAGGATGCTTAAAATAATAAAGTCAAAAAGCAACCTTAATTTTGCCCTAATTTTAGTGCTTCTACCTATATATATTTGTCTTAAACTTACTATTTTGGGGGAGAGAAGTTGGGGAATTAAAAGAAAACACATCTAACATTCAAGCTTAGAGAAATCAAAGAGGAGGAAATGAAGACTCAACATTAAGGCATTTGACAAAGACTCTTCTTTGCTTTGTTCTTTTATTTATTGTAAGATATTTATTTTGTGTGTATTAATGGAATTAACTTCAAGAACTTGTAATTTAAATATAAGTTATTTCATTAATCTAGGATTACATTCTTGAACTCATTATGTGATTGACTATAGCTATCTCTTTTATGTTATTAATTCAGTTTTTGATATATTCATTATGCTTGTGTTTAATGCAATTTTATTACCTTCCCAGTAGTTAAATTGATCTAAAAATACTTAAATAAACTTGGAAAAGGCATTTATGTATTAAAGTCTTAAGCATATTGATGCATGATCATTGTGTAACAAGCATGAGTTTCATATGAGATAGGCATATACTCATATGGCATGTATGATTTATAAAACTTGTGCTTAATAAATTTTATTCAATTTATTTATCATAGGAATATAGATATTTGATTGGATGAAGTATAATCACTTGACCATCGGAAGAGGCTTGTGATGAATTGAATGTTTTGATCAATATATCAAGTTGAGTATAATAAACTTAAAAGAGATTTTGCTAAATTGATTTGCATAATGAGGAATAGTTTGTAATTCTAAGCTATCTCATTTTGAATTAAAAATCGTGTGAATTTAGTAATTATCATAGTTAAGTTTTTCTTTTACGTAAGTAGCTTAATCTTATACATTAAATCATTTTTTGTATAAGAGTAGAAAGACACCATTTTAGTAATTAAATTAGAAAAGATAACTCATTCTCCATGAGATTGATACTGAATTCATTATATATTACTTGTTACGACAACGTATACTTGCGTTAGTTTGTGTTATAGAAAATACCCAACAAACATCAAGAATAAGAACATAATGATAAAAAAAAACACTAATCAAGAAGACGTCTTGGTTTGCTTCTCTCTCTTCTTTGACTTAAAGCATAAATCTTGATTTCTTAGTTTTGATCTCTTGATTTGTATTGTGAATTGTTTCTTTAAGTTTTTTCTCTCCAAAATCTCTATTTTAGCTCTTAAAAGAGTGTTTTTATAAGTATTAGAAACCCTAGGGTCGAGTGCCTTCAAATCCAATTTGAAATAGGAAATTTAAGAAGGTGTTTTTGTTATCGTACGGGCGTTGCGACACTGAGACCTGGAACACAAAGATGGTGGAGGGTCGGTTGGGCACCGTGGCACCGGCACCGTGGCACCCAACTTTCTGCCTTGGGCGCTGCAGCACCTAGGCCTAGGTTTAGGTCATCTTGTATTTTGAGTGCAACTTCGTCATTTCACATCTGTTTAGCCTCTCGTTTGTCCCGAATTGTCACATTTTTCCTTGTGCACCTATTTATGATTAAAAAAATAATTAAATAGCTAAATATTCATAAAATAAAGCAAAAATTTAGTTTGGAGTACTAAATATACCAATGAGTTTATGTTCAAATCACAATTATAAGCAAGTGTAATAATGTATATTATTTTAGTTACCCAATTTCCTATAATTCCTCTACACCTTCTCAATTCCTTAATCCCACATATTCTAATAGAAAGTATTCTAGATACAATACTCGCTTTATGTTTATTACATGAAAAACATATTTAATTTTCTTTAATATCTTATTATTCTTCTACCAATGTGGAATAAGTGCGTGTTTGGTTGAGCTTTCTACTAGCCAAATATATATTTTTTAATGTCAAAAAATCTTTTTATAATTTTTGATGATGTTTAGTTACATTTAAAAAAGAGATTTTGGAGATTAAAAAAGTTATTTTACCTTTATTTGTAAAAGTTCAAAATTTAAGCTTTTAAAAGTAGAGCCTTTTAAGTATTTTTTTTATATTTGTATATTAACATATATACCCTAATAATACATATTTTTTTAATTCTACAACATACCCTTAATAAAAATAAACCATATTCAAATAATATGTTTTTAACATTTTATTGAAAGCCACCATATCTTTGTGAACATTATCTCTATAAAGCTTTACCAAAAATATTTTATGTCATAAATATGTAGTGTTTTATTTGTTTCATTTTTATACTAAACATAATATTTAATTCGTTGATTACTATGTATTAATTTTATTTGAATTCTTATAAATTTGTATTTATTGTGTTTAGAATTCCAATTATTTTGGTTATTATTTCACAATGATCGCAAAATTAAATTTTAGTATGAATTGATTGTTGTTTATAAAAATATGTTAGTAAATTTTAAAGATTAAAAGGTAATTTTTATTTTATTTTAAAAAATGATTGAATTTTCTAGAATTTAAATAAAAGTTTTATTAAGTGTCCTTTTTGGTAATTTAATAACAAATAAGCACTTTTAGCAATGTATAACCAAATGATCCACTACTTTAAAAGAAATTTTCAATTGACAACCAAACGATCAATGACTTTTTTTTAAAAGCTTTACTTTTAAAAACTTTACTTTCAAAAGCAATCTACTTTCAAAATCTTTATTTCAAAAGTTTAACCAAACGAGCCCTAATCACATTTAATTATTTAACATGTTTCTTGCAAATTTATTACCTGTTATCTTAAGGCATATATGTTGAAGACCAAACCAAAAGTCAACAACTTGTTGCACCTCCTTAGACCTAGGAACTACAAAGAATGGCATAGAGTAAAACTAGAGGCCAAAAACATTCTAAGGCAAAGATGAGCCTACCATAGTTTATATGAACACCATTTCCTGACAATCACTAAGAGAGATCTTGAACAGAACAAATAAACCAAGACATTTAAGTTCTTAGGGTATTGTTCAAATGAGTTAACTACAAACACTTCCCCTAAAATGCGAGAGTGGGTTAACATTATGCATTCGTCTTCCCTATTACCACAATTTAACATGAACCTGATATTTACACCTACTCAGTTAGTAAGCATAGAATTGACCTTCAAGGACTCTATAAAATTATTAGGGACGATTATAACCATTCTTTTGTTGAAAACTTTATGGGTTTTTCAAAATAAAAAAAATAAAGATAAGTGAAAGATATAACATAAGAGCCAAAGAAAGGAGTAAGAACTAACATTGGCGTCAAAAGGATGGCTTGGGTAGTAGCAATGCACTGTAGCACAGTGATTGGTGCCCCAACACTAATTGCAGATTGGACTAGGACTGTGACACGACTATCCTAGGCTGCGGCACCAGCCTGTGATAGTGTATGAGTGCCGCAACTTGGGTAATTGAAGCTGCGGTGCCTACGGCTGGACATGACCCTTTTGAATAGTCATATTGAGTAACAAACTTTATGACTTTTGGAAAAGATTTGGTGGCTGTAGGAACAACAATATTTTTGCTATAAATTATTGGTGTCTCTCAAATGAAAAAGAGATACATTCTTGATCTTAAATCACTCATTATAATCTTGTCTTAACCAACACTCTAATTTAAAATTATTTACTTGTCTAAGAAAGTTGCATTTGAGAGTGCATTCTTGCAACTTTTAATCTTGTCATTGAAACCTAGAGGTTATTCTGCCTTTCAAACCATTTGCACCACAATTACATTCTTGTGGGGGCAGAAATAGTATTAAAAATAGTGCTTTGCATGCCTTGACAAACATCCAACATTGCATCCAAAATACATTTTCCAACATTTTTAAGATTATGATAAATACAACATCAGATGCATCATTACTAGTTATCACCAAGTCCTTGTCAAAAGTAACCAAGATTCCTCCATTTAAAGGCAAGTACTTTAAATGATGGCAAGATCGAGTGTACGATACATTAGATGTTACGAATTTGGTAGAATATCTCACATAACAACCTCTAAAACCAGTATAGATAACTAGACATATTTGTTTCAAAAATGGAATAAAGCAAAAACATCTATTGTAACACCATTTTAAATATTTTATCTAATGAGTTATATGATGTTTATTCTACTTACAAAAATGCACATGAGATTTGGCATTGCTAAAAAAAATACATTATAGAAAATGTTAGTGCAAAAAAATATGTTATTGCTAATTTCTTATACTTTAAAATATCTAAAGAGAATGAATTACTTCTCAAATACATGATTTTATCCGTTGAGCAATTATTTAAAGAATGAGGACATCACTTTCCCAAAACCTATTGTAGCTAGGTGCTAGTTAAAAATTTACCAAATTCTCAAAAAGATTATAAGAAAAGCAACAAGCACAAAAAGAAGTACGTGAAATTGAATGATGCAACCATCCATATTAGAATTAAAGAAAAGAATCGCCAAAAGGGAGAAAAATGAGATAGCTAAAGAAATTGTTTCTAAAGCTAACTTGGTTGAAAAGGATGTTACTTCAAGGGAAAAGCATTCTAAACCTACAAACAAGCAATACTTTAAAATTTCAAAGTCCTTATTCAAGAAGAAAGATAATTGTTCTCTTGATGGTACAATTTGTCATTTTACTAACTAATGTAAGTATAGCAAAAGAGATAAAATAAGAGACAAAACTTCTTAAGGCAAATTTAGTTGAGGGAGATGAAATCATTACCGCTGTTGTGGCTTCCTAAGTGAACATAGTTGCAACTGGTAATAAAGAATGGGTCATAAATTCCAAAGCCATAAGACATATATATGGTTATAGAAATACTTTCTGTGACTATATTCATGCAAGTGAGGAAAAGAACAAGTTTATCTTGGTGATTCTCATTTTACACATGTGGTGGAAAAAGGAAAACTTTTTCTCAAGTTAGCTTTTGGAAAGATACTTATGTTGAACAATGTGCTCTATGTTCTTAACATTAGATATAATCTCATTTCTATATTTATGCTTAACAAAGTTAATGGCAAACTTGTAATGATAAAAAAATTGAATTTTTGTTAGAAAGGGATATTGTTCTAATGATTTGTTTACACTTTATGTACTTGACATAATTATTAATAAAGATAGTACTTCTTTTACTTATATTGTTGACCCCATTGGTGTATGGCATGACAGGCTTGGTCACTTAAATTATTCTTATTTAAAGAAAATGAAGGATATTTGTTTACTTTCTAATATGAACATGGAAAAGGTTAATAAATGTGATGTGTGTGTGGAAGCTAAGTCAACAAAAAAATAATTTTAAATCAATATCTTTAAGAGAAATTGACTAACTCGGTATAATTCATATTAATCTTTGTGATTTAAAGGATACTATTACCAGAGGAGATAAATGGCTCTATATAACCTTTATTGATGATTGTTCGAGATATACTAAAGTATATATATTAAGAAATAAAGATGAATCATCTGAAAAGTTCTTGATATTTAAACAAGAAGTTAAAATCAACTTGAAAAGAATTTCAAAAGATTAAGAACTGATAGAGATGGAGAATATGTATCCAATTTGTTTAATGGCTACTACGAGGACAATGGTATTATATATGGAATTTCACTTCAATAGTCACTTGAATCAAATGGGATTGCCAAAAGAAAAAATAGAACTTTAAAAGACATGATGAATGCTATATTAGTATGTTTTGAGGCACTAATGAATTTATGGGTGGAAGCAATGCTAGCTTACTGCTTAATACTTACAAAACGAATACCATATAAGAAAACTTGTAAGCACCATATAAGTTATGAAGATGTTATAAGCCTAAAATATCATACCTTAAAGTGTAGAGATGTCTTGTAAAGGTTTTAATTTTTTATCCAAAAAAGAATAGGATGTGACCTAAAACAGTTGATTGTATGTTTATAGGATATGCTTAGAATAATGTTACATAAAGATTCTTGGTATTATAAAATTCAAATAAAATGTTTAATGCAAACATTATCATTGAATCTAAGAATACGAAATAATTTGAAATAATTTTTCCTAAGAAAATCCAAAATAAAAAATCATTACCTTAAGTAGAAGTACAAAATAGTCTTCTAGAAAGTTTTGAAATTGAACTAAAGAGAAGTAAAATGATGAGAAAAGGCATTAAAATTTGGAAAATATTTATATGTATTTCTTACTAAAAAATATCCTCAAACGTTTGAAGAAGCTATGACATGTCATGATGCTCATTTATGGAAAGAGGTTGTCAACAATGAAATAGACTCTATTATGAGTAACTATGTATGGCAAATTGTTGACTTACCTCTAGGAACCAAACTTATTGGTTATAAATGGATCTTCAAAAAGAAGTTAAAAGTTGATGGATCAATAGAAAAATATAAGGTAAGATTAGTTGCCAAAGGGTTAACATAAAAGAAAGACTTAAATTACTTTAATACTTACACTCTTGTAACGAGAATAAAATCCATTAGAGTCTTGGTTGCATTAGCTGCAATTTATGATTTATACATTTATCAAATGGATGTTAAAACTGCATTTCTAAATGGAGATTTAAAAGATAAAATTTACATGACATAATCAAATGGTTTTATAATTTCAAAACTAGAGCATAAAGTATGCCAACTTATGAAATCCTTATATGGTCTAAAATAGACACGTGAATAGTGGCATAAGAAATTTGATAACGTTTTGTTATCAAATAGTTATATGATTAATGACTCAAACAAATGCATTTATTTTAAATCCATTGATACTAAAAATATTATAATTATTTATCTCTATGCGGATGATATTCTAATATTTAGTCCTAGCATAAAAGTGATAGATGAGACTAAAATATTTTGATATAAAGGATATGAGAGAAGGAAGCGTAATACTTTGGATCAAGATTGTGAAAACATGTAATAGTCTCACATTATCCCAAGAACACTATGTGAAAAAAGTCTTAAACAAGTTTAGGTACTTTACATGCAAACTAATGGCAATATCTTGTGATGCTACTACTAAACTATTAAAGAATAATGAATATAGTGTTAATCCAATTTGATATGCTCAAATTATTGGGAGTCTTATGTACTTAATAAATAGTACTAGGCCTAATATAGCATATACAAGCTGAGTAGATATATACTTAGAATCCAAGTAAAGAGCATTAGAGTACTTTAGATAGACTTTCAAAATATGGCACAAAGTATTATGGACTCACTTATAGTAGATCACCACATGTGGATTTGTGTTTACCTTAGGAAGAGGTTGTTTGATTGTGATTAAACACATGCAAATATTAAACCGCGAGTACATAGGCCATGAACAAGTAATAAAGTGTGACTAAAGTATTATCTCACAAGGATTGGTTTCTAAATTAACACTAAGTACTATTGCCTTCATAACTTAATTTTATCTAGGCTAATTTAAACACTAAAATAGTTAACAACTTAAAATTACTAAATTTAACTACAAGTCAAACACGTTTAAGAGGATGAAATTTTTTATGACAACGGGTCATAGGGTTTTAAATTCACTCTACCTTTTCTTAGTCCTTTAGTAATAATGATTAATGACTACTTTTGCAAATTTATTAACCAAAGGTTTAGAAATAGACTCACTACCTCTCCTGAGCTTTAAGTGAAATTCTATGCATACATAATTAAGTTGATATCCCTATCTAACCTGGTCATCTATATATATGTTACGCTACCCTTAAAAGGTTACCTTGACTTTATTAGTCTCCCAACTCAATATAATCAAAATATGTTAATCAAATTCAACACATGATGTAAACTCTTCCAAGCACATAACTTACAAGTCTAAATCATCTAATCAATTTCTCAATTAAATTAGAAGCATTAAATTAAGAAAATCATAAATGAACAATGCAAAATATAATCATTAATCAATTAAATATATCAAAATATAGTATTTAGTAGAGTTACATCAAGCCTCTAGAACATTAAATTTAGTTATCCATAGTCAAATACTTAAATACACTAATTCAAAGGTTCATATAAGTACTCATGTTTAAAATAAGAAGAACTACATATAAACTTCAAATAAAAGTAAATGAGACAAAGAGAAGATAAACTATTTTAAAAAGTATTGAAGCTTTTAATCTTAGGGGTGTTCTAAGGTCCAAGCTCCAATGATGTCTTCTTTGTGAAGTCTCCAACTACTTGATTGTGTTTTTCTTCTTCCAAGATGGTTCCAAGTGTTGATTGCTCTTTGTTTTCATTAAAAAGAAAGGATTTTTGACTTAGAAGAATCCACTTTGGTAAAAAAAAATCAAAGTTGAAACGTCCAACCTCCACAAAATTCTAAAAAAGTGTCTTTTTATAATGCAAGCAACATTACAACATTTCTCTTGGAAAACTGAGGCGTTATCTTCTTTAATGCTAGGGGGTTCTAACATTGTTGTGTCTTTGAACTAGCATGAAAGCATTGGCTGCCTTGAGTGTGTTATGGAATCTGCACAGCCTCGTTCCTCTCTTCATGGCACAATGTTAATCTTTTCCAGAATTGCAAGGGCATTTGCAAGTTAACGTTGTGGCATTTGTAAGTTAATGCTCGGGTGTTCATCTAAATGGATGAACACTGGTGCGTTGGGAGATAGAACGCTGATGCGTTCATCGTTTTCTTTTAAGGCCTTTTCTAAATTTCCACTTCTTGATTTCACTTTTGATGCTCTTCCTTCCAATTCATCCATTTCATCATTTAACCCTTAAAGTAAACACATATATGCATAAATAGCATGTAATTACTTGCAAAACGACAAAATCTAAGCAAAATAAAAGCCAAAATATATGTTAATTTATACTCATAAGATATGTTGTATGTTGAAACTTCACTAAACAAACATGCATAGTGCGGTCTACCATGGAGTCAGAATTTATTGCCTTAGAGAAGGCATGTTCAGAAGCTGAGTGATTGAGAACACTCTTAACTGATCTTCTCATTTACACTTACTCTCATACATCAATTTTAATCCATTATGATTGTCAAACTGTAATAGCTAGAGTTAAAAATAAAATCTGTAATGAGAAAAGTAGACATATATGTTTGAGACATGGTATAATTAAGCAATTGCTAGAATCTTGGATAATGAGCCTAGATTTTTGTAAGATCAAAGTTGAATTTACTTAATCCTCTGACTAAACCACTAAATAAGAGGTTAGTGAAACAAATGTCGATGAGGATAAGACCTTTGTCTATAACATAAGCAAGAGTGATGGTAACCTCACCTATATGATTAGAGATCCCATAAATTAAGTTCATAAAAGTAATAACAAATTACTAGTTATCTTGTTGTACTACTGAATAAAAAATTATGAGTCCTCATTAAGACTATGTAGTACTTTTAACAGTGAAAAAGGACGAGCTTAATATTTTAATGAACTATATAGCTCATTAATATATAGTGATGTGTTATACTGCAGACATTTGATGGAGGTTTTCCAATATGAGTGTATAATTGGTTCAGTTCCTATGAGAGTTAGGCAGGCATCTCTAGAGCACTCATGAAATTAGAATGACATAAGGCCATAAAAGTATCACATCGCTGAACAAATAAGTTAATAGAGAATTTAATGTGAACATTTAACCATTTATTTTACACTTAAAGAATTATGGTTTATAGAAACTTCTGTTTCACCTACGTTCATATTAAACACTATTAATTGTTCAATGACAGGTTCATAGCTTAGAAAAACACCAGCTCATATACATTACAGTTTGCTTTTGAAAGTTGAAGTTAATTTATCTTGTTTATTTTGAAATATGTGGGAGATTGTTGGAAACTTTAAAGGTATTTCAAAATAAATAAAGTAAAGACAAGTGAAAGATATAACATAAAGGTAAAAGAAAAAAGTAAGAACTAAGAGTGATTAGAATGCGAAGATTAGCAGTCTTGAATAAGAACTAAGAGTATAGTAGTCTTCTACAAATCAAATCTATATAACACTCAATGGGATCTCTTTGTGTGATGAAAAAAATGGGAGCTCTAAGTTTAATGATTTGACTTGTGGAACATGACCCTAAAAATTATGTTTATACACTAGCTTAAACTATAATTCCATTAAACATAATTTAATTAGTATTGAGTTTCTACACATGATAAATTCGTATCAAATTAAATGTCTCTAAAGCCTAATACAAGATAATCCAAATAAATCACTTAAATTGACCATTATTTAAGATAGTACACAATGTATCATTATTGTTAATATGTGAGCTCGCATATAGGAAATATTAAAACTTAACAATCTCCCACTTGGGACATATGTGTTATTTTGAAATAATTATAAATTATAAACTTTAGTGTGCGCCATAGATGCTATCTTATCTAGAAACATCTCTTGAAATACAATTTGGTCTATTAACTATATCATTATGAGATCAAAGTAACATTTGCTGCATATATTCATAACTAGAACCATCAATGGTCACCATCTCAACATAATCAATGACATAGATTCAATATAAATGTGCAACATAAAAATTACATAAAATGTGATCTCAAATATGCCTATTTCTAACTGGTCCTATTTTATAACTCCAATTAATAAAATACTTTCTAAACTATATGTAGAATATAGTAAAAAATACCAAACACTTTTTTAAACTTTATACAAAATCACAGTAGAAAGTGCAACTTTATTTCAGAGTTTCAACAAATAATCCATTAAACTTTATTCTATAAAACATAAATGTGCAGTAACCAAATGAACATCAAATAATAAACTCTCATTGTTCAAGTGCATTATCAAATTATACAACACCTATACGAGCAACATGCTCATGAAACACCTTAGATGGTAACCCTATAGTGAGCGAATCCGTAATTATAGAGTTTGTACCAATATATTTTATTGATACTTATTGAATTTGAACTCTTTCTTTAATAATTAAAAACTTGATGTTGATGTGCTTAAAATTCAAAGACCTTTTGTTATTATGGGAATACAACACCGTGACTTTATTATCAAAATAGTTTTTTTAATGGTCTTTCAATATCATTGATAATTTACAGCTCTATGATAAAGTTCCACAATCGTATCCTATGATTTGATACCTCAAAACAAGGTATAAACTCGGCCTCTATAGTAGAAAAGCTATGAATGTCTACATAGTACTCTTTTAAGAAATAGCTCTATGAGCCAAAGTGTATATATAGCTTAACATGGATTTCTTACTATCTAGGCATCCAACAAAATCGAAGTCAAAATACCTTATGATTTTTAATCTATCCAATCACTTATATGTGAGAATGTAGTCTTTTGTTATTGATAGAGGCATACATGCACTAGTACTTTTAGTACCCAACTTTCATATTTTGCTCTATATCATACATAGTTGGCTATTTAATTATGTTTTTGATCATAAATAGGTGCATAAGAAAAGAATATGATGAATAGAAAAAAATGATAGGCAAATCAAACGTAAAATGAGCGAGATGCGCTTAAAATACGTGACCACCAAGATCCAGGCCTGGGCGCTATAACACCCAAGGCAGAAAGGCTAGAGCCGCGATGCCCACTCCCAGTACCACAGTACTCGACTGACCAAGTGAAGATCGTGCATTCCAGATGTTGGCACCATGGCGCCAAGCCCCCAACGCCATGGCGCCAATGCGATACCAGAAGAAAAAGCCCATTTTTACTCCTGATTCAACTTAGATTCAAAACCTCTCACCCCAGTATCACTTGTGCTTAACTACTATAACACTAATCAAGTTTTTAGCATCGTTGCCGAGAACTATTTCTTTCTATTCTTAGATCAATACTAATACCAAACCACTTACTTTTAATTTAGATTTTTATTTTTTGTTTTTATTTTTTATTTTTATCTTCTTCTCTTTTTACTTTGATTATTTTTTATTTTTGTACTTTGACAATTCATGTGAAGGACTAAAAGTGCTAAATTGACATCTTTTGATTCTGAGATCGAAAGAATACTATGTAGACTTTGACGTGAGCAAAGCCAAGCTTTAAACATAGAGAAAAATAATGATCATATTAATAATCTAGTGTTTGAGCCTATAATACCAAAGAGGTCATTGAAAGAGTATGCTGTCTGAAAATGGAATACATGCACTAGTATGATTAGTACTCAACTTTTGTATTTTTCTTCAAATTATGAATATTTGACTATTTATTCGTGTTTTAGATCATAAATAGGTATATGGCAAAAAATGTGAAGTATAGGAATAAACGAGAGGTGAATCAGACATAAAATGAAGAAATTGCGTTCAAAATACCAGAGGGCCTAATCAGGCCTAAAGCTGCGGCGGCCATGGCCTGGGCGCTGCAGCATCCAGGTTAGTAGCTGGGCGCTGTGGCGCAAAGCCCCTAGTACTATAGCGCTTGTGCGACCTATAAAATTCCCTTTCACCTCTCCTATTTTGACTTTCATTTGAAGGCCTTCGCCCCTAGGGTTTCTCATAACTATAAAAGCACTTTTTTAAGAGCATAATCAGAGACTTAGAGAGGAAAAATTTTAAAAAAAAAGAATTTACAACACAAAATCTAATATCAAAGTCAAAGACTGAAGAACCAAGATCAAGATTTAAGCTTCAAGTCAAAAAAGAGCGAGAAGCACATCACAGAGTCAGTTTGATTAGTTTTTTTACTCTTTCTTTATCATTATATTATTGTTCTTGTTGATTTTTATAAATTGGTTGTATATTTTTTATTTTGTGATAGGATAAATTATTTATCTAGGGTTAGACTATGTGAACATAGTATGGATTTAAATTTTATTAATTTTTAATTTATGAACTTAATACATATAATTGATTTATTCTATCTTGAGTTTAATGCTTTCATTATACCTGATTAATATTATGAATGATTGAGGAACCATGATGAACTTGACAAAGGGATTTATGTGTTTAGCCTATGATAGTTTGATGCATGATAAGAGGATAACAACTATGAGTTCCATCTAGGATAGACATATACCTAGATGGCATGTATGGTATTATTTAGACTTGATCTTAATGAATTACATCCTGATTTGATTACCATAGACATATAGGTGATTGTTAGAATGCGTAATATAGTCACTCGACCATCGACAAAAGCTTGTGATAAGATTAGTGTCTAAGCCAATAATTGGTATTAATAGATTAACTAAGAGGTTAATAAATCCAACAAAATAGTATAGGACGAGTCAACAACCCTAGATTATCTTTATTTGTGAAGTCTATCCTTTGTTTTTGTTTAGTTTAATTGATAGAGTTAGATTAGTTAATTAAATTTCAAATTGTGACTTTTTGAATAAAAGTTAAGTAAGTACAATTTTAATACTTAATTTATAGAATTAGATCGTATAGTCCCCTTGGGATCGATATCTGTACTTAAAATCTTATATTTTTATATACTTGATTAATATTATGAATGATTAAAGAACCATGATGAACTTGACAGAGAGATTCATGTGTTTAGCCTAGGATAATTTGATGCATGATAATAAGATAATAACTATGAGTTCCATCTAGGATAGACATATACCTAGATGGCATGTATGGTATTATTTAGACTTGATCTTAATGAATTACATTCTGATTTGATTACCATAGACATATAGGTGATTGTTAGAATGCGTAATATAGTTACTCGACCATCGACAAAAGCTTGTGATAAGATTAGTGTCTAAGCCAATAATTGGTATTAATAGATTAACTAAGAGGTTAATAAATCCAACAAAATAGTATAGGACGAGTCAAAAACCCTAGATTATCTTTATTTGTGAAGTCTATCCTTTGTTTTTGTTTAGTTTAATTGATAGAGTTAGATTAGTTAATTAAATTTCAAATTGTGACTTTTTGAATAAAAGTTAAGTAAGTACAATTTTAATACTTAATTTATAGAATTAGATCGTATAGTCCCCTTGGGATCGATATCTGGACTTAAAATCTTATATTACTTGATATAATAGTGTGCACTTGTGTTTAGCTGCTATAGCACAATCAAGTTTTTGGCACCATTATCGAGGACTATTTCTTTCTATTCTTTAGATCAATACTAATACTAAGCTACTTGCTTTTAATTCCTTTTTTTAAAAATTTTATTCTTTCAGTTATTTTTCATTTTTTACTTTGATTTTATTTTTATTTTACTTTAACTGATCATACTATAGAGGGAAACAATGATAACATCGACAATCTTATCCTTGGGCTTATGATACCACAGAGGGCATTGAGAGAGTATGCTATCTCAACTATCGATGGTGTGCAATCTAGTATTCGACGATTAATCGTCATTGCCAATAATTTTGAGATTAAGCCGAATATTATTCAGATGTTGAAATGGACTGTATAGTTCAACGGAGCCCTTAATGATGATCCAAACATGCATATTATAAATTTTTAAAAATTTGTGATATCTTCAAGTACAATGGAGTTCCGACGATGCCATCAGATTGAGACTATTTCCTCTCTCCTTAAGGGACAAAGCCAAGAGTTAGTTGATGTCATTGTTATCAGGATCTATATCGACGTGGGAAGATTTAGCGTAAAAGTTCTTAGCTAAGTTTTTCCCACCAAAAAGGATAGTAAAGATAAGGAATAACATCACCCCACTTAGTCATATTGATGGCGAGTCATTGTATAAGTTATGGGAGTGCTACAAGGACATGTTAAAGAAATTGTCTCATCATGAAGTCTCTAAATGGATATTAGTCCAAACATTCTATAATGGATTAATAGGCCATTTGAGGACTATTGTAGATGCCACTACTAGAGTAGCTATAATGAATAAGTCTACTGATGAGGCTTATAATCTATTGAAATAAAATGACGTCTAACAATTACTAATGACCAACTGAGAGAGTTACACCAAAGAGAGTCACCGATGTTTATGAGATTGATGCATTCAATGCATTAACAGCATAAATTTACTTATTATCCAAAAAAATGTATGCATTGAACACCGTTAAAACCCAACAAGTAACATACGACTTTTGTGGTGATAACTATATGAATTGTGATTTGCATGGAAGCATATTTTGTGGGCAATTTTAACCGATAGCGACCTAAACTACAATTCAACTTCTACAATCCAAGGTGGAGAGATCATTCTAACTTCTCTTAGGGTAACAATCAAGAGGAGTCATTTAGACCATTGAATCCCTTAGGATTTCAGCCACCGTAAAAAAAAAGTCAGCTTTAGAAGATATATTTATACAATATATAAAGTCCAACGATGTCATCCTACAGAATCATTCAGCGTCATTGAAGATTTAGAGGTCCAAATGGGATAACTTGCTGCTGCAATTAATAGGAGACCTCAAGGCACTCTACTAAGCAACTTGAGAAATTGTAAGATCTTACAAGAGAACACATCTACGTCACCACTATCAAGTATAAAGAAGAATAAAGTGCAGCCATATAAACCGCCTATTCCTTTTTCTCAAAGGCTACAGAGGTGTCAAACAAATGCAACAACATTCTAAAGTGTAGAAAAGTGACAACACAATAGAAAATACTAGTAACAAATAGCAGAATTAGCCTATGTACACTATATTACTTAACTATTGCACATTAATATGGTACCACTAAACGCCCAGGAGCTCAAAGACAAGGAGATGATGAATTCTCACATAAAAAAAAGGTGTTAAGGCATAGACAAAAAAAAAAAGAAGTATAGAGAAAAGATGAATGAAGAGAAATGCTTCATCAGTATAAGATTCAAGTCTTTCTGAAGAAGCACGAGGAGAAATAAGAACAAGTTGCTGCCCAAGATCTAATAAAAAAAATGTGAAAGTTGAAAGAGAGGAAGCCTAACAAGCTCACATATAAGAATGCTACCACCATTAACTTTGACCATCCATAAAAGTGGAAAGAACCCTATCAAGCCGACGATGCTAAATCAAACGGAAAAAAAAATTGCATAGTCCATACTCTATGATAATTTAAGCACAAAAGTGGAAAAGAATTTGAAAAAGATAATAAAAGAGGATGGTCGAAATAAAGAAGCGTATAACTTGTATGATTTTGCTCTTGTACTATTGGAGAGTAATTTTATCAATTCATTATTATATTAAATATAGAGAAAGTGTTTGAACTACCATTTGTTGATATAAAATTTTTGTTTTTAATTATCTTAGGTTTGGATCTACGAGTCAATTTCAATCTATAGATCGATGTTTGTACATTTTGACATTTTGATGGTGACCGTTTTTTACATCTCCTAAATTGGTATAGTAAGGATACTTCATTGTTTAAAGACGTTGAATAGGTTCTCTTTAAAAAGAATAAAGACTTGGTATATTTTTAAACCATATAATCACTTATATATATATATATATAAATTTCTTCTAATAGTTAACAATTCTATAATTTTGTGTAAGTTTTGGAGGAACATAGAAAGTTGGTGCTGAGACAACATGAAAAGACTGATGAGTGTCACATAACAATAAATTTTTTACTTCCATCAGGTATATTTAGAGGTAATCTTAAATAAGACCATATTATAAAGTTTAACGTCTAATTCATTGATCCCATAGATGATTTGCATGTTCAACGTGGCTACCCCTTTAAAGCGTGCAGCGTCTAGAACAACAGTATAATTTTAATACTTTTTTATTTATTCACTATTTAATTTTGATGAGTATTACATTGTGAAGACTGATTATAATTACTTTTGTATATTTTAAGTCGAACACGTCATTGCAGTATAACATTCTTGAGAAGAAGATTGATGATCTGCAAGACTAGATGGTAGCTATGAAAGTAGAGTTCATATCTAAGATGGACAAGAACAAAGTAGAGTTCATAACTAGGATGGACAAGAACAAAGTAGAGTTTTTGAATTAAATAAGACTCACGATGCAATACCTCAAGTCATGTAGCATGTTTGAGGATGCAGATTATATAATAATACATTATAGTGTTGTTTAATATTTTTGTACATTCTTTACAACTATATATATATATATATATTAATTGGTGTTGTTTTGTTTTAGTTTACTGTAGAAGGCATCACTTATGATGTTCAGACTCTAATGGCTAGGTATTAGCATCAGTGGTAGCTAGACATATCGTTGAGGATGCAATTAAACATGCAGTCGGACATCTAGTAGGCATGTAGTATGATCAAAGCCTGGCAAGTGTGCAATTTGTACTTGATGCTACTGCACAAGGGATGAGTATGTTTTGGTGCCAATACAAAGAAGCGTGGGTTAAACACACCCCTTACACCAATCCTATTTGAAAGAAGATCATGAGAAAAAGAAATTTAGAACTGCAAGTGAAGGATCCGTGCAATGATTCTCAGGTTGACCTGGATCCACTACAGCCAATAAACTTGGTCGTGCGTTTGTCATTCACTATAAATTGTGAATTATTCACTAGGTGAACTATCATGCGACTAAATTATCATTGTGCTTTATTACTTTGTGATTTGCCTAGGTCGTCAGAAAGGATGTTATAAATTTTGCTACCTCATGTCTACGATAAAATCACTATTGTTTTAACTCTTGTATCAACTCAACTAAAGTGGTAGCATGAAGAGATCTTGCATATTTTGTAATTGCATTAATGCTCTCTATAATATTTGAGGTCATGATGTCATATCTTTTAAATGCATCCATTGATCGAGCCCATTTCTCTATATTAACATCCTCCTCCAAATACTTAGCTGCTTTCGAGACCTTGTATTTACTTAATAATAAATATAAGCTATCACCACCTAGAGCAGGCCTCGTTTATCGCATCTTGTTCATTTATTGTTAAAAGTTAAAAAAGTGATATGCCTTTACAACAACAAATAAGCAGTTAAGAATCTCCATTTTTTTTTATTTTTTCTTCTTTTTTGTTGTTATATTGTATTTTATTACTAAATTCTCCTTTAAATGATAGATGCAAAATTCATGATAGACATTAGGATATATACCCCAAATAGCCTTTCAATATTGGCTTATCAATCAAATACAAAACCTATACCTTAAAAGTCATAAATTATTCCCTGTAATTTGACCATAAATTATGCCAAAAAAATATCATTTTCAGAGTTAACAATCACCTATACCAATAAAAAAATATTGTTGTTTTATCTTTACCTATGGCCATAAATATTGTGCCAAGATATGAAAATTTTAAAAATGTTGCATCACTGTAATCACAGATTGAATGGATGAATGAAAACCTTTGATATACAATTCTAACACTATAAAAAAAAAATTGAAGTTGTTGTTATCATTAATTTCTAAGTGAGTAACCATACTTAGGTTATGTTGTTCTAATACATAGCAATAAGTAGGAAGTAATTTAAATGAATCCTCTAGAACACCTTTTTATTAACCTGCATGCATGCTTTTTAACTTGCCAAACAGTAGAATATGTTAACTCTACACCAAATTCTTCAAGCATATTCACTTGAATTTCTTTCGATCTATAAATTATATTGACAAATGCAAGTTTTTTTAAAAAAATTATTTTACCAATAATACAGCTCTTGACTTGTTAGTGACCATCACATAATTGGTTTAAAACATATGTGTACTCTGCATCTACTCTTCTTATAATGAAGAACTTCCAACCTTCTGTCGACACGGTATATAATCTCCATGTGCATCTCTCATTATCGCATTTCGCCTCTAAATAATTTTTAATAGACCTATAAACTTTGAAATTCCAATTATTCTTAAGTATTAGAATACTTATAACCTCATAATTTTATCTCTACTATCATACAATTTTCACACAAATACATATCCAATTCTAATAAATGATAACCTTATTCGATATATTCAAATTTGATAGTAGTATCAAATGCATAAACTGAAAAGATTTTTTAGCTTGAACCGTATCTTTTCTTACGTATGAATCATACACACCATGTGACTTATAAAGAAAATTATTAGAATCACAACATGATTTGCCTGCCTTCTAATATATCACTCAATTCATTAGTTTTGATTTTATACTCTATATTTTCATTACCATCTTCGTCACCGACGTCATCCCTATTATCATCCCTATTTATTTTACTGTTGTAATACGTGTAAATTAATTCTTCACATAGAGAAAAATAATCATATTTATTTGTAGTATGAGAAATAATCATATTCATTTGTAGTATTATTAAGATTATATTAATCAATTGCTATTACTTATAAACATGAAATGATTAAAACAAACTTATTCATTCGCGTTATTTTCACATAGCCATACAGTGCTGCCAAAAGCACCACTTTAATTGATCGCCTACACTTGAACGTAAGACATTCCCTCCTCCACAATTTAACTCGTCATTCTTTAAAAATAAAAAATAAAAAGATCGACCATCATCGATAGTTCCTACAATATTATGCTCCTTGCTTTTTTTTAAAAAAAAAAAATCTTTTTTCAGAATTAAAACAACAAAAATTTATCAATTCACATAAAAATAGAAACACAAAAATAGAAACAACATTATAATCTACAAGAATATTATAATAATTTAAAACCAGAGAAAAAAATTATATTACATCAACACTGCCAAAGAAAAATTGTGTAAGATTTTTGACAAGCTGGTCATGCAGATGTATTCCACGGAAAATTTCAAAGTTGAAGGAAGAAACCAGGAATAATGCCTTCGCCATTATCCCAGATGTTCACACAGCTTTAGGTTGGGTTTGCTCAAAATCGAAAACCTCAAACATGAGGCGCCGCACATCTGGCTTTCCATACACGGTGTATGCAAGCCCATGAAGGGCTTGTTGAACAGCAGTTGTGGCAGGGTTTCTTAATCGTCTGTTGTGTTCATATGCATCTTGAACTTGTTCAGAGTGTATGATAAAGCGATGCAGATTCTTCTCCCTCAGATACCTTCCACAGAACTTGTTCATAAGAATACGTCGATGCTTCTCCTGTAGCCACTGTCCAGGAGCATCTAGATGCTTCATCAGCAACCTCTCAGCCATTACAAGATCCTAAAGAAACATAAGTGGAAAAAATGAAAATGAGTTTGCACAAAGTACTGTGCTTTCATCTCCTTTTCTTTTCTTTAATGTTCATTTCAACTTGTAGAGGGGAAATGACAAAGTTTCATGATACTTCAAATTGAAAGAACAATGCATTAGTCTTTCTGCTTCACATGCACAAAACATATGCAAGGGAAGTTATGAACCTGGATCTTCTGACCGACATACTCCAGCCGTTCGTAGCAAAACCGAGGATGCTCAAACTTGTATTTTGATGGATGCATGAAACAAAGCTGTAACCCAGTGAAAAATGAAATAGTAATTAGAGAACAAATAGTCAGGTGCATATCTTACATCCCACAAATCCAATAGAATACATATCTTCGGTATAATGGATATTTTGCAATCAAATGAAGTCAGCCTTACATATATGAATAATGATTATGATGCTAGAAATAAATCTAGCTCATTCAAAATTTTATTTTCTGATGATTTAATTCTAGGGAATAAGTTGATCAAGGACACAACTCAACCATTGAATTTTATGAGAAATGAAGTATAAATTAATACTGATGATTGCTATGACCAAATCAGGATTGATCTGCTATAACTTGCTGATCAACTTTCTAATTCTCTCTTTCATCAATACTACATACTCTAGTTCAAAGTAAATTGCACTATATGTCATCATAGCAGAACTGCCAGCACATGCTTTAGGGTCAGAAATCAAGTTATATTACTTGTATTACAAACTCACACAATCACACACATTGATATATGAAATGCTGAAAAAACAAATTACCTGTAGCCCAAGTCCAAGCTCAATACTTCTGGCTTCAGTAATTTCGGGAATTCTATCTTGAATAGCCAAAGGATATCCCAATGTTTGCATAACTTGGGGTCTGCTGTCAAAATCCCACAGATTTCCTCGAAACCGATGCATACCTGGTGGAACACAAGCCCTGAATAGCCTTGGGTGTGCAAAGAGAGCATCTTCAGGTGGCTGTAGAGTAAATAAGAATTAACTGCAGAACTTTTCCAATACAAACAACAATAGTTTCCTCTCTTGTTGATGTAAAATCAAATTGCACCAAAATCTATTGCATCACTATCTAGTATAATAACTCATACATGATCTCATCAACTAGCTTCAAATATTACTGCCCTCTATTTATTTCTGGAACTGCCCTCACTTTTAGATGTAATCTTGTCCAGTATAAATTTTCTGATCACAACCAATAAGATCCCCAGGCACAGGTATGTTAAGTCTGTCAAAGATGGATGCAATATTTTATTTACATTTATTGGCTTTCCAACATATGTACAGTTTCTTTTTCATGCTTTTCATTTTTAACTGAGAATTTATACAGAAATGAAATGAGAACAAATTGAAGCTTGCCTTGTAAGCAGCAACATCTTGCCAACTGAGTTTGTTGCCTTCGAATTCGACAGATACATAATCTACATCTTCAAGTTGTCGTCTTAACTTTGGTTGGCAGTCCTCAGCTTCTGGATCCATCCCAAATACTTCAAAAAGAATGCGATATACCTCTGGAAAACCAAAACACAAATATATGGCTCCAAACAAAGCCCAGAATACAGACCTGAACATCAAAACATAATTTGGTAACCATTATGTTCTATCTGTCAATTGATCATCTTCAGGCTATATCCATATCCATTATGCAAGACATTTTTAATGAAGTTGCAAATTATAATAATGTTCCATGCATTTCGGCATAGGAAGGTGGAGTCTAGAAACTTATAGAACAGTTCTTGGTAGATTGCAGGAGTGAAGAATAATTTATGCCAAGCTTAGCTGTTTCAAGGGAACAAGAAGGTTACAAACAAGCAACATTATAATTGAATTAGAATGTAATAAAACCAAGCAATAAAGATATGAATCACATGCTCTAAATTTGGGTTAAAATGGTCAAAAGACATTAGTCAACAACTTTCATTTTTCCTCCAATTTATCCCAAGCACTATCTATCTTCTATAAAAATTGTGTTTGTATGGAAGTTCACATGGTCAATTCAATAATCTGCCTACTGAGTTTTTGGTCTTCTCAGAGGCAGAAACTCCCAACTCCATCTCATATGAGACGACTCCTCATAACTTTACAAAAACAAGTTTCCTACCTATCAAAGCAAATGTTAATTCATAACAATGTACTCTCCAATAAATTCCTGGCCCACTATTGTATTCTTTGTAACCACCTTGTCAGAGTTTCATAAATCTGGCTGCATTAGGTTTTACTAATTCTAGTGTTTTGCCCTAAAGTTGCAGTTCTCTAGTGAATGATAAAAATTACCCTCAAACCAACTGTTTCAACATTTGATTCTCAGAATTAAATCTTATAATGCAGCAGTTCACAAGAAAATATGAGTTTTAAAAAGCTTGCTATAAAAGTAACTAACACAAGCTTCATTTTGGGAATAGAACATAGAAGGAAGTGCAAAAGTTGATAGACTTGCATGGTTCCCACTTCAGTTGACCTCCTTATCCATCTTTGGGTAGGAAGGGAGAATCTAGAGACAAACAACCAACAAAAACACTCCTAGGATGTGTGCTAATTACAACACATACAAGTACATGATTGGGCAGGTACACACCAAACAAGAAAGAAGCTGAATTTGTATCATGAAGCATCCTGATCCTCCAATTACCGACAGCAGTATCAACTTTGTTGCACCTTGTCAATTATCAACTTTCACCCATATTCACAAAGGGATCAAGGAGCTCTTGACATGAAAATTTTCAGCTGGTATGACAGATTTTAAGTGGCATCATCCTTTTTTTAAACTTGAAGTATACTAGTCATGTTAGACTGATAAGAAATATGTTATGCATATATCAACTGCCAAAAGAAAGAAAAAAGCACGACAGGTAGCAGGAAGTTGTGCCCTTTAGTTTAGAGATTATGAGCTTCAAATAGAAAGCAGTTCATGTTAGTGAGAGACATGAGTAGACTTAGTTGATCTAATATAAGACTAAAATAATTGATAATAACAAAGTAGTAATAGCAAACGCAACATCCACAAGGTGAGAAAGAAGTGAGCAACAAACAGAATAGTGGGAAATGGTGCTTTTTGCTAATTGTTCCCCGGCTTACAACAGCATGACACTGGTGTAAAAAAGCATGTATCATAATGTTTTGAGTCCCAACTTCTCATGGCTTTCAAGATACTGATTTTGACATGCTACATATTTGAGGGTAGAGAACTAAAAGGTAATAGATGTTAAAGATAAAAAGATTATAAAGAAGGGAAAACCTCTTCAACATTGATTTCACATCTGAGAAGCACCCAAATAAGCAAGCCATTTCAGAAGTGGAAATTTCCAGGGTCACTTTTCAGATAAAATATCATACTTGAGCCTAACCAGTACGCAATTCAAGTCAACCCAACCCAATTGATTAAAACCTTATCTATAAGAGTTCTTAAGATAAGCAAGTTTAAATAACCACATTCTTATCAAAGCACAAGCTGAAGCACCACTATTCTACAAGGAGCAGCAAGGCAATTTCTCCAAGTCACAATATCTATTTCATCTTGTACACAGAACACTTTTGTCTGAATCACAACATTTTACAAGGTTCTAATCTCACATTCAGTTACAAGTTCATATAGGAGACCAAAATAATGAACCACTAAATGTTAACCGCACAACAGAAACAGGACATCAAAATGTTATAAAGCATAATATCCACAAAGCAAAATGTGTTAAACCCCAAATGTAAAACAGAAGCAAACTTACTTCACAGGTGGTTCCCGGTCTTTCCTAATCAATTTGTCCATATTATCATAAGGAAACACTAAATTCTGCAAGCTAGCAGCTTTAATCCACTTGGGCAAGTTCCTCTTCCCAATCAACCCAAACACTCTTTCTCTCATCGGAGCCGGCGATTCTCTGGGATACCTCTGCAAGAAATACTCACAAAACGCCAATTCAAGCACAAACTGCCCCAAAAAAACCAGCCTTGAGTGCCCCGACCTTACGTGCCTCGCCTTAGTCCTCTCACAAGATGGATGCTGAAACGCTAAGTACAACAAAGTATCAAAATGCTTAGCCGGATTATCATCTCCAAGTTGATCAGACTGCTCTAAAGAGTACCCCAAAGCTTGCTTCGCCTCAAGCAAGTACTCGTCAATCCACGTTTTATCCGCATTGTTAAGACGCGAAGAAGGCAAGCAAGAACTCAACAAAGGGAACGACTTTAAAGACAATTGCGGGCTTTTTAAAAACCTATCAGCTAATTTCTTGTCATCAAGTGGTGGTCTTAATATAAACTTCTTTGGGGGAACTTTTTTCTTTGGTGATGTCACTTTTTTTCGTTCTGCTAGCTCTTTGAGAAGCCTTTGGGGGCTGTTTTGGGGCAAGGCTTTTTGTGGGTCTAGTGCTACAGCCAAAATACGAAGCTTTTGCGAGGTGGGTTTGAGTGTTTTTAGTGAACTTTGAATAGGAAATGGGGAGATTGAAGAAGAGAAAGAGATGTTATCAGATATAAGAGATGTTGTAAAAGAAGAAGAGAGCTCCATATTCAGAGAGTAATAATAAATAAAAAAGATATGAAGTGGTTTTCATGGGAATATTAACGAAGGAAATGAAGCTTTTTTTGTGAATTTGTACATGAGTTTTGTTGTTGACATTGATAGAAGGTTTTGTGTTGTGTTAATGGGGTTTTTTGGGCTGTTGAAACTTGCTTCAAAGTGGAATTGTTTTGTTGTTGGTTGGATAAGGGTGAAGTGAACTGAACCAAGAAGCGTGGCGGATCAGCGCCAAACGTAGCTCCGGCTGTCAGATATTTCACCGAGATGCTGTCGTTTTAGCCGGTGAAATCTGGAATCTGTGGCTTTAAAACGCAATAGGAAAGGTCTTATGAAGGTTTCATATGGGCCTGGAGGGCTAGTTCAATGAAGGCCCATATTATCATCTTCTTAAACTGACGGGCCGAACGTGGCCCATTGGCTCGAAATAAATCCTTGGTAGGGCTTAAAATATTGGGCCACTTTCAACGGCCTTATGGATCTGAGATCTGGACCGGATATCAGATTTTTCTTTACCGTATCGCACCAGTCTTGCGAAAATTCAACTGGGCCACGCAACTTGCAATTCTGTCTATCGTTTCGTTGAAATAGACAAGACGACAGCATTTCACGGGGTTGGTCAGGGAATTTGTCTTCATGTCGTTTCTTCAATTTACAATTACAAATTATTCTTTGTACAAACTATATGCTTTTTTCTGTGCTCCATTAAACTGAACATGTGTTTGCTCCAATGAGATTTGATTGTTGATTTGATTTCTGTCTATATTATGTGTGGGTGATAAAACAACATCAGATCAAAAGACAGATATGACTTGTGAGTTGAAAGACGAGAGAAACTACTGCTATTTTTATTTTGTTTAGGCCAGACAAAATTAAAGAAACGAGTGTTTCATTATATGACCTTTTCATTTGGTTCAAATGGGCATCTTAATTCTCACTATTTTGGAGAATTGAGAGTGTGAACATAACGGGCTAATGTAAGAACAATGCAATTACCAGAATTTACTAATTAGAAAAGTCCCCTCAATAAAATTTCCTTAGCCAAATTTTAGCTTGATTAAATGGCTTTACTTCACTATTTGTTTTCAACAGGTTTGACTCCGGAGTGTCAAACTTTCATTGATCAATCATCAATCGCTGATTCATCTTTGCATATCTATTACTCGTACTGATGCTTCAAAATCCGTCACTGCTGGTTTATTTTACAAGTCTTTCTTAACACTTAATTTGCATTTGGATTACCTTTATTCAGGAGGCAGCTAATTTCCAGCGCCTATGTTATTAGAACATAAGCTGTAGCAGGTAAGTTTTTCTTCGGAGTCAATCACAGAATTGAATTTTCTTTCTCAGTGGTAAAGTTATGAACAATTCACTTATACCAATATGAAGGGGACAATCTTTTTGTGGTCTAGCTTGGCATGTTTCATTTTGGGGTAACTTCACCATGCATGTTTTTGTGACTGAAACTTCTTTCAAGCATCTTCACAACTAAGTAAAGGAGACAGAACAAATGACAAGTCCCTGAGTAGATAGTACCCACGATTATGTTGGCTTGGTAACGCTCCTCATTTTGGAGGATTTTGATATGGAGAGGATCCTATAAGACGATTTCTTATTTAAACAAAATTTGTAATAAATTGTAAGTATTGATGCTACTAATTTTACATTTCAATTTATTTCATACCTATAATAACTATTCCTACGTAATTAACGAAACCTCTTAGAAGGAATATTATGTCTAGGACAATGACGAAATTTGCTTTGATTGTAGGCCATGTAGTATTTGTCACTTTATCACCATCTACTAATATCTAAGCTAGGTGTGCAAAGAAGTGGAAACATCTCGAAGGGAATCAAATTTATTTCTTCGTTCTGGTCTTATGCTTTTAGAACCTTTCACATGCTGCTCTTAGTGTTTTTTTCTATGCTGGTGTCGCCATTATATTTTCAAAGTTACCTAACATTCTTGTATTCTATGTATGTAAATGTTTGGCTAGTTAGAATGGTTGTCGCCTTTGTTAAAATTTTTAAGATGTATTCTAAAAATCTTTTAAGCGCTTTATTAAAGATTTTCACTTATAAGTAACCAATTTTTTTTTTAAAAAAAAAATCAACCAATTAAAAAAATGAACAATCATAAATACAAGAAAACACAAACAATGTACATAGTTTGAAAATAATTGCCTACGTTCACGATAAATTATAGAATCTTAATTTGTTTTATTTAATTCACAAAAACTTCTCATAAGAGATTATAAAGAATCTTCAATAATTCAGAGTTTTCAAGAACTTATACTGTATTATCTTGTGCACTCAAAGTACTGTGCTATCTAAACTCTTTATTATCTCTTTTGTTAATATTTGATTAATCTAAAAAGTTTACAAGGGTTTATATAAACTTTAAAAACTCTTTAAATTTTTTTAACTTAATTGGAATAAGAGTCTGCATATTTAAAAATTTTAAAATTGACTTAAACTAATTAAGTTATCTTAAAAATAGAAATCGTAAAACCTGAGCGTGGCAGTGCTGCTATGATTTTGTGCTACCACCGTGGTACTGAGTAGTCAATACTGTGGTGCCCATGCTTCAGAAATGTATCTACTTATGCTTTCATACCTTTTCTCGCTTCTAGTTCTTCGTTTTCGTCATTTTCTTGTATGTGTAACGCATACTTAATTACATGTCATCTCTCTGTTAATTTTTAATTTAAAATTATATTTAAACACAATTTAAAATTATTAATTTAAAATTATATTTAAACACAATTTTAAATTATTAATTTCAACGCATTGCTATGCAGTTTTCACTTTTTCGTCTTCAAATCTTTTAGTTTTTTCAAATTTTTACAGTGTAAGTGTTTCTGCATAATTATTTTTCATTAAATGCTTTAAAAAAAAACATTTGTGTGGCTGAGATTGCTTGAAATGCCAAACTAATCTATAGCCAGGTAGCCAAAATCTTTGATGCAAGTATAACTGGGTACTCTGATTGATGGGGCTAAAAAGACTTTTTCTCTGCATTATTGGATTGGGACCCAACGCAACGATGAGATGTGAAAATTGAGATCATACTATGGATTAAGATCAACTGAGAAATTTCCTGTCTTATGAACAATTAATTTTGGTATTAAAGGACTCAGAAATTGAAAGATGTGAAGGGACATCACCAAGGATGCCTTAGATGTTTAGAAGAGCTTTTGTTTTCATTAACTTGAGGATCATCCTTTACTGCAGAGAAAATAACCATAGTGGCACAACCATTTTTGCAACTGTATGTACGTATAAAGATAGTATAAACTATGAAGGGAATACCATTATATGCTGCCCCAATAAAAAGCATTTTACAAAAGTAATTGTAGAGAGAAGACAGACTCACGTTTCCCTTCACATAGCATTTGAAAGTTACTTGCTCACATGTCTTAACTCTTCCAAACAACACAGACAGGACAAGCTCATCCATCTCTCTATTTCTTTCTCTTTCTCTTTCATGAATTAGCTTTTTCTTTCTTACTTTTGCTAAACAAGATTGAATATTCTACACCACCACATTGGTGCATGCTAATAAATATGTATAAGAAGGACAAACAAGCACTTAGTGGAATTCAAATGCATTTTCCTTTCTTTTTTTTTTTAAAAGCGAGAACATGAAACAAGCTAAGCTCAACATGATGTTCTTTTATATCAATAATTAGTAGTTTTCTTTGGCAATTATAACAACCCATCTTTCTTATAATTATGATTCCCATGAACCTCAAGGATCACTGAATGTAGCCAACTTGAGCAAGTTGATTTTCCTATCTTCATTTAGTTGTTACGTTTTGGGAGTTGGAAAATTTAGTATTTAGTACGCAATGCAAATCCCACTGGACGGAAGATGTATACTTTTGTGGACGGGAAAGTTTGCCACGTGGAAACTCCTACCTTTAGCTGCCACTCGACACGCAACTATCCGTACACCACACACTATTATCTACATCTTTTTGCTTTTATTCATCCATCCAACTAAACTAATGCCCACAATGCCACTCATTTTCAATGTTTGACACCTCATGCAACATTTTTTCCTGCTGGAAAACGGACCCAGTTCGGTAATTCATCAAGGTGATGATTGTTTGAGGCTGAAACTGGATAATAAAGTTGATTAGGGAACTGAGAGCTTGTGCTTGAGCATTTTACTCTCATCATTATTGAATGCTTCTTCAGTTCAGGTTTTTATAAAACATTTTGAACAGGGTCAAAAAGAAACATTTTGAATAGGACTTGCATCCTCCAAGCCTAGACCATCTATAGGAACTGCAGCTAAATTGTTCTCTTCTTGGTCTTTATTATATATCTATTAGATATCTGATGAAGAAATGAGCATGACAAAGATCCTTCAATCCTTGCCATGGTGGAGGTTTATCGGGAGAAAGTTGTGAATATGATTAATAAGAAGAAGGAGCTTCTTGACACTGCCATGAAGAGAACTAGTGAATGGTTTGCCTCGCATATATATATATGTGTGTGTGTGTGTGTGTGTGTTTTTGTTTTTAAATCTAATTTACATGAGCAAGTTTTATCTCGAGACAGTTTAAACTCTTTGCTTTCATGTTCTAAAATTTAGTGCTTGTTTCAAAATAGAAAAGATGATATTCAAGATGGTATCTTTTCTTTTCAGGATTTTCTCCCAGGAGATTCCTAGTGATGTCACTGTTCATGTAGGAGGAGCTTCCTTTTCATTACACAAGGTAAAATTTGTTATTGAAGCTCTTGTTTTCCTGTTTCAAGTATCCTTTTATCGTCCAGAGTAATGATAAGATGACCTATTAGAGACTCAAGTATATCCATTGTACATAGTCAGGGAACAATTGATGATAATTTCCACTCAAGTAAATCCATCTTCATCTATGTTTACCAAGTATCTAAAAATCGATGCAATATTATAGAAAAGTAACACAAATCTAATATCCTATTATATTCTTTATCATTGTATATATTTCTAATTTTATTTCCTATATTAATTGCAGTTTCCATTAGTCTCAAAATGTGGATACATAAGGAAACTGGTGTCTGAATCTACTGAAGCTGATCTTTCTGTCATTGAAATCCCTGATATTCCGGGTGGATCAGAAGCATTTGAACTTGCAGCAAAATTCTGTTATGGAATTAACTTTGAGATTAGCACAGAAAACATTGCCCTGATAAGATGTGCGGCAGAGTATCTTGAGATGACTGAGGACTATGCAGTTGGAAACTTAGTGGGAAGAGCTGAAGCCTACTTGAATGAAGTAGCACTTATGAGTCTGTCAGGGGCGGTCACTGTATTAAAAATGTCGGAGAGCCTGCTTCCAATTGCTGAGAAAGTAAAATTGGTCGGCCGATGCATAGATGCAATTGCATACATAGCCTGCAAGGATAACCACTTTTCGGGTTCTGGTAGGGCTGAGAGTGTTACTGAGGGTGCAATTTCTACCATGGTGTCTCATCCAAAGACTATTGTTGACTGGTGGGCAGAAGATTTAACTGTTCTCAGGATCAATATCTTCCAACGAGTTCTGATAGCAATGATGGCCAGAGGATTTAAGCAATATGCTCTAGGTCCTGTACTTATGCTCTATTCACAGAAATCTCTACGAGGTTTGGTGAGATCTCAACCCAGACATTAATTTGTTCTAGTCTCTTTTAACTTTTGTGTAACTAGGTATTCTTTTCTTGTGCAGGAAGTATTTGGAAAGGGGAGGAAGAAATTTGAGCCAGAACAAGAACATGAGAAGAGGGTTGTTTTAGAAACAATAGTGAGCCTTCTGCCAAAGGAAAAGAATGCAATGTCTGTTAGCTTTCTCTCTGTGCTGCTTAGAGCAGCAATATATCTTGAGACAACTGTTGCGTGCCGTCTTGATTTGGAGAAGAGAATAGCATTGCATTTAGGACAGGCAGTTTTGGATGATCTCTTAATTCCTGCTTATTCTTTTACTGGGGATACATTGTTTGATGTAGATACTGTGCAGCGGATCATGATGAATTACCTTGAATATGAAGTGGATGGGAACCGTTTGAGCTATACTGCTGATGATCAATTTGTTTCTCCTCCAGTAAGTGACATGGAACGGGTTGGGAAGCTAATGGAGAACTACCTTGCTGAAATAGCCTCTGATCGAAACTTATCTGTGGCAAAATTCATTAATCTTGCTGAACTTATTCCAGAGCAATCAAAAATAACAGAAGATGGGATGTATAGAGCCGTAGATATCTACCTCAAGGTGATCTATTACTAATTCTTTTCATTTCTTGCATCGAATTAAATATTTTGACACACTATCATGATCTACTGATTTTTCTTTATCAATTTCATTAGAGTAGTACTAAGTTTTTCAAATACATTAAAAAAAAAGAGAGAGAGAATTTCTTTTTGATGAACTAGTAATATTGTTGATGACATATGAAAGTAAAACCTTAATTAGCAGATCACATCTTATTTATTACTTTAATAGAAGTTTTCATTTGATGCACCTATTGCTTTACAATTCATAGGCTCATCCTACTCTAAGTGACATGGAGAGGAAAAAGGTCTGCAGCTTGATGGACTGTCAGAAGCTCTCCAGGGAGGCTTGTGCTCACGCTGCTCAAAATGACAGGCTGCCTGCTCAGACCGTAGTTCAAGTGCTTTACTATGAGCAACAACGCATTAGAGATGTCATGAATGGCAATCTCATGGGTGCAGATTCCCCTGCTGTTCCTTCTAAAGTAAATTTATACTCCACTGATATCCACTCAGTATCGGATGAGCTCTCTAGTTTACGCAGAGAAAATGAGGACCTGCAAATTGAGTTATTGAAGATGAAAATGAAACTAAAAGAAATTGAGAAGTCATCTACTAAATCAGCAGCAGGCAGTCCGGTGGCAAACAGCCCACTATCTGCTGATAAACCTCCTTTGCCTAGAAAATCATTCATGAACTCTGTCACCAAAAAACTTGGGCGGCTTTATCCTTTTGTTCGTGCAGATGGAGTTTCACCTTCCAATCCCAGAAGTCGAATGAAACCTAACAAAGACCGGCGACATTCAATATCTTGAGATTGGTTTGTTTCTACTCTTATCAGGTCTGCACGTAGAGTACAGTGTCATTGTTGATATGTCTTCAAGACTCGAGAAGACAAGGAGTTTTCTGTATGTTTAATTTTCCCTCCTAATATCTATCGGTCTTGTGTGATATCACTGTAAATAACAGTGTTAAGATGTTGCTATAAGACACATTATGCAAATGAGGTGGTATCATATGCTGCATATTCACTTGAGAGTTATGTTTCTGTCCAGCTAAAACTGATAGCTTAACAAATCACAGTTCTGGGTTCTTGTTGGAATGGAAATCTTTGAGTTGATCGTAAGTATATGCCTGAATGTTTCTTGTAAATTGGGTTAGATAGATCAGTTGTCATATGATTTCTCCTAAGTGTTGGCAACAACAGGAAAATGGTTTTATTATTGTTGTCACAACCATACTCTTTCTGACAAAGAATGTTATTAAATCAGAATGGCATCTTGTTTCTTCTGTTAGTGAAGTATGTACACCTGAAAGTCTGAGAGAGTCAGAAACTACAGTCTTATAGTAAAATTGCAAGTTATCTCAAGCTAAAACAGCTCTCAGGATGTAAAGCTTTGGCTTGACAGTTTCCCTTTTGCTTGCCAGTAATGAATTTGCAGCTTTCTTCCAAAAAAAAAAAAAAACACAGCTATTGGCCCCTTTAATGAATGAAGTATGGCATTAAGTGGGATCCATCCATAACCAAGTTATTGAGTCCTTTCAGATGAAGAGCTTTTGAAAGAAAAAGTAAGAATAACTCGAAGGGACAGGCTAGCATCTATAGCGCATGTTGTTGTCTGACGCAGATCATCATTGAACCTAAAAGATGGTGCCATTTGAGTATCATAAGGACCTTCAACTTTCTCAAGTTTGGCATAGTTCTTTATTAAGGACGGGCATTAAAAATTTGAAGTGGTTGCCTATTGTTCATTTTGTGGCAGGCAGGAAAAAATATGAACTCTTCTACTTCTTGTTGTTAGGGCCACTTTTCTACTTCTGGGGGAAATATATAGAAAACTGAAGGGAGTAGGTTGATTTTTGAGCCATTAAATCATGTATTGTTTAATGGAAGTTTAACTAACTACTTGGATTTGTCCAACCTACTTTGATCAATAATGGTATTTATTCTAATTCCTTACAAAGAAAATAAAAATGGTAAAGGTTTTCAGTAGAAACTATCTAGCACAGGGCCTGAATATGTACATATTAAAAGGTTCCTTTTCTCTGGAAGTTCAAAAATCTGCAGTCAAAAGGCAGAGAGAACATATTGATCCAGCTTTTGAAAGTAAATTCCCTTGTCTTAACTGCTGCAGATATAGGCTTAAAGCCAAAACATGTGAATCTTTGTCTATCTGATTCTCTGTTTTGATCCAGAAATTTGTCCCAAAAAAGCATTGACAACAACTTAAACATTGATAAAGATTCAGTAAAATCTTATCTGGCTAATACGAGAGTTTCTATACATTGAGAACTAAGCCCTTTTGGAAAAATTTAATAGTCTTGATGAGGTTAATGTTTCTGTTAGACAAGTAAAACAACTACCAAATCTATCAAAATCTAAGAGAAGGAATAAAGTCGATGAGATTGTACTTGTGTCTTCTAAAGTGGGACTAAGAGGAGGTATTGCTTGACATTATAATTAGAGGAAAAAAAAGAGAATATTTTTGTATGTGTGTCAACTAAACCTCAGTATTTTCCACAGATTTGACAATGATGATGATGATGATCTAAGATTATGGACATTGATCGGAAATCACAATGAAATATTTAGTTAATATGTAATTATAATGGGTTTTTGCAAGCCACAGACACAAGAAAATTTTTACATAAAGACTCCATAACCCATTATACTAGAAACTAAGCACAAAAACATCAATTAATCATAGCTTCAGTCGACAGGAACCAGCCTAAAATGTTCTCGTATCGACTTGGAATGTTCTTTTTCAAGTCATGTTGAGGCTCAAAATTTGCAATAGCCAAGGAGGCTGCTGGTGATCTAATCTCTCTTTCTGACTCAATTTTTCTTCATTGTTTACACTGTTTTTCCTTCCACTTTGGTACCCCAATTGTGTCTCAGGAACCTGATGAACAAGCCCCAGTTCACAGCCTGTTAATGCTTCTCTTGCTCTAATATTATTTGTCCTGTTTATATGGCTGGACCCCGTGGAAGAAGAAGAGAAGCTTGGTCCTGAATCACGAGAATTTCGAGGCGTCTCTGGTTTCTTTCTTCTGGGGTAATTTGTGGGTCCCAATGTCAGCTCAATCTCACTTTCATCTATAATTTCTACCATTCCATCCCCATTTGATTCTGCAATGAGCTTGTCCGCAGGCTGCTCCAGGTCAAGTTTCATGCTCGGGCTGTGTTGTGTATTAATATGTTGATTAGCCTGCTTGAAACTAATTCCACTATTTGAGTTCCAAAGTTCTTGGCTCCGTCCATTAGGCCCGCTGCTTTCAATATTCTTCATCAATAACTTCTGAATTCGATATAGACGATGAAGTTCATATACCTATTATATCAATTTCAAGCTCAGAATCATAGTCATGTTCCATTTCAGGATAGAAATTACTCAACAGAAATTAAACCCAGAATACGGTACCTGCTCTTTGAATGTTTCTTCATGCTTTAAGATGGCCATCCTCATGAATTCCTTATCATATGGCTTAAGAAGCTTCTCCATTGAAGCTTGATATCTAAAAATATACAATTAAGTGAAGATATTTAAGTCGAATCCTTCCTTAACAAGAACTTGTGCTCAAAAATGAATCTTCCTCGTATATCCAGTAACCATTCCAGCACTCCTTTTTACCTGTAAATGACAAATTACAGAGATTCAATAAGTATCTTCAGTACTCAAAGAAGTAATAAAAAGTGAAGAACCAACAAAAGATCTTGATTGATGGACTGTCTTAATGTGCTGTTATTAACATAAACTGCTTTTCGTATGATTTTGTCTGTTTGTTTAGTTTGCTTTCCATCCAATTCAGTCATTTTGGGCCACAACATTCACTACTGCACACAAAAATATCTTCCAATATGCTCTGGGGCATGATGTTATCCGTGCATTATATGCTCATCTCATGTGTATGTGTCTACTTCGACCCTTTATCTTACTTGTTAAGAAGTTAAGTAACGTAAGCAAATAACTTGGAAACAAGGACCACCGAGTCGTTTTCAAAGAACCGCTGTAACAAGCCATTCAATTTGAACGACAAGTCGTTTATTCAGGTATCGGCAGGGTACAAGAAGTTGACCAGCAGATGACCACCGTTCACTTAAAAGATTGGCGGATGACAGAATGTTCAATGTGACTAAACGATTTATTTTCACTATGACATACTTGTAGCAGTAAGAAACAATGTATATGCCTTTTTGTGTTGATTTTGAATGCCTTAAATTTAAAGCATGAACTTGCCTTCTCATCTATGCAATTACATAGCAACATAGAAAGAGCAACAAAACAATTTAACCAGAAATAGTGAAGGATCAATATCCTGAGACCTGTTTTGGTGCTATAATATAGACCTATCTTTTCTGTGTTAAAGAACTGTTCATGAAATCAGATACGAAATCATTGTCTCAAAAGATTTAACCTTTGAATATATCAACTTATTCCGATTTTTCATATTTGTTTGTAGCATTAAAATATATTTCTAGTTCTTTATCATTCAATCATATTAAACTACAGTACATAAGTAATTATATACATTACATACGTATATTCATTTCCATTATTATATATGATGAAAGAAATTGTTTCTGAGATGCAGATCACTTCACAAGAAATGGAACCCATATTCATAAAAATCATGCAATTATCAAAATAGTGATATATAATCATTTTTGCTGAGTACTAGTCTCATGAAAGGAACTGCAAATGTCACTTCCCTTTCAGATCAACACAGGGAAATTTAGAAAAAAAGTTAAAAAACACAAGTTGCTTGCAAACAAGAATCAGTATTATCAGAAGCAGAATGTGACAAGAATATATAGATAAGAATCTTCTGACCTGTTAGAATTTCCAAGAGCTGATGAGAAGATCACAAACTGTATGCTAGCTGTTCAGAGGGATGAAATTGGAAAAGAAGCAAAAGCAAAAAAGAAAAACTTTCAAGACAAAGTAAACAAGCAGCTGATGAGCTTCTCTCTTTGCACCTCGGCTTCAACTAGAGCTAGCTAAGCTTTAGCGTTGCTAATTGTTGGAGAAAGACCTTCTTGCAGTACTGGTACTACTCATATTCTTCGTCAGTATATAATAACCGCAGAAGATGGAATATTATAAAAAATAACTACTGATGAGAAGAATTTAAGATTCTCTCTTTCACACAGAAACCGAAGTAGTGTTGTTGCATCTGGGGTTTGAGGCATGCCAAACAAATCCCAGTGCCTTAGCCAATTCCACTCAACTTCTGTGAGAGAGATGCCCCAGACAGGGCCAGCAGTGCAGTAATAATAATAATAATAATGTGGTTTCATTCATCATAGATCACAATACATTAACATTTAACAATCAGGCATAATATATATATATATAAGTCTTGAGGATCTAAATTTATAATAATTGTTGAGAATCACAAGGCCTTACATTGCCCCCGGACAATCATCAAATGAACAGCTTAGTTTAGGGTGGTAATAAAACAAATTTAGGACGGAAATTTTTAAATTTCTATCTATATTTATTTTAAAAATATTAAATTATTTTAATATTTATTATAGATTTTAAATTTTATTATCAGACTCATTTTAATAAATATGTACTTTTTATTAAATCTGCAATGAATTATTTATACATTTTAAATGGCTATAAATTAATATAACAAAAAATATAAAAGTATAACATTAATTTAAAAAATTCATAAAATATAGTAATCAAAATCATATCACAAATTTAAATTTAATAAAAATCTTGTCATCAAAATTAAACTCATTTTCAAGTTAAAATAATTAAAAGTAATTTATAAATAGTTAACCCAAACTAGAAAATATAATTAAAAAGCAACTCAATTAAACAAAAATTATTTTTCTTAAGTTTGATTCAAAATTTAAGAACACGTCTTATAAATGAATTTATATTGGCATATTAAAATTTTAAGATAAGCTAATTTATTAATTAGTTAAACTAATAACATATTAAACATTAAAAGAGTAAATAAAATAAAATAAAATGGCTATAAATATCTATTATGTGAAAATAAATTAATTAATTAATTAAACGAAAAGATCAACACATCTCTCTTTAAAAATTCATAAAATTTATTTAAATAATATAATGTAAGTGAGATAAAGATTAAAGAAAAATCAAAACATGTCATTTATAAACATTTAAAAAGTGTAAACCAATAATTTTGTGAGAATAAAAAATAAATAATAATAAAATTGAGAGATAATATTTATATAATAAGTGAGTTAAAAATAATTGGTAAATTAAAAAAGAGATAAAAATTATTATTTTAAACTACAACTAAAATAATATTATTTAATTTTCTCTTTAAAAAAAACTTATAAAATATAAATATTTGTAGATTCTAATACATATTTGCGAGATATTTTATTAAAACTATATTCATCTCAAATTCATTACAAATTTTAACTTTATATATTAAACTTATCTTAAACTTATTTTAAACCCTCTAAATCTTTTTAAAAATGAATTTTAACCGACTTACAAATTTATGTATTATTTTACCATCCCTAAATTAGGTAAACATGCACTTAAGAATTATTATATCACAAGTAATAGTTGTCTCAATTAATTTCCTGGTCCACCATTAATATAGTGAAGGCACTTAAGGTGGCATCTCCATCTCCTGGCCCCGCCGACAAATAGATCTCCACCGTACGTTATAATATATGGGTATCTCTTGAATCAGTCCAAATTCCAAAAGCTAAAAGACTAAACTCATGATCAGATTTAAGATTTCAAATCAAAACTATTTGCAGAAACTTTGAAACTACTCCAATTATTATATTTTGTATATATACACACATATAAATATATATAGAGAGAGAGAGATGTATATTATTTGAAATTCTTGTTATTTGTGTTAGCTTGTGATCTAATACATTTCTCAACAAGATTTAACCACACCAAATAGATTAAAATAATATATTTATATTTATATACATGGAAAAAATGTATTACTTTTTAATCTGCGTATAAATTTTTCCAAAGGCAAAAGCGGTTCTATTTTATCTATGCAGTGAAGTATAATTAATTGGATGGGGTCTCTCATCTCTTGATGTTGGATCTTTATTAACCATGTAAGGCTAGAGAAGAGCCGACACAATGATTAAGGACGTTAATTGGCCATGTGAGTGGGAGTGATAGTGGACCCAGATCAGACGGTACGCATTAAATGTACTTGTATAAACTTACACTAAATATACATACGACTAGGAATATACGGCATACGGTTGGATATTTTATTGGGCCAAAACAAAAAAAAATAAAAAATGTAAAGAGTTAAATAAAAGCTCTTTGTCGTTGTTATGTTGTAGCTGTACAGGGTGGGTACAGAGACAGATTGGAACTAGATGATGATCCTATTTCAAGATCAAAGCATTTCGCTTTGAAGTCTATTACATTTCAAGTAAAATCCATGTCGGCTCATCTTATCAAGAAAAGAGTGCATGATCACATGCTTCTTAGGTTCTTGTGTAGAAATTAAGATTTGTGAGAAGAATCTAAAATAACGCAAAGATTATGCAATTGCAAGAATATGAAGTGAAACAATAGGAAAAAAAAAAAGTGGGGGAGATGGATAGTGACATGGAAGCACGCGTTGCCGGTGTGGGGAGGTGCAGCCGTATGGGGCGGTGGGTCCAATGGGGTTGTGCTAGAAAAAGGCCCAGCCAGAGCCACGGCCTCGCGCTGTCGTTTGGTCCCACCGTTCCCTTTGAAAAAGAAATTATTTAAAAATTGGAAAAAAAAAAAAAACACAAATCTCGATCGTTTTAATTTGTTCAAAGCATGTATGTTTCTCGCAACTCGCGAAGCAATGCCTGTACTGTAAGAATTTCAGAACTTGAACATAGGCTTAGTAGGGGAATCTGGTTGCTCCTGCAGTGCAGCTATAGCCTACATCTATTTATGCATCTTTGAGCAACTCAATGAGCACGCACGAAATTTCATATTTATAATCTTAATCTATGCTCTTATATACATTATACCACTTCTATATTCCTACGTATATAATGATGTGTATCCATCATAAACGTTTCGACTTTCAATATAACTCCTCATCAATTTTCTTTGAAGCTTCCGGGAACAATAAAGAAGGTCTTTAAAATTACATGTATATATAACATGCATCAATTATCGTTTAAAGGTCAGATTAATCCTTTATTAAGATATGATATTAAATAATTAGATCCTTGCATGTGGACATGGATCACACGTCTTAAACGCATAATAAATGGAGAGACTAATTGACTTCCCATTATTCTATATATCGATAACTTCGGAGATACCATTTTCAAAAATAGACATAATAACAATTTAAGATTGCTTGATTGGTAGTTTAAAATATCTTTTTAATTAAATTAGATTTTAATACAATGTCATTTTATATGGAAACAGTAACAAGTCTTTTTTTAATCACTTATTCACTTACATATTAAATTAATTCTAAAATTACTCACAAGCACGTTCATTTGTTTTGCAATTTTCTTTTTCAAATATGAAGAACTGTATTCAAATTAAATAAAATAGACCCAAAAACCCTTTTCAACCTTCTCGTACATTGAAAATGTTACATAATTAATTATATATAAAAGTTCAAAAAAAAAAAATTAATGCTAGGCTTACTCGCAGTTTTATATTAATGTTTAGGTTCTTTTTCTTTATGGAAAACAGTGGCGTTTTACATCTAAACACAATGCAGCATGTCCAAACATGGAAGCTTTTGAAGTGAGTTTGCTCCTTGTCCACATTATTGTGACCATGTGAGGGAGGCTTTAATGAAATCTTGACACAATGAAAAAAAAATGGTGGAGCAGCACGACTGGAGTATATATCCAAGAACGGTTAGGCAGAGCCTTCTGTACTTTGGAGTTTATGGAGCTCTTTCGGGTTATCAAAGTAAAAAACTTGGACTATTGGGGATCGGACCACCGTCCCATTTTGATCGAGCTAGAGTGTCATATGACAGAAACAAATTATGGGGTTTCAAGTAGACAAAAAATCAGATTCCACTTTGACGAGGCATGGGCAGACGAAGAAGGGTGTGAAGAAATTATCCAGGCTGGTTGGCATGGCATTAAGGCTGACATATAGGTGACTCAAGCAAATCTCACTCACCTAGGGGTGAATCTCCAAAAATGGAATGTGAACAACTTTAGGTGGCTCTCATTGGCAATTCAAAAGAAGCGCAAGCTGTTGGCAACTCTTAATTTTAAACATGTTGCTTCAGCGTAGCCATTAAGTCGCTAAGTCGAAAAGGAGCTTATGCCTTGTTATATATGCTACGGAGAATTATAAGTTGAAATAATATTTTAATTAAAATTAAAAATTAAAAAAATAAATGATATATAAATTTTATATGAAATTTTTTTAAATAAATTGAGGTAAATATTATAGGGTAAGTATAAAAAAAATTTATTATAAAAATAGAATTACAATCTTTTTCTAATTGGAAGGAGAGAATAATTTTCATCCTTTCTTAAAATTAGAAGATACACATCAACCTCACATTTCTCTCATAATAAATAATGAAAAACTAAATATAATGAAATATGAGATTGAATTAAATTATAAAAGATTATAGATGATAGAATGATTATGGGATTTTTGGAATGATGGAGAGATGTCTCTATTTATACGAAGCCAAAGCATCCATTTTAATTGTCAATTACCATTAACCTCTTACTTCACTTATTTCTTCTTTCCAACTTTATCTACCAATAACTACCAATCAACTACCAACATTTCTCCCACTTGGAGATTTCATTAGAATAATCACATCTTCACATTCTTTCACTTACACTTGCCATCTCCATGCTGCTTACATTTTTGCCAAGCCATATGGGGATCTACACCATATTAACTTATCAATATTGATTGGTTTGATTAATGCATCTATTAGGTTCTCTTTGGTGTGAATCTTCTTCATATCCACATTTCTACTTTCTACCACTTTACGAACAAAGTGATGTTGAACTCTTATGTGCTTTGTTCTAGAATAAAAAGCTGAATTTTTTACAATATTCAAGGTACTCTGACTATCACAATACAAGGGAATCTTCTTTTGATTATGCCTAAGCTCTTCCAAGAGTCTTTTTTATCCAAATTGCTTCTTTATAAGCTTCTGTAGCTGCCATATACTCAACTTTTGTTATTAATAGAGCCATCACAGTTTGACGTTTAGAGACCCAGCTAATAGCTCCTCCTGCAATTGTAAACACATAGCCTGCGGTGAATTTTCTTTTATCAAGATCACCTACAAAATTTGAATCAACATATCCCCTGACAGTGGATTCTGATCCTCCATAACATAATGCAGCATCTGAGGTACCTTTAATATATCTCAAGATCCTCTTAATAATACTCTAATACTCTTTATCAGGATTGCTTATCTACTAACCACTCCCACTACTTGTGCAATGTCTAGTCTTGTACAAATCATAACAAACATTAAGCTTCCTACTACTGATGCATACAATACTCGAGACATCTCCTTCCTCTTAACTTCATTGCTAGGACACATACTTGAGGATAACTTGAAATTACTAAGAAGTGGGATAAAAATTGGCTTACAATCTTGCATATTGAAACGTCGCAAGATCTTCTTCAATTAGATCTTTTATGATAGTCAAATGTTCCTATTACTTCTGTTTCAGTGAATTTGCATCCCTAGAATCTTGTTTGTTGGTCCCAAGTTCTTTATGTCAAATTTCCTTGCCATTTGAGCCTTTAACTCTGTTACTTGATCTTTGTTGGAGCATATTACTAATATGTTATCAACATACAACAAGGTAATGAACTTATTATCACCAAACCTCTTGAAATATGCACAATGGTCTGCATTAAGTCTGTTGTATTCAAGACTCAATATGAAGGAATCAAATCTCTTATACCAACACCTTGGCGGCTGTTTGAGACCGTATAGAGATTTGTTCAACCTATAAACCAAGTTCTCTTTTTCTGCTTTTGTAAAACTTCTAATTGGAGTATATAAATTTCTTCTTCAAGGTTACCATGAAGAAAAGTCATTTTTACATCTAACTGTTCTAAATACAAATCAAATGTAGCACATATAGTAAGGACTATTCGAATAGTATTGAGTCTAACAACTGGTGAAAAATCTTATTGAAATCAATACCTTATTTCAAAGTGTATCCTTTTATCACCAATCTTGCACGATACCGCTCCACTTGATCATCGCTATTTCTTTTGATCTTGTAGACTCATTTGTTGCCAATGGCCTTTTTTCATGTGGTAGTGATACAAGATCTCATGTTCTGTTCTTATGAAAAGTTTCAATTTTTTCTTGCATTGTTGTCATTCATAAAGATTCATTTGAACTGTTCGTTACTTCTTGGAAAGTCGATGGCTCTCCTTCCTCCGTTAGAAGACAGTATGCAACACTACTCTTTATATGATAATTTGAATGCCAAACTAGTGCTAACCTCACCCAATTTGATCGTCTAAAAGGTAGCTCCTCTGGCTCAACTGATTCTTGTTCATCATGCTCTGGTGCTACTTTAAAAATTTCTTCTTTTTCTGACTCTTCCTCTACTTACACTATAGTAGTTTCTGATTTATCCTTTGTTGTGCCATCATTTTCTTTCTTTTGTAACTTGTCTTCTGCAAATATCACATCTCTGCTGATAACTACATTATAGAGAGTGGGATCCCATAAGTGATCCCCTTTACTCCATCAGTATACTCCAAGAATATATATTTTTTAGATTTTAGATCAAGTTTTGTGATTTATTGGGTATTGTACATCACATACACTGGACTTCCAATGTATGTAAATTAGAATAATTAACTGGCTTACCAATCCACATCTCTATTAGTGTCTTTAAATCAATCACTGTTGATGGAGATCGATTGATCACATAATAGACGGTATTGACTGCTTCTGCCTAGAATGATTTGGCTAGACCCGTAGTCTTTAACATAGCTCTAGTTCTTTCAAGTAAAGTTTTATTCATCCGCTCTGCCACTCTATTTTGTTAAGGAGTGTACATTGTTGTGAATTGTCTTTTGATGCCTTTTTATTTGTAAAATGCATCAAATTCCTTGCCAGTATATTCTCCTCAATTGTCAGTCCTTAAACACTTGATCTTCTTCTTAGTTTCAAGTTCCACCTGTGCTTTGAAGACTTTGAGTATAGGAAACACATCTGTCTTTTCTTCTGATTGGATAAACCTAACATCTCCTGGAGAAGTTATCAATGAATGACACAAAATATTTTGCTCCTCCCAAGAATGTTACTGGTGCTTGCCAAACATCAGAATGAATTAAGTCTAAGATGTCATTACTCTTAGCTGTTGATGTGATAAACTTCAATCTATGCTGCTTACTTATAACACAATGCTTATAAAATGGTAAATAAACATTTTTAAGTCTATGAAGTAACTTCAGATCAGAGAGAATTTTCAAACCTCGTTCTGACATGTGACCAAGTCTTTGGTACCATAACATCGTCATCTCTTCTGCAGAACTGACTGATATAATAGATGCTTCTACCTCTAAATTGTTAGTGATTTTAAACTTATAGTGCATGCATGTAGGTTCGTGTCTATCATTCAAATTTAGCATATATATCACATACATATATATGCAGCAGATGAGCGGAATATAAATTACTCAATGATAAACATAAATAAACTTTTACATGTTATCTCATAAATGTAAAATACTTCAAAATTGAGAAATAGTACATTGTCAAGCCTTTGATGTATGGTCGAACCGGAGTACCCACCTTGAAGCAACTCATTCACAATTCTAGTTCCTCAACAAGGTGGGCTTGAAGAAGCTGGAATAATAACTCTTCCAGCAAATGATTCAACTCTTGAAACTTTGTTTCTACCTTATAATATAGGTGACCGAAATAAAAGAGTAGAAATGGAAAGAATGTGTTTTTGTGCTCTCAATACTTGAAAGAATTTTCTAACACTTAGCAAAATTCATTTCACTCTCTCTTTGGCCGAATTTCCTTATATTAATTGAACAACATATTGCTCTTTTATTTGTTTATTATTTTTCTTCTATTTTCTCACCTAATGGCATCCATTATTATCATCAATATTTTCCATTAGGATTTTGTTTATTATTATTTACAATAAATAAAATGAAAATAAAATAAAATGAAAAATCATTTAAATGAACTTAGCCTAAATTAAGACCAAATGAGAAACACTTTCTCATTATTAAGAAACATGTTAAGGCCTACCATTTATAAGTGCCACCTATTTATTGTTATTATATTATTTAATTAATATTAAATAAATAATTTAATCATATTAAATTATGGTTGAGAAACATGCCAATTTAAATTAAAAAATAAATTGTTTGATTTTAATTTAAATAATAATATCATATATTATTATTATTATTTTATTCAATAAATATTTTAATGAATAAAATAATAATATTATTTGTCCAACAAATAAAGTCATTTTAATAATTTTTAAATCAAACAATAATTGGCCCACAATGTACTATGTGTCAATATCCCATGGTCAACAACTAATTGTTAACTAAATGATGGGATGTCAATTCATGGGATGTCTATTGGGGTCCTCGTTGAGTCTGTTCAGTATTCAGTACTTACTGAACACCTGTATGCTATACGAACTTCCAGTAAGTCTATGGTCAGTTAAGAACAACCATCTAGGTATAGTATACACTGGCATATGTAAAAGAATTTCACTGATAGACCCGCATCGGTGAATTAAGAGCAAAAACATATAATTTGATAATAGACTTACATAATAACATTTCTTAGCACCTATTGCAACTCTTACAACTATGCTATTATTAATGTATTTTCAGGTCTTTGTACCCTTATAGATAAGATTTTAACTTTTAGACTTCACTGATTAATATAACATGCTAACTCTTTAGCATTTATAATTTTCAGTGAAACTAACTCTTGGCATTTATCTAAATATTTTTAGATCAAATCTGAACTCCTTCAGATCATATAATGTCTGTAGCATCACAAGCATTGAACTATTTAATAATAGTAATTAGCGATTTAACAAATAATATACTATATAAATATTATAAAATAAAATATTCATACAACAATGGGATGGCACGTGAGCACAAATCCCAACATGAATATGTTTCCCTTAAAAATATGTATAAATTAGCACCTATCTTTTCTGCCTTCATTATCACGAGTGTGCCTTTGACAATCTTTATGATCCTATTTTGTATATGGGTTTTCCATCTAAGTTCATTTAGTTGTCCTAAAGACAATAGATTTTTCTTTAAGTCTTTCATATACGTACCTTATGGATAGTACGAACTGTTCTATCGTACATCTTTAACTTGATAGTGCCAATACCAGCAATCGTCAAGGCATATACACAGATCCTCTAGAGAAGGGTTTATAATTGTGAAACTAATCTTGACGAGAAGTCATATGCCATGTTGCTCTTGAATCCATTATTCAAACATCAGTGAGCTTCTTTCTATCCTTGGAAATAGTTATTACCTCGCTATATAGGACGTTACCATCATTAGAAGTACTTATAACATAACCTTGAGATTTTGGTGGCTTAGTGGTCTTCTCTACACATTTTCTATATCGACACTTACTTTTAAAATGCTTTTTCTTGCCATAATTGTAGCACTTGATATTCTTTTTACTCATTAATTCTTATCTTATTTACTATGACTCTCACTAGAGCCATGATCTATTGACCTGCCTCTAATCATTGGTAAAGCCTCCGCTTGCTGCGAACTAGTTGCTCTGTCTTCCTTATTTTTAAGCCTGCTTTTTTCTTCAAGAACAGAGGCCGTAACATTTTCAAAAACTAGATAATCTATCAGGAGGTTATTGGTTAAGCTGATGATTAGATGGTCATATGAATCTAGAAGACTTTGGAGTAGAATCTCGACATGTTCATTTTGCTCAATATTATAACCCAGTGAAGAAAGTTGAAAAAATAAGGTATTGAGAGTGTTGATATCCATAGTGGATTTTGACATCAGAAGGGTATAGAGTTTTCTTTTTAAAAAGATTTTATTGTGAAGAGACTTTGCCTCGTACAAAGTTATTAGAGTATCTCATATCTCTTTCACTATTTTTTTCTCTGTTGCGCTTAATAAAACTTCATATGCTAATCTCAGATGCAAGTTGGCAATAGCATCTTTATCTATCTCTTTCCATTTTTCATTAGTCATATTTGCCAGTCTATCACCTATTGCCGCCAAACAATAGTCCTTCCTTAAGATTCCATCATTCTCATCTTTTATATCAAGAAATTATTCTTGTTAAACTTCTCTATTTTGTACTTTGCCATCATATTGATTGACTACAATCTGCTTCTCACTTGAACCAACTCTCACTATTTTACCGTGAACAGTATCGTATATATAAATAGTATCATATACATGAACAGTTACGCACTTGTAAATAGTACTCGCAAACCATATACCTTCACCTAAAAGCCCTGAGGCTCTAATACCACTTGTTATGGAGAATTACAGGTTGAAGCGGTATCTTAATTAAAAATAGAGATGAGAATTTAAAAATAAATAAATGACACACAAATTTTGCATGAAAAATCCTCAAACAAATTGAGGTAAAAATCATGGGGCAAGTACAAGATAATTTCACTATAAAAATGGGATTACAACCTCTCTTTAATTACAAGGAGAGAATAATTTTTACCATCTCTTGAAATTAGAAGATACACCTCAACCTTACATTTCTCTCTTAATAAATAAGGAGAAATTAAATATAATGGACTATGAGGTTAGATTGAATTATAAGAAATTATAGACGATGAAATGATTATCGAATATTTGGGATTATGGGATTTTTGGGATGATGAAAATAGTGGAGAGGTTCCTCTATTTATAGGGAGCCAAAGCACCCCTTTTAATTGCCAACTACCACAAACTTCTTACTTCACTTATTTCTTCTTTCTAACTTTCATCTACCAATCAACTACTAACAATATAAGCATGAGAAGTATTGGAAACAAAAGGCTATGGTTGCAACATGGGGATCAAAATTATAAGTCTTTCATTTTAAGACAAGTCTTGGAAACAAAACCATATTTAAGGGATTTTTTATGCGGACAATGTGTGGCAGCGTGAGCAAGACAATATTGCATAGGTTCTCATTCGTTATTTTGACTACATCTTTATTAAGGTAGTGTTAGATGAGGTAGAAATGAAGCTTTTCGAAGTTAGTAAGAGGCAATTAAAGGTCTCATACAACAACAGACGTACGTGAAGCAGTCTTCTAAATGTTCCCTACCAAGGCTCTAAGAAAAGACGATACGCCTGCTCTTTTCGATCAAATTTTTTTTAATTTGTGGTTATGGTTGTGTGAAATTATTGTTTGCAATTCCTAAATAGTGAGAGTAATCTTAAGTCAATTAATGAAACATTTATTTCATTGATTATGAAGTGTAGCTTACCTAGTCGATTTTTTATCAATTAGTTTGTATAATGTCATTTATAAAATTATCTTCAAAGCTCTAGCTAATCTGTTATAGGGTGTATTAGGGGACATTATTTCAAAGTCATTAAGAGCTTTCATATTTGGGCGCCTTATTACTGATAATTCCATTCTTGGCTTTAAGTGTCATTGTCTCATTAAAAGTTAAAAAAGAGTGAATGTGACGTGAATTAGGTTGCCAAGGCTTTACAAGATCCGTTGAGCATCCACATGGGGTTCAATGACAAGGGCAAGAACCAAGAAAAAGAAGTAGCATTAAATAGACTAATTGGGTACAACTCAAATTGATACTTTGTTCATGATAATAATCTGATCGAATTGAATGTTCAAGATGATCAATATCTTGTCAATGTTATTCAAGTTCCGTTAAGTAATTTGGAGTAATTTACATGAAGAACAAAATAAGGTGTATATCATTTTAGGAATGAAGATCTTGAGTTATTATTCTTGTGTTTGTTTACACAGTTTTATTAGATCCTTATTTTCTTTATTTCTTTTTTATTTTTGGTTATATTTAGAAACAATGATACATGAATATGTTTCCTTAATATACTTATTATTTATTTTCTCTTTTTGTAATCAATTCCTACTTATGATTTGATTTATTTTTTCCCTTTATACTCTGAAAATTTTGATTATATAAGGCCCTATAACTATAAGGGGAATTAAGAGTTTATGACAATAGTATTATTGAGAGTTTTCTCTTAATTTTTTAAAGAAATTTTTAGAACTTATCAAGATTTTATCTTATTACATTCACCTTTGACTTATGTCACGGCCGGGCGCTTGCCATTGACCTAAAAGACTAGCTTGATGGGTAATCCTGCATACCCACCCTTATATACCCAAGATCCATTCAATTTCTATTCGATGTGGGACGTGGCATTCTTTTTCACCCAATCATATGATGTCCTTACCACGGTATGGCCTAAACTCAAGAACTAACCTGACCCGTATTGCCCATCCCCCCGGGGATAAAAGACCCACTACCCATGTGATACTCTCTATTGAAGCTCAAGACACAGGATTTTTAGGACCCACTTGACCCGTATTACCCATCCTCCCTAGCAGTATAGGGTACCCACATCCCATGTGACAATCTCTATTTAGGCAATTTTGGGGGCCTACATACGAATGAGAATTTGAGCCTGCTTTGATACCACTTGTCACAGACCAGTCGCTTGCCATTGACCCAAAAGACTGCCTGTTAGGTAATGCTGCATACCCACCCTTATATACCTAAGATCCACCCAATTTCTATTCAATGTGACACTTATCATTCACAATCTTTCTCATCTTTCTTGAGTGTAGTGTCTACTCTAATTTTTTATACTTTTGGTAATTATCTCTTTGTGGATAACAGGTCAAGATCATTAATTTTTTTTTTTGGTTTTATGAATCTGAATTAGAATGTCTATTGGCAAAGGAACCTTATTGAGCGTTAGATCTCACTTTTCTTTGTGAGGTTCACATTAAAATAGGGGATATCTACCCTTAAAACTACATATATGTAAAGCATATAATCGAGTTGAATGAGATTTTTTGAAAGCTTTGCTATGAAAAATAGGGTTTTTTGATTGGTGGTATAGTAAGTTTATGAGTTGTGTACGTCAGTATCTTACTCTATTTTAGTTAATGGTGTTCATTGTGGTAACTTGTAGCTTACAAAAGGACCTTTATCACCATATTTGTTTATAATCTATGTTGAGGATTTTTCTTTCCTTTTATATCAAGCAGAACGTCGATAAGAAGTAATGGAGTGAAGTGTGGTAAACATGGACTGTCCATTTCCCATTTCTTCTTCGTGAACCATAGCTTTATTTTTGTTAAGAAATTGAGAAGTGATGCAGGGTCGCAGCTAAAATGAGATTAAAAAAAATGAAAATAAAAATAAGACAAAACACAAGAGTTTACGTGGTTTAGTTTTTGGCCTACGTTCACGGGCGAAGACAGAAGAATCTTTTACTATTATAAATGGAGAATACAAGTATTGTAATATTTTAGCCTTACAACCCAAAACTCCAATATACCTAATTCTCTCAAATTACTCAAAAACCCTCTCTAAAAAATTGAATTATAATGAATTACTAAACTCTCCCTTTTATAAAAAAAGTTTAGCATGTAGATAGCCTTAAAAAGGATGTCTACCATTATAATATTGCTGACACCGTGTGCCAGTAAATTATTATATAGCTGGCACACGGTTCCAACTACTAACAATTCTCCCACTTAGAGATTTGATTGAGAATCAATCAAGTCTCCACACCATTCTTTCTTCTTCGCCAAAGTCATGTTGCTTATGTATCTGCTAGGCCATGCAAAAATCTGCACCATACAAACTTATTGGTATTGATGGGCTTGGTCAACACATCTGCTATCTTATCATCTGTATGAATTTTTTTTCATATCCACACTTTCGTCTTCTACCATTTCTCAAACAAAGTGAAATTGAACACCTATGTGCTTCGTTCTTGAATGAAAAGCTAGATTCCTTGCAATGTGCAAGGCACTTTAACTGTCACAAAATGATTAAACTTTCTCTTGCTTGTGCCTGAGCTCATCTAGTAATCTTTATATCCAAATTACTTCCTTGTAAGCTTGTGTGGCTATCATGTATTCTACTTCTGTAGTAGATAATGCCACAACAGTTTGCAGTAATGAAACCCAACTTACAACTACTCCTGCAAGTTTAAACACATAGCCAGTAGTGGATTTTCTTTTATTAAGATCTCTTACAAAATCTGAATCAACATAGCCCTTAACAATAAAATCTGATCCTTCGTAATATAAAGCAACATTTGAGGTGCCCTTAATGTATCTAAGGATCCTCCAAACACAACCTCAATGCTCTTTACTAGGATTCGTCATGTATCTACTAACTGCTCCCATTGCTTATGCAATATCTGGTCTGGTACAAATCATAGCGAACATTAAACTTTTCACTGTTGATGCATACGATACTCGAGACATCTCCTTCATCTCTGCTTCTTTGCTAGGACATATCTTAGAGGATAACTTGAAATTAATAGGGAGTGGGGTACTAATTGGCTTACAATCTTGTATGTTGAAGCGTTACAAGATTTTTCTTAAGTAGTTCTTTTGAGAAAGCCAAATCTTCCTATTATTTGTCTCAATGAATTTGCATACCTAAAATCTTGTTTGCTGGTCCTAAGTCCTTCATATCAAATTCTCTAGCCAACTGTGCCTTCAATTCTTAGACTCGATCTTTGTTAGGGCCTGCCACTAATATGTCATCCACGTACAACAGTAAAATAATGAAATCATTATCATCTTCAAACCTTTTGTAGTATGTACAATGGTCTGAACTAAGTTGTTGTATCTAAGGCTGATGTTATAGGAATCAAATCTCTTGTACCAACATCTCAGTGCCTGCTTGAGATCATACAGAGATTTGTTCAATCTACAAACTAAATTCTCTTTTCCTTCTTCTTTAAAACCTTCTGGTTAGAGCATATAAATTTCTTCTTCAAGCTCTCCATGAAGAAAAGTTGTCTTCACATCTAGCTGTTCTAAATGTAAGTCAAATGTAGCATACATTGTCAGGACTATTCTGACTGTCGTGAGTCGAACCACAAGGGAAATATCTCATTAAATTCAATACCTTCTTTCTGAGCATAACCTTTCACCACCAATCTCATACAATACTGTTAGGGTCGGTGCTTACGTGCCATCCCTGAATGTACATATACTTGTATATTTATACAAATGTACATTCCCATTAAATCGCTAATACCCAATTATATGGTATTATGCATGTAACATTACAGACATTGTAGATATGAAGGAGTTCAGATCAAATCTAAAGGGTTTAGATAAGGGCTCATAGTCAGCCACCCTGAGACATATAATTGCTAAATGTTAGCACAGCTAAGTGTTAGCTAGTTATAATACTCAATAGATCCAAGAATTATAGCCTTGTCTGTAATAGGATATAGACCTGGGAATATACTAGTAACTGTATAGTTGTAAGAGTTACAATTGGGTGCCAGGAAATACATGTTGCACAAGTATGTTCTCGAATAACAGTCCCTGATCTATTTCTACAGATGCGGGTCTATCGATGGATACCTTTATATATAGATAAGCATATGTCGTATCTGTCGGGTATAGATGGTCGTTCCTGACCGACCATGAGCTTGAAGCTTGTATTAATATATGGGTATCCAGTTAGGACTGGATATAGGACAGACTCACGAGGGCCTCCGATAGACATTTAATGTAAGCCGTCAACGGAGGGTCCTCTCGAGTTGAGTAGTATACGTGGTCCTTTGACCTGAGTGCCACGGTGGGCTTGTAAGTGATCCATCATGCTTTAATTCCACAAATGTCACAGACCTTTCATGGTGTGACCGTTGGGTGTCGCTGGGTATGGTCCGATACTTATGGAGTCCGATGCGTACAGATATGGGATCCGTCAGCTCCTATATGAAGTTTGATATCCAGATGCTTCGAGACTATATCTCAGAAAGTCTTGTGGCCACAAGCAATGATTCGAAAAAGAGTTCTGCTAGGGTCGAACAATATGACAAAGGAGTTTGCGCATATTGTTCATTGAGATACAAGTCTGGAGATAGGATATGGATGAGCATATGGGGATTTGACGGTAATAATCTATATCCCCGCACATCTAGGATATCATGATAGAAGGATTATACGTACTTGTTGTAACCTCAGCTTGTATATATCCGTGACGTATGTGTAGGGCATAGCTCACGGACTCATAGAATAGTTTCATTTGACGAATCGAGCGTAGAACCTAGGGAGTCCCGCGATATGGAGTGTACTTGTTGTGCACTAGGGCAGTGTGTCGGATTAAATTGTTTAATCCAGCAATATTCAGCAATTCCACTAGAATACGTGCGTGTCTGTATTTAAGTGTTGAATACAATAATTAGTTAATAATTATTATTTACTAATTGGATTGTGACACGTAGCGTATTGTGCACCCTCAGTTGAGTTTACCTAAGTGTGGGGTTTGATGGGACCCACTAAGGGGTGAACTTGGTAACTATTCATGGGGGATAAAATGGTCATTTCTTAGTTTGATTATTTAATAGTTAAATAATCAAAATATCTTTCTTTTTATATTATATAATATATATTATTATATTATTATATATTATATTATATATATATATATATAGAAAGCAAAAAAAATAAAAGAGAAGGAAGAATTGGAGAAGGCTAAAACGGCCGAGAAAGGGAGAGGAGAGAAATGGAGAAGAAAAGAAAGAAAGAAGAAGGAAAAAAAAATGAAATTATTTTATTTTTCTCTCTGCTTCTAATTGGAGTAATTATGAATTGCTCTAAATTCTCCATTTTTTATCCTTTTAGAGAAAATGATGTAAATTCTCTCCCGGCTATTTTGGGGATTAAGAGTTAATCCCAGGCTGAATATGGAGCTGTTGTTCTAGCTCACCAAGCCCACCGAGTTGGTGACTAGAACTGCACGCGAGTTGGTCTCCATACAGACTTCAGAAAAAATACGTGTATAACGTTACATGTTTGGTGAGTTCTCTAATCTTATTAATATATTAATGTGATTAATATATTTATTTATTGTGTTTATTATCAAATTTATATTTTCGCTGCGTTAGGCAATAGACACAATTGCACATGTATACACCCACGTGCCTAGATTTTGCTGCGCTAACAGATACCACTCCACTTGGTCATTGCCATCCTGTTTAATCTTATAGACCTATTTGTTACCAATGGCTTTTCTTCCACATGGTAATGCAACTAGCTCCCATATTTTATTCTTATATAAGGCTTCAATTTCTTCTTCATTGCTATCATCTATAGAAAAACATCTTGACTTTTAGAAGCCTCTTGGAAAGTTGTTGGTTCTCCAACCTCTGTTAGAAGGCAGTATGTAACATGAGCCTCCATGATATACTTCGACTGCCACGTTGGTGGTTGTCTCTCACGAGTTGATTGACGGTCATCTGTAGCCTCAGACTCTACTAGTTCTTGTTCTTCGTGCTCTGGTGTTGCTTCATAAGAATCTGAATCTTCTTGTACTTGATTATTTTTCATTTGTACCATTGTAGTCTTTGGATTTTCCTTCACTATGATATCATCTTTATCATTCCTTTGCAGTTTATCTTCTGCAAATATCATATCTCTACTGATGACGACCTTGTGGGTAGTGGGATCCCACAGGGGATACCCATTGACTCCATCAGCATATCCAAGAAAAGGCATTTCTGGATTTTGGATCCAGCTTCGTTGTTTCTTGGGGATTGTACATCATGTACACAGGACTTTCAAATGTATAAAGGCAAAATTAATCAATTGGTTTCCTAGCCCACATCTCTATTGGTGTCCTTAACTTGATTGTTGTTGATGGTGACCGATTTACCACATAATAGGCAGTTTTGACTACTTCTGCCCAAAATGTCTTGACTAAACTTGCAGTTCTCAACATAGCTCTTATTCTCTCCAACAAGGTTCTATTCATCCGCTCTGCTACTCTATTCTCTGAGGGGTGTAAGCTATGTTGAATTGCCAATTGATGCCTTCTTGTTGACAGAATGTAATAAAATCATCACCAGTATATTCTCCTCTATTATCTGTCTTTAAACACTTGATCTTCTTTTCTGATTCAAGTTCTACACGCGCTCTGAATATTCTAAAAGCTTCAAACACATATGACTTCTTCTTGATTGGATACACCCAATATCTCCTGGAATAATCATCTATGAATGATACAAAATATCTCACTCCCCCTAAGGACATCACCAGTGCTTGCCAAACATAAGAGTGGATCAATTTTAGAATTTCTTTACTTCTAGAACTGGATGTATTGAACTTTAATCTGTGCTGCTTACTTATAACACAGTGTTCACAGAAAGGTAAATGAACAGATTTGAGCCCAGAAAGTAAATTTTGATCAGAGAGAATCTTCAAACCTCGTTTTGACATATGACTCAATTTGCAATGCCACATTATCGTTGACTCTTCTGCTGAACTAGTTGATGCAACAGATGCATCTCCTTCTTGCAGTGTTTCTCCAGTAAGTATGTATAAATTTACAGCAACCTTTTCTGCCTTCATTATTACAAGCGCGCCTTTGAGAATTTTCATAGTCCCATTTCCAATTTGGGTCTTACACCTAGTGTTATCTAATTGTCCTAATGACAAAGGATTCTTTTTTAGGCTTTTCATATGTTGTACCTCTTAGATAATACGAACAGTATCATCGTACATCTTCATCTTAATGGATCCTATTCCAGCGATTTCCAAAGCATGATCATTTCCTATATATATATATATATATATCCTCCAGAGGTAGGTTCATATTAATGGAAACATTCTCTTTTAGAGGTCATATGCCATGTAGCTCCAGAATTCATGAGCCATACATCAAAGAACTATTTTCTGCTTTCAACAACTGTTGCTGCCTCGCTGTATAAAGTTTCATCATCATCTGAGGTGCTTGCAATATTCCCTTGAGGTTTATCCTCTGCACTTTTCTTCAATCCCCAGCAATCCTTCATCAGATGGCCTTTCTTGCCACAATGGTAGCACTTGATGTTCTTTTTACTTCTGGATTTTGGTCTACCATGATTTTGACTCCCACTGGGGCCACATTTTGTTGATCTACCTCTCATCATTGTCAAAGCTTCTGCTTGCTGCAAACATTCCTGTTTGTCTTTTTTATTTTTACGTCTTTATTCTTTTCCCAGTACAGCAGCTGTAACATCATTGAAGACTATGAAGTTCGTTAAGATGCTATTTGTCAAGTTGATGATGAGTTGATCATACGAATCAGGTAAGTTTTGAAGTAAAATCTTCGTACGTTCACCTGCCTCTATTTTATACCCCAAGGAAGTGAGTTGGGAAAGTAGAGTATTTAATGTGTTGATATGCTCTATCACTGAAGTGGATTCTGCCATTCGAATGGTGTACAATCTCCTTTTTAAAAAGATCTTGTTGTGCAGAGATTTGACCTCATACAATTTTATGAGAGTATCCTATATCTCTTTTGCTATCTTCTTTTTTGCCACATTGGATAGCACATTATCAGTAAGTATTAGATGCAGATCAGCAACTGCATTACTGTCAATCTCATTCCACTTAATATCATCAGTAATACTAGCGGGTCTTTCATTAATTGCTTCTAAACACTTTTTTTTCTTAAAATTGCCTTTATTTTATTTTTCACAATGTAAAATTACCTCCATTGAATTTTTCAACTTCGTATTTTACTGCCATTACTTTTCACCACAGACTGCTTTCTGCTAGGATCGACTCCCACTGTTTTATGTGAATAGTAACCGTACGTATAAACAATATGAATATACATAAACAGTAACTGTATATATAAATAGTAACTATATATATAAATAGTAACTGTATACGTGAATAGTAGCCTCCTTCAAACAGAAGTTCTAATATCACTGTTAGAAAATTGAGAGGTAATGTAGGGTCGCAGCTAAAACGAGATTAAGAAAAATAATGAAAATAAAAATAAGACAAAACACAAAAGTTTAAGTGGTTCGGCTTTTGACCTACGTCGACGGACGAAGACAAAAGAATCTTTTACTACTATAAATAGAGAATACAAATATTGTAATGTTTTAGTCTTATAACTCAAAATTTCAATACACCTAATTCTCTCAAATTATTTAAAAACTCTCTCTAAAAAATTGAATTATAATGAATTGTTAAACTCTCTCTTTTATAGGAAGAGTTTAGCATGTGGATAACCTTTTAAAGGCTGTCCACCATTGTAATATTACTGATACCGTGTACTAGCAAATTATTATGTAGTTGGCACCTTAACAATTTTTTCCAATGCCAATTTACAAGAATGTCATGTGATAAAGATGATTTTGGCGCAATATGAAAAAGCTTCGGGGAAAATGATAAATTTTGCTAGCTCTGCAGTCTTCTTCTTTAGAAGAGGGGTTGCAAGAGAGTAGGTTCGAAAAATTGTTACTTGTCTAAGTGTTTAAGAAGTGGGTTGTCATGATAAATATTTGGCATTGCCAAATGAAAGAGGGCAAAAGCATATAATTTTTTATCGTCTACCATGAATAAGGTTTGGAATAATTTACAACGGTAGAAGGCTAAACTATTTTTTGCAATAGGAAGAGAAGTTATAATTAAAGCTATTATTTAGGCCATCTCAGCTTATTCAACGAGTTTATTCTGGCTTCTAGTAGCTTTTATTAAATGACTTACATAGTCTTTGTGCCAAGTTTTAGTGGAATAGAACTAATGACAAAAGAAAGTTACTTTGGAATTCATGGGATAACTTATGTCAAAAGAAGACAATGGGTGAGCTAGGGTTCTGAAACTGGTTCTTTTTCAATAAAGCCATGCTCGCTCAAATAAGGGTTGCATATCTTATAAAACCTGAGTTCTCTTATGGACTATGTAATCATGAATTTATATTTTATGGATTCTTCCTTTTTACATGCAAAACTGAAGGTAAATACTTCTTTCATTTTTCAAGAGCCTCCTTTGGGGTAGGGTAAGATAGGGAACTGATCTGTCAGGGCGAGAGATGAGGGATTGGTGATGGGTCATGGTATAAAAGAATTAAAGAAATTACTACATATTAAAAATTATTTTGATAGTGGTCATAGGTATAATTTAGTGATAATCACATATCTCCATCAATGTAAGTTAGTGACAGTCCCCACCTGGGGGCTCAGCCAAGTTAGGACAGTTAGTGACAGTCCTAAAAAAAAGTAATAAATAAATAAATTGATAAATTTAAGTGACCTTCATCTCTTTAGTCCAAAAATAAATTTATTGCTATATATGGGTGCGAGATTTATCTCAATCTTATCCAATATTAAATTGAAGTTCTCACAGAAAGAATAAAAAGATTGTGTTAGCTTTTGTTTCCATTTTGGTCTATCAAAAATTCAAAAATGTCCAGGAAACCAAGTGACCCACCTAATCTTAAAAGAATATGGCCACGAAATGCCCAAGTAAAGCAACCTAAACGACTTTTATGGGTTTGGAATCTTTCATTTGATCCAATTTTTATAAGAAACTTCCTCTTTTGCACCTCCTTTTCTATTCATAAAGATCATAAAAGAAAGAAGGAAATATGGTCCATTTACAAGAACTAAGTGACAAGTGGTGAGCCAATCAATCAAGACAATTGCACATCATTATTAACTCCAATTAAATTTTGTTTTTTAATTTTGTCGAAAGCATCATAAGTTAGCCAAAAAAAAAAAAAAGAAAAGAAAAAAAAGCATCATGAGTTGACAACGTCACCGAGAATCATACACGTTTTTGAAGTAGCATCATCACCTTCATGGCTATGGGCATTGGCCTTCCTTTGAGGCCTAAGTGGATTCAATTCTCTCAACTTTTTGACGAGCTTTCTCGGGCAGATATTATTATGTCAAGGGCAATTTTTCTCCATTATAATAGTTTTTTTTTCTGAAAAATCATCCACTCTCGTATGATCTCATAGTTCGACTCTCTGTAGTTTTTGAATTTAGATTCTATGATGGGGCCATCTGCAATTATATTGGTACCAAAATGTGAAAAAAAATAATAAATTTAGACTGACCCAGTTCACGAGAATGAGATTAAAATTAAATTGTTAATCAGTAGATTTAACTTGTTCGATACAATTTATAGATGAGTCGTGCTACAGGACAGCCAAAAGCTAGCCGTTAGATATAAATATCATTAAGTGCCAACGGCTCAATTTATATTGCCATTATTGATATAAAAAATTGGTTTATTAAATAATATTATTTTATTTATTTATATATATTTATAATTTATTTAATTTTTATTTAATATAAGATATAATATTTTTTATTCAATTACATGATGTTCTCGTTATAATTTGTTCTAATAGTGCAAACTTGACTTGTATTACTCATAGCCTTAGATTAAGAGACTACTACTTATGTGACAATTTTTGTTGGGGTTCAAGACACAAGATTTTTATAATTAGAGATGACAAAAAAATTTACAAATCCGCTTGCATTGAGAATAATTTGCTAAGTGCTAAAGTTGGTTTGGTGTAGGTTTTATATACAAAATTAAAATTTGCAATAAATTTGATATGGGTATGGGTTTAGTGAAAAATCCGTAAATATCCGCAACGGGTATTTGCACATACTATATTTTTAAAAAAAAAATTAGAGAAAAATAAAAATATGAGTTGATTTTTTTTACATTTATTTTTAACTCACATCAAAAAATTTAAATTTGGTTTCACATCACTCATATCGTTCAATAAAAATAAATAAAATTAGTTCAAATTGATTAATTATTATAATTAAAATTGAAAATAAAATTATAGCATTTAACGTAATTGAAATTAGAATTAGAATTAGAATATTTAATATTTAACGTAATTAAAATTAGAATTGGAATTGGAATTAAATATTTAACGTAATTAAAATTAAAAATAAAATTAGATTTAGAATGATAATATTTAATGTAATTAAAATTAAAATTAGATTTGAAACTATAACATTTTAAAATTAGATTTGAAATTATAACATTTAACACAATTAAAATTGAAATCGAATTGAGAATTATAAAATTTAATATAAATAAAATTAGAATTAGAATTGTAATTAAAATATTTAATGTAATTAAAATTAAATTTAGAATTATAATACTTAGCTATCGAAATTGGAAATATAATTATAACATTTAATGTAATTGAAATCGGAATTGGATTTAAAATAATGATTTAACATAAGTGAAATCTAAATTGGAATTGGAATTATAGTATTTAGTGTAATTGAAATTAAAATTAGATTTAAAATTATAATATTTAATATAATTAAAATCAAAATTTAATTTAAAATTATAACATTTAACATAACTGAATTCAATAATAGAATCAAAATTATAATATTTAACGTAATTAAAATTAAAATTATAATAATTAATGTAATTAAAATCAAAATTAAATTTTGAATTATAACATTTAATGTAATTAAAATTAAAATTTTGAATTAGAATTATAGCAGTTAACGTAATTAAAATAGAAATTAAATTTTGAATTATAACATTTAACGTAACTAAAATTAAAATTTTGAATTGAAATTATAAATTTTAATGTAATTGAAATTAAAATTCGATTTAGAATTATAACATTTAACATAAGTGAAATAAAAATTAAAATTAGAATTATAATATTTTAAAATAATTGAAATTAAAAATAAAATAGGAATTATAATATTTAACGCAATTGATATCAAAATTAAAATTATAATTATAACATTAACGTAATTGAAATCGAAATTAGATTTAAAGTTATGATATTTAACGTAATTGAAATTGAAATTAAATTTAGAACTATAATATTTAACATAATTAAAATTAAAATTAGAATTAAAAAATATTTAACGTAGTTGAAATTATAATATTTAACGTAATAAAAATTGAATTTGAATTTGAAATTATAATATTTAATGTAATTAAAATTAAAATTAAAATTAAATTATAATATTTAACGTAAATAAAATTAGAATTATAATTGATATTATTTTAATAGCCATATTTTATAAGTTTTTAATTAAATTAAGGTTATAATTTTATTTTTTATTATATTAATTCAAAATTAGCTTAAAATTCACTGATAATTTATTGCGGGTTTGGTAATAAATACATACCCACAAGTGTGAGTTTGATAATAATACTCTAAACCCGCAATGAGTTCGAGAAAAATTTAGTATTTAATTTTTTAAGTGGATTGAATATGGGTTTAAGAGTATTCGTCCCAAACTCACCCTTGTCATTCATATTTATAACATACTTGACCTGTAATGCCCATTCTCCTAAGAATATTGAGGATCACTATCTACATACCAATCTCTATTAGGGCAATTTTAGACTACCTATGTACCAATCCCTATTAAGGTAATTTCAAAGTCTACATGTAAATGAAAATTTATATCTGCTTTGATACCACTTGTCATGGACCATACACTTGTTATTGACTCAAAAGATTAGCCTGTTAGATAATGTTGTCTACCCACCCATATATACTCAATATCCACCCAATTTCTATTTAATATGTGATGTAACATTCTCTTCATCCAATCATGTGACGCTCCTGTCACGGTCTAATCCAAACTCATAAGCTAACATAACCCGTATTGCTCATTTCTTTAAGGCTAGGAGACCTACTACTCAAGTGACAATTTCTTTTAAAGTTCAAGATACAAGATTTTTAAGATCTACTTGACTTGTAACACCTATCCCTCTAGAGGTATAGGAGATTTATATTCTATATGAAATTTTTTTATTAAGGCAAATTTATGGTTCACATGTGAATGAAATTTCGAATTTGTTTTAACACTACTTATCACGGGTCGAACGTTTGTCATTGACTCAAAAGATTAGTCTATTAAATAATAATGTCTACCCGTTTATATACACCAAAATTTACCTAATTTTTATTTTATGTGAGACATGATATAAAGATGACATAAATTAAGTCCAAAATAAGAAAACTTCTAAATTTTTATTCGTATATATTTTAAAGAAAAAATATTAAATTTTTTTTAAATATGTTATAATTTTAAATTTTATTATTAAATTTATTCTATCAAATATGTATTTCATACTAAATTTATTATGTAAATTTTAAGTGATTGTAAATTAGTATAATAAAAAAATATAAATTTACAACCAATATCATTCAATGATATCCAACGGCTAAACTTTTATTGCCATTAAAACGAGACACTAGATTGCTCGGTGGGACGGAGTGTTGAATGCCAAATATCAAATGCTTCCTCTCATATTTTTTTAAATATGAAATATACCGCATTGGATCTAAAATGTATCAAAAACTCTCTTATGTGAAATTAATAAATTTAAGATAAAAAAAATATAAAATATATTTTTATTTATATAAATACTCAAAAAAAAGCAAAATGCCCTAGACACTTTAATTTCATAATTTCTCTCATTTTTTTTTTATAGAATAACTCCTTAACTCAAATGAAATTTAGTCTTTCTTATTTAAATTTGTGTAAAAATTTTTAAATTCGAGAATGTGTATTAAAAATATTCCTTAATCTCTACTAGAGTTTAAATCTCGAACCTAAGTTAAAAGATATATAGACTTTATTATTATAACAAGCATTGGGTGCAGCTTTTTATGTTTGAATTGATTTAACATTACACAAATTTCGTAGTGCCAAGGAACCAACCTATACATATAATGTTTGTATCCAATAATGTAAAATTGTATTTTGTATTATTTAAGACCCTAATCCCACTTTTAATTTTATTTTTTAAAAGTTTCCCAATTGCTAAACTTGATAACCAGCATTTTCCATGACATAAGAATATTTTATACATCTTAAATATGGAAAATATCAATAAATCTCATTTATCATATACTCTTTGTAAAAAAAACAAACTAGGTTTTTTTCTTTTATTTCGTTTTTGCTCGAAGAAAATATTTTTAAAACCTTTTAAATAAATAATAAATTATAAAATATTAATATAATTTTAATATTTCAAATTATTATTATATGATTATATAGTGGTTATAATATTTAAATTAAGCATTAAATCTATATTAAATATTTGAGAGTTACAAATATTTATTTATATTATTACTATTATTATTTGGGAGTCATTTATTTTTAAATTATTGTAAGAGTTACAATAAATTAAATTATTCTTATGAAATATTAGAATTAATTCTAAGAGTTACAAAATATTTAAAATTAAAATAATGCTAAATTAATATTGATATTAATATCTTAACTCTTATCTACTACTATATAAAAGGTGCTAATTTTTCTTTAAATTGTGTATGTGAAAATAAAGAAAAGAAGAAAAGAGAAAAGTGGCTTTAGTAGTGTGTGTAAAAGTGAAGAAGAAAAAAAAAAGAGATATGTATTATATTATACATTATTTTAAATCATATACTTTTTATATTAAATTTTTGACAACTATGACAAAGAAGATTTGATACAATCTTATGGTAATCATGCTTATTGAAAAGAGCAGTTGTGAGCATAAAGTTGTATTTTGGAGTTATATAGATCCATCACTATTTACATGAAGAAAAGACTATTTAAATTTTACACAATGATATTAATATGTCTCTTTTATGTTCAAGTTATATTTGATTTGATTTTACTCATTATTATTTTTTAAATATATATTGTTAATATATTTTATATCTTTTATATATGACAATTTATATAAAGTATGATTATAATAATTAATAAAACAAATATACCCAACACTTTAATAATTTGATTGTAATATTAAAACTCTCTAATAACATTTTGCTATATTTTAAATGTTATATAGAATTGAATAGTCGTGCTCATATAAGCATTGTCAATCTTGGGTACCTTTTATGACTAGCTTAAGCTTTTTGAGGCATTGGATATTGGTTCCTCCTGTCCCAGCACCTTCGTCAACTGCACATCAAATGGGCTTTTTCGGCCCAATAAACCTCGTAACAGCATAATTTTGGGCTTTGATGTATTTTTTGTCCTTTCCATTTTCCCCATTTGATCGGTTTTTCAATTATTTTACAATACTTATTACTCAGGTTCAAACAAACAGAAATAGTTCTCCACTATAAAAATGTATCAAATTATCTTAGGTTAAACACAAGAATGTATTTTTTAAATTTATCAACATATTCTTCAATCAATCAATAACTGATCAAATATATTGAAAGCATTAAAATCAAGTAATGTTTTCACATTAGCATCTGAATGAAAATGCTGCAATATTCCTACAGAGTTGATTACTACATAAGAATGCTGACACTCATTATTTTCATGGCACCTTGTCATAACGAACTTAATTATGTTAGTTAATTACTAATGCAATTGCATTCCTGCTTGTGAAAAATCACTCGCTGAGAAGAACTTTTACTATATACTAATTGCTGAGAGGAATGTGTGAACCAACTAGAACCATTCTTTACAAAAAGGCCATCTACAAAATCACTAAAGTGGAATTTTTTCTTTCAACTTTTTATAATCTTGCCATACATATCAACTTCTCCACAGCTTGTTCCATAAAAGCAAATGAAAATGCTCTAATCCCACCCTATTTTTGGTGCTAAATCAAGGTATATGGTCTTGAAACAGCTTAACTTCGCACATACAAGACTTTAATGACCATTCATCAATATTGGGCCCAAAAAAAGAACACGTTTTAATTTTACTAATCAACATAAGACTTTTCTTTGCTCTTCTTTTTCAAGCTGGAGTTGGGAAATCGTGTTGCAATTTTTTTTTTAATGGACCCGTGTCTCACTTGGGAACTCGGCCAGTTACGTATCCATCAGTCTCGGCTGCTAGCTTTACCCCTTCCTAGTTCTGACCCACTTACTTTCTTTTCATAAATTAACTTAATTATCTAATAAATTATCGGCATTTATCCTAATTAATATAGAGAACGGCAATAATTGATGGTGACGATGGTAGTACTAATGTCAATTAATAACTATGTGCTAGAAATTATGCCGTATATATTAATCATAGGTTAGGGTAATATCTTCAAAGAAACAAATAGAGAACATTTAATTCATAAATTAAATTAGACTTTTTTTTCTTCTTCTCATTCAATTGCCAGTGAAAGAGATTTGAATGCAAAATTTTCTCTTATTTCAAAAGGAAAAAGATTTACAAAAGAGCATTTTTTTCTTTATGCTTCTCCTCTTTTTTTTTTTTTTTTTTCGAAAGACTTTATCTTTTCGGATTCTTTTTGTAAGAGAGACTTGTTATTCTCTTCTTTATCTTTTGCGATGTTAGAATTTCTCTGGCTATTTTAGTGACAACTTGTTCTGTAACAGAAAAGAACGTGACACCTAACAAGTGTCTTAATTACTCAAGCTCCAAGCATATTTGGACAAGAAACAGACCATAAAATGTATAATTATTTACGTATATAAGTAGCCAACACACATTATATTCCAATCATATTCCTTAAATATTTTATATAATCTATGGCCCAACGATATTCATTATTACAAACTGAAGTCAATAACTTAGCAAATTGCTTTTAAAAAGATCGAAGGAAACACCACACTTCTGACTTGATTAAAAAAAAAAAAAAAGTTCTTTTATTGTTCAACAATTATTTGTAGATGTAAGCAGTTGTTATCTCTTGCTAAAACGGCCCTTCTTCATGCTTATGTAAAGTTGCCATTTGCTTCTTTTTTTTTTTATTAAAAAAAATCCCAAGATCAGGCCTTATGCTTAAATATTTCAAGAGATTCGAGGCAATGGTTAATTTTATATTATTTTTGACAAATATAAAATATATTCATTTTAGTTTGTTATACCACAAGTTATAGTTGAATTAGCTTATACTATCATCAATTATCAGTAGATTATTTAGTGAAGAATCTGTTTCCACGTCCCAGAAAGTCCACTGAAAAAAAAGTTGATTGATCTCAGGAAAATGACAGCTTATGAAAATGGAAATTAGGTTTTACCAATTCTGTATACTAAGCAATATAAAGAAATTAATTACTCTATTTTCTTACTTGAGCTGAAAATTAACGAAGGGATTATATCATATAGTCTTGGGTAGTGTCAATACGTTGTATCATCAAATTTGTTTCTGGGATTAAAAGTACGTATGCTTTCAAAACAAATCCTATTTTTTGTTCTCTGATCACATTACTTGGAGTTGCAGCTAGCTAGCAGAGAATGTGCTGCAACATCACTTTGATTCTCAGGCATATCGTTCAATAACACTCACCCTTACTAATTCCTTTCTTTCCACTTATTAGTATTTTAACTCTTATAACTTATTTAAAAAATATATTAAAATTATATCAAATACTAAGATTAATAAATCACACATAAAATACAAAAAATTTAATGTGATTTATTTTAATTTGAACTACATTCACTGATTAAAAAATAATATACTATAATGCAAAAATACTTTAAATATTATTTATGTAACACTCCTCATATGATTTCTCTTTTATAATTTTTTCATTAATCTTTTAGTTTTTTTTTATATAATGAATAATATTTAATTCCTTCCTGAATTTGTATTTTTAATCTTTATACAACTTAGATCTTTATTTTTGAATAAGGTAAATTTTATAAGAAACTACTATTTTAAGAATATTCTAATTTCATTCAAATAAAATAATTTTGATCTTTTTAAAATAAATTTAGTTTAATCAAGCACTACTGTATGTAAACTTAGTGTCCGTTCCTAGTTACATGAATTTCTTCAGTTCAATAGTCTTGTTCCACAGTCACAACACTCCATTTTTGACTAATATATGGTCATAATTGTATCTTGCTTTGTCCAGAACATTATCATAACCGAATCATACAAAATCCCTAGAGCCAGATATTGCTGGCAAGTTTACTATTTCTGCTCTTGCCAAGCCCACAATCAGCAACCTTAACGTGCATGCTACGTTCATTTTGTGCTCATTTAACCTTAACATGCTACGTTTCTACTAGGACCAAAGTTTTGGTATTCAAACTTCTACTTTAACTCAACAAGGAAAAAAAAGGATTTTAGAGACGAGGAGAACAGTTATATGAATAAGACGAAGGCCGCCATTGACACAGCAGAGAGAAATTGAATATCGTTTTCAAGCCCACAATAACTTTACTATATAAAATAAAATCCACTTCCTTGCCTGTAAACAAGATTCCAATCGCCAACTGGCACATGCCATCCACATCATTTTGTTTATAAAATCATTTCCACTCTATCATTCAACAGATATATAAAGGGTTTGCGTCCTCTTATCTTTCTTCGTGTATCAGAAATCGATCCCAGTTTTCGAATCAAATATGAGTCGACTCAATCTTATTCTTGTGCTGTCTCTTTGTGTTAGTCTGTGCCTGTTCCCCGATACCATATCGGCCCAACTAAGGCAAAACTACTATGCCAAAACCTGCCCAAGTGTGGAACAAATCGTCAGAAATGTTGTCCAGCAGAAATTTCGGCAAACTTTTGTCACGGTTCCGGCAACTATCCGCCTCTTTTTCCATGATTGCTTTGTCCAGGTAAATATCGTAAGTCAAGAAATGCATGAGTTAGAACTTTCAACACTCAATCTGATGTTTGTACATTTTATTCATAAAACGTTACAGGGTTGTGATGCTTCAGTTGTAATTCAATCAACTGGAAACAACAAAGCAGAGAAGGATCATCCTGATAATTTATCATTAGCTGGTGATGGATTTGACACCGTGATCAGAGCCAAAAAAGCAGTTGACGCAGTTCCCAATTGCAGAAACAAGGTCTCTTGTGCTGATATTCTTGCCATAGCCACCCGTGATGTTATTCAACTGGTAAGGTCTTTACTTTATTTTGAATATATAAATATTTTTTTGTGCTTTTATTTTTAAACGTTGATTAAATTGATTGATTTATGAAAATGCAGTCTGGTGGGCCTTTTTATTCTGTTGAGTTAGGAAGATTGGACGGGCTGAGGTCGACAGCTTCTAGTGTAAACGGGAAGTTGCCACAGCCAACGTTCAATTTGAATCAGCTTAATGCTTTGTTTGCTGCTAATGGCCTCGACCAAACAGACATGATTGCTCTCTCGGGTACGTTACATTTTGTGCGTGACAAAACACACCCCATTAATATAAATAAAACATGATTTCTTTCACGTGGGTCCAGCGAGAAAGGATTGCATGGCAACATGGGTCCCATCTGACATTGTGCGATGTTCTTTTAACATTATTGAGATTTGCTTAGCCCAATCATTATTCTTCATGCACATGCAACTATGCAAGAGCCAACAGAAACCGCTGATAATAATTTTAACGACGACCTGTATGTTTGCAGCGGCCCACACCCTCGGATTCTCTCACTGTAACAAGTTCGCCAATCGCATATACAGTTTCAGCCGTGGAAACCCGGTGGACCCTACACTTAACAAGGCATATGCGACCCAACTGCAACAGATGTGCCCTAGGAATGTGGACCCCAGAATCGCCATCAACATGGACCCCGTAACACCCAACACCTTTGATAATCAGTACTTCAAGAATCTTCAACAAGGCAAGGGCTTATTCACATCGGATCAAGTCCTCTTTACTGATCCAAGGTCCAAGCCCATTGTTAACAGATGGGCCAATAATCCCGCCGAGTTTCAAAAGGCCTTTATTACAGCCATTACCAAGATGGGCCGGATCGGTGTGAAGACCGGAAGGAATGGGAATATTCGCCGTGACTGTTCTGCGTTTAATTAAGATAATGTTCTTTAATATTGGTTTTGGCTAAATATATGAAGTAAATTTAGCTTTTTATTGTAAGTGGGTGCTCATTTTTTTTTTCCAAAGGGAAAGATATTGTTATGATCGTGAAAGTATATACAATAAATGACTTAATGTCCTGTTTCCTTGTTTGAACATTCAATTCAAATACGTTAAATTTTTTATATTATTAATGATTGTTGTATCATTAATTAATGAGAATTATTTAAAATATAATTATTAATATAATAATTATATAATATTTGTTTTCTTTTAAGAATTTAGTACAAGCCTTGAGGTGGTCTACACATTTAAAGCCCTAAAGAGTTCTCACCCATAAGTTCACAATCAAGCTTGTTATAGTGATTCCAAAGGATTTAGCCTATCTTCGAGGAGCGGTTGATCATGAGAAGTCATTAGGACTCATTTATGCTCCTCAGCCCGAAATACCTCAGCATTAGTTAGTAAACAATTAATATTAGTTGAGTCAATCATGCCTCGCAAAGGATCAAGGACTTATTAGAATTTTCAAGATACTCGAAATTAGACTCTTAGTTAATTTAATCCTTATAATCATAGAGTACGCCAATAGAGTTTATTCTTGAAAATCTCAAAGGACAAGCTCTTTATCCTAATTTAAATTTAAACAAGTTAAAATTTATAGATTTGTTATAATCTGGACTCTATAATATACATCTATAACAGAGTAATTGAAGGACCAAAAAAGGGTTACGATTAAACAGAAGAAAAATATATTATATTTTTTTAAGTTTTTTCTTAAAAGACATAAACATCCTTTACTAGCCTAAAATACACACAACAACTATATATGTTTATTCTAACCATCATATTTTTCTCTCTTAATACATATTAACTTAAGTATCGAAAAATCATTGTTAGAAAATTTTTTTAACATGACTTGACTTAATATTGATTGTGATTATAGAAGACTTATTAAATTTGGGTACTGGCAAATCATTCAAAGTGATTCCATTAGTTCGATTTTGATCTTGTTAATTAAAAAAATTTACAAATATTTTTTAAGATTTATAAATTTAACTCGTTAATTTAAGATTATTTAAAATTTAATATCAATAATATTAATTATTTAATAATTAATGAATATGTTAAATAGCAGGTCAATTAAGTTACAAAATTTTAATCTAATTTTATAAATGAAAACTAAGATTCGACGTGCTCACCACGTAGCAACTCTAAATGATTGACATTTTTGCCGACATCAAAATGATGTTGGCAACCTTATCTACATATAAGTAGTTTGTCTAAATTGTTTGATTTGAAATTAATTTTGTTTCTTTTCTTTTAGGTCATTAAGTAGTAATGAGTAATTGTAGTAACACTTGATAAAAATTATTTTATTTGAAGCACGTTATGTTTGACCTTGGCCACATGTTGAATTCACAGTTTCCGAGGCAGGCCCAGCACAATACAATCACACAGCTGGAGTTGGCTGGCTAGTCAAAATACACATGGCTAATACGAAAGCAAACAGAACAAGCAACCAAAAGCAACAAAACGGGTTTCCTCCATCTCGTTGTCTTTCTAAACAAAGACAGGTACATAACACCGCAGGAAACATTTTTTTTTTCTTTTTTTAAATTATGTTAAAGTAAAGAATTTAAAATTTAATTTAAAATTTAATTTAAAATTTTAATTTATTTATATGATAAAATAATTTATTAATTAAGTAAAATATCACGAATTTAAAATAAAATATAAAAGAGTACAATATAATCTTATATGGTTTGATCAATTATCTACGTTCACAATAAATTTAAGAATTCTAACCTCTTTTATTAATTCTCTAGAGATTTTATAAGAAAAATCTAACTAGAAGAATCCTCAAAAGGATTTAATGTTTAGTGAACCCTTATTTTACCACAAATAATAATCACCCAAACGACGGTTTCACCTTAACACACACAAACACTTAGTGTCTACCTAATTCTTTCCCTCTTTTAAAGTCTCTCTTAATGTTTGATCTCAACTAAAGAGTTTACAAGTATTTTATATAGGGTGTATTTTGTACCTATTAACCTTATTTTTTATTAGAGTAAGAGTTCACTTATTTTGGAAGTTCAAAACTTTTTAAAACTCAAAATTTAGATGAAAAACAGACATCTTCGTGCGTTTTGGCGCCGCGTTGGCCAAAATTATGCCCATCGCCGCGGCACTCAAGCCTAACAACTTTCTCTCGTGTTTTCTTCGCTTCTTTTGTATCTTTGAATTCCATTTTACTTCTCCTTTTGTATCCCACATATCCTAGACTTCTTTATATATATTCCACATATTTTAAATTTTTTGTAACTCTCACTTTAATATTTATCTCAATTCTTATCTAATTAAAATCATTAAGTCACTTATTTTTCAGCAAGCCTAAAGTAAACTCATTTTTTACGACTAATCATCATGTAGGGTCCATGTGATAATGCCAAACAGACGAGTAAAAATTACTACACAAAATCTGTATTACCTGAGCAGAAATTTTACCAAACATAAATAACTTACTGCAAGTGTGATGATATTTGTTTGAAAGCAAACGCTTATTTTTTCAATCTAGATTCATTACACGTTTTAAGCACGCTCATATTCTATACGAGTTTCTGGCAATTGAATAAACCAAGCCTGTCATAATTTGTCTGTGGTTACATGATGCATATGTTTGGACAATATTTCACAACTCAGTGTCAACTGAACTCAGATTTATCTATTATTTGATACCTTTGTTTATGTGGAATCTCAAGCTTCAGAATAAAATATAAACTTTCCATGAAAATAATATATATTAAGTTAAAGCTAGACTCTTGTATCATTGTTGCCGCTGGAGCTCAAACACAATAGAAAAGAAAAGAAAAAATAAAAATCAATCAATCTATTCTTCACAGTGGCTTCAGTATTTTACTGCTCTCGTGACAAAACAAAACACCAGATTCAAACTTTTTTTTTTCTCAAGTCTCAACCAATGTTTCTATCTGCATGTTAACCGGATATCCAGTGCAACATTTAGTGGATCGAGTAATAACTTTTTTAATCAGACACCTTTTATACCACTATTATACATGCACATCAAGCCAGATAAACCTGGTATGAACGAAATTTCTGCATGATTCTGTAGGAAACTAGCTGAAAGCCAGATAAAAGTAACATCTGAGATGTTTTGAACAGAGAAAATCATGACCTGGTACATTGGAAATGTAAATAGATACTTCTCTGGCATTATTCTTACCTAGAACAAATTTAAGAATTTATTGATGCAAAATCTGTCAAAAACATCCTAACCCTATTTGGTATAGATGGAATGCAGTCGGACGGTGAGTAATATACACAAACCATCAAATGGAAATGCTGCTTACAGACGGGATGGAGCATTTAGTCCAACGATTCAACGTTTTCAAGACTAATGTGTAGAGAACTACAGAAAGGATGTCCTCTATAACTACCTTGAGTAGGTGGAATATACTGCTTGAGAATTGGGAAAAAAAAAAAAACTTCATCTTAGAAATCACTAATCAAAAACAGATAGCAGGCATCCTTTTCTTTTGGTACAACTGATTCACAGCTTAACCTAACAATGAAATGCTTTCCATAACTCCAATCAACGCCATCTCTCCAATTCCACATCACATAAATGTTTCCATGGATTATATTTTGAACAAAATGAAACAGTAAGTTCATTGGGAACCAAGGAAGCCAATTGCCCAAATAGTCCTCAAATTTACTGGAAAATTTTGCTAGTCAGACTTTTTTCCTCATTCACATGGATTAAATCACATTATTTTTTTTCCACATATAATAAATAGGGGCAACAAAAACCGAGTGGAAAGATTAATAGGCATCTAACCTCCAAATTTAGACCACTGTCTCTAGTTATTCCATAAAGTAATAGTGGTACCCCATTCCTAGATAAGAGTGCGAATTCTTGTGCTCAATCTAAAGACGTGACATGCATGAAAAACTGTATGCAGAAGTAATAGTGTAATCCTTTAGGTAAATTTTTGTTAAGGCACGAAAGAGATGTTGAATTTATAAGAGGTAATTCATACTTTAATTAACAAGATGCGTTTTGGGTGAAAAATGTTTGCGTGAAGTCCAAGAACAAAATCGTGAGAACTTAAGCGTAAAGCGGACAACATCTTACCACGTCTGTGTTGAGTTATGATAGATAGTATCAGAGCTACTCTCAATATGCAGTGAAGCAGTGGTAGAGCAAACTTTAGTGAGGACGCTGAGTCCTTAAGGGGGGGGGGGGGGAGTGTATGTAATATCCTAAGCAAATTCTACATTGTTAAGGTACGAGAGAGATGTTAAATTTATAAGAGGTGATCCACACCTTAATTAATAAGACGTGTTTTGAATAAAGGATGCTTGAAGCTCAGGAACAAAATCGTGAAAGTTTGAACCTAAAACAAACAATACCTTACCAAGTCAGAATTGGGTCACGACTAATAGAGTATGCATATTAACCCGAACTTCAAAAAAGAACAATGTAATATATAGCTGAGCGATCTAGCTTGAGCTAAAAGCAAATGATGCGTTTGGTCACGACTAATAGAGTATGCATATTAACCCGAACTTCAAAAAGGAACAATGTAATATATAGCTGAGTGATCTAGCTTGAGCTAAAAGCGAATGGCGCCTTCTATTAGACATTTTTTGGAGCAATCTATTAGACATTTTTTAGAGCAATCTATCAGACATTTTCAAGAATACTAAAAGCAATCATTAACAAGGAACCATCGCAATAGTTGATTACCGATTATTCTTTGTTCTACTTATCAGGTTAAAATAGAATGTTTTCATTTGTGTTCACTCCAAAGAGGCTGTCTTCATATTGAAGGTCAGTGCATATGATTTAGCAGTTAAAATAAGTATTCTGCTCTCTGCCTTCAATCATGATCACAAAATCAACATAACCTCCATGTCAGTAGGCAGCAAGTTATCTTGTCAATCTGAAAAGTAAAAGAGTTCAAGGCAAATATCATATGGAAGTTTGAAACTACAAGTAGATAGGACAAGGGTATAACAAATTTTACATATCAATCATTGCATACTGAGGAATGCAGGAACTGTAAGGTCACCAAGTTTATGGTGTGAAACACGACTTCTTCAGAGTATTACTTCACCTGTTTGAGAATTTGCTGTATTTTACTCCTTTCACATCCACAAAAATGATAGAAGAGAGTTTCCAGAAAATTATGACAGCATCCCATGGTCTACATACACCAGCCATTAATTACTCTAGGTGCTAACCAAGGATGGAAATCTACCTTCAACTACCTCATAGTTGTTAATGTGATACCGAGTTGTGCCTAGTTTCACATCCTACATCGTATAGAAATTGAGTGGGTCTTGAAAATATATGAATGAGTAGGAAACATTATTAAATAAGCTAGACTTTTGGGTCATTTGCAAGCACGTGACCTGTGACATTAAGCTCTAGTCTCAATCAGACTTGAAGGCTGGATCCTCATAAACTATACATCACGCAGCAAGCATAAACAGGCTGAAACCTTAGCCAAACTCATGTCTAACTTAAAGGCACCCTTAGTAGAGATCGTTCTCATACTCTTCGTCTCGGTCTCCTCTCTTACTGTTCATTTGGATGTATTTAATAGCATATCAATTCAAATACCAGATTTTTGATAGAATATTAACATTCTTGAACTTGGATATGTGATGGCTAAATTTAGAAATTGGAAATCATCAATATTATTTGATTGTATTCAAATTTACATGAACCATGAATTATTGTATCTGCATTTATATCTTCCATGTGGCTAGGTGCCTTACCTTCCTCAGGCAGAATCCTTTACCTGTGCTTTAAGCCTCCTCGCCATGGAGTTTATGCCCCTTAATGAAACCTGCGTCTTCAATAACGATGCAGTAAATATGAAAATGGAATCTTTCCATTTATGTATAAGTTTTAAACAAGGTTATAAGGTTTGATATTATGAACTCAACCAATCTGACAGTAGTGCCAAGAGGAGAAGGCAAGAGAGTAATAGAAAGTCAACTTGAAAGTGGTGTCAGAAATTATGAACAGTTTTACTAGGTGGTGGAAAGGAAAAAAAAAAAAAAAATGAAAATGAATTAAGATCGTAATGTGACAAAATAAGTTTCATACAGAAACATCACATAAAGAAGAAAAAAAGCGTAGAACTAACATTGTAAAAATACACCAAGTGAACAAAAAATGTGCAAAAGACTAAGAACTCAAGCCACATCTACATATCCAAAAACACCCAAGAGATCAGTTTTAGGAAATTTTAGAAAATTGGAAGGTAGGTGTTAATAATGAAAATAAACCCTTAAACCATGGATTTCTGTCTTTAAATGCTTGAGAAAAGAACATATATACATACATATATATATATAAAAGAAATTACGATGATGCAGCTTCACCAAAACCCTGAAATAAAAAAAAAAAGGTTGATTTCCATGCAGCAATGAGACATGTATAAACACAAACACTGCATTTTTATGTAAGAAATAAGCTAAATGCAAGTATTTCAAAAAGAACAATTCATTAAAGCAGGAAAATCAGAAAAGGCTGGCCTCAAGACTCGGCAAAGGAGATTTATTAACAGAGGAAATGTTCGGGAAATGAACTTAAGTTACAGATTTAAAGAAAGCCAATATGCTAATTGAAACTTACAAGTCATAATATCCCACCCAGAAATAATCAGCATTCTGACCTATATACAATCTACTTAATTTCATTCTAAACTTTGCAAAGCCTTTACTTATATACCATGGCAGTCCTTACAAGTATGGTGCAGTCAAGATCAACGTTAGCATAGACTTTATGATGGTAATAACTCAAAATCAGTAGCATGAAACCTAACTGTCAATCATCTGATGCATGCAAGTGATCATCTCAAGTTGTGTTGGCCAATCATATCCGAGAATCTGGGGATTTAACTCCAATGCAGCTTGAAAGTCTAACATGGATGCAGAAAAGGAATCATGTGATGGGTCTACATGGTTTTGTCCACACCTTGACCCAGCTAGTTCCAAGCAGGGCTTTATTAATCTCTTCATAAAAACATCAAGGCCATTGTTCAACACAGTGGCACAATCCACTGAGACTTTCAATCCCTCCATCTCCAACCTCTGTTCCAACCTCTTCCTCAAGGAATTAGTATCAGGTAGCTTACCATGTTTTTGACAAGTCTCAGTGTAATAAGCACAAGCTGAGGAAACTGGAAGTACTTTTGGTGTTCCTTTATTGTTCATGGGGATGCCAAGAGGAGCTTTAACGGGGCTCTTACTATAAATGCTTGGACTAGCAGCAGCCTGATCGACCTCTTCTCCGTCTTCTACAGAACCTGGGGGTCTACTACCCAAAGAAAGCAACTCCGTAGCACTCTGTTGTTCTTGAATTTTAGGAACTGAATCATCACATGCAATAGTATGACTTTTCCCATGTGGCCCAAGAGGGCTTGGACGGTCCTTTGACTTGCAATCACGAAGACCTGGTGTCAATCCCTTTCGAGAGGATTGGGGAATATCTTTGCATAATGAATGAAGACAACTTCTTTGATAGCCATTTGCCACTTTAACACTTGAAGAGCCATCACCTTTCGCCTCTTTTGATGGAGGAGTCTTTGAAAGAAATGCATTTTTGATAATTGATCTGAGGAGATTATTATGAAGATGCACATTTTCTCTTCCTATTGTGCCAATGCAGAGTCTATCGAATTCCAACTTGCTAATTTTAAGACTTAAATATCTAGTGAGGAGACTAAAATAATTCTCTGACCTAGCACTCCCAAGCTTCCTCTCAATGCAAGATTTTATCTCTGAAGTGTCCAATCGAGTAAAATGCTGATCAGCCGGCATTTTGGCTCTCAGATTCCTCACTATCATCAAAATAAAAGATTACATATAATTTACACATTAACATGAAAACGAATTCATTTTTGTTGACAGTTCAATATCAAGTGAGTTGCAACTTAAAGAGAACTCAGTTATCGAGTTCTACAAAGAAACGAACCAAACCCAGATAAAAATCTATCTTAACACTCAATTCTTTAACTTCATTGTGTACATTCATATCAATATGCACCAGAACCAAAGCCAAAACCAGCATATACATAAACCCATATTCTCACTTCCCAGCTTCGATTTCACAAAAATTCAACAATAGAACTAATAATTCCCTCAATAATTAAAATTCCATACTTTGAAGTAGAAATTAAAGTTATAAATGACACCCTTTGGACAATTTAATGAAGAACCAGAATCCAATAGATCAATTCAGACAATGAAACGAACGAAGGCGTGTAACTTGGTAAGGGAAAGAGAATCAAAACCAACCTGAATTAATGCACTACTGAATTGAATTTGGCTTGAATTTTCAGTTCATCCACCGGAAATCGTCGATGACTTCACTTGCTCGTAAGCTAATTACTTTTTTCAGAAACAGAGATTAGGGCTATGGCTGAGGCTGAGAAAACGCGGGTTTTCAGAAGCTTCCATCAAGTGATTGTTTGGGGAAGTCAAAAGACACATGCGTTGCGTTGTCTTACATGTGTAAGCTGCTTTATAGTTTGTGTCACCAATCATCGTAAGAGTTTTAACATACCCACTTTGGATCTCAAGTCAAGTTACAGAAACAGTACCACCAACACAAATGCAAGTTTCGAACACGCCCACCAAAATGTTGTACGGTTTGAACCTGACATGTCGCGCATTGGATGAATGGATGTCACTAACATCGCCTATTCCGACCAAACCCAAAACAACTTAAACTCGGGTTCAAAAAAAATATTTAGATCTTAACATTTTTAAAAAAGGACAATGCAAATTAATAATTTTAAAAATTTTATCAACTTTTTTTTGAGATAATAATTTTTATTTATTTTAAAAATAAAAAGGTTTCTACATCTCTTTTCATAAAATTTTATGGATTTAAATATTTTTTTATTAAAATAAATATAAATTATTACTTAATAATAACTGATAAAATTTTTAAAACTATTAAAATTTATATATCATTTATCTAAAAAAGAGTCCATATATTTTTTATAAATAAAACTAAAATCTTTCAACATTAATGTAAACATAATTTGATTATCATTTTTTTATATCATCTTAAAAATTTTAATAATTAAACTAATTAGCACTCACCAAAAAACAATAAATAGTAATTATATTTATAATTATGAATATGAATCGAGACTTTTTTTTATTTCAATTAAAAAATTTAATTTTTTAATATGATCTTAATGAAAATATATACAACTTCAAAAAATTAAGATATCTACAATTTCATAAGTTATTAATTTATTTTTTAAAATAAAATTCGTAAGTCATATATTATTAATTAACAATATGACATCATTTTTTTTTTAAATCAATAGATTCAATACGAACATTACAATCAAATTACATGTCACTTATGCATTTGTTATTTTATAAAAATCCAATAAATTAATGGGTTATACGAAGTTGAACCAATTATAAAGTTTAGTGGGAAGAAAAAGGTCGTCAACTTCATCACATATAAAATATAAAAAAAATTCTATGAAAATAACATTATTGTCCACCTTCAGCTTAAAACATCAAAACTTTTGTTTTATATAAACTCATCTAACTTCTTTGTAGAGAAAACAAAAATTTAAGCACCTAAATTTGTTGGCCCAAAGTAGCACCTCCAACCAATAGGTTGGGATTCGATTCTCCTTCCCAAACCTTAGGTAATTTGTAATTATTAATAAAAAACAAAAATTTTAAAAATAAATAAATACTATCACATCATCAATGTATTAAGGACATGGATCAATTTGGTGGCTTGCATGGTTACATGAGATAAAACAATTCTTTTTTTTTTTTTTCTTATTTAAGCTAAATTAGCTTAACCATAGATGGATTACAGACAAAATATTTATGTTCATAAAATATAAAACATCCCATTAAAAAAAGTGATATTTTTTATGACATTTTGAAATTTCTAGTTTAAAATGAATTAAATCTCTCTTGAGCAACTTACTCGAAATCATAACAACCTATTTATAATACTTGGCAGTTTAAGGGTAAAGATAGATACTATCCTTTTGAACTAAATTAATGTAACTTATGAGGTACAATTAATATTAGGAATTAATCGAGTTAAAGCTATAACCATAACTCACAGGAAGAGAAAAGAATCATTTTTGAAAATACTCATATGTTACAATAAAAAGAAAAAAAATACATTTAAATTTAAAAACAAAAAAGAAAAAGAAAAAAAGAAACACACAAACATATATAGTTAATATAATTTTTGTATCCATTAACTTGTGGTGCATATATAGAAGTACAAGTTAAGTTGGTGTGAGGTGCTTAATATTTGAATTAAATTAATTATAAAATTTTTCATCTTTAATTTTAAAAATGTTAGAGCTCAAAATTTGGTAATCTAGAAGTCAATGAGTTAAATTTATTTTTTGAGAAAAATTTGATTTGGACAATAAGGATATAACCTAAAACTTGAACCAATGAAAGCGTTTATTTTCCTACAAATGTAATGTTTGATGAAGATCCTACAACTAAAGAAGATGAGAGACTGTGCCAGAAGTTTTTTAGGCATAGGCATTCCGATACTTAAGTTAGCAAGAGCCCCAAAAAAGAGAAATAAAGTAAGAGAAAGTAAAAATAAGCAAATTGCTCTATGTATATACATATATATGGATGATATTCGTTGATCTTTAGTGTTGATTCCTCCTTTATTTATAAGATGAGGATGTGGGTTTTACCTACAGTTCTTTGAATCTTTTTAATATAGGTGTCTTTATGAACTTTCCCTTCTTGGATCATGTTATTAGAGTTTTTTTTTGAAATCATACTTGATATTGCTTGCCTTAGTAGAATTTGTATTGTATTTTTATGAATATCCCTTTATTTTAAAGATTTTTTTTCTTAATAAACTTGACTTTACCCATAACTTTTTATGTCTCTTGTAACTTAAGTCCTTTTTAAGGACTACTTTGATTATTGATGTAGTTTTTTTTGGATCTTCTTCTACCCGATATAAGTAGGGGTTATTTCTCATTGTTCAAGGCCTGGTCGAACAAGATAGTTGGTGTTTGACTATTATTTTATTTGGCTCTGTGGGTGGCAAGTTTGACTGAGCAGGGTAACTAGGCTTTAACCATTGCGATCATAGTTCTTCTTTAGAAGTCTGATTGAATAGGGTAGTCAGGCTTCAACCATTGTCCTGACCTGTCGGAGGGTATAGACTTGTCTTTTCTCCTTTAGAAGCCTAATTGAACAAGTTAATCAGACTTCAACTATTGTTCTGACTAGCTTAAAAAAGGTACCATCAATTTATTTTATAAGCCAACTTTTTTCTTTTAGGTTTTGTTATTCGAGCTCCTTTTTAGGCTCTTTTGGTCTAAAATCTTTGTGCCTTATATTCTAAGACCTTGGGCCTTGTTCGCTGAAATTTAGTGGGAATAGAAGTCCTTCAATTTTTAATATTAATTTGTTGACACTAGAAATTTTATAAATTGAATTACTAAATTGAGGTGCTCATTAAGTGGCCTGTGTTCAACTAACATCCCTGATTCTTTGGGCTATGTTATAGACTCTTCCATTAGGTAAGCTTTCTCTATTTTGAGTAGATGATCTTTTGAGCCCATATTTAGTGGATATGAAATTTATAATGGTGATTGAACTTCTTATTTTAAGTCAACACCTTTTATTGCATTGAATCTTTGTAATCTATCGAGAAGTTTGCCATTGTCTAACAGTTTTAATAAGTAGTTATTTCTTCTCTTTAGTGACATATGGTAATCTTGAGAATTAATTATTGATCGTATTGTTTAGCTGAGGAGATGTTACTTTAACCTTGTTTTTTACTTTTGAATTAACGATTGAGATCTCTTTTTATCTGGTAGTATATATGATTTTATGGCTCTTTCAATTCTCTACTTTTATGCTACCATTCTCTAAAGATCATTTTGTCTTATTAATTCAAAAAGTTTCTCTCATTTTTACGTTTGTGTTGATACCATTCTTTGGTCTTCTTCCTAAGTAAATGTTTTTTTTTTGGCTCTATATTTTTCATTTTACTTATCTCTTGCATTTTTATTTGTCATCTGAGAGTTTCTTAATAGGTTTCATATTTTGATTTTATTTAGGTGTAAGATCATGTCTTCCATGGATGAACCTCAGAATGTCTATAGTGAAGATTTAGATTGTCTCAAGGATATTTTTGGTGCTGGTAGTAGCTTAAGGGGATTGAAAACTCATTTAGCAAGTGGAGAGTCCTACTAAAGGGGAGAAATTGTAAGGGGAGATAAGCCTGAGCGGTCCTTTAGTAATAGAATGTCTCTTAGGGCCCCTTAAGAGCTCGAGAAAGTGTCTAGCCAATCAAGTAGCCCAAAGAAAAAGAAGAAGATTGTTATTTAAAGCACCCAGGATGCTTTATTTGAGTTGGATTATTCTCCTAACCATGCTTCCAGTGTGAATGCAGTCTTTGTTAAGTTGGGGAAGAGGATTAAAATTTTTGACTCTGTCACTTTGAGGGTTCCTTGGAGGGATGAGTATGCTAGTTTGCCGCCGGGGGGGAGTGGGGGATTTGTACTTACGTGTCATTCCTTTTATGTATAAATATTTGCTTTATGTTTATACTATTATCATTTCAATATATCATTAATTATTTTATATATATATATGGTCAGATGCTTGTAATATTTTAAACATTGTATGATATGAAAGAGTTCAAATCTGATCTAAAGGAGTTTAGATCAGTGCTAAGAGTTAGAAACGCTAAAATTTAGCATTAATAAGAGTTACCAGGTTATAAGAGTTAAGGAAATCTAAAGGGTTAGAGCCTTGTCTAACAGAGACAAAGACCTAAGAATATAGTAGTAATGACATAGTTACAAAAGAGTTGCAAATGGTGCTAGAAAATATTGTTATGCAAATATGTTCTTAAACTTAATGTTCCTGATCTATCTTCACTGCTTCACTAATGCGAGTCTATCAGTGAAGACCTTATTATGTATAGATCGGTGTATATCTATATCTGGATGGTCCAGATGGTTAGTCTTAGCAGACTATGAGTTTAGTGGAAGCTCATATAAAGATACAAGTATCCAGTAAGAACTGAATATTGAACAGACTCATAAAGATCTCCAATAGACATCCCATAAAGTTATCAATAAAGGATCTTTTGAGTTGAGTAGTATTCATGGTCGTTAGACCTGAGTGCTAACGTAGACTTGTGAGTGATCTACCATACTTTGGTTCCACACATGTTAGATACCTTTCATGGTCTGACCGTTGGGTATCGCTAGGTATGGTCCAATGCTTATAGAGTTCGGTGTGCATAGATATGAGATTCATCAGCTCATTAGGGTGAGTGAAATATCCTGAAGCTCCAAGATTATGTCTCAGAAAGTCTTATGGCCATAAGCAGAAATACCCGAGAAGTTAGTTTTATCCTCGGGGTAAGTAATATCGTATAAGTGTTTACAGATATTATTTATTGAGATACAAATCTAGAGATAAGTTTATAGTTGAGTATGTGGAGACTTGACGGTGTTGATCTATATCTCTGCTCTTCTAGGATATCTATGATGAAAAAATTATACAAATATGTTATGACCTCAACTTGTATGGTCTAATGCACCATTTTGTAATATTCGTAACATGTGTGTGGAACATTATTTACAAATGTATGGACAAGTTTCATATGACGAACCGGGCATGGACCTAGAGATTCTCACAATATGAAGTGTACTCGTTGTGCACCGGGGCAGCGTATTGGATTGAACAATTAATCTAAGAAATTCTAGCAAAGTAAAAATATGTTTCAAGGTTCCTTATGTTATGCACTTGTCAATACTTAAATGTAAAATACATTATTAGTTTGCAAGAGTTGTTAACCAATAAGAAATTGACAAGTGGCACAATCTTGCTCCATAGATGTTTTACCATGTATTCACATATTTACCTTGCTTGGCAAATACAAATAAGATAAATGTCTTTATTCAAAAATAGTTTTGAATTATTAATAATCTATTTATTAATGAATTGTTATTATTAATTGGAATAAGTGGCAATCACCATTTTGTAATGGAGTAAGCACTTGTTATTAATAATATGAATTGTTGGCCACTTAGAAATAGTTAAATGGTGCACTTGTGAAGTGGTGTAACCACTTAACATTGTTTATTTGTCATTCACTCTCTAACAATTGATTCATATAGATGAATCAATTTGTTGGGTGTATTTACTTGTTTTATTATTAAAGCAAATGACAAACAAAGATAAGTGGTGGTGGAGCACTAAGTGAAGCCATCATTTTACATTAAACCAAAATTGAAAGAGTTCAATTTTTGAGAGCAAGTGTGTAGAATTTGACAATTGGGAGAAGAGAGAATTGGGAGAATTTGCTAAGTCATTTTTCCAAGTGTTGAGAGAGTTTGCAAAGGCTTACAATAGTTCATAACAAAGAGTTGTAAGGGAACAAAAGAAAAACACTCAATTCTTCTCATCTCTTGTAACAAATAATTCATAAGGACTAAATTATTTTAAGTGTTGAAACACTTATTGTTGAAAATTCGTGGCTGCTATTCTAACTTCACAATCCCACCCGTTTTAGTTATGAACTAGAATTGTGCAACGAGATACTTCTAGGTGAGCTCAACAAATTGAAGCTTAGAGTTCTTGAAGAATTGTAAAGTTACCTTCAAAACCGGGTAGGTTTTACTTATAATTCATTTTATATCATGCATATGAAAATATATATGTGCTTGAATGAACATACATGAAAATATATGCTTGAGTATGCAATATTGTTTATAACATGTATGAATACTTCCGCAGCATATTTATAATTTTTAAAATTATACGTATCTCTACACATCACATACTAAATACAACAAGTGGTCTCAGAGCATGCTGATTTGGTGTATGATATTTGATGTTATTGAATTTTAACATGTTGATGTTGTATTGATGAACAACATGATGACGTTTGATTTGAAGCATGTTGATGTTTAAAATTAAACATGATGTTATTTTGATTTGATGTTTGATTTGAATTCTTGAACATGTTGATGTTTAGAATTGATCATATGATGTTTGATTATGATTAACATAAGATAAATTGAATGTCAGAATAGAAGAAAATTATTTTTTCAGACACCAGGTGCGGTGATAGTGTTTGGCTCTATGATGCCCACATATTGGAAGTGGCGATGCGGCGCTTATAAGTGAGTGCCGTAGCGCCAGACCATTCTTAGGCTAGCCAGCCCAATAGGTATAAGGACGAACCTCCAAAAGCCTATAAGGCCTCCATGAGATAGGGGCGGGGGTTCGATTCTTTGGGGGCACAGGTAACATGAGAATTGTGTGGGTGTGCTAGTGCCTAACTAGTGGGGGATGGTGATCCTGGTTCTGGTTGGACTAAAAGATTAATGAAAAAGACCAATTTTTTTGTAAGAGTGTGTGGAGCCCACCCAATACCTTGAGTCCCTCAGGGTATCAACTGATGGACCACTCACACCCTCTGCAGGTAACCTACGCCCCCAACCAATGTCGAATTTGGGATCTCATCCCTTATAGGCCTTTAAGGTTTGATGGTTGTACCAGTAGGGTTCAACATTGGTTGGGGGTATAGGTTACCTGCGAGGGGTGTAAGTGGTGCGCCAGTTGATACTCTGGTGGACCTAAGGTGTTGGGTGAGCTCTACACACTCTTACAAAATATTCGAATCCCCGCAAGTTTAGTGAGAGTTGTGGCCATCCCGATGGGTACAAGGAAGAACCTCTAAAGGCCTATAAAGTCTCCATGGAGATAGGGGTGGGGGTTTGAATCCTTGGGGGTACAGGTAACCTGAGCTGGGTGTGTATGGTGTGCCAGTTCTTTATCTTCTTATTAAGTGGACACTAAAGAGTTGGTGTGGGCTCTCATACACTCTAACAAAAAGGCTGACCTTTTTGTAAGACTGTGGTAGAGCCCACCAAACCTTTGGTCCACCAATGGGACCCTAAAGCCACTGACGCACCACCAACAGTCCTCGCAGGTTACCTACATCCCTAACCAATGTCGAACCTGGGATCTCATCCCTTATAGGCCTTTAAGGTTCGATGGTTGTACCAATTGGGTTAGCCAGCTTATCACTATTTTCTCCATTGACTCTAAACTTAACAATAAAATATATAAAAAAATTTATATAATTTGAATGAACAAATATTAAGCTTAGAACAGTCGGTGTTGGGGTGGCGGCGTAGGTTAGAGGCACCGATAGTATCTTAGAATCCATGCCAAAGTGTGTAAGTGCAATCTAGAGCAACTAGTCTTGATATGATGCCCACTGGGCACATCACTGCTGATGTGTTATGACTACATCTCTAATTTTGCAAAGCGCTCATCTGTCAATGATGGTTGAGATGAAAAGAAAGTAATTGGTAGTGCTAGTCACCTAAGGCTACTGGAATTGGGCCTTGTTGGCCACCACTTTTTTGAGTCTAAAATATGGTACTATAGTTTAATGGGATACCCTGGATGCAACAAGTCTTCTGTAGAGTCCTATTGGACTCTAGTTTGGGCATAAAGAGCAGTGATCAAAGATGGGCAATAAAAGCTCGCCTTTATATTACGAATGTTATGGAAGATGATGTCTTTGATGACCTAGTTAATATTGATCATTCTCTTTGTAAGGATGGCATATAATAGGATGGCATAGTGTTTGGTCACCAATCTCACATGTGTAATTGGCACGAGGCATGCTGCTATGAAATAGTGACATACTTTAAACTTTCGATACATGAATTTGTGGGGGAATGAGACATATTGGCTTTTAAACATCTTTTATTCTACCTCTGTGGTGTTATGTTGAGGAATTTGATGATTTCTTTATAGTTAGGATCCTTTGGTAATTTATGGTAGTCATTATGTGGGATGTTCTGAAGGTTAAAGAACTAGTTGATGGTGGTGCTTGTTATAGCTATGTCTTTGCCCTTTACTTTTACTTTCAAGTCTCTGTGGTTGGGGGCATTGGTGTAGAATTCCTAGACGATTGGTAGGGTGGTCACTTTCGGATGCGCACACAACTTTTTCCATCCCTATTTATTGATAATCTTTGTGATGTTGGGGTATTTTGCTTCTGTAGCGCTGAAGCCTCTCTCAAGAATGGTGGTTCTCTTGACCATAAATATTGTGTGGTGTTTAAAGGCTTCATGTGATATAAATTTGGTTGTGTCGTAATCAACGAATGTAAAGATTGCTGATGTGTAGGATCATTTTGGGGCCATTATAACAATACTTAGCAAAATATCTACACTCCCCAATTCTTGAATAATAAGCATAACTTCAACTCGTCTCAAATTCCAACAATTAAAATCAATAAAGAATCTCCTCTATTTATAAATGCAAAATCTCAAAATACATTCAATGAATATTCATCCATTGATGCTTTAATTTTGATCAATCAATCAGTCCAACATAATAATTGAAATTTATTAATGAAATACAAATTGTAATGCTTAGATGATGAAAAATGATGAATTTGTAACCTCAAATGCACAAAGTTCATCCAAAATTAAAAATTGAGGCTCTTGGTGTTCTTGGTTGATTTTTCCAATTTTGGATGCAAATGTTTGTTTTTGTTAATTGATTTTGTGTTTTTAGTGATTTTCGACCTTGGTTTGATGGCTAATTTGTTTTGATTTGGTCGCTTGGTGAGGGATTGGTTGATTAGGGTTTGGAGATGTGTTAGGTTTCAAGAGAGAAAAGTGAAAAATAAGGGTTTTAGGGGTTTTTGTACTATTATCCGAACTAGCACCATGACATCAGCTTATTGGTACCGCGACGCTAAAACTTGGAAAATTAGGATTGAATTGCCTAGGTTTCAGCACTGCGGTGTTGGGTAGGGAGTACTGCAACGTTAAAGGTTCTGATTTTAGTGCCACGGCATTGAAAATGTATTGTCAAGACACTAGGGCCTTGGTTTAGGTTTATGATCCCCTGCTCTTAGCATTATGAAGCTGACTTATGAGTGCCATGGTGCTAAGCTCACTGATTTAGGTGCTGCGACGCTTACTTGTGGGCGTCGCAGCTCTGAGCTAAACTCAACACTTTTTTTATTCAAGAAAAAAAACAACAACTAAAAATTAAATGCAATATTAAAAACTAACTAATAAAAATAAATAAATGACATTTAGTTTGGGTTGCCTCCTAACTCGTTTGACATTTGTGGGTGGTGGTAGCTTCTCAATAGTCTCTATCTTAGCAAGATCTACCTCTAGTTCTTTGGAAGAAATTTGATAACTAAGAACTATACCTTCATTGACCATAAAGTTGTATTTCTCCTAATTAAGTAATGGATTAGTTTATTCACAGCATTTTAGTACAAAGGCGAGGTTATCCAACCATAAATTGAAGGAATCCTTAAAGACAGAAAATTCATCCATGAAGACTTCAAGGAATTGCTCTACTACATTAGAGAAGATTTCCATCATGCACCTTCGAAAAGTTGTTGTCACATTGCATATACCAAATGGCATCATTTGGAAGGCAAATGTACTATACAAGCAAGGGAAAGTCATATTCTCTTAGTCCTCGAAGGCTATGGCAATCTGAATGTAGTCAGAATAACCATCTAAGACACAATAGTACTCATGTTCAACTAATCTATCTAGCATTTAATCAATGAATAACGAAGGAAAATGGTCTAAAAAGATCTTTGCGAGTAGCTTTGTTTAGCTTGCGATAGTCAATGCATATTCTTCATCCAGTAACTGTTCTTATTAGGGATTAAATCATTATTCTCATTGGCCATAATAATAACCCCTATTTTCTTTGGGATTTATCTATGAACTATCTGAAATGGGGTAGATAATTCTCACATCTAACCACTTTATGATGACTTTTTTTACTACCTCTTTCATAATTGGATTTAACCTTATTTGATGCTTTATAGTGGACTTATGGCCATCTTCTAATAGCATTTTATGCATGCAAAAAGATAGGTTGATACCCTTAATATTTATAATAGTCCATCCAATTGCTCTTTTGTGCTCCCTCAACATTTTAAGCAGTTTTTCTTCTTGGTTTCCATCAATATCAACAGAAATTATAACAAGAAGGGTAGAAAGAATCTCCAAGGAATACATACCTTAAATGGTTAGGTAAGGGTTTAAGCTCCAATGTAGGTGGTTCTTCAATGGAAGGCTTGTGGAGAGCTTGCATACCCTTAGTTCTCTCTAGAGGTTCAATTTTTACCTTGGCTTTGTCAAATTTAATAAAGGTATTTAGTACTTGTAAATACTCTTAGGCTTCAAAGCTTTCTACTTCAGCTCCATTAATGACAACATCTTCCAAAGAATCTTGAATGCTATTTTAGTGAACACTTCTTGAACCTCATTGTCAATAACATCAATGCTAAAATATTCTTCTTCTTTACTTGGTAGCTTCATGGCTCTGAGCATATTGAAAGTGACTTCCTCATTATGCATTTTTATGCTTAACTTACCTTTTTGCACATCAATAAGTGTTATGCCGATTCCTAGAAATGGTCTTTCAAGTATGATGAGATTTTCACAGTCTTTTTCTATATCTAACACAATAAAGTTAATAAAAAATATAAACTTATCCACTTTTACCAAAACATCTTCAATTGTGCCTCTTGTATAACTCAAAGAATAATTTACTAGTTGCAAGGATACATTCATAGGTTTAGGCTCCCTCAAACCTAATTTCTTGTAGGTAGACAACAACATTATATTGATGTTGGCTTGCAGATCACTTAAAATTTACAAAAAAATTAGTTCCTAATGGTGCATGGTATGGTAAAACTCCTGAATCTTTTAACTTTGGAGGTAACTTCTTTTGCAAGATCACACTACACTCATCGGCGAGTGCTATAGTTTTAAAATCTACAAGTCTCGTTTTTTTGGATAGGATATCTTTCATGAAATTTATATAAATTGGTATTTGTTCAAGTATATCTGTAAAAGGAATGTTAATACAAAGTTTCTTAAACACCTCTAAAAATTTGGAGAATTACTTATCTAATTTTTATTTATGCAGCCTTTAAGGGAAGGTTAGAGGTGGATTAAAAGGTTATACATGATGATTGGGCACTTTGTATTGCAATTGAATTGGTTCTGCTCATATATTCGATTAAATTTGCTCTTTTTTGATGCTCTGCCTATAGTTCTTAATCATTTTGTTATTCTATATTAGATTGGTGGTTTTGTTATATATTGGATTGCAACTCTTTACCACTTTTTAGGGAGACAGCTTTGCACTACTATTTCTTATCTTTTGAATTTATTTTAGTATTGCTTGGCCAGGTTCCTTGAGGGTAGTTTTTTATGGCTGAAGCTAGCTACCCTATTTGTGTTTCTAATGTCCTTAAAGATGCAAAATGGCTTTAAAGGATAGTGCTTGGTTCTTAAAATTGCATCATTGGATTTCATGTATTGTAGGAACATATCTTCTAAAAGAGGCTTCTTTTCTTGTTGTTGGAATCCTGGGGGATTCATAGGATTAGATGACTATACTTGGTTTTTATTCCAAGAGAAGTTTGAATGATTTATCCACCTTGGATTGTAAAAGTTTGAGTGCGAGTTATTTTGCTGCCCACTAAAGTTCCTTACATAGTTTGATGACTCCATACATTGGTCGTTTATGTGATTGTCACCACAAAAATCATAAGTGACATTTCGAGCTTTTACGTTATTCACACTTATTCCATCGAACTTCTTAGATAACCTATTAACTTGAGTAGTTAATGCATTGAATGCATCTATATTGTGGACACCTACAACTTTCTTTGGTGTTACTTTCTTTGTTGGCCGTTGATAACTATTAGATGTTCTAATAGATTATATGCTTCATCAGTAGATTTGTTCATTAAGGCACCTTCAACACAGAATCTATAATAGTTCTTAAGTGACCTATTTATTAATTATAGAATGTTTGGACTAATAGTCATTTAGAAACTCTATGGTAAGCACTTCCTCAACATATCTTTGAATCTATCCCAAGCTTCGTACAATAACTCACTATCAAGCTAAATATATGAGGTGATGGCATTCCTTATTTTTGCTGTGTTTGTAAGTGGGAAGAATTTAACAAGAAATTTTTATGCCAAGTTGTCCTAAGTGGCTATGGATCTGGGTGGTAAGGTTATCAACCAACTCTTAGATTTATCCCTTAAAGAGAAGGAAAATAATCTCAATCTAATGGCATTATTTGATACTCTATTATATTTGAATGTATTGTAAATTTTCAAAAAATTCACGATGTGTTTGTTGGGATCATCATTCATTAAACCGTTAAATTATACAAAATCCTTTAGCATTTAGATAGTACTTGTCTTTATCTCAAAGTTATTTGCATTAACTGTTGGTCACTGAATACTTGAGTGGATACCATCTACTGTAGGGACTACATATTCCCTTAATGATCTCTATTGTTTTATTATAGTTTGTTGCTAAATTTTTGTATTGTCAATTTGGTCATCTCTAGTTATTGTTTGATTTTATTCACATCGAGGTCTTGGGAATGTCCTTTTAATCTTAGAAGAAAAAAAAAAGTTAAGTCTGCATTCTTTTCCCTTTACATGAATTGTTTAAAGTTAAACCTATAAAAAGAAAAAAAAATTAAAATTAGAAAGTCTAAATTAAAAGCAAGCTAGCTTGGTATTAGAATTTGTGAAATAATAAATAAAAGTTCTTTGACTACGGCGCCAAAAACTTGTTATGAATATTCTAAAGTGCAAATGTATACTATTACAAATAAGTAAAAAACAATGAGTAGAGTATTGTTCCCACAAGGAATTATTGTTATTGTTATGCTAAGTACTAAAATTATGTCTTCTCCCTTTTATTCAGACGAATAAAACTCAAAAGATAAGTAATCTAATCTTAAATAAACAGAAAACTAATAAGATAAAAAATACTAAAGATAATAAGATAGGGGCACCGAAATCAAATAAAACATAGAATTACAACTATCTCTTGATACTTTAACCAATTAATCTTTTCTTAAATTAATCCCTCAATATGAATTATTAGCTAGATCGCTAATATCATCACAAGCCTCTGTCGATGGTCAAGTAACTATATCTTGCCCTAATAATTACCTGTATGTCGATGGTAATCAGATGAGAATATGATTCATTAAGAAATAATCTATTAATATCATATATATTATGTATGTATATATCTATCCTATTTGAAAATCATAACTGTTACAATATAATCATATATCAAATTATTCAAGGCCAACACTTAAATTGCTTCGTCAAATTCATTAGAGTTCCCATAATAATCAAATTAATAATCACGTAGCTAAAACGAATTAAGGAAAGAATAATTGAAATTTTCTATTTTTGAGTTCAAAAGAAAAAGAAAAAAACTTGAATTCAATCACATATTGAGTTCAAAGTTGTAACCCTAGATATAAATGTTGGCAGAGGATCTAAGACACATGGGTGTATGCATATGCAAGTGTGTCTATTGCCTAAATATGCATCACATACATATTTAAGTATAGCGGAAGCGTAAAACTTGTAATAAACACAATAAATACAATATATTAATCACATTAATATATTTATAGGATAGAAAACTCACATCAACGTGTAACGTTATACACGTATTTCCTCGGAGTCAGCATGAAGATCAACTCATGGGCAATTCTAGTCACCAACACGGTGGGCTTGGTGAGCTAGAACAGCAGCCCTATATCTAGCACTAGGTTTAACTCTTAAACCCTAAAATGGCCGGTGTGTGTTTTCATCATTTTCTAAAAAAGGATAAGAAATGGAGAATTTGAAGCAATACACAATTGCTCAAATTGGAACTATATAGAAAAATGAAACAATTTCATTTTTCTCTTTTTTATTTCTTCTTCTTCCTCTTCTCCTTCTCCTTTTCCATTTCTCTTTCTTTTTCTCTCGGGCAAAATGCCCACACTTGCATACACACCACTTCTTCTTCTCTCTCTTTCTTTATACATATATAATAAAATAATAATATATAATATAATATAAATAATATAATAATAATAATATAATATATATAATATTATATTATATAATATATAATATTATATTATATAATAAGAGAGATATTTTAATTATTTAATAATTAAATAATCAAATTAGAAATGACTATTTTGCCCCTCATAAATAGTTACCAAGTCCCTTAGAGGGTCTCACTAAATCTCACACTTGGGTAAACTCAACTAAGGGTCCACAATACTGCCCTAGTGCACAATGAGTACACTTCATATCGCAGGACTCCCTAAGTTATACTCTCGATTCATCAAATAGAACTATTCTATGAGTTCGTGAGCAATGCCCTACGCACATGTCATGGATATACAAATCAGCACGTTGAACTATACAAGCTGAGGTTACAATGCATATGTATAGTCCTTCCGTCATGATATCTTGGATGTGCTGGGGATATAGATTATCACCGTCAAATCCTCTTATGCTCATCCATGTCTTATCTCCAGGCTCGTATCTCATTAAGCAATATGCACAAACTTCTTTGCCATATTGTTCTATGCTGACGGAACTCTTTCCTGGGATGGTTGCTTGTGGCCACAAGACTTTTCGAGATACAGTCTCAAAGCATCTGGATATCTAACTCCATATGGGAGCTGACAGATTCTATATCTGTACGCACCGGACCCATAAGTATCAGACCATACTTAGCGACACCCAGCGGTCACACTATGAAAGGTCTGTGACATGCATGGAATCAAAGTATGGTGGATCACTTACAAGTCCACCGTGGCACTCAGGTCAAAGGACCACGTATACTACTCAACTCGAGAGGACCCTCCGTTGATGGCTTATATTGGGTGTCTATCGGAGGCTCTCTTGATTCTGTCACATATCCAGTCCTAACTGGATACCCATATGTCAATACGAGTTCCAAGCTCACAGTCGCTAGGAACGACCATCTATACCCTATAGTTACGACATATGCTGATCTATATATAAAGGTATCCATCGACAGACCTGCATCGGTAAAAATAGATCAGGGATAATTATTCGAGAACATACTTGCGCAACTAGCATTTCCTGGCACCCGATTACAACTCTTGCAACTATGCAGTTACTAGTATATTCTCAGGTCTATGTTCCATTACAGATAAGGCTCCAACTCTTGGATCTGCTGAGTATTATAACTAGCTAACACTTAGTTGTGCTAACATTTAGTATTTATATCTCTCAGCGTGGCTGACTATGAGTCCTTATCTAAACTCCGTTAGATTTGATTCGAACTCCTTTAGATCTACAATGTCTATAATGTTACATTGCATAATACTATATAAATGGGTATTAGCGATTTAATGGGAATGTACACTTGTATTAATACACAAGTATATATACATTTAGGGATGGCATGTAAGCACTGACCCTAACAATAAAAACTTAGATCATGATGAAAACTAGAGTTTTAGAACATAAATTGATAGACATAATGAAGAGAAATAAAAGATATAAGTAAGAGAAGAAGAAAAACAAAAAATAATATCTTGATTCTTTACTTTGTCTCTCTAACTTGTTATTGAATCCTCTTCTTCAATCTTCACATTGCAATCTAAAGTCCTTACAACTTGTTCTCTTTTGTGCTCTCTCTTGTTGTCTATCTTTTTGGCTTTAAACTTTCTTATTTATAGGTTTTGTTGCTGCAAATTAGGGCAATTTCATATGTAAGCTAGTTTAGGAGTCTTTTAGTCGCATAAGTGCTGCGACATTCATTTATGGGTGACAGGGCACTAAAGACATTGACTTGAGCACCCTAGCCTTAGCACTATAGCAAAATTAGTTTACCAAAAGTTATTGTTCACGGTTACTATAACAATAATGTAATAATTTTGATATTTTTTCCATCATGTTTTTTAGATTTTCATCCATATTTGCTCCATTGACTCAAAACCTACTAAATAATAATAAAACACATAAAAAATTGAATAATATTTATTTAAATAAAAAAATATTAAGCTTGAAAGATGAAAATATTAAACCTAATTAATCTCTATCACTCTTGTCATGATAAGCTAAAGCATGTCAAGGAGACGGTAGAGGCTAGGGTAGGGACGGTGGAGGCTAAGACTGCTCTGGCTTCATTATGCTCGACGCTAAGGTGAAGGAGCTTGAGAAACAGGTTAATGTCCTTTAGGAGCTTCTCTCTGCGGCAGTCAAATGAGGAGTTGGAGAGGAAGATTGAGCTCTCTAATTCTCGCGTGGTTAAAGAGGCACCTAAGGTTATACTTAGTTAGTGGACATCTTCAAGAGTTGCTATGCTAGGTTAGGTCTCTCTTAGGTAGAGGAGTTTTTTGTCACCCTAGATGGAGTTGATGAGGTGGTTGTTGTTCCTAATGCCGAGGCTGCTACTCCTCAGATGGCTAGGGATGCTTCCACCTAGACTGTTGCTGACTCTTCGGTTGCTCCTCAAGTTGATGACATTTTTGCCTTAACTTTACTATTATCAAAGACCACCCTATTTCTCTTTCTATTTAATTTTTCTTGACTTTTTGTGATGAGCTCTTTTAGGAATAAATTAAAAAAAAATTATTTTCTCTTTATGTTTATGTTTTGGAGCTTGAGTTCTTTCTTTACTACACGTCTGGCATTCTAAGTATTGTTATCACCTATAATCTTGTTCAAATGTATTGAATAATTGATAAGTTTATAAAAATTAGCCTTAATTTTTGGAGACTATTAGGGATTGGTCCTAAGGTCGATTAGTAATTTCTTTCGACCAGAATACTTAATAATGTGTGGTCGATGCCTTTCTAGTCTCTTTACATAATCTCTTTTTCTTAAGGACTTCTATTTTTTTTAAAGAAATTATGTTATGTTTGAGAAGCCTTTGCTATGGGTCTCATTTGCTCTATCATTCGTTCTTTTCACATTTAATGCACCCTTTTCGTGTTCTGGACCATTTTCCATCAATGATGTCTTTGGGTATGATCTTATTCATGTGGCCCTTTTAAAATCATTTGGGGTTTATAGTAGTTATAAGTTATTTTTCCCTTTTAGCTTGGGAAAGCGCTTTAAGTGGGATTTTCTCTACATTATTGGATCTTATTTACAATTAGGCTTTAAAAGCCTAAAGGTATTTTTATATTGAAGGTATCAGTTTTTAAAATTTTCATAATCTACATTTTATTTGTTTCGTTCTTAAGAGAGAAAGTATTATATCTTTCTAGCTTTTCTTCTTAAATCTTCATATTCCAATACAGGTAATAACTTTTTTGTAATTGAAATTTCTTTGCTTCTCATTCTTTTTCTTTAGGTGTTCTTTGGGATTTTGTTTTTGAGTTTATGTAAACTTCACTCTTCTCAAAGATTTCTTGTTTGAGAAGTAAAGGCTTTTGATTTTTCTTGATTCTTAACCTTTCTTGACAGATTTTGGTTTTGTTTCGAATCAAGTTGATCTTCGTGGTTGGAAGGGTTGAGCAAAAGTGATAGTTAGAACTAAACAGAGTGATGGTAAGGAAGTTCCATTAGTGAAGAAGAACAAAAGAGGTGTTCCTCATTAAGGTGAGTTACTTTTAAGAGGGGAGTGTGTATTATCCTTCTAACTTCTGGTTTCTTTTAATATTGATATTTGTTCTTGTTTTCTTGGCAGATATGCAAGGTGGTGATAGAAGTTAAAAGCGCAGTCGCCAAGAAGAGTCTCATTCTGACCGTCTTTCAATCCGTAGGTTAGGTAGTAGTGTTTTTAGAACGGATAAATAAGACTAGCGATTATTGGTTGTGTTCGATTTACTACTCCTGGTCAAGGCTAATCTGTTGCCCTGGTTATGACCAGTTTATTCCCATTAACCAGGGTCGAGGTGTGTCAAGGACTACTCTTTGAAGGCCTCTTACCACATAGGAAGGCCTTTTACTATAGAGGAGAATGAGAAATGACCAGTTGAGTTTTCTCAACTGGATTTTGGTCCCACACTCTTAAAGGAGAAACTAATCGATTAGGATGTAGTTCATAATTTGCTTACAAGGAATGCTCCCATGATGTTTTTAGGTTCCTTTACAATTGCTTTTCAAGGTGGCATCATCATTTGCTTCCTTTCTTTAGAGAAGTTGAGTGCTCGATTAGATCTTCTTGAACTTAGTAAATATGAGATTAAGATCTTTTTTCTGTTTTTTAAATGTTTTTGACGGGTGTGATCGAGGTAGCTTTCTTTTTTTATCTTTTTATCTTCATTAAGTTATATCATTTATGTATTATTGACAAGTTCCCATCCTTTTTGTTTCTTTATGCAATGTATAGCCTATTGCATCTATTGACCAGCTATTCATGGGGAAATCCATGATAGTGCGAAGATCATTAGCCTCAAACAATTAATACTAAGAAGCAATATTGGTTTAAGGAGAGAGAGGAAAAATCTTTGAAAAACAAAACTTGAGGAGATGTCTACTAGGGTAGCAGTCACTGAAAGAAAAGTTTCAAAGTTTGAACTTCTGGGAAAGATTTGCTAAGAGGGGGCTAATGAAACTTTAGCTGAAACTAAAGCCTCAACTTTCGTCTGGTTGTAACTAACGCCAAGGCTAGCTTTTCTACTAGCGAATAACTAGTTTTGAGATCAGTGAATTCTTTGTTGGTGAAGTAACTAGTATCTGAATGCTTTCTTCTTCTACACTTACTACTCGAGTGGAGAGTCCTAAATATAGGATTAAGTGGTCCCCCATTCTTAGTATGGCAAGGTGGAGTGGTTGATCTAGATATTATTTTGATCTTTGGAAAGTTACCTCGCACTGTGGGGTACACCTTATTTCTCATTTCTCTTGATAGCCTGAAAAAATTCAAATTATTTGTTAGTAGCTTTTGAAATAAATTGGTTAAGAGCTGCTATTCAGCCTATAAACCTTTGTATCTCATTGACCGTGCTTAAGGCTTTATTTCAAGGATTACTCGAACATTTTTTTGGATTAACTTATATTCTTCTTTGGCTTACTAAGAAGCCTAAGAATTTTTCTGAATTGACCTCGGATGAACATTTTTTAGGGTCTAGTTTTATGTTGTTTTCTCTCAAAATCTTGAAAGTCTCTCTAAGGTCATCAATATGGTTCCCTACTCATTCAGACTTGGCGATCATGTTATTTACGTAAACTTCCATGCTTTTTCCAATCAAGGGCATAAAAAGCTTGTTGACAAAACTTTGGTAAGTGGCTCTTGCATTTTTAAGTTCAAATGACACGATCTTGTAGTAATATGATCATTGGTGGGTGATGAAGAAAGTCTTCTCTTGGTCTGGTAGAAATATTTTGATTTAATTATATCTTGAGAACGTATCTATAAAGTTAATGAGAGCGTGCCCAACTGTGAAGTCCACAAACGATTAATTCTCGATAGGGAAAGCTATCTTTCGGGCAGGCTTTATTTAAATCTGTGAAGTCTACACACATTTTTTACTTCTCATTTGATTTCTTTACCATGTCAACATTGGCTAACCATTCAGAATAGTAGAATTCTTAGATGAAACATGTTGTCAAGAGTTTCTTAATTTCATCTGTCACTGCTTTATTTATCTCATAGTTAAAAATTCTTCTCTTTTACTTAACTAGTTTGAAGGATAGTCGATTGCTAGGGCATGTGATACAAGGACAAGGTTTATTCTTGGTATGTCTTTGTGAGACCATGCACAGATGTTGATGAACTTGCTTATTAAATTCTGGTCTTTCTTTTACTTTTGACTCTAGATGTGAGCCTATCTTTAGAGATTTTTTAGGTTTTTTTTTCTCCTGGAAAGGTATTGAGAGTAGGTTACTTATGGGTTTAGGGTATTTGGATTTGTTCTCCTCATATGGGTCTATGATGGTAATACAAAAGATGCTTTTAGATGTGGTTTCATAACATCTTCTAATTATCTTTAGATAATGCATGGACAGGGTGACATTGATGTTGATCATAAAGGGTCTCCCTAGCATCGCCTTGTAAGGCATAAGCTTGCAGACTGCTAAAAAATTGGTTATTATCTTCTTGGTTTAGGTTTTTCCTTTATTGATATTGGACGACGGATAACTCTTAAAGACATTGTACAACTATCTCTAAACCCGTAGAGTGCAGTTTATACATGTTGCATTTTGAGGTCTTTAATATCAAGCTCGTTGAACATTTCCTTGAATATCAAGTTAATCGACCTTTCAATATCAACAAACATTTTCACTTCCATTCCTATTATCTGAATAGTTATGACCAGTGAATTATCGTGTGGGTAGCTGAAAGCTTTGGCATCCTCTTCAATAAACATTATTAGTATAGAGTGCACTCATAGTTTCTTGGCAGTTGGGGTGTTACACATCATCTGGTGTGTTGCCAACAAGTAACGAGAATAATTCTTTCTCTGTCTATCTAATTCTTCCTCTGTCTATTTAGTAGCCCGCCAAAGTCATGCCTCTTAAGATGATCAAGGTTGACTCTTGTATATAAGAATTCTTGTACTCTTGATTATCTTTATCTTAAATGTTTTTCAGCTTAAGATCAGCTTTAAATTCATTTAGATAACTATTCCTTATTAACTGATCTAACTAAGCTTGTAAGTGTATACATTCATTGGTAATGTGGCTGTCGTCTTAATAGAACTCATACCTTTTATTCCTATTTCTTTTTTTAGGTAATGCTCGAGTAGGTGTGATTTTTTATGAGACTCTGTGTTTTATGGCCTCGAGTATTTCAGCATGAAGAACTATTGTTAGAATGTAATCGTCCTCTTGAATCTTGGCTACTATGGGAGAGGATTTCCTTGTTATTTCTTTTTGCTATTGTCTTCAAGTAAATCTTTCTACAGGAACTTGGTGGTTTTTTATAGGCTTTTCTTTCTTCTTTCTCAGACTGTCATTCCTTAAGGGATTTTTTGAATTCTCACATTTTTCTATTTCTTTGTGCGTTTACTTCACTTGCCCTCTTCGTGGCTTTATTCTCTTTAATCTGGATATATTAAAGGAACCTGCTCGTAGGTAGTTGCATAGATTATGGATGAATTTCCTGACAGGAAGTACTAGAATTGATTTATCTTGAGTCCATCTTTTAATGCCTCAATTATAACTAGTAAGTTAAACACTATGAGATGGATCATATAATTATGATACCTTTGCATAAAATCTCTCAAATTGTCAGCATGACTTTGTTTAAGTCACAGCTGTTGAAGATTTTTAGCCCTCTCACTGGCTCCTAAACAATGTTGGACAAATTTCGCGATCAGTTCATTGAAGGATGAAATACTTCTTTACCTCAAACTTCTGTACCATATAAGGACCTATTCGTCTAATTTGATATGGAACAGTCAACATATTTTCTTTTTTTTAGGCTAGCAATCAACAATAAGTCAATGATCTAGTCAATGTAAAGGTTGGAGTCTATCATCCCCTTGTAGGTTAAGAGATTTGGTATCTTAAGCCTTTCTGGTAGCTTAATATCTCTAAGTTCATCAGTGAGGGGAGATTTTCTCTCCCATTTTGTCTTTTTTGATGAGTGATTTTATTTTTATTTTTCTTTAAAGAGTTGATGCAATCACTTTTCTAGGTTCTAAACCTTCTTGACTAGTGGAGCTTTATTTTTGAGTGTTGGGCTATGTTATTCAGTATATTCGTGCTCTCTGATCCTGTCGATGACTCTCCTTGCATCATTTTCTACCCTGTTGCTATTTTTTTCGTTTATTTAGCAGGCCTCTAGCATCTCTACCAATATGGATACCATCATTATTTTTGTTTAAGATTTCTCGTGCATGCCCATTGTCTCTTAAGAGTCCATTAATGATCGTTCAAGCATCGTTGTACTTTAGATCATGATTGGTGTTAGTATTTGTGAATTATTGTGGGAGTGGTTGTGACCATATTGACTTGATTTTTGGCTTGGTTGACGAACCTTCTCAAAGGGTTATGTTATAATTATGTTCCCTTTTTATCTCTGGGTAAATCGAGAAGGGTTTTTGGATTTCCTTTGCTATCGAAAGTACACTTTATGATGGTAAAAAGTGATGATATAACTTAGAGTAGGAATAAGATTATTGTGATCCTCTATATTGTTGCCCTTTTTTAGAAGTTTTGACATCATTTTCTTGAGTTTGTCCATTTTTTAATGAGACTTCCTTAAGTTTTCTTATAGTGCTTTCTACCAAGCTAGTGGTTTTTCTTGCTTGTTTGAATTGTAACTAGGCTTTATTTCTACAAACTTATTTGGATTATGTGATTTGGGAATCTTGTTAGGTATGGGGTTTGCTCGCTATTTCTTGAAACCATGAAGTGAGTGGTAACAGTTTTTAGTTATGCATCCTTTATATTCTCTATATATTGTTGAAAGCCTTTTTGTTTACTTCCTACAGACAGTGCCAAATAGTTGGGCCCAAAATTTGGTAACCTAAAGTCAACGAGTTAAATTTGTTTCTCTAGAGAAGCTTGGCTTGGACGATAAAGATATGACTTAAAAATTGAACCAACGAAAACACTTCTTTTCCCATGAACATTACGTCTAATGAGGACTCTGCAACTAGAGAAGAAGTAAAGTTTCGCCAAAGGTTCCTTCTCCATTTATACGGTAAGGATGTGATTTTTACCTATAGTTCTTTGAATCATTTTTAATATGGGTGTCTTTATGGACTTTTCCTTCTTGCATTTTGCTATCAGACTTTTTCTGAAATAGTACTTGATCTCGTTGATAGAGCATAATTGTATCTAATATATTATTTTTCTAAACTTAACATTTACTTAATTTATCTCAATAATGAGGTTATTTATACATATTAATGATGAATTATAGGTTTGGAAGCTAACAAAGTGAAAGCATTTGATGTCAAATGAAACGAGAGCAAAATGGAGAAAGTGACTAGAAAAATAATTCGCGGATGTGGCCTCCAAAAGCTAATGTCACAACCTTAATATCTGAAACGGCAAGGCCATAGCATCTAACCCTGAGGCTACAGTATCCATCTTTGAGTGTACAAGGCCGCAACATCTAAATCCTAAGGCTGTGGTATCCATCTTTGAGAGTGAACGGCCATAACATCCAAACCCTGAGGCCACGGTTTGAGGTTGTACAACAACAAACATTAACTTTGTAATGATGAAGTTGTATTATATTTTTACAATCCTAAGCCTATAAAACAACAACTATTGAACCAAAAATGGGAAGAGAAACAGAGAACACAAAAATAACATATTATTTAGACTTTGAAGCAAGAATCAACAAGGAGAAGAGGAAATTTTGCATATTAGAGGAAGAACAACCACTGTTGCATCAAGGGATTTTTTCTCTTCTCTTTAATTTTGTATTTTATATTAATTTTAATATATATAATGATGTTGTTACATGCTCTGAACTCATGTTTGCATTCATGAACTAAGTTTTATTGTTAAGCTTACAATTTGAACTCAATATATTTTTTGGATTGATTATTTTTCCTTATTCATCATGTTAGTATTGAATTATTCAATCTATTTTATGCTTAATGCTTCTAATTACATGATAATGAATTAGATAGATTTAGGAACTTTAATGAATTTGGAAAAAGGGAATTTCATGTTGGCTATGGATGAATTGATGTATGATCATTACAAGTAACTTTGAGTTTCATATGAGATAGAAATATACTCATATGACATATATAACCACTTAAAGAATTAGCACTTAATGTATTTTATTTCAATTTGATTGTTAGAGAAATATAGATAACTAATTGAATAAGATATATTTACTTGATCATCGGAAGAAGCCTGTGAAGATATTCGAGTTTTTAGTTAATAATTTATATTGATAATTTTAAGAGGAGTAATTGGATTCAAGTGAAGTACTAAGGGATAATTATAATCCTTAGCATTTGAGTATTAATGCTATCATTTTTGTTCTCTTTGCTCAATTTCTGTAATTATACCTTTTGTTTAATTAGTTTAGATATCGATGTCTTGAATTACTAATCGTTTAAATAAGAATACGAGGACACAATTTTATACTTAGTGAGTAGTAATAACAACTTTTCGTAGGATCAACACTCTACTCATCATATATTACTTGTTGTGATAATGTGCACTTATGTTTAAAGTGTATATATATATATATATATACACACACACACACATACAAAAAATACATAACACTCGCTTGCCTTAGTAAGATTTATATTGTATTTTTAGAAATATCTCTTTATTTTAGAGATTTTTTCTTAATAAACTTGATTTTATTCATAATTTTCTACATATCTTGTAAATTAAGTCATTTTTAAGGACCACTTTAATTATTTGGTATGGTTATTATTAGACCTTTCTCTGCTTGATAAGAGTAAGAGTTATTTCTCCTCATTTAAGGTCTAATCGAATAGGATAGTTGGGGTTCGATTATTATTATGTTTAACTCTGTGGGTGGTGAGTCTGATTAAACATAATAGCTAGATTTTGACTATTGTTTTGATCGGCTTAGTGGTATAGACTTATCTTTTCTCTTTTAAGAGTCTGATCAACTAGTTGAGTTTTGACCATTATTCTAACTAGTTCAAAGAAGATACCTTCAATTTAAGGATGTTTTATGAACTAATTTTTTTTAGGTCTTATGTATTCGAAGTTTCCTTTAGACTCTTTTAATATAAAATTTTTATATCTTATGAGTCGAAGAAATTTAAAAAGAAAAAGGAAATCTATTGTAGATGTAGCTTTTCAATTATATTTGTCATATTTCCAATCCCTCATTTATTGTTTTTGTTCCCTCAAACTCCCGTTCTCATCTAATTGGGCATGGGTTCCAAGTAAAAGCCCTTTATTTCAAACAACCTTCGTTGCATGGCCTGTTTAGGGCAATTTTGGTTCTACGATCAAATTTTAAATGAAAGGGTCTATGACATTATTCATACACTTGCTCAAGAAGATTTAAATGTATATACTTTTATTTTAAATTTGATTGATTATGATACCGAGGTAATAATGAAAAAGAAATTGGAACTTGATTCTATTTTTTTTAATGTAATTGATATTAAAATTATAATATGCAAATATTTTTTTTTTTTAAAAATAATTTATATTTTATTTTTTATATAAATATTATATTATAAATAAAGTGTACAAATATTTCATTACAATAGTTTCATCACAATTGTAACTGTCAAACTACAAACACTTTCAATAATTAGAGAAAATAAAATTTTTTAACCTCTCTCAAATTTTTAACTCTTAACCTTAGACCAGAGCATATATAGACATTGCTACTTGACAATGCAATGAGTACTATTGTTCATATTTCATAATGAAAGCCAGAAAGATATTTTTGGGAAAATAAATTAATCTATGTCGATAAAAAACTATTGTCTCTCTTAAAAAAAAAAAAGCATGAGGATGAGATGAGAATCATTAATATTGGTAAACTTCTTTCTCAGCTTTCTGATACCCATTTCGTAAAATGGAAATTTTTTTAAAAATAGTTCTAAATTTTGGGTTACCTAATTTAAGTCAGAATTCTAACCTTTCAAACTTTTTAGCAAAAATTATTTAAATAGTAAAAAATACCCTTCTTTTACATTTCATCATTTAAATTAACTAACTTGATTCCTGTAACTAATTTTCACAACAAAAAAAAAAATTAACACCACGTGAGAGAGAGAACTAAATAATGTTTTTATAAAAAAAGAATGTACTATAATATGGAATATATTTAATGTTATTAGATTGTGAACGTAGTACAAGAGAAAATCCAAAAAGAAAAAAAGCATTATTTAGTGAGACGAAAAAAGCCGCGTGACAAGCCGCACACAATGAGCCGCTTCCTCTCATTCTAACTGTTCAGTCACAGCCACCGTGATTTCGTCGCTGATAACAACCGCGATTCCATTGCCCACAACGAACTCAAATCTTGTTAACACAATCAAATTGCATAATATTAATGATATTCATGACAATTAAATCTAAAAATTTATTTTTGATTAGTTTCTGGCTATAGATTATAGATGTTTTTTTTCATTATGAATCATCTGGTAGGATACTACTTTAAAAGTATGTAATTATATTAATTTTATGAAATAAATAAAAATTATAATTTTATATTTAAAAAATGTTCATAATGTTATAAAAAAAAATCAAAAGATTTCAAATTTATTTATATGACCATAACATTAATATATAATTTTTTTATATAAGAGAATTAAAGTTATAGATAATAAATATAAAAAATTCGTAATAAATTAATTAAAGTTTGATATCTTTAATTAAATATTATTAATGCAGTTTATAGACATTGAGAATGTAGTGATTTTATCTAGATCGCCTATATAATGACATTATAGTTGAAACACTTTATATAATATAATTATATAAAACTACTAAATTAGACATACACTACTAAAAAATGGGAATTTTATGATAGTTATTATATATTACAAACGGAGTTTTGTGATAAATTTTCTTTATCACCTAAAGATCCCTTATAAATTTGTAATAGATTTTTTCCATCAATAATTTGTGATGCTCGCAATTTGTGATAAATTTATTCTATCACAAATTTATGATTATATTTTAGATCTGTGACGTGTAAATATCCATGTGGCACTTTATTGACATATGGATGTTCACGTGTCATACAACGTGGCACATGACATGGCAATGATATCTTAATGACATCATATGATGATGTCATGCAAAGTTAAGCACGTTGACATCATATGCTATATCGACAAATATATAATGACATAGATGATTATATGACAGATTCTATGGCTTATGATATGACACGTGATGTCACAATGATGTCAACCATGATGATGTCAACGCATAATATCTATCACAGTTTTATGATACATGTCTATAAAATTATGAGATTAATTTAATTTTATTGTATATTTGATTTATTTTTTTAGCTTATATATATATATATATTATTATAATATATATTTATAATAATAATAATAATAATAATTTACAAATATTTAGCTTCCAACAAATTTTTGTAACATTAGCAACAGACAGCAAGGAAAGTAGCCCAATAATTATCATAAGTAACAAAATCTATAAACAATCATCAATAAGAACATATACATCAACAAATCCTTCAAACATGTATCCTTCAAACATACATCAATAAATCCTTCATATAACAACATAAATCCTTCAACAGCAATAAAAGAATATACACATTCATCAACATCTATCAACTAATCCTAACAATATCCATAAGCAGCAATAGGATAATATAAACATTCAGTAACATCAATGTACCCAACTAATACTTAAAGCAACAGCTCCAAAACCAACCTGCAATTCTTAAAAAATCAATGTATTGCTTAATTTTTGAAGTACATTTTTTCAAATAAACTTAGAATTGTATACAAAATGATTATAATTAAAATTATAAACATACCATAATTTCAAAGCATGGAAGATACAAAAGAAGCCCATTCAACACGTACTTCATCTATCTCTTCTTTAGTGAACGCTGCCTTTCTCATGAACTTGTATAATATAAAGTGCAAGAGAAAATAAAGTTAGAAATTGAACATACATACTTTTCACTCATGCATTAATTGGTAAATAAACTTAAAATAACTTATATTTATCAAATTACCGTGGCATCGATTTAATATCTCTCATTTAACCCATGACAATAGACCACATTCCATATTTTTCGGTTGAATAAGGGCCTTTTAAGCAATTTAAAGGAATAATGTTTTTGAATAATTAGAGGAATCAAATTTTTGAATAAGCGACATTTTACTTTAACTTGAATCCAATTTGTTAGAGATCGCTTGCTATTGGAACACTCTTGAGCAAAATGGATAGATATGCCACTGCCATTTACATTAATTACTGAGTAATTGAGGGTTCAATATGAATACAAAATAAAGATATTATTGTGAATACCCTTGAGGTATCGCCTAATTTCAATAAAATCTATTAGTTTGAAAAATAGGCAATAATATCCAACTATTAAGGAATATTTCATTAGAATTAACAGAATTACACAAAATAACTAAATTACCATTTTAAACAAAAAAAATAGTAAAATGATTATTCAACCCATACAGAGCACCATTTCTATAAAAAATTTAATTTTTTAATAATAAATTTATTATATTTTTTCTTTTAAATTTTGAATTAATAATTAAAAAAATTAAATTAATAAAAATAATAAACCAACGGCCATTTGGCCATTGATTCCAACGGCCAAAATGGTTGTTGGTTTGCCATTATGGCCATTGGATCAACGATCATTAATTTTTTATATTATTTTTAAAAAAAATGAGTGTTTGGATATAAGGAAAACTTTGTTTAGATAAGAGGATAAACGTGTTTGGATAAAAGGATAAAGGTGTTTAGACATGGGATAAAGGTTGTTAGGATAAAATAGTATTAAAATGATAACATTACCCTTTTGTCAGTTAATTTTCATAAAAAATTCTCTAACGTTGGTCATTACTGCCTATTTTTCAAACTAGTGGTTATTACTGAAATTAGGTCATACTTCAAGGGTATTGATGATAATATCTATACAATATATTGTGGTTTGAAAACTTAGACTCGAAATTTGGAGCAAACTATATCTTAATCAAGGAAAGTTTACTAGAACTCCTAATAAAAGTACAAGCGTGATAAACTTCAACGTCCCAATATGAATTTCTTATCCAAACTAAAGTAATCACTTATATTATCTGAACATATCACGAAAACGTATTGCTAATTATAGCTCATAATTTATATAACTATGAGATTTAGATCAGATTTGAAGATCGCAGCAAGTATCAGAGCCAGGACAAAAAGATTATGTAAATATGATTGGAATGATGCAAATTCGAAGACATAAAGGTACTACTACAGTGGCTGCAACTTAATAGACTGATATTGACAAATGCAAAACAAAAGAAGTGACACAAAGGCAGAGCCTTCACTTGCTGTTTCAGTTTTATTTATCAACATGATAAATGATAATTGGACCACATAATAACTTTTTTGTCAAAAAGTTGCAAGACACATACACGAGCCCAATGTCAAGCACCACACATACAACACACCCAAAACACACAGCAAACCTCTTTATGGGAAAATTGCAAAAAATGTTCATGGAGGGACCACATACACATAGCAAACCAGACGCACAACAAACCTCATATGCCTAAAAAATACAAAATCGACATTAAAGCCCACATGCATTAATCAATGAAAATCCTTCCCTCTAATTTTATAGCAATGGAAGACCCATATACCCACAAAACTCTAAACAAACAAAAAATTCATATTAAATAAATAATAAAAAATAAACAAGCATTCATAAATTAAAAAAATACAAACCATCAAAAGCTAAATAAGTTAGGGTTTATATACAATACTTTTCAAAAGAGCAAGAATGCACTTCAAATGTTGCTCCAATTTAAAAATCTTTGCAAAACACTATCTGCTTTTTACAATAATACACCAAATTAAAAATTCTAGATTAGGGCATAACTAAAATAAAGATAGAAGATGCAGAACAAAGAAGAAGAACGAAATAGGGTTAGCAAATCTTAGAAAAAATTGGCAACTCCAACTAAAGTTTTATATCACCTAAATACAACGTCGTTTCGGACTATCAAATATTAAAAAAAAAATTAAACTTGTTAAAATGATTTCATTTTGCCAAGTTGAAAAAAAAAATTACCAAAACAACAACATTTTGGCCATTATTAAAAAAATAAAATAAAAAACAAGTGCCACGTCAAATATTTTGTCGCATCAAATTATATTATTTCGTTTTTTTAAAAAACTTGCTACGTCAGCTAAAAAAACACCACATTAGATTTTATTATCTCTTTTTTAAAAAATAATAATTTTTGACCTGCCATGTCATATTTATAGCTACCATGTCAAATTATTTTATTATAAAAAAATTATTTTTATCACTAATACATTACACTTTAATTGTGATAGATTTTATCATAAATTTTGATAGAATCTATAATAAAATTGTGATAGATTTATTTTCTATCACAAACTTGTGATAGAAATTATTTTGTGATAGAATCAATCACAAAATTATGATAGGGTCAGATTTCTATCACAAAATTCTTGTTTTTTAGTCGTCGTAGTTTAAATTTTGATGTAAAATATCATTATTGATTAAGAATATAATATTGTTAACTGATAATCATATGGAGATCAACCTTAACTTGAATGATCATAAACTTTTGTTTGTGTCACTGTATCATTTAAAATATTCGTTATAATTTGTTTCAAGACATGCTAAAAACTTGTATTTTGGTGCAGTGAGAAAAGTGGTTGAGAATGTGATTTATAGATATAATAATTTAACCTAGCTTTAATTATGAACTATCTATAAAAGGTTGAATTGTATAAAATGATTATATCAATGGGCTACTCTATATTTTTTAAATAAATTATATTTGCAATTTTAAAAGTGTAATTTTAGCTTTTAGTGAAATAACACTAAAATTAATAAATTAGATTAATTAATTATTCAAAATTTATTGGAGCTTAAAATTGTAGGTCCATAGGTCTCAAATGCCACCTCTTGAGTTATTACAATAAACAAAAAAAAAAGATTATGTAATTACATAATAGTTGTGTCATAATTATAAAATTAATTAATTGAGAATTAATTAATTTTAGAGATAATATGTTATCCACAAAATATAATATTTAATTTTAAATATATATATATATATAAAATCTTAAGGATGAGTTTTTGAAATCATCGAAGAGATTTTTTCTGTCCTTGAATCTCTCGTAATAAAGAGAAGAGATTATCTCTTCTAGGTTTTTCTTTTATGAAAGATTAAGTTTTTAAAAATCAAATAAATAAGAAAGTTATGTAACACCCAAATTTTTAGGTGTTACACGTGAAGCAAAGAGAGAATGTCTCTCTTTGCTTCACGTTTTCTTCTCCCTAAAAATTATTCAATTAAAATAAAAAAAGTTTAATTTTAATTTGAATATTATAAAAGGAAGAGAAAGACACATGTGAGATAACACAAAAACACTACGTAAATTCATTTGTTTGAAAATTAGAAGCTCACTTTTTTTCTCATTGGAATACTGGAGGCTTGATTTGAAATTTTTTAATAAAAGAAAATTTTCTATGCATGGATTCAAAGTATATTTCTTAATTCTTATTTTTTTAAAGCATTAAATCCATATATTTATAGGAACTTTAGATAAAAAGAGTTTTTATCTAATGAAAACAAAATTAAAAAACTCTTATTTTATGTTCCGTTACGTTACAAATGGCATAATCTCAACACCATCCTTTATGCTAGCTTTGGAAAGCTTGAAGTTTTGATAGCTCATAAGAACCCCCCAAAAGAAAAAAAAAAAGATCTTGTTGTGCGAATGGCAGCAAATTACATTGTCATTTGTGTAACACTTATGCTTAAAGAGGCAGCTTGATCCGTGTGGTCTATAGCGTGTCATGGGCTAGCACGACATACTACAATATCATACTTTAAGTGGCACAGCCTAGATATCCGTAACGTATTGGGCTGCAATCTGTGACCTATTGTCCCGTGCTGGTATGAGCTTAGCACGAAAAGGTCCACGGGTCATGCCAAATTATAACTAACTTTTTAATTTTGAGATATTTTAATTATTTTTTCAAATATTTATAAATATTTTTCTTACAATATTTTAGTTATAATTATAAATATTGTAATAATATTAAAATTATTAATTGTAAGTTAATTATATTAGATTGGAATTATGTTATAATAATAGTTTAATTATTAATTTGTTGAAAACAATTATTGATATTATTGTAAATTTGAAATTATTGTGTACAAAAATAAAAACAATCAAATTTACATTACTATAGGTCGGCACCTATTAAACTATCTATTATTTATAAATTCAACTTTTTTCAAATAAATTACAAATTTTTATTAAAATAATCAAATCTCAAATTTCTAAAAATCTCTAATCATGTCTTTTTGCCAATTTTATTTACAGTCCATCGCATCTTCTTGATTTTGTATACACATTAAAGCCTCCAAAGTATCTAATGTCAACCTTAATCACTTTTCATCTAATATCCTGCCCCAACACTAAAACTAGATTCCGATGCTACAAAGGACACCGAAGGAGTTAGTAGATCTAAAGTCATGATGGATAACATAAGATAAATCCTTCTGTTTGATTTTTATCAAGATAAAATATTAAATTCTCTTTGTTTTTATGTACTTAATATAGAAGAGTAGTCAATATCCTAAATGTTTTCAATTCAAAAGGTAATGAAGTAGTGGAACTAGAATCAACTTTTTTTTTTACTTTTTAATAAAATACTCCAAGTAACATGATCATAAACAGGCTCTTCATTTGTTTCTTCTATATATAAAGCTGATCCAAAATAATTTTCATAAAAAATGAATATATATATATATATGTATAAGAGGTGACCTTTATATAAGCTTAGTGTTTCTCTTATATGGACATCCGTAACTATTAGAATTATGAAGAAAAATATAAATTTTTTCTACAATAAATGAATATGTATAAGAGGTGACATTTATATAAGCTTAGTGCTATTATAAAAAAAGAAAAAAAAAATCTACTTTAAACAAGAAATATATCTTATATAATACACATGTCCTATATAAGAAGTATGACCTAAATAAGATAATACTTTCTAAATAAATAGCTTCATGCCAACATTCTCCCCCAAGTTGGTGCATAGATATTTATTATGCCTAACGAGATATCTATGAACCAACTTATTAATCACATCATGAAACACCTTTCCTACGATTGCGTTTGTGAGAATATTAGCGAGTTAATCTTTACATGTTTAGTATGGTTATGTTGAATTAGGTTGTGCGCAATTTCAATAGTTACTTTATTATCATAATGTAGACTTATCAATTTCTTATATTCAATTCTCAAATCTCGTAATATACTTTGAATCCATAACAAATCGCATCTATTATAAGCTACACCTCGATATTCAGCTTCTACACTTGATCTAGTTACAACATTTTGCTTTTTACTTCTCCATGTAACTAAATTACCTTTCATAAAAATGAATTTGCCAGATGTAGACCCTCTTATCAATTTTAACTTCTACCTAGTCAGAATCTACATATACTTCAACACTTGAGACTATTGTTTTAGAATAATAAACTTCTTCCAGGCATAATCTTTAAGTACCTTAAGATCTGATATACTGCATTCATATGTTCTTTATTAGGTGTATGCATAAATTTACTTATAACAGTTATTGCATAAGATATGTCTAGCCTAGTGTGAGGCAAATAGATTAATCTTTTAACGAACGTCTAATAGCACCTTAAGTCAGTTGAAATTTGACTTACAAATTCTACAAGTTGGTGATTCATCTCTATAGGTGTCTCAACTAGTTTACAAGCTAGCATCCTAGTGTCAGTTAAAAGGTCTAACACATATTTCCTTTTTGAGAGAGAACTACCAAGTTTTAGCCTCGAGACTTTAATCTCCAAGAAGTATTTAAGTTGACCGAGATTTTTTTATTTCAAATTTAACTATAAGGTACTCCTGTAAAGCCTTTATTTCATCCGAGTCTTCACCAGTCAAGATCATGTCATCTACATACATAATAAAAAAATGTTACCCTTCTTCTTTTCTTATGTTTTATAAATAAAATATGGCCTGAATTACTTTGGTTATAACTAAACTCTCTCATTGTGGATGAAAACCTTCTAAACTAAGCTTGAGGTCATTGTATTAGCTTATATAATGCCTTCTTCAATTTATATACTTTAGTTGTTCTTAAAAGTTTGCTTTTAGCTTCAAGTGGTAGTTCCATTTAGAGTTCCTCCTCTAAGTCTCTATTGGAAAAAACATTCTTAACATCAAATTGTTGCAAAAGCTAATCTTAGTTTGTTGTTACAAAAATAAGAATATAGATTGTATTAATCTTGGTTACTGGTGCAAAGGTCTCTTGATAATCGATTCTATACTTCTGCTTATATCCTTTTACAACTAACCTCACTTTATATCTATCAAAACTACCATTAGCCTTGAGTATAACCATAAACACCTATTTAAACCCAAGTATTGTTCTTCCAAAGAGCCTCTATTTATTCATTCATCACCTTAGTCTACTTTAGATCTATTAAAGTATCATGCACACTAATAGGAATAGATACGGTAGATAATTAACTAACAATAAGTGCATATGATTCTGATAACCTATTAAGGGATATATAATTATTAATTGGATATTTTGTCTTGATTTTAAGGCTAGGCTCATATTTTTTTAGAACTATTTTATTAGTCATTAGTAGATATTTTTTCTGTGAAATAAAATGTTTCATTAGATTCATTAATTATGGGACCTAAGGTTACTTGTGAAGAAATATCTTTAGTTGATTCTTCGGTTGATAGTGTAAGTACATGTAATTCAGCAGATGGATTGGAGGGAGGGGTCTTGATAAAAGGTTATGGTGCTAGGTCTAGGCTCAAAAATCACATCTCCATCTTCTACTTCAAACAAGTTTTTTTACCAAAATTTTGGGACAAATTCTCTTCATTATGACTCTCTCCCTAAGAAAAGACTCAAAAACTCCCCTTAAATAATATAGTTCTAACTCATGAAAGTTAACATCTAAGGTAATATGTAACTTCTAAGTTTGAGGATTATAAAACATATACCCTTCTGAAACTTCGAATATCAAACAAAGACATATCATTTAACACATAGATCAAGTTTATCTCGAAAAGTTTTAAGCACATGAACATAAGCTATATAGCCAAAAATCTAAGGTTCAAAATTAGAGAGATGAGTGACAAAAAGTAATGATTCTATCTTCTTTTGAGGTATTTAAAAGTTTATCATATTAGTTAGTGTTCGATTAATAAATAAGTTGTCAACTTTACTACCTCTCCCTAATAAAACTTAGACGTATTCATACCAAAGATAGAAGCCTTAATTATCTTGTGTATTTGCCTTTCTTTCTTACCACTAATCCATTCTATTGTGGAGTATATATGCAGAAATTTTGGTGTCAAATTCTATGTTGTCTCAAAAAGCACCTAAAGAGGCATCCATAAACTTGTTAGCATTATTAATTACTAAACACAAATCTACTTATGGTATTGAGTTTTCACCATACTATGAAATTCTTAAAAAACTATACACACATCACTTTTATTTCAAAGGAGAGATATCCAAGTTATTCTAGTGCATTCATTAATAAATATAACAAAATAATGAGCTTTAAAAAGGAATAAAATTTTTGCGAGACCTATATAATTAAATGAATAACTGTAAAAGGTTTTGAACTTTCATTTGAACTTGATAGGTAAGAAATACGATGGCTCTTAGCTAGTTCACATATTTTTAACAGTGAAACTTGAAACCATTTAAACTAGAAACTAAATGCGGTTGTAGTTTCTAAAATAGTCAAAAGAAAGATGTCCAAGCCTTTGATGCCACAACCAAATAGTCACTAGATCTTTAACCTCAATACTCATTTGATTTACTTAACTAAGCTTCAATTCCCTTTACTCCATTAACTTTAAGTAATAGAGTTTACCTCGTTTAACACCATAACCAAGAATCTTCCTAGTTAGAATATCTTATAAAATACCAAAAGAATACCAAAATGTTATAATGCAGGAAAAAGTAAAGGTGATTCGGCTAAAAAATGATATTATATTCAAGATATAGAACTAAAAGTACAATATCTAAGGCGAGAGTATTTGATAAGATGATAGAACCCTCATCAGTAATAGGAGAGGTATTATCATGATTGTGGAAAGAATTAATTAAAAGGTAGGGAGAAAAAATTTTAACTGACCAAAGTCCTTAATCATGTGATTGGATGCACCTATATCAATAATCCATATATTATTTTTAAAAGTACTACAAAATACAAAGGCTATATAGGTTATACCTACTTCTCTTTAGTGGTTGCTTGTTATTTAATTTTTTATGTAATTGTAAATAAACATTATCGAAACGAGTAATATAATGATTTGAGTCAGATATCATTCCCATGAGGACTTTTATAGCCTAATCATTAACAAGTATTAAAATGAGTACTACTTAACTTTTATCTAGACAAAACTAATATTGAGAATTTAATTAATTTGAAATAAACTAAAATAAACCAAGTCAAAGCGATAAGTTGAACAAAGATAAAATTCACCAATTAAAGAAACCTAAGACTACAACTTGTCCCCCAATATTTCATTGAATTTGTTACTCTCTTATCTTAATCTCTTAGTTATGAATTATTGGCTAGATCCCTAATATCATCACGAGCCCTTGTCGATGGTCGAATCTTACCATAACAATTATCTATATGTCTATGGTAATTAAATTAGAATAAGATTTATTAAGAACTGATCTATTAATATTATATATGCCATATGAGTATATTTTTATCCCACATGAAACTCATAATTGTTACACTATAATCATATATCAAACTATCATAGGCTAAACACATAAATTCTTCTGTAGATTTCATTATAGTTCCTCAATTAATCAAAATATTGGCCAAATATTAAGAAGGCATTAAGCACAAGATAGAATGAATAATTCTACTTTATTGAGTTCATAAAATAAGAGAGATAATAAAGTTCAATTAAATACTGGGTTCAAAAGTTAAACCTTAAATAAATAAAATTAGTTCATGATGAATTAAAGAGTACCAAAGCAAATATTCTAGAACATCATTAACACGGACATAAAAATATGAGAAAAGGAAGAAAATAAACAAAGTAGAATGCCCTGAATCTTCTCTTTCTATCTTTTGCTTATTGCATAATCCTTGTGTATAATCTTCAATCTTGCTTTGTTCTCTCTTGCAACTTTTTTTAAATATTTGCTCTAATTTGTGTGTGGCTTTTCTATATTATTTGGCCTTCAAATGGGTTTTTTTTAGGCTTTCATAACCCTAGGGTTAGGTTGCTTTATGTCCAAGTCATATTAGAAGTCCCATAAAATTTCCTTTTTAATCGCATAAGCGTCATTCGTAACCCTAGGGTTAGGTTGCTTTATGTCCAAGTCGTATTAGAAGTCCCATAAAATTTTCTTTTTAATCGCATAAGCGTAATGGCGCTGAACTCCTAACTTCAGCGTCGTGACACTGGGTTCTGATCGCCACGGTGGTAAGACCTGAAAATCAGTTTCCTCTTTTGCTAAATGAGCATTATGACAATGGCTATAGAGCGCCGCGTTGCTAGGGTCTTTGAGTTGAGCGTTGCGACATTGACTTTTGAGTGTCGTGACGCTGGGCCTTTTTCTTCAAATCTCCTTAGATTTTGTTTGATTTTCAGAATCTTTAGGTTGAATGATTTAAAAATCTTTAATATATCAATAAACTTCATAAATAGCCAAATGATCTTAAAAGTAGAGCAAATATCAAGCTTAGAGAGATGAAAATATTAACCTTAATGAACATCTATAAATGCTATTATAGCTTTTCATGCAATATTCTTTCGAGATTTTTTTAGTACATTCCCACCATTTATTCACCATAAAATTGACAATGAGAGTTCAAATACATTATTAGAAATACAAAATACAAAGAAGATTCAAACTCGCTCTGATATCATGTTAGAATTATGAAAAAATATGAATAATTTTCTATAGTGAATGAATATGTGCAAGAAGTGACCTTTATATAGGCTTAGTGCTGCTACAAAAAAAAGAAAAAGAAAAAAGAAATCTACTTTACACATAAAATATGTCTTATACAAGACATCATGTAAGTAATATGTCCTATATAAAAATTATGACCTAAATAAGATAATATTTCCTAAGTAATAACCTTAACTAATAGTAACATTTTAAAGTTTAATGTAAGATTTTAATTAGAATAGATATTATAAAAAACTTCAAAGCTAAACTTTAGTTTAAAAAAATTAAAAATTACAAACATCCATATATAAAAATCATTATTATATATGTGTGTGTGTGTATATGTATGATTGTGTGTTGGAAGTGGTGATTCAACAATCATGTATAGGTATGAATTGAGATGGATAATAATAGAAAGTAATCATGAAGTCAAGTACGTGATACGCATACAATGAACGAGCAAAATGGAGAATTGAAAGTAATGAGATGGGTAGAGGTAGGTAAACCCGGTTCAATTTTTGAAAAATAAAATCGAAAACTGAACTGAGCTCATAGCGAACTGAACCGAATCGGTTCGGTTTTTGATTTTTTGGTTTGGTTTTCAGTTTGACTCACATGGACTTAATTTAGGCTTATTTTTTGTTTAGTTCGATTCGGTTTGGTTGTTCAATTGTTTTTACTTTTTTTTTGAATTTTTTATTTTTTCAAAATTCTATTTTTTGGTTCGATTCTTGGTTCAGCCTTCTAAACTGAGAATTGAACGAAATTTTTTGAATCAAAAAATTAAAAACTGAATCTACCAAGGAAAAAAACTGAACCGAACCAGCCAGTTCGGTTCAGCAAAGGGGTCGGTATTACTTTGTTATTTAATGGGTTTTCTTTAATAGTTTTTAATTTACATACTTTTTTTTTACTAAATTTATTGTCTTTTTATACTTTTGATATTTTTTAGGTCTAGTTCGATTTTTTGCCCACCCTTAGAGATGGGTGAAGAAAAGTCAAGGAACCAGCTCTAGCCAAGATCTTTGCAGCACTAGCATTGTACCTCTACAGTGCCAGAGTTTGTGGAATTAAAGCTACAGCGGTGGAAAAGCACCACTGTAGCGGTGCGACAAGTGCACCAGCACTACAGTGGCAAACAAGTTTTCGCTACAGCTATACAACGAAGTGCAACACCGCAACAGCGAAAGCTAGATAGCGCTGTAATAATAGAACTTTGAAAATTTTTATTTTTTACTTGAATTTGACTTCTTTGAGGAGGTTTTGAACTTTACATATATTAACTCTTATTTCAACTAGGTTTAGGGTTTTTAGGAACTTTGTAAACATTATCTAAACCCTTGTAAGCCCTTAGAGATAGTTAGGTATCTAAAGCATCAAGATGTAAACATAAGAGAGAATAAATGGGCTAGGTAGGCATTAAGTGCATGGTGCACTAGGTGTAACATTTGAAGGTGTCTTTATTCTTGAGTGAATAAAAGAAGTACCAAAAGATCATTTTGAGAGTGCTCGGGCTATTCTTGTATTATTTGGGTTAAATATATTATGGGGTATGAGAGATACTAAGACGTCTTGTAAAAAATCTTAGTGATTTAATTAATTAAAAAAGTTGGATTATGAATTTTCTGTAGATGTAAGCGTTTTGGCCAAATCACGTATATCATATGTCTTATAGTTTATTTCTTTATTTTTATTAATGTGTTAATTTGTTATATTCTTGATTATTTGTGAGTTAAGTTTTCTGCATGCGCATAAGGTTCTTAAGATGCTAAATACCAGGTCATAGTAGTATTAGGGCATAAAGAATCCCAACCAAGGTATCAGCACAAAGGCAACTCTCATAGAGAAATTAGTGTTAAAATTGATCTCCTGCAATAAACTGATATTAGAATTGTAGTTTAATTGATATTAAAGTAGTGTCAAATTAAAAGGTATAACTTGATACCTCGACAATATATACATAATTATAATTTGTTGCTTGATCATCCGTAAGTAATAATAATCTATTCAATTATTTATTGTAAGTGATTATTTGTAAATTTTCATCTATTAAACTGTGATCTTGATCTGTAATACAAATTGATTGGTACTATTATAGATTTTAACGAAAAGTTTATGGTTTCTCAAAAAAAAAAAAAAAAAACTACTAATTTGTATTTGTAGGAAGAGAAGTTGGAGTAGAAGAGAATTCTAATTCCTCATTTCCAGCTACATCCATGGATTCACTTTGGTAGATTGAGTTCTATCTCTTTCTCGATCAAGCGAGATATATATCAGAAAAATGTAGCCAAGCTTCCGCAGAATTTAGCTCAAAATCTGGTCAAAACTGGAACTTTTGTTGGCCCTCATAAAGTAGAAAGTACCAAGTCTAGTAAGAAGAAAGGCTGGTAGATAACCCATATTATGCATGGCATTTATATTCGATGAGATTAACAATGATACCTAGCGAATATTGTTCAAAATATATATCATTTAGAAGAACCTGGTATGTAGTTTATCACTTTCTTGATAACAGCGACATTATTTATTAAAAAGGATAAGTTATATCAATACTCTTTTGATTTTTAATGTTAGCCCCCGGGCCAGTTTCAACTTTCAAATCCTACCATTACCCTGCTCAATAAATTTACACCTGTGCTCTATGATAACTGGAGGCGGGACTTTCAAATCACACTTTGATCCGCTTGAAAATATTATTGCATATTAAGCGAAGGCAAAACAAGATTTCACATTAGTTTTTCCTTTTTCTGATAAGTAACGTATCAAAGACCAATTATCACTTGTAAATAACAATTGCAGCAGAAAGAGATCCGGAAGAGTTGAAAGCTTCTCCAAATGTGAAAGTCGAAACCAATAATGGTGGTTGTCAACAAAACTTTGGTTTGCAAAAATTTCATGGACAATTATCAAGAAGCAACACAAATACGACATGCAGTATTTTGTTTTTAGTTCTTTATATGCTTCGATCAACTGAGAGCGTTTTGCAATGCAGCCACATCATGAGAGTTTCTTGTGACTATAAGGGCCTTCCTCTCTTTCTTTTTTTTTCTAAAAAAAAAAAAATATATGGGCTACTAAAAGCCAGTCAGCTAAAACGGATGGCATTGGCTACTTTCTCTGCATAATCTGTACAGAACACAAGATCATAAACGAGCAATCTAGCTATTTTCTCTGCATAATCTGTACAGAACACAAGATCATAAACGGGCAATGTATACTTCGGAAGTCCATAAACATGAAAAACTGAATCATGGAAAATGGCATAGGTATGAAAAAGACTGATGCTATAGCTCATTAGCTACAGCTAGTATGTCGACTCCTAGGGTCTAAGAGAGAAGAAAAGATAAAATTGGAACTGTTTCTTGCAGAAGCAATTAAAACAACATAAATACTTTGGCAACAGATATTCATAATCATTTTCTAGGTTCTGTATGATCAAGTCAATATATACACACAAGGTTACAGGAACATCAAAAGAGATAGGTAAAATACTTCTTTGGGTTACCAAAATGATCATTAATTGATAATTTCACTTAAGCCCTAGCACAATCAGTTATCAACTATGCTAAAGAAGAACTAGAAGCTACAAAATAGAAAAGATGAGCCATTAAATAGTAAAAAAAAAAAAATATTCAAGCAGGCACCCAAACACTAGCAAATACAGCATTGTGGCCTTTCCATGTGAGTACAAGATCATCTTCTTCCTTCTTCAATCCCCACCCAGCTGCATGTTCATCAAGCATGCCTTTCACTTCTGAAACTGCTTCTTCACCAAAAGTGATTCCCCGGAAGTTGGCATTTCTCATTCTCTGCACCCACCTGCTCTTGGGCTCAAGTCTCTCGACTCTCTGCAAGCCTTCATATGCTATGACATTCTCAATTTTCCAACAAATATCAGCCTCATACCACTCCCTTTGCTTGCTTCCCCTCGGAAGAAAAGTATCAACTGTGTCATATGGTATCCATAAATAATTGAAAGCAGATTTTAGTCTACATACCAAATTGTTTGATGTCAAATCTGCATCTTCATCTACTAATAGAACAATATTTGGCTCTAAACTTCTCAGTGCTTTAAGAAATAAACTTCTAAGAGATGAAGTAGAGGAAGACTCTACAAAGTAAGGATTTGAATTAATATTTGTGCTAAGATTTGATGAGAGGGTTTCTTCTGGTATATGGTGAAGCATCATGTGACAGTTTATAACTAGAGCCTCCCCACTTTCAGCGTATACTAAATGTTGCACTCTGATTTGTTCTAGCAAAGAAGCAAACCCATCAGCATGGCTTGAAGGAACTACTCTAAATTCCATCATTACATTTCTTGACTTAGCGAAATTAATCAACTTTGAGCCCAACTCCTCGTATGAAAGATCAAACATAGGTGGTACACTTTCAGTGGAACCAGCAACTGTGAGCTTAACTCTTGGGGGTCCCTCGAATCGATTAGCAATAGCATCTATGAGTGTAGGAATTTGCATGCAGTGACTTAAGCTTAAATCAACAATATGTATAACTGAATACCCTTCAACAGCTTCTAATATTGCTGCGTTTGCTGCTGTGAAACCGAACCGATGCCATGGGGTTAAGTCAACAAAGCTAGCGAGCTCGATAACGGAGAATTTGTGGTTGTGTATAACAAGGTTGCAGTGAGCATTTGCCATGGCTGCAAGCATTTTGCAAGTACCACTTTTTGCTGCTCGAACAATAAGGGCTCGGAGAAAAGCACATGTTAAGCGCTGATTTGAGTCTCCATCGGGGGGTGCAATGTTGTTTAGCACCCACAGGATTTGCTGAGCAAGAGTGGCATCATTGCTTTCAATGGCATTTGCACAGTGAACCAAAAGTTGTTCCATGCAATTAGCATCACCAAAGCTCCCTAAGGATTTTGATGAAGGGAAACCAGGCCATGGACGAGTCCTGTGAATTGGGTTCTTGTTCATTGTGAAGTTTGAAAATGAAGAGATTTGATGCAATGGTTGTGGGGTTTCAGTGAATTGCATCATTAAGAAGAGAGAGAGAATAAAAGAGAGAAGGCAGAAGATATAGAAAAAGAACAAAAAGGAAAAGAAAATATGGGAATCAGAAATCAGAAGTGGAGCAGAAAGAGAGAAAGAGACCAGACTAATAGTGGGTACCTTTGTTACCGGGAAACGATCCAAATAGTTGTGAAACTGTGGAATAAATAAGCGACTAGAGTTTGGGAGAATTCTGATTTCTGCAAATGAATCACAGGAAAATAGACATTTCAGCTTTATCTGAGGATTTTATTGCCTATGCTCAGAAGGGCAAGGAAAAGGACAGATCATGAGTAAACTAGCAAGCATCCCAAAGAAAAAAAATACTTGGTTCAAGTCAAATTAGGCAAAACAGACCCTGCTTCTAACCAAATCAGCCTTTTCAGTTGTTATATAAAGATAAAAGGGAAGGGGAGATTGATTCAACAACCTTTTTCATGGATACAAAAGGGTCATATCCCTCTTCATCAATGCATTACATCCCTTTTTCTGCTTTGTTTCTCAGGTGATGAGAGAGACATGAAAGAAAGCAAAAAAGAGAAGGGGGAAATATAATGGGAGAGACTTAAGATGGGTGGGAGAGCTGTGTTGGATTTTGGTTGCATGTGAAATAGCCGGCCATTGAGTTGTCCATATGTGGGAGTTGGGATTTTGTCATGTATTGAGTAGTGGGGATTCAAGGCAGTTAAGCTTTTTGGCTCACTCACTCACGGGGCATCATCTATCATATCATATCATGAATAAATCATTTATGTACAGTAATTTATTAAATCATTTATGTTTCTATGAGTTTGATGTTTAAACCTTAGATAACTAATAAGTTTTTCATTTTGTCCATCTTGGTGGGGTTGAATAATATAGAGATATGATAAATATAGATTCATGAAAATTTGGCACAAGGGACCCGCAAATGACACTCATGACAGCCAAAAGTCTCCACATGCTTGGATGAAACAAAGGGATGGTCATTATCTAAGCTAACCAAGAATTAATTACTTGAAGTCTATATCTCTATCACGGCATGCCTTAAAATATGTTTTAACAGCTTAAGGAGAAAGCTCTATCCTTAGAAGTGCTTTTCAATTGTCTCAAATTTCCTACTTTGAATTAAGAAAATGGTTTGCATTTGGAGGATCTAGACTTAAGATATTAGACCATACAATAAAGATAAACATCCACAAAATGCCAACACATCTCACCAAAATAGTTTAGTAACTATATGAGAAACTCATGACTTTGCTGATCATGAGAATGATATCATAATTTCTGTCCGTTTTGATCATTTTCCCAATTCCATCGTTTTCCATATTTTATATCTAATTATGTAAACACTTCTATCTAAGTGTTAGCACATACACATGCTATCTAGGGAATATTGCACATATTTTTTTACACATTAAATTCTGCAAACACTAGCTGTATGCATGTATACTCTCTCTCTCTCTCTCACACACACACACACACACACACACTCAGTCTCTGAACCAAGTTCTTTCAAGTCCAAAATGCCATGGAATATAATCTTATCCATGGACCATTTTGGATATTTGAAAGAGATTTATAATTAGGGTTTTGTATAATTAAATATGTGAAGGACACATATACCGATCCAATCCCATGTAATCTTGTATTCCTCTCTTGGAATGGGACCTTCCTGCACCTTACACGTGATATATACTCCTCTTTGTTTCCTTGTTCTCCCCTTTCAATCCTAACCCCACCATAAATAGACTACTCAATTATATCACTAAGCAAAAGGGGACCCTTTATTTTCCTGTAATATTGCTCTATTTAAACCCAATTTTTCTCCTTAATTTTCTATCACTAATTACCAACGTCACGATTTGTCATAGTTTTAAAAAACTCGGCTCCCTATGCGCATTTGATGTTTAAGATTCAGATTTGTGTCATAGTTTATTTTTGATCAAGATTCTCTTTTAAACTAAGTTTTTATTTAATTAAATATGAGCATATAATTAATGATTGATAAAAAAAATAATAAAAAAATATATTTTGATCAATTATGTCTAAGTGTTAACATGTGTATCTTTAAAAATTTAAGTAAACTTAGTTTAGGAAACATCCTAATTCTTTTTATTTAAAACCATCTTGTTGTTTTAATTGATTTGGATGATCTTAATATTATTCTAAGGTCCGCAAGTCATAGTTACCCAATCATCATCTGCAAATGAAAATCATATTGGATTTGACCTGATCAAATAAAATGTAATTTCTCACCAATCAAAATCTCAAAAAGTTACAAAAAGGTCCTATCATGTTGTTTTTTACCGTATGGTTTCCCATGCATGCATGTTACCTAATTTTCATTTTTCAAATGAAAAAAAAAAAAAAAAAAAGACTTGCAGCAGAGAGAGCCACAGCCATAGAATGCTGACTCACTTTTTCTCCGTTCCTTATTGTTTACTATATTTCCACAATTTTTAATAATCGTTTTCAGGTTTTCGAAATCCATGCAACTAAAGAAAAGCGTAAGATGAATCTGAGGGAAGCATATAAGTAGAATCATATAAGTTAAGATTTGAAAGTTTAATAATCCTCTTTGAGAATTTTGAGGAGGATTCCTAAACTTGAGATACAAAAACTAGAGGACAAGTAAGCTAAAGATATATTATGAACTTGTTTTGGAATTTATATAAGGAATTTTCTGGCATCGATGGTCTTCATTAAGACAACAAAGAAAACAAAAATTGCGAACACATATGAAAGCAAGGAATGTAAACCCATGTGCTTAAGATACCCACATATTGATAAGCAAATTTGTAATTATTTTTAATTATGCATTATAAGCACACTGGCATACATTATTATATAAGCTTTATTAGAAGGAACTTTCCAAAAACATAAGCAAGCCAAAGGCATGAAGACACTGGCTTCGAATGTTGAGCTACAGAAAAAAAAGGACGTCGTCTTTTCATGCTTATAATTACTTAAGTTAATGACCGACTTTTGATGGTTTTATGTGGTATATTAAGCCAAAACTATCCACCCAATCATTACTAAAAAATTGTTGTTCTCTTTTGAATAAAAAAAAAAAATTAAGCATGATTTACGTGTTAGCATCTAGCAGTTCTTTTATTTTATTTTTTTCCTTTTTATATATGCAATTATGGCTTTAGACTTTAGTGTTCAGCTAACTTTATGTAATATTCTACAAGGATTACGTGAGAGATCTAGACAAATTTGTATGTATAATTATCTTTTTCGTAGAGAGAAAATTGGTACATATTAATATTATAATAAAGTATTACTCATTTTAGCTAACATACATGCTTCCCTTCATCCTTTGGTGAAAGTTTTAAAAAGAAATAAAAATAAAACAAACCCCTTGGTTAGTGTTAGTAAAAACAAGTTAGATAGAGTGACAACTGTGGGTGTTCGAATAAACGTGGAATGAAGAAGGGTTGCCTTCTTCCAAAAGTCCAAGCTGGTCAAATGGGCCTCGCTGAAAAAGTGAGGCACCGAATAAATAATAGAGAAAGCACATTTATATTTTTTTGAAAGAACAAAAAAAATCAATGTTTATCTTTGACCACTGATACTACTTACCTGTACTGTAATCATCGATTATCGTCACTAAGAATTTTTTCCATCATTACTTAAATTTCTTTGTTCGAAGGTGTTTTTCATACGTGCCGACTGCAGAATTTAGGTAAATTATATGGAAACATTTTGTTTGCTTTGAAATTTTTAGCACAGGAGATAATTCTGGAGGGCACAAGTAAAAGATCAACGAATGAAAAATAAAAATCTCTAAATAATTGTTGAATGGTTGAATAATCTCGGTCAGTAGAGACAAATTTTCTACATTTGCAGGGTCTTTACAAAGAACGTGACTAATTTTATACAAATGATAAGCTAAAATTATGTCGGCGACGTCTTTAAGAAATGAATATATCACAATTAAGAACACCCATTTCTCGCAACTTGAAGGTTTAAAAACCTGCTTGAGTATCAGAGCGTAAGTAGCGACCCTCCACACAATATACTAATTCACTCTGTTCTTTTGAAAAATTGCCACTCGATATTAACTTTTCTTCTTGTCAGAAAAGCTGTTTTTGTACGTGAATTTTACAAAAGATGAACCGTTCATTTTTTTTTCTTTTATGTAAAAAGAATTTCTTATTATAATCTTATGCCTAAAATATTAGTAAAAGAGTTTTCTGTGCTAGTCAGAATTGGCAGATAGATTCACGGGCTCCCTAGAGGAAAAGATGACCAGGTCCTTTGACTTGAATGGTCCATAAATGGGCAACAACCTATGGGCCCTCTAAACCCAACCCATTTGCAAAGTAATATCACTATTACAACTGTATATTAACAAATAAGATCCTAGTAAGACTTACTATCTGCTTCATGTTTCATTCTTAAGAGACGTTTTTTTATATGTTATTGAAAACTTCAGAAACTTCACCGAAATTTTGTTTTCTTAAAATGTGCTTCAATTTACTTAAAAAGCATTGTCATCCTATAAGAAAAAAAAAACTTCAAAATTCAAAACAGTAATTACTTAAAAAATGAGTATTGTATATGAGAGTACTTCAAATAAGAGGCTATATTTTTTATGTGATTTATTTATAGTATTCAATAATTTAAAATTGTCTAGTTGAATACTATGTCATTGAATGTATTAATTATTAGTTAAGTATGCTTATCTATAATGCCACAGTTCAAATCATATTTGTGCAAAGTTCCTTAAATATACAGAACAGTAATAATAGAAATCTTAATCAAAATAGAATAATAATTATAACTCTAACTCTTTTTGTTTTGTCAATCCTTATTTTATTCGTTTTTGGGATCTATGATGAAGCAGTTTAGGTCATACATTTGCTTGATACTAATTCTCTTTTAATTTGGGTTATCCAACATATCTTTTTGCTTTTAAAACACAGCCTGAGCCCAATTTTTTATTTTAACCTATTAGTCTTGTCCAAATGGAGCGGGTTAATAATCTCATTTCAAAATGGACCCAATAAATGTCTTCCCACAAGTAAAGAATATACAAGAGCCACAAATTCAAATGAATTTTGATCAAGCACATTTCTTCACTTCTATAGATTAGCACGCAACACGTGGCATTTCCTTTGATTAATACTTCTTCTCTCATACGTTATCATTCCTTAGTTAAGCATTCTGACTTCTCAATTAGACAGTAATAACAGTAATTAATCCTCTTTAAATTCTCAAATCATTGCCTTCTTCATTTTTACTTTTAAATTTAAAAACTTTTTGCTCAAATATTTTCTCTAGAAAACCTTATCTCTCTTCTTCTTTGCTAAAAAACCTTAAAACGTCATAATAGCAAGGGCCATGTAATCATTTTTTTTCAGAGGAATTAAAATAGGTCTTTGAGTTTCCTTCAAAGGTTAACATTAAGAATCTTCTTAAAAATGAATCCTATTTTGATTCACCTTCTGTTAGCCTTGGTGAACTTCCTCTTTTAAGAGAGCACCTAAATTGCTTTCATTTCTCTCTTTCTCATTTGATTCATAAATTCCTTTATGTGATTGGCCTTTCTCCTTTATAAATTCATCCAAATATTTTTTTTATCTCCTACAAGACGTAGCCATCCTTAATCATATGTTCTCTCTACTATACGGTCTTACTCTTTATAATGTTTTCATTTCTCATAATCTCTATCTCGTAAAGGAGAGAGAGATTATTTATGACTTTGAAAATAAGAAGACTAGTTTTGGAAATCATGTTGTGGTTATCAGTGGTGAATGGAATCTTCCAGGCTATCTCCATAAAGTTTCCACTACATTTAATCGATATATTATTGATCTTAAATAACATATAAAGACAATAATTGTTTGATATTGAAGTTGATCTTTTACTACAATATTGTCAAAATGATATATTGTCGATCTTAGATAACTTGTATAGATAAATATGATTTGTGATAATGTTTACAAAGAGTTTAGTCATATTAAATACATGTATTTTCAAATGCGTCATATTTTATATAACTTCCAATTGATTGTTTGGGATGTGAAACTTTCAATTGAGTTATAAACATGAATCAAAGTATAGAATATATTTATGAAACATAATTGGGATTCTCAAAGTCTTACTTATATCATCATAAGACTTCTCCCTTAATTCACATATAATTCTACCTCATCCCTATAAATTAATTAGTTAATTTTTTCATTTGTTATTATTTTAATATTTTTATTTTACTAACCTATTTTGCCAAAAGTTTCCTTGTAGGATCGACATCTTAATTTATACTGCGATAGCTGTATTACATTTTGAGCATAAATAAAATTTGGTGCTATTGCTGGGGAGGCGTACTAGGCAAAAGTAGGTTGTGTTTATCAATACTAAAGCGGTAACTTTGTACATTTACTTTTCTTTGTAAAATTTTAGTTCTTAAATTTATTTTCTTTGTGTTAATTTATTTTATTGTTCATGGTTGGTTCTATCACTTAACTTATTTTGTTATCTTCTTGTTTATATAATTTTATATGATTGATTCTACCACATAACTTAGTTTATTTATTATTTATTTATTGTATTTTACAGTTCATTTTCTTTTATTTACTTATTGTACTTTACAGTTTATCTTCTTTTATTAATTTGTTGTATTTATTTTCTTACCTTATTTATTATGGTTAGTTAGTTTATTATCTTTTATTTGTTTGTTGTGTTTTACAGTTTATTTTCTTTTATTCATTTATTGTATTTTATTTTACTTCTTGTATTTTATTATGCAATTCCATTGATTTTATTTTCATCATTTATTTATTATAGTTTGTTCTACCACTTAATTTATTTTATTTATATATTATATTTTATTTTATATTTCATAGTTGGTCTTACCACCTATCTTTTTTTGTTTACTCTTTAATTTTTCCTTGAGAATTTTCTTTATAAAAAAACGTTAAAAAAAGGGAAAAAACAATTGTTAAAATGTATGCATCGACTTAGAGACAAACGAGAAAAATTTGTGAGAAAAGTAGAACTAGAGTTATCACCACAATTTGCAAAAGAAGAGAATTTACTATCTAGTACATCTTGTAATTCTAACACAATTAGCCAACACGAGGATAACCCCGTTAGGACTCTAAAAAATTACTTGCATCCTACTCGCACAACCACACCATCATGCATTATTTTTCTACCTAACACACCACATTTGAATTTTAAACATGAAACGATACAACTTCTACCCAATTTTTATGGTTTAGATAGTGAAAATTTCTATGTACATGTTAGAGAATTTGAAGAGGTAGTGGCCACCTTTCATAGCCAACTCAAAGCTAGACACTATTAAGTTTAAATGTTTTCCATTTTTCTTTAAAAAACAAAGTAAAGAGTTGGTTATACTCTTTGAGGTCGAGGCCTATAGGAGCTTAGGCAAAAATGACCCAAGCATTTTTCAATAAATACTTTATACAATACAAAACTAATTGTCTGAAAAGATACATTTTTTCCTTCTCTAAAAAAAACAATGAAACCTTATATCAAACTTGAGAAATGTTTAAGGAGTTGTTAAATCTGTGTCATCACTATGGGTATAAACATTGGCGCTTAGTTAGCTATTTTTATAAGGAACTCACAATTAGATAGCGTCAATTTATTGAGATGATGTGTAATGGGGAGTTTCTTTACAAAGATCCTGATGAAGCTATAAAATTCTTTAATGACTTAGCCAAAAAAGCTCATACATAGACTGGACCTAGCGCTACTGAAAGCACAAATAGGTCATGATTTAGTGTAGTTTTTCATCTTAGGGAAGAGATTAACCTTAAATATCAAATTGAGGTCTTAACTAATGAATTAGAGAAAACCCAAAGATAAAAGGGTTACTCACATAATTGCTAAGGTTGAGTCATATAATGTATATTTTATCTGTGAAGGGGCGAAATACTTAGTTCTGGATTGCCCTGCTTATAGTGAGATGATAGGGATATATGAGGAATAATCTAATGCCTTAGGAATGTACAAGAAGCCTTATTCACCATACTTTGAGACTTATATTCCTAGTTGGAGAAACTACACAAACTTCTATTGAAAATTTGACCAACAAGCCAACATCTATTGGAAACAATAAACAACAAGGACCTAAGTCTTATGTTGCACCTTAATATAATGCACGACAAACTAAGAATCCTTTAGAGGATACATTGCAAGCATTTATGGAGGCATAAAGTAAGACTAATCAACAATTTGAAGTAATTCTTGCATAGGTAATAGATGAAAATAAAGAAATCAAAAGTTAAATCACTAAGCTGACCAGTGCCTTAACTCTACAATAATAAGTTAAGTTTCCATCTCAATCTCAATCCCAATCTAATCCAAAAGGATAATTCATGACACAAGCCTCTACTTCTGATGCATAAAATCTCAAAGAAATTAGTGTCATTACTACTCGAAGTGGTAAGATTATTAGTGAGCCTACTTCTCTAATCAACACATCTACAAGTAGTAAAGACGCTTCCTTTGAAAAAGAGCCCGAAAATAAATTTTCAATCCCAGTGCCTTTTTTACAAGCTTTTCAACCTGTTGAAAAAAATTCAAAAATTCAATGTGAGATTTTAGAACATTTGAAACAAGTTAAGATTATTTTTCCCTTGTTGGATTTGATTAAACATGTTCTAACTTATGCTAAAGTCATCAAGGATCTATGTAGTATCAAAAGAAAACACCATGTAAGGAAAATTGCATTTTTGGCAAAGTAGAAAAGTGCAGTGATTGAACAAAAAACACCACCCAAGTATAAAGACCCAGGATGTTCCATAATCTTCTACCAAATTGGGACATATGAGTTTGGTCAAACTTTGTTGGACTTAAGAGCAAGTGTAAATTTGATGCCTTATTCTATTTACTTACAATTGAGACTTTGTAAGATTAAATCTACATCTATAATCCTATAATTAGCTGACCGATCAATCAAGAAACCCCGAGGAATAGTAGAAGATGTTTTGTTATAAATTGATAAATTTTACTACCTTATTAATTTTTTTTGTTTTAAATACTCATTTTGTAGTTAAAAGGGAGTCTAAAATTCCTCTTATTTTAGGAAAACCTTTTCTTGCCACTGCTAACGCTATTATTAATTGCATAAATGATGTAACAAAATTAGTTTTTGAGAATATGACTCTTAAGGTTAACATTTTTCATATTGGCAAGCAGTTGCGAGAGGAAGACGAATGCTATCATTAATATATGATAGATACACTTGTAGCGAATGAAGCTTATAAAAATCATAACTCTAATTCTGGAGAAAACCTCTTTAATTTTGATCTTGAAGAATTGCATTATCCTAATGAAACAACTAATGTATTTCTTATTTATGACTTATAGGATAAAGGGACTCAATTTTAGCAACCACGCTTTGAAGAGTTGCCACGAGAAAGGAAGAGACCAAAACTATCAAATCTCGAGACACCATAAGTTAAACTTTTCCCACTATTTAAAGGTTTGAAATACGCATTCTTGAGATCAGGTGATACCTTTTCTATCATTATTTCTTTTGAACTTATTACTAAACAAGAAGAAAATTTGATAAAATTTTTAAAAAAATATAAGTATGCACTAGGTTAGACCATAGTCGATGTTAAAGGTATTTCTCCATTAATATGCTCTCATAGAATTCATTTAGAAGAAGGTGCCCAATCCCATAGAGACGCTTAAAGAAGACTTAACCTAATAATGAAAGAAGTAGTGAAGAAAGAGGTCTTAAACCTATTAGATGCAGGTATAATCTACCTAATTTTTGATAGTTAATTGGTAAGTCAAACTCAAGTAGTTCCTAAGAAATTTGGAGTGACTGTTATGAAAAATGAGAATGGAATACTTGTTCCAACTAGGGTAGTAAGCGGTTGGCGAATGTACATTGATTATGAAAATCTAAACCCAGTCACCAGGAAAGACTATTTTTCATTCCCTTTCATTGACCAAATTTTAAAACGTGTAACTAGACATTCCTTTTATTTCTTTCTTGATGGGTATTTAGGATATTACCAGATTAAGATAGTTATAGAAGATTGAGAAAAAACTACTTTTATATGTCTTTTTGGTATTTATGCTTTTTGTAGAATGCCATTTAGATTATGTAATGCTCCAATTACTTTTCAACGTTGTATGTTGAATATTTTCTCTGATATAGTTAAAAAATGCATGGAAGTTTTTATGGATGATTTGATTGTTTTTTATAATTCTTTTGATTCATATCTACTTAATTTAAAAGTTGTTTTGAGTAGGTATGAGAAAAAGGACTTATACTAAACTGGGAGAAATGTCATTTCATGGTATCTTCAAGAATTGTTTTAAGGCATATTGATAATGCCAAAATTGAATTAATCTCTAAATTACCTATACCTAAAATGGTAAAAGATGTCCGATCTTTTCTTGGACACACTGGCTTTTATATGAGGTTTATACAAATATTTTCTGTCATATCTAGACCATTGTGTAATATTTTGCTAAAAGATGCTAAATTCACATAGACACAAGAGTGTGAGGAGGTATTCTGAACGTTCATTGCCAAACTCACTACCACTCTTATCATGCAATCACCAAATTGGAACCTCCCATTTGAGATTATGTGTGATGCAAGTAATTATGCTATAGGAGTAGTTCTTAGGCAATGAAGGAAAGGGAAACCCTTTGTTATCTATTATGCTAGTAGGACTTTGAGTAATGCTCAAATGAATTACTCTACTACTAAAAAAGAACTATTAGCTATTATTTTTGCCTTAGAAAAATTTCATTCTTATTTGATTGGTTCATCTATTATTATTTTTACTGACCTCGCAGGCTTTAAGTACCTCTTTCTAAGAATGATTTTAAAGCCCGTTTAATTAGATGGATTCTTTTTTTTTTTTACAGGAAATTGATCTAACCATCAAAGCAAGAAGGGTGTTGAAAATGTCGTTACTAATTATTTATTCCCCCTTGAATTCAATGACTCCACTAATGTTCCACCCATTCGAGATGATTTTTCTGATGACCATTTTTTCATTGTACTTGGCATGCACATATCGTAAATTATTTGATTTGTGGAGAAGTTCTATCTAACTGAAATGCATAAGATAAGCATAAATTCTTGGTTGAGGTACATAATTTTTATTGAGATAATTCGTATCTTTTTAAATACTGCCCTGACCAAATTATGAGACGTTGCATTCTTAAAAGTGAAGTTTCTAGTGTCTTAAATTTTGTCATAGCGCTGCTTGTGGCTATCATTTTTCTATGAAAAAGACAACTGCAAAAATTTTACATTGTGGTCTTTACGGGCCTATTTTGTTCAATGACATTAATAATTTTTGTCATTCTAATGAAAGATGTCAAAAGTTAGGTACTGTATCTCGAAGACATATGATGCCTCTTAACCTTATTCTTGTTATTAAGATATTTGATTGTTGGGGTATGGACTTTATAGGTCTTTTTCTTTTATCTTTTGGCTACATTTACATCCTTTTAGTTGTTGACTATGTATCAAAATAGATAGAGGTTGTAGCTTGTCGTACTAATGATAACACAACTATAGTAAAGGTCTTAAAAGAAAATGTGTTATCTAGGTATGGCATACCACGTGTCATCATTAGTGATCAAAGAACATATTTCTGTAATTGTTCTTTTGAAGCTTTGATGCATATGTATAGTATTCTTTATAAAGTTTCCACTACATATCACCTACAGACAAAGGGAAAAACCGATCTAGCAAATAGAGAGGTTAAACAGATTTTGAAAAAGACGATTAACCCAAATCATAAAGATTGGTCTCTACACCTTTCTGAATCATTATGGGCATATTGCACTGCATACAAAACTATCTTAGGAATGTCTCCATACTGACTTGTCTATGGAAAAACTTGCCATTTACCTGTTAAGTTAGAGCATAAAGCTTACTAGGCTGTCAAAGTCCTTAACTTTAATTTGAGCACTGTAGGTCTTCAGAGAAAGTTACAATTGTCAAAAATAAAAGAACTAAAAAATATTATATATGACAACTCCAGGATTTACAAAGCTAAGATGAAAGTGACTTATGTCAAACAGATCTCAAGGAAGCACTTCGAACCAAATTAACGAGTTTATCTTTATGATTCTCAATTGCATTTACACCCTGAAAAGTTAAAATCTCGATGGACTGGTCTATTTATGGTAAGACAAATTTTTTCCAATGGTGCTATCGAAATCAAAGACCCCATTGATGGACTATTTTCAAAGTGAATGGATAGGAGTTGAAAAGCTATATGAAAAAGATAGAATACTTTATGTACCTAGATGAGATCTCTCTTGTGGATCTGTTTATCAATCGTGATCAAATTCAATCTCTTTGTACCATATTTTATGTTTTGACTTTTTATTTTTGCTTTTATTTTCTTTCTTATTTTATTTTATTTTCTTCGTTTTTGTTTCTTTTTGGTGTAATTTTGTTTCTTGGTCAAGTGGTGGATACAGTATTTCGTGGTTATTAAAGTCAGTTTCTTAGTTCCCTAAAAACTGTCCTTTAATCTGTGCATTCATCCCTTTCTCTTTTTCTCTTTCTTTCAAAATAGATATCATTCTTGCTAATCTTCAAAAGTATTTTTCTTTGCTGCCTCAAAATGCTCTACTTAAGATTTACAAAACACAGTGTGAAAATCTAAGGCTATTAATGTTCAGGAATATCCATAAAGATATTTGTTGGTTAATTAAAGCCAATGTTCGATTATTTGGTAAGTCTGCAAATGATTTTGCTTCTTTCATACTTGGTCTTGGAAAAAGCTCTTATGCCAAAAAGCGAAGAGCAAAAAGGTTAAAAGTCTGTCATAAATGTGCTCAATAAAATTGTAACCGGAGTTATCGTTCTTTAAGATTTGCATCTAGAAATCAAGAAGATAAAATTCAGTTCACTAAGAATGGATTGGGTAAGGAGTCTTTAGACGATATCCTATTAACTCTTAAGACGCATCCTTGTAGGCTCGTGCAACTTGAACTTCTCAATTTATGGAACTAATTCAAAAATGAACATCAAAGATATAGTCTTAGGAATCTGACTCTAAAAGACCTTATTTGCCAATTTATAGGACAATTGGATGGAAGCTTATCCCCGACCCATAAAGGGCATTTAAGCTGTTATTGCACGTAAAACTAGAGAAAGATGTGAGCCATAATCAAAATTACTTGTATATATGCATGCGTCTTAATTTCAAACTTTTTTATGAACAGTAGGGCTATGCATATAGATGTCTTAAATTCAAATCTTTTAGTTAAATAATACATATAAGTCATTATCTTTGAATTTTTGTGTTTTATTTTCAAATTTCTTCTGACAATCTGTCAAGTTACCAAAATTAATGTTATCATTTGGTACTCTATAAAGATAGTGCCTTATTTTTTTTATTTTTATATATTGAGATAGAGGTGAGTGCAGATATTGAGGAAACCTCAGTTTGACGATTTTGAAATATATGTGTATTTTATAGATCTAGTCGTAGAAAAAAATAAAGTGTTTGTAGAAGTAGCAAACAATTTAGAAAAAGTATTAGCTGCAAGAAAAATCTATTTGATTTATAGAGGGGGTAGCTTTGAGTTAATAAAGTGTTTGTGTGTCAACAGCTGCACATTTAGGAGGAAGTCAAGTTTTAGGTATTATTCTTACAACTTTAGCCGTAAGAAACCTGACTGGGAAAATAATAAGAGAAATATTACGAGTCTCATCCATGAATGAACATATAGCTAGAATATTTTACTATGTAGATGCTTTTATTGCTTTACCAGGTGGTTTTGGTACATTGGAATAAATGTTTCAAATTACATCTTGCACCCAGCTGAATATCCACCGGAAACCTATAGGTTTGTTGAATATCAATAACTATTTTGATTGCTTACTCTGTTTCTTCATCAAGCTGTGGAAGATAATTTTATTTCACATTTAGCGCGACAAATTCTTATTTTTGTCACAAATATAGATGAATTGATTGATAAATTATAGGCAGTTACCTACGAACCTGACCCAACAATGACTAAAATTGATTGGTTAGTGAGCCATAACAAGCGAAAACTGGATCTGACACTTCGTTTGTAAATTTTTCTTATTTGTTTTTGTTTATTAGCATCATCATTTTAAGTTATATTTACTTAAGTGTCTCTCAGGTTTATTTTTTGTTTGAATAACTGACATTTCAGGTAATGTCTCATGTATTTTATCTCTTACTATTTAAACATTGAGGACAATATTTCAATTTGGTTTAAGGGAGGATAATAAACATAAGTTGTATTTTTCATTCCAAAAAAAATTCATACGAATTAAAAAAACGATAATGGGGTCCGATATACCTATTTGATAAAAATAGCAGAGTAAAAAGTTCATTTTTGAACTTTTGAGATGCATTACAAGTCAAATTAGATCAAGAATGATAGAGTAAGGAGTTTTTTTTTCTTTTAATTTTTAAAATGCATTTTAACTAACTTATTGTTATTTTGTTTTACATTTCATGCATTGTTGATTATTACATGTAGTCTTGGTAATTCTTGTATAAATGAATTTACTTTTTTACCTAGGTATGATTTCAAAATTATTTAGTTTGAGTCACTATTTCTATTTATGTTATTATAAATGACTTCAAATTTATTTTTGAGTACAATGCTAAGTTTTGTGGTAAAATGGATAATTCAACATATAAAGTTAAGAGAATTTTCATGTTTAAGTATATATTTTTTTAATCTCACATATCTTTTGTGAGTAAGTGAAAATGTTGAGAAAATAACTTACAAACTTTTATTGATCTTTTGAATTGATTAATTTTTATTTATAATGATATTATTCAAATTAAGGAATAAGTTAGTTGCATAGTTAAATGATGATTTAAAGTGAAATTTTAAATTATGTGTAATATATTTTGGTGAGAAACTGTTTTTTTTTTTAATTATTTATTTTGTAATGCTTCCTTATATTCTTAAAAAATACAAAAAAATGAAAAGAAAAATTCAAAAAAATAAATAAAAGAAAAAGAATCAATTCAATTTAATAAAGTCTTCATTCAATTTTAGAAGACGAATATTTTGTTAGGCAATTTTCTCACCAAGTTATATTTGTATTATTCTCACAAGACCATTGAAGTCCTAAAGCTAGTGTGTGTCAAGAATGATTGATTTCTAAATGATGAATTTTTCTATCTTTGGATCAATGTTAGGTTGTATGTATGTCCTTAAAATTGACTTTTTTCTTGAGCGCTTAACTGTTTTCTAGCTCCATGAAAGAAATCCTAACCTTTTAAAAAATCATACAGTTGTGAGGATATATAGTTGATGCTTTTACTTGAAGAAATTCTCAATGCTATATATGTTGTGGTTTATGGTAAGAAGGTTATGGTTTAATTCGCACACAAATAATTTTGAAAGTTATGATTGAAAAAAATTATAATAGCAATAGTGATCTTGAATTGACTTTTTATTTGAAATGCTTAGGTAGTTTTGCATATTCTATTTATGCTTGAATTGTCAGAGACTAGCAATAAATTTGTTAAGCGATTCAGTCACCATTTTATGTCACTAATGTTAGCATTTTTGTATTTTTAAACTTGAAATAAAGTGTTGTCCTTAAATTGTGATTAATGAATGTTATTTGCATAGGTTTAGTAAAATAGATGTAACTGTCAACGAAAAAATTGAAATAAAAAAATTCTTAAACCTAGAGTAACGTGACTCGATATTACACAAACTTGAAGAACAGTTAAAAAGTTAAATCCAACATTTTATGGGCAAAATTGGGATATAACAGAACTGGATTACAACTTCTGTTCAGCTTGACCCACCTCATGTATGCAGGCTGTATTTTACAAAATATATACCCAATTAGTATCATTCTTGAAGTTGAGAAATATTAACTCAATTATCAACAACTTTTATATTGATAGTAAAGTCTAAAACAATTATTATCATAGACTAAATTGTATTGTAAATTAGTAAAAAAGTTGTTGGCCAAATTTTGACATATCTTTGGTATTTTTTCTATATCTCAGTGGATACTCACCCAAATTACATGAACCTTGTGCCTATGGAAAGAAGAGACACAATACTACAACTTTCATGTCGACTGTAATGGCTACATCGATCATTTCTATTGTAAACAATATGTAACAATAGGTGAAGGAATGGGTGGCCTAAATTATTGAAGATTGAAGTCTCACTAAATGTGTTTTCTTTCATTACCTATATAAGGACACCTTTAAAAGGCTAATGGATGTTTTTAATTCTTTACAATTCTTTCATATACTTTCTCTTTAACATGCATTGTAAAGCTAGGCTAGAGTTCTTGGCAAGGTTAGAGATGAACTTTTATGTGTAATAAATTTACTTCTAGACTTTGATTCTTTGTCAAGAATTACAAATGTTTGTAAGTTTACTTATGTCTAAACATTTATCTATTATTGTTCTATAATCCAAGGATTATAATTCTCATGTTTCATATATTTTTAGTCATGCTTTCTTTATGTAATTTTTGTTGAATTACAATTGTTACTGGTTATATCATTTGATATTGAAGTTGATCTTTTACTGTAATATTATCAAAATGATATATTGTCGATCTTAGATAACTTGTATAAATGACTGTGGTTTATGATAATGTTTGAAAAGAATTTAGTTATATCAAATACATGTATTATCAAATATGTCATCAAAATTGTAAAGTATAATTGAGTTATAAACATTGAATCAAAGTATAAAATAGATTTATGAAGCATCATTGTAATTCTTGAAGCCTTACTTACATCATCAAAAGACTTCTCCCTTAATTTATATATAATTTTATCTCATCCACATGAACTAATTAGTTAATTTTCTCCTTTATGACTATTTTAATATTTTTATTTCATTAATCTATTTTGTCAAAAGCTTCTTTATGGGATTGACACTTCAATTTATACTACGATAGCCTCGTTGCATTTTGAGCATAAACACTTTCAAAATCTTGTTATAAGATTAATCCAAATGAACTTTTTTACTTCTGATCTAGTAATGTTGTTGTAAGCTTGCACTTCAACCCATTTAATGAAGAATTCAATGGCTGATAGCATAAATATGTTTCCTCTCGCCGTCAGAGGTAATAGTCCTACGATATCTATCCCTTATTGCATAAAAGGCAATGGGCTAGAAACTGTGAGCAAGCTGCTAGTAGAAAGATGTATAAATAGGTCATATTTCTTGTACTTTTTACATTTCTTCACGCATACTAAAGCTTCATTCCTCAGAGTGGGTCAGTAGTATTCCTGTTTCAAGATTTTATGCATAAATGTCCGTCCGCTAGAGTGACTTCTATATATTCCCTCGTGTACTTATTTTATATTCTTTTGTCCTTCTTCTTTGAGCATACATATAAGATATACCCTTAAAAATGCTCATCTGTATGGTTTCTCTTTGTGAAGGGCGAATCTTTTTACTTTTTTTTTTAGCTTTTGAGATTCTTTCATATCATTTGTAGAGTGTCATCTAATTTTTTGGAGTGGTTATTTCCTTGCATCCTGTTTCTAAAAGGATCGTTGTTATTTTTTCCTCTGTTATGGTTCTCTCTCTGGTTATGAGTGGGACCAATTTGATTATGTTCGTGTCTATTACTTCTTTAGCTAATCGATCTGCTCCTGTATTTGGCTCTTATGTATTTGGTTAATGGTGACTTCTTCTAGTTTTTTGGGCTATCTCTTTTACTTATTGTAGGTAGCTCTTCATTCTTTCCTCTTTTACTAAGTATTCACAATTCTATTGAGAAATAGTTTTAAGCGTAGAGTCAGTGTATATTTACAACCTTTTGATAATCGGTTGATGGGCAATGGTCAATTCTTCTATTAGTGCTTCATACTTTGCTTCATTGACAGATGTTACTTATGGTAATCTGGCTACATGTTTTAAATGAGTCTTTTTGGACTTCTAATTTTAATTCCAATGCATATTCCTCTCTAGTTAAGAGATTCATTTATATGCATTAGCCATGGTTCTAAGCTTTAAATTGGTTCTGCAGCTAGTGTTTTATCTTATATCTCTAATTCGCACTCAAGGAGGATGTTTGCTAGTACTTTGCCTTTAATGGCAGTCTTGGGTTTATTCTCTATATCTAGATGGATGAGTTCTATCACTATTTTGGTTACTCTTCCAACTAGGTATGACCTTGTTAATATTTGTTTCAAAGGGTAAAAAGTAAAAACTGTGATCGAATAGGCCTCAAAGTAATGTTTGAACTTGTTTTTAGCTTGGACCAAGGTTAGGACTAGCTTCTCTACTGCTATGTATCTAGTTTCAAAATCAAACAATATTTTACTGGTGTAAAATACTAGATGTTATTGTCTTGTTTCTTCGTAGAATAGTACATTGCTCACTTCTACTTTGGATACTGTGTTATATAGGTATAATGTCTCTTGTGGAGTTGGAGGAAACAGGATGAGAGGCTTTGCCAAAACTCTATTAGAGTTTGTAAGGCCTTAGTTTGCTCTAGTCACCATAAATGTCTGTTCTTTTTCTTGATTGCCTAGAAAACATGGTCTGCATCGGTTAGACATCATAGAGATGGATCGATTGAGTGCAGTGATTCTTTCTATTAGTATCTGAATGTTTTTTAGTGTAAGGGGGATTGTGATGCTTCTGAGTACTTGGACTTATGCTAGATCAACCTATATTCCTCTTACTTCTATTACATGTCTCAAGAAGGTTCCTAATGATATCTTGAATAAATACTTGGTTAGGTTTAGGCACATTTGATACTTCTATCTGCAGGTTTGAAACATGGTATGATGTCTTCATATTTTTTACTACCGTATCGTCTATGTAGGCTTCGATAGCTTTTCCTGTGATCATTTTGAAAATTTTGGATACTGAATGTTAGAAGGTGGCTCTAATATTTTTTTATCCAAATGGCATCACTTTGTGGAAAAAGATGTCTCTCTCAGTGACAAAGCTAGTATTCTCTTTGTCCTTTAGATCTATCTTTATTTGGTTATAGTCACTATAAGCATCCCAGAATGATAGTATTTTATATCTTATGGTTTCGTCCATTTGGTAGATTTTCGAAAGGGGGAACGAATCCTTAGGAGTGACTTTATTCAGGTCAGCATAGTCGATGCTGACTTTATTTTTTTATTATTCTTTTTTGGTACTTCCATGACGTTTACTAGCCATTCGGAGTAGTAAACCTCTTTAATGAAACCTAATTCTAGGAATTTATCAACTTCTTCACTGAAGATGTTATTTCTTTCTGCTGTAAACCTTCTCTATCTTTGTTTGATGGGTTAAAAGTCTTTCTTAATGCTGAGCTTGTACGTTATTATCTCAGGCTAATTTTAGGCATATCTTTATATGACTAAGTAAAGACATCCTAATTCTGTTGGAAAAGTTTGACAATGGTTTATCTTTCTTCATTGTTCAATATGGTTCCCATTCATATTTTCTTGTTTGGTGCGAAAGGGTCAAGTGTTACCCCTTCCATCTATTTTATTTGTGGAAGGGTTCTTTTTTTATGCTTTCATTTTTTCAAGGTAACGTCTTTAGTCAAGCATCCTGTAAATGCTATTTAGTTTATGGATCCCCTAATTGTTGGAGCGGGTATCTATTTTGTTTAAGTTTCCCTCCCTTATTTCTTTAGGAAGTTCTACTTCAGTTGTCTGGGTTGGGGGCTTATTAGCTTCCTTGCTCTCTTTCGATGGTTTATCAAATTGTCATAACATTGCTTTACTTTAATCTATTATATTTTGTTGTCCATCATTCTTCTTTCATCAGTTAATACGCATCTTACCACATAGTATAAGGTGGAAGAGCTTCTATGTAGTGTATCTAAAATATTCTAATGCCTAATTGTATATAGAAGAGACAACTGCTATCAAGTAATCAATATCCAAGTAATCAAGATCCTTTTTACTTGTACTCTTGATCCTTCGAATATAATTAGGTCTGTTTTGCATCTACAAATATCTTTATCTGACATTCTCATCCTTTTGAACATTGTCCAGAACATGATGTCTGCACTTCTCCCTATATCAACTAATACTTGTTGAACAATATTCCTTACTATGTTGAGAGTAATGACCAGGCCGTCTAGGTGTGGTAGCATGATGTTAGTAAGATCTTGTCTAGAAAATGAGATCTCTACCAGTTCTTGTTTAATAAACATCATGGTAAGAGTTGAGGTTTCTCTTACACCTACATTATAAATCTTGGTTGCTGTTTTAAATAGTGGTCTTCATTGCTCATTTATCTCCTTTCTTTTTAGAGGCCTTCTGTGTAGTACATCTGTCATTTTGAGGTCTCTCTATAACATTGAATGCTTCATTGTTATTGTCTGAGTATATAAAATCATATAGAGATCTATAGATGACGTTTATTACTTTAGCAGCTATATTTTTTGCTTCTGTAACTTCTCTTCTAGGAACCTTAGGTTACTTTTATGGTTCATTAATGGTAGCTTTGCTTGGTTCCACTACTGATCGATACTCATTTAAGTATATGCTTCTTATAAGAGTGTGTATTTTCCTTCTTAGTTGTCAACATATAGGCAAGTCATGCCCCTTTTCATTATGGAAGAGACACTATTTGTTCATATCTTTTATATGCTCTAGAACCAAAGCTGGTCTCAGTGTTATAATGATCTCGAATCTTTATACTTCTGGCAGATCTTTTCTGTTAGAGTGTTGATTGAGATCAAGGTTTCAAAAACCCTTTGACACTTATCTTATAGTTACTTATTTGTGTTGGGGAGTTTTTTTAATCCTTCATTATGGAAAGGCAAATCCTTCCTTTGTGTGGCTGTTACAAGCACTTTGCTTGTTACTCAGGCTGTGTCTTCCTCTTCAAGGATCCATTGTTTAGACTTTTGGTTCATTAATCCAAAAAACGTAAAATTCTTCTGAACTAGGTAGCTATAGTATACAATGGATGTCCTTAATACTTTTCAGTATGAATGGGAAATTACTTCTAAATTGTAGTACTCTATTTCACTTTATTCCTTGTTGAATCGATTCAAGAAACTCTTAATCGATTTATTTTTTACTTGTCTTATTAAAACTAAATTTGAGGTAGTTTTTCTCTTCTTCCTGTTATGGATATTCTGTGTAGTAAACATTGTTGTGAGTTCCTCGAAGTAAGAGATAGAGTTCTCTTTCAATCGATAGAACCAACCCTGGGTAAGACCTCTTAGCCTAGAAGAAAAGGTTATGAACTTTAAGGGATCATTGTTGCAGTGCATTATCATTTATGTGTTGAAGTGGAAGATGTGTTCCTTAGGGTCTCCTATTCTATCATAAAGGAAAAAGTTAGGTAGTTTAAACTTCTTTGGCATTTTTTCTCTCCTTATTTCTTCCATAAATGGATCTTAATTTGCTTTCCTTGCCAAAGAAATGCTGTCTTCTATGCTTCTTACTTTAGCACTCCTTCTATAAAGTTTGCTTACTTCTTTTTAGGTCATAGCTTTGAAATCATGTTCATTGCTTAATCAGATTCCAAGCGCTACTGCTTTTATCTTTTTAGGTTACTCTACAAATTCTCTCCTTCATATGATATCAATTAGTTGTTGATGGTTCCCCGATAGCGTTTCCCAAGGTAGAACTCTTCAAAGTTGTTATGGAAGCTGTTGTTTGCTCATATGGCATTCAAACGGTTTCTTATCTTTAAGTTATCCTTCTTGGACTATTTTAGATCCTTAAGGATCTCTGTCATGATCCCTAGCACATTAAAGGAGGTGTTATCATCGATCCTCTCTGTGGGAGGGGCAAGGTTTCCCCTATCGTTGGTTCATGTCTTCATGGAATGTGGATTGGTGCTTCCTATGGTGTTTCCACGCAGATCTCTGTTTAAGATAGAACGTGCTTCTTGCTCTTTCCTCATAGTCAACTCTATTGAAAGCTTTAAAGTTTAGAACTTCACAAAAATTATCTTCCTCTCATTGAGGTGTGCTTCAATTTACTAAAAAAGCATTGCCCTCTTACAAGAAAAAAAATACTCCAATGCTCAAGAAAATAATTACTCAAGAAATCAGTATTATGTGGGAGTGTTTTAAACAAGAGGCTATGCTTTTATGTAATTATTTTTTAATATTCAATAATTTAGAAGAATCTAATTTAATATTATATCATTGAATGAATTAATGGTCAATTAAGCATGTTATCTACAGTTCCATAGTCCAAATCGTACTAAGATTGTGAATGAGACAATCATAATGTGATCAATTCATATGTCAATCGGTTTTTACTAATTATAATAGAAGATGCAATAAAATTAATCAAGTAATTTAGAGTTTTTCTCCCTTTGTGCAAAGATTTGTTGAATATGCGAAACAGTAATAACAGAAAAATTAATTCAAATAGAACAATAATCTAATTCTTTCAACTTTATCAATTTTTTTTTTAATCGTCTTTTAGATCAATGACAAAGTAAATTGAGTCGTATCTTTGCTTGATAGTAATTCTTTTTTAATTTAAGCTATCCAATGTACCTTTAAAATTTTAAAACATAATTTGGGCTCAATTTTTTATTTCCGGCTATTGGTCTTCTCTAAGTAGAGGGAGCTAATATGCTTATTTTATACTAAGCACAATAGTTATCTTGTTGACAATATTGTTGCATTTTACAAAATTTTAATTTTTAAAAAAAATTATAAGAAAATCTTTTAATAGTTGAAGGTTGAAATTGGAAAAACAATTAAAGAAATTTACAAAAGCATCGTACTGATACGGGTGCAAGTGCAAAGCAGGTTACGTATGGCTGTATTATGCTCCCATTTCCCCAACATTTTACTTGGGTTATGGGAGCTTTATTTACTTTCTCTGTGAAATCACCCTTTTGCAGAATTAGGAAAGGCTAGACGACAAATCAAAAGCAAATTGCTCAAATGTTGTAAGTTATAATCGACTACCAAAAGATTCATCATATCTTATTATTCTTCTTTAAATCGCAATTCTATTAGAGAACTAGAAAGTATTTCCACTTTTTCTCAATCAATTTGCAAATGGAGAAAACGTTTGACTAATAAATCACTAAACACCTTGCTTGTGTCGATTTTAGTTAAAGTTGGGATCACTTCCAATAACTTGGTGGTAAATCAAAGTTGGACTTCTAAAAAATATATATATTTGGAGTAAAATATATTCACCTTACTTGAGCAGATATTGATAAATCATGAATTACTAACATCAAATAAAAAAAAATATTAGAGTTAATTTTGTATACTTCGGGAACTTCATTCAATTTCAAGTGTTTATGATTCTTTAATAATAACAAATGAAAGTTTGTGAAATAATTTATTTCAGAAAGTGAATTATTACACAAAGAGAAGTAATAAAAGTTGAAAAATTGAAACTTTTGCGGAGAATGTTTCTAAATTGTATTTACATATGAAATCAATATAACAGTGACCATATTACAATGACCTTTCCTGTTGTGCATACAACAAACACAGCCCTACTACTAAGCTTTCATCTTATACTAGAATTGATCTAAGCCATTCGATCGATCATGGTTGTACTCTCATTCCTTAGATCCTGATAGCTAGTTATAGCACCTCCATCAACTTTGCCTTTTGATGCCGAGCCATTCTCACAAGGGCAGGTCCTAGCACAACTACAATTGGCAAAGTTACGGTTGTAACTTTTCCCAGTTAATTGTTCTTTTGTATCAGGTGTTGAGTCTGATGAGCTTGAGGTTTGTGAGTCATTGTTTGAGCTCATTAATTGCTCAATTCGGCTACTTTGACATCCCTTTTGAAGCTAAAGGTCTTTAGCAAAACATTTAATTTGCTTCTTAAGTAATTGAATTTGTGATAACGGTTAATTAGTTTTAATATTTTTATCTTTTAAAATTAATATTTATTTGTTAAAATTAAGAATATTTGATTTTTTTTATATATTTTATTATTATTTTATAGATTTAGAGTTAATGAAACAAATAAGAATAAAAATCTAATAAAAATAAATTAAAAATATCAAACTGCTACAATAAATTGCTATAGTAACATGTGACTAATATGCATAAACAGTAATCTTAATCTAACTTATATTTGATGTTTTACCTTAAATTAAACACATAAACCTATAATTTAAAAGATCAAAAAACATAATTCAAAAATCAAGAAGAGAGAGAAAGCGCAATTTTTAGAGGATCAAAAAGACTAAAAGATTGAAGATTATAAAAAAATTAGTTTAATCTCTTCAACTATTTATCTTTCTAGTTTTTTTTTAATGGTTTTCATGATGTTATTCTTGATAAGCTCTAAAACTCTTTATTTCTAGAGTTAGATTTTTGAACCTAGTATGTAGTTGATTTTTTTTTAATTGTTAGTTTATAAACTTAATACATATAATTGATTCATTCTATCTTGGGTTTAATGATTTTATTATATCTTTTCAATATTTTGAATGAATAAGGAACCATAGTGAACTCGACGGATGGATTCATGTATTTTGCTTAGGATAGTTTGATGCATGATCATAGGGTAACAACTATAAATTCTATGTAGAATAAACATATATACTTAGATGGCATGTATGATATGATTTAGACTTGATCTTAATGAATTACATTCTTTTCTGATTACCATAGATAATAGTTAGTTGTTAGAATGCGTAATTTAGTCACTCGACTATCGACAGAGGCTTGTGATGAGATTAAAGTTTAGCCAATCAATGTATATTAAAGGATTAACTAAAAAGTTAATGAATCCAATGAGATACTAGAAGATAAGTTTAAACTCTAGATTATTATCAATTAGTGAATTTATTTCTTTACTTGTTTTTTTAGTAATTTTAGTTTACTTTAATAGTGTTAGTTTAATTAGATTCAATTCTTATTTTGATTTTTCTGAATAGAAGTTAAATAAATACCATTGTAGTACTTGATTGATAGAATTAGATCGTAAAGTCCATGTGGGAACGATATCTAAACTTAAATCCTTTATTACTTGATACGATAGTGTGCGTTTGCGCTTGACTGCTAAAGTATACATCAATCTGTCAAAGCTTAATGGCTTTGTTAGAATTTCTATTAATTGTCTCAGGCTAGGAATGAATTCAATTTCCAATTCTCTTTGGTCCTTGTATGGTATACTATATTTGAAGCAAGGGATGCAACATTTGTGTTGTCTGTCCATATCATTGGTGTTTTGGTGATCTTGAGTCCCAATTCTTTAACTAAAGATATTATCCAACTAATCTCTGCACTTGCATTAGCTAGACTTTGTATTCTTATTTTGTACTTGATCTTGCAATCACTTATTGCTTCTTTGAGCTCAAAGAGATCAAGCTTTCATTTAGATATACAAGATACCCACTAATTAACCTTCTATCATCAATATCACATCTATAGTCTGTATCTGTATAGGTAATTAGTTCTTGTGACTTAGGCTTCTTTAACTCTACTCTATAGTCAATAGTCTCTTTGAGGTATCTCAAAACTCTTGTACTGGCTGTCCAGTGAGTGTTTAGAGGGCTGCTTATGAACTGACTTAAATTTATTTACTACAAATGCATGTTCAAGTTTAGTGCGGGTAGCATAATGTAAACATCTAACAACACTTTTATAAAAGGTTAGTTTGCTAAATAGTTTTCTATCTTACTTGGTTAGTTTGCTCCCTGTACTTAGAATGGTGTGGCTTTCATTATAGTCTACTATATTGGTTTTACTTAAGAGGTCTCTAATATACTTGGTTTGGGACAGAAAGATAGAGTTGTTTGATCTACTTACTTCAATACCAAAGAAGAAGTATAGATCCCTCAGATCTTTCAAAGCAAACAATAAGCTTAATTTATTTATCAGCTCTTGAATTGCATCATTTTTACTTTTTGTCACTATAATGTCATCTACATAGATTAACAATATAGTTATGTCATGTTTTTCCCTCTTTATGAACAAAGAAGAATATGATCTTGTCCCTTTTAAACCCCAGCTCATGAGTGATTTTTTAGTTTGTCAAATCATGCTCTAAGAGCCTATTTTAGGTCATAAAGTACCTTTTTTAGTTTGCATATGAACCCTGGTATTTCTATATTTGTATAACTTTCAGGTTGATGCATATATACTTCCTCTATTAACTTACCACTGAGAAAAGCATTATTTATGTCTATTTGTTTCAGCTTCCACTCATTCATCAAGTCTAAGGTCAATATAATTTTAATTATGCAAGGCTTCAATACTGGACTAAATATTTCATTGAAGTCCAGCCTAAGGGTTTGATGAAACTCTTTTTCCATAAATCTACTTTAAAACTCTTTACCGTCCCATCTACTTTATGCTTCTCTTTGAATATCCTTTTGTTCCCTATAATTCTCATCTATGGTGTATGAGAAACAAAGATTTAGGTCTGGGTTTTCATTAGGGCATTGTATTCTTCATCTATGACATTTTTTTAAAATTTTTGTCATTGAGAGCATCTACTATAGATTTTGGTACAGTATGAGAGTTTTCACTCATGCTCATAAAGATTTTAGGTTTGTATATGCCAGCCTTTGACCTTGTAATCATTGGATAAGCAGATTGTGTGTTTTGGTTTTGCTATGTAATCTTTATGTGTGTTTCATCTTTAGAGTTGTTTTTAGTATTTAAATGAGTGAAGTTTTATGGTTCTTAGTATTGAGAGATCTCAAGTGAACTAGTGTTTCCTATTGAGTTTCTTGGAGGTTGATCAATATAAGCTGTATTTGATAGGTTGTTACATGATTTAAGTGATTTTTCCAAGTAAATGAATTGATGACTTAATGTTTTGGTCTTAGAAGGAGTGTTCTTTTCTCTTATTTTAAATTCTTGACTTAATTGGAAAGGAAAAGAGTTTTCATTGAATGTTCACATGTCTTGCTATATATATTCTTCCTGATGAATGCTGGCATACATTTTCTTTGTGTTTAGGACTATACGAAAGTTGAACTTGCTTTTGTTGTGGGATCTCAAAAAAGGGTAACACTCATATCCCAAGGTTTTGATTAAAGTGTAATCTAGTGAGTGTCTAAAGAGTCTTTCATAAGATGAGTTATTGTCTAATTTTCTTGATAGCAATTTATTTATGAGATAGGTAACTTGCCTGTGCAAGTAATGTGAAGGTTTTTTCAATCAAGTGCCTATAATTCCTATCTACTTTTCTATTTTGGTGATGTGTACATGGACAAGAGTATCTTTGGTTGATTCCTTCAATTTTTAAGTTTGTCTTAAAAAATCTGAATTCTCACCCTATGTCACTATAAATGATTTTTATTGTGTGTTCAGTGAGTTTTTTTGCTTATGTTTTGTAGTTAATAATGGAGTTAAAGCATTTAATTTGTTATTAATGGGGTAAATCCAAGTGAAACTTATGTAATCATCAACCATTGCCGTGTAATATATGTAGCCTTTGCTAGATGAAGTTGAGGTTGATCCTCAGAGGTCTATGCGTATTAGTTCAAGTAGTTTCTTTGTTTTGATTTCTGTTTCTTTAAAGGTTAACCTATGGATTTTTTCAAGTTGGCATGCTGAACAAAATGGAAGTTCAAGATCTATAATGTTTTATTGATATTTTTAAAGAGATATTTACATTTAGGTATCAATTTATTGAGAACCAATACATGTGGATGTTCTAGCCTCCTATATAGTAATTCTTCTTTGTGATATGATCTGAAGGAATTATTTTTCATCTCTTTAGCTAACTCTAAAATTTGGGACTGACTCTTGCTAGAAACTTTAAGGCAAAATAAAAATACTAACACTGGACTGGTAAAAGTTTTTAAGTCATTTGCTGAAGACTCTAGTGTTAAACTTGACCTAAACTAACTTGAAGACTTGGTTAAACACTGCAACTTGTAAAGACCACCTCTAGCCATTCCTAGAAGCACCACATTTCTCTATTTATGGCCTTTTACAATGCATTTGAATTGGTTAAATTCTATCACAATATTATTATCATGTGTTAATTTGGAGATGCTAATGAGATTTTTTGTTATGCCAGGAATAAGGAGTATCTCATTCAAAATTAATTGTTTGGTGTACAAAATTATAGTGAACAGATATTATAGTCCAACTAGTGTGTTATAGCAAGGTTTTGGCCATTATCTACTGTAAATGTTTGGTTTCCCTTGTATTTATTATTGATGGTAAAGTGATTTAAATTACACACGATTGGTAGCTTTACCATTAAGGTACTAAGATCCATAATCTCCATCTCCAATAGCTACTACATAGGCCTTATTTGATTGATTTTTTTTTTCATTTTTGGCACAAAGTTCAATTTTAACTTGTGCCAGCAATGTGCTTTAGCTTGAAGCAAATATGACACATTTCATTAGTGTTTGTGTTTGTTGTCTCTTGAGATTTTGGTTTTGCTTGAGCATTTGCACGATAAGTATAGTTACCAAACGGTGTATTGCTTGTTTTCATTTAGTTAAGAAAGTTATTTCCTTTCATTTTTACCTCTCATTGTTTCTTCTGACACCAATTTGACTGAGAAATGTTTGTATTAAAGTTTGTTGGGGCTTTATAAAGATCCTCTGTTGCATCTTGCTCAAGTTTATTTTTTCGTTGAGTAGAAGAACATATACTTCAACCAATGGAAGCTTGTCAATCCTGGTGATGACATTCACATAAACTGGGTTATATGCATTCCTTAGGCCACCCAGAATGTAGTTCACCAACTCATCATTTGTAACTGCACATCTAGCACATTTGAGTGCTTTTACAAGACTCTTCATTTTCATGTAATATTGAGTGATGGTCATCGAACCCTTTTTTGGTGGTTTGAATGAGGTTTTTAAGGTGAATGAGTATGACCTTCAAATGTGAGGTAGAAAAGCTCTCAAGTATTGACTAGAGTTGAAATGAGCCTAATACTCAATGACTACTCCAAGCATTGCTTCAAAAAGTGATAATAGAAGCCAACTCATCAAGTTTTGGTCTTGTTTTAGTCAAATATTAAACTCAAGATTTTCAGTAGTGATGATGGTGTTATCATCATCCACTGTGACGTTTTGTTATATGGGGCATGGTCTGCTCCCATCAATGAAGCCCATTAGTCTATTTTCTCTTATGTTAGGAAGAATTTATGATTTTCATAAGAGGTAGTTTGTGTTGGTGAGTTTTATGGATGCTAAGAAAATAGAGGAGGTTGCAGGTATATTGCTATGCTAGATTTGTTGATAGAATTTGGTGATGTGTTTTGGGTAGTTGAGCTTGATGCCATTTTAATGGCTTTGATATCAAGTCAAAAAACCGATACTTTTGTAGAGAATGTTTTTAAATTGTATTTACTTATGAAATCAACGTAACAGTGGTCATATTACAATAACCTTATAGTCAGTTTATGTACAATGTAAAAATACATTTTTCTTGCACACACAACAAACACATACCTATTACTAAGCTTATCTTGTATTAGAATTGATCCAAGCCATTCGACCGACCATGGTTGTACTATCATCTCTTAGATCCTGACAGGTAGCTATAGCACCACTCTCAGCCGTGCCTTTTGATACTGAGCCATTCTCACAAGGGCAGCTCCTGGCACAACTACAGTTGACAAAGTTACACCTGCAATTTTACCCCGTTAGTTGTCCCATTGTTTAAGGTGTTGGAGACTAATGGGCTTGAGGTGTGTGAGTTATTGCTTGAGCCCATTTGTTGCTCCAATTCGACTACTTTGACAATAAAGATGTCATATGCTCGGCTGAAATGATTGAATGTAATGGAGATTAATAGAGAAAACGACTGGGAATTTGTTTTTCTTCAAAGTTAATTATATTTATTTTGAATTGAGCAGGTAATTGAAATTTGGATTCGTTTAAGGTCTTGACCAAGGGCCGACAACTAAGACTTTTAGTTTTCATGTTTCTTCATCATTATATATTGAATGGAACTTCAAATTCTGATCTTATCCGGATAAAAAAGCAGTTGTTCTTTTTTTCCATCGTTATTTTGCACGAATTTTCAATAAACATTTACATCAACAAGCCAAATCTTTATTCTCATGCATTAATTTAAATCAATCCATATTTCCTTCTCTAATGAGCGGCCGACATTTTGATCATAAGCGCATTATCTCGAGTGTTAAAGTGAATGTAAATTTCTCTGCACAGAGAATATTTGGACTAATCCTACAAATATCTTAGCATACTAGAGAAGAAAAAATTTATAATATAATAATTATTCATCGTTACTTCTTTTTTTTTTTTTTTCCTGTGAAATAAATAAGGCAGGCATCTCACTCACTTTATGCAAAGAGAGAGAGAGAGAGAGAGTTCACGTGGGTGAAAAACATTCTTGGTTCATTTGTGGGTGAGATTGAGAATTGGAAATTGGAAATGAAAATGCAAATTCTCTCATCTCATCCCCAAAGGTTGAGGGCTTTGGCTTTTTGAAAAAGAAGAAAAGGGTATTGGTTTAGCATAGAGCAGAGCCAGAGATAGAGATTTGAATTTGATTATGTTCGCATCAAGTTGGGGTAATCTTCACGTGAACTTCCCATGTCCTACACCATTCCCTATGGCCTTCTCTTCTCTTCTCTCTAAAGATATAGATGGGATTGTTTTTAATAAGATAATCTAATAAAAATACGACGTGTGTTTTCCTTTTTTATTATCATAGAATAACCCTTATTATAACTATAAATAGTTACTTTCAAATTAATTGCATTAATTTTTACTGATTGGATCTGTTATAGTATGGTATTACCATCCCACCTATTTTTTTTTTTCCTTTTTTTAATTGGGTTTATATAACTTGTGCATAATTTTACGTCTATTTGAAATCAATTATACTTTTAAATATAGATCTACTCAATGGTACATAGGAACTTGAAACTCTTCGCTTAAAGAATACAAGAGAGGGAAAAAGGGCTTCTTTTTATTAAAAAGATGAAGATATATGTGTGTGTATATATCTATATATATTCTGTTTAAGGAAGACAACGTTATTCAATTGCATGTTACATGAAAATGGGAAATTCTTTTCGATGAAGACTTTATTGAAGAGAAGTTGTCGTCTCACCTGTATATGCGAATAGCCTTCATATTTGTTTTGTCATGAATAAACATCTACACATGCACCCAATGCCATGTCACATGAATGTGTCTTCCCAACTCAAATCAAGTAAATAAATAAACAAGAATCAGTCTTTTCCTTCGATATCAATATGTGAAGATACGAAGAGGGTTAGGGTAAGTTGTGATTGTGTTCGTCGTTGTTTTTATGTTAATGAAATTTACTTTTTTTTCTTTATACTATATTAATAAAATTATAATAAACACAAAATACAGAAATGTGATCAATAAGTGAATTGAGCTACATTATAACGAACATTTAAATATGTTATGTTTTAGATCTTATTAAAGAGAGAATAATGCAAAGTTTCTCGTCAAGCAAATTTGATTATATTAGTATTTTAATCTTAATTTAAACTAAAAGAAAAATTCAGAAAATATACAAGATCAAGTTAACTTTTGGATTTTTTTGTACGAGAGGAAAATTCAAATTCAAGATCTTTATATAAAAACAAAATATATTATAAATTCTTTACTACTGAATCATTTAAACAAATACACTTTGGGCCAAGATTATTAGGGAGGTAATGTGTTAATCAAGGCGTTACATCCCTGGACGTTGGTGGTAAAATAAGTACGTTAAAAAAAAGAAAAAACAAAATCGGTAAAATTTGGATTGAAAAACAAATGAGGCTTCAAAAGAAAACCTACATGTCGGGTCGTGAAGTCCATCATCTATTCTATACCTCATTAATTATTTCATGTTTTAGGAAATTTATAATTGGATAACTCATCAAGATAGCCCGCATGAAATTTTTTTTTTAAAATTGCCATACATTTCTTTTGTGATTTTATATTTTTATCTTTTTTCTCTTAATTTTTTTAATAAGTATTGATATCGTTTTTTAAGAAAATAATAAATTTCTTGTAAAAATATAATAATAAAAAAGTGATATTGATACTCTTATTTATAAAAAAAATTAAAGAATGAAAGTGATAAAAATGCAAAATCACAAGAGAGAAACTAACAATTTAAGTACTTAATTTCTACAGTATCAAAATGTTAATATAGCAACTAGTATCTTTAAGGCGATATCAACATGGTGAATAATAATAGAAAACCCTTACAATGTGCCGATGGCAATAATAGTTTATAGTGCTTATGAAGCAAAGAACTAATGGCATATAGATATAGTATATAAAATAAGAGAGTAGTAATTGCACTCAACTCAAGTTTGTTGTGCTTGATATTTTTTTTTTCTCTACTTGATACTAGATTTCTTTTCAGCCACCGAAAAATTCATAAGTTGGTGTAGGGTTTAAACCAAATCTCACGTACCAACAATGGCCGGCCTAGAAAAGGGAAAAATTACGAGAAGTAACGTGGTGCATGCATCAGCCAAAAAAAGGAGAAGCAATTAGCAATGCGGCTGCCATGTGCATGTTGCTGAAAATGCACAACCTTAATTATGAAAATGAAGATTGATCAACTTCAGTTCGCCGTACGATTTAATTACTCCTACCAAAACTGGAAACAAAATCATGGAAGCAATCTCGGAAAGCAATTAATTTCAAGCACATGACAGGATAGCCATATGGCTTTCGGTGTTTGTTTGTTCACTCACATTTAGATATGAATACTAAAACTAAATGGTGAAAAAACTCTTAACCATAATGCTTATAAGATTCGGTAAGTAGATCACCTCTTATCTTTTCAAGTGTATTTATATAATTTAATTTCATTAATTTGATGTGTAATTACACTGATCCATTAACTATGGAAAAGTAACTATTGAGGATAAATTTAGTATACTAAAATAATTTTAGTGCACATAAAAATCTCACACTCATAAATAATTTTAAAAAAAAATCACACAACGAAAAAATAAACAACTAAGAAAGTAAAAAAAAAACATAACAATTTATATAATTTAACAAATTCGTTTACGTTCACGGTAGATTTGAGGATCTTAATTTTTTTTTATTTCTTTTGTATCTAAAGAAAGCTCACGAGAGTTATAAGTAATACACAAATACCTAAGAGCTATTAAGGATTTATACCGCACTATTTTATATGCTCAAAATACTCAAGTGTGACTTAAACTCTTTATTTATTTATTTTTTTTGTGCTAATTTGATGCCTACTTGAATTATAAAGAATTATAAGAATTTATATAATATTAATACTAATAATAAAAACTTTATACTTAATTGAAATAAGAACTCACCTGTTTAAGGAGTCCAAAATTAACTTAACCATACAATTTGAATCAAAATAGGATTTTCTCGAATAAACAATGTTGCGGCATTTTGTATTTAATATTAGGGTATTAATGCGAGTTTGTTCAACACTGGGGCATTTTGAAGCTAATGCTGGGACGTTTCTACGACTTGATCTTAATGTTGGGGCATTCCAAACTAACGCAGAGGTGTTGGATCTTCTGGAATTAGCATCGCGGCGTTAAGTTCCCAACACAGCAGTTTCTTCTTATATTTTCACGCTCCTCCTTTTTTCTGGCTTCTCATTTACCTCTTTTGTTCATCTTTTTATGTTATTGATCACGTGTCCAACTCTCCTTTAATCGTCAAGTTAAAATTAAATTATCTTTAATTTTGAATCATCAAAATTCGGACAATAACAACATAACATATGCACACATTTTTGGATGAATTATTAGAAGGATTGCATTGTGATCGAACAGGAATATTAAAATACAAGATGACTATAAAATTTATTGAAGGGCCATATGTCTCTTAAACCTAACCTTCCAAGGAAGCTTATAGTTGCTTTTATATATATATACACACCCATTCATGAGCAGCAAAAGCGAAGAATGTGCAAGAGAAATTAATACGAGTCAAATTATTGGAGAGAAAAACAAAATAATAGTAATAATAAGCAAACCCAGCAAGCCTTCAGAATCTAAAAGCCACCAAAAAATTTTAATAGGGATAGCAACGCCACGCACATCCACTTTCAGGTAGACCCCAAGTGCCAACTTGCTCCGCAACTTGTAATAACAAATAATTAATGGCTATCAATCAACCCCCACCTTTCTTTCTTTTTTTCTTCTTCTCCCACTCCAATCTTGAGGAAAATGACATGCATTCCTGATTTTTTTGTATTTTTTTTAATTCTCTCTTTGGGATTATGTAATAGTATATGAGGGTTGATTAATGGTAATTTGTTTTTGGAGATTCATCTAATCCTTTTCAAATATCATAATTAAATTATTTAATTAATACTTACTATTACTTGATAATTTAATTTTTGCTAATTATTCATCTCGCTAATACTTTGATAATAATTGTGCTTTGGACGAATTCAAATGAGCCAAGGAACTTTTTTCTTTTATTTTGTTTTCAAAAAAAAAAAAAAAGAACATTAGGCATAATTTACGAGAGTTATGACCTGGCCGAGTTGCATAATGAGCTAAAATATACTTTCCCCAGACTAAAACCTGTAGAGGCGACAAACCCGAAAGGCTTATGCGTATAAGACTCAGCATTGAGAAAGCTTTTCAGTACTGCGATTGATTTGTATCTTTCAACAATAATTTAATAGCTCTGTAGTGCTTGGACCTATTGCAATTTGATAAATGATAATGAATGAGATATTACATTATTATTATCATTATTATAAATTAGAAAGAAAGAAAGGCATGCATCTGCACCAAGAAGCTTGGAATTAGTCGTGGCGGGAAATATGCAATGAAAGGGAGCGGTGGTGAAATCCGCGTCACGCACCTTCTCTTCCTATCCTTGTCTTCTGTTTTGGGCAATGGTAATGCTATTTCTATTGCTATTGCCAGCCACAGAATTTTTTTTTTATTTGCTGCTTTCCTCCAATGTGTTGTGTTCTTTCTCATTCTCTTTTTTCGCAAGTAGGTTTCTCCTAGGTAGACTTTTAATAATACAACTGATTAGTGTAAGGGTAAAGGATTTTTAGATCTTATAGTCGACTTTTAATAATATAACTGATTAGTTTAAGAGTAAAGAATATTTAAATGTGTTATAATGAAAATGACAATTTATTTATTTTGTTAAATTATAAAATAAAGTAAAAATAAATAATTTTAAAAATAAAATAAATAAATCAAGAGATTCAAATGTCATTTTTTATTAATTTAATTATAATAGAGCTTTAAATTTTTTCTAAATAGCCCAATTTAGAAAACCACCCAAGTACTCTAGTATATTTTATTTCTCCACGCAACTTTAACTTTATCACTTTCACCTTCAGTTTTCACAATCAAAGTTAGTTTAGGAACCTTGGGTTTCCATTTCTTTTTGTATAGGTTGGAGCTTATCAGCCATTTTTTCCCTTCTCCCCCTACTTAGGCTTTCCCCTTATAATCTTGAGTATTCGACCCATTGGGATACACTAATACCAGCTTATTTTCCTGATTGGCGCCAAACCCCTCTCCCTTTAGAAAAACCGCACTCTTCTTTCCCTCAATTTATTCTTCTTTCTCCATCACTCCATTAATGTGCTGCTTCTTTTCCTCATTTTGGTCATTTCTAACTCCTAGATCAACATGCAACAATATCATCTCTCATTTCACATAGGTAGGCTCTAGACTTACAACTGATTGTGACACATCCTCTCCATTGGTTTTTGCTCTATCTTTGGTACCCGGGTTTGGGTCTCGAGTCAGGTTAGTCCTTTCTTCTTCCCTTCGATCACCCTGGCTTAGATAGTTTGAGACTAGATACTGTAGAGAATAATAGAGTACAAATGAAATACTTTTATTAATACAACAAACTCAAAACTTATAATATAAAATTTAGAAACTCTCACTCATTCTCACTTTCAACACAACACTCACAATTCAACACTCACACACTTTTTGTTGAGCTTATTATTTGCTCAACTCTCTAACACACTAAACTCTCAATAATTGATTAAATACTTGATCAACTCTTTATTCTTAATTTGCTTGCTTGCAAAACTAAATAAGGAAGGGGGATATTTATACTTAGTTTCAACAAACCAAAATCACACAAATAAAATAATGTAAAAATTTATTAACCACACAAGTTTATAATACTTATCTCCTTAATTATTAACTTAAAATATCTTACTTAATCTAGAAACTTCAAGAATTGGGCTTGTAAATATTTGGGCTTAATATTGGGCTTGCTCTTGTAATTAATCTAATTTGGTGTTATAATTTTAACACTCCCCCTTAACACCAACTTCTATTCTTCTAACCATGTTGAGTTGTCTTCAAAACTTTTTAAACTTATCAACACCCAAGCCTTTTGTGAACAAATCAGCCACTTGATCTTCGGTTTTAACATACAGCAACTCAATTTCTTTTTACAGAACTTTCTCCCGAATAAAATGATAATGCACCTCCACATGCTTTGTTCTTATATGAAAAACTGGATTTTCTTCCAAACAAATTGCTGATCGATTATCACAATATATTGACACTTTATAATCTCTTGGTTGATGTAAATCCTTCATTAACTACATCAACCATGTACTTTCTTGAGTTTTCATTGCTGCTGCTCTGTACTCAGCTTCAGTAGTTGACAATGATACAATCGGTTGCCTTTTACTACACCAAGAGATTGTTCCTGAACCAATCTTGAAAAAATACCCAGTGGTCGAACATCGTGTGTCATGATTTCCAGTATAGTCAGCATTACAATAGCCAACTATTTTACAATCTTGGTCTTTCTTATAGAAGAGACCATAGTCAATTGTGCCTCTCACATATTTCAATATTTGTCGAGCTGCTTCTAAGTGAGGTTTCTTAGGATTTTGCATGTATCGACTTATTACTCCAACTGCATAAGAAATGTCTAGTCGAGTCAATGTCAAATAGATGAGACTTCCTACCAGTTGTCGATACATAGTTCCATCTTTTAAATCTTTTCCTTCATGACCGCACAACTTGGCATTAGCTTCTAGCGATGTTGAGATAGGCTTGCACTCTAGCATCCCAATCTTTTGCAATAAATCTTTGGCATATTTTTGTTGTCCTAGAAAAATTCCTTCTACTGTTCCAGTGATTTCGAGCCCAAGGAAATGCTTAAGTTGTCCAAGCTCTTTCATCTGGAAGCGAACCGCCAAATTGTCTCTTGTTCGACGAATCTCTTCTTCATTATCTCCAGTGATAATTAAGTCATCCACATATACCAGTACAATTGCAAGTTTCTTTCCATTAGTTTTGACGAACAAGCTTGAGTCAACTAGTGCTACAGAGTAACCACCATGTGTTAGAAATTCTCCAATTTTATCATACCACGCTCTTGGAGCTTGCTTTAATCCATACAATGCCTTTCTTAATTTACACACATAATCAGGATGAAATTTGCCTTCAAATCCAATTAGTTGAATCATGTAGATCTCCCGATCTAACTCTCCATGAAGAAAAGCATTCTTTACGTCCATTTGCCACAATATCCAACCTTTGCTAGCTGCCAATGCAAGTAGAACTCGTACTGTGGTGATCTTGGCTACTGGACTAAACGTTTCATCATAGTCTAGTCCATACTGTTGAGAAAGTCCTCGAGCTACCAACCGAGCTTTATACCTCTCCACCGATCCATCAAGACGTCTTTTAATTTTATACACCCACTTACAAGATATAGGTTTCACATTCTTTGGTTTTGGCACTAAATCCTAAGTTTGATTTTGCTCCAACGTTATGATTTCTTCTTCCATAGCTTTAATCCATTCAGAGCTCTGTGATGCTTCTTTAAAAATCTCAAGCTCTTTAACATTTTCCTCTTTCTCTATAGCTACATTAACATATTTGGGATTAGGTTTTCGTATTCTTATTGATCTTTGAGGATGAGATTGAGGGGTTACAGGTTCTACTCCTTCATATTTGGCCTTCGTTGTTGGTTGTTGATAGATGTCAGTTTGCTAAGGACTTTGAGTTGTCTCTTGCTCGGTGTTGTCATCACTGCTTCCATTATCAAGGTCTTCTTGGCTCGGTCAGATTTCAACAATTTGCTCATCTATCTTTTGTTGTAGTCATTCTTCTATTTCTTTTGAATCTGGAAGCTCCTCTTTTTGTGGCGACCACCATAAAAATGTTTCATCAAACATAACATTTCTTGATGTGAAGCACTGCCCACTAGTAGGGTCACAACATTTCCATCCTTTGTGCTGGTTATCATATCCAACAAAGATACACCTGATTACCTTTTTGTCGAATTTGTTTCTTATGTGATTTGGCACAAACACATAGCTTATACAACCAAATACTCGAAAATGACCACTGTAGGTTTCATATCCCACAACTTCTCAAAGGGTGATATGAGCCCTAACATTGGTTGAGGAAGCCTATTAATCACGTGGGTTGCAGTCTTCATTCTTTCGGCCCAAAATCTTTCTGGTACATTTTTTGTGTGCAACATACTTCTACAAATCTCTACAAGATGCCGATTCTTCCTTTCTGCAACACCATTTTGTTATGACGTGTTGGCACATGTGAACTAATGTCGTATCTTATTTTTTCGAAGATATTGTGAGAACTCATCAAAGGTTTATTCTCCTCCATTATCTGTGCGGAGACAATGAATCTTCTTTCCGACTTCTTTTCTAGTTGTTTCTTTAAATTCCTTGAACTTTAAAAAAGTATCTGATTTTTCCTTCATAAAAAAAATCGCATACCACTAATTGATGGCTGTTTGACAGGTCCAAACACATCAGAGTAAACTAACTTCAATGGCTCTTTAGCTCTAAACTTTGACTCTTCATATAGTAGATGATGTGTCTTGCCGCACTGACATCCCGCATATACTGTATCCACTCTTACATCAAGTTGAGGTAAACCCTTAAGCATTACCTTGTTCATCATCACTTTTAGCCTATGATAATTTACATGTCCCAATCGTGCATGCCACAAATCTACTGTCTTATTCTTTTAAGTCTTGTCTATATAAGCTGACTCTGCTGATAGTACATAGACTGACTCTAGTCGTTGTCCTTCCATTGTTGGTGTTCTTGTGATTTTTAAATCTTGGTACACCTTAACATCTTGTCGACCGAATAAGACATAGTGTCCAGAATATGTTAACTGTGATACTGACAATAGATTCTTTTTTATGCCGGGGACATGATAGACATCTTGAAGTGTTACCTTATTAGGACTGTAACATGGTGCAAGGACTGTGTTACCGATGTGAGCTATAGGCAATCTTGAGTTGTTGGCTGTCACCACCACGCGACTTCCTTTGTATTTAGTCATATCTTGCAGCTTTTCTTCGTCACCAGTCACATGATTTGAACATCCTGAGTCGGCGATCCAATCATTTTCATAGTCAATCCGTCCAAGCATTATTACTGAGAGTGATAATTCTTTTTCCCCTATAGCGACAGACGCTTCAGCATCCCATTCATCTTTACTTTTTCTTGATGTGGCAGCATTACCCTCAGCAGACCTTTTTTTTTTACCAACAATCTTTTACCATGTGTCATATTTTTCCACAATTGTAGCATTTTCCTTCAAACTTTTTCTTTTGATTGGACTGACTACCATTGCCGCGAGTCCTCCATATTCCCTCTGTCTGTGAGCTACCTTCTTAGTGATAACTCTTTATCTTGTCATCATCTCTTTTAGATCCTCCACTAGCATGTCGTTTAAATCGACCTTTCCTTTTGTCGATGTAGAGTGCTTCTTCATTGCCTTTAAAGAGCCATTTGCTTAGCAATCGCTTCTTAATCAGCAAGCAAATTTTCAAATTCAATGAAAGATGGTTGGGTTGGCCAGCCTTGTACAGCAGTAACAAAACTTCTATACTTGGACCTCAAACCATGGATGATAAATCTTTTCATCATAGTTTCAGCAATAGCAGTGGTAGGATCTAATTTAGATATTTCACGGTACAAGGACTTTACCTTTGTAAAGTATTGGTTGATCGTCATGTTGCGTTGTGCAATTGACAATAGTTCATTCTCTAGAAGCTGTAGTGTAGTCGCATGTTATTTTTCTTTGAGAATAGTGATGAAAAAGTGTCCCATGCTTCATTTGGCATCTTGGCCTTCTTTATGTGCTCTAACATTTCTTCTTCAACTGTGGTCTTAATGGCGAACATAGTATTACCAGTTTTCACCTTTCACTTTTTTAAAGTGGCTTCGTCTGTTGGCTGCTTCACTTCATTCCCGCCAACGACCTCCCAAAGATCTTGGCCTTGGAGGTAAGACTCCATCAATGTCGCCTATGTATTGTAATTTTGGTTGTTAAGCTTCTTGATTCCTCCAACGACTTGAAGGTCACCCATCGTGTTGGCAGTACCTCAGTAATACCAAACAAGTTTTGTCAACAAACTTGCAGAGTCACAGACTACTTACGACACACAGAAGCTCACTCACTCACAATTTCTAAAAGCCCTTTCTGATGTGGAAGATCAGTCAAAGCTGCAACCACAGAGCATACTCAAAATTCTTAGAAATCCTACAACTTGAGTAGTCCCAGACAGTCCTGCTCTGATACCAATTGTTGAGAATAATGGAGCACAAATGGAACACTTTTATTAATACAACAAACTCAAAACTTATAATACAAATTTTAGAAACTCTCACTCATTCTCACTTTTAACACAACACTCACAACTCAACACTCACACACTCTTTGTTGAGCTTATTATTTGCTCAACTCTCTAACACACTAAACTCTCAATAATTGATTAAATACTTGATCAACTTTTTATTCTTAACTTGCTTGCTTGCAAAATTAAATGAAGGAGGGGGGTATTTATAATTAGTTTCAACAAACCAAAACCACACAAATAAAATAATGTAAAACTTTATTAACCACACAAGTTTATAATACTTTATCTCCTTAATTATTAACTTAAAATATCTTACTTAATCTAAAAACTTCAAGAATTGGGCTTGTAAATATTTGGGCTTAATCTTAAACTTGATCTTATAATTAATTTAATTTGGTGTTATAATTTAGTGTTGTAATTTTAACAGATACTTCCCTTGACTGTCTTCTTGTGAACTAGTATTTATGGTATCTTTCGTATGCACTATTGAAGCGAAAGCACACAAATAAGCAAAAAATTTCCTCAAGCAATAGAATAATGCAGAATAAGTTATTAAGAAATAAATAGAGAAAATGGTAGAAGAAGAACACACAAAGAATTAAGTGGTTTAGCAACTTGCCTACGTCCATGGCGGATCAAGATCACACTGTTATCTTATTTGAATCACAAGGCACTTACAAAATATGCCTTTTACAAGAAAGATCACAAAAAAAATCTCTCTTGCACTCTAGGGATTATTTCTCACAAAAAACCATAAAGATCTCTTGTTAATCAAAAAGATTATCAAGATTTCTAGTTGATCACAAAGATCTATATTTGATCACAAAGATGTGTTTACAAGCCAATTAATAGCCTTTATATAGGCTTTGAGACGACCTAGGTTTACCCTATACGTGTGAAAGTCGTATTAAGGAGTCCTGAAACAAGTGGGAGACGAAATAAGAAAGTTTCCTTATTTCAGGATACTGTTCCCGTTTCCAGCGCTGCGGTGCTGGCGCGTTTCTGCTGAACGCTGCAGCATTGGCCTCCTGGCGCCACGGCGCTCAGATTCTGGATTAGGCGCTGTGGTGCTCATGCCTGGTTGCCACGGAGCTGGCGTCTGGTGCGCCCTTCTTCATTTTTTGCTTCCTTTTACGATCGTCTTCGATCCGTGCGCACCTTACGCACTTGGCTTGATCTCCAAATCATATTCCGATGATTTTCAATCAACAATCTCACAAATCCCCTCCTTGATTCAAAATCATCCACAAAGTAACTCGATCTCTCATTTTCACATCTTCAATCACCCTCACAAAGTAGTGAGTCCGGTTAAGTTCTTGCATAAGACGAACTTAACCAAGGGTAGTGGCTTAGTCAACATATCAGCAGGGTTTTTATATGACCTTATCATTGTTAGACTAACTTCACCACTTTGGACAATCTCTCGAATGTAACGAAGCCTCACATCAATGTGTTTCGACCTCTCATGGAACACTTGATGCTTGCTTAGGTATATGGCACTCTGACTATCACAATACACACCGGTGTTCACATCTTTACTAGCCAATACCTCCGCGCATATGCCTTTTAACCACACGGCCTCCTTGATAGCTTTACCAACAACTATGTACTCTACCTCTATGGTAGATAGTGCAACCACATGTTATAGAACTGATCTCCAACACACACTACACCCAAACACTCTGAATACGTAGCCCGTCAACGATCTTCTCTTGTCAAGATCACCTGCATAATCTGAGTGTACGTACCCTCTTACCACTCTATTGTTGTCCTTATCCCTCTTATACATTAACCCGTGATTCGACGTTCCCTTGAGATATCTCAGAATCCACTTTACTGCAAGCCAGTGATCTTTTCTCGGATTTCCCATGTATCTACTTACCACACTCACAGCCTGTGCTATGTCTGGTCTTGTGCAAACCATTGCATATATGATGCTCCCCACAACGCTTGCATACGATACTTTTCTCATTTGTAATTCCTTCTCATCGGATATCGGCGACTGTGCTGCTGAAAGGTCGAAATGCATGGCCAAAAGAGTAGAGACAGCCTTCGCGTTTAACATACCAAACTTCTCCAAAATTTTGACTATATATCGTTGTTGGGACAAGAAGATAACATCTCTTCTTTTCCTCACAATATCCATACCCAAAATTCTCTTCGCTGCTCTCAAATCCTTTATTTCAAACTTGTCACTCAACTGCTTCTTGAGCTTCTGTATTTCTTCTATATTCTTGCATGCGATCAACATATCATCGACGTATAGAAGAAAATACATCATTCCATAACTTATGTTCTTAAAGTACACGCATCTGTCATACTTGCTCCTACTAAAGTCACAAGCCATCACAAACTCATTAAATCTTCTATACCACTGTTTAGGTGATTGTTTTAACCCTTACAATGACTTCTTTAGGAAACAAGCATGATCTTCTTTTTCGGGCTCCTCGAACCCTTGCGGCTGTGTCATATATATCGTTTCTTCAAGCTCTCCATGTAGAAAAACTGTCTTTACATCCATCTGCTCTAGATGTAAATCAAGGTTTGCACATATGGCTAACAACATCCTAATAGATGTGTGCTTGACAACTGGAGAGAATATCTCATGAAAATCAACTCCCTCTTTCTGAGTAAGACCTTGTGCTACTAACCTAGCCTTGAATCTCGTAAGCTCAATCCTCAGTATCCCCTCCTTCACCTTATACACCCACTTACACCCGACTAGCTTCTTTTGAGGTCTCTCTACTAACTTCCAGGTATTATTCTTTCTAAGAGAACAAATTTCTTCTTCCATGGCCTGCTGTCATTCTTTCTTGTTTTCACTCTTCATAGCCTCACCATATGTCCTAGGCTCATCATACTCAATAGTGTAAGCAGAATTAAAAGCATGAGCACCTAAGTCTGCTTATGCATACCTGATTGGTAGGTTAATCATTCTCCTTAGCATATCTCTAGCAAGCTGGTACTCTTCAAGTTCTAATTTAGGAGTTCTAGTCTTTCTTTGAGTAGACTTGGAGGAACTTGTCGGTGTTCTTGGTTCATCTTCAAGGATCTCTTTGTTGAAGTGTTGATTTAGAGGCATATCAGATCCATTTTCAGGCTTTACTTCAACTTCTATTGACTCGGGTGCTGAGTCTTCCTTAGTCACAGGTTCTTCTTTCTCATCTTCTTGGGAGGTTTTTAGCATCATCATCTCATCGAACGTCACATCACGGCTTATGATACTCCTTGGTGGTGTTAAGTTTTTACACCACACCTTGTGTCCCTTTACTCCTTCGAGATATCATATGAATACCCCTTTGATAGCTTTAGGTTCCAACTTCCCCTCCTTAACATGTACAAAGGCAGGGCAACCAAATATTCTGAGGTGGTCATACTTCGAAGGATTGCCAGACCATTTCTCTTCTAGCGTCTTGAAGTCAATTGCTGATGAGGGACTTCTATTAATCAAGTAAGCTGTAGTCACTACAGCTTCTCCCCAGAATGTCTTGGACATCCTCGCATTGGTAAGCATGCATCTAACCCTTTCAAGTAGAGTCTTGTTCATCCTCTCAGCTACCCAATTCTGCTGCAGTATTGATCTTACCGTTCTCTGCCTTGTAATCCTATGCTTGGCACAAAACCCATCAAACTCTATGTTGCAAAATTCGAGGCCGTTGTCAGTTTTCAACCTCTTCACTCTTTTGCTAGTCTGATTCTCAACAAGAGCTTTCCAAGTCTTGAACACATCAAATACTTGATCCTTACTCTTCAACACATAGACCCACAGCTTCCTCGAATAGTCATCAATCAAGCTGAGAAAATACCTAGCACCACTACGAGTAGCTGTCTGAGCTGGTCCCTAAAGATCCGAGTGTATGTAGTCAAGAGTCCCCTTAGTCTTGTGCTCTCTAGCACTGAACCTCACCCTATGTGCTTTCTCAAGCACATAATGCTCACAAAACTCCAAGGGCTAGAACTTATCCTCACCAAACGCCTTTTGACTATATAACTTCTTTAGGTTTTTCTCGCCTAGGTGTGCCAATCTAAGATGCCACAACTTGATTTGCATACTCTCATCATCTACAGAGAATAGTGCAGAACTGCTCACGACTTCACCTTTAAGCACATAAACACCTTTGCACTTCTCTCATTTCATCACCACCGTGGAACCTTTCAAAACTCTTAAAATCCATCTGTAAATCCTGATGGAACACCCATTCTGGTCTAAAGTCCCTAGTGAGATCAAGTTTCTCTTCAAGTCAGGAACATACTTAACATCTATCAACTCTCTCACTCGCCCATCATGTAGCCTAAGCTTAACACTACTAATTCCCATCATCTGACATGCAATGTCATTACCTATTAACACCTTACCACCACTAATGGGCTGGAAATTTATAAACCAAGACTTGTGCGGGCACATGTGAAAAGTACAACCAGAATCTAAAACCCATTGTTCAGAGTTCATACCATCAGTAGCAATGAGTGTCTCTGCATTGGTAAAGCTATCATCATAGGCAAGCGCAGCATCCACTTTCTTCTTGTCTTGTGCTCTCTTCTCAGGACAGTCCTTTATGAAGTGCCCATTTTTCTTGCAGCAATAGCACTTCCTAGGAGTCCTAGACTTCGACCTTGAGCCTTTTTTCTTCCCATCTCTATATGAGGGCCTTCCTCTTACAGATAAACTTTCTGCATTGCCTTCGGTCTGCTTTCCTAATAACTTTGAGTTTAATGATGATTTCATATCACTCATCATTAAACTCTCTCTACTGTAAAGTAACGTATCAACAAAACTCTCATAGATCTTAGGGAGTGAACTCAGCACGATAATTGCTTTATCTTCATCTTCTATCTTGATATTGATAGACTTAAGATCAAGGATGATTTTATTGAAGGCGTCTATATGATCTTTCATTGGCGTCCCCTCTGATATGGACAGCTGATACAGCTTCTTCTTTATATGTAATTTGTTGGCCAACGATTTTCTCATATAAAGAGAGTCAAGCTTCTTCCAAAGACCTATTGCCGTCGTCTCACCTGCTACTTCCCTTAATACTTCATCGCTCAATAACAGAACGATTGTGCTATGAGCTCTTTCTTGAATGTCCTTTCTTTCTGCCTCAACTCTAAATGACTCTGGTGTCTTCTCTTCATCACTAGATGGAGCTGCAGTCTCCTCTAATACCGAACCAAGCCTTTGGCTCACCAACAACGCCTTAACCTTCATCTTCAACAAATTGAAGTCATTCGTACCGTTGCATTTCTCTACCTCGTACTTGGGTGTGGTCATGTCTGCTTTGAACTAATGCTTTGATACCCGTTTATTGAAGCGGAAGCACACAAACAAGTAAAAAATTCACTCAAGCAATAGAATAATGCAAAACAAGTTATTAAGAAATAAATAGAGAAATGGGTAGAAAAAGAACACACAAAGAATTATGTGGTTCGGCAACTTGCCTACGTCCACGGCGGATCAAGACCACACTCTTCTCTTATTATGAATCACAAGGCACTCATAAAGTATACCTTTTATAAGAAAGATCACAAAGAAAACTCTCTCTTACACTCTAGGGATTTTTTCTCACAAAAAACTACAAAAATCTCTTGTTAATCACAAAGATTGTCAAGATTTCTAGTTGATCACAAAGATCTATATTTGATCATAAAGATGTGTTTACAAGTCAATTGATAGCCTTTATATAGGCTTCGGGACGATCTAGGTTTACCCTATAGGTGTGGGAGTCGTATTAGGGAGTCCTAAAATAAGTGGGAGATGAAATAAGGAAGCTTCCTTATTTTGGGATACTATTCCTGTCTCCAGCGAGCGCTCAGGTTCTGCACTGGGCGCCGCGGCACTGACACCTAGTGCGCCATTTTTCATTTTTCGCCTCCTTTCGCGTCTATTTTTGATCCGTGCCACCCTACACACTTAACTTGATCTCTAAATCATATTCTGGTGATTTTCAACCAACAATCTCACATGCACCGATCCTTTCTTATTACTATTCCTTTTCCTCCAACTTCCATCTCATGCATAATTATTGTCTTTCCCTTGTTTTTGCAATTCTCTCATCGCGACTCCCTCGTCCATATGCCATGGGCAAGATTTGATGTATGTTGTGTTCCAATATTGACTCCCGCGTCATTTTACTCCCCACGGAGTAAGCTTTCACGGTACTCTTTGCACTCTCCCCACCTTGCCACAATAATAACAAAATTTAGGCAATTTCTCATAAAGTACTGAAAGGACCACTTCTTCCTTTGATTCTTTGATCCCTACTTTCACATATCTTCTTAGTGGCTTGGTAATATCCACCTTAACTTGCATTCAGAGAGATTTCCTTATACAACTTTTGCGTCCATCAACCTCTACCTCTTCCACAGCCTCAATCTTCTTGCCTATTTGCCAGGCCATTTTTTCTGCACGCACATGATTGGAACGTTATGTATCTGGATCTAGAACGATGTGAACTAGAACTGAACTTTGTTAACTTCCCCTATTCCTTGAGACTCCGCAAGTACGATAAGAGACTTATCAAAATGCCACGGCTCCCGCTAGTACTTTCAACTTATCTTCCTTTGTTGCAAACATGAAAAGAAACCTATTACAGCCAAGGCTCTCCACCTGCAACCCTCCAATTTATCTCCATATCTGTATCAAAAGTTGCTTAGCAAGCAAGTGGGAGGAGAAGCGGACAAGAAGGTTCCGTCGAGGGGCCTAGAGCAAATGCCGTGAGACGCAGCATTGCAAGAAAGAAAAAAAAAAAATCATTTTCATTCATCCAAAATCATTCGATTAAAAATAATTGGGAAAAATTAATTTTAAATTAGAAAAATAGTAATTAGTGATATGATATATGTGGAACCCACCACTTCCCAAGATAGGAGGAGAGCTTAAAGAAACGTTTAAAAGTCCTAATAAACAAGGACAACCTAAACAAGAGATCTGACGTGGACCTTACCCATTGGCTGATAGAGACGTAGAAACTTGCACTCTTTTTCTACTCCCCACAACCACAAACCTCTCCAAATAAGAAAACAAATGTCATTGATTCCTTCTCCAAGTCTATACGCCTCTTTGCTTTCTCCAAAAGCCGCCTCTGATCTGATCAGCCTCTTCTCTCGCTCTTTCATTTTCAATTCAAGCTGTGGTGTGAAATTTACATTTAATTCAAGTGACCCAACCGCTTGCAATTTTTTTTTTTTTAATACGAGTGAAGGAGATTTAAATTCATAAATTTCGTAAAAGTAAAGGTTGATACTCCCCAGCTTTTTACTATTAAAACTGTTAAATAATTACTTTTTTTTTTTTTTGGTTTTTCTTTTCGTGGGTATGAACTGTTTGTCAACTTTAAAAATGGTAAGTTGTGGATAACCACGAAGAGAAGCTTAGATCAGATAGACAGATACTACACTTGCATGTTTGGTCTCTCCTGTTTCTTTCTTGGAAGCATTCAATCCCACGCACTCACTTCGGAGTTTGGATGATACGATCCAATCAAATAACAACCCAAATTATGTCGATCTTTCGATATCATAATTTAGACTTTTGTTGACATGCATCTTACGACTCCATTATAAGACTCATTTTCTAATGCGGATAAAATCATTTTCAATATGGCTGCTTACATTTTTTTTTTTCCTTTAAGATTTGAACTTACAACTCTTTGTATAAAATTATACATCCGAACCCAAAAGAAAAATTATGAATATTCACACCTCTGAAAATTTTTACAAGCATTAATAGACTGGAATTATTAATACATAACGTCATGATGATATTTTATTATTTAATATATTAGGCTGAGAATTTCTGCTAGACTGGGAGCACCAATGAAATTGATGCTTAGCCTCGTTGAGATGTATGGTTGGAGAATCTTGTTAAAGAGTATCTACTAAACTTTGGCTAGGATCAAAGTTTAAAGCTAACCTTTGCCAAGCTGCACGGCTACCTTGGACCTTGGCATGCCCTAGGGAATTCATATCAATATAATGAGTTGTACATTTTGGATTGTTTTTGGCTGCTTGCATTGCATAGCTTTTGTTTTAGATTGAGTCAAATACAATGAGATTGATTAAGCCAATTAATGATTAATTTATCTACTAAGGATGCTTGTAACCTTCGAACTTAGTGTGCCATGACACGTAATTTATGGATCGAAGAGATTAAAATATGAGGAGAAACCTGACAGTACCCAGAATTCGGACTATTATTCTGTGGTTTTACAGATTTTGTCAGTAGATTGATCACCTACTAAGGAACACTTGTATAATTTTCGATATTTCCATTTTTCAAAACCAGACAATTTTTAGCGAATAATTCAACCATCTGTCCATTAAAATTTTGCTTCCAAAATAGTTATATGAATTGATAAAGGCTGAGAAAAATCATGTTGTATATTTTCTAAAGATTTCCATTTTTCAAAACCAGACAATTTTTAGCGAATAATTCAACCATCTGTCCATTAAAATTTCGCTCCCAAAATAGTTATATGAATTGATAAAGGCTGAGAAAAATCATGTTGTATATTTTCTAAAGATTCACAAGTGGATCATGTTCATGTTTCGGATTTCAGAAGATTTACTAGACATAGTTGTGCAATGCACATGATTGTCAAGATTTATCGCCAATACTTCCATTTTATTCATGTCATACACATTACTAAACACAGAACTAAAAAACAAAAACAAAAAACAAATAGAGTGATCACCGACAAATTCATCTTTCCCTCTTCACATTTTTAGACTAACAAAAGAGAGAAATCCTCTGACGGTACTTTTACAAAACTCGCCGGATTCGGTCAATTTCCGGGGAAATTCTCTAAAAACAACTAACCCCCAAAACCAACAATCTTACAACTCTCTGGGTGAATGTAAATTCCCAAGAGTCAAAATAAAAGAAGAAAAAACTTGTTTCAAACAAAGAGATTGAGCAATTTCCTCTCTTCAGCTCCATTGAGATATTGATGATCTGCTAACCCACTATCGAAACAAGTAGTGGTTACTGATTCCTCGGAGTTCATGGACGGAGTCCCCGGCCGCCGCCTGATTTCCGGCTTGCAAGGCGGATATGCTTTGGCTGAGAAGCCCGGCGTTAGGCAGAGATCCAGATCTGACTGTTGTAGTTTCATCACTGCAGCTGATTCTTCAACCCTCTTCCGTTTTATCGTTATTGGCAAAAGCTTTGATCGTGAACTCGAGAATCTGCAATGAGAACTAAGAAATGAACGATCTTGCAACTTAGACGTGTCCGTACAAGTCACTTCGGCTTCTGACCCTTCATCGGACGCCGGTGTTGGGGATGATGATCCACCACCGCCTTTAAGAAGCTCCGGCATCGGACGTAAAGTGCCGCCACGGAGGACAGTTTCCACCGCAGCCTGGCACACGTGCCAGTTTCCTGTCCACAAAAGCCCTACAGCTCCGTTCACTGGGTTCACTGTTCTCCCACAGGCTTCGTATAACAAAGACTGAAACAACGCTGAAGTAAAACAAACATGAAAAATGAGTAGAAGTACCCATAGCAAATATCAAGATTTTCTTTTTCTTCTTTTACCTTTTCTACACGAATATATCTAATCTTTTGGGGTGGTAAGTAAGCGAGACTTGTAAATATCATTTGAATAAATTTAAGGGGTTAAAATATCAGATGCTCGGAGGGATGAGAAGTACCAGGACGTTGGGATTCAGAGACAGCAGAGATGAAGGACATGAGGCCAGCACGCCCAAAAAACTTAGCAACGAATACTGTAGCGTGGCCTTGGGCTTCAGGGCTCTCGATCCACTGTAAACAAGGACGTAATATACACGACTCACTGCAACCCTTTCGCAAAACTCGGCACCCGTTGCAACTCATGATTTCTCAACTGCTCACTTATTTTGCCTTGTTTAATTAACTCTTTTAAAGTCACAATGAATTATCACGTAAAAGCAAAGCAGAGATTTTTTTTCAAGTTTTAAGTTTGCAAGAAGAGAGAAAGAGAGAGGAATATATGGACAACGGAAGAAAAGAGGAGGAGGAGGAATGAAATGGAGGTTTGCAAGGTAAAAGAGAGGGTGATATATATAATAAGCACGAGAGAAGAGAGAGAGAGCCAGTGTGTGTTAATAATGGGTGGGAGTTGAGTTTATGTGTTTAACTAGGGTTAGGTTTAGTTGAGTAGTGGGCAAGCACTGTGAGTGTGTGTTTTGCAAAGGAAGAGTTTTTTTTCTTTTCGGGGAAGGGTTAGATTAGATTCCAAAAACTTGGGCGTAAGCGGCTCCGTGTCTCCGCAAATGGTTGTCTCTCCACCACCGCCGGATTCTTTTTTCTTTTCATTTTTTTTCAATATATTTTTTCCATGTTACTGTGGATGATGGGAGCTTCCTTTCTTTATATTATAATTATGCTTTATTTTTTAGGGTTGAGATACTATACTAACGTTTCTATTATACGAATTCATATACTTATATAACATTTGTAGCATACAAGTTAAAACCTACAACTTAGAATTGCAAATTTCATTAATTTATGACCTTCAATTGTAACTTAAAAAGTTTTTTCAATACACACAACTTTTTTACTTGAAAATATTCGTATGGCTTATACATCAAGATATTTAAGCCTTTGGGTCGAGTCGAGAAGGGGGTGTTAATTGTCATTGAGACGAGATACGTACAAAAACAAAACCAATGTCATGGTTTTAAAAATTGAAAGTCGGCATTTGGAAAGCAATGTGTAGTCAGAGAAGTGGTGCTAATGCTATGACAAAAAGGGGGCTTGTAGTTTTATGGGTAATAGCGTGGGGTGCACATGCACATGTATTTGCAAAAATATTCGCATAGTTTTTGTAGACCAATTATTATACATATTTGCTAGTGGAGAAAAGATATGGTATTTTTATTCACTAATCATTAAGGGCCTTGGTACGAGATCAGGAAACACAAGCAATGTTAGCGGATTAAGTTGATTAAGTTCCACGGATTAAAATATTCCTAATGTATTACCCAAAGGACTTATTCAATTTCCTAGGCTAGAAAACTGAATTAAGTAATTTTTTTTTCTTTTTAATATTTTTTGTTCTGATTTAATTACATTGTGGTTTGCATTAACCCCGGCAACTATGCCAAGCTGAACCATGTTTGATACTTCTCTAACCTCGCAGAAGTAAATAATTTAAATATTTCGATTATTTGTCTTCAAAATTTCTTGGAAGATACAAAATGGTAGATCTTGCTTCTTAGCATTTAAAAAATTAATAATGTCTGTAACTCTCTACATTTTAAGAAGTAATATTAAAAAATAATTCAAAGATGCTTTACATTAAACATGCAATTTCCAGGACCTATTGAGATAAAATCGGCCATAGTATGCACAAATATTTGTCTCCAAAACTTAATGAAAAGGAAATGAATTATTATCAAAATATTTGGTTGTGGTTTCCATTTAAATAAAATTAATTATACATAATTTATGGAACAAATGAACCCTTATGTTGCTAATGCTAATGCTTTGCGCAGGCAAGGTCTTATTCACATCAAATTCATGTAATCATAAAAAAAATTCGTTATGAATATTGACAATGAAATGAAGCACGGGGCGCGAAAACATAATTGTAAGCAAGGAGTTTTTATCCCGTCAAATTATTTATAATAAATAATCTAGTGTTGGCAGGTTAATTTGGCCTAGCCCTCTTCTAAATGATGAGCAACACATAATTATGTCCAACTAAATGAATGAACTTTAAGTTGTTGCGATATCCCATATGAGCCTTATCTTCATGAATGATTGTTTTTATCTTTGCTCTTTGGGTCTGGCAGCTAAGGGATCGACTGTTGATCTTTATCTTTTAGATTTGTAAGAAAAGATAAAGGCAGCAAAAAAAAAAAAGAAAAATAAGAAAATTGTAAATATTATATTTTTATTATATTATGTTGTGTTTAAATTGTTATATAATAAACTTTTATATAGGTTGAAGATTAACTTAAATAAGAAAATATAATATAATATATTAGTTTAAATTATAAAAAATAATGTTAAATATAGTAAGGATTGATTTCTTGATTCTATATATCTTAACACCCCTTCAAATTTAAAAATGTACAATTTTAAATTTTTTAAAAAATTTACTAGTGAGCGTTAAGAGACAATCGTTGTTTAAGAAAGCAACTATTGTTAGAGAGATGAGGTAACCATTATCGGAGAGATGAAGTAATCATTGTTCGAGAGTGACAATCATTATCCATGACTGGTAATGTTGTCGATGAGTGACAATATTGCAGCGAGTAACAATATTGTCGAAGAGAGACAAGCGCGTTGAGAATGTCAACCATTGCGAATGCAAATGCGTTGATAGAAACACAGAAAATCAGCTGTTGCGAGTGCAAGTGCATTGAGAGATTCACATACCAATTTATTTAAAATTATAAAAAGATCCAAAAATTCTAAAAATTACAAAACGACCCCAAGTTTTTAATAGATTACAAATTGTCCATAGAATTTTAAAATATTTACAAAAAGGTCCCTAAGAAAAAACGAAGTGTCAAATGACAAAAATTGACACCATATATTGATAAATTGAACTATGAGGATTCAAATAAAGATAGAGGTGTTGACTTACTCATCTGAAAATGGCTAAGATCGAAATTTGAAGATAACGATGACAATAACTTCAAGCAGCACATAGAATCTTCGATTGGCTATACGTTCTCTAGATAACATAGTTAGCATCGTCTGAACATCATGGTATGGGTAGTGATAACTCACTCGCGGGAGAAAATGGTGGGTAAAAAAAGTGGAGGTTCGCTGGTAAAAGGAAAATACAGTGTGTGGAGGCACATGCTGCGAAGAAGCAATTTGATTCTAGTGGGGTTCAATTAATCAGCAGTATTTGAACGACTTGGACTAGGCACTGGAAAGGAAGTAATTGGTGAGTGAACAGTAATTACGGTAGGTGAACAATATTTGATTCTAGAAAATGATCAAAACTGAATCGAAAAGATTATAAGAAGGATCATAACCTTGCTCAGATCCCATGTGAGAGGAAATAAAGTAGATGAGAAATAAAAGAGAGACAATAAAATTGTAAATGCTATATCTTTATTATATTTTATTGTGTATAAATTATTACGTAATAGTCTTTATATAGGCTAAAAATTAACCTAAATAAAAAAATAAAATATAACATTTAATTCAAATTATAAAAAGTAATGTTAAATAAAGTAGGGATTAATTTATTAATTCTCTAAATCTTTAACACAATTTTATAATTAAGTTCTGACCATTAAAAACGTGGTATTGCATCTATTATAAGATTAGATTGCTCTTTTGTTTCGTTTAATAAAGGAAAATTATTGTAATAATATTAAAAATAAACTCTTGCAATTATAACCATTATAATATAAATTAATTTTAGAAGAGTATGAAATTTTTTTATTTAAAAAGTTAACAATTGTGTTTATGCAGTGTCAAACAGTAAAAATACACAGTGTAAACAATAAAATTAATATACTTGTATTATCGAATAATTCATAAAAATAACATGAGACTTCATTATAATATAAATTATTATTTAATATAGATGTCTATATTTTTAATAAAATGTAAATATTAATATCAATCTTCATATTAATCTAACAAGCAAAGAAAAATTATTAATTGCAACATAGTATAAATTTAATATTTATACAGTACTATTTAATTATTTGGAGTTATATTGCATAATGCTAATTGTACTATTTACGTATTATATTGTGTCACTATTTAGTATTGTACAAAAGTAATTATTTATTTTTTAAATAAAAAATTATTATATTATTTCAAAGTTAATTTATACTATTATAATTATAATAGTAAGAAATTTTTGAATATATTAAATACTAAGAGTATTTTGTATAGTTAAAGAATTTATTAAAAAGGTAAATAGTAATTTTCCTTTAATAAATATGTATTTGTTTTTCATAGGCCGAATAATGAGCTTCGTAAATAAGTAACTATACGTTATGGTATGGATCCACCAATCTATTGAAATTAGCACAACTCAGAATAAATATTGTGACATAAATTGCATCAAGAGGTCATTAAATTGGTAATTTACAAACACTATAAACATATATGCTATTTGGGGGAGAAATAAAAATTACTATATTTATTAGTACGCCGGGCACATGGAATTTCTACGATCAATCTAAGGCTGCACCTTAATAGTTGTCTGAACGGTGAGACAAACTTGTAAGAAAGGTTTCCCGTGAAAATTTAAATATATTTCCAACAAAATGTTAAAAGGCGGAAGCGGAGCGTGACCGGGTTGGCGAGTGGTGAATTGTTGGTGATATTAAAAAAGCGGACGTGGCGTGCTTATCCTTTGGGTAAGTTGTAATTAGGTTGTACCTGAAGCCTGAAGTGTCCACTTGCGTACTCACTGTCTGCCTGTTTCTCTCAGTTAAAATGGCATCCTCGTTTTTTTTTTTGTTGATTTATATTTTAGTGGAGAAATATATTATAAATTTTTTATTATTAAATTATTTAAATAAGTGTAATATTCTTATATTAATATCATATATATATATATATAAAAGAGATTCGAATTTAAAATCTTAATTTTAATTTTAATGAAAAATTAAAGTATTGCAAACTTTTTGATATTGGGCCATTCAAACAAATGCCAAATCAGTCATTTTCTTAATCTTATAAAATGAATATAATTAATGTCATCCTTTTACCATTGTCTATCTATCTCTTTAAAAACTCTCGGTGATGAGATCGGGTGTTTCTTAATCTTACATCTCTTCTTTGTCACTACCCCTTGAGGTTGTTCAAGGGCTTTGCTTATCTTGTTAGAATGGATATTCATTTTTTTTTTTTAATGGATGTGGTTAGAATTGTTGATTAATGGCTCTAACGAAGATTTGATCTGATAAAATAAAAAAAAATATCTGTCCAAATCAATTTTACAAACCGGCGACAGACATCTTGCTTGTGGGATAATCTTCTTTTAAGATGCGAACCAAGCACTTTTCATAATGTCGTAGGCGCTTTTATAAAATAACAAACTCTTTTATAAATATATTAAAATTATATGAAAAAAAACACTTTTAAAAGTAGATTATAATTAAAAACTATGTGTTAAAAAAACGTATGAATTAGTTTCACTTTTTATTATTGATTTCTATGAAGTATGTTAAAAACGTATTTGTAGCAGGGAAGAGATTACAAAATAAAGGTGAAGTGATTACAAAAATATGACTTCATTTTGTGATACTAGAATAATGTAATAATTTTTTTTATATAGTAGGGGTGTTCTTTATTTTAGTGGAGGTTTATATTTAAGCGAGTGTCAATGTAAAAGTAAAATTTTGTATCGATCGATTAAAATTTAAACACGGATGTAAAAGTAAAATTTTATTTTAATGAATTAAAGTTTAGTCACGCATTAATGTAAAAATAAAAATTTGTTTTTAAATATAATAGAATCTAATCATTATACTAATAGACATGTTAATTTAAATAAAAATAAATTTATTTTATTTATTTATTATTTTTCTTTTTTTTTTTCAATATTCCGTACATACAAATCAAACTACTCGAAATTCAAACGCCAATAATGTGAATGAAATTCAAAATTTAGATAATCTTATACTATCCTAAATAATTTATTAATTAAATCAATTAACACCTATAATTTATTTCACCAGAACCATCGTAAAATACTAGCTTCAAACAATAAAATAAGCACGTTTCCTCAAACTGAGCAGCTTGAGCCTGTCAAATGATAGCAAATTAAGAAATTGCAGTGGCTTAGCAGGTGGGGGCAATGGCGACAGCGACACAACATACCTAACCTTAGGTAGGTATTATTAGGATAAGTTTCTTTGTCCTCTATAATATTTTACCATCAATCTATTTTCATAATGAAATCAATTACTACACCTCTAATCAGATGTTTTTTATGCTTCAGATTTATGATTACGAAACAATAAAATTTATAAGGAATTGTAAGTTTAATGTCTAATTTTTTTTCTTTTAAAATTACTCATTATGTATTTAATTTTTTTTAAATATTCAAATATATATTTTTTGTTATAATTTTCATCTTAAAAAATACTAATTACCTTCTTAAATATACTAAATTGAGTATTTTAAAAATTTTAAAGATTTTATGAATAAAACAAAATCAAGAATTAATTTGTCAATTTCTCTAATATATAAATTGTATTGGACATCTTATATTTGAATGCAAAATTTAGGAAGGGTTGTATGCACATGACTAATATTTTTTGTTTTTTCATTTTTTTACTTTACAAATATAATTTTGTTGGTATTCATTACTGTAGCAGTAGTACGACCTTTTAATTCCATTTTAATTTATAACCCATATTTGTATATTACTACAAATAGAGAATGAAATTTTAACATCCCTGTACCCGTTGGCACAACTTTGAATTATTTCCAAAATCCAATAGTTAATCTGATACAAATAACTTAGAATCACAATTAGCATCTTACTTAATTTAGATACGATTCTAAGCCTAGAATGGCATCGTTTTCATTTTCAATCAACTACTATCATAATCTTAAAAAAAAAAAAAAAAGTACTAACAAGTTCTACAAAGACTTGGGACCATTCTTCAAATAAAGCTGCTATCAACTAGTATCACAATTTTTTTTTCAAGCAATCGGGTCAATAAATCACAATCCCAGCTAGACTGGTACAAGCCTTATGAACGGTTGTTGACCATCCAACACACGCATACAAAGGGCAACATTTTCTCTACGAGACTAAATAAAAGCTTGAATTATTGTGCACCTTTTTTTAACGATTTTGTTAAGATAAATAAAGTTTCACATTAATTAAAAATGAGAATGATCATGGGTTTATAAGAAGTTAATTGTATTTTTATTGATACGAGATTTTTTGAGTAGAATTCAAAAATAAAATTATGAGAGTTTAAATTTAAAGTAGATAATATTATAATAAAGTTGAGATATGTGTAGTTTATGGACTCCTTACAAGTGATATCAGAGTCATGCCTCGATGTTGTCATGTGGTGAAAATTCTTGATGCCGAACAAAAAGGTAGTGAGCCTGGCATTCCCATTGTTTGCGATAGATTCGTGTTATGCTCTATGGACAAGCAGTGTTGTGCTTTGAGCTTCACGTAAGGCGTGTGCAACCAACACAATGATGCGAAGTTAACTTGATAGAGTGGACTCTCAATAGTAAGCGATACTCTGGTGCTTCACGTAAGGGATGAGTGGTCAACGCAGTAAAGATAAGTAGTAGATTATTAGAAGAGTGGATGAAATATCGTTTAAGAGGAGGTTGAGTGGTCTTTTATTCGAGAGGAGGATTATTAAGACAAACAAAATCCTACATTGATTAAAAATTTAAAAGATCATGGGTTTATAAGTAGTTAATTATATCTTTGTTGGTATAAAAATTTTTGAGTAGAACTCAAAAATAAAATCCTGAGAGATTAAGTTAAAAATAAATATTATCGTATCAATATGAAAATATGTGTAATTTATAAACTTTTTAAAAATTTAATAATAAAAAAATTATAGTGTATTGTTTCTCCCTCCAATTGTAATATCGCGGTCTTTTAGAAAAATCCATTTCTAGTTATTGACTGGAAATGAAACCATGCTTCTATCCCAAAATCATGATGATTCCAAGTCCTGTTGCTAATTCAAAAGTACAAGGAATTGTTATCCTATTAATATTGATAACAGCAAGTAACTTGAGCCATTTCATTTCTAATATAATATATATATATATTACAAAATTATGTTGCTAATAGATGTTAAATATTACTGATATTATGTTATATGTTATAAGTATGATATTGGATATTATTAAAATGGTCCAAATGACGTTGTCAAGACAATACCTTGATATGACCCTAAAGCATTAAGCATGTCATGGTCTTCTGAGGTATCAATTTGAAGGCAACTTTGGCCACAGATTTCAAATCATTTAGCTAATTACGTCTAATGTACGATTTTGAATTAAAATTTGACACCTCAAGTAAAACTTTGATGATAAAGATAATGTTTCATAATTAAGTACGTGCATTATTCCTTAATGAGTGGCTGGCTTTTGTTATCAAACCTGAGAATAAGCTTTAAGGATAGGTTTTCAGATGGACCCAGAATAAAGACTGGTTCAAATGATCAACAGCTGCTCAAGTATTACAATTAGAAAAAATCTTGTTTTGTTCTAATGATAATGAACGGCCAAGAAAATTTGTCAAAAAGTTCAATCAATTGTAAGTGGTGGTCCATTCCATCCACTAACAGGAAAAAAGAAAATAAAAAATGCAAACTCTATGGTGCCAATTTTGGCTGTCAAAGTTCAATATGATTGCGATCAAAGTTGCAGGACTTGAGCCAGTCTAAACGAAAGGAAAATATCATCATTATTAACATACTTAATTTTCTTACCTTAACTTGAAAAGACCCATGGCTGAATTTGGCCCAAGAGTTGTGGTGCCAATAGACCTGAAAAAGAAGCCATGGGAACAGAAACATATTCTTCACAACCGGTGGCACCCAGACATACCTCCAGTTGCAGAGGTTAAATCTGGAGAGCTTTTCAGAGTGGCGATGATGAATTACGCGAAATGAATCGACAGACGATATTAAACATGCAGATCAATCCATTGTGAGTTATACTTGATTATGTGAGTATTAGTATTGAATCAACTTCTACTGAATATATAACTGCGGGAATTTAAAAGCAACACTACCTTGATTAGCAATAAAAGTTAGGGCATAAAGATCACATGCAATAAGAAATTTCAATGAAACATCAGATTATTAATTAAGTGAACATACAAAGACATACTTGATCGTCTATTAATACAGATGTCCTCTGCTAGCCTCTTATCTTAAGGATTTCATAATTGTTTGGCACACTTTTTTGGTTGTTATTGATTAATTATGCACTTGAACAAGATTCTGTACGTAAAGCTTCCAGGTTTCACGAGTCCTTCAATTATCATTTCAATAAACAATTTGGCTTCCAAGTCTCAATCTTCCGCCTTTTCTTCAACGCCTCTAGCAACCAACAAACACTGAATGTGAGTTTCAACTGCTAGTCTTTCAATATGTGTTAAAAACAGTATCCATAAGGCAAACTATAGGATTTCTTCTTAAATATGGAATTTCACCTGCCCCCATTAGCAATATTGACAGCATATTAGCTTATCCTCTGTTAGAGATTTGGTAATTCAACAATCTTATTTGAATAAGAATTGAGATGAATACCAAAAAAGAGAGTTACGAGAAGTCTAGAATGTGTGAGACACGTATGGAGAAGTCTAGAACGTGTGAGACACGTATGGAGAAGTCTAGAACGTGTGAGACATGAAGAAAGAAGCGAAACAAGACTTGAAGACGCGAAAGAAGTAAAGAAAAGCTCAGAGAAGGTGCCAAGGCTAAGCGCTGTGGCGCTCAAAATAGAAACTCAGCGCTACAGCATCGAGCGTGACAAAGCTCAATGCCGCAGCGCCAGAGCTGGGAAAAGTCTATTTTTTTATCCGAATTTTGAGTTTTGAGAAGTTTTGGACTTCCAAAACAAGTGGTGTAGTAACCAGTATCCATAACCGGTAAGAATATGTATATTTATATATATAAATATACGTATTTTATTTGTATGTGGGTGATCCTTGATTTATATATTGTTATTAGTAGTGTTTTTATAGGTTATGGATATACTATTAGTATTGGGTTTATTTGCAAGACTTTGGAATTATTTTAGGGACCAAATTGTTATACTTTGAAAGTTTTGGGGGTGAATTCGTAAATACCAAAAATTAACCACTTAGTATAAAAATACACTTTTAAAAACCCTAATTCTCTCATTTTTGTCGAGCTACCCATTTTTAGAGAGAGAAGAGAGAAATAAAGGAGAGAGAAAGAGAAGAAGAAGAAGAAAAAGAAGAAGAAATTGGAATTTTGGATCTTTAGAGGTATATCACAACTAATTATCAATTTATTGGTGTTAATTAAGTTAATTTCTTTAAGTTTTGATTTCTGGAAATATGTATAATTAAGGATTTGATGTGTATTTCGTTTGATGTTGTGAGAATTGATGATGATCTATAAGATAGTTTGATAAATCATGATGAATTATGAAATTTCTGCTGGATAACCTCTTGATCTAGGAATTTTATAAATTGTTGTGATTCGATTCTGGTTTTGAATTTTGAGTATATGAAATTAGACATGTTTAGGATCATCTGAGACTTTGAATCGACTGAAAATCTCGGAAATTGAATTTGTAGTGAATTTACCAAAATGACCCTGGAATTCTGGAAATTTCCTGTGTAAACAGTATGATACAGTGGAAAATAATTTTTGACCTGCTGAATGATCTTTAAAAATTATGAATTTGTGGAATATGATAATTTTATATGTCTAATATGATATACTCGGAATTGAGAATTTGGATCAATGTGGTTGAAGTGTTATGAATTTCTAAAGTGTATCAGCTCATTGTAGTAGTTGATTAACAGATTTTTAAAGTTATGAAATAAAATAGTTTTAAAATACTTTTGGCAGTTATTTGGAAGCCAAATATTTATCATGGACTGAGATATGTGTCAAGAGTAATTATGTGGTAGTTTTATAATTTTTGAGTTAGTATATGATTTTATAAAATTGGGAGATTGAATACTGTTCAATAAGTATCTTGATCCTGTCAGGTTTGTAGTTTGGATTCGATGGTGTGTATGGAATGGATTGTGTAGGAATTTTGATATAATATTCATATATAAGAAGTATATATGAGTCAATAATGATATATTCTGATTTCGGAGTAATTGGACATCATTTGATGTATTAGAAATTTTTGTTAAGTGTAAGTGGTCAGAATGACAGGTTTTGAGAAACCAAATATTTAGACCAATTTGATGTGATAAATGCATTGTGTATAATTTTGTAAGCTATTTAAAGTATTTTGTGTGAATTGTGAGGCTTATGAAAGGATTAATCTCCATTGATAGGTTAAGGAGATTTAAGCCTTGTAGCTGAAAGTGTTAAGAGGTAAGTATACTAGACTTTTTACTGGAATCACAATAAACATAGTAAGTGTTATGAATGATTTTGTAAATGTAGTTAAGAATATGTTTATGTTATGTCAAATTATATTTTGATATGAAATGTAAATATATGTTTATGAATGTGAGCATTGACATTGAGCATGGACATACATGTGTTTTTTGAAAGTGAGCTTTCAAAATAAGATGTGTTTAATAAAGAAAGCTTTTGAAGTGTAATATGTCCATGAGAAATATTTTGTATTTTGAGGGTACTTGAACTCACTGTTAACTTAGTAGGCATTTTATGTGATTTGTGGAGCCTTTATGTGTGGCCTTTCCTTCGGGATTGGTATATGTTATGTGTTCCGTATGTAGGGAGGATCCTATTGGTACCTAAAGGAGGTGTGAGTCATCACATTCGTGTGGTGGCGTATAGGTACATGTGAGAGGACTCACCGATGATCAGGGTGAGGGTTTGGCTTTTACCTTCGGGCATAAGCGTTATATATGTGTGATTTAAAGACCTCACTTGTACTATTCCTCTCATACGGTATGTCACCTACGAGTGACATTTGGCTCATTATGTGATATGTGATATGTAAGTCCTACTAAGTAGTAGTCGAGTAATGGTATTCCTATTATGTGTTTTGAAAGAATGTGTAAGCGCTTACATGATATGTGATTTGATAAGATTATGATTTTGATTGATCACAGCATATCATACATATGCATTGTGTACATATATGTATTTGTATTTGATATATGAAAAACTAGTATGCTTACTGAGTTTTATACTCATTATAGTTTATGGTGATTTCAGGTAAATAAGGTACATGTGTGCTTAGCGGATTTGGCAAGGCTTCTGCTGTTCCTTGGGTTCCCTAAGTTGCTAGGTTGTTGTGTGTTTCATTTGGGGACACGTGGGATAAGATATTTGGTTTGTCCCTATTGAATAAATACTTATGTATTATTTCATTGTGTGTGGATTGGATTTGGTTTAAGTTTTATAAAGTGTGGTTATTGGATGATTTTAAGTAAGAATTTGCAATGGATATATTCTGGGCTCCCGGTAACAAAGTTGCTACTGGTGACGTAGTAGAGTGTTAATCTCTGAGAAAACTCTGCGTATCTCCGGTTTAATAATTGTCCCAGTCATAATTCAATTGCTATAATTCTGAAAGAAATTGAAATGAAAGTTGAAAATTTTGTGTAATATTATTTATGAGTGCACATGCAGTGAATGAATGTAAGTGATGTCGTGTGTCGGATCTTTTGGGTCTGGGGCGTGACAAGTGGACTCTTACTCTAACAAGGAATAGGGTTAGTAAGCACGAAATAACCCTTATATAAACACTTCTAAACAATTTAGTTGAGATTAAGCATTAAGAAAAACTCTAAGAGAAGATAAGAACTGGGTATACACTAAATGCTTGTGTGCATTATGGTGGAACTATCGTTTAGATGCTTATTATTTATGGTAGAGTAAGGGTATACTAAATATTGGATTATTTTGAGAGTTCTTCATTGAGTTTTCCTTATAAAATCTATAAAGAGTTAATAAGAGAGGTTAGAATCTTTAGATCCACCGTGAATATAAGCAATTGATCGAACCACGTAAGTGATTGTATTGTGATCTTTTATATTCTGCTTTAAATTTTTATTATTTTACTTGATATACAGATTATTCCACTACATAAAAATGTTATGGTTCAGTTAAACTTAAGATTCTTCACTTTAACTTAATTCAACAAAAAAAAAAAATAAGAGTAATTTCACCCTCAACACCCTCTTTTTAGATAAACACACTTTCATGTCTACACTTCCAAACATTTAGGATGCCAGTCCTAGTCAGTGGTCATTAGCTATAAGAAAATGAATTATCTTTGTCCTAAGCTGAAAACTAGCCAATGGTCCTATGTTTGTAAGGAATCTTCAAAGGAATCCCAATTCCTTTATTTGATTGGATCACATAGGGGGAACGAGTATTCCTTTCGAAATCTCAATGCTAATAAAAAATTTAAAATATTAATAGTATTCATTTTCTTAATTATGTTTAATATTACATAATAAATATATTTGTGTATTATGACAAATAAAATTTTACTAAGGACTACCAATAAATTCATCAGGTAGAGGATATTTTTCCCCACAAAATATAATTGATTCTTTCTACAATTCTGTGCACATTTCATTTTTACTCTTCCAGCAAAACACCATCTAATAGATGAAAGTCAACTTATTTCCTACAATAAACCCAATATAATTAACCAAATAAATCATCAACAAAAACCTTAAGAACACTCTGCTTAGCACTTCACTGTTTATTGATGGCTCCTCCAATTCCAATACTAGTAGTGCCAATAGACTTGAAGAAGAAGCCATGGGAGCAAAAATTACCTCTTCACAACCGGTGGCACCCAGAAATTCCTCCAATTGCAGAGGTTAAAGTTGGTGAGGTCTTTAGAGTAGAGATGGTAGATTGGACTGGAGGTGTCATCAAAGATAATGATTCAGCAATTGATGTGGAAACAAGAGACCTTTCCACGGTAAGTATACTTTATTTTTCTTAATAAAACCCATGCTTTTAACTCTAATTTAGATTTATTTAATTAAATCGGAAGAAGCTGCTAGCTGTTAAGTGCACCTATCTCAACAGTCAACAGATCGCCTCCAAAACAAAGTATATATATAAAAGTATGTATGTATATCACCTTGCGTAAAAACAAAGGTGAATGTTCCCTACAGTTCTAGCATACATGGGCAAAATAAATAAAAAAGAAAGAATCCACCCGCATTATCTCTTGGGTCTGATAATTAATTTGATTAAAAGATATTGGTCATTTATACATAACAAATGCCCTCCTTTTTGGCATTTGTTAATTAGGGAATTTGTAATTTTTCGCCTAGGTGCATTATCTCAGTGGACCAATCAAAGTTGTGGATGAAGATGGAATTCCGGCCAAGCCAGGTGACCTTCTTGCAGTGGAAATATGCAACTTGGGTCCTCTGGCTGGAGATGAATGGGGTTATACAGCAACATTTGACAGAAAAAATGGAGGTGGTTTTTTGACTGATCATTTTCCTACTGCAACCAAAGCTATTTGGTATTTTGAAGGAATTTATGCCTACTCTCCTCACATACCACGTGAATTTTCCACCTCCTATAATTTCCTAAATCAGTCATGCTTTCCATCACTATATCTCATGAAACTTAAAAGGTAATGTGATGTATCTATTGTCCTAAAATACTTTCATATGCATATTCACGGGTGCGATTTCCAAGTTTAACTCATCCTGGAATAATTGGAACTTCACCATCTATGGAACTGCTGAACATATGGAATCAAAGGGAAAGAGAACTGGAAGAAAATGGTCTCCAATCCCTAAAATTATGTGAGGTTTTGCATTCACGACCAATGGCAAACCTACAATCAACTAAGGGCTGCCTTCTTGGACAAATATCAGAACTCCGTCCTCATAAAAGGGTTTAAAAGTCTGCACTCATTAAATGATAAATACACCTATAGAGTTTTGCACTTTAGCTTCATATTATTTTACATTTTTTATCACTCAGGGCCAATAGATACTTGTCATGAAGCTGACTTCAACTAATAAAGATTTTGCCAATAATAATATGTGCATGTTTAGAATTGCTAGCTATAACTCAACTGTCTTCCTAACTGTAGAGATTTGTTATTCTAACATGTGATGGGCATGTGTAGATCCAACAGGGTACTCCAGAATGGGGAAAGATTGCTGCAGAAGCAGCTAGGACAATTCCAGGAAGAGAAAATGGAGGAAATTGTGATATAAAAAATCTCAGCAGAGGTTCAAACATATACCTACCAGTCCGTAGATGGAGCAAATCTTAGTACCGGTGATATGCACTTTTCTCAAGGCGATGGCGAAATATCATTCTGTGGGGCAATTGAGATGAGTGGATTTCTATAGCTCAAATACATTTCTCATCTCATATTCCACTATAATATTTTTATTTGTAAAAATATTGATTAAAAATTATTAAAATATAATTTGAATAACAAGTCAAGTACGTTGAGTATATGAAGATTGATGACGGATGCGAAAGTGTAAGAGGTAGTGCTCAGGTGTGGACGTCGCAGTTGGTCACCTGGCACCGTAGCGCTTCGGTTTTGCCTTGGGCGTCATAGGGCCCAAGGTAGAACCTAAGCACCGTGGTACCAGGTGACTAGCGCAGCGGCGACAAGAGTTGGATACTGCGGCGCCCAGTGCAGGAACAGTTTTTTGAATTATTACAACTTATTTTCGTCTCTCAATAGTTTCAGGACTCCTTAATACGACTCCCACACATTTAGAATAAACTTAGGTCTTCCTAAAGCCTATATAAAGGCTCTCTATTAGCTTGTAAACATATCTTAGTTAACTTTGTGAAAACCTAAAAAATCTATGTGATTAAACATATTATGTGATTCTTAGTGGGAGAAAATTCCTAGGTTGCAAGAAAGAGTATTTATTGTAAAATGTATACTTTGTAAATGCCTTGTGATTCAATATAAGAAGTGAGTGATCTTGATCCACCATGGATGTAGGCAAATTACCGAACCACGTAAATTTTGTGTGTTCTTCTTCTACCTTTCTATCCTTAGTTCCTTAATTACTTGTTCTGCACTATATTGTTTGGGTTATATTGTTTGTTTGTGTACTTTCACTTTAATAAATTGGTATCAAAGCTTAGTTTTAAGCAGACATAACCATACTCAAGTATGAGGTAGAGAAATTCAATAGTATAAATGACTTTAATCTGTGTAAGATGAAGGTTAAGGCGTTATTGATAAGCCAACGGTTAGGCTTGGCATTAGAAGAGACTGCATCTCCATCTAGTGAAGAAGAGAAGACACTAGAGCCATCTAAAGCTGAAGCAGAAAGAAGAGACATTCAAGAAAGAGTGATGAACACTTGAAATTACACATTTAATAAAAGTTTTACATCATTGTTTTGTATAACTAGTGTATTTAATTTTATTAATTTAAGTATGTTTACAATATTGTACCTAATTATCTTTTAACTATTTTGTGGTAGGTTCGGTAAAATAGGCATAACTTTCTACCTAAAAATCAAATTGGAGTGATTCGTAATCCTATGAAGAGCTGATTCAATGGGCTAACATATTGTATTTCACAAAGCATTTGAAATTCGAGTGTTTAGAGGGTGAACATGGCCTAAAACTGAACTGATCTGCAGTACAGGCTCAGTTTGAACAGTCATCAGTATTTGGCCCAAAACTATAGCAATACATATTTAATACGTATGACAACTCAATTTGGAAATATAAGAGACTTATCTACAACTTTGATGTAATAAGTGACAGCTAATTCGGATCACATCAATTCCAAATTGGATAATCAAGTGGGTGCCTTAGTGATAATCAATGTAAATTATTTTGCCATCATTCTTAACTTTCATCATCCAAGTGGTTCGCTCTTAATTTGTCTCGATTTATCCATATTTTTCTATAAATAGGTGGCTTGTTTATGCCTAAATCATGTAATTAGAAAGTTAGAATTTAATTTAAAAAACTTGTCCTTTGTATCCATTTCTTTATAATATTATTTCTCTTATTTACTATTAAGTCATGTTATTTATTCTTCTATTTCTTTTTCTTTTTCTTTAGTTTTATTATATCCAAATAATTTTCTTTATGCTAAGGTGAAAGGGTGAAGCTCTTGGCAAGGTAATAAGATATGTTTAACACTTATTTATGAATTTAATGTTTCATTCTTAAGTTATGCAAATTTATATATGATGTATTTATTTTATTTGTAAAATTAAAACCATTTCTTCTAAAGTAGTGATTCTTGATTTATTATTGGCAAACTTTATATTTGACATAATAAATTCTTGAAACTATTTACAAAATTTGGTGTATATAACCTTTTTTGTAAAGTGGGGGTCTTGATTTATTGTAGACAAATATAAAGATTGGCATAACAAATACTTGAACCCATTTATAAGATTTGGTGTATAATAATTGAAAGAAATAAATACTAATCAATATATAAATGATGATGAACTTTAATTACTATATTTTTCGGTTGGAACCTCTTTTGTGTGAGGATTCCCATTGAGTTATAAAAGGAGTTAAATATATTCTTACTTCTTATGCCAAGAGTGGATCATCCTCCTAACCTTAATTTTTATTTAAATTGGTTAATTGAAATAATATTTGCAAACATCTTATACTGCATTAATTATCTTAAAAGTGTTTATAATTTGTAATTTTAATTCTACTTCCCTGTGGATCGACCCTGTTCTCATCGAATTATTTATTACTTCGACAATCCTGCACTTGGGAATAAACTCTTATATTCTGGACGTGTCAAGTTTTTGGTGCCATTGCCGGGGAAGTGAAATTAACATTATTTCTTTTGTTGTTTGTTTTTTTTTATTTTTATTTTCATGGAAGACCGAGCCTCCTAATATGCTTTATTTTATTTATTATTCGCCTTTTATTTTTGCTTTTTATTTTCATGAAATGTTAAGCCTCTTAACTTGTTTTAGTTTATTTATTATTATTTGCCTTTTATTTTTGCTTTTTATTTTCATGGAAAGCTAAGCCTCCTAACTTGTTTTAATTTATTTATTATTCTGTTTTTATTTTCATGGAAAGTTAAGTCTTCTATTGTTTAATTATTAATTTTTTATTATATAATCTAACATTACTAATCTAACTTCTAATTATTTATCTTTATTTTACTTTTAGTTTTGCTTATTTTATTTACTTGTGTTTAATATTTTATTTTTTTTCTTATTTGTATTATTTATTGTTATTGTATTTTATTTTATGTCTTTTTATGAGAGGTTGGTTTCGAGATTCTAATTCTCATCGTTTGGTGAAAGGTAATTTCGAAACTTTCTTTGATAATTTGTTAGATTCTCCTTCATCTTCTCATTCTTCACTAATTAACACCATGAGTGAAAATCAAATTGAGGGACTTAGAGACTCAGGGGATAATCAGTCTCAACATAATGACCATAACCGACTTATGACACTTAAAGACTATATGAATCCTACACGAACCGGTGCACCATCTTGCTTAATTTTTCCTCCGGATGCAACTCATTTTAATTTTAAGCCAGACATTATCCAACTTTTACCCACTTTTTATGGCTTAGATTCAGGGAACCCTTATCTACATTTAAGAGAATTTGAAGAAGTGTGTAACACATATAATGACAAAAATTGTAGCATGAACACAATTCGACTTAAGCTTTTCCCTTTTTCTTTAAAAGATAAAGCTAAAACATGCCTACAAAACCTTTGGCCATGATCCATTTCTTTATGGGATGAGATGCAACAACAATTCCTGAAAAAAAAATTTCCTTCCCATGGAACAAATTCTTTTAAAAGACAAATCACCACTTTTGCCCAAAAATCAGGAGAGACCCTTTACCAATGTTAGAAAAGGTATAAAGAATTACTTAATACCTGTCCTCATCATAGCTTTGAAACATGGAGACTAGTCTGAAATTTCTATGAGGGCTTAACACCCCAGTTAGGCAAATGGTAGAAATGATGTGTAATGGAACATTTGAGGATAAAGACCCAGAAGAGGCAATGAACTATCTTGACTTACTAGCAGAAAATGCTCAAAATTGAGACACTGCTGGTACCTGTGAGGTACTTAGCAAAACTTAAACCACTACATCTAGTGGGGGTATTTATCATCTTAGGGAAGACCATGACCTTCAAGCCAAATTAGCATCCCTTACTAGAAAAGTCGAAACCTTAGAAATGAAAAATAGTGGTAAAATAAAATATGTTTAAGAAATTGTGAGTCACATTTGTGAAACCCATGATCACTCTACCAATGATTGCCCAACTTTGCTTGCATTTAGAGAATGTCTCCATGAACAAGCCAATGTTCTAAACACGTTCAAGCGGTCAAACAATAACCCATATTCATAAAACTATAATCCTGGATGGCGAAATCACCTGAATTTTAGTTGAAAGAATGACACTCAAGCACAGGTTTCACAACCACCAATTCAACCACACCAAAATTTTCAAAATCATCAAGGTTATGCACCATATGTCCCATCTCTTAGGAAAAATCTTGAAGAAACTTTACATATATTCATTGAAAAGTAAGAGTCTGTTAATTCTCAAAATGCTCAAACATTTGCTGATTTGAAAGATACTCTTGCTAAATTTGCATCTGCAGTGAACATTCACGAGAAAGAAAAATTTCCTTCTCAACCACAGCCAAACCCTAAAGGACAACATAACTTAAATACATGTAGTTCATGAAGCTAACACATGGATCAAGTTAAAGCGGTTATCACTCTTCGGAGTGGTAAAATTATTGAAAAAGAAATTCCTGAACCTCATGAGAGTGATGAATCAATCTCTAAGGGTAAGAAAAGTGTTGAACCTACACCTAATGAAGAAAACACCAAACCCTCACCTCCACCTCCATTTCCTCATGCATTATGTAATACTAAGAAGATGAATCACAATCCTGAAAATTTTGAAATCTTCAAACAGGTAAAAGTTAATATTTCTTTATTGGATGCTATTAAATAGGTTCCCTCTTATGCAAAATTTTTGAAGGTTTTATGCACAGTAAAAAGATAACTGAATGTGAAAAAGAAAGCATTTTTAACTAAACAAGTAAGTGCCATTCTTCAGAACAATAATGTTTTGAAATATAAAGACCCTGGTTGTCCTACAATTTCATGTATTATTAGAAGTCATAAAATTGAACAAGCCCTACTTAATCTTAGTGCTAGTGTGAATTTATTGTCATATTCAGTTTATCAGCAGCTTAATCTCAGTGAGTTAAAATCAATTTCTGTAACTTTTGTACTTGCTGATAGATTAATAAAAGTACCAAGAGGGACAGTGGAAGATGTTTTAGTTCAAGTTGATAAATTCATATATCCTGTAGATTTTATAGTCTTGGACATAGAACCTATTAAAGGATGTAATTCGATACCTGTTATTTTGGGTCGTCCATTTTTAGCAACTTCTAACGCTTTGATTAATTGCAGGAATGGAGTAATGAAGCTTTCATTTTGAAGCATGACACTTAAACTCAATGTTTTCAATATGTATAAGCAACCATATGATGGGGAGGATGAAAGTGAAGAAGGTGATATGATTGAAATGATTGTTGAGGATCATATTCAAAAAGGGAGTTCTACTGATCCCTTAGAAATGTGTTTAATAAAAATTTGAGTCAAATATACAATTAGATCCTGAAATCTCTGACATATGTTCTTTACCTGACTGTGCATAGGTTATTGAAAATAAAGGATGGAAACTAAAGTTTGAAGAATTGGAAGAAAATGAGGATAAACAGAATGAAATTTCAAAGTTAGAGTTAAAATCTCAACCCAAAAGACTGAAATATGCATTTCTTGGAGAGAAACAAACTTACCTAGTGGTAATCTCTTCTGCACTCACAAGCGAACAAGAAGGTAAGTTGATTGAATTATTGAAAATGCATAAAAATGCAATTGGGTAGACTTTAAAAGACATAAATGGTATTAATCCTTTGATTTGTACACATAGAATACACCTAAAGGATAATGCTAAAACTTTCCAACAACCTCAAAGGAGATTAAATCCACAAATGAAAGAGGTAGTGAGAGCTGAAGTTCTCAAATTACGTGAAGTAGGAATCATCTATCCTATCTCAGATAGTAAGTGGGTAAGTCCTACTTAGGTAGTACCAAAAACATCTAGAATCACAGTCAATGAAAAATGTGAGTTAATACTAACTCGAGTCTCATCTAGTTGGAGGATGTGTATAGATTATAGAAAGTTGAATTCGGCCATTAGAAAAGACCATTTTCCTTAACCATTCCTTGATCAAATTATAGAAAGAGTAGCAGGACATCCATACTATTGCTTTCTAGATGGTTATTCTGGCAATTATCAAATTCCCATAGCACTAGAGGACCAAGAAAAGACTACATTCACATGCGTTTTTAGAACCTTTACTTTTAGAAGAATGCCCTTTGGACTTTGTAATGCCCAACAACATTTCAGAGATGTATGTTAAGCATTTTTAGTGACATGATTGAGCATTATTTAGAATGTTTCATGGATGATTTAACTGTATTTGAAAATTCTTTTGATATTATCTTGAAAACTTAGAAAAGGTATTAAAAAATGTGAAAAAAAGAGCCTTGTATTGAATTGGGAAAAATGTCATTACATGTTTAGTTCTGGAATTATTTTAAGACATGTAGTGTCTTCTAAAAGAATTGAAATGGATAAGGCAAAAGTTGAACTCATTACACATTTGCCTCTACAAAAAACAGTTAGAGAAGTTCGATCCTTTTGTAGGATATACTGGATTCTATAGGAGGTTCATCAAAAATTGTAGTGCTCTATCTAAACCTCTTTGTAACCTCTTAGTAAAAGATGTATCATTTGAGTGGACTCAAGAGTGTCACAATTCGTTTGAAAAATTAATTGGCCTCTTAACATCTGCTTCTATCATACAATCTTCTAACTGGTCTTTATCTTTTGAGCTCATGTGTGATGCTAGTGACTACGCTGTTGGTGCTGTATTGGGACAAAGAAAGGAAGGTAAATCTTATGTAATTTATTACGCAAGTAGAACTTTAAACAGTACACAAATAAATTATACAACAACTGAAAAAGAATTACTTGCTGTAATATTTGCATTAAACAAATTTTGTTCTTACTTAATTGGTTCTTCAATTATTGTATTTACTGACCATGCTGCTGTAAGGTACTTAATGTCAAAATATAATGCAAAACCAAGACTGATTCAATGGATTCTATTGCCTTAAGAATTTATTATCACTATCAAAGATAAGAAGGGAGCTGAGAATATTGTTGCAGATCACTTATCAAGACTCGCACTAAATTCATCAACAGAAATAACACATATTAATGATTATTTTCCTGACGAATTTTTATTTTCTACTGTTACAATGCCTTGGTAATTTTCTTGTAACAGGAGAAATGCCACCTCAATGGAATGCTCAAGACAAAAGAAATTTTTTAACTGAGGTAAGAAATTTTTATTGGGATGATCTTTATCTCTTCAAATATTATCGTGACCAAATATTTCGAAGATGCATACCCAACAATAAGGTAAGTAAATTTATTGAATTTTGTCATTCTAAAGCATGTGGGGGACATTTCTCATCAAAGAAAATAGCTGCAAAAATCTTGCAGTGTGAATTTTATTGGCCCACTTTATTTAAAGATACACATGTATTTTGTATAACGTGTGAAAATTGTCAAAAGTTGTGATCAATTTCAAAACAAAACATGATGCCTTTGAACCCTATTCTTGTTATTGAAATATTTGATTATTGGGGGATAGATTTTATGGGACCATTTTTGTTATCATTTGGATTTACGTATATCTTAGTTGCAGTAGATTATGTCTCAAAATGGATTGGGGCTATTCCATGTTGAAATAATGACCATAAAACTATTATGAAATTTTTGAAAGAAAATATCTTAAGTCGATTTGGAATCTCTCTAGCCACTATAAGTGATGGGGGAAAGCATTTTTGTAATAGACCATTTGAAACATTAATGAAAAAATATGGTATTACTCATAAAGTTGCCACCTCTTATCATTCTTAGACAAGTAGACAAGTTGAATTAGCAAATAGGGAGATAAAACAAATTTTAGAAAAAACTATAAACCCAAATCGTAAAGATTGGTCTTTAAGACTAAATGATGCACTATGGGCTTATAGAACTACTTTTAAAACTTCATTGAGTATGTATTTTTATAGGATAGTTTATGGAAAACTTGTCACTTACCTGTGGAACTTGAACATAAAGCCTACTAGGCCATTAAAACTTTCAATGCAAATCTTGATTCTGTTGGACACATACGTAAATTACAAATAAATGAACTTGAAGAATTGAGAAATGATGTATATACGAATTCGAAAATTCATAAAGCTAAAATCAAAGCTTTTCATGATAAAAAAGTTCAAAGAAAAATATGACACTAGTCAGAATGTTTTGCTTTATAATTCTCAACTTCACATATTCCCTGGAAAATTAAGATCAAGATGGAGTGACCATTTTATTGTGAAATATGTGTACCCTTATGGAACATTGACATTGAAAATCCTAAAAATGGGAATGTGTTTAAGGTAAATGGGCAAAAACGCAAGCCGTTTCTAGAAAATCAAGCTTTTCATGAAGAATTTACATCCCTGTCGGATCCTTGTTATGAGACCAATTAATCTTTGTTTTATATATTTACATATATTTATTCTTCTTCTAATTTTTTTTTTAATTTTTACTTGCATGTTAATTTAGTAGTTTTGTTAAAGTTTTGTTTTGCACCCCGGTTAAGTGGCGGATAACGGTACTTCGTGATATTTCAAGTCGATTTTGTTAGTTTTTCATAATTACTGATATCTTCTCTTCTTCTCCCTTTTCTAAAAAAAAAAATAGATGACATTCTAAAAAATTTGAAAAAACGTTTTCCCTTATTGCCTCAAACTTCCTTGAAGAAAATTTACTAAGCAAGATGTGAAAAATTAAGGTTATTAATGATTATGAATATACCTATTGATTTACGTTGGTTAATTGAAACCAATGGTTGATTGACAAGTGAATTTCAGACTCATTAATTTTTTACATGTCTGGCTTAGGTAAAAGCACGTTTGCAAAAAAATAAAGAGCAAAACGATTAAACGTTTGTTACAAGTGTGCACGCATGACTTGCAACACACGTTGCCGCACTTTAGGAATGGTGTCTGTAAATTGCAAAGATAAAATTAGGTTCATTAAGGATGGCTTGAGTAAAGAGTCTTTAGATGATATCTTATCGACTCTTGAAACGCATCCTAGTGGATATGTGCATATTGTAATTTGTGAATTATGGGACATATTCTTAAAGAACATGAGCGGTACAGTCTCGGGAATCTAACTTTAAAAGACCCTATTTGCTAATTTATAAAACAATTGGATGGAAAGCCTATCCTTGACCCATAGAGGGCGTTTAAGCCGTTACTGGACGTAAAACCAAAGGAAGATATGAGCCACAATCACAACTACATGTATATATTTACTATAACTGTTATTTTTAAATATTTCATTTCAAACCCAAACGTCTTTTCAATAACCAACCACTTATAGTCCTTTTTGAAAAAAAAATCATTTTAAGCTAACAACTCATGTGACTTTTCCAGCTAACAAAGTGAAAATAGGTAAAAAGGTGTTGAAAATTTTGTATTTCAAGCCAATAGCCTATGTGACTTAACTTTGCAACACCTTTTGGCTCTATAAATATATTGCATTATTTCTGCATCTTTGTACAAACTTAAAATCATTCAAGAGAGAAGGTGAGTGTAATCATGGAAGGACTATCAACTCGTAAGTTCACAAAAATTTGTGTCTTTTGTGGATCCAGTCTTGGAAAAACTAGTGAGTTTGTAGAAGCAGCAGAAACCCTTGGTAAGGTGTTAGCTGAGCAAAATATTCATTTAGTATATAGGGGAGGTAGTCTTAGATTAATAGGATGTGTAGCAACCACTGCACAAAATAAAGGCAGTCAAGTTTTGGGTATCATACCGAAAGCTCTAGCTGTTGAAGACATTGTAGTAAAATTAATTGGGGATGAGTTACAGGTATCATCAATGCATGAACGAATGTCTTTTATGCTTCGTAATGCTGATGCTTTCATAGCTCTACCTAGAGGTTTTGAAATATTGGAGAAATTTTTTTAAATTGTCTCATGGGCACAATTGCAAATCCATAAAAAACCCATTGGTTTGTTAAATGTTGATGGTTTTTATAATAGGTTGTTATCTTTTCTTGACTATGCGGTGGAAAAATAATTCGTCTCATTTGCAGCATGACAGATCATCATTTCTGCTTAAACTGTTGATCAGTTACTCGATAAACTACAAGCTTTTACACCTCTATCTAATCCAATAATGAGTCAGATCGATTGGTATACTGATAACAGTGAAAAGAAATGCAAGATAGATTTGACGCTCCGTCTGTAGCCTATATACTTCTATGTATTTTTAAGCATTTTGTGTAGCTTATTTTATTTTTTTGCAGGTTTAATTTTCAATAAAAGATGTTTCAGGTGATATCTTCTATACTTTACTCTTTTTATATTTTGACATTGCGGACAATATCTCAATCTGGTTGGGGAGAGAATAGTTGATATATAATGTTAGTGTTAATTATATTATTTTATTGTTGTTATCACTTTGTTATGTAAAAAAAAAAATTCATGAATGGTGTGAATAAAAGGTTTATTTATACATTCTTGAGACGCATTCTAATTCTAGAACAGCAGAGTAAAGAGTTCATTACTAAACTTTTGAAATACATTCTAATTAGTTTATTTTTAATGTATTTTATGTTTGTTGCTTAAGTTTTTGGTAACTCTTGCGTAAATAAATTTACTTTGCTCTCGATATATGATTTCAAAATTATTTAGTTTAAATCACTTTTTCTATCTAGGTTACTAAAGAATAACTTCTGAAATTATTTCCTGAGAACAATACTAAGCCTTGTGGTAAGATGAATGATTTAATATATATAGTCAAGAGAATTTTCATGTTTAAGTATACATATTATTTTTAAACTCACATATCTTTTGTGAATGAGTGGAGAGGTTTAAGATAACAGCTTACGAACTTTCATTGATCTTTTGAAATGGTTAATTTTTGTTTGGAATGACATTATTTGGGATGATGAATGATTTGGTTGCTTAGCTGAAGGATGAAAAAAAAATTGGAAAAGTATTATGGTGATAAATTGCTCTTATTTTTGTAATGATTCCTTATGTCTTTAAAAAAAAACAAAAGAAAGAGAGAAAAGAAGTCAATTCAGTTCAATAAAGTTGTCATTCAATTTTAGAAGACTAAGTCATTAGGAAGCAATCACCAGACTCTGTATTCGTAAGATTCGCATAAAATAATTAAAGTCTTGAAGCTAGCATGTGGCAACAATGGTTTGACTCTAAATAATTAATTTTTCTATCTTTGGATCAATGTTAGTTTGTCCGTCTGTCCCTAAATGTAACTTTATCTTGAGCGATTATCTGTTTTCCAACTCCATAAGTGAAATTCTAAGCTATTAAACAAGTTATTCACCTGTGAGGATATGAAGTTGAGACTTTTACTTAGAAATTTTTTTTCAAAGCTATATATATTGTGGTTTATAGTAAGAAGGCTTTGGCTTAATTTACACACACACACACACACACAAATTTGGAAGTTATAATTGAAATAACCTTTATAGCGATTGTGATCTTAAACTGACGTTTTGTTTGAAATACTTAGGTAGTGTTCAAATTTTATTTATGCTCGAATTGCTAAAGACTAGCAATAAGCTAGTTAGGAGGTGTAATGAACACTTGAAATTACACATTTAATAAGAGTTTTACATCTTTGTTTTGTATTACTAATGTATTTAATTTTCGTAACTTAAGTATGTTTACAATATTGTACCTAATTATCTTTTAACTGTTTTGTGGTAGGTTCGGTAAAATGGGCATAACTTTTTATCTAAAGATCAAATTGGAGTGATTTGTGATCCTATGAAGAACTGAATAAATGGGCTAACATATTATATTCACAAAGCATTTAAAATTTGAGTGCTTAGAGGGTGAAAAATGTCTAGAACAGAACTGATCTGCAGTATAGGCCCAGTTTGAATAGTCATTAATATTTTGCCCATAACTATAGCAATACATATCTAATACGTATGAGACAACTTAATTTGAAAATATAAGAGATTTATCTACAATTTTAATGTTTTAAGTGACAGCTAATTCGGATCACATCAATTTCAAATTAGATAATCAAGTGGGTGCCTTAGTGATAATCAATGCAAATTATTTTACCACCATTCTTGACTTTCATCATCCAAGTGGTTCGCTCCTAATTTGTCTTAATTTATCCATGTTTTTCTATAAATAGGTGGCTTGTTTATGCCAAATCATGTAATTAGAAAGTTAGAATTTAGTTCAAAATACTTGTCCTTTGTATCCATTTTTTTGTAATATTATTTCTCTTGTTTACTATTAAGTCATGTTATTTCTTCTTCCATTTCTTTTCTTTTTCTTTAGTTTTATTATGTCTAAATAATTTTATTTATACTAAGGTGAAAGGGTGAAACTCTTGGTAAGGTAATAAGATATGTTTAACACTTATTTATGAATTTAATGCTTTATTCTTACGTTATGCAAATTTATATATGATGTATTTATTTTGTTTGTAGAATTAATACCCTTTCTTCTAAAGTGGTGATTCTTGATTTATTATTGGCAAACTTTATACTTGGCAAAATAAATTCTTGAAACCATTTACAAGATTTAGTGTATATAACCTTTCTTGTAAAGTGGGAGTCTTGATTTATTATAGACAAATATAAAGATTGACATAATAAATACTTGAACCCATTTATAAGATTTGGTGTATAATAATTGAAAGAAATAAATACTAATCAATATATAAATGATGATAAACTTTAATTGTTATATTTTTCGGTTGGAACCTCCTTTGTGTGAGGATTCCAATTAAGTTATAAAAGGAGTTAAATATATTCTTACTTCTTATGCCAAGAGTGGATCCCCCTAACTTTAGCTTTTATTTGAATTGCTTAATTGAAATAATATTTGCAAACATCTTATACTGCAATAATTATCTTAAAAGTTTTCATAATTTGTAATTTTAATTCTACTTCCCTGTGGATCGACCCTATTCTCATCGGGTTATTTATTACTTCTACAATCCTGCATTTGGGAATAAACTCCTATATTCTGGACGTGTCAAAGTGCTTACAGCATAATTATTCTATCATTAAGCGATGAAGTATTAAGGGAAGTATCTGGTGAGACAACGGCGATTGGTTATTGGAAGAAGCTTGATTCGCTTTATTTGCAAAAGTCATTGGCCAACAGATTGCATATAAAAAACAAGTTGTATCAGCGGTCCATGTCAGAGGGCACGTCGATGAAAGATCATATAGACACATTCAATAAGATCATTCTTGATCTTGAGTCTATCAACATTAAGATAGAAGATAAATATAGAGCAATTATCCAACTAAGTTACTCCCCAGGAGTTATGAGAGCTTTGTTGATACATTATTTTACTGCAGAGAGGGTTCAACAATAAACGATGTGAAATCATCATTAAACTCAAAGTTATTAGTGAAGCAGATCGAGGGCAATGCAAAAAGTCTATCTGTAAGAGGAAGGTCCTTATATAGAGATGGAAAGAAAAATGGCTGAAGATCGAAGTCCAAGACTCCTAGGGAGTGCTATTGCTACAAGAAAGAAGAGTACTTCACAAAGGATTGTCGAGAGAAGAAAGCACAAAACAAGAAGAAAACAGATGCTGCGCTTGCCTATGATGATAACTATGACAGTGCAGAGACACTCGTCGCTATTGATAGTTAGAATACTGAACAATGGGTTCTTGATTCTAGTTATACATTTCACATGTGCCCGCATAAGTCTTGGTTTATAAATTTTCAGCTCTTTAGTGGTGGTAAGGTATTAATGAGTAATGATGTTGCATGTTAGATGATAAGAATTGGTAGTGTTAAACTTAGGTTACATGATGAGCGAGTAAGAGAGTTGACAGATGTTAGGTATGTTCCTGACTTCAAAAAGAACTTGATCACTAAGGACTTTAGACCAGAATTTGTGTTCCATCAAGATCGGCGGAGGGGTTTTGAGAGTACTAAAGGGTTTTATAATGGTAATGAGATGAGAGAAGCACAAATATGTTTATATGTTTAAAGGTGAAATTGTGAGTGGTTATGTATTATTCTCTATAGATGATGAGAATGTGTAAACCAAGTTATGACATCTTAAACTTACGTATCTAGGCGAGAAAAACCTGAATGAGTTATTTAGTCAAAAGGCGTTTGGTGAGGATAAGTTCCAGCTATTAGACTTTTGTGAGCATTGTGTACTTGAGAAAGCATATAGGGTGAGGTTTAATGCCGACGAGTAAAAGACTAAGAGTACTTTTGACTACATACACTCAGATCTTTGGGGACCAGTTCAGCTAGCTACTCGTGGTGGTGCTAGGAATTTTCTAAATTTGATTAATGACTATTCAAGAAAGCTGTGGGTCTATATGTTAAAGAGTAAGGATCAAGCGTTTGATGCATTCAAGACTTTAAAGGTTTTTATTGAGAATTAGACTGACAAAAGAGTAAACAAGTTGAGAACTGACAATGGCCTCGAGTTTTGCAATAGAGAGTTTGATAGGTTTTGTGCAAAGCATAAGATTACAATACATAGAATGGTAAGATCAATACCACAACATAATGGAGTAACTGAGAGGATGAATAAAACCCTACTTGAAAGAGTTAGATGCATACTTACCAATGCAAAGGTGTCTGAGGCATTTTGGAGAGAAGCTATAGTGACTATAGCTTATTTGATCAATAAAAGTCCCTCCTCAGCCATTGACTTCAAAACGCCAAAAACGAAATGGTCTAGTAATCCTCCTAAGTATGACCACCTCAGAATATTTGGTTGCCCTACCTTTGTACATGTTACGGAGGGGAAGTTGGAACCTAGAGCTATCAAAGGGGTATTTATAGGATATCTTAAATGAGTAAAAGAATACAAGGTGTGGTGTGAAGACTTGACACCGTCAATGAGTATCATAAGCCGTGACGTTATATTCGATGAGATGACCATGTTGAAAGCCTCCTAAAAAGATGAGAAAGAAAAACTTGTGCCCAAAGAAGACTCAACACCCGAGTCAATAGAAGTTGAAGTGAAGCTTGAGAATAGATCTGATGTGCCTCAAGATCAATACTTCAACAAGGAGATCCATGAAGATGAACCAAGAACACTAGTGAGTTTTTCCAAGTCTACCTAAAGAAAGACTAGGACTCTTGAGTTGAAACTTAAAGAGTACCAGTTAGTTAGAGACCAATCATGTATGTATAAGCAGATCTAGTTGCTCATGCTTTTAATTCTGCTTACATGATGCGATATTTCTATATCATAAAATTAAGTGCAAGTATACACTATCGTATGCAAGTAATAAATGGATTAAATAAGTCGAATGTCGAACCCACATGAATAATGTCTTCTTTTTAACCAATTACTAAAATTATATCTTCCTAATAATTATTCAGATAAATAAAAATCTAAGAATTACTATAGAAAATATAAAGACAAAAACACAATGCAAATAGATTTAGTTGATAGCAATATAGAGAAAACCTAGGATTAATACTATCCCTCAATATGCTTTCTAATGGTTAATCTTCTAATATTTAACTCCCTTAGTCTTTGTTATTGATCAAGACACTAATGTATTCACAAGCCTCTTTTAAGGTCATGCAAGTATACCTTAATTTATCAAATACCTATATTCATATGGTACTTGTAATAAATTAAGATTCATTAAGATTAGGTCTCATTGATCATACATGCCAATTAGGTATATTCCTATCCTAAATTGAAACTTGCATATGTAACATTGAATGTTACTCTACAATCATGCATCAAATTACTTAGGTCTAAATATTATGATTTTTTCTTCTGAGTTTATCAATAATATTACCAACTCATTCATCATATATTGGCCAGATATATTGAAGCATTAAGATTAAGTAATTTGAATATCAAAGAATTAAGTTTATTAAATATTCTAAAGATATGGCAATTAAGCACACGTATTGAGTTCAAGTATTAACCCTAGAAAATAAGTTTAGCTAATGGCTACAAGAGAACAGCAGTAAAAATAATAATAAACCATGATACAATCAATAGCAAACCGTATAGATGTCGAATTGCTCTTAATTGCGCTGCCTAAGATCTCTTGATGCCGAAGAACGCCTTGAATCTCTCTCTAAAGTTGCCTCAATTAAACTCCTATTACTCTCCAAGACTCGTGCTCTGTGATCTTGGTGCTCTTGGGTCGTCTTGGATTAATTCTTAAAGGCTGGGAACGAGTGGCTTTTTATAGGAATTGATATGAGCTTGAAAATCTCAATTCTCGTCAGACTAGGACTTGCGCTACCACTGGGGCGCTATGCAGTTATCGCTGGGGCGACGCGTGAAAAAGGACGCACCACGGGAGCGGTGCATTAATGGCGCTGGGGCGTTGTCTCATCGCTGAAGCGGTAAAGGTTTGGCGTTGGGGTGCCAGATGCGACTTCAACAGGTCGTATTTCTTATTTTGATCACTATTACAGCGCTAAGGTGATAATTCTCTTGGCGCTGGGGCGATGAACACATACTTTGAAAACTTTACATTTTCGTTCAAGTCCCTATAAATAACAATAATGCACATAAATAGCCGTCTATTCTCATAAAATCATAAATTATCAATAATAAAAATATGAGAAAATTTATGACAAATTTGCCTTTATCATTACACTCTTGAGTATGATGAGCCTAGAATATATAGTGAGGCTGTGAAGAGTGAAAACAAGAAAGAATGGTAGCATGCCATAAAAGAAGAGATCAGTTCTCTTATGAAGAACAATACCTGGAAGTTGGTGAAGAGACCTCAAAAGAAACTAGTTGGGTACAAGTGGATGTATAAGGTGAAGGAAGTGATACCGGGGATAGAGCCTACGAGATTCAAGGCTAGGTTAGTCGCACAAGATTTTACTATGAGAGAATGAGTTAAACGTTAATGAGATATTCTCTCCAGTTATCAAGCACACATCCATTAGAATTTTGTTAGCCATATGTGCAAATTTTAATTTACATCTAGAGCAGATGGATGTAAAGACAACTTTTTTGCATGAAGAGCTTGAAGAGACTATATACATAGCACAGCCACAAGGGTTCGAGGAGCCCGGGAAAGAAGATTATACTTATTTGCTGAAAAAGTCATTATATAGGTTAAAGAAATCACTTAGACAGTAGTATATGAGATTTGATGAATTTATGATGGCTTGTGATTTTAGTATGAGCAAGTATGAAAGATGTATGTACTTCAAGAACATAAGTTGTAGGATGATGTATTTTCTTCTATATGTCAATGATATATAGATCACATGTAAGAATATGAAAGAAATTCAAAAGCTCAAGAAGCAATTGAGTGGTGAGTTTGAGATGATGAATTTAAGAGCAGCAAAGAGAATATTGGGTATGGATATTGTGAGGGGAAAGAAGAGATGTCATTTTCTTGTCTCAATAGCTATATATACTCAAAATTCTAAAAAAGTGTGATATGTCCAATACAAAGGCTGTCTCTACTCATTTGGCAATGCATTTCAAACTTTTAATAGCATAGTCGCCAACATCTGAAGATGAGAAATTACAGATGAGTAAAGTACCGTATGCAAACGCTGTAGGGAGCATCATGTATGCAATGGTTTGTATAAGACCAGACATAACACAAGCTATGAGTGTGGTGAGTAAATACATAGCAAATTCAAGTAAGGATCACTGGCTTGTAGTGAAGTGGATTTTGAGATACCTCAAGGGGAAGTCAAATCACGGGTTGATGTATAAAAGGGATGAGGACATCAATGAAATAGTAAGAGGATACATAGACTTAGATTATATATGTGATCTAGACAAGAGAAGATCATTGACGGATTACGTATTCACAGTGTTTAGGTATAGTGTATGTTAGAGATCAGTTCTACAACATGTGGTTGCATTATCTACCACAGAGAAAAAGCACATAGCTGTTAGTGAAGCTATTAAGGAAGCCGTGTGGTTGAAAGGCATATGCATGGAGGTAATGGCTAGTGAAAAAGTGAATACCGGTGTATATTGTGATAGCTACAGTGCCATACACCTAAGTAAGCATCAAATGTTCCACAAGAGGTCAACACACATTGATAGGCGATTCTATTACATTCGAGAGATTGTCTAAAGTGGTGAAGTTAGTTTAACGAATATAGCGTCATCTAAAAATCCTGCTGATATATTGACTAAGCCATTACCCTCGGTTAAGTTCATCATATGCAAAAACTTAACCAGAGTCACTTCTTTGTAAGGGTGACCGAAGATGCGGAGATGAAAGATCGAGTTACTTTGTGGATGATTTTCAATCAAGGAGGGAATTTGTGAGAATATTGATTAAAAATCATTGGAATATGATTTAAAGAGCAAGCTAAGTGCGTTGGGTACACGAGGATCAAAGGTGGATGTGAAAGGAGGCGAAAGACTAAGAGGTGGTGCCCCGATGTGGGGGCCACGGCCCCAGGTGACCAGCAGGCGGTGCCCAGACGAAGCGCCAGATAAAAGTTCATTAAGTCTAATATTCCCATCTTCCAAACATAATATTTGTTCGTAGAAATTAAGATTATTTAGCTTTTCAGATATTTTATTATTATTTTTGTAAGTTTGGAATCAATGGAGCAAATAGGGTTGAAAATCTAATGAAAATAAGCCAAAAACATCACATTTTGCTACAGTGATTTGCTACAGTACTTTCTCAAGTGAATTGCAACAATAATATGCTACAGTACCCAGCGTCGCAGTGCCCGAAACAGTATCTCAGCGCCCAAGATTCAGTGTCGTGGCGTATGAACAGAAATCAGGAACAGTACTCGTGAACAGTAATTTGAAGACATAAACCTATAAATAGAAGGCAAGAAGCCCTAATTAGAGGAAGAGAGGAGAACAAAAGAGGCAAAAACGTAAATAAAGAATTCACAACACAAAATAAAAGATCAAAGCCAAAGATTGAAGAATTAAGATCAAGATTCAAACTTCAAGTCAAGATTGAGCGAGAAGCTTGTCAAGGAGTCACTTTAATTAGTTTCTCTACTTTTTCTTTATCATTGTGTTCTTGTTCTTGTTGATATTTATGAATTGGTTAGATACTTTTAGTTTTGTGATAGGCAAAATTGTTCATCTAGGTTTAACTATGTAAATCTAGTATGGATTTGGATTGTGTTAATTTTTAGTTTATAAACTTGATACATTCAATTTATTCATTCTATCTTGTGTTTTAATGCTTTAATTATACCTTATCAATATTTTGAATGATTGAGGAACTATGATGAACTCGACGGAGGGATTCATGTGTTTAGCCTAGGATAGTTTGATGCATGACCATAGGGTAACAACTATGAGTTCCATCTACGATAGACATATACCTAGATGGCATGTATGGTATAATTTAGACTTGATCTTAATGAATTACAGTTTAATTTGATTTCCATAAACATATAGGTGATTGTTATAATATATAATATTATCACTTGACCATCGACAGAGGCTTGTGATGGGTTAAATTGTTCATCTAGAGTTAGACTATATGAACCTAATATGGATTTGGATTGTGTTAATTTTTAGTTTATGAACTTAATTATTATAATTGATTCATTCTATCTTGTGTTTAATCCTTTCATTATACCTAATAAATATTTTGAATGATTGAGGAACTATGATAAACTCGACGGAGGGATTAATGTGTTTAGCCTATGGTAGTTTGATGCATGATCATAAGGTAATAACTATAAGTTCCATCTAGAATAGACATATACTTAAGTGGCATGTATGGTATAATTTAAACATGATCTTAATGAATTACATTCTAATTTGATTACCATAGACATATAGGTGATTGTTAGAATATGTAATATAGTCACTTGACCATCGACAGAGCTTGTGATGAGATTAGTATCCAAGTCAATCAATTGGTATTAAGGATTAATTAAGTGGTTAATGAGTTCAATGTAATACTAAGGGACAAGTTAAAACCCTAGATTGTTCTTATTTATGAATTCTACCATTTGCTTTTGTTTATGTTGATTTAATTGATGGAATTAGATTAATGAAATAAATTTCAGATTTTAGTTTTCTGAATAAAAGTTAAGTAGGTACAATTTTAATGCTTGATTTATAGAATTAGATCGCATAGTCCCTATGAAATCGATACTTAGACTTAAAATCCTATATTACTTGATACGATAGCGTGCGCTTGTGCTATGCTATTAAAGCATCAATCAGCTCCCCAACGCCATGGTGACAGGAGTTGGGCCCCGCAAAGTCCAGCACGGGAATAGTTTTTCGAATTGTTACAACTTATTTTCGCCTCTTAATAGTTCTAGAACTCCCTAATACGACTCTCACACGTTTAGGGTAAACGTAAGTCTTCTAAAGTCTATATAAAAGGCTCTTTATTGGCTTTTAAACATATATTGGTTAACTTTGTGAAAACTTAAGAAATCTTTATGATTCTTACTAAGAGATAATTCCTAGGTTACAAGAGAGAATATTTCTTTGTGAGTTTTTCTTGTAAAAGGCAGACTTTATGAGTACTTTGTGATTCAATATAAGAAGTAAGTGATCTTGATCCACTATGGACGTAGGCAAGTTGTCGAACCATATAAATTATATGTGTTTTTCTTCTACCTTTCTCTCTTTAGTTCTTTAATTACTTGTTCTACACTATATTACTTGGGTTATATTATTTGTTTGTATGCTTCCGCTTCAACACTATTGTAGGAATTGTCTCAAAAAAAGTTCAATGACTTTACCACACCATTACATAAAGAATATTGTGATAAGGCTTTTCTTTCTAGAGTTACTTGTACAGATTCCCGTATGACAAACACTAGCTAAAATATCTTTCTAATATCCTCAACATGCTAGACATATCTTGTTCACCTAAATGATACAGATTTAAACAAAAAAATGGATAAATAAGCATCTCTACTAGGAAATTTACATCATCTCTCCTAGGCGCTTGTATGTGTTTGCCTATCTTATACTGCTCCAGTATTCTCTAATTCAAATTTTAAATAGCAACCAGTATTTCCATATTGTTCAGGTCTTATCCAGGTTAATGACACTCGAAATCTTGTTATCAGGTGTGAGATCTTAAGGAGTGGAATGAAAGTGTACCTTACACCAATGAGGCCAACTCCTCTTCATGTGAATCCCATCTTTGAGATAGGCCCAGTCGAGCCGAGATTCTCAGAATGGTTGGTGTTTGAAGAGATAAGTGTTGATGAGAGTGAAAGACATCAATACCTTGATGCAAGTGTTGCTTACAAATGTGCAATCCTCGATGCCATTGACTAACTCTCAAAGTTTTGATACTCTAAAGGACAAGTTAGTTTCTTTATCATTATGACATATAAAGTTCCTCTAATACTAGCACAAGCACATGCATAAATAGACATGGAAGTACTATGAAATAAGTGAAGATTCAGTCACATTATTGATACAATAGATATAATGGTAATTATCAAGTGTATCATCTCTTATCATGCTGTGCATGAGAAGGAATGATCTCTAAAATAGTTGACTCTCCTAATACTATTGCAACACTGGCAATTCCAACAGCTATATTCGATCAGGTCTAAGTCTTTTCTACTTCTACAATAGTTCAATGTTTAGAAATCACCTATATATTACCTGCCGCTTAAAATTTAAAATCATGAGATTGCTCAAATTTACCACATTGTTAAACCCTAACGACATATTAAATACTTAGATTTTAATATACATATAAAATAATTATTTTGTTGGAGTAGGAGAAGGTTGTGGATCATATTATTAAAATTTTATGGACTATTTTTTAAGAGGTAGAACGTATTTTTAGAGTTTGAGAATTTGGTAGAAGAATAAGTTCAATAACTTTACAAAACCACTATAGCAAGATATATTATGATAAGGTTTTTCTTTATAGAGTTACTTATACAAATTTTCACAAGAGAAACACCTTAACAGCTAAAATATCTTTCTAATATCCTCAACATTCTAGACATATCTTGTTTACCTAGACGATAGAGTTTAAACACAAAAATGGATAAATAAGTATGTTGTGGATATCAAGTTATACTCTTCAGTTTGACACCTCTATGACATCAAATAAGCAACAGTTTTGATATTCTTTTAACTCTATGCGCAGCGAAAACTATAACTCACATCATAAGTAAGAACACATCAATAAAAATAAAGAAATAAACCAATTAACAAGACACAAGATATATGTGGTTGGCCCAAAATTGCCTACGTCCATGAAGGATCTATGATCCAACTTTTTTTATCGATATAGATCACTAAATATCTTCTTACATCATTAATGATCTCACAAGACCTCTTAGTATCTTCTATAGAGACCTCTAAGCATTTACCCTTCACTATGATCCCCCAAGAGCTCTTAATATCTCCTCATAAGAGATTCTACAATACAAGATAGCCCGAGCATCTAAAACAAAATGATCTATGGTGTCTTTTTGTTCACAAAGAACAATTTTGACATACATAATTATGAGTGATTTAAAACTTATGATGCATGCATGTGGGTATTATATCTATCATTTTTAAAATGTATAACATATATATCTCATACATCATAGTGTGTAGCAAAAAAGTCGAAAATCTAATTTTCTAATGATAAACACAATAAATTTTATATGTATTTTATAAATGTTAATAATATAAGGATTGAGAATTTATTACCTTAACAATCCTTTAGTCTTTTGCGTTGCCGGAGTCTTCGCCTTAAAGCAACATATTCACAATTCTAATTTTTCAACACGGTGAACTTGGGGAAGCTAGAATAACGGCTTGATTCTAGCTAGGATTTAACTCTTAAACCCTTTGTTTAACTCTTAAATATTTAGACTACTATAAGCTATGTTTGATTTGTTCTAGTTTAACTCTTTAAACAACAAAAACATGTTGTTGAATGCTTATAGTAAATTTGGCCATCTTTTAAGAAAAGGAGAAGAAATTTTTGATGTAGTTCACGCTTACACAATCACTTCAACTCTTGAAAAGAAAAAAGGAAAGGGAAATTCTCCAAGTTGACCACTAATTTAATATAATTTTTTTTTTAATCGAAGTCAAATATTTTAAATTTTATTAACCAAAACGATGTTACGTTGACTATTTTACCCTTATTACAATTTTAATAATTTTTTAATTAATTATAAAAAATATTATTTATAATGACAATAATAGTTTTAAAAAAATAATAATATAATTAAATAATATAAATTATTTAATATTTTATTTTTTTATAAATGAATTAATAATAATTAATATAACAATAAGTAAAAATTAAAAACATAAAGAAAAAAATGCTTGTTGGGCGCGCGCCTAGGCATGCGCTCAGCGAGCATTTTGCTCACTGGGCGCATCGCTTGGCACGCGCCCAGCAACTGGGCAAAGGCGCTGGGGGCATGTTTTTATTTATTTTTTAATTTAAATTTAAATTTTATTTAAATTAATTATATTTTAATTAATATATTAAAAAAGAAAATAATTAATTAATTTTATTTATTTATTTTAATTAATTTATAAAAAATAAAAGTTATACAACTAAATAATTTATATTATTAAAATAATTAATTTTAACTTTTATTAAATTAATGAAAAATTATATTTTAATTATATAATATAAATTATTTAATAAAATAACTTTTTTATTTTTTATAAAACAATTAATTTTAACATTTTTATTAAATTAATGAAAAAAATTATACTTTAGTTATATAATATAAAATATTCAATTAAATAACTTTTTATTTTTTTATAATTAATAAATTAATTAATTTTTTTAATACATAAATTAAAAATAATTAATTTAAATAAAAATTAAATAATTTATATTATATATTAAATTAGTGGTTAACTTGGGAAATTTCCCAAAAGGAAAACACTTCTCTCTCCTTTCCCATTGTCTTGGTCGAAACATACACTCACAAAATGAGTAACATATTACTTTTTTATTTATTTTTGCTTTTCCTCTATTTAGTCACATGATGGTCTCTCTTGTATGGTCAATGTTTGTCATTTGTATTTTGTTTATAATTGTTTACAATAAATAAAATAAAAGGGGTTGCTTTTGATTGGATTGTGCAATCAAAGAGAAATAATTTCATTTCTTGTTTTACACAAATTTTGTCCCACCATATGACAAACCCATGTCTTTTTGTCTCATTAATAATTTATTTAATTTATATTAAATAATTAATTTAATTATATTAAATCATGATAGAAATGCATGCCAATTTATTTATAATAATGATTATTAACTTTTATTAAATAACAATATCATATATTATTATTATTTTATTCAATAAACATTTTAATGAATAAAATAATGATCTTGTTTGTCCAACAAACAAGGTCATTTTGGTTATTTCTAAGACAAACAATAATTGGATCATCAATGTGCCATGTGTCAACATCTCATTGATTAACAACTATTGTTAATTAATTGATGTACTTAACTCTTAAGTCTCCACACGTGCATGGCTTGAGAAAACCTAAAGCATATATCTGGTCTGCTAGAATTTATTGGATTGAATTATTCAATTTGATACATTAGCCTAGTGCACAACGAGTACACTTCATATTGTGGGACTTTCTAAGTCTACGTCTGATTTGTCAAATAAAATTATTCGGTGAGTTCATGATCAATGCACCACGTACACATAACAGATATTACAAATTAGCGCAATAAACCATACAAGTTGAGGTCATTGCGCATACATGTAATCATTCCGCCAATTATATCCTGGAAGAGTAGGGATATAGATCACAAACGTTAAATCCTCATATGCTCATTCATAAACTTATCTCTAGACACATATCCAATATATGCAAACACTTTTGCGATATTATTTAACCTTGCGGGAAACTCTTCTCCTAGGTTTATTGTTTATGGCCATAAGACTTTCTAAGATACAATCTCGGAGCATCTGGATATATAACTCACCTATGTAAGCTGACGGATCCCATATCTGTACACACCACACTCTTTAAAACCATACCCAGTAACATCTAGTAGTCACATCTTGAAAGGTTTATGACATATGTGAAACTAAAGTATATTGGATCACTTACAAGTCTACTATGGCACTTAGGTCAAAGAACTACATATACTACTCAACTCGACAAGACCTTCCATTGGAAGCTTTATGGGATGTTTATTGGGGTCTTCGTTGAGCTTGTTCAGTACTCATTCCTTACTGAATACTTGTATGCTATACGAACTTCCGATAAGCCCATGGTAAGTAAAGAACAACCATTTAGGTATAGTATACACTAGTCTATAAGAAACGGTTCCACTAACAGACTCGCATCTGTGAATAAGACCAGGAACATATAATTTTATAATAAACTTGTATAATAACATTTCTTAGCGCCTATTGCAACTCTTGTAATTACATTATTACTAGTGTACTCTTAGGTTTTTGTACCGTTACTGACAAGATTCTAACTCTTAGATTTCGTTGATTAGCATTCATAGTTCTCAGTGATGCTAACTCTTAGCTCTGATCTAAACTCTTTCAGATCATACAATGTCTGTAGCATCATAAGTATTTTACCATTTACCTAGTGAAATTAGCGATTAAACAAAAGATGTACTGTATAAACATTATAAAATAAAATATTCATACAACAATGGGATGACACGTAAGTACAAATCTTAACAATAATAGCTCCACTATAGTGGGTATCTGTTGTACTAATTACCAGTGTTTTTCTTGTCTCTTTTTGCTTCTTCGAATTCCATTTTGCTTCCCTCTTCATGTCCTAGAATTTCTATGACTCTCCTCTTATTGTTGTTTTATAATTCTTACCCAAACAAGATTGTTGAACCACCAATTTTTAATAAATTCCTCATTGATTCAAAAACTCTCTCTACGAAGCTAATCATTGTCACTGTAGTAACCAGTATCCATGACTGGTAAGAATAAGTATTTATAAATGTATAAATATACGTATTTTATATGTATGTTGGTGATACTTGATTTATATATTGTTATTAGTAGTGTTTGTATAGGTTAAGGTGATACTATTAGCATTGGGTTTAATTGCAAGACTTTAGATTTATTTTAGGGACCAAATTGTAATACTTTGAAAGTTTTGGGGGTAAATTCGTAAATACCAAAAATTAGCCACTTAGTATAAAAATATACTTTTAAAACCCTAATTCTCTCATTTTGGTCGAGCTACCTCTTTTAGAGAGAGAGAAGAGAGAAAAGAGGGGAGAGAAAGAGAAGAAGGAGAAGAAAAAGAAGAAAAAATTGGAATTTTGGATTTTAAGAGGTATATCACAACTATTTCTCAATTTATTGGTGTTAATTATGTTAATTTCTTTAAGTTTTGATTTCTGGAAATATGTATAGTTGAGGATTTGATGTATATTTCGTATGATATTTTGAGAATTGATGATGATCTATAAGATAGTTTGATAAATCATGATGGATTGTAGAATTTCTGCTTGATAGTCTCTTGATCCAAGAATTTTATAAATTGTTGTGATTCGATTCTGGTTTTGAATTTTGAGTATATGAAATTAGACATGTTTAGTATCATCTGAGACTTTGAATCGATTCAAAATTCCAGAAATTGAATTTGTTGTGAATTTACCAAAATGATCCTGAAATTCTGGAAATTTCCTATGTGAACAGTATAATACAGTGACGAACAATGTTTGTCCTACTGAATGATCTTCAAAAATCACGAATTTGTGGAATATGATAAGTTTATATGTCTAATATGATATAATCGGAATTGAGAATTTAGATCAATGTGGTTGAAATGTTATGATTTTTGAAAGTATATCCGCTCATTACAGTATTTGATTAACACATTTTTAAAGCTATGGAATAAAATAGTTTTAAAATATTTTTGGCAGTGATTTGGAAGTGAAATATTTATCATGGACTGAGATATGTGTTAAGAGTAATTATGTGATAGTTTTATAATTTTTGAGTTAGTATATGATTTTATAAAATTAAGAGATTGAATACTGTTCAGTAAGTATCTTGATCTTGTCAGGTTAGTAGTTTGGATTCGATGGTATGTATGGAATGGATTGTGTAGGAATTTTGATATAATATTCATATATAAGAAGGATATATGAGTCAAGAATGATATATTCTGATTTTGGAGTAATTGGACATCATTTGATCTATTAGAAAATTTTGTTAAGTGTAAGTGATCAGAATGACAGGTTTTGAGAAACCAAGTATTTAGACCAATTTGATGTGATAAATGCATTGTGTATAATTTTGTAAGCTATTTAAAGTATTTTGTGTGAATTGTGAGGCTTATGAAAGGATTAATCTCCATTGATAGGTTAAGGAGATTTAAACCTTGTAGCTGAAAGTGTTAAAAGGTAAGTATACTAGACTTTTTACTGGAATCACAATAAACATAGTAAGTGTTATGAATGATTTTGTAAATGTGGTTAAGAATATGTTTATGTTATGTCAAAGTATATTTTGATATGAAATGTGAATATATGTTTATGAATATGAGCATTGACATTGAGCATGGACATACATGTGTTTTTTGAAAGTGAGCTTTCAAAATAAGATATGTTTAACAAAGAAAGCTTTTGAAGTGTAATATGTCCATGAGAAATATTTTGTGTTTTGAGGGTACTTGAACTCACTGTTGACTTAGTAGGCATTTTATGTGATTTGTGGAGCCTTTATGTTATGTGTTCCGTATGTAGGGAGGATCCTATTGGTACCTAAAGGAAGAGTGAGTCATCACATTCGTGTGGTGGCGTATTGGTACATGTGAGAGGACTCACCGATGATCAGGGTGAGGGTTTGGCTTTTACCTTCAGGCATGAGCATTATATATGTGTGATTTAAAGGCCTCACTTGTACTATTCCTCTCATACGGTATGTCACCTACGAGTGATATTTGGCTCATTATGTGATATGTGATATGTAAGTCCTACTAAGTAGTAGTTGAGTGATGGTATTCCTATTATGTGTTTTGAAAGAATGTGTAAGCGCTTACATGATATGTGATTTGATAAGATTATGATTTTGATTGATCACAGCATATCATACATATGCATTGTGTACATATATGTATTTGTATTTGATATATGAAAAACTAGTATGCTTACTGAGTTTTATACTCATTATAGTTTATGGTGATTTCAGGTAAATAAGATATATGTGTGCTTAGCGGATTTGGCAAGGCTTCTGCTATTCCTTGGGTTCCCTAAGTTGTTAGGTTGCTAAGTGTTTCATTTGGAGATACGTGGAATAAGATATTTGATTTGTCCCTATTGAATAAATACTTATGTATTATTTTATTGTGTGTGGTTGGATTAGTTTAAGTTTCACCAAGTGTAGTAATGGATTGATTTTAAGTAAGAATTTACAATGAATATATTCTGGGCTTCCGGTAACAAAGTTGCTACTGGTGACGTAGTAGAGTGTTAATCTCTGAGAAAACTCTAGGTATCTCCGGTTTACTAATTGTCCCAGTCATAATTCAATTGCTATAATTCTGAAAGAAATTAAAATGAATGTTTAAGTATTATTAAATGAATGTAAGTGATGTCGTGTGTCAGATCTTTTAGGTCTGGGGCGTGACAGTCACCCTTCCTTGACTAATGCTTACTAGCATTGTTCTTCAAGTCTCATTTCATTTTTCTCTTCGTGTCCAATATATTCTAAATTTCTTGTGACTCTCCTTTTAGTATTCTTCACAATTTTTATCTAAACAAAATTATTGAATAACCAATTTCCAACAAAGCATCTCCCCTAAGCTCTTGCATGTGTTTAACTATCTTATCCTGCTCTAGCACTCTCTGATTCAGATTTTAAATAGCAGCCGATATTTCCATAATTTTCAGGTCTTATCCAAGTTAGTGACACTCGAAATCTTGTTACCAGGTGTGAGATCTTATGGGGTGGAATGAAAGTGTACCTTACACCAATGGGGCCGACTCCTCTTCATGTGAATCCAATCTTTGAGATAGGCCCAGTCGAGCTGAGATTCTCAGAATGATTGGTGTTTGAAGGGATAATTGTTGATGAGAGCCGAAGACAGCACTACCTTGACGCAAGTGTTGCTTACAAACGTGCAGTCCTCAATGCCATTGACTACCTCTCAAAGTTTGGATACTCCAAAGAACAGGTTTGTTTCTCCCTCATTGTGGCATATAAAGTTCCTCTAGTACTAGCACAAGCGCATGCACAAAGAGACACGGAAGTACTATGCAATAAGTGAGGATTCAGTCACATTATTGATACAACAGATATAATGGTAATTATCAGGTGTTTCTTCTCTTATCATGCTGTCCATGTGAAGGACGGATCTCTGGAATAGTTGACTCTCCCAATGCTGTTGCAACACTGGCAATTCCAACAGCTATATTTGATCAGGTTAGAAGTTTTTTTCTATTTCTGCACAAGTTCAATGTTTAGAAATCACCTATATATTATCTGCTGCTTAAATTTTAAAATCATGAGATTGCTCAAATTTACCACATTGCTAAATGCTAACGACATACTAAATACTGAGATTTTAATATACATATAGAATAATTGTTTCTATTAAAACTCCAGACTCTCTTCCTGTATGAAGGAAGGAAATATTTCTTCTGTATTGCTTCTGTGAATTGGTACAAGGCTTTAAATAGTAGAAGAGAATTGACAAAAGCAAAACAAACAAAGAAATTAATCCTATTTTGATCACTGAGATGATCTTTACGAATAAGTGAAAATAAACAGCTAAACAGATTTACTAGTCGCTATCTACAGAAAACAATTATCTGTAATCAGTCATTAATTTCCTAATTTTCCTACACTTCTAAATCCAAAAAAACTCCACTGAATACAATAAACTTCATTCTTACCAAAAAAAATAAAAAGAATTTCATGATAGAGGAAGACCCTACCCTGGAAATCAAGTAGTTAACAAAAATGCAATCAACAATACAATAGAATTACTAATAATTGAACGAAAAGAAATATTCTAATGGTGGAGGATAATTTCGAATATTAATTCCATAGCATATTTTCGCTTAAGTACACCATGCTACTGAAGTTTTACAGAAAATGGATATAGCTATAAGTTGATGGACTGGACAGAAGTCAGAAAACATTTTCATTTTAATATAAAAAAAAGAAAGAAAGAAATGAATAATAGCATTCACTAATATTTTAAGTGATAACTGTGCTTGTGCAGGGTATTCGTCCCAAAAACCAGCAAGGTGCCAGTTGGACCATGGGTGGTGAGAAAACCAGACATCCTCAAATGCACATATGATGGGAATTTGCCCACGACAAAGAACCCCGGAGCCAGAGCATAAAGAAGAAACTAAAATGCAGCTAAGCAGCAGCCAGTCTCAAGTTTAAATAAAACCATGTTCTTATGAGAAATGGAAGTGTTACAAGATTTCTAGCTATATTATTGGAACACATGATTCAGATCATTTCTATTGTGTTGACAATGCTGTAGCTCATAGTTGAACAAACATCAAAAGCAGCCTAGCCGCTATTCGGCCTCTCAGATTACTTGAGATTTAATTGATAGTTCCTTGAATTCTTTTCACAACAGGACTCGAAAGGAAGTAGCACAGTTAAAGTTGAAAATTTAGTCATAAATAGTCTAGTACCCACTGTAATTTAAGCAGTATATGTGGAAACGTTAATCAGTTTTCTACTATACTCATAAGCTATTAACTCTTTTTAGTCACCGTTTTCGTGCAACCGCAACTCCAATACTAAGACAGGATATTTGGACCTATTAAGGATATTCAATAGATCTAAAAACAAAACTAACTTCACAACAAGGTTGAAGAACCAGGCCAGCATACATGCATATATAAAATTAGTAATTATCCACTAAATATTATTTCAAGTGAGATTAACTTAAATTGGAATCTATGCTGATTAAATTGTACAATAGGTATCCATCCACTTATCTTGAGAGGCTAGAGGCATTCAGAAAAAACAATTTTCATGCGAGGCCTATTGGAAGGAAGGACGGTACTGCTTATATGGCATGAATGCCAAATTTACTCTCATGAAATACAATTTTAATTAGCATGCAGAACGGTGAAAAGCTGATAATGAATGCTGCCACAGGCCCATAGTTCCAGTGCCATCTGACGTCTAAATGTACACAAAAATCAAATACAGGAGATGCCCAGCAGAAAAAAGCCCATTTGTTGTAGGAAGCAATTAATACAGCGAGTAGTTGTCAACTGCTTGACAAAATAGTCATTTGGTTCCCGTAAACCAACTGAAAAAGTACGAGCAATTATGAGTTTTACTATCCAATATTTTCCGAATTGTGACCTTTCAGAAAGGGTAAAACAAAGAGGATGTCGTGAACTAATGTCAACCTTGTCCTGAGAAGTTACCTCAAATCTTCTCCGCTACTATAATCACAGTCCTGAGAAGTTACCTCAAATCTTCTCCGCTACTATAATCACATCCCCACCAGAAAAAATATTGCAAGCGGGTTATATTGGCGATGGTGTTCAAGCGTGGGGCATTCGGACGCCAAAGGTCCAGAGCCAGGGATCGAACTCCACACTCAGAACCTGAACAGAAAAGCATATTATTAATAATTCAAACAACAGAAGACAGAAAGAGAAGATTCAATTTCAGTGGGTAAAAGAAAGGGCATGCATGCTTGACTCGCATAACCCCAGCCCTTTTCCCATCAGAAGAAAAAGAAAGGGATTGCGCTTAGAAATAATATGATCGACATTGTAAGGGTAAGTTCGCAGAAGCATTATTGATATATAACTGAAAATCTAACAAGATCAGTGGAGATAAATTTCAGAACAGATCAATTCTATTCCAATTAATATTCACAGAGAAGGAGAAGTTAAAATGACATCATTACTCATTACCAATTGAGTTCCTCAACCCTTGCAAATGTCCATTACTCGTTAACGGATGAGCGAATAATGCTACACTTTTAAAATTATATTTTAAAATTTTAATTTTAAATAAAATGTCAAGTTACTATTAAATGATAAAATAATATAATAAATAATTTTAAAATTATAAAAATTAATTATCTAATAATTAATTAATACATTAGTTAAGATATAAAATTTAGGATCAAAACTTAAAATGTGTAGTATTGTTGTTAACCAATTGACTTCCTCAACCCTAAAATTTAAATGTCAACTTTCATATATATATATATATATATATTTAGGCAAAAGATTTAGAATGTTGCGTAACTCTTTATATAATGAGTAGTATTGTCATGTGATACTATTTAATTAACATATAATTTATGATGTATTATATAATATTAACATATTCAGATAGTTACTATATAATGAATTACGTAACCTATTATAGTAACTATAATATTATAGTTACTATATAATATTAACATATTATATATTTTTTAATCAAAATATTGGGTGTTTGCTACATCTGTTAATTCTTTAATTTTTTTTCAATGGAAAATGTGAACTCTAATAAAAAAAAATATAATATGGTTTAATTTAAAATGGTAAATTAAACTTTTACATTCATTTAATATAATTTAATAGTATTTAATATTTTTAAGTTAAGGAAAACTCAAACTAAATATATAAAATATAGGATAGAAACAAATTAACCCCTTGAGTGGTCAAATGGACAATTTAGTCCAGTTAAATTTAAAATAATCAAATTTGTCCTAGTTTATTTTATTTATTTTTTGGTTAGTTTAGATGGTAAGGGGCAATTTAGTCTTCTTACAATTACTTATAAATTATGTGGATATGTGTCATAATATAAAATTAATTAATTAATTTTGAGACTAAATTAATTAAAAAAGTTAAAGAAAATAAAGCCTGACACTAAATTTTTGCTCGAACCTTTACTGATGGCTATCTAACTCCAACATCAATAATATTTTAGCAAACTACTCCAAATTATTTTGATCTAGAAGATGGCATTCACATTTTCATCATCGAATGCCTAAAAAAAGGATGAAAATAATCATAGACGGACCATAAAACACCGTTATGTAACAATGGCTATTTACAACTCACCCTCGCTATCATCAAATTTGGTAATTGGCAATCTACTTGATTATGTTGGCAATATGCTATAATATGTTGACTTTTGATATTCGAGTTCAAAAATCGCCGCCGTGAAGGCCTACTTTTATACTCATCTGGTGTTTAAATGCTAATACGAACTCCATGAAAGTGTAAATCAGTCTACAATTCACCAAAATGACGCCTGATTTTTTAGTGATGACAACATTTTGGCAACAATGATAGTAACAATCAATATTTTAAATAATTATTATATTTAATAATAAAAAACTATTAATTTAATGCTTAACTAATACTTAACAAAATTATTTAGTAATTTATTCAAATAATTGTTACATTTGTTATCATAAAATAAAATAATCTATATTAAATGTTAAATATTTTATTTTAATACATCATAGTCTTCATTTTTATTAAATTAAACATAATTTATATAGTAAATGTATAAAAAAAATAAGGATTTTTATTTAATATGAATTATATAAAATAAATGAATATGATTTTACCATATGTCATGATCCATTGATGTCTGAAAGTAACTTTTGTTACACATTATGATTTAAAAGAACAAATAAATCATTTAAATAAAATAGAGATAAACTATCCAATTTAATAAAATATATAAATGGTAAAATTGAGTCATTCTAATTTGACTAGGAAAAAAGTGTATATTTGATCAAACTGAAATGATTAAATTGTGCCTATCCCAAAAATATTTGACCTTCAAAAAGTTAAAAGGATTTGCTTTTCTTAAGACCAAACTCAGTTTAGCTTCAATGGCTACGATTACATCATTGATTAATAACTTCATCCACTAAAAAGATTCATCTCATTTCAAAAGATATCATAGTAAAATAAATTTGACAAATCACTTTTAGAGAGTATAGAGAATAAAAAGATTGTTTTTAATGAAATGGGTTCACTTACAATATAATTATAATATAATTACAAACAAATCACTTTGAATTTTTTTATTAAAAAAATTGATATCATATCATCGATAAACATTAAGGATAATATATCATTGGATCTTTAATGCTATAATCAAATAATTATCAAGACATAACAAATTTGTACTTACTGATGTCTCCTTAAACCTAAACTTTCACAACGAAAGTACCAATCATACCTCAAATGAGAAAAAATTGTTGGAGTTGGTGTTTACGCATCATTCAAATTTTGTATAAATTTTATTTATATTTATATAATATGCATTTTTATAATTATTATTTTATAATATGATATTAATCATATTCTTTTTCATATAGTTTAAATTAATATTAAGAGTTAGTATTTTTAAAAGTTAAAATCTGGTATGAATTAGAACAAAGACTCGATAATATTTATTATAATGACATAGTTACAAAGAGTTACAAATAGTGTTAAAAAATGTCATTATGTAGTATATTCTCTAAATTGATTCCTAGTCATAGGTTTACCAATATGAGTCGATTGGTAAAACCGAAAAAATTAGTGTATTTCTATATCTGAAATGTCTAGACAGTTAGTCTTAGTAAACCATAGGATTAGTAAAAACTTGTATAGATATATAGGTATTAAGTAGGGATTTGAAACTAAACGGACTCATGAAAACATCTAATAGACATTCTATAAAGTTGTTAATGGATAGTCTTCTCGAGTTGAGTAGTATTTGTAGTCTTTTAACTTGAGTGCCATAGTGGGCTTATGAGTGATCTACCATACTTAGATTCTACACATGTCAGAAACCTTTTATGGTCTGACCTTTGGGTATAGTTGAGTATGGTCTAATGCTTATGAATTTTGGTGTATGTAGATATGGGATTTGTCAGCTTATATAGTTGAGCCCTTTATCTTGATGCTTCAGGATTGTATTTCAAAACGTCTTTTGGCAAAAAACATTCACCTCGAAAAATATTTCCATAAGAAAACATATTATCACAAAGGAGTTTGCGAATACTGTTTATTGAAATACAAATCTGAAGATAAATTCATGATCGATTGGATAGAGACTTAACAGTATATATATCTTTGTCTCTGCTCTTCTAAGACATAAATGATAAAATAATTAAATAAACTCAACTTGTATGATTTTACACATTGTTTTGTTATATTTGTATATGTGTGTGGAGCAGTGTTCACGAACTTATGAAAATATTTCATAAAACAAACGGGTGTAAACCTAGTGAATCACACAATATGTGTGGGTATTATATGTATGCGTAATGCATTAGGTGAATGTGTGGATTTTTTAATTTTTAATTTATTATATGTCTTACATGTAATATTGCACAGTGAAATATATTTACACACACCACAATCTCATTACTCTATTGAGATTAAGAGACTCAACTTTAAAGTATACTTTGAATAATTCTAGTTGGGAACGTGGTAGGCTTCATCAAACTAAAATGATAGCTTTCCTCTCATAATGGATGAATCAACTCTTGTTTCAAAATTATCTCTCGGATTGAATAAAGCAACTCTTGCTTCAGAAATTATGTTTTGAATATTTTTTTTTTGTTTTTGTTTCCAGTTAACTCTTTAACATACAAATGCTTTCACAATTTGCACAAATTAAATTCACTACTTCTAATTTCAAATTCGACCACCATTTATATAGCTATTCTGATGTCCCTCTTTAGCCAATAACATGAGAATTGATTGAAAAATATTAAGGAGTGACAAGGCAACAAGTTTAATTCCTTAATATTTGATGGCAAAATTGTAGAAGATTTTAATGGCAAATATTAGTAAAAAGATGCCACCTCGATCACAATATTTACACATTGGTGGGTTTTGCTTTTGATTCATTTTACATTGTTAATAGTAGATGGAAATTAAACATTTGGTGATGGCAAATTGATTAAAGGAATCTGAAAGAAAATAAGTGGCATTTTATTTCTTTAAAGAAATCAATTCAATTTATTAATAATAATAGCAAAATGCTTTATCATTTTTTTTAATAAAACAATAATAATTGTATTGTTACGTATTGTGTTATTACAAATTAATGGTATAATATATCGCATGCATTTAATAAATTGATGTGTCAAGTCTCATTTAGTACAATTCTGAATTTAACACTTAAACTTTAACTATTTTTCGAAAAACACTAAAATAGATGAATGGCCAAATGATTTAATTTAAATAAAAAACAATTGTTTCATTTAAACGGTAGCTATATCTCTCAATACTAAATTTAATACTCATACAAAGTATTGACATATTTTGAGATTTACATTAGGTAGATAAAAGTGTCAAGTCTTACTTGGCACAATTTTAAATTTAACATTTAAACCTTAACTACTCCCTAAGAAACCCTGAAATAAATGAATATTTTTTAAAAACTTTCCGAATCGAACAATTCGATCCGGTATGCTACCCATGTATTTAACGAGTACACTTCATATAGTGAAACTCTCTAGGTTCACATCCATTTTGTCTCACACAACACTTCGTAAGTCCATAATCAATGCCCCCTACACACACGTTATGGATAATAAAAAAATGGCAAACTGAACAATACAAGTTGAGGTTAATCTATATTCGTACAATCCCTCCGTTATATATATCCTAGAAGAGCGGAAAAATAGATCAACATTGTCAAGTCCCCTATTGCTCAACCATAAACTTATCTCTTCCATTCATATTTTGATAAACAATATCCGTAAACTTCATTATCCCAATGTTTATATCACAAAATATTCTTCTTTGAGTTTAATACTTATAGCCATAAGACTTCTTGGAATACATCCTTAGAGTATATGGATATTTAATTCACTCATATGAGCTGACGGATCCCATATCTACACATACTGAACTCCATAAGCATCGGACCATACCCAGCGGTCAGACCATGAAAGGTCTCTTACATGTGTGAAACCTAAGTATGATGGATCACTCACTAGCCCACTTTGGTGCTTAGATCAAAAGACTACGAATACTTTTTAACTCGAGAATACCATACATTGACGGTTTTATAGGATATCCATTGGAGGTCTTCATTGAGTCCATTTAGTATCCAGTCCTTACTGAATACCTGTATATCTATACGAGCTTCAACTAAATTCATGGTCTACTTAGATTAACCATCTGGACCATCCAGATATAGACATACACTGATCTATATTAATCGGTTCCACTCGACAGACCCCTGTATCGGTGAAAATAGATTAGAATTATACAATTTGAGAATATATTTACATAATGACATTTTCTAACAACTATTTACTGTTGGTGTTGTATGCATGTGCGCTATGCTACGGGTGAATATGTGTATTTTAAACAATTGAAATATTGTATGTCTCACATGTAACGCAGCAAATATATATATATGAAATAATCTCATTACACCAAAGAGATTAGGGGACTCATTTTCGAAGCATGCTTTGAACAATTCTAGTTAGAGACGTGGTTGACTTCCTCAAACTAGAATAGTTACTTCCTATTTCGAAATATTTAAAACAACTCTTGTCTCTTATTTCTTTCTCTCGAACTATTTTTGTTTTTATACTTTCTTTTCCCTTAGAATTTCTACTATTCAAATGAAATAAGCATTCGCGTATATAGTATTTGTTGCCACCTTAGGAACCAATTATGCGCCAACAAATGTTGGCTTATGTGAAGCATGATAAGAAAAAAAAAATTCTTATCATACTTTACAAATGGTGATTCAATCAAAAGTGATGCTGGCGATTTAAAAAATGAATTAGTAGAATTTAAGTATATATATATAAAAAGGACACATGAAGCTAAAAGATTGGCCAAATAAAAGAAATTTTTATGGCCATTTTAAGTTATTACGACATTCAAGTTACTGCCATAGGATGAAAATGAATTTAAATATCAATTGCTTTATAAGCATAATTTTAATTACACCCCTTAATAAATTAATATAATTTAAATAAAATAATAGTTATATTTACTAATATTTAATTTAGTACTTATTTAAATTATTAGCATAATTTAAAGCATATATTATATAGATAAAAGTGTCAAGTCTTACTTGACATAATCTTAAGTTTAATACTTAAACTTTAGTTACTCTTCGAGAAACTCTGAAATAAATAAGTGGTTAATTAATTTAATTTAAACAAAATAACAATTGTTTTATATAAATGGTAACTATATCTACCAATGCTCAATTTAGTACTCGTACAAATTATTGGCACAATTGGAGACATACACTAGGTAGATAAAAGTGTCAAGTCTCACTTGGCACAACTTTAGGTTTAACACTTAAACCTTAACTACTCCCCAAGAGACCCTAAAGTAAATTCATATTTTTTGAAAATTTACCGGATTGAATAATTCGATCCGGTTCGCTACCCACGTGCTCAACGAGTACACTTTATATAATGAGACTCCCTAAGCTCACACATATTTTGTCTCACGAAATATTTTCTTAAGTCTATAATCGATGCCCCACACACACATATTATGGATAATATAAAATGACGAGTTAAATCATACAAGTTAAGATTATTCCATATTTGTATAATCTCTCTATCATTAATATCCTGGAAGAGTGGAGACATAGATTAATACCGTCAAGTCCTCTATTACTCAACCATAAAATTATTTCTTTTGATTCATATTCTAATAAACAATATATGCAAATTCTTTTGTAATATTATTTATACCACAGAAAACTCTTTCCCGGGTTAAAGGCTTATGGTCATAAGACTTCCTAGAATATAACATTAGAGTATCTGGATATTTAACTCACTCATATCTATATTCACCGGACTCCATGAACATCAGACCATACCCAGTAATACCCAGCGGTCAAACCATGAAAGGTCTCTAACATGTGTAGAATCTAAGTATAGTGGATTATTCACAAGCCCACCATGGTGCTCAGGTCCAGGGACTACAAATACTACTCAACTTGAGAAGACCATCCATTGACGAATTTATGGGATATCTATAGGAGGTCTTCATCGAGTCTGTTCAATATCTAGTCCTTACTAAATACATGTATATATATACGGACTTCCACTAAACTCATAGTTTGCTAAGATTAACCATTTATACTATTCAGATAGAGACATACTCTGATCTATATTAATCGATTCTACTTGATAGACCCTGCGTCAGTGAAAATATATCAGGAATATATAATTTGAGAACATAATTGCACAATGACATTTTCTAGCAACTCTTACAACTATTTGTAACAGTGTCATTGTAAGTATATTCCCAAGTCTTTATCTTATTTCAAACAAGATTTTAACTATTTATACCTAATCTGAACTCCTTCAGATCAATATAATGTTTGAAATATTACAAGCATCTTACCTTAATTAAATAATTAGCGATTTAATAAAATATTTATTTATTACATAAATATGAAATTATAATATTCATACAAAATTAGGATGACACATAAGCACAAATCCCAACAACTTCTACTTATTTTAGTGCCATTCGTAGTGGTATCTAATACCTACTGACTCCATGTGTTTCTCAAACACTTTTGGAGTTAAGGCCTTAGTAAGTGATTCCTCTACATTATTTATAGAATTAACTTTATAAAATACAATATCTCCTCGAGCCAAGATCTCTCTGACAATGTGGTATTTTCTCTCCACATGTTTAAATCTCTAAAGTGCTCTTGGCTTTTTTGCCTGTGCAATAGCCACATTGTTGTCACAATATAATGAGATAGGATCTACGAAACTTGGGACTATACTAAGTTTTGTGACAAACTTCCTGATCCACATTGCTTCTTTGTTGCTTCTAAAGCAGCAATGTATTCTGCCTATGTGGTAGAATCAGCTGTGGATCCTTATTTGAAACTCTTTCAACTTATGGCAGTGCCATTAAGAATAAACACATATTCAGATGTAGATTTTTTATCATCCGGATTAGACTGAAAGTCTGAGTCAGTGTATTCTCTTACCTGTAAATCATTTTCTCCATATATAAAAAACTTGTCCTTTGTACCTTTAAGATATTTAAGAACATGTTTAACTGCTATCTAATGGCTGTCTCCTGGATCAGACTGGTATTGGCTCGTAACACTTACAACCATACTGATATCAAGTCTCGTACACATCATGGCATACATCAAGTTTCCAATAGCTGATGCATAAAGAATATTAGACATTTTAACATTTTCATCTTCATTCTCAGGATACATCTTCCTCGAAAGATGAATGTCATGTCTAAAAGGTACATTAACTATCTTACATTTACTAAAACTGTACCTTTCGAAGACACTATCAATGTATGGAGATTGGGAGAATCCTATTAGCCTCTTAGCTCTATCTCTATAAAGCTTTATACCCAATATATAGGAAACCTCTCCTAAATCTTTCATGGATAAATTCTTACTTAAGTAACTTTTTACTGACTATAACATACCGATATCATTTCCAATGATTAATATGTCATCCACATAAAGAATTAAGAAGATAACTATGCTCCCACTAACTTTTTTATATACATATTTCTAATCTTTATTTTTTATAAAACCAGACCCTCTGATTGCATCATCAAAGTGAAGATTCCAGCTTCGAGAAGCCTGCTTAAGTTCATAAATGGACGTCTTCAGTTTACATACAAGACCAGAAGAAAAGCTGGATGCAAAACCTTTAGGTTGTTCCATAAATATCTCTTCCTTGAGATATCCATTTAGGAACGCCGTCTTTACATCCATCTGCCAAATTTCAAAGTTATAGTACGTAACAATTGCCAATAAAATTCTTATTGACTTAAGCATCGCAACTAGTGCAAAGGTTTCCTCAAAATCGATTCCTGATCGTTGAGTATAACCTTTTGCTATCAAACGGGCCTTAAAGGTCTCTACCTTCCAATCAGACCTACGCTTCAGCTTGTAAACCCATTTACAACCAATAAGAACTATTCTTTCGGGAAGCTCAACCAAGTCCTAGACTTAGTTTTGATGCATAGAGTCAATTTCGAATTTCATGGTATCCAACCATTTTTTTCGAGTCAATATATAATATTGCTTCTCTGTAGGTTAAAGAATCATGTTCTTCACTAAGAAAATCTCAGAGGTATTTCAGGTATCATACCATACCTTTTAGGTTGCCTTGTTATCCTTTGTGACCTACGCAAGGGGTGTGTAAAAGGTAATTTGCTCAATTGAGTCTGTGGTTCCATCTATAGTTCATTCTGATTGACTTCATTAAGATTAATCTATTTATAATTCCCACGATCCATGAGAAACTGTTTCTCTAAGAAAGTGGCATTTCGAGCAACGAACACATTTCGTTCCTCAGGATCATAGAATTGTTATCCCATTGAGTTCATGGGATAACCGATGAACCGATACTTGTACCCCATGGGTGCAAGTTTATCCTGTTGTATAAATGTTTCATAGCAGGACAACCCCAAATCTTAAAATATTTAAGACTTGGATTTCTTCCGGTCCATATCTCGTAGAGAGTAGAAGGAACGACTTTAGACGGAACTCTATTCAATACATGAGTAGCAGTATGTAGAGCATAACCCCAAAGATATTTAGGAAGATCAGTGAATCTCATCATCGATCGGACCATATCTAATAAAGTCTAATTCCTCCTTTCTAAAACACTATTGTGCTGCGGAGTACCCGGAGGACTATATTGAGTAAGAATTCCATTCTCTTTTAAATAATTTAGAAATTCACCGCCTATGTATTCTATGCCTCTATCTGATCGAAGGTATTTGACATACATACTGATTTGTTTCTCTACTTTAAGTCTAAATTCCTTGAACTTTTCAAAGGTTTCAGACATCTGTCTTATAAGAAACACGTAATCATATCGTGATATATCATCGATGAAGGTTACAAAGTATTGAAATCCATCTATAGTAGCGTAATTCATTGAACCACATACATCACTATGTATAAGTTCCAATATATAGTGGCACGGTGTCCAACACCAGTAAAAGAAGATTTGGTCATTTTTTCTTGAATACATTATCCACAAACTAGATAAGGTTTTATGGTCAAATTAGATTTTCGACCATCCTTAACCAGACAGGATAGATGTCTAATGCCTATATGACGTAATTTCATATGCCATAATTCTGTTTCATTTAAAGTTTTTGAACTACTTGCTGTGTTTACCTGTACATTTATGTCATTTAGTGTTGTATTCAAAATATAATGTCCATTAATTAACTGACAATCAGCTATCAAAACATTATGCATATCATATAAACATAAAAAATGATTCCGTATATACATATGATAACTCTCACTATCAAGTACAGGAAGGGATACTATTTATCTTAAAATACAAGGTACAAAAAGATAGTTATACAATACTATAGTTCTATTACATGAGAGATATAAATCAAAATGTCTCACAGCCTTGACCTGAAAGAAATCTCTATTTTCAACACGAAACTGAATCTCTCATGGCTGTAATAGTCTAACTTCTCTCAGATGCTACAATATATTGCAGATGTGAGAAGGAGAAGCAATATCCAACACCTAGTTAGAATTAGCATCATATGCTAAAGAAATATCAATAATAGGTAAACATATACCTGAGGGAGTCCTCTTTACTGAGGAAAGGTATTTCTGGCAATTTCTCTTTCAATGTCCTTGCTCGCCATAGTGGAAACACTTTTCCTTTATCTTTCTTCTGTGGTTTGGATATGAGTCGCCTTATAGGACAGATTCTGGGTGTTTGCTTCAACTTCTTTTTCTTCTTTCCTATAAGCTTCCCAAAAGCCTTAGGAACAGAAGATGAAGCACCATGAACAAAAAAGGACGATCTCACTTTGTTCATGTCCTCTTCTGCTGTCTTCAATATATTATGAAGTTTATCATAAGACAGGGTCATTGCTTGCATATTAAAATTCATTATGAACTGCCTGATAAACCTCGGAAGCGATTGGAGAATCAAACTCTTCCTCATATATTTGTTCAACGTAATATTCATCGTCTCTAATCTCTCGATTATAGAAATCATATTGAGGACATGGGGACTGACTGGACTGCCTTCAGAAAGTCTACACTGAAAAAGTAATTTAGCAACCCTATATACCTCAACCTGAGGATGGTCGCCAAACAACTCCTTCAGATGGTGCATAATACTAAAAGTATCGCCTATATGAGCATACTCTCTCTATAAACCTGTAGACATAGAGGTAAAGACGTAAGATTTAACTTTTAAATCATCATCCAGCCATTTTTGATAAGTCACCCTCGCCTTTGGGGTGGCTTCATTAGAAATTCTTGTGGGCATACGCTGATCTATCACATATCCAAGTTTTTTAAAATCGAGAACAATTCTCAGATTCATCAACCAGTCTCTATAATTTTCTGCGCCTTTAAGTTAGTTCGCATCCAATATGCATGCCAACGGATTAGATGAAGTCGTTTTATCTTCACAAGAGAATATAAGAGATGTTAGTAGAAAATAAATATTTCAATCACTAATTTTCATTTTAGATTAAGGATATAATCAAATTATACATTTTTAAATCTAAAACACCCTCCCACTGCATTACATAATTCCCTAAATCTCTCAAAAGGGAAAACAACAAATTTAAACTCTTTAAATTATATAACAAGAAGTAAATCCATTTGACATTTTTCTCAAGCCTCACGCTTTAGCAATATTGGCCATTATAAAATCTAAAAGGTAGATAACTCTTGTCAATTGCATTTTATGCAACTCTTATCACTAATCATAAATATACCTTATCCTTACGCTTTAACAATATTGGATAAGTATATTTCAGATTAACTTATCAATAATCAAATATATATTATTGATACTACCCTCATGCTTTAGCAATATTGGGTAATACGTTTGCATATATTTACCTCATCTCATATTTAACTGGCATAGTCAAAATCACACCGATCAAAACCCTCAAGTTTTAGTAGTATTGAAAAAGATTGATATGACTTGACTAATACCATTTTGATAAGACGGATCAACGTGTAACATTATCTCGCAATGGTACACTATTAAATCTGACTAAGAGAGATTACTTAATTCTATCCCTATCTCATGAGACCGTGATGCTTAATCATATATTTGTTTTGTGCAAACACAACTAACCTCTACTAGTATGGCTTCCATTGTAATTACCAGCACAAACAAATGGCCCACAATATTTATAATATTTATAACAATTATAAATTGTAAAAAATAAGCCATTTATTTTTAAACTCTTAAAAATAAAAATTTAGAGTAACCGGTATAATTACAGCGTTTATAGGTTCCAGGAATTACAACATTGAAGTCATAGACTTTAGTGCCGCGGAATCAACCTAAACCTGCTACAGTATCCCTTTCAGCTATGTGCCAATTATGAAATTTTCAACACTTGAAACATATAATTGATAGCTTCAAAAAACTAATTACGCCACGTACACTCCAATTCAAGTACAAACAATATAACACAGTGCTATGATACCAATTTTGTTGGTGTTGTATGTGTGTGTGTCATGCTACGGGTGAATATATGTATTTTAAACAATTTAAATATTGCATGTCTCACATGCAACGCAGCGAAAATATATATATATATATATATGAAAAAATCTCATTACACTAATAAGATTAGGAGACCCACTCTCGAAGCGTGCTTTGAACAATTCTAGTTGGAGACGTGGTGGGCTTCCCGAAGTTAGAATAGTAGCTTCCTATTTCAAAATATTTGAAACAACTCTTGTTTCTTATTTCTTTCTCTCGAGCTATTTTTGTTTTTTTTTTACTTTCTTTTTCCTTAGAATTCCTACTATTGAAATGAAATAAACATCCGTATAATAGTATTTGTTGCCACCTTAGGAACCAATTATGCGCCAAACAATTCTTTCAAATAGAGCATAATACTAAAAGCATCACCCATATGAGCATGCTCTCACTGTAAGCTTGTAGACATAAAGGCAACGATGTAAGATTTAACTTTTAAATCATCATCCAACAATTTTTGATAAGTCACCATCTCTTTCAAGGTGGCTTTATAAGAAATTTCTGTGGGCAGGCGTTGATCTATCACATATCTAAGTTTTTCAGAATTGAGAATAATTTTTAGATTCATCAACTAGTCTTTATAGTTTTTTGTACCTTTAAGTTGGTTTACATCCAATATACGTACCAACGGATTAGATGGGGCCATTTTATATTTACAAGAGAAAATAAGAAATATTAACGAAAAATAAATATTTCAATCACTAATTTTCATTTTAAATAAAAGATATAATTAAGTTATACATTTTGAAATCTAAAACACCCTCCTACTGCTTTACATAATCCCCTAAATCTCTCAAAAGGGAAAATGACAATTTAAACTCTTTAAATTATACAGTAGGAAGAAGACCCCATTGGCATTTTACTTCGGCCTCAAGCTTTAGCAATATTGGTAATTGTAAAATCCAAAAGGTAGACAACTCTTGTCAATTTCAACTCATGCAATTCTTATCACTGATCCTAAATATACCTTATCCTCACGCTTTAGCAATATTGGATAAGTGTATTTCAGATTAACTTGTCAATGATCAAATATATGTTATTAATACTACCCTCACGTTTTAGCAATATTGAGCAATATGTTGGTATATATTTTTCTTATTTGATGTTTAACCGACATAGTCTAAATCACACCGACCAAATCCTTCATGCTTTAGCAATATTGGGAACAACCGATATAACCTGACTAACACCGTAGTGACAAGATAGATCAACGTGTAACATTATCTCATAATGATACACAATTCAATCTAATTAGGAGAGATTAAAAAATTTTATTACTATCTCATAAGGCCGTGATTCTTAATCACACATTTATTTTATACACACACAACTAACCTCCACCAGTCGGGCTGCCATTGTAGCTACAAACAAATGGCATACAATATTTATCACATTTATAACAATTATAAATTACAAAAAAAAACTTATATATTTTTAAATTCTTTCAAAAATAAATATTTGGAGTAACTGGTGTAATTACTACTTTATTAGATTTTAGGAATTGCAACATTGAAGATCCGGCATCCATTGCTCAATGAGTACACTTTATATAATGAGACTTCTTATGTTCATACCCATTTTCTCTCATCCAATACTTCTATAAGTCCATAACTAATGCTCCTCTCACATACATTATGAATAGTACAAAAATGGTGAATTGATCCATACAGGTTGAGATTAATTCATATTCATAAAATTCTTCCATTATATATATTCTAAAATATCGGAGATATAGATCAACATCGTCAAGTCCCCTATTGCTCAACTATAAATTTATCTCTTTGATTCGTATTTCTCTAAACAATATCCACAAACTCTTTTCGATATTGTTTATACCACAGAAAACACTTTTTCGAGTTTAATGCTTATAACCATAAGATTTCTTGGAATACAACCTTAGAGTTTCAGGATATTTAATCCACTTATATGAGCTGATGAATCTCATATCTGTACACATCGAACTCCATAAGCATCGGACCATACACAAGAACACTCAACTGTAAGACCAAGAAATGTCTCTAACATGTATAGAACTTAAGTATGGTGGATTACTCACAAGCCCACTGTAGTGCTCAAGTCAAAGGACCATGAATATTACTCAACTCAAGAAGACATTTAATTGATGGTTTTATGGGATATCCATTAGAGGTCTTTATTTAGTTCGTTCAGTATCCAGTCCTTATTGAATACCTGTATATATACACGAGCTTCTATTAAGCTTATGGTCTGCTCAGATTAACCACATGGACCATCCAGATATAGACATACACCAATCTATATTAATCGGTTCTACTTGATAGACCTTGCCTCAATGAAAATAGATCAGGAACATACAATTCGAGAACATATTTACACAATGACATTTTCTAGCAACGGTTGCAACTATTTATTGTTATGTCATTGCAAGTGTATTCTCAAATCTTTATCCTATTTCAGACAAAGTTATAACTTTATACCCGATCTAAACTCTTTCAGATCAATATAATGTCCAAAATGTTACAAACATCTTACCTTATAAAAAATAATTAGCGATTAATGAAATATTTATTTATTGTATAGGTATGAAATTACAATATTAATACAAAATTGGGATGGCATATGAGCACAAATCTCAACAATATGAAATGTACTCGTTGAGCACCATCATAATATATAGGGTCAAAAATTCGATCTGAGATAAAATTTTGAATAAGTAGGATTTGCTTTCAATATCTCTTAGAAATGACACGTATAAAGTTCTAAGGGTTAAAATTTAATACATGTCAAAATATAATTGGACACCTAGTTAGTGTACCATAACACTTCATGAACATTTGTTTAGTTAACACTTTGGTAAGAGTAAGCCACTTGTCATAATTTTGTTTAAATCATGCACACTTGTCACTTATTTATTTGTTAAATACAATTACATGCATAAATGTTATGCATTGAATTTGAATTAGAAACAATTCGGTGGATGTGTTTTGAAGATTAAAATGTTTTTAACACGTGCTTCTTAAATAATTATTTATTGGCATATTAGTCTTTAAACATTTTGTCTTATGAAGACTTATGTTAAAAATAATAATTTTTTCTAATAATTTTTTGTATTTTTCAAGGACTAAATAGGAGACAAAAAAATATAAATGCATAATTATTATTCATTTTCAATAAGAGAGTTGGTGAACTCTTAGCTTTTTTGTATTTAAAAAAATAAAATTAAATTAAAAAAACAAATGTGTGAAGGTGTGTCATTTACATAAGAGAAAATTGATAGAATAAGTGAGAGTCATTTTCTTTTTCTTGCTCATTTTTATTTTTGGTTAAGTGTTAAAAAACTCTTTGAGGAAGAGAAAAAAAATACTAATACATTTGAGAGAAACCAAAAGATCTATAAGTTTATAATAAGCTATCATTCTAGAGCTAAAATACATATTTTGATTTTGACTTAGAATTGTTCAAGAGTAACATTTCTTATGAGCTCTACACTTGGAATTCAACAAATTATAAAGCTATCTTCATCTTGGTAAGTGATTTTGAACTTGTTAATTTTTATATAATTGTTATATATGTATATGTATGATATACATGAGTTTAAATGTATTGGTTGAGTGTAAAAATTTTAATATACTTTTGCTGCATATTATATTTTTAAAATATATATTTACACTCATATCATCACACACCCTTATAAGAACGACCCCAAAAAAGAAATTCGTACCCTTCTAAAAAAGGGAAACATAACCCTTCTAAGTAAGAGAACATAGAACTCACCAAAGAGGGAAATACCCTTAACAAGAGAAAGATTATTAAACCAAATATTGAAATGATTTTTTTTCCTAAAAACATGAAATATATTTCAAACTAAACCACACAAACTAAAACTACAGCCAAAACCTAACATCACAAACAAAATCACCGAGTCCAGTGGTGGATGGCAGCATTCGGCAGAGCATCATGGATCGGCGAGACATAACATTAAGGCGTAGGTATTAGCGAGAGTGTGATAGTCGCTTAATAAAGCTTTCCACCAGATTTGGCGTGCACGATACTTGCTGGTAAGCCAAAGCAGCTCGGGAACAGCTGGTGCATGGCTGCTAATTGTAGATAGCAGAGGCGGGTTGGCCGGAGAGTGCTGGTGGAGATAAGAGGTAATGGCTCTTGACAGAGGCATGACAAAACTGGCGGAGGCACGAGCTGGATCTTGGCAAGTTCCCGCTGCCTATGTAGCCATGAGCAATGTCCGACGAAGTTCCAATGGGAAAAAAGATCGAGGGCCAGCCAATTCACTGGGAAACTAGACGGAAGGCGATGAGAAAAGAAAAACTAGGGATGAAAAACAAACTGAAAAAACCAAAATAAAGAAATAGACAGAAGCGCATTGGTGGAGGTTGTCCACCGGAGAGGGGCGAAGGCCCCTCTCCAATGGAGATGGAGAATTTGTGCTAACAGTTACTAGGGTTTACAGCCGAGTTGAGAGTTTTTTTTTCCCAAAAGACTCTTTTGATTCTTGAGCACAAGAAACAAGTTTTTTTTCTCTTAATCCCTACGAATTTTTTAGTTGCGCATTCTTTTGTCGTTGAAATGTAAAATTTGAGAACACACATCGAAATTGTTAAGTTATCAAAGATTTAATTGACAATCATGTATGACAACCCAGTTATATTTATCCATGGCAGCCCATTCATAGTCGTCCTAATCCAATCCATAGTTATCATGTATATATTTATATTTATTTTTTCTTTTCTAATGTATCTTGAGTGTAAAGTCAATTGAAAACTTAGATTGTACATATTTTATAAAATGAAATACACAGTGTTCTTTCAAATTCTTTCATATGATATCAAGCCAAATTGAAAACTTTTTCACCGCCTCTTGATCCTCTCTACCTTGCTGGAGTTCTGCAGAATCTTGTTGGAATATCGTCGAATTTGAAATCTGCCATGTATAACACCATAACCATTGATCCCATTTTGATCAGAATATTTTGTCTGTTCCAAAGACACAGGAATCGCGCCCATCCGAGATGCCATATGACTTCATGCGCCACTCAGATGCCATTGCCTCCGTCTGCCATCGTTGATTTTCGGCGCCTAAAATCTCATCTCTACCGTTGATCGACTCTTCATGACCTAATCTATCAACCTACGTTATCACTTTGACTGATTTGTGGCTCATTTGCCCTCAGAACCAAGGCGCACATTCGTTGCCACTCTTAGTTTTCTAGTTTCCATGATCCGACCAGTCAGTTTATCGCATCCCCTTCTCATATTATATCACTTTATGCTATTAAGTTAAAAACACTTTTGGCCTCTTTCTTAAATCACTCACACCGCAACCGCCACCAACTTTTGAGTTTTTTGGTCACTATTTTTAGGCCACCTTTTCAGTTGTTTCTGGCTTTAAAGTGATCTTTTTGTCCTTCCAGCTAGTTGTTCTCAGATTGATTTGTCTTTGATCTGTGGTTATCTCAAATTTGTTATTAAAATTAGATGAAGTTTTTTAAAGATTACTTGTTGATTTTACTTGAGATCAATTTTTTATATAATTATGAGAGACAGATATATGCAAAGATTATCATCAGCATGAACATGTTCTTTAGAATTGTCCAAGGCGAAAATGCAAGTATTGCGGCAAGACCAGATCTTTACACTACTTGAAAGATTGTATCGCTAGGCTCGACAAATGATCTTAATTCTCTGCCAATGTTGTCGCCAACCGTTCTACCTCAAACTTAGAATCTTCCTCATCATTTCTCTTCATCACTTTATAATTCTTTAATAATTTCTCAAAAAATTTGGTAATTGTTCAATCTCTGTTTTATCCTAAAACTTAGGTAATTCTTTTTTGTAGTTTGATTTATTTGTTTTCAATCATATGACCTTATTTTTTAATTCTCAATTATAAAAAATTCAAATTGTTGATAGCTTATCTATGCATGTTAGTCACATAAACAATATTTTTACTATAGACTTATCTTTACCTGATATTTATTTGATCCAACTAGAAAATCTCTTTCTATTGGTTAATTATGCGACTTAATCCTCAAGTTATTTTCACTTCCTTTAGTTATCGTGTTTAAGATCCACAAATTAGGCAGATTTTGGGGATTAGTCACAAAGTTGGACACTTATATAATGTTGGAAGTGTGCTATAAATGTATGATTATTTGTATTTAGATATTACTGAAAATAATTAATAGAGGTTATTTATTTAATATTATATTTATAATTATAATTATTTTTATTATTATTGTTAATTAAAAAATTTAATCAAATGATTTAATTTATTAGAACTTAATTTTATAGGTCCATTAGGTCCTCATGCTTGTTCCATAAACACTGAAATGAACTATTGAATTAATTGTTAGATCTAAAATATTAATTGGCTCAAGTTTAATTTAATTAAACTTATTATGACCAATTATTATCCCATGTTTAATTTGATTAAATTTGTTGGGCTCAATCAATTATTGGCACAATATATAATAGTCATGGAATTAAATAAATAATTAGATTATTTATTTAAATTAAATTAAATAATTAGATAATTATGGATTATCTAAATTATTTAATTAAAGATAATATTTGATATTATATTTATCCTTTTAATTATCTAAATTAAAATAATACAAAGATATTATTTTATCTTAATCCTATTAGGATTAAGAGTTTAGATAACATAAAGATTCTTATACTATAAAAATAGGTTTTTAGAACTACTTTTATATATTCTTTATTAGTGCTTCTTTTGGGCTAAATTTTTTTAGTGAGAAAAATTAAAAACATAAAATTAAATTTTCTACAATTTATCAACTCGCCTACTCAAGTAGTCTATTGTCGGGAGATATAGCGTAGAAGATTTACTGGTGTTAATAGAAAATGTCTATAGAAATTCGAGATTAAGATATCTTTTCTTATACCATCTTGTTGCTAAATTAAAATAGACATAATATTTTTTAAAATCGGTCCTGCATATAAACTTATAAATCTCCAACTTCGCCAAATAATATCCTCTTCTAGTAAGTCGCTTCCCTTCTCAACTAATAGGTCAAGTTTTGTGCCTCTAACTCATCTTTGTCATGTTAAAATCTTTGGCATTTATAATTGGGCCATTCATTTGTTAGTTGTATACACTCTTTGGTTTCTAGTGATTATTTAGGTATTATTTTGGATAACAAAGTTGATTGATCGTCTTATCCATTAGCAAAACAATCTATTTTACCTTTCAATCATATTAATTCTCTTTCTCAGGCTCAAATTTATCTTATTATTTTGATATTTAAGAACCCTATCCAATTGTTACCAAGAGAGGATTTAAGTATTTTGCAATTTCTGTAGATAATCACTCTCGTCATAAATAGTTGTTTCTTATGAATCAAAGATTTGCATTTATTAAAATTTATCAAGATTATGCTCACACTTAGGATTTTGTTATTTTTTTTAACCCAACAAAATTTTCACTTAGTTGCAAACAAGTTTATAAAATAAAGACCAAGTTGGATTGGTCAAATGAAAGGTATAAAGCTCGTTTTATTGCTAAAAGCTTTATTAAGCGTATAGAATTAATTATAAAGAAACTTTTGCTCTAATTGCCCGTCTTACTTTTGTCTGAAGTCTACTAGTTATTGTTGTTACCCGTAGTTATATATTGTTTCAAATAGATATGAAGAATTTTTTTCCTAATGGTGATCTAATAAATAGGGTTTATACGAAACATCTCTTATTAATTCACATTCTCCATATAAGAGGTGCAAATTCAGTATGCTTTATATAGTCTTAAGCAAGCTTCTCGTACTTGATTTGTTAAGTTTAACAACATTGTTCAACAATATGGTTTTAGTCAAGTCCTTATAACTCAATTCTTTTTGTTTACAAGACATGTCCAGGTTATGTTTTTCTAGTTATATATGCTGATGTTATGATTATCATAGGTGATGATTTTATTAGTATCTCTACTCTCAAGGATTTTCTTCAGCAACATTTTAAGATGTAAGACCTTTGGCATCTCAACTATTTTATTTTTTTGTCTTAAAGTGCTTTTAGATTCTATATGGTACTATCTTTCATAGGCTAAATATGTATTAGATCTACTTGCTTGAGCAGGCTTGACAAGTAGTAAAACTACCTCTACACCTTTGAAGCCTAATGCTAATGTTACTTTTTTTTATCAATAGTTGGTTAGAAATTTAACATATCTTACTGTCACTTGTCCTTATATTGATTATTCTATGCATGTCCTCAGTCAATTTATGTTTGCTCTTGGTACTTCTCATTATGTAGCTGTTCTACATATTTTGCTTTATACAAAAGACACTTTTTTTATGGTCTTCATTTTTTTAGTTCATTATACTATTGAATAATGAGGCTCTGCTGATGCTGATTAGGCTACTGATCTCACTAATCGATGCTCTACTACTGATTTTTATCTCTTTTTAGAGATTCACTTATTTCTTGGCAAAGTAAGAAAAATAGCTATAGCATAATGTAGTAATGAAACTGAATATCCTGCTCTCGGTGACACTATTGACGAGATTATTTAGTTTTAATTTCTCACTCCAGTATTATGTTTCTTTATTATGGTAATCATATTATTATTTAAATTAATCACAATCATGTATTTTATTAGCGTACCAAGCATATAGTGATAGACTAACACTTAGTTTGATAACATATATCTCAAGGTATTATTAAACTTCAATCAATTATCTCTAATTAAGGCGGGTGCAGGTCAGTTTGGTTGGAAGGGAACCAACCCACAATTTTTCAGTTTTCTCAAAGAGAAAACCAAAAAAATAAAAATAGAAACAAAAATTAGGTGTAGATACCAAAAGACTTTTTCTTTTCAATTTAGTTCAGTTCAGTTCAATGTTTCCAATTTTGGACTATCTGGGCCAATTTTCTTAATAGGTTTTGTTACCTTTTTTTATTTTTAATTTTTGACTTGATAATTGAACAATTTGAGCTATCTAACTAGTAAATTAGATAAGTTGAACTTGTTAATAGTAATTCAAACCAATTTAAACTTACCAATTTTACTTTCTTAGATTCAAATTTAATCCTAAAAATTTATAATATTAGCATTTAATTTATTTATATAAAAATAAAACATTTAAAACCACAAAAAAACCAAATCCAAATTATATATGATTACAAATAGACAAATTTAAATTAAAATCCAATATATACATTTACAAATCCAAAAGTATCAAAATGAAATAAATGAATAAATGATTAATGAATAACCAACTCCAAATAATCTTGTACAGTTTCATACTATTCACAACTTTACTACAACAAGGTGAAGTGGTTGAGCTAAGTACTCCTTTAATCTTTAGAAAGCTTGCTCACATTGTGGGGTCCATCTCGTTTTATCTTGGGTTTTGATAGTTTGAAAAAAATTCAAAGCATTTGTTCAATAGCTTTTGAAATTAATCAACTAAGAGCTACTATTCAGCTTGTAAGCCTATGAATCTCTTTGACTGTGCTTAGAGAATTCACCTCGAGGATTGCTTGAACTTTCTTTGAATTAGTTTCTATTCCTCTTTAACTTACTAAAAAGCCTAATAATTTTTTTGATTCAACCCCGAATACACATTTTTCGAGGTCCAACCTCATGTTGTGTTCTTTCAAGATTTTAAAATTTTCTTTAAAATTGTCTATGTGACCCTCTATTGGTTTAGACTTGGCAATTATGTCATCTATATAGACTTCTATGCTTTTTTTATTATTAGGGGTTTGAATAACTTGTTAACAAGTCTTTAGTAGATGGCACATGTGTTATTAAGTCTGAATGAAATGACTCTATAGTAATAAGTTTGCTAATGAGTTATGAAGTCTTTTCTTGATCAAGTAGGAATATCTTTATTTGATTGTATCCTGAGAATGCATCTATGAAGCTGATGAGGATGTGTTTGGCTATGGCATCCACCTGTTTGTCAATGTTTGGCAAGAGAAATATGTCTTTTAGATAGGCTTTATTCAAGTTTGTGAAGTCTATGCATATACTCTACTTCTTATTTTCTATTTTCACCAAAATGGTATTAGCAAATAATTCAGGGTAGTGGACTTCTTAGATGAAACCTGTACTAGGAGTTTCTCGACCATTTGTCATAACTTCATTCATCTATTTATTAAAAAAATTTCTTTTTTACTTGACTGGTTTAAAAGATAGGTTAATTACCAGTGCATGTGATATAAGAGCGGGGTCTTCCCTAGCATGTCCTTATATGACTAGGTGAAGATGCTTGAAAATTCTCTTATTAAGGAGATCAATCTTTCTATTATCTTAGGCTTCAGATGTGAGCCCATTTTCACAATCTTCTCAAGATGTTTTGACTGGATAGGTATTAGGAGTATGTCACTCACTAGTTATGGGTATTTGGATTTGGTTTCCTTTTGTGGGTCTATAGTGGTGTTACAAAATGTCCTTTTAAATGTGGTTGCATGATAGCTTTTAGCTATCTTCTAATCACCCCTTAGGATTCATACTCCTTCTCTAATAGGGAATTTGAGCTTTAAATAATTCATAGACAATGTGGCATTGGAGTTGACCATAAAAGGTCTTCCCAACATCATCTTATAGCGCATCGACTACTACAAAGTTGGTCATCATTGTCTTATTATAGGATTTTTTCCTTATTGATATTGGTAGACTCACAACTCTTAGAGACATTATAAAGCTATCTCCAATACCGTAGTGGGTGGGTTTATTAATGCATTGAATCTCAAGGTCCTTGATCCAAGTTCCGAGAGTGTTTCCTTGAATATCAGGTCAACTGAGCTCCCTGTGTTAATAAACACCTTGTTTACCTTCATTCATACTGTTTGGATAGTTACGATTAATGAATCATCATGTGGGAAATTGACATATTTTTCATCTTCTGTGATGAACATAATTGATACAGAGTGTACTCGTAGTTTTTTAAGGGTTGGGGTGTTACATATCACCTAGTGCCCTGCCAATATGTATCGAGAGTAATTATTCCTCTATTTGTTTAAATCTCCTGCTATCGTCATACCTTTTAAGATGATTATAGTTGTCTCTTGTATTTGAGAGTTCTTATACTTCTAATTTCTCCCATCATCAGTCTTTCTCAGTTTAATGTCAGCTCTGAACTCATTGAGGTAGCCGTTCCTTATTACTTAATATACTTAAACTTGCATATTGATGCATTCATTAGTAGTGTATTCATGATCTTAATCGAATTAGAAATTTCATGTTCTTGTTTCTCTTTTTGGGTGACGCTGGAATATGTGTAGGCTTTTCGACAAGACCTCTTTTCTTTATGGCCTCAAATATTTTGATCAGTGGAACTATTATAGAAATGCATTTTTCTTTTTGAATCTTGGCCACCCTGGAAGGAGATTTCCTTGTTATTTTCTTGAGGTTGATCTCAATAGAAACTTTATAGTTCTCTGTAGAGTCTTGTCCTTTTTTTTTTAAGCTATCCTTTTTGAGGGGATTTTTAAACTCTTTCCCTTTTATCTTACCTCGTGCATTTTTTTTTCGTACCCTCTTTATTGCTTCTTCTTCTTAGATCTTAATATATTAGTGAGCCTATTCGTGGACAATTATATAGGTGATAGATAAACTTTCTGATAAAAAATATCAGAATTAATTTATCTTGAGTTCTTCTTCAGCACCTCTAATGTACCTGGCAAGTTAAATGCTTCGAGCTAGATTCATTCCTTATGATATTATTGCATGAAGTCCCTCAAACTTTTCATATGACCTTGCTTGAGTTATCACAACTGTTGAAGGTCTTTAACCTTCTCATAAGCTCTTTGAAAGTGTTAAGCAAAATTTTTTTGTTAATTAACTAAAGGATAAATGCCTCAAGCTTCTATACCATAAGAGGGTCTATTTGTTTAGGTTGACATGGAACAAATGTGGAACAGTTGACAAATATGTTTTTATTTGAGGCTAGTGATTAATAATAGGTCAATTACCTGATTGACTTAACAATGGAGATTTATTGTCCCCTTATAAGTTAGGAGCTTTGGCATCTTAAACCCATTCGGTAGCTTAATATCTTTGAGTTCATCGGTGAGAGGAGATTTACTCTCCCATTTTATCTTCTTTTATAAGAGCTTATGCTTTTCCTTGTCGTTGAGGAGTTGATATAATCATTTTCTAGGTTTTGAACCTTCTTAACTAGTAGATCTTAATTCATGAGTGCTAAGATGTGCTATTTGTTATGCTCATACTCTCTGATCCTATCAATGACTTTTCTTGCATCCTACTCTATCTGTTATTACTCTTCTTCTATTTAGCAAATCTTTAGCATCTCATTTGATATGCTACCTTCTTTCTTCTTATTTAAGAATTTTAGGCATCATGTGTGTTCCCATTGTCCCTTTTGAGTTTGTCAATGAATTTTTTAGCTCCATTATCTTCCAAATCATAATTGGCATTAGCTCGCCTATGGAGGTCTAAGTCTCTGACTTGTGACTGGTTAGGAGAGTGGTTATAATCACCTCGGCATGATCGCCGGCTTGGCTAAAGACTTTTACACTCAAAAGGTTTTGTTATAATTCCCTTTTCTTTTTGTTTCCAAGTCAATCGAGGAGGATTTATGGCTTCTCTCACTATTAAGAGGACACTTCTTGATGGTAAGAAGTGTTGTTTTAACTCAGAGTAAAGATGAGACTCTCATGATCTTTTTGGGTTATTGCATTTTTCTAAAAGTTTTGACATTATCTTTTTTAGTTTGTTCTTTTCTTACCACAAATTTTTTTAGCATTCTTCCAGCGCTTTCTGTCATGTTGGTGGCTCTTCTCACTGATTTGAGTTATAGGTGGATGTATTTCTACAAACTTATGTAGGCTCTATAATCTATATGATTTTCATTGGGTAATAAGGTTTTCTTGCTATTTCGTGTGGCCATAGAACATGTGGTAATAGTTTTTGGTCGTGCATCCTTCATAATCTCCATCTAGTATTGATAGGTTTTTCGTTTACTTCCCACAGTCACCTCTAAACTATTGACTTCAAAATTTGATAACTCAGGAGTCAATGAGCTGAATTTATTTCTCTAGACAAGGATATAATTAAAAATGGGACTAGTTAAATTGTTATTTTCCTCATTAATATTGCGTCTAATGAGAATCCTGCAACCAAAAATGATGTGAAGATATATCGAAAGATTTTTTAGTATAGGCATTCTGATGCTTAAGCTAATAAGGGTCTAAAAAAAGAGAAAAGTAAGGCAAAATAATAAAAAAGGAATAAGATGGCTATTTTACTTATGAGCTCTTTATGTGATTCGAGGTGTTTCTCGATATATTTTCAATGTATGAGAATGTATTGATTATCTTTCGTGCTAATTTTCACCTCTATTTATAGGGTGAGAATATAGATTTTACCTGTAGCTTTTAGAATTCTTTTTAATGTGGATGTCTTGTGGACATTCCTTTTTAGGATTCTACTATAAGAGTTTTTTTAAAATTGCACTAGATCTTACTTGCCTTAGTATGATTTATATCGTACTTTTAGGAATGTCCATTGGATTTAAAGATTTTTACTTGATAAGCTTCACTTTATCTATAACTCTCTACATTTCTTATAATTTGAGCCTTTTTTAAGAACTTCCCCTGCTCAATATAAGTAGAAGTTATTTATTCTCATTTAGAGTCTAGTTGAATAGGGTAGTTGGTGTATGACATTGTTCTGACCAACTATGAGAATAGTGAGTTCGACCGAGCAGTTAGGCTTCGACTATTGCTCCGACTAGCTCGAAGATAGGATGGTTCTCATTTCGGAGTCTAATCGAATAGGTTAGCTGAATTTTGACTATTATTCTAACAAGATCAGAGGGTTTAGCTTTATCTTTTCTCATTTGGGAATCTAATAGAACGAAGAAGGTGCCCTTCGACTATTTTTTTGACTAGCTCAAAAAGGGTGCATTTGATTCGAGGATATTTGTGGGGCTGACACTCTCATTTTGAGTCTTATAGATCAAGGTTTTCTTTAGACTTTGTAGGCTAAAACTTTGTTCTTCATAGGTCGAAGATCTTGGACCTTGCAAGCCGAAATCTAAGGGGGAACATTACTTATTATATTTTTTTATTTCTCTTTAAATGATGATTGTTATTTTATAAGATAAATAATGGTTGAATTTCATTAGAACTGTGATTGTTAATTCATATTAAAAACTCATCAAATCTCATATTCTATACAAAAAAGAAGATTTAATGTGATTTTCATTGATGTGTCTATTTTTCTTATTTATATAACCCTTAAATCTATATTTGTTAGCTGTTTATTTTATTTTTATTAAGTTATTTTTCTTAAACAAAAAAATAAATAAGGATGCAAAGAAAGTGATTAAAGGACAAGTCAGTTATAAAAGCTGAATGAATAATTGTAATTTATTTTAGAAAATGTCTACAATTAAGAAAAAAACTTGTGAAGTTAGAAATGTTATTTTCTTATTTAAGTTGAGAATTTAAACTAAAATAAATAAATAAATAAAAAGCAAGAAGTTTAAAGAAAAAATAAAATAGAAGAATTTAAAATATGATTAATTAGGAAAACCAATTAAGCGGCACATGATGCTTTCCTTCAATTAAAAATAATTGGCGGGAGAATGAGAGGAAGCAAACACATTAAAGAAAAGAAAAAAGGAGAAAGGACAAGCATGACTGCGTAAGGCTTTTCGAGTGGGAGAATGAGGGGAGGCAACACAGAAAAGAAAAGGAAAAAGGTAAAAGGAGAAAGGACAAGCATGACTTTTTAGTTTGGATTTTGAAATTTTTTAATTTATTTTTTTCTTCTTATAGTTAGCTCTATTTACTTTGTTGTTCCGAATTTAATTATATATTACTAATTTTCTTGTATTGAGATTGAGGATGATATCCTAATTTACGAAGTAGTTCTCTTTTCATTTTATTAGTTTTTTTTGTTTGTCCTTTAATATTTATGGTTCTTACCTTTTATAAATAATTAAATTAATTTTTTTTTTATCATTATCAATTATTTTTTATAGTTAGGAACTTGTTTTAATTATTTTGTGTTTGAAACTTTAATGATTAATGTGATTTCTTTTAATTTTTTTATTTTTATGAAATTTTTATATAATTCTCATTTTATATAACATGTTATTAGAAAAAATCTTCAACCGATTGCATTGTTTAATTTGAATTAGTCTTGAAAAATTTTGTGCATGAATTTTTTGAATTTCAAACAAAAAAATTTTCGCAAAAAAAAGCGTTAGCTCAAACAAATAATAAAACATATATAACATAAGAATGCTTAGTTTCAATAAATTAGGAAAGAAGAAATATTATCACTTTAATTCGTCTTTCAATTTCTCATATAATTTTGTTTGAAAAATTGGTTAACTAATATATATATATATATATATATATATTTGAAAACTCTCACATTTCAAGAGATTCTTGAGACTATTGTTTCTTATATAATTTTTTAAAATAAATAATTTAACCTACATCTTGCTCTCAAGGTAATACTTTCATTACCATTAAAAGTCATATTTATGAGCCCATATATTTATGTGACACATATTAATCACCAATTTAAAAATATTAAAATATGATAACTATGCATAATTATTTCACAATTAAAATAATATAAGTTGTTATCACTGCAATATGATATGTAAAGAAGATACAACTAGTTAATTTATGGTCACTTTAAAATGACCAAAAAAAATTAAATTAATTAAACAAAAGATCAAATATACTCTTTGAATTATTCAACATTAATACTTATTCAAAGAAATATTAATTTGTATAACTCTTGCAAATGTAGCTCTTATCACCCATAAAATATAGTAACATATAATTTTCTTTAAAAGAATAATTGATGGGTTTTAAATCCTTGAGCATAATAATAATAATAATAATAATAATAATAAAATAATTGGTTTTTTATCTCATATAAACCATATATGAAACTGGTTTAAATAATATAAATTCAATTTAGAGAGTAATATGAGTGCTCATAGTATATACAATAATAAGAGCTCTTATCATACTATAAAACAAATAGAATTAGAATACACATCAAATATATAAAGATAATGATCATTTGAAGCTAAACATATCAAACCTATCACTATAATAAAGACGAAACAAATAACTCTCATTAGTAGAATATAACATTTGGAAAATTATTGGTTCTTCTCAGTTACTAAAGTCCATCACTCTATTTAAACAAAATATTGTAATCCAGTAAACAATGGTGTTAAGCAATTAAATACAAGATATACATTATTTAATTACTTTATTTCTATGTCATAGAAAAATGCTTAATGCATGTCTTTTTGTTTAACAAACAACCACGGGTTATTAACAACTAAAAATGAATATATACAAATTTCAAAACAATAAATTAGAAAAGCTTTCCCAACTTATTTCTAATTCCTGCAAGTAATATGAATTAAGACAAAATAACAATATCATACATATTCAAAGCTTAATTTTACAACCATAAACAAATATATATACCTTACTCATGTTAGAATTTTAAGGACAATAACAATAGCAATTTAGCGAGATAGGCTTCTCGAGTGAAATTAGAGAGGAATAATATGTAAACAATATTAATGCACGTCCATAAAAATATTAAGGATTATTTGACTTTAGATTATTGGGTATATTTATTTTACATATTATTTTAATCATATGTTAAAACATATATTATCAAATACTTGTGAGATATAAATTATTAACAAGCAAAATATAAAATTAAATATAAAAATAGTATAAGAAAAATTGGCCTTGAGCGTAATAGAGATATGCTAGAGATCATTATCTTAAAGTCAAATAGTCATTTTCTCGTGCGAGTAATGACGAATCTATATGACTCTAAAATACAATCCAATACTTACAATTGATCTCCATCGATGAGCACAATCACAAAGAAAAAACACAAAGTCTCCGTAATCATAATTGTTCAAAACATAATATAAATAATACTTTATTTATATTTTATATATAAAATACTTCTCATTTTTCTTTTGTCTTCTTTACTTTCACTCCCACACACACACACTCATTTTTCTTTTATTTTTTATTCACAAGCTATCTCTAAAGAAGATTTAGTACCTTTTATATAGTGGTAGATAATGATTAATGTATTAATATCAATATTAATTTAGCATTATTACAAATTTAAATATTTTGTAACTCCATTATTAATATATAATTTGTGTTAGAATTTATTTTTATTAATATGAATTTAAATTTTAAAATGTAATTCTAAAAGTTTTATTATTTGTATTAAGAGTTGTAACTCCTTAATTATTTTAATACTCCCATATAATAATATAAATATTGTAATACAATTAAATTAGGTTTAATGACTAATTTAAATATATTATAATTATTATATAATAATAATTTACAACTTCTAACTTACATCAAAGAAATTATATTTAAATTATATAACTTATGAAAGATTTAAAAGGTTTTTCTCCAATAATTTTGAGCTATATGACGCCTATTGCTTCGATCTATAACAGTAGACGACGGTCGTTTTTTGTTTTTGGTGTGTTTTTACTTTTCTTTGTTGCGTTCACCCTTTTGAGGCATTGTACTGCTATTGAAGCATGGTATTTCATAGAAAAACATCAAGATATCACTCGGTATCATGCGAGATTCCTTATGTTTGCTTTAAATATGGACTCCCTAAAAAGAACCACATTTATGAGGAAACAATATCCATGTGATATCTGGTTTTGTATGGGCTTCCATGTGATTTAATCACAAATGTATCAAGAGAAAGAATCACGTGATAGCTGCATTTGCATAGGGACTTGCATGATACTTGCATTTTCATATGGACTTGCATGATAATTGCATTTGCATAAGGGACATGTATAAGAGTTTATTTGGATAACTGACTTGCATAATAGTTGCATTTTCATAAACGACTTGCATAATAACCATATTTGCATAAAGGACTTGCATAATAGTTGTATTTGCATAAGGGATTTGCATAATAGTTGCATTTGCATAAGGGGCTTACATAATAGTTGCATTTGCAAAAGGGGCTTACATAATAGTTGCATTTGCATAAGGGGCTTGCATAATGGTTGTATTTGCAAAAGGGACCTACATAATAGTTGCATTTGCACAAGGGACCTACATAATAGTTGCATTTGCATAAGGGACTTGCATAATAGTTGCATTTTCTAGGGGCTTGCATGAAGTATTGCATTTGCATTTGAAGCATTGAAAACAGAATGCATGTTTTTCAGGTCCGATTGCATAAAGTATGAATAAAAATTCAAACAAAGATTGTATTTGAATACAGAATATGAATGAAATTTTATCTGGGTGTTGCATTTTCATTTAAAATACTCAAAATATAGTGCATGTTTTCAGGCTATACTGCATGGAGTATGAATAGAAATTCAAGTCAATATTACATTTGAATACAAAATATGTATGAAATGCTATCTCAGTATTGCATTTGCATTTAAATAAATAGAATGCATATTTTTCCAGCCACATTGCATATATTTAGGCTGTACTGCATGGAGTGTGAAGAGAAATTCAGTCAAGATTGAGGGTAAAGATCAACCCACCCCTACATTAAAGTGACATATTTCATTTGAATTAAATTATTTCGTAAGTAATCATTCAACCCCCACATCATTAATTTGAAACGTTAAATTTAACAGCTAAAAGTTTAACTTTGTATTTGCATCAAAGAAATTTATAAAATAATAAAAATATAAAATGTCAACATAAATTACAAATTTAACCTAAAAAATATCTTCCTTTTCTTCATCTTTTTCTCTCACTATCTTTTGTTTTTCCTTTCTTTTTCTTCTCTCTCACTTTACGTTCCCACTTCCTTAAGGACAAGCTGTCTGGATTGCTGCCCACAGCATGGAGCGTGGCTGTGCGAGGCATCGCAGAATCGCGCGTGGCTATGAGGTGGCCATGTGAGGCCTCGCGCTAGCCAAGCGTGGCCACCATGGCCATTGTTGTGGCTGCTTTATTTATTTTTTTACTTAATTTTGATTTATTGATTTGATGCGTAATAAATCCTAGATTAGATTTCTTTTGTAATTAATTGAGAAGCAAGTCAAGAAATATTAATTTCATCTCTGATGTTTATTTCAATTAATTTTAATTTGTAAGAACTAATATATATATATATGTTTGAATTAATTTTGAGAAAATATCTATATTAATATTTCATAGAAACATGGAAAAAATATATACAAAATTAATTTTTAAAAATGTAAAAAAAATATTTTATATATAATTAATATACTTATAGCATGTTATTCTTTTTAATAAAGAATATAATTTATTTTTTTAAATTGAAGTATGGATACTTATGTTTTTTATTCTAACTTCAAATTGCTTAGGGGTATACTTGTCTTTTTATTTTGTCAACTTTAGTCATCAATTATTTTAACAAAAATAGCTAACAAAATAGTTGCACAGTTATAACTTACGAAACGTGATGGGATTCCTCAAATTAAAATAATAATTTTTTAATTTTAAAATAATTATTAAAACAATGTTTGCTTTTAATTTTATCTTTTAGATTTAAGTTACTATTTTTTTTTATTGCTTCAATTTATGTTAACCCTTAACATATTCCAAAAGCATTGCGATTCAAGTTGAATTCACTCAATTTGATCAATTGAATTCATTGTCTATGTATTTTAAATCTCAGCTACATTATATATAGTGTATAAGCCACCAATTAAAAGGCATTAAATTGTCATTTATCCAAAGGTGACTAAGCAAACAATTTACTTAATCATTTATAGAATTCGGTTGGCACGTTGACGAAGCAATTGATGGTAACCAAATTGGCACCTCATATTTGATCAATTTCTTTTGCTTTCAATTTCTATTCTAAATGGTTAATTAAAATTTAACACCCATTAATTTGAATTGCATTTGATTAAAGACACGCCAAACTTGCATGCATGGCCAAATAGAGCAAAAATTGATGGCCTATATACTTTTTTAAATCATTAACAACAAGTCACCTCATTTTAACGGATTAAATCAAATTCAATCACAAATGCTTTTATTTTGGCCAATTTCAAAATATGACAAAATCTTTATTAATCAAATGAATTAAATTCATTTGATAACAATGGCCAAGTGAATTTAATTTTAAATAATAAAAAAATTATTTAGTTTAAAAGATAGTTATATCTATCAATGTCTTATGAAGTGCTTTTACAAATTAATGGCACAGTATGAGGCGTACATTAGGTATATTAAAGTATCAAGTCTTATTTAGCACAATCTCGAATTTAATACTTAAATTCTAACTACTTCTCAAAAGACTCTAAAATAAATTAATGGTCGAATTCTTATTTCTTAAATGAAACAACTATTGTTTTATTTAAATGGTAGCTATATTCATCAATCCCATGTGTTACACCATTACAAATAAATGACATAATATGTGGCATGCATTTAGTGGATTAATGTGTCAAGTCGCACTTGGCACAATTTTGGATTTAACACTTAAACCTTAATTACTTCTCGAGAGATCATGATATAAATTCATATTTTTTTAGAACTTCTCAGATCTAACAATTCTATTTGATGCGCTACCCCAGTGCTCAACGAGTACACTTTATATAGTGAGACTTCTTAGATTTACACCCATTTTGTCTCACGGAACTTTTTCGTGAGTCCATAACCGATGTCCCCCACACACATATTATGGATAAACAAAGCGGCGTAAAATCATACAAGTTGAAGTTAAACCATATTCGTATAATTCATCCGTCATTTATATCATAGAAGAGCAAAGACATAGATCAATACTGTCAAGTCTTATAATGCTCAATCGTAAACATATCTCATAGATTCATATTCCATAAATAATATCCGTAAACACTTTTGCGATATATATCCGTAAACACTTTTGCGATATTATTTATCACTTGAAAAAAGTCTTTCCTGGGTTTATTTTCTTGTGGCCACAAGATTTCTTGGAATATGATCTTCGAGTATTAGGATATTCAACTCACCTATATGAGCCAATGGATCTCATATTTACACACATCGAACTCTATGACCATCGGACCATACCTAGCAACACCCAGCAGTCAGACCATAAAAGGTCACTGACATGTGTGAAATTTAAGTATGGTGGATAACTTACAAGCCTACCATGGTGCTTAAGTCAAAGGACTACAAATACTACTCAACTCGAGAAGACCCTCAATTTATGGTTTTATGGGATATCTATTGGAGGTCTTCTTTGAGTTAGTTTAGTATCTAGTCTTTACTGAATACCTATATATCTATACGAGCATTCACTAAGCTTATGGCCTGCTAAGTTTAACCATTTGGACCATCCAGATATAGACATACACTAATCTATATCTAATAAGGTTCCACCCGATAGACCTTGCATCGGTAAAAATAGATCAGGAACATATAATTCGAGAACATACTTACAAAATGACATTTCATAGCAACTATGTTATTGTTAGTATATTCCCAGGTCGTTGTCCTATATCAGATAAGGTTCTAACTCTTTAGATTTTGCTGACTTTTATAACCTGTTAACGCTTAGCAATGCTAACACTTAGCATTTATAACTTTCAATATTGCTAACTCTTAATCATGGTCTAAAATCTTTTAAACATGTTCTGAACTCATTCAAATCAATATAATGTCCAAAATGTTACAAGCATCTTATCATATATGTAAAATATTAACGATATTATTCAAAGTGTTTATTGAATAAATATTAAACAGTTAATATTTATACAATATTGAAATGACACATAAGCACTATCTCTAACACAAAGGACGTAAGAAGATTATCTTTGAACTAGGAAATTAGGTTTGGCTGCATATGAGAAATGACCACTTTCTTGAGCAAAGGCATTCAAAACTCTTTTCTAGGGGCGATGGACCTTTTCGAGTATTGGAACGCATCAATAACAATGCTTACAAAATTGAATTGCCTTGTGAGTATGGTGTTAGTGCTAACTTTAATGTTTTTAACTTATCTTCTTTCGATGTAGGTGATGATGCAAACGAAGATTTGAGGACAAATCTTCTTCAAGATGAGGAGAATGATGCAAGCGAAGTTGTATAGCCTATATGCATACAATAGAAAGAATTCATACGTAGGCTTGGAGGGACTCATGAGACATATGGGCTTAGAAAGGGCTCAAGTCCAGCAATTACATAATCCATTAAGTTTGCCAAATAGGTTAATCATAAGACTTAGAGTCAAGCATTCTAAATAAGCATTAAATGGGCTAATTTAACAAGTTTATGAGATGGCAAACACATGGAGGCCTAACATAAGCCCAAATTTCAAGTAAGTCCAAATCAGATTAAAGGGAACCTAATTACTTTGATTAAGGTTCTAGAAAAGTCAAATTGAAGATCTATATAACTTTTAGAAAATTCAAGATATTAATTTTGAATTTAAATTTGATATAGGTAGATTTTCTAGAGATTTAATTTTAAAAGACCAGTAATCACTTTTCCTTTAAATTCAAGACTTAGGAACATATTTGTTGAATTAGTAGAGATTGTGTTTGAATTTTGTAATTGCAATTGCTGTGTTAGTTGTAATTGTAGACTTTTGGGGATGTGAGTAGTTGTAAGTTTGTTGTGATATGTTAGATTTTTGTTGTGTTAGTTGTAATTGTGGACATTTGAGTGTGAGGGTAGTTGTAAGTTTAGACTTTGAGTGAGAGGGTAGTTGTAAGTTTAAAATTTATGTTTGAAAATTGTAATTTGACATCTCATATAGTCTCTATAAATACCATAAGGATTAAGAGTGAGGATATATAATTCAGAAAATAAAATTTGAGAGTTTTTATGTTCTTCTTTCATTCTTAAAAAGACTTGAACTTATTAAGATTATTCTTATAGCGTTCAAACAACCAAACTTATCACCTTGATTCTTGAGTGTCCTTGGGTTTCTTGGTGTGGCGTACCCTATTCAGCCGTAGTCTTGGTTCTTGGTTTGTTAACTCAAGGGTCAAGAGTCATCAAACTTGCGTCTTGAAGATTTCGGGTTTAATTTCATATTTTGTTGTTGGGTTTTGTCACATCGTTGGCAAAGTTCATATAAGTTGGTATTAGAGCCTTGGTTTCAAGGCAAGTTTAAATTATCCCTTTAATTATTTTATTGATCCATTAAATCTTGCATAAATTATTTTGGTTAAGAAAAAAACCCTAATCGTGCCCGCATTCTATCTTGAAAACTCTAACTTGTTATAAATTTGTATTTATTATTTCTAGTTTCGGATATTAAAAAAAATAAAAAGAAAAGGAAGAAACAAAAAAAAATTCAAAAAGAAAGGAAGCTAGAAAAGTGTTACAAATTCATCTTTATCGAAATTTTGAATCTTGATCCGCCTTTCAACAATTTGAAACCACTTTGCCATGTTGATTGCTTACATCAATTTCTTAAGGATTGCTACTTAAATTTTGTGACCTATCTCAGTTTTCTCATATTGAATTGCCACTTGAATCTTGGTTGTTGTTTTAGTCTAATTAAGGGTGAAATCAAGACACGTGAATGGAAAGAGACAAGAGTGGTGAGAACATAAAAGGGTAAAAGCCATTTGAGGGCTAAACATAAGAATAAGTGAATTTTCTTAAGTGAAACACGTAAGGGGGTGCTTGTGAGGCCGTTAATTGCGTTTTTGCAGATTCTAAATATGCTACACAATCAAGAAAAAATCTCAACCGAATAGGTATAACAGCCAACTAATCCTAACCTACAGCTGCAGGTGTTGTTGGGCGAAATGAGGTAGATGATAAGGACCGAATTGGAGCAAATTCATGAGAGGATGGACAGGTTAGAAAATAAGGGGCAACATCAAAACACTTCCATTGGCAACCACTTAGGCGAGTGCAACCAGGGGTACAATGGGAAAATGTTCAAGATGAAGAGGAGTTGGATGAACTAGACGAACCACCAATGAACCAGGGCAGATTTGGGTGTGGATATGGAGATAGAGATGCTAGGAAGGGAAAACGTAGGCAGGATGATGACTTGGGAAGCAATACGGTGAAGATTCAACCCTTCCAATGTAAAAAAGACCCCGATGAGTATCTGAAATAGGAAATGAAGATAGAGATGATCTTCGATTGTCATAATTACTCAAAGGGCAAAAAGGTAAAACTGGCTGCAATTGAATTCGCTGACTATGCTATTGTTTGGTAGGATTAATTATTGAAGGAAAGAAGGAAAAATCATGAACGACCTGTTGAGACATGGAACGAGATAAAGGCCAACATGAAAAGATGCTTCATTCCTAGCTACGACCATTAAGAGTTGTACAACAAGTTACAGCGTCTAACTCAAGGATCCAAGAGCGTTGATGAATACTACAAAGAGATAGAGGTTGTTATGATCTGAGCGAATGTAGAAAAGGACAAAGAAACTACTATGGATAGGTTTTTGCATTGCTTAAATCGAAAGATAGCAGACGTGGTAGAGATACAGCATTATGTGGACTTAACTGATATGGTGCACCAGGCCATCAAAGTTTAGCAGCAATTGAAGCAAATGAACATGGCTAGAAAGGGATCAAGCATGCCTACCATAAACTTATGTAGACCAACCCCTAAACGAGATGAATTTTCATCAATTAAGCCCAAGTCTGAGCCATCTAAGGATGCCAAACAAGTTGCAACGTTGAAACAAAGTAAGACTGAATCCACCACTTCTAGAAACTGTGACATTAAGTGCTTTAAATACTAAGGCATGTGACATATAGCTAGCCAATGTCTGAGCAACTAGGTGATGGCGATCAATACTCAGGGGGAGATTGAGTCGAAAGATGAGCAAAAACACAAAGTAGATAGAAGGCCACCTCTTGCAGACGACTATGAAGGGCAATATGCAGTGGAATGAAAGTCATTGGTAGCAAAACGAGCTCTTAGTGCACAAGTCAAGGAAAAAGAAAACAATCAACGGGAGAACTTGTTCCATACTCGATGTTTCATGAACAAAAAAGTTTACAATGTTATAATTGATAGTGGAAGTTTCACGAATGTTGCCAGCATCGAATTAGTAGAGAAATTAGCGTTACCTACCTTGAGACATCCAAGACTGTTCTGACTTTAATGGCTAAACAATTATGAAGAAGTCAAGGTAACAAAACAAGTGTTGGTGGCATTTTACATTACCAAGTACAAGAATGAGGTGCTTTATGATGGCTACCTATGCACACATGTCACATTCTATTAGGACGACTATAAAAGTTTGATTGGTAAGTCACAAATGACGGTTACACCAATAGGTACTTTTTTTTATCATTAAAAAGTAGTCTCTAACACTTGTACCATTGACTTTAAAACAAATTCTTGAAGACCAACTCAAGACGCAAAAAGTGAGTGAAAAGAGAAAGGAAAAAGAAAGAAATGCCAAAGCTGAAAGAAAAGAAAATGAGAGAAGAGAAAAAAAAAATAAAGGCAAAAGCATGAAAGAGGGCAAGAGAAAAAATGAGAGGGTTGCAGCCTTCGCGAGTGCAAGAGAGGAAAAATATAACTACATTACAAAAATAATGTGAGATCAAGAGAGCTTTATTTTCACAATAGCCCCTTATAGTACTTATGTACAAGGAGGCTCTTTTGTGTACTAACTATCTCTCCGAATCTTTGTCGAGCAGTAATATTTCTCTTTTGCAGGAATTCGATAATGTATTTCCCAACGAGGTGCCTCCAAACTTACCTCCAATTCGAGGAATTAAACATCAAATTGATTTCATATTCGGTGTAACAATTTCAAACTGACTCGCCTATAAAAGTAATCCTGAGGAGATGAAGGAACTTTAACAGCAGGTTAACGCACTAATGAAAAAGAGGTATGTTAGAGAGAGCATGAGTCTTTGTGTGATTTCAGTGCTATTAGTTCCTAAGAATGATAGGACATAGAGGATGTGTGTTGATTGTCGAGCCATAAACAATATTACAATAAAGTATTGTCATCCTATTCCTTGATTAGATGATATGTTAGATAAACTATATGGATCTAGTATGTTTTTTAAGATTGATCTCAAGAATGGATACCATCAGATTAGAATGAAAGAAAGTGATTAGTGAAAAACTGCATTTAAAACAAAATAAAGTTTGTATGAGTGGCTAGTTATGCCTTTTGGATTAACTAATGCACCTAGTACTTTCATGAGATTTATGAACCATGTTTTGTGTGCTTTCATTGGAAAATTTATGGTTGTCTACTTTGATGATATGCTGATCTATAGCACAAACCTGGACGATCACGTTGAACACTTAAAACTTATTTTAGAGGTTTTAAGGAAAGAAAGGTTGTTTGCTAACCTTAAGAAATGTACCTTTTGCACGGATAAATTTATGTTTCTTGGTTTTATTGTAAGTTCTAAAGGAATTGAGGTTGATGAGGAAAAGGTAAAGGCAATTCAAGATTGGCTAATGCTTCAGTGACTCAGGTAAGAAGCTTCTATGCTTGGCTAGTTTTTACTAATGCTTTGTTTGGGATTTTAGTAGTATAGCCACACCCCTAACCGAAGTCATCAAGGAGAATGTTTCATTTAAGTGGGGAGAGGAGCAAGAAAAAACATTCAAGCTCATCAAAAATAAATTGTCTAATGCACATTTACTTGTTTTACCCAACTTCACTAAAATATTCAAAATTAAGTGTGATACTTCAGGTATAGGTATCAGATGAGTATTAATGTAAGAGGGAAGACTGATTGCATACTTTAGTGAGAAATTGAATGGAGCAGTCCTAATATATTCTATTTACAACAAAGAATTGTATGTATTAGTTCAAATTCTAGAGACCTAGCAGCACTACCTATGGTCAAAAGAGTTTGTTATTTATACGGATCACGAATCTTTGAAGCATTTAAAGGGGTAGCATAAGTTGAGCAAATGCTATACCACTTGAATGGAGTTCATTGAAACATTCTCCTATGTGATCAAATATAAATAAGGTAAGGAAAATGTAGTTGTCGATGCACTATCACATAGGTATACTTTGCTTTCAACCCTTGATGCTCAATTGCTTGGATTTGATTACATTTAGAAATTATATGCAAAGGATTTTGATTTTGGTTACTTGTTTAAAATTTGCACTAAAAGGGCAAATGAGAAGTTCTATTTCCATGATAGTTTTCTGTTTTGAGAAAATAAATTGTGTTCCACATTCATCTTTGCCTGAATTACTTGTTCAGGAAACACATAGCGGTGATTTGATAGGTCATTTCGGGGTAGCAAAAACTTTAGGTGTATTGCATGAGCATTTCTTTTGGTCGCACATAAAATATAATTTAAAGAGGATTTGTGCGAGATGCATTACTTGTAGGCAATCTAAGTTGAGACATCAACCACATGGGTTCTACACACCCCTCTATATTCCTATTGCATCTTGGGTCAATGTCTCTATAAATTTTATTTTGGCCTTACGTAGGACTAAGATGGAAAAAGACTCAGTTTTTGTGGTTGTTGATAGGTTCTCTAAGATGACACATTTTATTGCATGCTATAAAATTGATGATGCGTCACATATAGCCAATTTATTTTTCAAGGAGATTGTTAGGTTGCATGGCATGCCCATAACTATTGTTTCTGATCGAGACGCATGGTTCTTGAGCTATTTCTAGAAGACTTTGTGGGAAAAGTTAGGAACTAAATTGTTGTTCTCTACTATATGTCACCCACAATCTGATGGTCAAACCAAAGTAGTAAATATGAGTTTATCTACTTTGTTGCGTGCTATCATATAAAAAAAATTAAAAATATGAGAAGATTGTTATAGAATTAAGTTTTCACCATTTGAGATTGTCTATAGGTTTAATCCATTGACTTCTTTAAATTTAACTCCTCTACCTTTAAGCGAACGTGTTAACTTAAAGGACAAGAAGAAAGATGATTTTATTAAGCAGATTTGTGAGAAAGCAAAGCAAAACATAGAACGGTGGATAAAGCAATATGCCAAACAAGCCAATAAGAAACGTAAAAAGATTATCTTTGAACCAAGAGATTGAGTTTGGCTGTATATGAGGAAGAATCACTTTTTCGAGCAAAGATGTTCTAAACTCCTTCCTATGGGTGATGGGTCATTTCGAGTATTGGAATGCATCAATGATAATGCTTACAAAATTGAATTACCTGGTGAGTATGGTGTTAGTGATAGCTTTATTGTTTATGACTTATCTCCTTTCAATGTAGGTGATGATGCAAACGAAGATTTGAGGATAAATATTCTTCAAGAGGGGGAGAATAATGTAAATAAAATTGCACAGCCTATACATATACAAGAAAAAGACTTACATATGAGCTTGGAGGGACTCATGAGACACATGGGCTTGGAGGAGCTCATGTCTAGCAATCACATGATCTATTAAGTTTGTCAAATAGGCTAATTACAAGACTTAGAGCTAAGCATTCTAATGAAGCATTAAATGGGCTAATTCAACAAGTTTGTGAGATGGCAAATATATGGTGGCCTAGCATAAGCCCAGATCCATTTCAAATAAGTCTAAATCAAATTCAAGGAAACCTAATCACTTTGATTAAGGTTTTGAAAGAGTCAAATTTAAGATCTACACAGCTATTGAAAAATTCAAGATATTAATTCGAATTTAAATTTGATATAGGTACAGTTTCTAGAGATTTGATTTTAGAAGACCAACAATCACTTTTCTTTCAAATTCAAGACTTAGAAACATGTTTGTTGAATTAGTAGAGATTATGTTTGAATTTTATAATTGCAATTGTTGTGCTAGTTGTAATTGTAGACTTTTGGGTATGTAGGTAGCTGTAAGTTTGTTGTGATATGTTTGAATTTTGTTGTGTTAGTTATAATTGTGAAATTTTGAGTGAAGGTAGCTATAAGTTTAGACTTTGAGTGAGAGGGTAGTTGTAAGTTTGAAAGTTATAAATTGACATCTTATATGGTTTTTATAAGTACTATGGCGATTGAAAGTGAGGATACAGAATTCAAAAAATGAAATTTAAGATTTTTTGTGTTCTTTTTTCATTTTTGAAATGACTTAAACTTATCAAGATTATTCTTGTGGCATTCAAACAACCAGACTTATCACCTTGATTCATAAGTGTCATTTGGTTTCTTGGTGTGGCGTCCTTTATCCAGCTGTAGTATTTGGTTCTTGGTTTGTTAACTCAAGGGTCAAGATTCATCAAACTTGCGTCTTGAAGATCTTGAGTTCGATTCCACATTTTGGTGTTGGGTTTTGTCACATCATTGGCGAGGTTCATATCACCATCATTATCCTCCATCTTCTTATTCTTCGGTGTTACAACAGATGAGACGGATTAACAATCTTTTTAGTTGAAACGATTAACTTTGAAAATAATGAGATTTGAACATTTTCTAAGTGCACCCAATAGTCAGGTATCATATTATTTATACAGCTCTCTGCAAACTCAAAATTAGCTTTCTTTTCATAAAAATTGAGTGCCAAATCATAGAATCTTTTGATAAATTCTATTAAGGGTTCTATATGAGTTTATTTGGTGTGGTATAGTTGTATGATTATCACATTCTCTTTGCTTTGAAAGTCTTAATAGATCTAGCTAGTAGAGATAGATACCATGTATACACACAGTTAATTAGGGATTTGAAATTCCCAAGTCACAGATCTTTGCTGTTGGCATGTGTACTAAGCAAATCAATGAATTTGCTTATATGTTTCGCAGGATTTCTATTTCTCCCATGAAACATGGCTTCTTGCAAGACTTGAACTAAACCCCTTAGATTTGTTTCGCCAGCCACTACTCACTTCCTTAAGTATCGACTCTTCGATTTTTAGTTGAGCAATTTAGGAAACCACTCAATATGAGGATTTATCTTGGTTCTTATTATTTGTATTCTTTGAATTCTCACATTTCATCTTTGAATTTGTCATTGCTAGATCTTAGCCTAATTGAACAATAAAGTCTACAAAATATTTGAGACGGTTCTAAGAGATCGTGATGTAGTATCATGAGAAAGTTGATTAAAAATCATCGGGATATAATTTTGGGATCAAGCCAAATGCGTAATGGGTGCGAAACACAAAGATTACTATTTATACAGTGGGTTTTTACGCGATAACTTATGGGTATTTCTTATATTAGCTTAATTAACTTCTTTAAGTAGAATTTGAACTTCTATAAGTAAAAATTCTTATTCTAACTAGGTTTAGGACTTTTAGAGTTAGTATTAATACTATATAAACCCTTGTAACCCCTTGTTAACATCAATCATCACAATAACTACAACATAAGCACAAGAGAGAAAATCTTTAGTTTACAAGAAAGATCAATTGTAAGGCTTTTGTGAGTGTAATTGAGAGTGTTCTTTGTGAAGTTGATTTCTTTCTTATAAAATGCATACTTTGTGAGTTCTTTGTGATTCCTTACTAAGGGAAGTGAGATCTTGATCTACCATGGATATAGGCAAGTTTTCAAACCATGTAAATTCTTGTGTTCTTTCTTTTACTTTCTTTATCTAGTTTATTCTTGATTACTTATTGCTGCATTATATTATTTAGTTTATTGTTTCTATTTTAACAAACGAGTATTAAAGCTTAGTTCTTAGTAGACATGGTCACTCCCAAGTATAAAGTAGAGAAATTTAACAGGTCGAATGATTTTAAAATATATAAGATAAATGTGACAACGTTACTGATGAGCTAATAGTTAAGCTCAATGCTAGAGGAGACTGCAGCTCCATTTAGTGGGGAAGAAAAGACACCAAAGTTATATAAGGCTGAAGTAGAAAGAAATGACATTTAGAAAATGGCTCACAGTATAATCGTTTTGTCATTGAGCGATGAAATATTGAGGGAAGTAGCAGATGAGAAGATGACAATTGGTATTTAGAAGAAGCTTAACTCTCTTTATACGTGGAAGTCGTTGGCCAATAGATTGCATACAAAGAAGAAGCTGTATCAGTAGTCTATGTCAGTGGGGACACCGATAAAAAATCACATAAATGCCTTCAACAAGATCATCATTGATCTTAAAGCTATTAACATAAAGATAGATTATGAAGACAAGGCAATCATCTTGCTGAGTTCACTTCCTAGAAGCTATGAACACTTTGTTAATATGCTTCTCTATGGTAGAAAGAGTTTAATGATGAGTAATGTGAAATCATCATTAAAATCAAAGTAATTAGGAAGACAGATATAGACTAATACAGAAGCCTTATTTGTAAGAGGAAGAACCTCAAATAGAGATGAAAATATTAAAGGTTCGAGATTAAAGTCCATAGGCACTCCTAGGAAGTGTTATTGCTGCAAGAAAGATGGATACTTCATAAAGGACTGTTCGAAGAAGAAAGCTAAATCTAAGAAGGCAGATGCTACACTTACTTATAATGATAGCTACGACAATGCAAATACTCTAGTCGTTACTGATGGTAACAGTTCTGAATAATGGGTTCTTGATTCTGATTGTACTTTTCACATGTGCTCACATAAGTCTTGGTTTGTTAGTTTCCAGCCCATTAGTGGTGGTAATGTATTAATAGGTAATGACGTAGCATGTTAGGTGATGAAATTGAGAGTATTAGACTTAAGTTGCATAATGGGTGAGTAGGAAAGTTGTTAGAAGTTAGGTATATTCGTGACCTTAAGAGAAACTTAATCTCACTAGATATGTTAGATTAAAATGAATGTTCCATCAAGATTAATGGAGGGGTTTTAAAAGTGTTGAAGAGTTTTATGATTATAATGAGATGTAAGAATCACAAATGAGTGTATATGCTAAAGGGAGAGGTAGTAAGTGGTTTTGTATCATTCTCTATGGCTAATGAGAATATGTAAACCAAGTTGTGGCATCTTAGATTAGCACATCTAGATGAGAGGAACCTGAATGAGTTAATTCGTCAAAAGGCATTTGGTGAGGATAAGTTCCAACCATTTGAGTTTTGTGAACATTGTATGCTAGGGAAAGCACATAGAGTTAGGTTTAATACAGGAGAGCACAAAACTAAAGGGACTCTTGACTACATACACTCAAATCTCTAAGCACCGACGTAGATAGTCTATGATGGGGCTAGATATTTCCTCACTTTTATAGATGACTATTTAAGGAAGTTGTGAGTTTATGTGTTGGAGAACAAAGACCAAGTATTTAATATGTTCAAGACTTAGAAAGCCCTTATTGAGAATTGGACTGGTAAAAGGGTTAAGAGACTAAGGACTAAGAATGTCTTTCAGTTTTACAATAAAGAGTTTGATGGGTTTTATACTAAGCATGGAATTACAAGGTATAGAACTGTGAGATCAATACCGTAGTAGAATGGTCTAACTGAGAGGATGAATAAAACTTTACTTGAAAGGGTTAGATGCATGCTCACCAATGTAAAACATTCCAAGGCATTTAGGGTAAAGTTGTGATGACAATAGCTTATTTGATCAATACAAGTACCTTCTTTATAATATAATTCAAAACTTAGAAAAGAAATGGTTAGACAGCTCTTCCAAGTATGACCACTTCAGAATATTTGGCTACCTAGCTTTCGTGTATGTGAAGCAAGAGAAATTAGAACCTAAAGCTATGAATGAGATATTCATAGGGTATTCCGAAGGTGTGAAAAAATACAAAGTATGGTGTAAAGAGTTGAAGCCATCAAAGAGTATCATAAGCCGTGATATAACGTTCAATGAGACAATAATGTTGAAAACTCCTCAAGAAGATGAGAAAGAAAAATATGTGCCCAAGGAAGATTCAGCATCCGAATTAATTGAAGTTGAAATGGAATTTAAGTATAAATCTGATATGCTCATTGATTAATACTTCAATAAGGCAACCCTTGATGTTGAGCTAAGAACATCGATGAGTTCCTTCAAGTCTACTTAAAGTAGGACTAGATCCTTTTAGATGGAAGTTAAAGAGTGCCAACTAGCCAAAGATAGGCTAAGGAGAATGATAAACCCGTCAATTAGGTATGCATAAGCAGATTTAGTTGCTCACGCTTTTAATTTTATTTATGCTCTTGAGTTTGATGAGCCTAAGATATATAATGAGGCTATGGAAAGTAAGAATAAAGATAGATGGCAACAGGCCATAAAAGAAGAGATTAGTTTTTTTAGGAAGAATTGTAGTAACCAGTATCCATAACCGGTAAGAATATGTATATTTATATATATAAATATACGTATTTTATTTGTATGTGGGTGATCCCTGATTTATATATTGTTATTAGTAGTGTTTTTATAGGTTAAGGATATACTATTAGTATTGGGTTTATTTGCAAGACTTTGGAATTATTTTAGGGACCAAATTGTTATACTTTGAAAGTTTTGGGGGCAAATTCGTAAATACCAAAAATTAGCCTCTTAGTATAAAAATACACTTTTAAACCCTAATTTACCATTTTTAGGTCGAGCTACCCATTTTAAGAGAGAGAAGAGAGAAATAGAGGAGAGAGAAAGAGGAGAAGAAGAAGAAAAAGAAGAAGAAATTGGAATTTTGAATTTCAAGAGGTATATCATACGTATTTCTCAATTTATTGGTATTAATTAAGTTAATTCCTTTAAGTTTTGATTTCTGAAAATATGTATAATTGAGGATTTGTTGTGTATTTCGGAAGATCATATGAGAATTGATGATGATCTATAAGATAGTTTGATAAATCATGATGAATTATGGAATTTCTGCTGGATAATCTCTTGATCTAGGAATTTTATAAATTGTTGTGATTCGATTCTGGTTTTGAATTTTGAGTATATGAAATTAGACATGTTAAGGATCATCTGAGACTTTGAATCGATTGAAAATTCTGGAAATTGAATTTATAGTGAATTTACCAAAATGACCCTGAAATTCTGGAAATTTCCTGTGTAAACAGTATAATACAGTGACGAACAATGTTTGTCCTACTGAATGATCTTCAAAAATTATGAATTTGTGGAATATGATAATTTTATATGTCTAATATGATATACTCGGAATTGAGAATTTAGATCAATGTGGTTGAAGTGTTATGAATTTCTAAAGTGTATCAGCTCATTGCAATATTTGATTAACGGATTTTTAAAGTTATAGAATAAAATAGTTTTAAAATACTTTTGGCAGTGATTTGGAAGTGAAATATTTATCATGGACTGAGATATGTGTTAAGAGTAATTATGTGGTAGTTTTATAATTTTTGAGTTAGTATATGATTTTATAAAATTGGGAGATTGAATACTGTTCAGTAAGTATCTTGATCCTGTCAGGTTTGTAGTTTGGATTCGATGATGTGTATGAAATGGATTGTGTAGGAATTTTGATATAATATTCATATATAGGAAGGATATATGAGTCAAGATTAATACATTCTAATTTTGGAGTAATTGGACATCATTTGATGTATTAGAAAATTTTGTTAAGTGTAAGTGGTCAGAATGACAAGTTTTGAGAAATCAAGTATTTAGACCAATTTGATGTGTTAAATGCATTGTGTATAATTTTGTAAGCTATTTAAGTATTTGTGTGAATTGTGAGGCTTATGAAAGGATTGATCTCCATTGATAGGTTAAGGAGATTTAAGCCTTGTAGCTGTAAGTGCTAAGAGGTAAGTATACTAGACTTTTTACTGAAATCACAATAAACATAGTAATTGTTTTGTATGATTTTGCAAATGGGGTTAAGAATATGTTTATGTTATGTCAAAGTATATTTTGATATGAAATGTGAATATATGTTTCTGAATGTGAGCATTGACATTGAGCATGGACATACATGTATTTTTGTAAGTGAGCTTTCAAAATAAGATGTGTTTAATAAAGAAAGCTTTTGAAGTGTAATATGTCCATGAGAAATATTTTGTATTTTGAGGGTACTTGAACTCACTGTTAACTTAGTAGGCATTTTATGTGATTTGTGGAGCCTTTATGTGTGGCCTTTCCTTTGGGATTGATTTATGTTATATGTTCCGTATGTAGGGAGGATCCTATTGGTACCTAAAGGAAGTGTGAGTCATCACATTCGTGTGGTGGCGTATTGGTACATGTGAGAGGACTCACCGATGATCAGGGTGAGGGTTTGGTTTTTATCTTCGGGCATAAGCGTTATATATGTGTGATTTAAAGACCTCACTTGTACTATTCCTCTCATACGGTATGTCACCTATGAGTGACATTTGGCTCATTATGTGATATGTGATATGTAAGTCCTACTAAGTAGTAGTCGAGTAATGGTATTCCTATTATGTGTTTTGAAAGAATGTGTAAGCGCTTACATGATATGTGATTTGATAAGATTATGATTTTGATTGATCACAGCATATCATACATATGCATTGTGTACATATATGTATTTGTATTTGATATATGAAAAACTAGTATGCTTACTGAGTTTTATACTCATTATAGTTTATGGTGATTTCAGGTAAATAAGGTACATGTGTGCTTAGCGGATTTGGCAAGGCTTCTGCTGTTCCTTGGGTTCCCTAAGTTGTTAGGTTGCTAAGTGTTTCATTTGGGGACACGTGGGATAAGATATTTGATTTGTCCCTAGTGAATAAATACTTATGTATTATTTTATTGTGTGTGGTTGGATTTAGTTTAAGTTTCACCAAGTGTAATAATGGATTGATTTTAAGTAAGAATTTGCAATGAATATATTCTGGGCTTCCGGTAATAAAGTTGCTACTGGTGACGTAGTAGAGTGTTAATCTCTGAGAAAACTCTGCGTATCTCCGGTTTACTAATTGTCCCAGTCATAATTCAATTACTATAATTCTTAAAGAAATTAAAATGAATGTTTAAGTATTATTGAATGAATGTAAGTGATGTCGTGTGTCAGATCTTTTGGGTCTGGGGCGTGACAAGAATAATTCCTAAGTGTTGATGGATAGATTATAAAAGAAATTAGTTAGGTGTAAATTAGTGTACAAGGTTAATGAGGGGATACTAGGGATAGAGCTTACAAGATTTAAGGCTAGACATATTGTATAAGGTTTTACTTAGAAAGAGAGGATAAGCTTTTATGAGATTTTATTTCCAGTCGTCAAGCACACATCCATTAGAATTCTATTAGCCATGTGTGTAAACCTTAAATCTAGAGTAGATAAATGTAAAGACAGCTTTTCTACATTGAGAGCTTGAAGAGAAGATTTACATGTCACAGTCGCAAGGGTTTGTAGAGTTCGGGAAAGAAGAGCATGCTTATTTACTGAAGAAGTTGTTGTATAGGTTGAAGTAATCACCTAGACAGTGGTATAAGAGATTCGATAAGTTTATGATGACTTGTAGGTTTAATAGAAGTAAGTATGATAGATACGTGTACTTTAAGAGTTTGAGTAGTGGGATGGTATATTTGTTTCTGTATGTGGATGACATATATATCGTATTTAGAACTATGGAAGAAATACAGAAATTGAAGAAGCAGTTGAATAACGAGTTTGAGATGAAGGATTTAGAAGCAGTAAAAAGGATATTGGGTATGGACACTGTAAGGGAAAGAAGAGACATGATCTTCTTATTACAGTAGCGATATATACTCAAGATCTTATAATATTTTGGTATATCTAATGCGAATGCTATCTTTACTCTTTTGATTATGCATTTCAAACTTTCAGCAGTACAATGCTAAAATTCAAATAGGAGAAACTGCAAATAAGTAAAGTACCGTATGCGAGCACTGTATAGAGTATTATGTATACAATAGTTTGCATAAGACCTGACATAGAACAGGCTATAAATGTGGTGCGTAGATATCTCAAGGGGAAGTCAGATCATGGTTTAATGTATAAAAGGGCTAAAAACGAGAGTGAAATGGTAAGAGAATACGTTAACTCAGATTATGCGGGTGATATAGATAAAAGAAGATCTTTAACAGATTACGTATTCATAGTTTTTTGATGTAGTATGTGTTAGAGATCAGTTCTATAGCATGTGGTAACATTATCTAGAACATAGGTAGAGTATATAGCTGTTAGTGAAGGTATTAAAAAGGCCATGTAGTTAAAAGGAATATACGTAAAGGTAATAACTACTGAAGATGTCAACACGGATGTGTATTGTGATAACTAGAGTGCCATACACCTAAATAAGCATTAAGTGTTCTACGAAAAGTCTAAACACATAGATGTACAGCTCTATTTCATTTGAGAGATTGTTCAAAGTGGTGAGATTAGTCTAACAAAGATTGTGTCGTCTAAAAATCTCGCTGACATATTGACTAATCCACTATCCTCGATTAAGTTCATCATATGCAAGAACTTAATTAGAGTCATTACTCTATGAGGATGACTAAAGATGCGGAAATGAAAGATCTTAAAAGTTTCGTGGATGATTTTGAATCGATGAGGGGATTTGTGAAGAAGTTGATTAAAAATAATTAGGATATGATTTTAGGCTCAAGCCAAGTATATAAAGGACGCAAAATGTGATGAGTACAGCTCATGCAATAACTTTATGGGTATTTCTTATTTTAGCTCACTTGACTTCTTTAAGTGAGATTCGGACTCCTATAAATAAGGACTGTTATTTCAACTCGGTTTCGGGTTTCTAGGATTAATATTAACACTATATAAACCCTTATAACTTCTTATAATTGACATCAATCATCATAATAACTACAACATAAACACAAAATAGAAAACTCATAATTTACAAGAGAGATAAATTGTAAGGCCTTTGCGAGTGTAATTAAGAGTGTTATTTGTAAAGCTTAAGTTCTTTCTTATAAAAGGCATACTTTGTGAATCATTAATAAGAGAAGTGAGATCTTGATTTGCCATGGACGTAGGCAAGTTACTGAACCATGTAAATTATTGTGTTCTTTCCTTTACTTCCTCTCTCTAGTTTATTCTTAATTACTTGTTGCTGCATTATATTACTTGGGTTTATTGCTTCCGTTTTAACAAGTATTATATCACTTATTGCGGTGATATTATGCTGACATGACAAGCTGTAAGAATGATACAGTTTGGGCCTGGTAATAAACCTTAGCCTCTTCACCCATATAAGTTCGAGTAAGGCTTACCAAGTCTCTGACGAGTTCTTGAAGTCTAAGAAATTTGATGTTGTAAATTTGCTCTGGCAATCTTGAGAGAAAGTGATTTTTTTTTTGATAAATTTAATCTTAACCTGTGAGAAGTGTGAGAATCGAGCTTACACAACAAATAATGGAGATATGCGTGTAAATGTATGATGTTAAGGGCACTTTGAGGTGTGTTTTATATCTTGTTTAAGGCATTTTCTTGTGGTGCAAGTTAGAGTTTTAAATTGTAAAAAACTCTAGCCTAGAAATTAAAGGGAACACGCATCTTAATCTTATTTACAAAATTTAGGTGGCGTTTTATGAGTATAATGAGTTCAAGAATAAAGTAAAGCTTTTGAAGCATGAATGTGAATTTAAGAAAGCATTAAAAAAAAAGAAGAAAAAGTATGCCGAGTGCATGAAGGTCAAGCTACAGTAAAGGCATGGTGAATAAGGTTGAATTATGACGATGATAAATGTGTTTTATGTGAGAAAGAAGGTTTTTATAGGCTAGAATTTTATGCTAGGTCAAAACTCCTTGTTTGATCTATAATTTTTTTTAAATATAGTTTATTTAATCGATTTAACTTCATTAAAAGAAAATTAAATAAATTTAACAAAGAAAAATAATAAATACATATTTTATTCTGAATAAAGATATTATTAACATACGCTAAAAGGCTTAAAATCATAAATACTCAATGTTTTAAAATAATTACAAATACCCAATTGTTAGTATGTTTTTGTTAAAATTAATACTTGATTGGTCAATTTTTAAAATTATTTTACCCTTCATTTAAACACATTCTTCAACTTTAATTTTTTTTTCACTTTTTTATTTTATTTCATATTTTTTAACACTTCATCTTTAATCTCTAAAAATCATTACAAAACAAATTAGCATAGATTATTCATAAAATTATATTCAAATTGAAGAGGAAAAGACATTGGCATCGTCTCAATATTTTAATCATCAATATCACCTTAAGTTTTCAAAAAACAAATCATAAACATCAAAATCAATTCACGAAATACAATTAAAGAAAAAAAAATTACATTTTAAGATAAAAAGAAAAAATTGTCAGCAACAAAGCAAGGCTGCACACAGTCTTGCGAGCGAGGCCGTTGCAATAATCATGCAAGGTCATGCATAGTCGTAGGAGGCCACTACAACAACTATGCTAATTTAAGCAAGGCCACATCAGCCACGTAAGGCCAAAGAAGTAGCCAACCAAGGTTGCGACAGCGACCAAGAGGGGCACGTAACTACAGCGAGAGGCAGGGCCGCCTCTCAACAGCAGTCACACAAGGTGTGTAGCTTTGTATAGTATTTGCGAGTGGATGCGCCGCTCTCAGTAGCAGTCGACAGATGAACAAGAAGAGAGAAGAGATGGGGCAAGAGAATGAGAAACAAAAATAGGAATTTTCAATTGAGGTTTTGTATTTTATTACTTTTGTAGTTATTTTTACTTTGTTTTCCTTAAATTAATTGTTGCATTTTCTTAATAAATCTATTGAGCGTTAAAAGTTAATAGATTTTGACTAATAGTTGAATATTTGAGCTTATTTCTAAAATCATTAGGTATTTCTGATTTTAAGCCTTATATTTAAAGTGTTGTTGATAATATTCCTTCTGAATAGATGATTATTAAGTAATTTTGTTATCAAATAAAATAATAAATTTATCAATTCTTATTTTGAAAGAACTCTAAGGGACAACAACTATCTTTAATGGACTTGTATTTTTTCATTGGCCTTATTTACATGAGTTTACTATTGTTTTAAACTAAATTTGTCTCTAAGTGAGTTTTAACTTAGGAATCTACATATTTTAAGACTTAATTCAATGTTATTTCTATTAAATCACGACTTACCGATTAAACTCAAAATTGTTTGAGCCTATACATTTTATCTTATTAAATATATATAGATTCATATGTGGATTTGAACTTGCGATTTTATGAAATTTTATATAACAAAAGTACAAAGAATTGTCATATTATGTATATAGATAATAACGAGTATATTATTTTAGTAACACTGAGCATTGATTTACAATAAAATTTTTATTTTTACTTAATAACTGGTAAATAATGATGATACGATGTTAGTGTCACACGAAGATAAAACCGAAAGGGAAATTCTTTTATTTGACCTCTTTTTGAGATAATTGTTTTTATCGCAGTTAAAATTTTTAAATTTTAGTAACAAAAAATGTAATAATTTATTCATTTTACCTTTATTTGTATAATTTATAAAATATATATTTTTTATTTATTATAAATAATTAATTTAATCAAAATTTATTTTTATAAAAAATCATTAAAATTAATTATTTACATAAAAACTTAAATTATAAAATAATTATAATTTTAAAAAAAATTACAGCCACTAGCGCTATAAATTAGTTAAAAAATAATTAATTAAAAATGAAATTTTAATTAAAAAAATAAAAAGAAATAAAATAATTAATAAAAAAATAAATGTGTGCTTCTTTATTTTTTAAGTTAAAAAATAATGAAAAACTTTATTAAAAAAATAATTAGTTAAATTCAAAATGTTAATTAAATGATAAATTAAAAAAAATTAAAATAAACGTTTTTTATTTTTTTTATAAATTATAATAATATTTAATATAATTTAAATTAATTAAATTTTCTTTTTTATTTTTGTTTTATAATTAATTAAGAAAATTGATTATAAAAATAAATAATTAAAAATAAATGTATTCTTTTTCAGTTCTAAATTATATAATAATATTTATGATAATTTAAAAAATAAAGAAAAAATTAATTTTAAAAAAATGCCATGTGGCGCGCTTCGGTGTGGCATTTTTTAAATCAATTTTTTCTTTATTCTTTTAAATTATTATTATATAATTTGTAACTTTAAAAAGTATAAATTTATTTTAATTAATTATTTTATTTTTAATTAAGTATTTTTATAATAAAGTTTCTTAATTAATTTATAACACAAAAAGAAAAAATTAATTAATTTAAATAATATTAAATATTATAATAATTTTTTAAAAAAGAAAAAATATTTATTTTAAAATTTTAAAATTAATATTTTGTTATTTATTGTTTAATTAATTTTTTAAATTTATCTTTTAAGTAATTATTTTCTTAATTAATATTTTTAATTATTTTACAACTTAAAAATAAAATAGCACACATTAACGGAGCAATGGTTGAATTTGGTCCAAGACTGACTGGTGGTGCTAACAGACCTGAAAAAGAAGTCACGGGAACAGAAACATGTTTTTCAAAACCCGGCAACATCCCGCCATACCTCCTGTTGCGGAGGTTAAAGCTGGATTCAGAGTGGAGATAATGGATTACAGCAAGGGCAGAATTACGTGAAACGACTCTGCAGATTATATTAAACATGCTGATCAATCCATTGTGAGTTATAACTCATTACGTCCATACTAGTTTTTAATTAACTTTTACTGCCTAGACATCTGCAGGGAGTTTAAAAGCAGCATTATATTGATAAGCAATAAAAAGAATTGTATGTTGCATTATATTTATAGAAAGCATCAAACTATTTAAGTGAACACAAAGACATACTTGATCGTCTACTCTCATGGATGTCCTCTGCTAGCTTTCATCTGAAGCATTCCATAATTGTGTTGGCTACATTTTCATTTTGTTGTTACTGGTTAATGCAACATAAATCAGAATTTTTTATCCACAATTCAGAACATTAGGATGCCGGCCTTAGTCATTAGCTATAAGAAAATGAGTTACCTTTATCCCGTAATGAACGATGGTGGAGGACCATTGGTAAATTTGTCACTCTTAGTTGTCAACTACTTTAGTATATGGGAGTCAATTTCTTTTATCTACAACAGACGCAATGTCACCTAATAAATCACCAACCAAAACTTTAACTTCTCTGCATCTTCACTGTCATGGCTCCTTGAGTGGTAGCAGCCTATAGATTTGAAGAAGATGCCATGAGAGAAAAAGCTACCTCTACATAACCGGTGGCATCCTGAAATTCCTCCAGTTGCAGAGGTTAAAGTTGGCGAGGTCTTTAGAAAAGACATCAACGATAATGACTCTGCAATTGATGTGAAAACAATAGACCTTTCCGTTGTAAGTATATCAACTGTTTTTTGTTACTAAATCCAATCTCTTAACTCTAATTTAGATATGTTTACTTAAATCTAAAGCAGCTCTTAAGTGTTAAGTTAGGCATCTGTCTCACCAGTCAACAGACCGCTCCCAAAGTAAAAAAAAAAACACCTTGCATTAAAACAAAATGTCTTTCTCTATGATCTAGTACAAGAAAGAAAAAAAAGAGATCCCTTAAAATCCCTTGGGCCTGATTAATTTCATTAAAATATGTTAGATATTTAAACTTAGCAAAATGATACTGTAAACAGTTCTCTTTTAGGCATTTGTTAATTATGGAATTTGTGATTCTTCACCCCAGGCGCATTATCTCAGCGGACCAATCAAATTTGTGGATGAAGACGGATTCTGGCCAAGCCAGGTGATCTTCTTGCAGTTGAAATATGCAACTTGGGTGCTCTGGCTGGAGATTAATGGAATTGTTTAGCAACATTTGACAGCGAAAATGGAGGTGGTTTTTTGACTGATCACTTTCCTAGCGCAACCAAAACTATTTGACATTTTGAAGGAATTTATGCCTACTATCGGCATATAATGGGTGAATTTTCTTCCTCTTATAATTCCCTAAATCAGTTAAGGTTTCCATCACTACCTCTAATGAAAATTAAAAGTTAATGTGATGTTTTTGTCCTAAAATAATTTTCATAAGCATATTCAGGGTGCCATTTCCAGGTTTTACTCACCCTGGAATAATTGGAAGTGCACTATCCATGAAACTGCTAAAGATATCACCAATACCACTGTGTGCATGGCTAGGCAGAATTGCCACCCCTAACCCAACTGTCTTCCTAAATGTAGAGATTGGTTATTCTAACATGTGATGGGCCTGTATAGATCCAAGAGGGCACATCTGAACGGGAAAAGATTGCTAAGAAGGCTGCAAGGACAATTCCAAGAAGAGAAATGGAGGAAATTGTGATGTCAAAAATCTCAGCAGAGATTCAAAACCATCCAGTATAGAGCAAATCTTAGTACTTGTGATATGCACTTTTCTCAAGGGGCAATTGAGATAAATGGCTTTCCAGAGCTCAAGTCCATTTCTCATCTCATACCCCGGCACACTATTTCTATCGTAGGAACTGTCTCACAAAAGTTCAATGACGCTACACACACCACTACATCAAGAAAATTGTGATAAGGCTTTTCTTTCTAGAGCTACTTACACAGAATCTCACAAGACAAACACCTTAACAGCTAAAATATCTATCTAATTTCCTCAACATTCTAGACATATCTTGTTCACCTAGATGATAGAGTAAAAACAGAAAAATGGATAAAAAAGCATCTCTAATAGGAAATTTACATCAGCCCCCCTGGGCTCTTGCATGTGTTTGCCTATCTTATCCTGCTCCAGCGCTCTGATTCATTTTAAACAACAGCAGGTATTTCCATACGGTTCATTTCTTATCCAAGTTAATGAGCACTCGAAATTATCAAGTGTGGGTGGAATGAAAGAGTACCTTATGCCAATGAGCTGACTGCTCTTCATGTGAATCCAGTCTTTCAGATAGGCTCAATCAAGCCGAGATTCTCAGAATGGTTGGTGTTTGAGGGGATAAGTGTTTGATGACAGCAGAAGATAGCACCACCTTGACGCAAGTGTTGCTTACAACATGCAGTCCTCAATGCCATTGACTACCTCTCAATGTTTGGATACTTCAAAGGAAAGGTTAGTTGCTCCCGCATTGTCACATATTAAGTTCCTATAGATACTCACACGAGCGCATGCAAAAAGAGGCACGGAAGTACTACGAAATAAGTGAGGATTCAGCCACATAACTGATACGACAGATATAATGGTAATTATCAGGTGTATCTTCTCTTATCATGCTGTCCATCTGAAGGAAGGATTTCTGCAATAGTTGACTCTCCCAATGCTGTTGCAACACTGGAAATCCCAACAACTGTATTTTATCAGGTTAGAAGTTCTCCGCTACACAAGTTCAATGTTTATAAATCACCTATAGATCTGCACCTTAAAATCATGAGATCACTCAAATTTACCACATTGCTAAACCCTAACCACATATTTACATACTTAGATTTTAATATACAAGAATAATGCTTCCACTAGAAATCTAGACTCTCTTCCTGTAAGAAGGAAGAAAATATCTCTCCGTATTGCTTCTATGAATTGGTACAAGACCTCAAATAGTAAAAGAGAATTGAGAAATTCAAAACAAATAAAGAACTACTTCTATCATGATGACAGAGCCGATCTTTAGGAAATAAATGGAAGTAAATAGCTATACCACTGATATACTAGTCAACTATATAGGACCTATTTACAGATAACATATTATATGTTTAATTAATCTTCATTAATTCCCAAACCTTCCAACACTTTCAAATCCATAAAAACTCACCAATGAATACAATAAATTTCATGAAAGAGAAAGAACCTATTGAACCCGTCTTTGCAATCAAGTGGTAACAAAATGGTAATCAACATTAACAACAGAATTCCTAATGCTTAAACAAAAAGAAGTAATCTATCAGTAGAGGATGATTTTTCAAATATTAATTCCACGGGATATTTTTGCATAAGCACACCATGCTACTGAAATTTTACAAATGATGGATACAGACATAAGATGCCGGAAAGCATTTTCAGTTTAATAACAAATTAAGAAATGAATAATTAAATGCAATAATGCTTTAAGTGATAACTGCAGTTGTGCAGGATATTAGTCCAAAAACCAAAGAGGTGGCAGTTGGACACAGGGTGGTGAGAAAACCAATGTCCTAAAATGCAGGTATGATTGAAATTTGCCCACTACAAAGAACCTTGGAGCAAGAACATAACCTAAAAGAGAAACAAAAATGTGGCTAAAAACTGCCAGTTTCTAGTTCAAAGCAAAACCATGTTCTTAGGAAAAATGAAAGTGTTACAAGATATTTAACTATATTGTTGTCAAGATTTCTAGCTAAATTATTGTAACACATGATTCAGATCATTTCTCTTGCATTGACAATGTTGTAGCTCATAGCTGAACAGCCATCAAAAGCCAGCCTAGCCACTATTCAGCCTCAGATTACTAGAAATTTAATTGATAGTTCCTTGAATTCTTTGCAGTGCTCGGCGAAAACTTCTTTGCACAACAAGACTCTAAAGTAAGTAGCATAGTTAAAGCTGAAAATTTACTCATGATAGTCTAGTACCCCTCTGCAATGTAAGCAGTGTAGGTGGAAAAGTTAACCAGTTATTCTAATATACAAGCTATTAACTCTTTCTGGTCGCCACTTTCATGCAACCTGCAAGTCAATTAATAAGACAGTATATTTAGCATCTTTTAAGGATATTATATAGTTATGAAAGCAAAAACCAACTTCACAATAGAAGTGGAAGAACCAGGCATACATGCTTATATAAAATTAGAAATTACCCACTAAATATTATTTCAAATGACATTAACTTAATTGGAATCTATGCTAATTAAATTGTACAATACGTATCCAGGTCATCATCTTACTACAGTATTCTGTTTACTTGCCTTGAATGAAACAATTTTCATGTGAGGCTGATTGTAAAGAAAGGACTCTAAACTGTATTCCTAGGATGAATGCCAAATTTACTCGTGAAATACAATTTTAATTGGCATGAAAAAAATCAAAGGCTGATAATGACCGCCACAACTCCAGTGCCATCAATAAATTTTCACCATAATGAAATATAGGAGATGCCCAGCAGAACAAAAAGCCCATTGTTGTAGGAAGCGATTACTATAACGACGAATATCAACTACTTTATAAAAAAGTCATTTGGTTCATATAAACCAACTGAAAAGTACAAGTAATTATGATTTACTCCAAAATTTTCAGAACTGTGACCCTTCAGAATGGGTAAAACAAAGAAGATGTCATGGATAATGTCACAATTGTCCCAAGTTACCTCAAATCTTCTACACTACCATTTTCAGATTGCAACAATAAAATATTTAGCAAGCAGGTTACTGTATCATATTTAGCAGTTAATAATATATTGAGAGTGTCCGATCTTGTTGAAGAGTAGGGCATTGTCGGACGCCAACTGTCAAAAGCCAAAGGTCTAACTCCACACTCAGAACCTGAACAAAGAAGCACATGATTAATAATCAAAAGAACGGAAGACAGAAAGAGCAGATTCAATTTTAAGGAATAAAAGAACAGGCATGTATGCTTTGACTCATCAAAACCCCATTTCCCACAAGGGAAAAAAAGAAAGGATCATGCTTGGAGTTATTGTAAAAGATATGATTGAAATGGAAAGGGTATGTTCTCAGAAGCATTTTAAAAAAGGGAAATATATTGCATCATATGCAATTGTAAAACTGCATGAAGAAAATTTCAATAGAAATTCACAGAAGGATATGTACTTATCCCAATATAAGCTCATTGCTATGTTATCTAAAATATTAGCCCAGAAATGAATATAAAGTTGAAGGACTGCAAAGAAGCCTAATCCTAATCTGCTCTTGCAGTTTGGTGCTATTCTACAGCCCACCCTAGTATAAACAAGAAAGGTTAAATAACAATTCGAAGAGAACAATGGACTTTAGAGGTGTTAAATCATGCACTGCCTTGGGAGCTTGATAGCAGCGGGACAGTTCACGTCACTGAAGCATGTATCATCATCAAACAGAAATTAAATGTCATGATCCGTATATGCCCAAATAAAACAATTGTGACAAGATCCTATAAAGGAATGGCACCTATGAGCCATGAAGCATGCATCAAGAAAAGATATGCCACGAGATCAGGAGTTCAGACTAAAAGGTTGTGGGGTCCAGCAGTAGTTCTCAGTTTAGGACTCAGTGATCATAGACTCAGTACAGTGGAGGGATTGGAAAATGTTATCATGAGTTTACATCAAATATATAATTAATATGCATACATAAGCCATCAAAGACAATTATTTCAGAATTTTAACAAAAGAATAATGATAATCCATCTATGAGTTGAAACTCGCAAGTGCTCCGCACAAATTAATAAAGAATTTTTCTTTTAAAAAAAAAAAAAAGATAAACTTGAGGTAGTTTAACCATACTGTCCACACCTGCTTTCCGGATTTTTTTCTAATCAATTCCCGCATTTTCTCCACAGCATATATAGTGCAAGCTCGTAATTCCACTTCCTCCTCAGTGCCTGAACCTATTTCACTATTATTCTCAATTACACTGGCAAGTTTTGAACTATATTTTAGCACACCAAGCTGCTGAAGCACTGCTGGCACGATATAGTCCGCAAACATAGTAATTGAGCCAATGTCATGAAATTCTCCATATCCTTGCCCTTTGAATGCACCCCATAAATCTGCAGCAAAAATCTGTGCCCTTTTGTACAAGAATACTTGGTGACCTTTGTAAAGCGAGTGATCTCGAAAACCTACAACATTTTTATTCTGTTAGAGATCAACATTCAAACAACCTCAAAAAGCAGCCCATTGTGACTCAAAAACAACCTCATCAGAATACATCAAACATGATACATTAAGATTATGTGAGAGGAATTTGAATATAAGTAATAAGAATACCAGGAAAGTGACGAGTGACAAGAGCAATAAGTTTCACAGCTGATTTTCCACAGGATTCCACAAGGTTGGACGCTTTACCTCCAAAGTTCCTTTCTAGTTCAAACCCAACCTACATGATAAAATTCAATGATATCAAACATATAAAATGACCATTCATCTAGAGAATAGCTTGGGCCAACACTAACTTCTACTATAGCAAGGTAAGTTCTACCTCATGTAATAAATGAGCCCGTTCATCCTCCAAAGGAAGTGGCCTAGGCCATTTCAGCAATTCCTGTAACTCAGGACCTGCAAGAAAAGTTTGTCCTCATCTTTCTATCCAATGGAATAGAACATAATCAATGAGAGTGCAGGATTCCATGGGCAAACTTTTATTTGCTGAGAAAAAAATAGGGTGCATCTAGGAGCATATGCTTTGATAAGACACATTGAAAAAAAAAAAGAAAGAAGGAAAGAGTTATGGCCAAATGAGCAATAAAACAAAATAACTCGAAACAGTTCTAAACATGGTAGTGAAAAAATTAATCTCATTATGAACAGATGAAATTGAAATATAAAACATTTACTTCTTAGTATTCTACTTGTGGCTGTGATGAATATGTAAGTTCATGCAGCAATTGAATACCATCCCTCCATACTTTTTAAAATGTAAAAACCACATTTACAGTACATGTAAGCGCCAATATTCTTCCAATGTGGCAACAGCTTTGACTCCACTAACGTGAAGTGTGCTCATAACTAGACAATTAGAAACTATAGTTTTCTTCATAATTGGCTCTGCTGTCCTGGGCTATGCAAGCCTCAGATTAAGCAAAGCATTCATTTTGATAGCCCAACTTAATGCAGCAAAACCAATATTATTTACAGCCCGAAAAAAATTTTCCTCCTCTTTTACATGGTATATCTAGTTAACTGGGGAAAGAATATACAAAGCACATTACTTTGAATGCGGCTGTGTGTGTATGCAAGCAAACAATTCTATACGCACACAAAAGGATAACAAGTTCAAGAAGAAGAAGAAATACCAGTGTACTTTTGCAGACGATCAGCATCAAATGCAGATTTGTCATTCTGCAGAGCAGCCTTTAGACCCGACGCTAAATGATCATAACTTAAATCCTTATCTTTAAGCATTAATAAGATCAAGGGAAAAAAATGTTAATTAGCAAATAACAAGAATTTGCATGACCAATGGCAAGCACTATGTAAAACATATTTGGGCTTTCCATTTAAAGATTCGGATGAGTTTATTACAGCAAGCAAATTGAAATATTTGTGCAACATTATGAGTTGCACATGGCATAAATACAAGTATATGCAAAATAAATACATGTGTAAGATATAACGTTACCAAACTAACTGAGTTATTTGCTTCCTATTACTACACCAGATATGACCAATTAACAAGACGATTAGCAGATCCCTCTTTCTACACTATAATTGCATAACTAAAGCACCTATAACGTTAAACAGCCACATTATCCCATTAACTACACAGCTTTTCAAACAATAAGAAACTAACCAAGAGTAAAAGAGGTGGAAAGTGGGTGAAAAAGAGTTAAGACTTCTGGTTGCTGGCCTGTTATTTATAATCCAAAACAATTCTTTGTTTCCGAAATTAAGGGATACAAAATGTCTAATAAAAAAAAATCCATTCAATTTAGTATTTTTGAGGTGACATATTCCATTACAATAGTAAAAAATAAATGAAATAAAAAGAAATAACAAAACAATAAGGAATCTGAAAGCCAACAATTATGGTACAGCAAATTATGTCCAAAAGATCAGAATAATAGCACATTTCTCTTCCGACTAATCAATTCATCTAATGCCCTCCAATTACTTCAGTGGCAGGCAGGCCATAAAATCTGGTATAATTTTACACCATTCTCTAAAAACTTAAAGCTCCTACATTATAGCTTGAGCTTCATTTAAAAAAGGAATTACAGAACATTCTAGATTAATCAACGATTAATTTGATTAAAAACCCAAAAAAATAAATATAAAAATGCACGAAGAACCATAAAAACAACAAATTCTCAATAAAGTCCTTAGTAGAAAATAAGGAAATGCCAAACTAATAAGCAACAAATAAAAATAAAAACGAAAAACGAGTAGATAAAAGGGAAACTTAACCTGGCCAAAAGCAAAAATTCAAAGCATCGAGAACAAAGAGATACTGAACGGTTAGGGAGTCATTGTCAAAGTAGTGAATCCCTTCGTAATCCCATTTCACTTTCGGAATCGAGTCTCTCATATCCTCCGCGACTTTCTCAATCCCTGCACTCAAGCAAATATTCACCAACACATTACAAAAGCTTGCATGCATTCCTTAATAAAATAAAAAAAAAATAATAATAATAAAAGAGAAGCAAAAAAAAAAAAAAAAGAAGTCAAAGAATGGACCTGAGGAGTCAACGGTTACGTGAGAGGAGTGAGTAGCAACCCAAGCAGAGCTTTCCCTCACTTCGTCCATGGCTGTGCTTTGTCTGAGAGTCTACGAGTCTCTGTTTGCTTTAAACAGGGAAATTTTCGAAAATGGCCATTATTTTAATTTCCTTTTTGACACGTCAATAAATTTTTAATTTTTAGAATACGATTATTAATATCTTTAAAGAACAACTTAATTATAATAATATCTATAAATTTAAAAAATTAATATTTTTAATAAAATATACACAAATATTCAATTAATAGAAATCTACCAATAAACTTAACATATTTAAGGTAATCATGTCTTTTTATATTTTAAACATTTAAATTTAAATAAAATAATAATAAAAATAAAAAACAATACAGCAGGTTATATTGACAGCTAAATGGTCGCCTGATCCAAATTATTTATTTATTTGCTTTAACAAATTTTAAAAATTTAAAAATTTAATTTTTTTAATTTAATTTTTATTATATTTAAAAGTAAACATTAAAATTTGTAAAAAATTTTATCATGTTATCTTCGTTAAACGTGTAATAAGCAAAATGATCATTTAATATTAAGTGATAAAAAATCAGTTTAATTTAATGAAATATTTTTAAATATTAGATATTTGTGTATATTTTAATAAAATATTAAGTATTAACATTGATGTCTTAAATTTATATATATTGTTATAATTGAGTTATATTTTAAGAATATTAATAATAATATCTCGAGACTAAATGAGTAATTCAAAAAAAAAAAAATTCAAGAATTATATTATCAATTTTCCTAATATTAATGGATTTTATTATCTACTATATGTAAATGTAAATGACATTTTCGTACATCACATTGTAAAAGTAAAATGCATGCGGGCTTAGCAAGTAACATGATTCCATGACATCCACTTCTTCAAAACAACTTTCTCCCTCTTCTTTTTTCTTTTTCAATAATCTTCTTCCTTCTTTATTTAAGTGTCCACCTAGCCAACATAAAAACAATAAAATATTCTTTGCCCCCGTCTCCATAAGATCTTAAAATTCCCAAAGTGATCACCAAGTTATTGCAAAAGATTTTAAGATTTAAACATTTTCAAAGTAATCACCAAACTATTATTATATTCCTTAACTGTTGCAAAAGATTTTAAGAATTTAAAATTCTCATAACAATCCCTAAGCTATTATATTCTTTTATTGCAATAGATTTTACCTTTTATTTATTTATTATTATTATTATTATTATTAGTTAAAGAGGAGACTGAAGATTTAGTGGCTAAACCAAGCTTTTAATATTTGGAAGAAGGGTACCTTTTCTTCTTCTTCTTCTATGAAAAACTACATTCGAAAATCCTAATACCTCTTATTTTCTCTTTGAAAAAAAGAGGCGCCGCACAAGCATACAACCTCACCGGAGAGGGGCCTCACCGCCCTTCTTCGGTGGAACCTTTCCCTCTCTCCCCCCTCATCCCGATCTATTTCTCTGTTCTAGTTCCCTTTCTTCGGTTTTTTTTTTTTTTACCTGTGCCCTTCTGTTTGCCTACAGCGGCTTTTTCCTGATTTTGTCTCCAGTTTTTGTTGCTTCGCCGGTGGTCAGGCCATGCTCCCAGGTCATTTTCCATCGTGTTGCTAGGGGCCGCGGTGCTCCTCAACCATGAACAACGGCGTAGGTTGCAAAGTTTTGTTTTTCGAGTTTTGTTTGCTTCGCCGGCTTTTTGGCCATGGTCCTAGGTCAGCTTCCATCGGGTAGCTCGGGGCTGCGGTGCTCTTCGACCTTGACCTGCGGCGGAGGCTGGATAGTACATCTGTTGGGCGTGTGAAGGTGTGTTCAGTGGCCAACAGAGGATGAGACAAAATGCTTCACCGTCGTGTCGTCAACCTTCACGGCGCACCAGCCACGACCGACCCATAACAACTGAATGACTTTAGCTGCTGGCATTTCAATGACGTGACCACTGCTCCCTGTGCCGGACACCATCGCATCTCCTAGCTTCCTGCAGGCCTCACCGCGCCTACGGTCATCCGACCACATCTGCACTTGCCAGCTCTGACGGCGGTTTTCTTTGAGTCCGGCCACCCATTTTGCCGACTTGCTGCCCTTCAGCGTATGGTCCCATACTGCCTCTACCTCTAGTGAAGTTCTGGCGACAGTATCTGTGCTCTGTCCTGCACCGTATTCCAGCCCCTATTTGAAGCTGTAACCTTGCCGGTGCACTACATTTGTCATTGATCTATTTTGGAGATGAAATATTATTTTTTGTATTGGTTATAGAATAAGATTTGGGTTATTTTAGAATAATTTTGTTTAAATAGAGTGGGTCTTGTAATAATTTATTTTTTGTTGGAATTTATATTTCTCTCATTCGTTGAGGTCTTTGTATTGTCCTCATTCGTTGAGGTCTTTGTATTTTTCCTTATTAGTTGAGGTTTTTGTATTCTTTTCTTCGAAAAGGTCTCTATTTTTCTTTTTTCGAAAAGGTCTTTATTTCACTCTTTTTATCAAAAGGGTTCGTATTTCTTTTCAAGGATATCCTTACTCATTGTGGGTATGACTAGTACTCTTCTTTGGAAGAGCTTGGTTCAGAAAGATGTCTATAAGCAATCCTTCTTCTATATCTTGGTAATCCTTTGATTAATGTATCAAAAGTTGTTGATGTATTGTCTTTGAAATTATTCAATGATAAAGATCATTATTCTTCAAAAAAAAAATTTGGAAGAAGGGATATAAGTGGGGGTGAAGGATCACAGAACAAGAGACCTTCTAGGAGAAATACAATTCGTAAGTAAAGGGGTGATGGAAGAAGACCCCCTCTATGTTGATCCTAGATCTGTAATAAAAGCCCTTTCAGATATTCTGAAGAGCATCGGGATTACTAATAAGACGGAATGGGCAAGTATTTTGCTATGGAAGATGAAGCAAAGAGGGTATATATCTCACAGTCAAATTGAGTTTTTCTGCTCCGGGATCCAGGCAGAAAAGAACTTCAGTTCAGGGAAAGATCTTTTGGAAACCTCAGCAAAGCTGCAACATGAAGTCTCGAGAATGATCTCTGCAAATACGGAGCAATCTGACATCAATAAGGAATTTGCGTTTGAGATCAAAAGGATGAGAGAGATTTATGAGTCAGAGATGGAGAAGATAAAGAAGGGAATTAAAGATGTCATTGAGGATTCAGTGAAACCGAAATCAACATCCACGAAGGGGGGGTCCCTCTTCTGATGATAAAAGCGTTTTGCATTCTGAACAGTCAGGGAGATCTGATCTCGATGAAGTCCCAATCGAAAAACGGATATCAAGCATCCTCAAAATTTCCTCTATGTCAGGAAATCAGTACCAGAGGACATCCTGAAACAGGCATACCACGGAACTCTCAGCACCGCTGATCTGAAAAAATATGATGACATAATGAGAAAATATGCTACTAGTGAAGACAAAAGGTTGAAGTATGAAAAGGCAAGAGAAAGAAGACCATTCTGGTGAAGGTGAAGATTGCACATCATCCAGCTTTTGGTAATAAACCTCGTTGATTTCTGTTATTATCAAATTGTGTTGTTGTGTGATTTAAAATAAATAATAAAAAAAGGTGCTACTAAGAAAAATAGTTTTATTTAAAAAAATTATTAATTGCAACGACTTTATTATGAAAAAAAGAGCACAAATCAATAATTTGGAAAAGACTCCTTATCACCAATATAGCTATAGGTGCATAATAGAGAAAATCTGTTATTATTATTATTATTATTATCTTTTTTAAAAGAAGAATGTCATATTGCATTAATAATGATAATCAGTAAAAATATAATAACTCAATAAATGGGGCATGGAAGCCATACCATACGGACATTATTACAAACTCCATATTTAGTTTAAAAAATGAGTCACTTTATTTTCACAACGTCTAACATAAAGAGTAAGTAACATTCTTTAGCTGATGAAACACCAAGTAAAAATATCGCCCTCGACTCTTAAAAACGACTGCTTATTCAAAGCACAAATAACATTGAAACAATCAAGCTCAACAACGTTCATAGAGCAATTATTTGCTAAAACTGATGACACACTGTAAAATAAAGCCAAACATTCGGCAGTTAAAGGGAGAAAATGATCTACAAAAGGTCTTAGCAAAAGCAAAGCATACCACACTTGAATCATCCCGGATCACAATACTCAAACCAGTTGTTAATCTGTCAGAATCAAGGGCAGCATCAAAGTTGGCCTTGAAAAGCGCAAAAACAGGAGGAGCCCAACGCCGTAAACCCCCAAGAAAAAGCGGCCACCAGACCTTAGATTGCAGCGCATGAAACTTACTAGCCTCTCCGAATTATCATGCTTCTCTCACAATTTTGATCTCAAAAATGGTCTTAGCAAACTGGAACTCGTGCAGTAAAAGCTATGCTGAAACAATGATATGTCTTGGCTCAAGAGTTACATTCTGAAACCGATGCATGTTACAGCCATACTAGCAATTCCATAATAAAATACAAAGGCATCATCAATAGAGGCTTTTCTAACAATAACAAAGAGCAAGTCATTGAAACTATCCCCCTCAAAGTGCATCAACTTCCATGCAAATGAACTTAAACCCAAACCACAGCGGACTAAAAGCATGTAAATATAGCATGCAACACCGTTTCTTCCCTCTCCAAACATCGTCGACAAATCCTAGAAACATCCAAACCCCGAGACAAATTTAAATTTGTAGGGAGTAAGTTCAAGCAAGCCTGCCATATAAAAATCTTAATCTAAGGTTGGATATTCTGTGACGACCAGCTCCGAATTATCTCGGAATTCTAAATAAGTCCTAAATTATTTCTCTCTAAAAATAATCTAGTCATTGAAACTAAGAGTGTTTTTTTTTTTACAATCTAGTACAACTTTCTTACCAATCTTACTTTATCCACTTGTAATGTTTAGCTTATCACACATTAATAAATAATCATCCAAAGTCTCTAACCTATTATCCTTTATCAATGTTAAAATAAAACTTATCTTCCACAAATTAAACACTATAATATCAATACCTCAAATTATACATCTAATGTCGAATACTCAAGGCTAAACAATTATCAATCAATAAACTTTATTACAATAACAAAATAAACCAACTCAAAAATAAAAACTTCCCATATTAACATTTGGCTTAACTTTTAGATTTAAACTCCATTAAACTAATTAGTTTCTTAGAATCTCTTAATGAGAGAAAAATATAATATAAATTCTATGAGTCGATGTAATTTAAAATTGGAATAGTCTTTAAAGCATATGATAAATATATAAATATACAACTTTCATAATTAGCATTTCTCTTACTATTCATTATATAAAGAAAAGCAAGTGCATAAGCATATCTTTAATTAAACAATATAAAGTCTCCATGTAAAATTGCTTACCATAAAAATGCATTTCTTAATCTCATGCATAAATAATAGCTACATCATGAATAATATAAATTATCATAAAATCATGTACTTACATGCAAGTATCTGAAATCTATCATCATATCACTTCTCAATTGTTCATGATTAAACATAAAAGGTATTTGAAATATCACATATTATATTTATACTGAAAACTATACTAAACTAGTACCTATGGGGAACTCTCGTCACACCCGAAATATTCATCGAGCAGAGGTTAGATATACACATCTCTATCTCATCTTATATATTCTTGTCTTATGCATGCATATAGCAAATTAGCTCCCAAAGAATAAAGTGTTCATACGCACGGTCCAAAGCCTCTATGTGTGCACAGGCAAGTTCCAAAGACTTGAATCTCATATCTCAATCTAAAAGGGAAAGATACAAGCTACTGGTTTCAAAATCATTTTCTTTATACAATATATGAACTTTTAACATATCATTATATCATATCTCATTCTATTTAATATCATACCATTACAAATCATTGCTATTAATATAAAATAAATACAATCATAAGATAAATATTTTAAGAGCCAAATCCATAATATAGATGCTTTCTTTATATATAAAATTAATCATTTCATGAAGTATAACGTAATTCAAGAGAAGTGACCATTAAAAAAAAATATAGACTATTAACCATAGAAACCATGCTCATTATGTTTAAAAGTATATTTTTCTAAAATTATGAAGTAGAAATCATAAATATATTTTACGTATCCACTTACAAAACTCCATATGCATTGTCTAGTTTAACTCGAAGCGTCTCTTCCATAATATTGGTTCTTACTTTTAAGCTCAAGGCATATTTTGCATTCCTTGACTCAAATCATAAATCCTATTTCAATGGGGTCCTAAAATGATGATAATTGCAATTTAAACTCATAAAGTAATATAATATGAATTTGGTCATAATTTGTAATTTAAGGTTTCTTAAAATTTTTCAATTTCGACCACAAATATTACAACCGATGTTTCTTATGCATTAATTATGTGCATTTTCGATGGAATCAAAATATATTACTCTTGAGACATAAATCATTATCAAATTAAGTAAATTAGATTTCATCCCCTTTAAATTCAAGTTATAATCATTCTTAAATCCAATCTTTAACTTGACCAAATCGAAACTTTCACTAGACAACCCCTTTAGCATCCGAATTTTATAAATTCACATACTTACTCAAAAATTATGATACTATCTTAAACTTACTCATGACATATATATTAGTTCATAATAAATTGTTCCACGCATGGTTCTTTGAAAAAAAAGTATTTGAAAGTGAATTTATTTCAAATATTTTAGAATCTATCTGCAAATTCCTAAACTGTGGTGACCTTACTTTAAAACATCATTACAATTTGAAAATAGTGACTTAAATTACGAGATTTGGATATGTCATACTAGACATCTATAAATATATTTTCAGAAAATGATAATTTTATAAAATTATTTAGTAGATCAAAATCAATTCTTCATTTGGTCTTATTGCAAAAATATGGGATTGTCATAATTTTGTAGTCATTTTTGAAAAATTACTAAAAATTGAATTTATGGATTATGTAACCATTTTAAAGTTTTACATGACCATAAAATGTCTAATTTATTATTTTACAATATCAAAATTGGAATCAAACAATAATATTTTACAAAAGTTTTAGAACAAGATATGGTCATGAGGAAATCCAGCAATTCTTTTATGATTCATTCACTAATTCATTTAATCATCACCAATTCTATAATATCATCATAAAATCTTGAATTTAATAAATTTCTAGAAATTAAAAACCTAACAAAAAAATCGTACTTATTATTAAATCTACTATATCCCCAAATTTAATATTTTTCATAAAAGTTTATTTTACCAAAATACAACCACCCTTAAGCATTAAAATTATCCCAAATACCTTGTAAAAGAAATCTCCAAAAGAATATCAAATACTTATAAATTTCATAAATATTTTATGAATTAACCATCAACCATGCATAATCACGTAAAATATTTACAAAGAAAATAGAGTTTATAAAATAAAAGTACTCACTATTAATAGTTTCTCAATTTCGGCATCTCATTCGTCTATTTCTTTTCTTCTTCTTCTTTTCTTATCGGTTTCTCTTTCTTATCTTCTTCTTTCTCTTGTTTCTAAATGGAACCACAACAAGCAAGCTTCAAAATAACTTAAAGGCTGCTGGATGCCAAAATTCGACACCTACTCTCACATTCTTTTTTTACATTTATGTCCCCACCATCATTTTCTTTAAGTTTAAAACCCTTAATAAACAAATCAACCATAATTTCAATCACCTTCATCCTAATACCTTAAATGTACCCATAAAACATTTTATATACAATCATTCCATTAGCCTAATATATTTAATAATATATATGTAATAATAATATTGGTCACATATTCTAATAATAATAAAATTATTGAGAATTGTGCTTACGTGCCACTCTAATTATTATATAATATTTATACAATGAACACTTTTATTTAATCGTTAATTATTAATTATATGGTAATAAGATTATAACTTTTCACACTTGTAGATCTAAAAGAGTTTAAATCTAATGTAAAAAAGTTTAGGTCAGCATTAAAAGTTAGCATTTCTAAGAGTTGGAACCTTGTCTGAAATAAGGATAAATACCTGGGAATATATTAGTAATGACATAGTTGCAAAGAATTGCAAATGGTGCTAAAAATATCATTATTCATTATGTTTTAAAAAATCTTCTAATCTATAGTTGTCGACACTGGTCGACTGATATTCCTTTCAAATTTGTATGTGTCTATATCTGGATTATTCAAACAGTTAGTCTTAGCAGACCATGAGTTTAGTGGAATCTCGTATAGACATACAGGTATTTGTGAGGACTAGGTACTAAATAGACTCATGAAGACCTCTGATAGACATTCCTTAGAGCCATCAACGGACGATCTGCTTGAGTTGAATTGTATTTGTGGTCCTTTAAATTGAGTACCACGGTGGACTTGTGAGTGATCCACCATACTTTGATTTTATACAAGTCAGATACCTATCATATAGATGAGTTGTATATCTGGCTACTCTAAAATTATATTTTAAGAAGTCTTATGCCCATAAGCGGAAACCTTAAAAAAAGAGTTTTATGTAGATTTAAAGAGTATCGTAAAGGAGTTTACAAATATTATTTACAGAAATACGAATTTAAAGATAAGTTTACGATCGAGCATATAAATATTTGACAATGCCGATCTATATCTCTGCTCTTCTAGGATATAGGTGACGGAGAGATTATATAGATATGGTTGATCTTAACTTGTATGGTTAATATCCATAAATGTGTATGGGGGGGCATCATTTATGAACTTAAGGAAGAGTTCTATTAGATAAAGGGTGTGAACCTATGGAGTCTCACAATATGAAATGTACTCGTTGAGCTCTAGGGTAGCGAACCGGTCAAATGGTTCGATCCAAGAGATTTTTGAAAAGCATGATTCATTTTAGCACCTCTTAGAAAAGTGAAAAACATAATTTACAAATGTTGTAAATAGGTCCCTTTTGCATAAAAATTGAATCTTTACATATCGCAAGTTATATGGCTATTTATATGATAAATGACACATGCATAGATTACATGAATGAAAATTGGCATCATGCATGAGAAAAAAAACTAATAAGTGTCAAGCATGCAAATGATGAGTTAGTTAAAACTTTGTAAATGTTACAAATTACCCCTCACTTTGGCCATATATATAAATAAAGGTTTAAAAGTGTTTTAAATAAGTCCCCTTTTTATAACTTGAAACATTTTACCTATTTGAGAGAAATCTAAATTTCAATCTTGCTCAAAATAAAGATTAAGCTACTATTCCAACTCTGTAATCCCACTAAATTGTTACAGGCTAGAATTGCTCGTAATTGCACTTCTATGTGAGCTCCGGGATCAATTCTTCACCGAATCTTCTACAAACGTATGTATTCGATTCTTATACTGATTTTGATTCTATTATTTTATGTATATATTGATTGTTTATATTTAATTTCTGTTGTCCAAATGCTTGTTGGACATGCATTTGAAATTGTCAACATACACACAATCATATGCATGTACACTTAGTGCACATTTTCAATGTATCAGAGCATATTTTCATGTGTTTTTAGGTTTATGTGGTGTATTTGAAATGTTTGTGATGCTAAAAAATAGCGGGAGCTGCATATTCAAGTATTGAAAGTGCATAAATAACCTACTGTTGAGGAAACGCCATTGCATGCGTAACATAGAGGCATTCTTGATAAGATCATGAGAACGTCTAAGGGTTGCATGCAGAATGCTGGGGGCATTCATCTGGGTTTTGCAGGTGACAATGTGAGGGCATTGGCTTTGGCCACGCTGAGGGGTTTACTATGTGTTTAGTATTTCAATGTTGGGGCATTTAACGTTTCAACGCAATGGCACTAATGTGCAAAACGCAGGGGCATTAAAGTTGTTTAACATGGGGTGTTCTAAGTAATAACACTGGGGCATTCAAAGAGTTGGACGCTGGGATGTTCTAAACAATACACTCTATTTTCCATTTTATGCATGTGAACTTTAATTAATACAATTTTAATTGTTATACTATTGTATTACAGACTATAACTATTTGTTTGCACTGTAATCACAATGCGATCCCTACTTGTTGGGGTTAGTTAGGCTTGCATGAATAAATATTCTAATTATGAGATGTGAAAAAGTTATTAAAAATTATAAAATCTCTCTTAATCAGATTGAAATTTATTCATTATGAGGTAATGTTATACATGGTCTGCCTTGTTAATATAGAATTAGATTGGTCGTCTCAATATTTTTTAATATTACTAAAGCATAAGAGATTGGTCGGTGTGATCTAGACTATGTTGGTTAAACATGAGATGAGGCAAATATAAGTGAAAGCATTATCCAATATTTCTAAAGCATGAAGTTAATATTAGTAACTTATATTTGATCATTAGCAAGTTAATCTAAAACACATTTACCTAATACATCATTGCCTCAATATTTACTAAACATCAGAGAGAGCATATGCACATAGACAGTGTAAGCAGTATTATGCTCTATTTGAAGGATCTGTTTAAAGACAAACCATAAGTTGATCTATATAGGATCTCTAAGACACTCTTTCATTTCAAGTTGGCTGAGATTATGGATATATCTCTGAACAATAACTTAAGGAATAGTTTGATTCTCTAGTCTCTGTCATGGTCATTTACATAGTTCATTATGAACTATAATATACAAGTGTTGTCTCCTACATATACTAAGCTACAAAATATGTTGAAGACAGCTCTGGAGGACATGAATAAATAAGGTGCAACCTTTTACATTCATAGTGGTGGTCATCTTTTTCCCCGAAAGCTTTTAGAAAGTCTGAAGATAAGAAGAAAGAGAAGTAGATACCACATACGAGTCCTCAACGACAGGCAATATCTAAGTCACAGGAGAAATCCATAGGCAAAGGAAAGTATTTCCACTACAGCGATGACAAAAATTGAAATGTAATTATTCGAGGTACCTTACCAAGATCAAGAAGAACCCCACAAGTATATGTTTAAAAATTATTGACATTTCATTAAAATTTGATGCTTGCACTGGCTGGGCATTAGATATTGCATATCCTTCTCACATCTTCAATATGTTACAAGGTCTCAAAAAAATTAGACATTTAAAGCGTGGAGAACTCCAACTTTGTGTTAGAAATAGTGATTTCCTACAAGTCGTAGATACTGGAAATTTTGAATTATTTCTCTAATGTGGTAGAACTTTAATGTTGTATAATTGCTATTTTGTGTCAAACATTATCAGGTAATTTATATCCCTTCATGTGTTAGATATTGAAGGATATCATATATTTATTTGAAACCGCTCCTTATATTTATGTGATACAGATCATGTCTTATTCTCTGGGTGTCAATTGATGAATGGTTATCATATTTTAGATACAATAGAAAATGTCTTGAATGCAAAGTTAAATACAGGTAGTAGTTCAAAAACTTTAAATAACATTGAATTGTGACATATAAGATTAGGTCATATATGCGTGAAATGCTTGGCCCATTTGGTTAGGGATGGTCAGATACTTGATCTTAGCATAGAACTGTTGGGATTTTATGCTTACGTGTCATCCCATTATGTATAAATATTTAATTATAGTATTTATATAATTATCATTTCTAATAAAATTATTAATATTATTAATTATTAAATGGTGAAATGCTTGTAACGTTTTAGACATTGTATGATTTAAAGGAGTTCATATTTGATCTAAAGGAGTTTAGATCAATGCTAAGAGTTAGCAATGATAAAATTTATAAGTGTTAAGAGTTAGTAATGTTAAGATTTAGCAAGTTATAAAAGTTAATGAAATCTAAGGAGTTAGAGCCTTATCTGAAATAGGACAAAGACCTGAGAATATATTAGTAATGACATGCTGCAAAGAGTTACATATGGTGCTAGAAAATTTTATTATGTAAGTATGTTCTCAAACACTATGTTCCTTATCTAATTTTACCTATGAAGGTCTATTGGTAAAACTCATTAAAATAGATTAGTGTATATCTATATCTAGATGGTCCAGATGATTAGTCTTAGCAAACCATAAGCTTAGCAGAAGATCGTATAAGTATACGGGTATTTAGTAAGGACTAGATACTAAACAGCATGAGGCCTCCTATAGACATCTTATAAAGCCATCAATAGAAGGTCTTCTCGAGTTGAATAGTATTTGCGGTCCTTTAACCTGAGCGTCATGGTAGGCATATAAGTGATCCACTATATTTTGGTTCCACGGATGTCAGAAACCTTTCATAGTCTAACCGTTGCATGTCACTGGGTATAGTTCAATGCTCATAGAGTTTGGTGTGCATAGATATGAGATCCGTCACCTCATATAAGAGAGTTGTAAATCCTGATGCTCTATGATTGTATTTTAAGAAATCTTGTAGCCACAAGTATAAACCCTGAGAATAGTTTCTATAGGGCTAAACAATATTGCAAAAGTGTTTGCAGATATTGTTTATAGAAATTCAAATCTAGAGATAAATTCAAGGGTGGACAAATAGAGATTTGATGATGATAATCTATATCTCTTCTCTTCTAGGATATCAATTATGGAGGGATTATACGTATATGCTATAACCTCAACTTGTATAGTCTAACGTACTACTTTGTAATATCCATAACGTGTATATGGGGCATCATTCACGGACGTATGAATAAGCTCCATATAACAAACTATACATGAACCTAGAAAGTCTCACAATATGATATGTACTTGTTGTACACAAGGGTGGCAGACTGGATTGAATCATTCAATCCAGAAAATTCTAGCAAACTGGATATTTGTTTAAGGATCCCTCTGGATGCGCATTTGTAAAGACTTAAGTGTTAAGTACATCACATAATTAGTTAGCAAGAGCTGTTTAACCAATTGGATGTTGACAAGTGGAACAATTTGGTCCATGAATTATTTTTACCTTGAATTGACCAATTAACCTTGCTAGTAAAAATAAGTAAGATAAAATAATTATTCAAAATTATTTTGAATAATTAATTTAACATAATATATATAATAATTATTATTATAAATGTCAATAGAGGTACAAACAATTATAACTATGGCCTATTTATAATGGCATGAAATTATGAATGGTAGATCACCATTGAAATAAAAAATAAAATTACAAAACTTATAAAATTAAAAATATTTTAATTTTATTAAGTGGACAATTAATTTGCACTAGCACAATATGAAATGAAAATGAAAAATGTCTCTTTTCATTTTATTATGCTAATATATATATATATATATTGATGGCCATTTATTTGAAGAATTAAGTGGGAAAAGCAATAACAAAAAGAAAATCAATGATGGCCACCAAATTAATTAGTAGGCCATTTAATTAAGAGGTGGGAGAAGAACTTGAGAAAAATATGGAGCAATGGTTGAACCACTAAGTGAATGAATTCATTGATTCATTCTCTCTCAATTCAATGATCCGGCCATAGAAAAATTAGAAAATTCAGAAGCAAAAATGATTTTCGGAAAAGAGTTGAACAAAACATACTTCAATGAATATAGTTTTAAAGGTGTTATGCAAGAGTTGCATAAAATAATCTATTTATTTTTTAAAACAAATGTATTTGTTAAAAGAGTTTAAACACATGCTGCTGAAAATTAATTAAAATTACTATTCTAGTTTCACAATCCCACTGGATTGTTGTGGACTAGAATTATTCAAAAGTAAACTTTTAGGTAAGCTCCGAAATTGAAATCTTCTTTGAAGTTCATCAAATGTATATTTTTGTAAACTTAAGTTGTTAATGATTTAGTTTACATGTGTATATGTTGACTATATATTTAATTCCACTACAAATCATATATATGAGATATGTATTTAGTATTTTCAACATGTATACAATCACCTTAAAACAAGTTAACAAGAACCCTATCTAGTTTGTGAATCTTATATTCAAAGGAAGGTGACCAAATCTCTTTTTGTAGGAGTTGGACACTGAACCACTAATTTATTAGAACTAGTACATAGTGATGTATATGGTCCAATGATCACACTATCGTGGGGGGACTCCGATACTGTTAATGTATTTTTAGATGTATACATGTTGAAAAACTTAAATATATGTCTCACATATATGATTTGCAGCAAAATTAAACATATAATCAACATGTACATATGTAAACTGAATTATAAATAAGTTAAGATTGTAAAAACATATATTTGAGGAACTTTGGTGAAGATTATAAATTTCAGAGCTCACCTTGAAGTCTACCCTTGAACAATTCTAGTCCACAATAATCCGGTGGGATTGTGGAGCTAGAATGATAGCTTTGATTAATTTCCAGCAGTATATGTTCAAACTCTTTCAACACATACATATTTATTTTCAAGAAAATAGATTGTTTATGCAACTTTTGCATAACACCTTTTAAAACTATTTTTCATTGAAGTATGTTTTTATCCAAAAATATTTTTGCTTCTCAATTCTCTCGTTTTTCTTTTGCATGAGCGGATGATGGAATTGAGAGAGAATTGATCAAATTAATTCATCTCCATTTTAGTGATTGAACCACTTTCATTTTATTTTTTGTTTTGTTTCTCTACAAAAAAATAATAAATGACCCACCTTTTAATTTAATTATCCACCAATATTTTTTATCTTTTAACTAATGCTTATATATTGAATAAATTTATAGCACTATTAATTAACACAAATAAATTTGAAAATGACATATTTATTTTCTTTTATTATTGTGCTAGTGTAATTTAATTACTAACTTAATAAAAATTGAAACATTTTTTATTTTTATAAGTTTTATAAACTTTACTTTAATAGTGTTCCATCATTCATAATATCATGTCATTATTAATAGGTCACAATAATAATTGTTTGTATCCCCATTGATATTTATAACAATAATAATTATTATAATATATAATTAATTGTTTAAAATATTTTTGAATAATTATTTTACCTTACTTATTTTTACTAACAAAGTTAATAGGTCAATTTAAGATAAAAATAATTTATGGACCAAATTATGTCACTTGTCAACATCCAATTAGTTAACAACTTATGTTAACTAATTATATGATGTGCTTAACAATTAAATCTTGACAAATGCATATCTCAAGGGATCTTTAAACAAATATCTAGTTTGCTAAAATTTCTTGAATCAAATTATTGAATCTAGTCCGCTACCCTAGTGTGCAACGAGTACACTTTATATTGTGAGACTCTCTTAGTCCACACTCAATTTGTCATATAAAACTCCACCATACGTCTATGAACGATGGCCCACACACATGTTACAGATATTACAAAGTAACACATTAGAATTTATCATGCAAGTTGAGGTTATAACATATACGTTTAATCCCTCCATCATTGATATCTTGGAAGAGCAGAGATATAAATAATCACCATCAAATCTCTATTTACCTAACCTTGAATTTATCTCCAGATTTATATTTCCATAAACAATATCCGCAAACACTTTTGCAATATTGTGGATATTGTTTAGCCCTATAGAAACTATTATCAGGGTTTATACTTGTAGCTACAAGATTTTTTAAAATACAATCTCGGAGCATTAGGATATAAAACTCACTCATATGAGCTGACGGATCCCATATCTATACACACCAAACTCCATTAGCATTAAATTATACCCAGCGATTAGACCATTAAAGGTTTCTAATATGTGTGGAACCAAAATATGATGGATCGCTCACAAGCCCACCATGACGCTTAGGTTAAAAGACAAAAATACTATTTAACTCGAAAGACCTTTTATTGACAGCTTTATGAGATGTCTATTAGAGGTCTTCGTAAGTCTGTTCAATACCCAATCTTCACTGAATACATGTATCTCTATACAAGCTTTCACTAAGCTCATGATTTGCTAAGACTAACCATCTGGACCATACAGATATAGAAATACACCAATTTATATTATTGGATTTCATCGATAAATCCGCATCAATGAAATTAGATCAGGAATATAATGTTTAAGAATATACTTGTATACATGTATCTCTATACAAGCTTCCACTAAGCTCATAATTTGCTAGGACTAACCATCTGGACCATACAGATATAGAAATACACCAATCTATATTATTGGATTTCACCGATAGATCCGCATCAATGAAATTAGATCAGGAACATAATGTTTAAGAATATACTTGCTTAATGACATTTTCTAGCACCATCTATAACTCTTTGTAGTTACATTATTACTAATATATTCTCAGGTCTTTGTTCCATTTCAGACAAGGCTCTAACTCCTTAGATGTCGCTAACTCTTATAACCTGTTAACTCTTAGCACTACTAATTCTTAACACTTATAACTTTTAGCGTTACTAACTCTTAGAACTAATCTAAACTCTTTTAGATCAAATATGAACTTTTTCAGATCATACAATGTCTAAAACATTACAAGTATCTTACCATTTAATAATTAATAATATTAACAATTTTATTAGAAATGTTAATTGTATAAATATTATAGTTAAATATTTATACATAATGGAATAACACATAAGCATAAATCCCAACAGATACTTCATTGTCTTTATTGATGAAATGTCACAATACAAATATATGTTTCTGATGAGACACAAATCAAGAACCTTAGAAATGTTTAAGGAATTTCGACAGGAGGTAGAGAAAAAGATCGATGTGTATATTAAATGTCTCAAATCAAATCGAGGTGGTGAATACATGAGTAGTGAATTCATAGATTATTTAAAGAAGAATGAGATTCTCACTTAATATAGTGCTGCAGGTACTCCTCAACACAATAATATCTTAGAGATGAGGAATTAAACTTTATTATATATGGTCTGATCGATAATAAGCTTCACTGTTCTTTTAGAATATCTATGGGGTTATGCTCTAGAATTTGCTACTCATTTGTTGAATAGAGGTCTATAAATGTCAATCCTTATACTCTATAGGAGATATAAACTGGGAGGACACCGAGTCTTAAGTATATTAAGATTTGAAGTTTTCATGCTTATGTAAAAGTTAGACAATAAGATAAATTTGCACCCACAGTATAAGTATCAGTTTATAGGATATCCCAAAAACTTTATGAGATATCTATTCTATTATCCAGAGCAATAGTTTACCAGAGAAACAATTTCTCATGGGTCATAGGATTATAGAAGGATTGAATTTGATGAAGTCAATCTAAAAGTTTATGAACCGATGATGGAACCTCATGTCATCGAGTAAAATACCTTTGATATACCTTCCATGTAGGTCGAAAAGGATCTAAAGGCCACCTATTAGTTATTTTATAATGCCTGAAGGTGTCTTTGACTTTTTTTTAGTTGAAAAAAAAGATCTTTTGACTTATAATGAGTCGATGTTGAAAATTAATTCAGGGAAATGGTAAGAAGTCATGAAATCTGAAATTAACTCTATGTATGTCAATAAAGTCTGGGACTTGGTTAAAATTCTCGGAGGAATAGTTTCTATTAGTTATAAATGGGTTTACAAGCAGAAGCAGAGGCATAATTGGGAAGTGGAGACCTTCAAAGCCTAACTGCTAAAAAATGTTACACTCAGCAATCTGGGATTGATTATGAGAAAACATCTTCACCAGTAGTTATGCTAATGTCAATTTAAATTCTATTGGCTATTACACCATATTATAATTTTGCGATTTTGGCAGTTGGATATAAAGACAGCTTTTCTGAATGGAGATCTCAAGGAAAAGGTTTACATGGAACAACTTGAAGATTTTATATCTGGCTTGACTTCTAATCTAATGTGTAGACTGAAGAAGTCCATTTACGAGCTTAAGTAGGCTTCCCAAAGTTAGAATCTTCATTTTTAATGAAGTAATCTTAGGGTCTAATTTCATCAAAATGAAGAAGAAGCGCATGTGTATCGAAAGGTCAGTAGAAGCATGACTATCATTCTTTTTCTCTACGTGGATGACATACTCATTATTGAAAATGATATTGGTATGTTATAGTTAGTCAAGAGTTATTTAAGTAAGAACTCCTCAATGAAGGGTTAAAATGTTTAAAAAGACTCTCCTAATCTTTGTTTATAAAAAATATTCCCGAGAGGTATAACTTTGCTAACAATAAGATATTACATGTACTCTTCAAACATGACATTCATCTTTCTAAAAGAATATCTCTTTAAATGGAAGATGAAAGTGTTAGATAGTCTAACATACCATATGCATCAATTGTAGGTAACTTGATGTACACCATATTATGTATAAGGTCTAACATCAATATGGTTGCAAGTGTTACAAGCTGGTATAAGTCTAATCCAGGTAGTAACCATTGGATGACTATGAAACATATCCTAAAATACCTTAAGGACATAAAGGATAAGTTTTTTATTTATGGAGAAAATGACTTGCAAGTGAAGGGATACACTGATTCAGACTTCAAGTCTGCTTCAGATAGTAGAAATCTACATCTGGATATGTATTTCTTCTAAATAGTGCCACAATCAGTCAGAAGAGTGCCAAGCAAGTGTCTACAGTTGACTTTACCATGGAGGCATAATACATTATGACTTCAAAAGCTATAAAGGAAGTGGTATAGATATGCAAGTTTGTCGTAGAGCTTAGAATAGTCTCAAGTTTAGTGGATTCTATCCTACTATTTTGTGACAACAACGGGGCAATTGCTCAAGCTAATGAGCCAAAGGTACATCAGAAGTCTAAGCATGTGAAGAGAAAATACCAAATTAGAGAATTTTTGGCTAGATGGGATGTATTAGTATCTAAAGTAGAATTTATGGATAATATAGTAGACTCAATCACTAAAGCCTTAACTTCTAGAGTGTTTGAAAAACACGTGGAGTCGATAGGTATTAGATATCTTTGAAAATGGCATTAGAGCAAGTGTAAGTTGTTAGGAATGGTTCTTATGTGCCATTTTAATTATTGTATGGTTATATATTCATTTAATATTTATACAATGAACATTTCTAATTGATCGTTTAATTATTAATTTTATGGTAATAAACTTGTAACTTTTCAAACATTGTAGATATAAAGGAGTTTAGATCTGATCTCAAGAAATTTAGGTTAGCACTAATAGTTAGCAAATCTAAGAGTTAAAACCTTGTCTGAAATAGTAACAAAGAATTGGGAATACATTAGTAACGATATAGTTACAAGGAGTTACAAATAGTGTTAAGAAATGTCATTATGCAATATGTTCTCAAAAACATTGTTCTTGATCTATTGTTGTTGACACAAGTCGATATGTATTCCTTTTGGATCAGTGTGTGTTTATATCTAAATTTTCCAAACGGTAAGTCTTAGTAGTAGAAGCTCGTATAAGCATGCAGGTATTCAGTGAGGACTGGGTGCTGAACAGACTCATAAGGACCTTCAATAAACATCCCATGGAGCCGTCAATAGATCGTATTCTCGAGTTCAATAGTATTCGTGATCTTTTGACTTGAGAATGATAAAGGTATATTTATCTTATATTTCATCCCAGATTTTGATAGAATAGAAAAATAAATGGCTATTTATGTGTGTTATTATTTATTTATAGGGTTTGAAATAGAAAAGATGAAAAACTAGAGTAAGGATGCAAAACATCAAAAATTAAAGGACTTAATTGCAAAATATTAAAAACTGGTGAATTTTTACTCCAGCGATACACATATTTTTTCTCTAGCGGCAAGACTAAAGGAAAAATAAGAGAGACCAAAATAAGACCTAATTAAGTTACAAAATTTTACCCCAGCGAAATTTTATAATTGCCTCAGCGAAAGCTCAGCGCCTTAACGTTATCATTCTATTGCTCTAACGATCACAATATTTTAGCATAATGCCACAGTGATGAAGGATTTTGTCCCCAGTGATTATACGTTTCCTAAACCCACAAGAATTAAGGATTACAAGCTCAAATAAAACCTATAAAAGGCCACTCATTATCAGGCTTTAGAGAAGATACAAGACACTAAAAAGGCACACAACACAAGTCTTAGAGAGCAATTAGAGTACAATTGAAGTAGCTATAACAAGAGCAATTCGACGTCTATATAAGTTTGCTACTGATTGTATCATGTTTTCTTTATATTTATGCCACAATTCTTATATAGCCATGAACTAATTTTTTTCCTAGGGTTAATACTTGAACTCAACATATGTGCTTAATTGCCATATTTTTTTAATATTTTATAAACTTAGCTCTTTGTTATTCAAATTATTTATTCTTAATGCTTCAATATATCTAGCCAATATTATAATTGTTTTGGTAATATGTTGATAAATTCGAAAGAGGCTTGTATTAAGACCTAAATAATTGGATGCATGATTGCAGAATAATATATAAAGAGGCTTGCTCTATAATGTATATTTGCACTTAATTTTATGCTTAGAATATACAAATCAAGTTTTTTGCACCGTTGCCTAAGATAATTATCTACCTTTTACCAATATTAATACCAATGTTTCGAGTTTTTACTTCAGAATTTATTTTCTTATTTTTCTCAATTTAGTTTTTTATCTTCTAGATTTATTTGAAGGTATATGCGAAGAGCATAAGTGAATATTTAATTGGCTTTGATCCAGAAATTGAAAGAACTTTAAGAAGAATAAGAAGAGAACAAAATCAAGTCAACACTATAGAAGATCAAGTAATGTACCCAACATAGAAGCAAGATTACTAAGGGAATATGATGTCCCCAGTTAATAGAATCCACTTAAGCATTTAGAGGCCAACTATTCAAGCCAATAACTATCAGATCAAGTCGAGCATAATTAAAATGCTCAAGCATTCGGTGCAATTTAGTGGAATACCTAATGACAATCCAACCATGTATATAATCAATTTCTTTGAGATATGTAACACATTCAAATACAATGATGTGTCTAATGATGCAATCCATCTAAGATTGTTCCCTTTTTCTTTGAAAGACAAAGCAATGAGATGACTATTATTATTTTATCTGGATCCATAACTACATAGAATGATCTTGCTCAAAACTTCCTTGCCAAATTTTTTCTACTGCTAAAAATGCTAAGATGAGCAATGACATCACATCTTCTCTACAACTAGATAGAGAATCTTTATATAAGGCTTGGGAAAGATACAAGGACATGTAAAGAAAAATTCTTCACTATGGAGTCTTAAAATGGACGCTGGTAAAAATATTCTACAGTGGTTTAGCTAGACAATTCAAAACAATAATAGATGTTGCAGCTAGAGTAGCACTCATGAACAAATCAATTGATGAAGTATATGATCTACTAAAAGAGATGTCGTCCAATGCCTATCAATGGCCTATTGAAAGAGCAACTCCAAGAAAAATAACTGGACTACATGAAGTAGACACATTGACAACAATATCTGCCCAAGTCAACCTTTTGACTAAACAATTAAGCACATTGGGAGTTAATACCGTCAAGAGTCAACCAATTACATACGATTTCTGTAGAGATAACCATGCAATTGGGTAAGGTATAGAGACAACACAATATGTAGGGAGTTTCAATTACAATAATCTCAATTCAAAATTCTACAACCCTGGATAGAGGAATCATCATAACTTATTATGAAACAATAATAGTCAAGGGAAACTTTATAAAACCATGAATCCTCCTAGGTTTCAAGTGCAAGTTCAGTAAGAGAGAAAGTCAGACCTAGAAGATATGTTCTTACAATATATGAAAAGAACTAATGAACTTCTTTAAAGTCAAGCCGCATCATTTAGAACCTTAGATAATCAAGTAGGGCAACTTGCCATAACAATGAATAATCATTAACAAGGAACCCTACCAAGTAACACTGAAGTAAATCCAAAAAGAAATGTAGAGCAATGCCAAACCGTCTCCTTGAGAAATGGTAGAACTTATAAGACATTACATCCATACTGCCACTTTCAGGTATGAAGGAGAAGAAGAAAGTAGTACAACCTTATAAACCATCTATATCTTTCCCTCAAAGGCTACAAAGGTACAAACCTGGCACAAAACTAGAAAATCAATAATAAACCAATACAAAAACCCAAAACAAAGTGCATAAATTTCAATAAATAAAAGTACAGAAACTAATATTGAAGTGCAAAAAAATTCTAAAATATAGAAAAATGAAAACTCAACAGAAAATACCAATAGTAATGTGTAGAATCAGCCTATGCAGTCATTCACATCAGCTCCACTATTTCTTTAGAGGTTGCAAAAGAAGAAGCTAGATAAGTAATTTTTTAAATTTTTTTGAAGTTTTAAGAATTACATATTAATCTTCATATTTCAAATGTGCTTGAATAAATGCCTAGCTATATCAAGTTCATGAAGAGTATCCTTTCTAAAAAGACGATATTATAGAATTATGAGACCGTAGTATTAACAGAGGAGTATAGCACCATTCTTCAGAAGAAGCTTCCTCCAAAGCTCAAAGATCCCCGGAGCTTTACCATACCATACTTGATTGGCAATCATGACCTTGGAAAAGCACTTTATAATCTATAAGCAAGTATCAGTCTCATACCCCTCTCCGTCTATAATAAGTTAGATTTAAAATAAGTAAAGCCTATTAATGTCACACTTTTACTTGCTGATCGATCTCTCGCCTACCTGAAGAGATTCATAGAAGACATATTAATAAAAGTGGAGAATTTATCTTCTCTATTTCTTTCATAAATCTAGACATGGAGTATGACAAGGAGATTCCCATCATCCTTGGAAGAGATTTTACTATCCACAAGATAAATGATCATAAATGTACAAAAAATAGAGTTAACTATGAGGTTGCAAGATGATACCATCACATTTAAAGTCTTCAAGGAGATCAAGTTGTCGACTGAAAGTAAAGACTATTTCAGTATGGATGTGGTACACCCAAATGCCAAGTAACTCAAAGACATGGATACCATGAATTCTCACATTCAAAAGAAGGCGCGTTGAAGTATAAAAGCAAAAGAAAGAAGAAGAGAGAGTAGCTCTGTGATAAAAGGATTAAAGAGAAGGGCGTAAAAGAACCACTTTCCCAGTCTAAGATTCAATTCTTTTTGGAAAAGCCCATGGAGACTTGATGACAATTAAAAATACATATTTTTTAAGAGCTTCAATCATTATTTTACGTTTAGAACACTACTAATTTGATTATTTTTGTAGTTTTAAGCCAGAATAATGTGTTGTCCTTAATTTGTGATTAATAGATATTTTTGTGTAATTTTAGTAAACTGGACATAAATCTCAATCAAAAATTTAAAATAAAGAAATTCTTGAACTTAGAGAAGCAAGACTCAATCCTACACAAAGTTTATGAACAACAAAAATCCCAAATCCAATATATTGTGGACCAAAATTAGGATACAACATAATTAAACTGCAAGTTACGCTTAGCAAGACCTACCTTTCATATTTGGACCGTATTTCACAAGCTATGTATCCAATTGGTATGATTTTAGAAGCTACAAAACAATAAGTCAATTATCTACAACTTGTTATTTAAGCAAAAATTCCAATTCGGTAAGTTGTATAGTCAAAAGGGCATTTTATATTCGATGGAAGGTTTGGTAGCGAACAATGTTGAAGATTCAATCATTCATAAATAGTGCCCATAAATTTGTCTATTTAAGGACACCCTTGGTTGAACAGAAAGGAGCTATTTTATGTCATTTTGTAATCTTTAGTTCACTTTTCATTGAATTCTATTTTCTCAAAGTTTTGTTGCTGTAAACTCATGGCTAAGATTAGAAGGGAAACACTTATTGAAATTATAGTCTTGTTTCTTTGATCCTATTTTTGTGCTTCAATGTTTATGGTTATTTTCAAATGTTTTGATTTATCATTTATGAAAATTATTTTAGTTTTATTAAACCCTTGATTCATTTTAGACTTAGGATATAATAAATGCTTGGAAAGATCTTCTATATATCAATAACTTATTTTTACAAATGATATTTTTCAAACAATTGGAAAGCCTTTCTCAAATGAGTAAAAATAATCAAAAGAACTCTACTACAACCCAAATAAGTGTAGATCTCTAATGCCTAGTGTTCTTTTAAATGATTTAATAATTTATATTTGGTAATCTTTTCTTTTAAAATCAACCAATATTTGTCCATCTTTAGGTACAATACATCATTATTCTTGAACATTCACAAACAACCTTTACTCTTGGTGATCACTCCCCATAGATACGACACTCGGACTCACGAGTTAAATATTATAATTAAGACAACCTACACTTGGGTAAAATAATATTTATGTTGTAGCATATTTTTGGCACCGTTGCCAAGGAGTGAAGTTAACTAAAGATAAATGGTTTTTGTTTTCATGGAAGGCTAAATCTCCTACCTTGCTTTGCTTTATTTATTTATTTTATTTAATATTTTACTTTACTATGGTTGGTTTTACTTGACAACCTATCTGTTTTTTACTAACTTTTTTCTAATCTAACATGATGCGATATTTTTATATCTTAAAATTAAGTGCAAGTATACACTATCGTAACAAGTAATAAAGGGATTTATAAAGTTGGATGTTGAATCCATAGGGATAATTTTTATTTTTTACCAAGTACAAAAATTATATATTTCTTGTAATTATTCAGAAAAATCAAATCTTAATTTCGTAATAAATTTAAGTAAAATAAAAGTGCAGAAAATAAATGACACAACTCAAATAAAATAAGAAGATAGCAATATAAAGAAAGCCTAGGGTTAATTACTATCCTTCAATATGTTTTCTAAAGATTAATCATTTTAATATTTATATCCCTCAATGCTTATTGTTGGTCAAGCGTATTTACAAGTCTCTTCCAAGGTCATGCAAGTATATCCTAATTCACCAAATATCTATATTCCTATGGTACTTGTAATAAATTAAGATTCATTAAGAACAAGCCTTATTGACCATACATGCCAATTAGGTATATTCCTATCCTAATTTGAAACTTGCATATGCAACATTGAATGTTACTCTACAATCATGCATCAAATTATCTAACCCTAAATACAATAATGCCTCTTTTAAGTTTATCAAAGTATTACTAAATCATTCACAATATTGATCAGATATGATGAAGCATTAAGAACAAATAATTTGAATAATGAAGAATTGAGTTCATATAAATATTAAAAAGATCCAACAATTAGGCTCATATATTAAGTTCAAGTAATAACCCTAGAAAATAAATTTAGCTCATGATAACAAGAAAATTATGGCTGAAAAATAAAATAAACATGATACCACCAAAAGCAAACCAATATTGACGCCAATTCGCAGCTGGTTGATATGCCAAAGATTCACCACTAATCTCTTGCTTTTTTCTCTAAAAATTCTTCTTCTTCAATGTGTTGTGACCCTAAGAGCCCTAAATTGTGTGTCTCCTGAGTTTGAAACAAGTGGCCTTTATATAGGAATTGAATGGAGTCTTTTGAGTTGTATTGTTTTTAGGATTAGGAAAAATTGCACTGTTCACCTCTGCCGTAAACACTGTTTTTTCGCTGTGGCGATAGCACTGTAGCACGAGGGGTACTGTTCATGGAATACTATTCACAGATACTGTTCCTCCAGAGTACTGTAGCATTTTATGTTTTGTCTTGTTTTTTTTAGATTTTCATCTTCAATTGCTCCATCGACTCCAAACGTACAAAATAACAATAAACATATAAAAAGTCTAATACTCTTATTAAATTAAGTAATTAATCAAGTTGAGGGAGTGAAAATAAAAGATATAATTTACGCTTATCATAACACTAATTAATTTAACGTTTACTTACTCCTTTAAATTTTATTTATTGTTGGCTTTTTTTTTTCTATTTTACTTTTATATTTTTTTCCTTTATCTTATTTATAACATTTGTTATTATTTCTTTTTTCTTCTTTGTATGAGTGGCTAGTTTCGAGATTCTACATCTCATCGTTTGGTGAAAACTAATTTCAAAAATTTCTTTGATAGTTTATTTTATTCTCCTTCATTTTCTCATTCTTCATCAAACACATCATACACTATGGCCAATAATGAAAGTGGTCACGAAGATTATGATAATGCACCCATCTGAACCATATGTGAATACTTGCAACCTCCTCGCAACTCTATACCCTCTTGCTTCATTTTTTCGTTGAATGCTAATAACTTTAGATTTAAGCCTAGAATGATTCCCTTAATTCCAAATATTCATGGCTTAGAATCGAAAAGCCTATATTTGCATTTGAAAGAATTTGAAGAAGTTTGTAGTATATTTAATGATCAAGGATGTAGTGAAGAAATAATTAGGCTAAAGTTATTTTCATTTTCACTAAAAGACAAAGCAAAAACTTAGCCTAGTTCTTTAAAACCAAGATCAATAAGTACTTGGCAAGAAATGCAACGTGAATTTCCAAAGAAATTTTTTCTGACACATAAAAACATTGCTTTGAAAAGACAAATTCAAAATATTTCTCAAAAAGAAAATGAAACATACTTTCAATATTGGGAAAGATTTAAAGATTTGTTAAATTCTTGCCCCCATCATGGTTTTGAAAAATGGAGAACAATTAGCTTTTTCTATGATGGTTTAATTCCTGAGATAAAATAATTCATAGAAACCATGTGTAATGGATAATTTTTAGACAAAGATCTAGATGAGGCATTCAATTATTTGGATCATTTATAGGAAATTTCTCAAAATTGGCAAGTCATTAGTTCTACCGATTTAATTAGATCTAATCTTGCAAGTTCTAGTAGAGGAAAATATCACTTGAGTCAAGAACATGATCTAAGTGTTAGGGTAGCTAGTTTGGCTAAGAAAGTGAAAGCCATGGAAATAAGGAAACTAAGGGAAACCAAATCCATTCTTACTAAAGAAATTTGTGGTATTTATGACATTATTGACCATCCTATAATGAGTGCCCAAACTTTCTGATCTTTAAAGAAGCCATGCATGAGTAAGTGAATGCCACAAAGAATACTCAAAAACCTTTTTCATCTCAGTACTCCAACACTATGATCTGAATTGGAGAAACCATCCAAATTTTAGTTGGAGAAATGATAACAATATCCAAGCACAACCTCCACAAAAGCCTTCAAAATCCTCCTCTATATCACTCACCAAATATAAAAATCCTTGAGGAGACTAATAAGGGTATATTTGTCATATATTTTTATTTTGATATTTTATTATTTTATGAGAATAAATAGCTATTTATATGTATTATTATTTATTTATAGGGACTTGAATGAAATTTATATGTAAAAATAAAGACTAAAATGCAAACTTTTCAAAATATGAACTTGTCACCCCAGTGCCATAAAGATTTTTGCCCTAGCACTAGAACAGTGATAAAATAAGAAAATAGAAAAAAACGACATGTTTAAGTCGCAGTTTATTGCCACAGTGCCAACTCACTATCGTGCCAGCGATAACTTAGCATTTCAGTGCCAAACCTTCACCGCTCCAGCGATACAACCTTTTCCACGCAGTGCCTCAGTGATAGCAACATAGCGCCCTAGCGATAATGCAATTCAAGGTGTTCCAAGAACATCAAGAACACACAACACAAGTCTTAGAGAGAAATGTGAGCTTAATTAAAGCAGCCATAGAGAGAGATTCAAGGCATTCTTCTGCATCAAGAGTTTCTTAGGCAGCGCAATCAATAGCAATTCGACATTTATATCAGTTTGCTATTGATTTTATCATGTTTTCTTATTATTTTTGCTGCTATTCTCTTGTAGCCATGAACTAAATTTTCTTTCTATGGTTAATACTTGAACTTAATATGTGCACTTAATTGTCATATCTTTTTAATATTTAATAAACTTAGTTCTTTATTATTCAATTTACTAGTTTTTAATGCTTTAATATGTCTGGCTAAAATATGGTGAATGAATTGGTAATATTTTGATAAACTCGAAAGATGAATCATTATATTTAGACCTAGGTAATTTGATGCATGATTATAGAGTAAAATTCAATGTTGCATATGTAAGTTTGAAATTAGGATAGAAATATACCTAATTGGCATGTATGATCAATAAGACTTAATCTTAATGAATCTTAATTTATTACAAATACCATAGGAATAGAGGTATTTGATAAATTAAGGTATACTTGTAAGACCTTGGGAGAGGCTCGTGAATACATTAGTGTCTTAATTAATAATAAGGACTAATTAAATTAAATATTAGAGGATTAATAATTGGAAAGTATATCGAGGGATAATATTAATCCTAGGTTTTCTCTATATTGCTATCTTTCAAATCTCTTTACGTTGTGTCATTACTTTTATATTTTCTAAATTCATTCTTAAATTTTTATTTTTCTGAATAATTACTAGAAAGACATAATTTTAGTACTCGATTAAAAAGTAAAAATTATCCCTATGGGTTCGACATCCGACTCTTTTGTCCCTTTATTACTTTTATACGATATTGTATACTTGTACTCAATTTTAAGATATAGAAATATCGCATCAGAGAAGTTGCAAGTATTCTCCATAAGCAATCAAGATTTAATGATCAAACTTCAAGGGCTATTAATGAGATCAAGCGTACACTTTTCAATCTTACATCTTTTGTGCAAAATCAAGAAAAATGTAAGTTTCCTTCTCAACCTAAACCCATCCCTTGAGTCAATTCAATGTAAATGAATCATGTGAAAAAAATTCACTTGAAGATATCAATGCCATTATAACATTTCGTACTGGTAAGGTTATTGATAAAACTCTTCCTTAAAAGAAGATGAACCTAAACTACCCAAAGTAGAAAATGAGAAGAAAAAATAGTCAAAGCCTTTTGAGAGAGAAAAGTACCTAATTCTTACCCCATTTCCTCAGAGAATCAAACCTATTGAAAAGTTGAACCTAAATTATGACATTAATGAACTTTTCAAGCAATTCAAAATAAATATCCCTTTGTTAGATGCAATAAAGAAAGTCCTGTCTTATGCCAAAGTTTTGAAAGATTTGTGTACGGTTAAAAGAAAGCTTAATGTTGGGAAAAAAAGCATTTTTGACCGAAAGTGTAAGTTCAATCATTCAAAAAAAAAAAAAACTCCTCCAAAATACAAGGATTGATAGTGCATTCCTTGATTTTGGAGCTAGTGTTAATCTTTTGCCTTACATTCTCGAGTGATTCGTGTGGATCAGTTAAAAAGATCTTGTCATCTCTCAATATTTTATGCCTACAATTACTGGAATTGAACAATTAATCATGTATTGATGCAAGTGGTTGAATCCAACATGGTGGGGGTACACTAATAATGCAAGATATGTTCATGTCTATCTAAAAGACTTATCTTTTTAGCCTCTTCAATCATATAGGGATTATAGTGTTGATGTATTTTAGGGTGTATGCATGTGATTGTGTATATATTGAAAAAACTAAACACATGTATTATATACATGAATTTGGCAGCGAAATGTATCATATAATCAACATATACACATGTACTTCAATTCTTAATAACTTAAAAATACAGAAAACATACCTTTGAAGACCTCCGATGAAGATTTCAAATTCTGAATTTCTTTGCTACAACTTTGAGCTCACCTTGAAGTACACTTTTGTTCAATTCTAGTTCACAACAATCCTGTGGAATTGTGAAACTAGAATAGCAACAGTATAATCTCCAGCAATAAGGTTTTGTATTCCTTGAAAGAAAAATAAGAAAGATTTATTTTTCTTTCTCCTTTGGTTTTTCTCACAAGTCTTCTTTCCAAGAAAACCTCTCTCAAAACCAACTCTTCTTTTTTCTCTCAATACTTGCACGAATTTTCATTCACTCACTTGTTAACACACATGAAACTCAACCATTTTTAGTGCTCTCAACACTTTACAAGTGCTCTACCAAAATTAGATTAAGTAGGCAACTACCAAAACAATTTTTGTTGGCCATTTTAATGGTCTAATAAAATTAACCATTAATTACAAAATAGTACTGCACTTAATTTAGTTTATGTTTCTCAAATTAGGTATGTCTTCCATTTAAGAATAAAATATCAAATAAATAAAATCATATTTTATTTATTTAAATAACATTTATTTAATTATTCAAAAACTATTTGAATAATTAATATTTACCTTATTTGATTTTACTAACATGGTAAATGGTTGAATTTATAGTAAAACAATTCATGGAATAAAATTGTGCCACTTGTTAATATCTAATTAGTTAATAACTCTTGTCAACTAATTAAATAATATACTTAACATTTAAGTCTAAACAAGTGCACAATCCGAACTGTTCAATCCATTATACGGCCTCAGTGCACAATGAATACACTTCATATTGTGAGACTCTCTAGGTCCACGCCCGAATTGTCATATAAAACTCCTCCATACGTCCGTGAATGATGCCTCACATACACGTTACAGATATTACAAAGCGACAAGTTAGACCATACAAGTTGATGTTATAACATATTCATATAATCCCTCCATCATTTATATCCGAGTAAAGCAGAGATATAGATCAACACCGTCAAATCTCCATATGCCCAACCGAAAGCTTATCTCTACAATTGTATTTCAATAAATAATATTCCCAAACACTTTTGTAATATTATTTATCCCTAGGGTTAAACTCTTTTCCCAGAAATTATTGTTTATGGCCATAAGACTTTTTGAAATACAATCTATAGAGTATTAGGATATAATACTCACACAAATGAGCTAATAGATCACATATCTATGCACACCAGACTTCATAAGCATCGAACCATACCCAGTGACACCCAGCGGTCAGAATATGAAAGGTTTCTGACATGTGTGGAATCAAAGTATGGTGGATCACTCATAAGCCCACTATGGCACTCAGGTCAAAGAACCATGAATACTACTCAACTCGAAAGACCCTCCATTGACGGCTTTATGGGATGTTTATTAGAGATCTTTGTGAGTCTGTTTAGTATTCAATCCTTACTGAATACCTGTCTCTCTATACGAGCTTCCACTAATCTCATAGTTTGCTAAGACAAACCATCTAGACTATTCAAATATAGACATACACAAATCTACATATTTATTAAGGTATTCACTGACAGACCAGCATCAGTGAGGATAGACCAGGAACATAATATTTGAGAACATATTTGCATAATGACATTTTTTAGCACTATTTACAACTCTTTGCAACTACGTCATTACCAATATATTCTTAGGTCTTTGTCTCATTTCAGACAAGACCCTAGCTCTTTAGATATCGTTGACTCTTATAACCTGATAACTCTTATCAGTGCCAACTCTTAGCATTTATAACTCTCAGCATTGCTAATTCTTAGTACTGATCTAAACTCATTTATATCAGATCTGAACTCTTTCAGATCGTACAATATCTGAAACATTACAAGCATCTTACCATATGTAAATATAATTAGCAATTTAATGAAATAATAATGCTAGTATAAATATTAAACAAATATTCATACATAAAAGGATGACACGTAAGCACAAATCGCAACAACTCCCACTTGCTTTAGTGCCATTCAAAATGGTATCTAATGCCCATTGACTCTACATGTCTTTCAAATACTTTTGGAGTTAAGGCTTTGGTAAGTGGGTCCACTACATTATTTATAGAATCTACTCTACAAACTATTACATCTCTACTAGCCAAGATTTCTGTAATGATATGGTATTTTCTTTCCACCTACTTAGAATTTTGGTGTGCTCTCAGCTCTTTAGCTTGTGCAATGGCTCCGTTGTTATCGCAAAATAATGGTATAAGATTTATTGCACTTGAAACTATTTCAAGTTCAGCGACAAATTTGCGTATCCACACTGCTTCTGAGGTTGCAATATATTCTGCCTCTGTTGTGGAATCAACTGTGGACGACTGTTTGTTACTCTTCCAACTAACTGTAACACCATTGAGAATGAACATATATCCAGATGTAGACTTTCTATCATCTAGATCAGACTGAAAGTCTGAATCTGTGTATCATCTCACTTGTAAGTCATTTTCTCCATATATCAAAAACTTGTCCTTAGTACCTTTAAGATATTTGAGGACATGTTTCACAGCCATCCAATGGCCTTTGCCTGGATCAAACTGATATCAGCTTGTAACACTTACAGTCGTACTAATGTCAGGTCTCGTACATATCATGGCATACATTAAGCTTCTTATAGCTGATACATATTGTATGTTAGATATTCTAACTTTTTCATCTTCACTTTAAGGACACATCTTTCTCGAAAGATGAACGCCATGTCTAAAAGGTATATTAATTATTTTACAGTTACTAAAATTATACCTTTCTAAGACATTGTCTATGTACGATGATTGAGAGAGTTCTATAAGCCTTCTAGCTCTATCTCTATAAAGCTTTATACCTAGTATATAGGAAGCCTCTCCCAAATCCTTTATGGAGAAATTCTTACTTAGGTAACTTTTGACTGATTGCAACATACTAATATCGTTTCCGATAATGAGTATGTCATCCACATATAAAACTAAGAAGACTACCATGCTCCCACCACTCCTCTTATAAACATAAGATTCTTCTTCGTTCTTGATGAAACTGACCCTCTGATTACTTCATCAAAATAAAGATTCCAACTTCGGGAAGCTTGCTTAAGTCCATAAATAGACTTTTTTAGCTTGCATACTCAACTAAAAGTTTGGCTAGATGTAAAACCTTCAGGTTGTTCCATATAGATTTCTTCTTGAAGATATCCATTTAAGAATGCCATTTTTACATCTATTTGCCAAATTTCATAGTGATAATATGCAGCAATTGCCAGTAAAATTCGAATCGACTTAAGCATCGCTACTGGTGAGAAAGTTCTCTCATAATCGATCCCAGATCATTGAGTATAACTTTTCGCCACCAATCGGGCTTTAAAATTTTTACTTTTTCATCGGCCCCACGCTTCCGCTTGTAAATCCATTTACATTCGATAGAAACAATTCTTTTAAGAAGCTCAACCAAGTCCCAAACTTGATTTTAATACATTGAGTCAATCTTAGATTTCATGGCCTCTTGCTATTTTCTCGAATCGATGTCCAATATCGCCTCTCTATAAGTTAAAGGATCATTTTCTTCAATCAAGAAAATACCAAGAGCACCTTCAGGTATGAAACCATACCTTTCAAGTGGCATTGATATCCTTTTTGACCTACGTGGAGGATGTGTTAAAGGTATTCTGTTCGATTAAATCTGAGGTTCCATCGTTAGTTCATGTACATCCTGATTGAGTTAATCTAACTCAATCTTTCTACAATGTCCACGGTCTATAATAAATTGTTTCTCTAGAAAAGTGGCATTTCGAGCAACGAACACATTTTGTTCCTCATGATCATAGAACTAATATCCCATTGAATTCTTAGGATATCCAATGAATCGATACTTGTATCCTTTAGGTGCAACTTTATCCTGTTGTGTAATTTTTACGTAAGCAGGATAACCCCAAATCTTAATATATTTAAGACTCAATTTTCTTCTATTCCAAATCTCATAAGGAGTAAAAGAAACAACTTTCGATAGAACTCTGTTCAATATATGAGCAGCAGTTTCTAGAGCATAGCCTATAGATATTCAGGGAGATCAATGAAGCTCATCATTGATCGGACCATATCTAATAAAGTTCAATTCCTCCTCTCCGAAATACCATTGTGTTGTGGAGTACCTAGAGGACTATATTGAGCAAGAATCTCATTCTCTTTTAAATAATCCAAAAATTCATTGTTCATGTATTCACCGCCTCGATCTGATCAAAGGCATTTGATACACATTCTGATTTATTTCTTTACTTCGATTCGAAACTTTTTGAACTTTTCAAAAGTTTCTAACTTATATTTTATAAGAAACACGTATCCAAATTGTGATAGATCATCGATGAAGATTACAAAGTATCGAAACCCACCGAGTGCAATGTGATTCATTGGACCACATACATCACCATGTATTAGTTCCAATAAATGAGTGCCGCAGTGTCTAACTTCAATAAATGGAGCTTTGGTCATTTTTCCTTGAATACAAGATTCACAAACTGGATAAGGCTCTATAGTCAGATCAGGTTTCTGACCATCCTTAACCAGACGGGTTAAGCGTCTTACACCTATGTGACCTAATCTCATATACCACAATTCTGTATTATTTAAAGTTCCTGATTTATTATCAGCATTCACCTGTACATTCATGACATTTCCTACTGTATTCAATATATAATGGCCATTAATCAACTGACATTCAGCTAATAAAACATTATCTAAATCATACAAACATAAAGAACGGTTCTGTACAAATACATGATATCCTTCACTGTCCAATACAGGAATAGAAATAGTTTGCCGAATAATGTTTGGCATATAATAACAATTATTCAATGCAACAATTTTATTACATGGAAGAAGTAAATTAAATCGTCCAATAGCCTCGACCTGCAGGAAATCTCCATTTCCAACATGAATCTATACTTCTCCTGGCTGTAACAATCTAACTTCCTTCAGACCCTGATGGTGTCTTCTTAATGGTGGCAAGGTATTTTGGGCAGTTTCGCTTTCAATACCCATCCTCATTGCAATGGAAACATTTTTCTTTTGCTTTGCTCTTATGTTGAGGCTTAGACATGTGTTGCTTTTGAGGACCCATTCTGGGTGCATACATTACTTTTCGTTTATTTTTCCCTTTAGACTTTTTAGAAGTCTTCCGGGTATATGATGAAACACCCTGAACATAAAGGACCATGCCCCCTTTTGTTCATGTCCTCTTGAGCCATTTTTAGCATGTTATGCAGATCACCATAAATCCTTGCATATTATAATTCATAATGAACTGTGCAAATGACCTTGGAAGTGACTAGAGAATCAAACTATTCCCCAATCCATTGATCAGTAAGAGATCCATAGTTTTCAACCTCTCAATATGTGATATCATCTTGAGGACCTGAGGACTTACTGGACTGCCCTCGGGTAGTCTAACTTGAAAGAGAGATTTGGCAACCCTATATATTTCAAATTGAGGTCGGTCACGAAATAACTCTTTCAGGTGGAGCATGATACTCCCAGCACTATCCATATGGATATGCTCCCTTTGGAGCTCTGTAGACATTGACCCGAGGATGTACGATTTAACTTTCAAGTCGTCATCCAATCATTTTCGATATGTCTCCTTTTCTTCCGGAGAAGCATCATCAGAAACAGCTTGGGGCAAGCGCTGATTAATTACATATCCAAGCTTCTCAGAATCCATAACTATTATGAGATTCATAAGCCAGTCAGCATACTTTTCTGCAACTTTGAGTTGGTGCGCATCTAGAATACGAACTAGTGGGTTGCTTGAAGCCATTTGATCTTGACAAGACAAAAGAAAAAATGTTAGCGGAATATTTCAATCGCTAATAAATAATATTTTAGATCATGGGTATAACAGTTATAAATTTTTTAATCTAGAAAATGCCCTCCCGCTATTTGACATAATCTCTTTAATCTCTTAAATGGGAAAATGATAGTTTTAGATTCTTTAAACTATATAGTGAGAAATGGATCCCATTGGCATTTTACTCTAGCCTCATGCTATAACAATATTGGCCTTTGTAAACCCAAAAGGTAGGTAACTCTTGTCAATTGCATCTCATACAACTCTTTCGATTGATCCTAAATACACCTTATCCTCACACTATAATAATATTGGATAAGTGTATTCTATATTAACTTGTCAATCATCAAATATATGCTACCAATATAGCCCTCACGCTGTAGCAATATTGGGCAATACGTTTGCATATATTTGCCTCATCTTATGTTTAACCAGCATAGCCTGAATTACCCCGACCAATCCCTCACGCTGTAGCAATATTGGGAAAGACCGAAGTGAACTGTCTAATATCGTATTGACAAGACGGATCATTATATAATATTATCTCATAATACAATATTATTTAATCTGATTTAGAGAGATTTGTATTTATTTATTTATTATTTATAATATTTAATTATTATAATTATTATTACCATTAACAATTATAATAATTTTTGCATCTCATACGAATCTAATTCATAATTAGAATATTTGTTTATGCAATCACAACTAACCCCTACCAATAGGGTTCCTATTATAATTAATAAGCATAAACAAGTATATATTACATTTAATACAATGATATAACAATTATAATTATATTAAATAAATATCACATGAAATTTTTTCAAATTGGAGTGTATTATTCAAAATGATCAGCATTAAAAGTTGAATGTTATAGCATTATACAATATAATGCTAAAAAAAAAAATTTTACTCTTTTTTTTCTTTTTTTGGTTTTCAACCTATAGCGTCCTGGGTTTCTGACTTATGAACGCTACTACGTTCATCAATAGTAATACCCCAGCGTTCAACACATCAACGCCCCGATATTCAACACATGATCGCCTAGGCTTTCTGTGTTTCCAATGCCCCTATGTCAAAAACCTCAACGCCACAACGTTATACAACCAACGCTCTCGCGTTAATCTCTGAACGCTCCTGTGTTCGGTACTTAACACCGCGGCGTTCATGTTACTACATGAACACCCCATCGTTAGGTTCCTGACGCCGCAGCGTTCTTTGACAAAAACTATATTTCTATACTTTAAACACTTCAAAATGCAATTTTTACTATTTTCAGGCATTTTAAACATTTCATATAACACTCCAACAACCCAGAAATACAATAAACATGCTCTGATACCACTTGTTGACGTATTTTAGGGTGTATACATATGATTGTGTACATATTAAAAAAACTAAACACATGTATCATATACACAAATTTGGCAACGGAATTTATCATATAATCAATATATACACACGTACTTCAATTCTTAACAATGTAAGGATACAGAAAACATACCTTTGAAGACCTCCGATGAAGATTTCAAATTCTGAATTTCTTTGCTCCAACTTTGAGCTCACCTTCAAGTGCACTTTTGTTCAATTCTAGTCCACAACAATCCGGAGGGATTATGAAGCTAGAATAGCTGCAGTATAATCTCTAGCAACAAGGTTTTGTATTGCTTGAAAAAAAAAAAAGAATTTATTTTTCTTTCTCCTTTAGTTTTTCTCATAAGTCATCTTTCAAAGAAAAACTCTCTCAAAACCAACTCTTCTTTTTCCTCTCAATACTTGCACGAATTGTCACTCACTCACTTGTTAACACATATGCAACTCAACCATTTTTAGTGCTCTCAACACTTTACAAGTACTCCACCAAAATTAGATTAAGTGGCCAATGATTGTGATGCTATACTATAGTAGCTAAGCGCAAGTGCACGCTATCGTATCAAGTAATATAGGATTTTAAGTCCATATATTGATCCTACAGGGACTATGCAATCTAATTCTATAAATCAAGTACTAAAATTATTTCAGAAAACCAAAATCTGAAATTTATGTAACTAATCTAGTTCTCTCAATTGACTAAACAAAAGCAAAGAGTAGAATTCACAAATAAAGATAATCTAGGGTTTTGACTCGTCCCCTAGTATTTCATTGGATTCATTAACCACCTAGTTAATCCCTTAATACCAATTAATTGGCTTAGACACTAATCTCATCACAAGCCTTTATCGATGGTCAAGTGACTATATTACGTATTCTAACAATCACCTATATGTCTATGGTAATCAAATCAAATGTAATTCATTAAGATCAAGTTTAAATTATACCATACATGCCACCTCGGTATATGTCTATCCTAGATGGAACTCATAATTGTTACCCTATGATCATGCATCAAACTACCATAGGCTAAACACATGAATCCCTCCGTCGAGTTCATCATGGTTTCTCAATCATTCAAAATATTGATCAGGTATAATGAAAGCATTAAACACAAGATAGAATGAATTAATTGAATTTATCAAGTTCATAAACTAAAATTTAACACAATCCAAATCCATATTAGGTTTACATAGTCTAACCCTAGATGAACAAATTAACCCATCACAAAATCAAAAGTATCAAACCAATTCATAAAGATCAACAAGAACAAGAATAAGAGCATAATGATAAAGAAAGAAAAGAAAAACTAATCAAAGTGACTCCTTGATGTGTTTCTCCCTCAATCTTGACTTGAAGCTTGAATCTTGATCTTGGTTCTTCAATATTTGAATTTGATCTTTGATCTTGTGTTGTGAATTCCCTCTTTAAGTTTTTACCTCTTTTCTCTCTTTTTCTCTTCTCCCCCTCTCTTAGGGTTTTTGGCTTTCTATTTATAGGATTTTGTCTTCAAAATACTATTTTAACGAGTTACTGTAGCACAAATACTGTTCATGGGTACTGTAGCAATACTGTTTCCCCGACACTGTCCACCTCTCGAGCGTCGTGGCTCTGGGATGTGGGCGCTGCGGCGCTCAGCTACTGACCTGGGCTCCGCGGCGATCGATCGCTGGGTGCTGCAGCGTTCAGTCCTGGTGCCTCTTTCGTATTTTGAGCGTAACTTCTTCGTTTAACGTCCGATTTGCCTTCCGTTTCTTCCTATACTTCACATTTTCCGTCGTGCATCTATTTATGATCAAAAATCACAATTAAATAGCCAAATAATTATGATTTGGACCAAAATATAAAAGTTGAATACAAATAATAATAGTACTTTTACGCCCGTATCAGCCAACTACCAAAACAATTTTTGTTTGCCATTTTAATGGTCTAATAAAATTAACCATTAATCACAAATGGTGCTCCACTTAATTTAGTTTATGTTTCTTAAATTAGATATGTCTTCCATTTATGAATAATATATCAAATAAATAAAATCATATTTTATTTATTTAAATAACATTTATTTAATTATTCAAAAACTATTTGAATAATTAATATTTACCTTATTTGATTTTACTAACATGGTAAATGGTTGAATTCATGGTAAAACAATTCATGGAATAAAATTGTGCCACTTGTTAATATCTAATTAGTTAATAATTCTTATCAACTAATTAAATAATATACTTAACATTTAAGTCTAAACAAGTGCACAATCCGAACTGTTCAATCCATTATACGGCCTCAGTGCACAATGAATACACTTCATATTGTGAGACTCTCTAGGTCCACGCCCGAATTGTCATATAGAATTCCTCCATACATCCGTGAACGATGCCCCCCACACACGTTACGGATATTACAAAGCGATGCGTTAGACCATACAAGTTGAGGTTATAACATATTCATATAATCCCTCCATCATTTATATCCGAGTAGAGCAGAGATATAGATCAACACCGTCAAATATCCATATGCTCGATCGAAAGCCTATCTCTAGAATTATATTTCAATAAATAATATTCTCAAAAACTTTTGTAATATTATTTATCCCTAGGCTTAAACTCATTTCCCGGGAATTATTGTTTATGGCCATAAGACTTTCTACAATATAATTTATAGAGTATTATGATATAATACTCACTCAAATGAGCTGATGGATCCCATATCTATGCATACCGAACTCCATGAGCATCGGACCATACCCAGCGACACCTAGTTGTCATACCATGAAAGGTTTCTGATATATGTGAAATCAAAGTATGGTGGATCACTCACAAGCCCACTGTGGCACTCAGGTCAAAGGACCACGAATACTATTCAACTCGAAAGACCCTCAATTGACGATTTTATGGGATGTCTATTGGAGATCTTTGTGAGTCTGTTTAGTATTCAGTCCTTACTAAATACCTGTATCTCTATACAAGCTTCCACTAAACTCATGATTTGCTAAGACTAATCATCTGGACCATCCAGATATAGACATACACCAATCTATATATTTATTAAAGTATTCACTGACAGACCAGCATCAGTGAAGATAGATCAGGAACATAATATTTGAGAACATATTTGCATAATGACATTTCTTAGCACTATTTATAACTCTTTGCAAATATGTCATTACCAATATATTCTTAGGCCTTTGTCCCATTTCAGACAAGGTTTTAACTCTTTAGATATCACTGACTCTTATAACCTGATAACCCTTATTAGTGCCAACTCTTAGCATTTATAACTCTCAGTGTTGCTAATTCTTAGCACTGATCTAAACTCATTTATACTAGATCTGAACTCTTTCAGATCGTACAATGTCTGTAACATTACAAGCATCTTACCATATATAAATATAATTAGCGATTTAATAAAATAATAATACTAGTATAAATATTAAACAAATATTCATACATAAAGGGATGGCACGTAAGTACAAATTCAAACATATAGCTGTTGGGAATTATAGCTTGTTGAGATAAGGAAGTTACACAAAAAAATATTTTATGGCAATAAGTCAAAAGGTGACAACACAAGCAGGAGAAAGGAAGTTTGGATGTTGTTGTGAAGGCATCGAAATAGATTCCTGAAACTGCTCTTGTGTGGACTTTGACACATGTTGTTCAACCTGGGGATTGTATTACACTGCTTATTGTTGTCCCTTCACATGGCTCTAGTACCTATTGTTATTGCTTCTTATTGATTATTTTGTTATTGTGCGTCTTCCGTTTTGAGTGAAGAACAATTAATGATTTTTATTTTGACATTGATTATCCGGTTCGCTGCCATTGTATTTCATCTTGATCTTGATTGCATTGGGTTTAAGCCTTAAGCCTTACTTCTAATTAAAAATAGGCTTCTTCTTATGTGAAAGTTTGTTTAATCCTCTTGCTAGTCAATTTTGTTATAGTTACATTGCTGAAAACTAATACCTTATATTTGGTGATGAGTAATATCTGCTCCATGGTTTTATGTATTATATAGTTCGGTCTATCATATACAAATGTTTTTGTTATTTATGCACTTAAATTCTTATGTTCAGTTGTTTTCTGATGATTCTGTGATTAAATACGACTAAATATATAGAAATTGGGATTTTTTGTTGCAGAAAATGAGGGATATTATATATATGTATTTTTCATTATTTGACATATTATATTGCTTTGTTAAGTGTACAAATTTGTTTGTTATAGATGTATTGTGATATTAGAATAACTTTTTATTCCATTTGACATATGAATCAAACACTTTTTTTATATGCTGGTTTGCAGGAAGTATGTCACTTTGAACTCTCATGTACTTGTGATATTGGAATATATCTCCCAAACTCTGGCCTTCTTTTATAATTTTGTAATGCTGATCAAATTATGTTTGTCATCATTAGTTGGATAGGCCAACCAACCCTGATCTCATAGACTTTATTTAGCTATTTGGCAACTATGTTTTATTCAATATTGGCACAACTTAAGTTTTTGTTTTTGTGTCATGCATAGATTATTATTGAACTTTTTGGATTATCTTTTCTTTTCTTGACATACTCTTTTTTTGGATTATTTTTTGCATTATTGACTTATTATTTTGATCCTTAATAAATTCTAATATCATGTTAGTTGCTTGATAGATTGTTGCTAGAGGGCATTACACAGAGAGAGCTACTAATGTAGTTACACAAACCATTGTCAAAGTTGTTTAGGTTTAGTTCTGATTTTTTCAGTGATTGTTTTTGGTATATTTTATGAGATTGATGCTTATGACCTTAAACTTGAATTGACAATGCATATCACGCGATGCTTCTTCATTAATTCCTAGAATAATTGCCCAAGTTATGGAAATTGAAAATTGTACTCAAGTTGAGATAAGCCTTCGACAATGGTAAAACCAAAACCCAAGCAATTGCTCTAACTGTCATCAAGATACATCAATTTGTTGTTGAAGAATATAGTAGTTTTTGGTATGTAGAAGTTTTATATCAGTAAGTTCTTTGTATATTGTTTTTATGAAGTGTCATTCAAGGCAATAATGATATTGATGAACATACTATCATTTTACCATTACTAAATTTTTTATGATGTGCACATTGACATGTTTATAGCCCATTTAGTTGTACTTATTTAATAGAAATGTCGAGAAATTAGCAATAGATAAGCACTCAGCCTATTAAGCAAGTGAAAATAAAACTAGACCCAAAATTTAAGGTTGAGGGCAAAAATTAGAAGTTATCTTCTCTGCAATGGATGAATATTTTATAATTTATACTATAATAATTTTATAATGATTGCTCCACTTTTCTTTATTATATTAATATATTGATATAGCTAATATCTTGTTAGCTCATATATATAATAATTTTATTATGGTTGTCAATAGTTATTATTGGCTGATTCTCATTGCTTCAAGAATATGATATATAAAATGACTCGAGAACATCTTGAATGATGTAGAAGGTAAAATTATTTAGAAGTGGTTGGATGGGCATGGTCCATTTAATGCAGTTATAGATGATGCAACTAAATTTGTAGCCTTCGAGATGGTGAGTTTGAAAGCATTAAGCATTTATATTTCTTCTAGTTTGGTGGAAGTGCTTGACAAGTATATGCCATTTCTTCATTTATATGCAAGAACAACATTTTTTATTTTTTATTTCTTCTAGAAAAAAGAATTATTTCAGCTTTTTATCTAAAGCTCTTATTTTTCTTTTTAGTATTTTTAATGTTTTGACAAGTAGCATTAACTAAGCCTTAGGAAACAATTTCATAATGCGAGAAGGCTATATCTATTTGCAGATCAAGGCTACAACGACTTATAAATGAATTAAAGTGTTCCACAAAGTTAGCAACATCATTGCTTGCATTTGAATTCGATAACGGAATTATACTTTATTTGTAACATTGATGTACTATATTTTTTATTAACTTTCAACAGTATTGTATTTTATGCACTTAATTATTTTTCATTTATTTGGAAATATCAAATGTAATTCGAATTTTAGTTGCAAGAATCTTTTGTTGTTATTAAATAAATTTACATTAGTCACTTTCAAATTTTAATTAAATTCATATTTTATGTTTCATTAATAGTATTTAAATATTATAGATTAAAAAATGTCATAGCTATTCTTTGATATTATAGTGTTAGTAATTCTCTGATACCATGGTAACAAGAATTTTTTGATACCATGGTGTCAGTGATTCTATAATACTGTGGTGTCAGCAATTTGCCAATACCATAATATCCGAGATTCACTGACACCATAAATGGTGTCAGTAATTTTCTGGCTCGAGCAACATTGATACTATAAAACAGTGTCAGTGAAACCTTTCATTGACACTAACTTAGCGTCAGTGAATGCAATTTTTGTAGTAGTGACATTCCATAATATATTCACGAAGATATAGAAGCCAAAAGAGATGAGAGCCAGCAAGATCACATACAAAAATACTTTTACCATCACCTTCGATTCAACATAGAAATAGCCTCGTCAAGCCGGTGATGTTAAATCAAGAGCTTCTTAGGAGGTAACCTAAGTAATTTTTTTTGTTTGCTTAGTTTTAGTTTTAGTTTTAGTTACTTTCTTTTCTTTTCTTTTTAGGAATAAAATAAGTCAAGCATTCAAGTATGCAATATAAGTAATTACAAACGTTAGGAGTCAAGGAAAACCACCTTAACATCGAAAGATAAAACGTTGCAATACTTCAATTTTCAATTACAAGGAAGCCTTTTACTCTTAATTTCTATTTTTTAACATTAAGGACAATGTCTAATTTAAGTTTGGATGTGGGAAATATATAACTTATGTATATTTGGCTGCATGGTTTTAGTGGTTTTCTAGTCCGTATAAGTTTTTTTTAGTTGTTATGTTGTTAAGATGATCATTAGTCTTAGAAATGATAGATACTAGAAACAATTATTGTTATCTAAGTTTAGGAACAAATTCAACCTTATTTACAATCACCATCCTTTTGAACACTTTATACGCATCAATAGTTATAACTCTTACTTAGTTTTTTGGGATTATGTTAAAGAGAACAAACTACTAGGTTTAAAGATTATCTAGACCATTAGCGAGAAGATCAATTTTATCATAGATAGATTAAGGGTACCTCAAGATAGACAAAAGATTTATACAAATAAAGGTCATAAATAGCTTGAGTTTACAATGGGTAATAGAATCTTTTTACAAATTTCTCTATGAAACGATGCGCTTCATTTTGGCAGACAGAGGAACTAAGTCTTTGGTACATTAGGCTATATGTGATTATTGAGAGGGTTAGTATAGTTGCTTACCATTTATCATTTATTGATGTATCTCACGTTTTATGCTACGAAAGCATATACTTAACTCTTCTCATATTCTTGATACTTAATCAGTTACTATAAAGAGATTGTTCAGATACTTGACTACTGCCAGCAGATACTACATAATAAGACTATTTTCCTAGTTAAAGTTTTATGAAAAACTCATGCAGTAGAAGAAGCCACTTGGGAACATAAGAATCAAATGATAAGTCAGTATCCCTACTTATTTTAGATAAGTACATGAATTTCTTGGATGAAATTCTTATAAGGGGGAGGAATTTTAATATACGTGTCTTACCTTGGAATGGAATAAAGACATGCAAATCGGTGCTTCAGTATACACCTTTTAACTTGGCCATTTGGCTTCCAATAATTGCCTTCATGGGCGGCATGGCTTAGTATAAAAAATACTGGAATTTTCCTCTTTTCTTTACTTGTAAAATTGAAGTTAAGAGTAGAGAAATATATTTTTTTTAAAAAGAAACAAAATTAAGATAGAAGAGAGGAAAGAAAATTTAGAGAAGAGAAGAAAAAAAAAAGAAGAAGAAAAGAAAAGAAAAGACAAACAAGAGAAAAATAAAAAAAAATACAATAAATGAGTTTGGAAAGTTAAATTTATATCCAATGATTCAGCGGATAATAGTTTTACACTGTTAAAGTGTTTATGTTTCAATATTTATAATATATATTGGTACTAACAGTATATATCTATGCCCTATGATTTAAGAGGAGTAACGGCAGTTGAAAGACCTTAGATTCTCAATTCAACTCAAGATTAGTGCACTTTTGTAATTTGATACTTATATATATTTTATATGTTTCCAATATAGCAATTTATTATTTGATTACACATTATCTAATTTACTTTATCCATGATTTAATTTTACACAAATAAATATTTATGCTAATTAGTATATTCAGAAATGCTTTTAGAATTTATTATAGTATAATTTATGATTACATTTAGTACATAAATATATTCATGTTTTCATGATATTATATAGTAGTAGTTTTTGAACCACCAAATGCTTATCCTCCCATTTAGTTTAGTTTGCTCTGCGCATGCATTCAACTAGTTTAGTTTGCTCTGCCTACGCAATACAGTATTTCGTCGAGTTAGACTAGCTCAAATCCCCCACTTTGCTTGTGCGTGAGATATTCCACCAGGTTATACCACATTTTCCTCGGGTACAAGTTTAGTATAGTTTTTAGTATATATGTAATATATATTTATTCTCAGTATTATGTTATAACATAGATTTCATGACAGCATATGCTTCCAAATTTCTAGATTCCCAACATTACATTATGATTTCAATTTCAGTATAGATTTTATGAAAACTTATGTTTTTAGTACAAGTTTCATGATTTCTTAGTACACAGTTTCATAATTATTTTATATTACATATTGTATATATATGTTACACATAGTATTACTAATTATTAAAAAGCTATTAGTTATACTATGTATAAAGTATATAATATTTTCAGATTATATCCACAAACTGAGCTACAAGCTCACATTTTTTTATTTTCCCCTATTTGTTTCTAGGTTGTCATAGGATGTCGTGAGGTATAATATAGTCTTTATATTCTGAGGTTGGCCCACGACATGTGTAGTTAAAAAATTTATTAGGTTTTACATATTTATGTATGCATGTACAATTTTGTTGAGGCATATAGCCTTGTTATATCAGATGCAATGAGTAAAGAGTATGTTAGTCCCATGTTATCACAGGATCCGCCTTGACTTTCAAGGATGTCTCAGGTCAAGTCCTGTCAGCCTCTACCATGATGTCACTATATTAGTGATCTTGATAACCTACTTCATCCTTAATATCTGTGGACTCCACTAGTAATATTTAATTAAAGATCTCAAACTTTAATTAATTTATGGACCTTTTCTATTTATTATTAATAATCTTAATCCTCTCGTATAGAATAATTATATACTAAGGTTTTAGTCATATAAATAAACTTAGGATTTTATGATATTTATAATATCATATTCTGTACATGCTTTTAAAGTACTATCACATGCCAGCTCACAAGCACCTATTAGTCAATCTTTCAAAAAATTATTGAGATCTTGAAGTGTGGCCAAATCCTGATGAGTTTCAACTCAAAAGATTCCTAACGAGACATAAAGATATGGATTTTAAAGGTTAAAATTTTGAAAATATTATTGAAAATTATGCTTACATACCATTTCATTTTATATGAATATTTATTATTAATATTTATATAATGAACGTTTCAAATAAATCGTTAATATTTTATAATATGGTACTAAGCTTGTAACCTTTTAGACATTGTAGATAAAAGAATTTAAATCTGATCTAAAGAAGTTTAGGTCAGCGCTAGAACCTTGTTTAATTAGAACAAAGACCCAGGAATATTATAGTAATAACATAGCTGCAAGGAGTTGAAAATGGTGTTAAAAAATGTCGTTGCACAGTAATGTTCTCAAATATATCATTCCTGATCTATAGTTGCCGACACGGGTCGATTGATATTCATTTCAGATCAATATGTATCTATATTTGAATTATTCAAACTATTAGTTTTAGCAGATGGTAGACTTAGCAAAAGCTCATATAAGCATGCAGGCATTTAGTGAGGACTAGGTACTGAATAGATTCACGATGACTGGGTACTTTGATTTGAGCGCCACGGTGCTTGTGAGTGATCCACTATGCTTTAATTCTATACATATTAGATACCTTTCATAGTTGGACCTTTGAGTCTTGTTGGGTATGGTTTGATACTCATGAAGTCTAATGTGCATAGAGATAACTCATATAGGTGAGTTGTATATCTTGATACTCTGAGATTGTATTTCAGAAAGTTTTATGGTCATGAATGGAAACTCCAGTAAAGAGTTTTTCATAGAGATAATCAATATCACAAAGGAATATACAAATATTGTTTATAGAAATACGAATCTGGAGATAAATTCATGGTGAAGCATATAGAGATTTGATAGTGATTATCTATCTCTACTATTCCAAGATATAGGTGACAAAAGAATTATATATATATATACTACAACCTCAACTTGCATGGTTTAACGCACTGATTTATAATACTTGTAAAATATGTATGGGGCATTGTTCATGAACTTGTGTAAGGGTTCTATAAGACAAATAAGGGTGAATATAGAGAATCTCACAATATGAAGTGTGAACATTGGGGTAACGGACTGGATCGAATAGTTCAATTTGAGAAAATTTTGAAAAATAGGATTTATTTCAAGATTTCTTGAAAAACACATTTGTCAAAACTTAAGTGTTAAGCTTATATCAATTAAGTTAACAATTGTTGTTAAACAAATTAATAGATGACAAGTAATAAATATATAGATAAATGGCAAAGTTAAAGAATGAATATAAAAATGCAAAATGTTTTCATTATTAGAGACAATTTTTTAAAGAGTGGGGTCGGCTATTTAAAAAACAAAAAGGGAAGTGATGAAGAAGTTTCTTCTTTTTCTTTCTTCAATTGTTATTTGGCAATAAGTGAAAAAGCTTTGCAAAAGTTGCAAAATAGTCCCAAATGCCATTTTTCGCCAAAAAGAGTGAAACAAGTTCAAGAGTTGAGCTAACTTCCAATCATGCTAGAAATTCTAAGCTGCTATTTTAGCTACTCTAATCCCACCAGAAGTTGGAGTTTAGAATTGTTGAAGAGGTCACTTCAAGGTGAGCTTCAAAATTGAAACTTCACTAAAGGTTTCAAGGGTTATTGTTTCTGAACTTGTTAGTATAACAAGACTAAATTTCAGTATGTGTTTATTGAATAGGAAATTAGATTTCCATTCTGCTATGTCTATGTATGTTTGATATGCATTAATTTGTTCAATATATACACTATTATATGCATGCACAAATCTAAACCACATACTCTATCAAATGGTATCATAGGATGTTTGTGTGTTGTTCTAGGTAAATTGAGGGATCCTCAGGAACAGTGGGTATTGCATTTTCAAGTGTTGAAAGTGTAGAACTAGGTCACTAGTTAAACGAACCTTGGGGAAATACATGCTTATCACTACAACATTAATAGAAATTGGATGAATGATATGACGATATAGGCTTAGTGCTAGGGCATTCTAACAGAGTGCTGTGGCGGTGGCTCCGTAGGGCTATAACATTGAAGGTTTTGACCTTAGCGCTACAGTTGTGGAATTGTAGCATTGCAACACTAAAAGTATACTTAGCATACAGTGGAGACATCTTGGCACCGCAGCACTGAAAGTATTGACCTTAGTTCCGTGATGATGGATTTCTGGCACCACAACATTAGACCTATTCACTCTTTTTTATGTATGTGATGTTTATTTAAGTAATATAACTGTTATATAACTACTTTATAATCTATAAATCATTTGTTTGTGCTGTTAACCACAATGAAAGTCCTACTGGTGGGGATTAGTTGTACCTGCATAAAATAAATAGGTTTTATGAATTAGATCCATATGAAATGTAGATAACGTGTTCAAAATATCTTAATCAGATGAAAAATGTATTTCATTATGAGATAATGTGATACATGATATGTCTTATCAATATAGTGTTAGATGGGTTGCCTCAATCCTTCCCAGTATAGCTAAAGCATAGGGGATTGGTCGGTGCGATTTGTACAATGCTAATTAAACATGGGATAAGGAAAATATAAGCAAATATATTACCTAATATTGCTAAAGTGTGAAGGTATGATTAGTAACTAATATTTGATCATTGACAAGTTAATTTAGAATACACTCACCCAATATTATTAAAGTGTGAGGATAAGGTGTGTTTAAGATTAGGGTAAGAGATCCATGAGATGCAATTGATAAGATTTGTCTATCTTTTGGATTATACAAAGATCAATATTGATAAAGCGTAAGGCCAAAGTAGAATATCGATTAGGTCTACTTTTCATTGTAAAATTTAAAATGTTTAAACTTTCATTTTTCCGTTTGAGAGATTAAAATGAATATGTAAAGCAAAGGAAAGGCATCTTTAGATTGAAAAAAATATATATGCTAATTATATATATATTATCTAAAGAGTTATTTTTAACAATTTTGAAATGTTCTGCTAACAACTCCTATTTTTGTCATGATAAGATAAGATGGCTTTGAACAATTCATTGGTTTGCATACTTAATGTACACCAATTGAAGAGTACCTAGAACTACTTTGACTGGCTGATAAGTCTCATAATAGTTATGGATTCATAAAAACTTGGGTACGTTGTGTTAGAGTTAGTGCTTACGTACCATTCTAATATTGTATTAATATTAATTTTTTAATATTTATATAATATAATTTTGAATAAAATCATTAATATTAATTATTTAATAGTACTAAGCTTGTAATGTTACAGACATTGTATGATCTGAAGGAGTTTGGATCTAGTCTAAAGAAGTTTAGACCAGGGCTAAGAGTCAGCAATGCTGAGAGTTATAAATGTTAAGAGTTAGCGAGTTATAACATTCATTAAAATTCTAAGAGTTAAAAGCCTTGTCTGAAATGAGACAATGACCTGGCAATGCACTCGTAATGACATGATTGCAAAGAATTGCAATAGGTGCTAAGAAATATCATTATACATATATGTTCTCAAATATTAATTCATGATCTATTTTCATCGATGCAGGTGATGAACACATGAAAATGCATGTTGTTAAGAGATTCAATCACCATTTAATGTCACTAACTTTAGTATTTTCTGTATTTTTAGCTTGAAATAAAGTGTTCTCCTTACATTGTGATTAATGAATGTTATTTAGACAAGTTTAGGTAAACTGGACATAACTCTCAATGTAGAAATCGAAATAAAGCAATTCTTGAACTTGGTGCAACATGACTCAATATTACACAAATTTGAAGAATAGTGGAAAAGCCAAATCCAACATGTTATGGGCCAAAAATTGAGATACAACAAAATCGGACTACAACTCTTACCCAGCTTGACCCAACTCACGTATTTGGACCGTATCTCACAAAATACGTACTCAATTGGTATAATTCTTGAAGCTGTGAATTGATGACTTAACTATCAACAACTCATATGTTTATAGTAAATTCCAAATCAGCCGTTATCATGGACCAAATTGCATTGCAAGTGGGTAAAATGGTTGTTGGCCGAATTCTGATGTATCTTTGGAATTTTGCTCATATCTAATTGGATACTCATCCAATTTGCAAGAAATCAGTGCCTATGGAAAGAAAAGTCAAAATTATACAACTTTCATGTCGGCTGCAGAAGCTGAATTAATCATTTACATTATCAAAAATGTGCTGCAAGTGGATACATGAGTTATTGGCTTAAAATTATTGAAGATTGATGTCATCCATGACATATGACCATTCATTGCCTATATAAGGAGACCCTTAGGACATTTTTAATAGATAATTCTCTCTTATTTTATTCTCATTAACATGTATTGTAATTTAGGCTAGAGTTTCTAGCAAGGCTAAGAGATGAACTTTTATGTGTAGTAAATCTACTTCCATGCTTTGATTCGGTGTCAAGAGCTATAAATGTTGTAAGTTTGATTTTGATTAAACTCTTATCTATTTTATTTTTTATAATCCAGAGGTTATAATTCTCATGTCTCATATATGTTCAGTCATGCTTTTCTTATGTGATTCATGTTGATTTATAATTGTTACTGGTTACATTGTTTTATATGTTAATCTTTTACTGCAGTATTGTCAATTTGATATATTGTCGATCTTGATAACATGTAAGGGCAATAAATGTTTGATATTCAAGTTAATCTTTTACTGCAATATTGTTAAAATGATATATTGTCGATCTTAGATAACTTGTATAAATAACATGATGTGTGTTAATGCTTGCAAAGAGTTTAACTAAATCAAATACATGTGTTATCAAATGTGCTATATATTACATACCTTCCGATTGATTGTTTGGGATGTGAAACTTTCAGTTGAGTTATAAATATCGAATCAAAGTATAGAGTAGATTTATAAAGCATAATTGTGATTCTCAAAGCCTTGCTTAAATCATCATAAGACATTTTCCTCAATTCATAGACAATTCTATCTCATCCGTTTAAATCAATTAACCCTCTGCTACTGCTTTAATATTTTACTTCACTAACCTATTTTGCCAAGAGCTTCCTCGTGGGATCTACACCTCAATCTATACTGCAATAGCCGCGTTATATTTTGAGCGTAAACAGCAGGTCTATTGATGAATCCCTTTTAATATAGATTAGTGTATATCTATATCTTTTTAGTGCAGATAGTTATTCTTAGCTAACCATGAGCTTAGAGCTTGTATAGGCATACGGGTATCTAGTTATAACCAAATACTAAATAGATTTATGAAGATCTCAATAGATATCCTATGAAACCTTTAAAAGTAGGTCCTCTCTTGTTGAGTAGTATTCGTGGTCCTTTGACCTGAGTGCCACGGTGGGGTTGTGAGTGATCCATCATACTTTGGTTCCATACATGTCACAGACCTTCCATAGTCTGACCACTATATGTTGCTAGGTATGGTCCGATGCTCATGGAGTCAGGTGTGCGTAGATACAAGATCCCTCAGCTTACATAAGTAAGTTGTATATCCGATGCTTCGAGATTGTATCTTAAAAAATCTTATGGCCATAAGTAATAAACCTAGGAAATGAGTTTCTTGTAGGGTTAAACAATATCGCAAAAGTATTTGCATATATTATTTATCGAGATATGAATCTGGAGATAAGTTCATGGATGAGCAAATGGGGATTTAACGGTACTGATCTATATGTCTGCACATCCAGAGTATAATAATGGAAATATTTGTTTATGTATTCTGACCTCAACTTTTATGGTATAATGCACTGATTTGTAATATCTGTGACGTGTGCGTAGGGCATTGTTCACAGACTCATGGAATAGTTCTATTTGACGAATCTGGCGTGAACCTAGTGAGTTTCTATATGAAATGTACTCGATGTACACTTGGGCAATATACCGTATTGAATAGTTCAATATAGTATAAAATATAGCAAATTACTATGATTAAGTTAACTAAAATATATGGTTATAGTATGACCCACTTTGGGTTAACTTGGTAAGCTAGTAAGGGTATAATGATAATTTTACTTTATTAATTATTTAATTATTAAATAATCAAGATATTTATTTAAATAATAATTAATTAAAATCTTAATTTAATCATAAATAATTGTTAACCAAAGGGTTAGGTTAAAAGATATTATGTACTGAACTAAACAATGGTTAATTGTTAACTATGGTTAGGTTAAAGAAATATCTAAATATTTTATTTTATTATTAAATAAATGTTAATCTAATTAGGGTTAATAGTTAACTCTAGGGTTAGGTCATCTCTAGTTGAGTAGTATTCGTGGTCCTTTGACCTGAGTGCCACGGTGGGGTTGTGAGTGATCCATCATACTTTAGTTCCATATATGTCACGGACCTTCCATAGTCTGACCGCTATGTGTTGCTGGGTATGGTCTGATGCTCATGGAGTCCGGTGTGCGTAGATACAGGATCCCTCAGCTTACATAAGTAAGTTGTATATCTGATGCTTCAAGATTATATCTTAGAAAATCTTATGACCATAAGTAATAAACCCAAGAAATGAGTTTCTTGTAGGGTTAAACAATATCGCAAAAGTATTTGCGTTTATTATTCATTGAGATATGAATCTGGAGATAAGTTCATAGATGAGCAAATAGGGATTTTACGGTACTGATCTATATGTCCGGACATCCAGAGTATAATAATAGAAATATTATATTTATGTGTTCTAACCTCAACTTTTATGATCTAACGCACTGATTTGTAATATCCGTGACGTGTGCGTAGAGTATTGTTCACAGACTCATGGAATAATTCTATTTAACGAATTTGGCGTGAATCTAATGAGTTCTTATATGAAATGTACTCGGTGTGCACTTGTGCAATATACCGTATTAAATAGTTCAATACACTATAAAATATAACAAATTACTATAGTTAATTTAACTAAAATATATGATTATAGTAGGACCCACTTTGAGTTAACTGTTGGCAGAGGATCTAATACATGTGGGTGTATGCATGTGTAAGTGTGTTTATTGCCTAAACACGTATCATATACAAATTTTAACACGGTGAAAGCGTAAAACATGCAATAACACTATAAATTAAATATATAAATCACATTAATATATTAATAGGGTAGAGAACTCACCTCAACGTGTAACATTATACATGTAATTCTCCGGAGTTCGCATGAAGACCAACTCGCTGGCAGTTTTAGTCACCAATACGTGGGCTTGGTGAGCTAGAACAGTAGCTCTATACGCAACACTGGGTTTAACTCTTAAACTCCAAAATTATCGGTGTGTGTTTTTATCCTTTTCTCTAAGAGGATAAGGAATGGAGAATTTGAAGCAATTCACAATTACTCCAAATGGAAGCATAGAGAAAAATGAAACAATTTCATTTTTTCCTTCTTCTTTTTTTTCCTCTTTTCTTTCTTCTTCCTTTCTTCTCCTTTTCTTTCTCTTCTCTTTTTCTTCCATTTCCATTTCTCTTTTCTCCATTTCCCGTAACAAAAACACACCAATTCAAATTTCTAATTTTCAATTTCAAACCTCTCTCTCTTTATATATATATATATAATATAATAATAATATAATATATATTATATAATAATAATGAAATAATATAATATAATAATATATTATATAATAAAATAAGAAAGATATTTTGATTATTTAACCATTAAATAATCAAAGTATAAAATAACCATTTTACCCTTCATAAATAGTTACCAAGTTTACCCTTTAGTAGGTCCCACCAAAATTCGATAAACTTAACTGAGGGTCCACAATGTGCCATGTGTCATTATACAATTAGTAAATAATAATTATTGACTAATTATTGTATTTAACACTTAAATACAGACACGCACGCATTCCTGTGGTAGTGCTGAATATTGTTAGATTAAACACTTTAATCCGGCATGCTGCCCCAATGAACAACAAGTACACTCCATATCACGGGACTTCCTAATTCCTACGCGCGATTCGTTAAATGAAACTATTCCATAAGTCCGTGAGCAATGCCCCACGCACACGTCACGGATATACAAATCAGCCCGTTGAACCATGCAAGCTAAGGTTACAACGCATACGTATAGTCCTTCCGCCATGATATCTTAGATATGCGGGGATATAGATTATCACCGTCAAATCCCCTAGTGCTCATCCATGTCTTATCTCAAGACTCGTATCTTACTAAACAATATGCGCAAACTCTTTTGTCATATTGTTCCACCCAGGCGAAACTCTTTCCCGGGATGATTGCTTGTGGCCACAAGACTTTTGGAGATACAATCTTGAAGCATCTGGATATCAAACTCCCTATGCGAGCTGATGGATCTCATATCTGTACACACTGTACTCCATAAGTATCGAACCATACCCAATAGTCACACCATGAAAGGTCTGTGACATGCGTGGAACCAAAGTATGGTGGATCAGTTACAAGCCTACCGTGGCACTCTGGTCAAAGGATCACATATACTATTTAACTCGAGAGAACCCTCCGTTGACAACTTACATAGGGTGTCTATCGGAGGCCCTCATGAGTCTGTCCCATATCCAGTCTTAACTAGATACCCATATGTCAATACGAGCTTCAAGCTCACGGTCGACTAGGAACGACCATCTATACCCTATAGATACGACATATGCTGATCTATGTATAAAGGTATCCACCGATAGACCTGCATCGGCAGAAATAGATCAGGGACAATTATTTAAGAACATACTTGCACAACTTACATTTCCTAGCACCTGATTGCAACTTTTGCAACTATGCAGTTACTGGTATATTCCCAAGTTTATGTCTCATTACAAACAAGGCTACAAATCTTGGATATACTGAGTATTATAACTAGTTAACACTTAGTTGTTCTAACATTTAGCAATTATATGTCTGAGCATGGCTAACTATGAGCCCTTATATAAAATCCTTTAGATTTGATCCGAACTCTTTCAGATCTACAATGTCTGTAATGTTACATTGCATAGTACCATATAAATGGGTATTAGCAATTTAATGAGAATGTACACTTGTATAAATACACAAGTATATGTACATTCAGGGATGGCACGTAAGCACTGACCCTAACATTAACTTGGTAAGCTAGTAAGGGTATAATGGTAATTTTACTTTATTGATTATTTAATTGTTAAATAATCAAGATATTTATTTAAATAATAATTAAATAAAATCTTAATTTAATCATGGATAATTGTTAACCAAAGGGTAAGGTTAAAAGATATTTTATGCTTAACTAAACAATGGTTAATTATTTACTATGGTTAGGTTAAATAAATATCTAGATATTTTATTTTTATTATTAAATAAATATTAACCTAATTAGGGTTAATAGTTAACTCAAGGGTTAGGTCCTCTTTAGTTGAGTAGTATTCGTGGTCCTTTGACCTGAGTGCCACGATGGGATTATGAGTGATCCATCATACTTCGGGTCCATATATGTCACAGACCTTCCATAGTCTGACTGCTATGTGTTGCTAGGTATGGTCCGATGCTTATGGAGTCCGGTGTGCGTATATACAGGATCTATCAGCTTACATAAATAAGTTGTATATCTGATGCTTCGAGATTTTATCTTAGAAAATCTTATAGTCGTAAGTAATAAACCCAATAAATGAGTTTCTTATAGGGTTAAAAATATCGTAAAAGTATTTGCATATATTGTTCATCGAGATATAAATTTGGAGATAAGTTCATGGATGATCAAATGAGGATTTAACGGTGCTGATCTATATGTCCGCACATCCAAAGTATAATAATAGAAAGATTATATTTGTGTGTTCTGACCTCAACTTTTATGGTCTAACGCACTAATTTATAATATCCGTGACGTGTGTGTAGGACATTATTCACAGACTTATGGAATAGTTCTATTTGACGAATTTGGCGTGCACCTAGTGAGTTCTTATATGAAATGTACACAGTGTGCACATGGGCAATATACGTATTGAATAATTCAATACAATATAAAATACAGTAAATTACTATGGTTAATTTAACTAAAATATATGGTTATAGTGGAGCCTACTTTAGGTTAACTTGGTAACTTAGTAAGGATATAATGGTATTTTTATTTTATTGATTATTTAATTATTAAATAATTAAGATATGTATTTAAATTATAATTGAATAAAATCTTAATTTAATCATGGATAATTGTTAACCAATTGGTTAGGTTAAAAGATATTATGTGCTTAGCTAAACAATAGTTAATTATTAACTATGGTTAGGTTAAATAAATATCTAGATATTTTTTTATTATTAAATAAATGTTAATCTAACTAGGGTTAATAATTAACTCTAGGGTTTGGTTAGTTGGATATTTATTAACACAAGAGTTAAGCTAATTTAACTTAACTAATGTTAAGTGTTAACATTGGTTAAGTGAATAGTTAAATTAAATGCAATTGAAATTCAAATTAGTTTGAAATTTATGCATTAATAAATAAAGTGAAATGAAATTAAAAATTCATAAATGTTAAGTTTTACAATTAGAAGTGGTCGGTCATTTTTTATTTTATTTTTGTGAAAGAGAGAAAGAATTTTTTTCTTGGTTTCTAATTTCAAGTGTTGAAATTATTAGCTCTTAATCTACTCTCATTTTAGGATGCTTACTATATTAACTAAATGGATTTGTTTTTAATTGTTCAAGTGTTGATCAATGGTAAAAATAAATAAATTTAATTACATTAAGTATTAATCTAACTAATTTAAGAGTTAAACTACTGTTGGATTATACTGTCATTCTAGCTAATCCAACTCACCCAAGTTGATTACTGGAATTCTCAACAAGTTCATTACATGTAGACTCCAAAAGAAATTAATCCAAAAGCTTCAAGGGTGACTTTCTCAATTCTGTAATTAATTTGATTAATTGTATAATTATGTATTCATTGTATAATTTTTAAATTTCTGTTGTGGAAATATATGTATAAGATATGTATATTTGTCTAATGAACAAATACACTACATGCATACACCATAGAATAATCAACACCCAACACATTGTTGATCAGAAAATTCTTAGAGGTGTTTCTAATCTGCCTTTTCAAAAGAGTACAGACATATCAGAAATAGGTTGATAATGATTTGAGAGTCAAATATATATCATCACCTCAATGTCAATTGAACTTCGAAGAAAACATGTGCATATGGATAGTGTAAGTAGTATCATGGTCAATCTAAATGAGTAGTTTGGAGATAGACTATAGGTTGATTGGTACAAGATCTCTAAGACACCTTTTCAGATCAATCTAGCCCAAGGCAGTCTAGTTTGTCCTTATTTACTTAAGATGATTTCTTATATCGAGAAATTGAAAACTGTGGATATTTCTCTTAACAATAATTTTAGGAATAGTTTGATTCTCTAGTCTCTGCTGGGGTTATTTGCACAGTTTATCATAAACTTCAATATACAAGACTTGACTCCCATATATGCTGAGCTACACAATATGTTAAAGACAGCTCAAAAGGACATGAACAAAAGGGGTACAACCTTCTTTGTTCATAATAGTGCTTCATTTTTTTGCTTCGAAAGCTTTTAGAAGGTTTAAGGGTAAGAAGAAAAAGAAGCAGTCACCACATGCAGGTCCTCAGAAGTAGGTGACATCCAAGCTACAAGAAAAAAACAAAGGCAAAAGAAAATGTCTCCATTATGACGAGAATAGACATTGGAAGTATAATTGACCGAGGTATTTTGCCACAGTAAAAAATTTCCCTCAAGTATATGTTTACCTATCATTGACATTTCATTAATATTTGATGCTTGTATTATTGGGTTAAGTGTGTGATATACGAGTGTACATGTAATTTTAAAAATTTACAACACATAGAGGAAGCATGTTAACAAAATACACTCATTTATAGCATATAAACATATATATCGCATATATGCACATGTATAACTATTATACTAAATTTAAATATTATGAACAATTGTGTTAAAATAACATGTAAAGAACACTTATTGAAGGTAATTTTATAAAACTTAAAGTCCTCTAATTATCCAAATAAAAAGCTCACCTTGAAGTATATTTTTGTATAATTCTAGTTTATAACGGTTTGGTGAGATTATGCATACAACTCTTGTACAATTGTTGGAAACAATTTTTATAAAAAAATTATTTTTGAACAACTCTTGTCTAAAATCAAATTTTCTTTCTCCATTATTTTGATATATGATAGACCATCCATAAGAGAAGACTATGAGAGGTTCTTATTGTGTTTGAACCCTATGAAGAATTAAAAACAAAACTCTTTCACTTACCTCTCCATCCTTGGCCGAATAATCTCTTTGCCAAAATAAATGAATGAATGAAATCATTTTATTTTTCTAACACCATCATCTCAATGCCCTACCATTATCATTCCTTAATGGAATCAATTGATGGGCATTGAGAAAGTGCTCCATTACCATCAATGGTTGGTCCCTCTTTCATTTAATTAGTTATTAATTTAATTTAAAGGCCAACAAAAATTCAAATACCTAACATTTAAATTACTTAAATATTTTGAATGACCAACATATGGTCCATTGCCAAAAATGCATTTATTGTAATATTATCTAATAATATTTAATTTAATTATTCAAAATAATTTTGAATAATTACTTTTACCTTACTTGTTTTTACTATTAAGATTAAATGGTAAATTCAAGGTAAAAATAATTCATGGACCAAATTGTGTCACTTGTCAACATCCTATTGATTAATAACTCTTGTTAACTAATTAAATGATGTACTTACCAATTATATCTTGACAAATGCACAACCTGAGGGATCACGAAACAATTATCCAATTTTGCTAGAATTTACTAAATCGAATTATCCAATCCAATCCACTACCCTAGTGCGCAACGAGTACATTTTATATTGCGAGACTCTCTAGGCCAACGCCCAGTTTCTCATATAAAGCTCCTCCATACATCTGTGACTGATGTCCCACACACACGTTATAGATATTACAAAGTAGTGTGTTAAACCATAGAAATTAAGGTTGTAGCATATTCGTATAATCCTTCCGTTATTTATATCCTGAAAAAGCATAGACATAGACCATCACCGTCAAATCTATATTTGCTAAACTATGAACTTATCTCCAAATTTATATTTCTAATTAAATATCCACAAACACTTTTGTGATATTATTTATCCTTACGAAATATATTTTATGGGGTTAATACTTGTGGCTACAAGACTTTTTAAAATAAAATCACCGAGCATTAGGATATACAACTCACTCATATGAGCTGATAGATCTCATATCTACGCACACTGGACTCTATGAGCATCAAACCATACCCAGCGACACCCAGGGATTAGACCATAAAAGGTTTCTAATATATGTGAAATCAAAATATGATGGATCACTTACAAGCCCACCATGGTGATCAGGTTAAAGGACCATAATACTACAAAACTCAGAAGACCTTCTATTGACAGCTTTATGAGATGTTTATTGAAAGTCCTCATGAGTCTGTTCAATACCCAATCCTTACTGAATACTTGTATCTCTATATGAGCTTCCACTAAGCTCATGGTTTTCTAAGATTGACTATCTAGACCATTTAGATATAGACATACACTAATCTATATTAATTAATTTTATCGATCAACCCGCATCGATGAAATTATATCAAGAACATATTGTTTGAGAATATACTTGCATAATGAAATTTTTTATCACCATTTCTAATTCTTTACAACTACATTATTACTAATATATTCTCAGGTATTTGTCTCATCTTAGACAAGACTCTAACTCTTTAGATTTTGCTAACTTTTATAACCTGCTAACACTTAACACTTATAACTTTTAGCGTTGCTAACTCTTAGCACTAATCTAAACTTATTTAGACCAAATCTGACCTCCTCTAGATTACACAATGTCTGAAACATTACAAACATCTTACTATTTAATAATAATAATATTAAAAAATTTATTAGAAATGATAATTATATAAATACTATAACTAAATGTTTATACATAATGGGATGGCAAGTAAGCATAAATCCTAACAACTCCCACTTGCTTTAGTGCTATTCATGATGGTATTTAATTTCATTGACTCTATGTGTTTCTCAAACACTTTAAGAGTTAAGACTTTTAGATAGTGGATCCGTTATAATATATAAAGATGTTTCCTAGATACTTTTACATCTCCAATAGCCAAAATGCTTCTAATTATGTGGTATTACGAATCCACATAATTAGATTTTGATGTGTTTTATGGTTTATTGGCTTGAGAAATTATCCCGTTATTATTGCATTATAGTGGTATAAGATTTATTGAGCTTAGAATTTATTCTGAGCTCCGTAACTGACTTGAATATCCACAAAGATTCTTTTACAGGCTTCTCAAGCTGCAACATATTCTACCTTTAAGGTAGAATCAAATGTAGACATTTGAATTGCACTCATTCTACACGTTATGGTACCATTGAAAAGAAATACATAATTAGATGTAGATTTTTCTATCATTTGAATCAGATTGGAAGTCTTAATCTGTGTATCCTCTCATTTATAAGTAGTTTTCTTCATAAGTTAGAAACTTATCCTTTGTACCTCTCAGGTATAATTGGATATGTTTCACGGCTATTCAATGGTAGTTACCTGTATCAGACTCATACCAACTCATAACACTTACAGCCATTAAGATACAAGTCTTATAAATAACATAGTACACATCAAGCTACCTCTAGCTGATGCATATAGTATGCTAGATACTTTAACCCTTTCATCTTCTTCTTGAGGACACTTCTTCTTAGAAAAATGAATGCCATGTCTGAAATGTACATTAACTGTCTCACAATTATTAAAATTGTACCTTTTTAAGACTTAGTCTATGTACGAAGATTTGGAGAGTCCTATTAGCCTCTTAACTTTATCTCTATAAAGCTTTATACCTAATATATAGGAAGCCTCTGCGAAATCTTTTATAAAGAAGTTCTTACTCAGATAACTCTCAACTGATTGACTTACAACATACCATTGTCATTTCTAATGATGAGCATGTTATTTATGTAGAGAATTAGAAAGAATATTTTCACTCCCACTGCCCTTTCTGAACATATACGCCTTATCATTTTTCTTAATGAAATCATACAATCTTATTATCTCATCAAAGGGAAAGCTTTAGCATGCTGCAATATCCAACACAAATCGAATTAACTTTACCATGGGTATTGGTGAAAAGGTTTTCTCATGATCAAACCCAAACCACTGAGTGTACCTTTTATAGGTCTTTGAAGGTTTCTACCTCCAATTAGGCCCACACTTCTAATGCGTAAAGTTATTTATAACTAATACATAACCAAGTCCTAAACTTGGTTGTCATTCTTAGAGTTAATTTCAAATTTCATGGCATCTTGTTATTTTGCCTAAACTATGTCTAACATCATCTTTCGATAAGTCATATGATGTTTTTTTTCAACTAAGAAAATATCAAGAGCCCCTTTCAGGTATCAAACATACCTAATAGGTAGCCTTGATATCCTTTTTGACCTATGGGGAAAGTGTGTTCAAGATATGTCACTCTATTGATTTTCAAGTTTCATTGTCGGTTTAGTATCATCTTGATTGAATTTATAAAGTTTAATCTTTCTACAATCTTCATGACTCATAAGAAACTATTTCTCTAAGAAATAACATTGCTAACAATGAATATGTTTCGTTCCTTTAGATTATAGAACTGATATTCCGTAGAATATTTGAGATATTCAATTAACTGATACTTGTACTTTTTGGATGCAAGAATATCTTATTGCGTAACTCTTTATATAAGTAGGATAACCTAAACTCTTAACATGCTTAAGACTTTATTTCCTTATACTTCATATCTCATATATAATATAAAGAATGACTTATAATAAAAATTTGTTCAATAAGTGAGTAATAGTTTCTAGAACATAACCTTATAGATATTTTTTAGAAGATTGATGAAGCTCAACATTGATTCACCCATATTTAATAAAGTCTAGTTTCTCCACTTTAAAACACATTTTTGTTAAGGAGTACCTAGAGAACTATATTGAGCTAGAATCTAATTCTCATTTAAATAATCTGTGATTTACTGTTCATGTACAAATAGCCTCAATTGGTTAAAGGTGTTCAATATACATAATGGTTTGCTTCTTTACTAATAGTTGAAATTCTTTAAACACGTCAAAAATTTTTGACCTATGTTTCATAGAAATACATACCATATTATGACAAATTACAATAAAGACAACAAAATATTGAATCCATCAATAGTAGTATGATTCACTAGATCATACACATCACTATGTACTAGTTCTAATGAATCAGTGGCCCAATAATGAACACCTACATAAGGATTTGGTCAACGTCTCTTGAATACAGGATTCATAAACTAGATAATGTTGTATGGTCAGATCAAGTATTTGACTATCCTTAACTAGAGGAGATAGTCATCTCATGCCTACATGACCTAATTACTTATGCCATAATTTATTATTATTCAAAGTTCCCAAACTGTTATTTATTATGGTCACCTAAATATTTTTATGCATTTCTTATCGTATGTAAAATATAATGGCAATTAATTAACTAACATTCAGTTAGGAAAATATTATCATTATCATATAAACATGAAGAACTATTTCTAATGTATTTATGATAACCCTTTTTGTCTAACACATTGAGTTATATGATTCGCTTAATTATTCTTGGCACAAAATAATTAGTATATAACATAATACTTTTATTAGAATAGAGAAGTGATTTAAAAGTCTTAACAGCTACTAATTAGCATTTTCTACGCGAAGTTGTACTTCTATTTTCATAACTTTCTAGTATTGCTTAACTCATACAACACCTTATATATGTGATAAGGACAGGTGGTATCTCATACCCCTGCAGTTCTTCACATTATATGTATATGAAATTTCAATTGTTGGTAAATATATATCTAATAGGTCTATCTTTTCTAAATTAAGGTTTCTTGAATAGTAACACTTACTATTTTAAACCTTACTATAATGGAAACACTTTTCATTGTGAATATTCTCTATATTTATTTTAGATATATTAAATAAATTTCAAATGGAGCATAATATTACTTGTACATCTCATGTGTATATGCTCCCACTAAAGATTATTAAATTGGTCAGGATACATAATATGACTGTCAAATTATTTTCTTAATCTTTTTTTAATAAGCTTCTATCTCTTCTTAAGATACACTATCAGAAACGTCTCTTATATTATCTTTTGATCAATGATATATCTTAGTATTTTATTAATCTTGAACAATTCTTAGATTTATAAGCAAGTTTAAATATTTATCGGTACCTTATAGTTTATGTGCCTAGATCACGTATACTAACGGGTTGCTTACATCTTATCTCTATAAGACACTAACCATATAAGATAAAATTGGAGATGTTTAGCGGAGCATTTCTAATCGTTAATAAATAATGCTTTAGATCATGGATATAACTTTTATACATTTTTTAATCTAAAGAAGCCTTCCCACTGCTTTACATAATCCTCTAAATCTCTCAAAGGAAAAAGGACAGTTTAAACTTTTTAAACTGTACAGCGAAGAGTAGACCTCAATGAGATTTTACTCCAGCTGCACACTTTAGCGATCTTGGCCTTTGTTAACCTAAAAGGTAGATAATTCCTGTTAATTGCATCTCATGCAACTCTTACTACTGATCCTAAATATACCTTATCTGCACAGTTTAACGATCTAGGAAAAGTGTATTCCAGATTAACATATCAATCAACAAATATATGTTACCGATACTACCCACACACAATACTTTTGTATATATTTGCAATTATCTCATATTTAACCGACATAGCCCGAATCACACCGACCCATCCCTCACACTTTAGCAATCTTGGGAATGATCGAAGTGACTCATCTAACATCGTATTGACAAGACAGATCTTTGTATAATATTATCTTATAATATAATACTATTCAATATGATTAAGAGATATTTAAATTTTATAGTTAATTTTTGTTAATTTTTTAAAAAACTTATTATTAATAATTATAATAAATTTTCGCATCTCATACAGATCTAATTTATAATTATAATATTTATTTACGCAAGCACAACTAACTCCTACCAATAAAGCTCCTATTATGGTTAACAATGTAAACAAAAAATTTACAATTTTTAATACAATAATATAATAGTTATAATTGTATTAAATATACTTCATATGCAAAAATTGCAAATTCGAGTGTTATGTTTAGAATGATCAGCATTAAAAACTGAACGTGCTAATGCCACCTAAAAAAAAAAAATTTTACTCCTTTTGTTTGTCTCCAGTACCTAACCTCGCGGCATCAGAAAGCAAATGCCATGGAATTCATACAATATTGGCCTGGTGCCATAGTGCCAAAAGCTAGCACTGTTGTGTCTAGCTTTAAATTCAATTGGCACCGCAGCTCTCAGATCAGTATATGCTACACTGTGGCACCAGCTGCTGGAATAGTTTTGAACCCCTTCAAACATAATTTCTCGCCCCATTGTTTACTATCTAAACATCATGCGTCAATTCTAAATATTATCATGTTCAAGAATACCACATTATGTCCATCATCATGTTTAAACATCAAACATTACCATATTCAATTTTCAAACGTCATCAAGTTGTTCGAATATTTAACATCACCATGTCAAAATATTCTACAACAATAAGCATCACATACTCAATTTAGCATGCTCTGATACCATTTGTTAGGTTGAGTGTATGATATACGAGTATACATATAATTTCAAAATGTTACAACACGCAACAGAAGCATATTAACAAAATACACTAATTTATAACATATAAATACATATATGCACATGTATAACTATTATACAAAAAGTTTATATGATAAATAATTATGTTAAAATAACATTTAAAGAACATTTACCTAATGAAGATGGCTTTACAAAACTTAAAGTCCTCTAATGGTCCAAGTGAAGAGCTCACCTAGAAGTGCATTCTCGAACAATTCTATTTTATAACGATTTGGTGAAATTAAAGAGCTAGAATAGTAGCTTTGATGTAGAATTTCCAACAACATTTATTCAAACTCTTGAATACAACCATTTGTTTCTAAAATATATGCATACAACTCTTGTATAATTGTTGGAAATAATTTTCATAGAAAAAGTATTTTTGAACAACTCTTGTCTAAAATCAAATTTTCTTTCTTCATTAACATAATACATGATAGACCATCCATGAGAGAAGAAGATGAGAGGTTTCTATTATCTTTGAACCCCTTGAAAGAACCAAAAACAAAATTCTCTCACTTTCTTCTCTATTCTTGGTCGAACGTCTCTTTGCCAAAATAAATGAATTCATTCATTCATTTTGCTTTTCCAACACCATCATCTCAATGCCCTACCATTATCATTCCTTAATGGAATCAATTGATGACCATTAAGAAAGTTCTCCATTACCATTAATGGTTGGTCCCTCTTTTATCCTTATATGAGTTAGGTTTCTCTCATAATTTAAGTTTTATCTTAACAAATATAAAAAATAATAAAAATATATATCTGAAGCATAAATATTTAATAAAATACCCATGTTAAAAAAATTTAAAAGTTCGGATAAACTCAAATAAGAGGATCTTAACCCCTTTATCTAATTTTACTTTTAACTATTTACACTGCAATTACTTAAGATTGAATAAAAATAGGGAGCATAAATTAGTATTTTAATGAATGCAATTTTTCATACTATTCAGTTTTCTTTTATAGAGAAATATTTTTCATGCTATACAATTTTCTTTTATAGAGAAAAGGGTCAACATTAATTGTAGGAAAAAAGACATCTAGACCACTAAATTCGATCCAAATGAGAGTTTCATCCTTTGTTTTTAGAATTATCCAAAACCACCCATTTTTATTAAAAAATATATATAATCTTTCTCACCAGCTTTTACTCTTCTCCAGTGCTCGTTTGGATGAAATAATACTATCATCATGTAGATCACAAAGTTTTTAATATGGTAGTGCCAATGGTAAGTCAAAATCTTATTATTGCCATTGTTGAATTAGGTAATTTTAACAACAAGGGAGTGAAATTATCCTTTAGGTCAAATTTTAAGAGTTTAGATATCTTTATTGCTTAATTGTGTGATGTATAATTGATATTTGGTTGGTTTTGATTTGTTTATTGCACTTGTTGGTACTTTAAAGGTGAAAACTTGATGCACTTGAGGGTTTGCCAGGTTTCAAGCCCTAGTAGATGTTAAGACAGTTTGGTAGGAGTTTTATAGTTTGGGTAGAGTATATTTAAAGTTGTACGTGTTATTCTTGATGATTCTAGTAGTATAGTCTAGGTGAGGTGTATCTCAAAATTGTATGTGTTATTTTTTATAATACCAATAATATCATTCGATGTAATTTTAGCTTTGAGTCTGTAATATCAGTAATCTAATTAATGTGATATATATATATATATATAAATGAAATATGGGAACTTGACTCTTCCTTACCCAACACATAAATCGCTTAATTTATTCAACAAATATATACTTTAAGCATTTTTTAACCTTAAAAAATAGTGATTAAGTGGAAAAAATGTAAGCCATCTCTTTTGATCTCTTTGGTGATCTTATCTTTAACTTCTCTTGACTTCCTCTGCATATGTTATTTGTATGGGTGAATTCCTTCCTTAATCAGCAGGCTGTGCTCAACCAAGTCTCTACTAAAGCCAGGCATTTCTTTAAAGTCCCATGCAAAACAATCTTTAAACTCTCGTAAAATAGTTACCAATCTCATCTCATAGGCTAGGTTTAATCCTTCACTAATGAAAATTAGCCTATGGTTGTCCTCAATTCCAAAGTTAATTTCCTTAAGTTTGGTTTGGGGGTTATGGTCATCCAACTTTACTGGGCCTAGTTTTAACTTATTGCCAATTTGAGGATCTTGTTCATTCTCATAGATGCATTCAGCCGATACTAATGTAAAGGTATCTTGTCTATTGATCAAAAATTTAAATTAAGGGTCAGCTTGTTATGATCGTAGTCGGGCAAGCAAGTTCTCCTTTGATAATCTGTTGAGTATCATTTATCACAGGAGTGGTCGTATCCTTGGTGTATTGGTTGGTATCATTCATTTTGAGGATTATTGTGGTGATAGTGGGGTTAAATAAAGAGGCAGATGCCACCTATTCATCTCCTTCAAATGGCTTAAAGTCGGCATGAATTATTTCGATCGAATCATTTGGTTGCCATCTAAAAATCATCTAGTACATACTGGATAGTAAAATTTGGTTGGAATTAATCCAAACTTGTCCCAGTAAGATATTTTAGTTATTGAGCACATTGACTATGTAGAATGGTTTCTCATTCTCTATGTGGCCAATTTTGACTCTGAAGGAGATAAATCTGTCAGTAAGAGTTTTGCACCTAGCAAAATCTATCATGATAACCTCTAAGGACTCCAGATCACCATTGTTTATCCTCAGCTTCCTCAACATCTTCAGCGGCAAGATATTGACTCTAAACCTATTATTTGAGGATTCTTTTATAAGAGATCCCATTGAGGTCGGCCTTAACATAAAGAGGCCGAATATGTCTGGTTATATGCTCTGTTAGGTGAGGTAGGATCAGTGATGCTAGTTCTTCTGGTTTATCATCCATGACATGGCATACCTCTACCACATCATCACCTAGGGTTGAGGGCTGCTCTGGCTTTGATTAAAATGGCTTGAACAACATAACCACCATGTTGATGGCTTTTTTTCTGGGGCATTTTTATATGCTAATACCCCTTGGTTAGTATAATCAGCTTAAGCTTCAGGCTTTATTTGATTGTTTAGGTTGCCCTAGTTACCTTAGACCGATGAGCCCTTATCTATCTTATCCCTTTTAACTGGTAACCAAACTTTCCTTTATGGTTTGTCTCCCTTGCTGGTAAGCTTAGATTGTCGTGAGGCCTTTATTGCTCTATTTCTATAAAGCTTTTTATTGAGGCTATAAATCGTTGCCAAGTTTTCTTCAATCTCTTGGCCATCACCCAGATTTTGGATGGTACACTCGAGATGCCTTAGTTGCTCACATCTCTACATTCTTCTTTTCTATATCTTAGTTGGCCTAGGATGTGGAGGAGTTTGTTTCCTCTGTTGACTAAATACACTACGTCTTGGCCTATTAACCTTTTATTGGTTGACTGTGCTTGCCCTAGGCTTAAAAATTTTGATGGACTGGTGGGAAGTTGACCTTTTTCTAGATTCGCCATGGACCTTTTCAAATGTGGTCTAACACTAAGGGCAGACCAGACAAGTTCTTTTGGAGTTGGCACTATTGTGACTACCCTTTATTTCTAGATTATCTTGAAGACCGAGTTGCCTACCTAAATCTTTATTATCAACTTATCTGGGGTCCAGACACCTATTAATGATTATTCCCCTAATAATTTTCTCTTTGTTGGAGATATGATGACATTGACCCTTGCTGTTGGGAATGGATTGATCTTTATGAGAGAAGTCATCCATTTGAAACTGAAGAGCAGACAGCTTTCATCAATCAACCACTGTATCTCATTCTTGAACATAATACAGTTATTAAAACTGTGTCATCAATAGTTATGTCACTTGCAGTAATCCTTCCCTGTGCGCTGGTCGTCCGGATAGATGATGTGGTCTTTTTATAACTTTATCTGTTTATTCTTTAAGAGCCAATAAAAACTCTGATTGGCCTTCTATAAATCTAATAAGTATTCCTTGGCAATTTGAGTGTTATTGTTGATTTTCTTATTCTTTTTATTAGAGGTCATCTTTTTTAACACTGGGCACTCATATGGCTCTCTTTTCACTGTTTCAGCCAGGTAGATCTTTTTATTAGAATTTGACTTATAAGAATCGTATCTAAATCGGTTTGGATTATATCAACCTCTAGTTAATTCTTGTAATATGTCTCTTTAGAAGACGTCTACTTTTGATCCTTTTCTATCAGAAGACGCTTATAGTTGGCTGACTCATATAAATCCTTGCAGTGCTACCCTTTAAAATGTTCCCTTTTAACAAAGGACATGCCTCTAATGACTTTTGGAATTTAGTCATCTTTAAAGATTTAGGATTGGCATCGCATTTGAAGCTTTCTAAATTGACTTATGTATTTTGAAATTGATTTGCCTGACATCTGGGTGACCCTAGCCAACTTGGCCAAAGTTACCTTTGAGGGTGGCCTATAAAACTTTTTATGGACTTATCTTTTATCTAGTCTCAATTGGCAAATGACTCTCGCATTAAGTAGGTATACCAAGTGAAAGCCTTATTGGTTAAGGAGTTACCAAATAGCCTTAACTTCTAAAACAAGAGATGAACTAACTTCACTACATTGTACTATAAACTTAGAGATGTCTCAAACATGGTGATATTTGTCTCTCACAAAAACAAAAAGAATTCGAGGATTTTATATCCCTTAGGGAAAGAGAATAGTGAATCAATGCTATGGGGTATGGATTTTTATAGGATGGTCTTGCTATGGGCTTTAAGTCGACCCTCATATTCTGTAAGGCTTCAGCTAGTATATTTTTATCAATCTCCAATTGTTCAGAACTATTGGTTGGCTGTATAAGTTCCATAGAGCCAAATTGAATCAACTTAGATTGATCTTGGCCACTGTGGTCCTAGGCTTAGAAAATAGGTTATTGTAGACTTCTCAGATTGATCATATTACCACCCTAGTCGTAACTAAAAATCTAGCCTGACTGGTTCTGGTAGACCTGTGTGTTTATAGATCTGACTTTCACGGGTCACCTAAGAATATTAACTAAGCCATATGCTAAGTTGGTTTAGTTGTAACTCTATCTTTGTCAAGACTCTTGAAGTTTAAGGTTCGGGCAGCTTTAAAGAACAACTGTTAGCTCTGTCTAATTCTACCTTATCGACACAAGATTTTCAAAAGACTTCGATTGATATCCTAATTATCTATTATCAGTGGTTGAAAAACTGTGACCATCTGAATTATAATCATTGTGCTAAGTTGCTAAGTTGCTAATTTTCTTGGGCGATCTAAGAGACCAAACCTTGTACATCGGTCGTAGAAAATGACCTAGGGTATAGAATAGCACATAAATGAATTTCTTACATTTGTTGATTAAGCAAAAATTCCTCGGTGTAGATGAGGCTCGCCTTATCTTGTTTTAAATCGACTAGACCTCTGACCTATGATTGAGGTATAGCCATTAGATGTTTTAATACCATTCTTTTTGGTCTTGCTCTTCATCATCTATTACCAGCATGCAAGAAAAGATGTCCTACCATGTGTGCCAAACAAAAATGTTTGAGTGTAATTTTTAAGGTAGAGATTTGTATATGTCCATGTCCTGCTAAACCAATACGGTGCCTCAAATTTGAGAGAAACCGAGACTGGAGTATTCACCAAGTAAGGCAAGGCCAAACTTAGACGTCAACAAGCAAGGTTTGCATTTGAGCTGTTAGCGTGAAAGGTATATAGCTAAACCCGGGCTACAATATAACGAGTGAGTTGCGGAGCTTGGGTTATTCTCAATGAAGGACATGTAAAGCTTCAACAGTAAGCCTATAGGTTTTTCAACAGGTAAGGATGAGTCTTGGGTTGAATGATAAAAATAAGAGAAAAAGATAAAAACTTGAAAAGCTTATGCATTATTTCCAATGAATAGTTGATGATACATACAGTGAGAAATCAAGCCTATTTATAGGCTGTACAACCCTATATAAAACCTACTTTTACAAAGAAAAGAATCCTAATGTAATAAAAATTCCTTTGATATGCAAATTCCTAAATATGATAAGCACACAAGTGGGCCCAAACCCTACAATGGAAAAGTCCATTATACACTTTTTGGGCCGGAGCCAACACTATCCCTTAAATTCTATTTTTTATTCTTCTACTTTTGTTTGAATCTTGATTTTGCAAGGCACGGTTATTTTGCCCTCGAATTATATTTGAAAGGAATTCTTTGAACCAAATATCATTATTGTTTTCTTGATTATTGATCAAGTTTATTTTCTATAGGGGTCAATCCGTCTGATTTGGTTTGAAAACATATTACTGATAACACATATTTAATTAATTAAGTAATAATAATAATAACACATACCATAATATGCAAACATTCTAAAAATTAGAAAACAGATTACTAACAACACATATTTAATTAACTAATTTATTTATGAGAAAACTCGGTACATATAATTTAGTACATATATAGTCACTTCATCCATATAAGTGAGCAAGAAGACATGGGGTGAGAATGACCTCAAGTGGGGTGCCCTTAAGATCAGTCAATCCAATTCCATCAGCCATATCTACCAGCTCACTTCTTGGGGTTCCAAATTCAATTCCCTGTAGCAAATTAGCTAGTGTAAGTCACAGAACTTGAAGGGAACAAAAGATTCTAGGGCATACTATTCATCCGCTGCCGATGGGTATAAATGATAGAGTGTGTGGTTTAGATTTATGCATGCATGTGATAGTATATTTATTGAACAAATTAATGCATGGAAAATATAAATATATGCAGCGAAATGGAAATTTAATTTCCTATTAAAAAACATACACACTGAATTTAAGTCTTATTACACTAACAAGTTCAGAAACACTCACCCTTGAAGCTTTTGATGAAGTTTTAATTTTTGAGTTTACCTTGAAGTAATCTCTAAAGCAATTTTATACTCTAACTTTTGGTGGGATTGGAGTAGCTAGAATAGCAGCTTAGAATTTCCAGCAAGATTGGAATTTAGTTCAACTCTTGAACTTGTTCACTTTATTTGGACAAGAACGGCTTTTAGGGCTATTTGGCAGCTTTTGTAAAGCATATTCCACTTATTGCTGAATAACACTTAAAGTAAGAAGAAGAAGAAACTTTTTCATCATTTTCTTTTTATTTCAAATGCCTGACCCTACTCTTGACAAAATTGTCTCCAATAATGCAAACTCTTTGCATTATTATATTCATTCTTTGACTTTGTCATCTGTCCATTTACTTATCACTTGTAATCCATTAATTTGTTTAACAATAATTGTTAACTTAATTAATATAAGCTTAACACATAAGATTTGATAAATGTATTTTCAGAGAAATCCTGGGACAAATCCTAATGATCAATGAGTACATTTCATATTATGACTATCTCTATGTTCACGTCTGTTTATCTTATAGAACCCTTCCACAAGTTTGTTAACAATACCCAACACACATGTTATAGGTACTACAAATCATCATGTTGAACTATATAAGTTGATGTTATATCATCTACGTATAATCCTTTCGTCACCTATATCCTGAAAGACCAAAGATATAGATCATCACTGTTAAATCTCTATACACTTCACCGTGAACTTATCTTCTAATTCTTATTTTTGTAAACAATATCCGCAAACTCCTTTGCGATATTATTTATCCCTACAGAAAACTCTTATTTGGAGTTTTTCCTTATGGCCACAAGACTTCTTGAAATACAATCTTAGAGTATTAGGTTATACAACCCACTCATATGAGTTAACAAATTCTATATCTACGCACATTGTACTTCATAAATATTGGACCATATCCAATGACACCTAGAGGTCAAACCATGAAAGTCTCTAATATGTATGGAATCAAACTATAATGAATCACTTATAAGCACACCTTAGAGCTCAGGTCAAAGGACCACAAATATTACTCAACTAGAAAAGACTCTCTATTGATGGCTCTATGATATATCTACTAGAGATCCTTATGAGTCTATTCAGTAGTTAGTTCTCACTGAATTCCTGCATGCCTATATGAGATTTTGCTAATACCATGATCTAATAAGACTAACCATCTGGATAATCTAAATATAAACACAGACTAATCCAAAAGGAATACCAAACGATCCATGTCGGCAACCATATATTAAGAATGATATATTTGAGAACATTACTGCGCAATGACATTTTTTAGCATTATTTGCAACTTCTTGCAACTATGCATTACTATAATATTTATAGGTCTTTGTCCTAATTTAGACAAAGTTCTAACTCTTAGATTTGCTAACTTCTAACTCTTAGATTTGCTAACTCTTAGCGCTGACCTAAACTCTTCCATATCTACCATGTTTTAAAAGTAACAAGCTTAGTACCATATTATAAAATATTAACGGTTTATTTAAATTGTTCATTGTATAAATATTAAATAATAAATATTCATATAAAATGGAATGACACGTAAGCACTATTACTAACAACTCTCACTTGCTCTAATACCATTCACGATGATATCTAACACCCATCAACTCCACGTGTTTCTCAAACACCCTAGGAGTTAAGGCTTTAGTGAGTGAGTCTGCTACATTATTCATAGAATCTATTCTAGAAACAAATACATCTCATTGAGCCAAGATTTCTCTAATTATGTGATATTTTCTCTCCACATGCTTGGACTTCTGATGTGCCCTTAGCTCCCCAAATTGAGCAATTACCCCATTAATGTCGCAAAATTGTAGGATAAGATCCATTGAACTTGAAATTATTCTGAGCTCTGTGATAAACTTGCGTATCAACACTACTTTATTTGCAGCTTCTGAACCTGTAATGTATTCTGCCTCCATGGTAGAATCAGTTATGGACACCTTCTTGGTATTCCTCTAACTAAATGTAGCACCATTAAGAAGAAAAACATATCTAGTATAAACTTTCTATCATTTGGATTAAACTGAATGTCTGAATCAGTATATCCCTTACTTGTAAGTCACTCTTTCTATAGATCAAAAACTTATCCTTTGCACCCTTAAGGTATTTCAGGATATATTTCATGACCATCTAATGGTCTTTACCTGGATCAAACTGATATTGGCTTATAACACTTATACCAATATCGATGTCAAGTCTTATAAATAACATGGCGTACATTATGGTATCTATAACTTATGCATATAATATGTTAGACTAACTAACCCTTTCATCTTCCTTCTAAGGACACTTGCTCCTAGAAAAATGAATGTCATATTTGAAATGTACATTAACTATCTTATAGTTACTAAAAGGAGAGTCCTATCAGCCTTCTAACTCTATCTCTATAAAGCTTTAGACCTAATATGCAAGAAACCTCTCCAAAATCCTTCATGGAGATGTTCTTACTCAAATAACTTTTAACTGACTGTAACATACCAATATTATTTTCGATAATAAGTATACCATCCATATAAAGAACAAAAAAGATAATCATGCTTCCACTGATATTTCTGTACACATATGCTTCCTTTTTATTTTTTATGAAACCAAATCCTCTAATTACCTCATCAAAATTAAGATTTCAACTTCAATAAGCCTGCTTAAGTCCATAAATGGCCTTTTTAAGCCTATATACTAGATTAAAAGTCAGGCTGGATGTAAAACCTTCAGGTTGCTCATGAATATCCATTCCTCAAGATATTCATTCAGGAAAGTTATCTTTACATCCATCTACCAGATCTCTAAATCATAATATATTGCAATAGCCAATAGAATTTGAATCATCTTTAGCATGGCTACTGGTGAAAATGTTTTCTCATAATAGATCATAGATAGCTGAGTGTAACCTTTTACCACTAGTCGGGCTTTGAAGGTCTCTACCTCCCGATTACCCCATGCTTCTACTTGTTAACCCATTTACAACCAATAGTAACCATTTTTTTAGAAAGCTCAACCAAGTCCTAAGCTTGATTATCATATATAAATTATATTTTGGATTTCATGGCTTCTTGCCATTTTTCTGAAGTAATGTCCAACATCACTTCTCTATAAGTTATAGGATCTTTTTCTTCAACTAAGAAAATGTTAAAGACACCTTCAGGCATCATATCATACTTGATAGGTGGTCCTGAGATCCTTTCTAACCTACGAGGAGGGTGTGTCAAAGGTATCTTACTCAATTGAGCCTATGGTTCCATCGTCGGTTCTAAAAGTTCTGTATTGACCTCAACAAGTTCAATTGTTCTACTATCCCCATGACCTATTAGAAATTATTGCTCTAAGAAAGTAGCAATACAAATAACAAACACGTTTCGTTCCTCTGGATCATAAAACTGATATCCCATAAAATATTTGGGACATTAAATGAATTAATACTTACACCCTTTAAGTCAAGTTTATCATGTTGCATAACTTTTATATAAGGAGGACAGCCTCAAATTTTAACATACTTAAGACTCAGTTTTCTACCAATCCATATCTTATATGGAGTAGTAGGAATGACCTTTGATGAAACTCTGTTCAACAACTGAGTTGCGATTTCTAGAGTATAACTCTATAAGTATTCTAGAAGATTAGTGAAGCTCATCATCGATCAGACCATATTTAATAAAATTTGATTTCTCCTTTCTGAAACACCATGAAGAACTATGTTGAACAAGAATCTCATTCTCCTGCAAATAACTTATGAATTCACTGCTCATATATTCAGCGCCTCGATCTGATCGAATGCATTTAATATATATATATATATATCAGTTTACTTTTCTACCTGATGTTAAAATTCCTTAAACATGTTAAAGGTTTTCAAATTGTGTCTCATTAGAAACACATGTCTGCATCGTGACAAATCATCAATAAAAATAATGAAGTATTGAAACCCATTCATAGCAGTGTGATTCGTTGGGCTACATATATATCACTATGTACTAGTTCTAATAAATCACTAGCATGGTGTTCAACACCTACAAAAAATGATTTAGTCATCTTCTCTTAAATACAAGATTCACAAACTAGATACGGCCCTATGGTAAGATTAAGTATCTAACCATCCTTAATCAGATGGTTCAAATGTCTCACACTTATATGACCTAGTCTCATGAGCCACAATTAAATGTTATTTAAAGTTCCTGAACTACTTCTTATAGCAATTCTCCAACTGATATTTAACTAATAAAACATTATCCACATCACATAAAAACAAAAAAAAAATGATTTAGAATAAATACATAATAACCTTCAGTGTCTAACACAGGAAGAGATATAATTTGCCTAATAATGTTTGGTACAAAATAATAGTTATACAACATTAAAGATCTACCATAATGGAGAAATAACTCAAAATTTCAAACAGCTTCAACCTTTAGGAAATCCCCATTTCTAAAACGAAGCAATATTTCTCCATGCTACAGCTATTTAACTTCTCTTAAACCCTATAACATATTGCAGATGTGAGAAGGATATGTGGTGTCTAATACACAGCCAGTATATATTGGGATTTGTGCTTACATGTCATCTTATTATGTATAAATATTTAATTATAGTATTTATACAATTATCATTTCTAATAAAATCATTAATAGTATTATTATTATTAAATGGTAAGATGTTTGTAATGTTTCAAACATTATATGATCTAAAGGAGTTCAGATTTGTTCTAAAAGAGTTTAGATCAGTGCTAAGAGTTAGTATTGCTAAAAGTTAGCAGTGTTAAGAGTTAGCAGGTTATAAAAGTTAGTAAAATTTAAAGAGTTAGAGCCTTATTTAAAATGGGATAGAGATCTGAGAATATATTAGTAATAACGTACCTATAAAGAATTACAGCTGGTACTAAGAAATGTCATTATGCAAATATGTTCTCAAACACTATGTTCTTGATATAATTTCATCGATGCGGGTCTATCTGTGAAATCTGTTAATATAGATTAGTGTATATCTATATCTGGATAGTCTAGATAGTTAGTCTTAACAAACAATGAGCTTAGTAGAAGCTCGTATAGAGATACATTTATTCAGTGAGGACTACATACTAAATAGATTCATGAGGACCTTTAATAAACATCTCATAAAGTTATCAATGAAAAGTCTTCCAAGTTGAGTAGTATTTGTGGTCCTTTAACCTTAGTGTCATGGTAGGCTTGTGAGCGATCCACCATACTTTGGTTCCATATATGTCAAAAACATTTCATGTTCTAATCGATGGGTGTCACTGGGTATGGTTCGATTCTCATAGAGTCCGGTGTGTGTATATATAGGATCCGTCAGCTCATATTAGTGAGTTGTATATTCTAATGCTCCGTGATTGTATTTCAAAAAGTCTTGTGACCATAAGTATAAACCCCAAAAAATATATTCTATATGAATAAACAATATCACAAAAGTTTCTGTAGATATTTATTTAGAAATATAAATCTAAAAATAAGTTCATGGTTAAGGAAATATAGATTTGACAGTGATGATCTATGTTTTTGCTCTTCTAGGATATAAATAATAGAAGGATTATACAAATATGCTATAACCTTAACTTTTATGGTCTAATGCACTACTTTATAATATCTATAACATGTGTGTGGGACATCATTTAAGGACATATGGAGGAGCTCCATATGACAAACCAGGTGTGGACCTAGGGAGTCTCATAATATGGAGTGTAATTGTTGTATACTAGGGTAGCGGACTAGATTGAATAATTCGATCCAATAAATTTTAACAAAATCATATAATTATTTCGGAATCCTCGGGGATGTGCATGTGTCAAGATTTAATTGTTAATACATCATTTAATTAGTTAATAAGAGTTGTTAATTAATGGAATATTGACAAGTGGCATAATTTGGTTCAAAGAATTATTTTTACCTTGAATTTACCATTTAACTTGATAGTAAAAACAAGTAAAGTAAAAGTAATTATTCAAAATTATTTTGAATAATTAAATTAAGTATTATTAGATAATATTACAATAAATGCATTTATTTGAATGAACCATATGTTAACCATTCAAAATATTTAAGTAATTTAAATGTTAGGTATTTGAATTTTTGTTGGTCATTAAAGTAAATTAATAGCTAATTGCATTGTATTATTTTTTTTTTAATACAAGCATTGTCTTAATTTACTTTTAAACAAAACTCTCAATTTTTTTAAAAGAAAAAGAAAGAACTTAGTATAAGTCAGAGCCTTGCCTGCACATGCTCAAGTGTTGGCTAGGTTCTGGGAATGAGTTTTTATTGACAATATGATGGAAACATCCAAAATATAGTGCAGGATTACAATTCTACAAGTTCACCAATTTGCAATAACTTCATATCTGTAGGTTTATACATTTCTTGTCTATTTCCCTTTACCCTTAACCTCTTGTGGTGATGTATGACAATTGAAAAGTAGACTCCTTCATCAAATCCAGGTGATATTCTTTTTTCCACAGTGCTTTTGCTTTTGCATATCCATGTTTTATTTCAATAAATATGTTCTAATGCCTATAGATTGGTTTAATTTAGTGCTTATTTTAAAGTTTAATTTTTTTTATATATTATGCCACTCAAATTTAGATATGTACTGGGATCGTTGTTAGTTTTAGTCCTTCTTAAAGTTGCTTGTTTTATGTTAAAATATGTGTCTGGCAAGGTAGAATAAATTGACTTAGAGTTCACTTTACGATCGTAGTCAAATTATTTATGTCATAGTTTCCTCTACTTTCCCTACTATAATCTTGATCAAAAAAATAAACTATTAAAATCAAGATTAGAAAGAGCCAAAGATACAGTGCTCAAAATATGTACATGTTTATTAGTGGTATCCTTTGTGTGAATCACTATACACGAAAAGTCTCATTATGCGTTAGTATGATTAATCAAATTCGATTGTAATAAAAATAATATATATTATTATCAATACCCTTAAAGTATGACTTAATTACAATAATACCCATATATTTAAATAATCAATATTAGAACCCAATTTTTGATAAAATATGCACAAATGTTCAATCGTTATAAATCTACCGTCAAACTTAACAAATCCAAGAGAAATCATGTCTTTTGACATTTAAATTTAAATAAAATAATAATAAAACTAAATAAAAATATATAAAAAAATTAATATAGGCAACCATTTGGTTGTATCGCCCAAATGGCCATTTTGCTCCTTATACACTTAAATGAAGCTGACATGATAAAGACTTTTGTAAATTTTAATGTTTAACTTTTAAATATAATAAAAACATAAAATAATGATAAAATAATAAAATAATAATAACAATAAAAAATTTTAAAAGAAATTATTAAAAAAATGTTTTAGAACAGGCGACAAAATGGTCACTTGTATTTTTTATTATTTTATTTTATTTTATTTTAAATGTTTAAATTGTGAAAAGACGTGATTACCATTAGATCTTTTAAGTTTGACAGAAGATTTCTAATGATTTGACATTTGTACATATTTTGCTGAAAAATTAGATACTAACGTCAATTTTTTAAACTTGTGAGTATTATTGTAATTAAGTCATATCTCAAAAATATTGATGATATTATCCCTTAATCTTTTATAGCCAAATAACATAAAAACCCAATATTTTTCCCTTGCACCAATTTTCCCTCCACCTTTAAACTTTTTTAATTATTAATAAATGTAATATTATTAATTAAAATTGTTAATATTACATCCTAAATTGGCTATTTTTCTCCCAAAACACTCTTGAACTTAGAACGGCTATCTCAACCCTTGAACTTAAATCGACTATTTTGCTCTCAGAACAAGTGAAGAAGTAGATCAACTATTTGAGTAATTACATTGTGAAGATTTGTAACTAAAAAGACTAGTTGTGAAATGAAAATTTTGAAAATAGGCAAAAAATTGGGAGTTTTTAATTTGAAGTGTATTTTTGTGTTTTTGCTAGTAATTAATACAAATTGAGACTTAGAGTTAAATGGGTAGAAAAATGGCCGAAAATGGCCGCTAGCCGCAATAGCCTAGGCTTATGAGCGTTGTAAAAGTTCCTGTGTGCTAAGCGCAACGCAAACATGGCAAACTTAAATTTTTTTTATTTTTTAAATTTTAATTTGAAATTAAATTAAATTTAGTTATAAATTAATTTAATAAATAAATCAATATTTTGTTATTAATATATTTATTTATTATTTAATTAATTTATTTTCTTGTCTAATTTTTAATTAAAAATTACTATATTTAATTGTTTAATTAGTTATTTTATTAATTTTAGTTGGTTTACTTTATTAAATATAAATACTTATTAATATATTTAATTCATTTAATTATTAATTGTTAATTAATATATTTAATTGTTTAATTAGTTTTTTGAATATTTTGTTATGAATTTTAGTTGTTGTTATTTAAGTAGTTTAATTCATGTAATAATAAATAGTTATTAATTTGTTTAATTATTTTTTAAAATATTTTGTTATTTAAATGTGTAATTAATAAATTAGTAATTCATAATTATTTTCCATTTAATAAATTTATATTTTGTTTAATTTTAATTATTCTATTTAATTTAATATTTAATGTTTTAGGCGCCCAACGAGAGACTAAAAAAGACGAATTATTCGAACGAAAAGACAGCTAGAACGCCTTAGATCTACTTAATAATAGGATGAACTAGATATAGACAATTCCAATAAGATTTCATTTTTAAACAAAAATCTATTTTTTTGATTTATTTCATCTATTCCATGACCAGAACAAATGGGGATACACATTACACAATGATTTTGAATTAGAAGAGAGTCTTGGATCTGAGTCAACGGCATTAGCATTTTCTTATCACTATGCTACCTGTAAAGAAAGAAGCTAGGCAGCTTTCGCCGTATTGCCACTTTCTTATTAGTTTTCATTAATTAGTTTAATTTATTTAATTATATGTTCTTGCACTAATAAATTATTTGTCTTAGGAAACAAAACATGTTCAAATCATTTATAATTTCAGAAAACAAGTTCTACCAAATATCAGTGACTTCTTATTTGATGTTGCGGCCATAAACGTTATTAGACATAAGTTGACACCCAGACATGTGAATTTATTTAGAACCACATGTTGGGGTCATATTCTAGATATGCATGATATCTCATTCCTAGTTATAATGGTGCATGAGGTATTGTTAAAATAAGTTCGTACAAAACCTCACATAAAAAATTGTGGTTTTTAATATTCAATAAGCGCGTTAGATTCTCCAATTTAGATTTTTATTTGATAATGAGATTGAGAATGAGAGATTATTCCTCAGTCAAAGAGTTGAATAGAAAACTTAGAAATAGACTATTGGGATAATATTTTAGAAATAGGACGAAGATGAACTATAAGCACTTAGATTTATAGTTCAATATGGTAGATTTGAGTGAAGAAGATGACACGGATGCAGTAAAATTATTTTTGTTTTATTGTTTTCATCATGTGTTGGTGTCATGAGGCGATCATTGAGAGATCTAGTATTTTGTGCTTAGGGATAACTTGGATGAGTTCAATCGGTACCCATAAAGCACACTTGTATGGTCTGTACTCTACAACACCTTAAGCACATTGGCCAAAAAAAATGTTGAAAAGGATTTAAAAAAAAAAGAATGATTGAAAGAATGTATAGTTTACTCGTACATTCCTATTGAGTTATTCTATCAATTTATTATTATACTCAAATGCGGAAAAAGCGTTCAAATTACTATTTATTGATGTGAAATTATTATTATTTATTATCCTAGGGTTGGATCTACGATGCAGTTCTAATCTGTGGATTGATGTTTATACATCTCGATTGTGACCATTTTTCACGCCTCCTGAATTGGTATATCATAGGCACTCCACTGTTCAAAGATGTAGGATAAGTTCTCTTTAAAAAAAGATGAAGATTTGGTATAAGTTAAACACACACCTTATACCAATCTTATTAGAACAAATATCCATGCGATGATTCTTAGGTTGACTTGGATCTACAACGGTCGATAGACTTAATCGTGCATGCCAAACTTCAGGCTTGGATTCAAGATGGTCAATGGCATATTAGCTCCCCTAGCATTGATGCTAATCCAAAATGGTTAACGAGTTCCTACATGACTAGCTTGATGATTTTGTAAGGATATTATTGCATTTTATTTTTTATTTTTTAAATATGAATTAGTAGCGTAAATACTTATATACATTACATCAGATTTTACAATATATAAATAAGAATCTAAAGTTGGTACATCAAGTATATTTTTTGTAAGTGTACTCACAGGAGTGTGCAGTTACAGATGCATTATTTTTTGTAAGTTTTTTCTTTGATTATTGCTCACATGATGTTATAAATTTTTTGGTATAATTATTTTAATTTAATGTAATATATTTGATTTTAGGAATCTATTAAATATGTGTACCAACAATATCCCTTACTCTAGATGATGTTACATAGGACTCGTCGTTATTGTCTAATGAACTATGATAGATAGGGGATTTATTTAATACTAAATTGAAGGCTGGGGTAGATAAGGTAATAGACATAAAATAATAATTTTTTTATTTATTATACAATTAGTTCATAGTAAAACTACAATTGTCTATATAGGTATATATTTCATTGAACTATAAAATTTAGCATTGGATTGCAAAAGATGTCAATTTGCTTTATAAGAGGATTATTATCTTCGATTCCAACGTTAATGCATATTCTGACGAAGTGATGAAAGTTTTTATTTCTCCTTTGTGTTTTTTTATGCCACATTACTTTCAAGCATGTAGATTTTATTCCTTTAAAAGAGAAACAATTATCACCATCCAACCCGTGAGGTCTGTCAAGTGGAACCCATACATCAATCCACATCACTAATTAGTCACATAGCTAAAAAAACTAGTAATCTTAAGTCACTTTCCATGTTGTCACTGGGCCTAACATCAATCCACATCACTAGTTAGCAAAGCCTAGTCACTTCCATGCCATCATCGAGCCTACTAAATACCTAGTTTAAGGCTATATTGCATGACAACTAAATAGAAGGATAAAGTCTTGGGTGGGAAAATACCAAAGAGACCACTACCTCTAAATGCTAGCTCAAGTAAGAAATCACTTTCTTTGTCTTGTCAAAGTTCTCTCTAAGGTAAAAACCATACGGAATATTTCAACATTGAGTCATCACCTTACTTGAGTGTCAAGGGGCTATCACCGACCACCCCGCTGGCATTTACTTCTAACCTAGATTTTTTCTATATTTTATAGGGCCTTACTGCTTGAACCCAAATTTTAACTGGTCCTTAGTAAATTCCCTACTCGGTTCTCATTTTTATATCACCTAGCATTTGGTTGAAATCTAACTCTTAACATTACTAAACACAATAGATCAATTTTTCCTTCACTCAACAAATTCTTAAGTGATTGGGGCTACGCTAATAGGCTTGACCATATTTTCCCTCCCCCCAACACACATACATTAGTCCAACACTAACGGCCTTTTATCTATAAATTTTGATTGGTTGTTTATTTAACATGTAAAGTTTTTAGTTCCCCATTGATGATGTGGTTGTATTTTATATTTATAATTACCTTTTCGTACATTTTAACACTAATATTTGTCCATAATTTTATATTAAAATAGTGTCACATCAAATAGGTGAATTTTAAGTATTATATAGTTGGATATAAAATATTATCTAACAAGATAATTTTTTTTTGTTATTAGTAAGTGCCCAGCTCGTGATAATAGAAATTCTTTTGTACAGTAATCTAAAAAAATAAGAAGATACTTAATGCTCTGTCATGCACAAACACCTTTACCTATTTTTTTATTATTTTTTTTATTTTTCATTTAGCGCCTTCAAAGATATTATTTATTAGTGTATGTAAACATTTGTAGTCCACCAAGTTTTGTGATAATCCAAAGGACTTTTTTGCATGGGCGGAAACCTTTACATGTTAATAAATTTTCTTCCTCACATGTGAGACTCGTGACACATTAATTCAATTCTTTATTACAAGTTTACTGTACACTACCTCACAAGCTTTAATTCCCCTAGCCAATTATATAACTGGAGCTAATATGCAACTGCAGCTATATTACTGTGGAACACATCGTCGTCAGTAAAAATCAAGGTAAGGAGAAAGCAGCACATCAACAAAGGGAACTAGTATAGCCGATTAGTAGACCAACATGTAATGGTATAGGTAGAGTAAATGAAAAAATTAGTATAAGAGGAAACAAAAAAGGTGTCCATGGAGTAAAAGGGAAGCGCGACACGTGTCAAGCATAATGAGGAATGACCAGCTCAAATAGTCATCCCAACTGATAATAATAATTGGTTCAAAGGTTCACAACTTAATGGTTAAGGAGATAGAGTAATGTCGTTATAATAATCAACCAAAGATTATAACTTGTAGGTTATAAAAGGATATATTTGTCTTGATAGTATAACCAAAAAAGTAGATTTGAAAAAGTAAAATAATGCGTGAAAGTAGTGGTGTGGGTAGAGTAAACAAAAAAGTTGGTATAAAAGGGAACAAAGATGTTAGTGTCCACGAAGTAAAGAGGAAGCATGACACTTATCAAGCGTGTTGAGGAATGACCAACTCGAGTAACCTCTTCCAACTGACAACAATAATTAGGTCAAGGGTTCACAACTTAATTTTTAAAGAAATTGAGTAATGTGGTTACAATCATCAACCAAATATCATAACTTTTGAGTTGTTGAGGAACGATGAGGTAAGTGTAAGAGGGACACAAAATTGGTGCCAATAGAGTAAAGAAAAGTGTGACACATGGCAATCATATTGAGAAAGTCTTAAGTAATATATTGTAGAGTATGGGAACGATAAGGTAATGATCATACCTTGCAAGTTATTAAGGAACGAGGAGGTAGGTGTAAGAGGGAATGAAGAAGTTGGTGTCGATAGAGTAAAGGGATGTGCGACATGCAGTAATCGTATTAAGAAAGTCTTAAATAATATATAGTAGAGTATGGGAACGAGGAGGCAATGATCATAACTTGTAGGTTGTTAAGGAACGAAGGGGTAGGTGTAAGAGGGAACAAAGAAGTTAGTATCGATAGAGTAAAACAAAGCACGACACATGACAATTATATTAAGGAAATCTTAAGTAATAAACTGTAGAGTATGGGATAAAACTATTTACCATTTACGCACAGTAAAGATAAATAATTAAATATTACTTAAAGCCCATCAAGTGAGATTAACAATAATTATATTGCCTAAATCGGCAAGCTTAACATCAAAGAATTAGCTAGGGTTCTTAATTACATTGATTCAACTAGAAATGTTAAGGGTATGTGTAAGAAATGAGGGTATAATTAGGTTTATGGTGCAAAAAAGAATAGGAGGAGGAAAATGGTTAAAAAGGGAAAAATGATGGTCGGTGAATGGAGGGTAAGGTTTAAGGCAAGGGAATTGAATATTGCAAAGTGAAGGGTTTATGTGGTCATAAAAAGGGTAGTTGGGAGTTTTCCAAGTGTTAAGATTTGCACAAAGAAATTAAATGAGTAAAAAAAATGTTGCAGGTGTTAGACATGTAATGTTATTTTGTACCCTTAAAGGATGTATAATAATATTTTATTTTACTAATAAAGTTAAAAAATTTATTCATACATATATTGAGCATACATTGATGAGCCCGTATTTATAAAGTATGTGATCTATGTATTAGTATATGATACTAATATAGAGGGTATAGATCACAAGTTCTTCATAGATTAAATCTTGTTCACAACTATTAATAAAAAAGACATTTTAGTATACAAGGTTGTAATTTTTCTACTTCTTATAGTGGATGATTTACCTTGATCATCAAAGTAAAGACTCTGTATAAAAGAACTAGTATATATGATACATTAAATGAGACTACTATGAATTTTGATCAAGTTAACTAAATGTCATTGATTTTAATTCGTAAAAGCTTTAATAAGCTTGACTAACCTTAATCATGAGCAAGCAATGAACTTACATTCATGTATTGTATCTTTTACATTATCACAGAGTGAGATTTATATAAATGGTCAAAACCCCGATAACTTGGACATGTAATTTTATAGGTTGTAAGAGCATATATTTACAAGATAGAATCTAATAAATAATATCCACCTAAACTATTTGTAACACTTGATCATTTTAATTTGTAGCCATAGTTTATTTAATAAATTATTAATTAAATAATAAAAATTATTTGTAAATTTATTTATAAATATAGATATATTTAAAATTATCATTAGACCATTCAGTTACTTAGGGGAAAATAAGTAATTAAAGAGGCAAGACATTTTTTCTATGGCTTAACTTTAATTAGTCTAAAAGCCAAGCCTAATTTAATTAAATGAGCTTTTATACATTAACATAAGTTACTAAAGTAGTAAAATAACTTATTATTTACTTAGAAGATCTAGTGGATCATGAGATGATTGGGACTGGGCATTTTAAGTTAGAGTTAAGAAGCGGTCATACAGTCTTTCTACTATTGCTAATCCTAATCAAACTCTAAATTCTTAATCCTCCTTAAACTCCAAATATCCAAGGAAGATTCCTATATATATAGGAGGTAGGGAATAAGTTACTCTTGTTCTATCAGATTTGGTAACGCATAAATTTAAAGTTTAAGGTGAGATCTACGTGCCTACATGTATAAGTTTGAAGATCGAGAAATAGTAGAGAATATTTTAGCCATTCAATTCAAGATTAACCAAAGTAAAACAATTGAGATAATCTTTTATCCCTATGCATATAATTATGAACAAGACGATCTAACATCCATTGCGTTTATTTTTTTAAACAAATGTTTTCATATGAGTAGCAGCAACAGCGGTCTAAAGAAAAGTACACAAGCTTTAACTAATATTTAAACATTTTTGCTGGGTGGTTAAAGTCGCATCTACAGCTAAGAACAGAGGAATAGGTGAGTCCGTTAAGCCTCAAAAATCCAAACACACCAAAGGTAGAAAAGCTCAATGAGTAGGTAAGAATGTAAGAAATAAAATAGAATAAAGAGAGGAATAACTAGTGCAAAGAGAGTAGTGTATGTTAGGAATAAGCTATTTTTAAGGGTTTATGTTACAAAAAGTTTTTGCGTGATATACTGTCCCACAAATTATGGTATTTTAGTGAGAATAGATAATAATATTGTAATAGTAGTTAGTTTTGGTTGGGTGTTGTGTGCATGTGCGTCGTGTAATGGGTGAATGTGAGCATTTTATACAATTTAATAATAACATATTACATATGCAATAATAGAATTAATACACATTAAAAAAATCTCATTACACTAATGAGATTAGGGTACTTACCCTTAAAGAGTACTTTAAACAATTTTAGTTGGGGACATGATGGGCTTTCTCAAGCTAGAATTGTAGCTTTCTATTCTCACCAAAATATTTAATTTTAAGCAACTTTTGCTTGTTAATCTCTTGAGACTTAACTATTTTAATTTGATCACACTTTTCTTCTTTCAATTTTCTCTTACTTTACAAATGAAAATAGTCAAGCTATTTATAACATCCTTTACCACCCATTCAACTAATTACGAGCTAATTGATAGCAAGGTGCTATTAGTGGCTATTAGCTTTGTCAATTATCGCCAGCACCTACATAAAGAAAAGCATGACAAATCATACTTTGAAGGCTTATTGAAATGTTGGCAGTACACTTAGAAAAAGCATGACAAATTAATTGTTTCATAAGCTTATAAATTATTGCCACCTGTTGCTATATATCAAATGAATGGCCGAATTGTAATGTTTCCAAAATGAACTTTGGCTATAAAAAAAAACTTCAGTATCACTTGTTTAATTTTAATATAAACTATTTATTTAGCCAATGGAAACAAGCCACCAATTTGTTTCCTTTACTTTTGACTGAATTCAAAACAGTTTGGCTGAAGTTTATTTATATATAATGAAATAATTGTTTCGTTATTATATTTATCAAAGTTCAATTTAGTGCATATACAAATTATCGGCACAATTTGAGGTATATATATAGTAGATTAAAGTGTCAAGTTTCACTTGGCACAATCCTAAGTTTAACACTTAAACTTTAACTACTCTATGAGAGATCCTAAAATAAATAAATGGTCAATTGATTTAATTTAAATAAAATAATAATTATTTCATTTAAATTGTAGATATATCCACAAATGCCAAATTTAGTACCCATACAAATTATTGGCACAATTTGAGGCATACACTAGGTAGATAAAAATGTCAAGTCTCACTTGACACAATTTTAGGTTTAACACTTAAACCTTAGTTACTTCCCAAGAGACCCTGAAATAAATTCATATTTTTTAAAAACTTCCCAGATCGAACAATTTGATCAAGTGCTTACCCGCGTGCTCAACGAGTACACTTCATATAGTGAAACTCCCTAGGTTCACATAGTGAGACTCCCTAGGTTATTAGAAGGGGGCGGACCCGCGTGCTCAACGAGTACACTTCATATAGTGAGACTCCCTAGGTTCACACCCATTTTGTCTCACGAAACATTTTCTTAAGTCCATAACCGATGCCCCCCCCCCACATACACACACACGTTATAGATAATACAAAATGGTGAGTTAAACCATACAAGTTGAGGTTAATCCATATTCGTATAATCCTTCTGTCATCAATATCCTAGAAGAGTGGAGACATAGATCATCACTATCAAGTCTCCTATTGCTCAACCATAAACTTATCTCTTTGATTTGTATTTTGGTAAATAATATTTGTAAACTCCTTTGCGATAGTATTTATACCATGGGAAACACTTTTCTGGGTTTAATGCTTATGGCCATAAGACTTCCTAGAATACAATCTTAGAGCATCTAGATATTTAACTCACTCATATGAGCTGACGGATCCTATATCTACCGACACTGAACTCCACAAGCATCGAATCATACCCAGCAACACGTAACAGTTAGACCATAAAAGGTCTCTAACATGTGTGGAACCTAAGTATGATGGATCACTCATAAGCCCACTATAGTGTTTAGGTCAAAAGACCACGAATACTACTCAACTCGAGAAGACCCTCAACTGACAAATTTATGGGATATCTATTGGAGGTTTTCATTGAGTCTTGTTTAGTATCTAACCTTCACTAAATACCTGTATATCTATACAAGCTTCTAGTATGTATGCTAAGATTAACTATCTCGACGATCTAGATATAGATATACACTGATCTATATAAATCGATTCCACTCAACAGACCATACGTTAGTAGAAATAGACTAGGAACAAATAATTAGATAATATACTTCCATAATGACATTTTCTAGCTATGGTTGTAACTTTATGAAACTATGTTATTGTTACTATATTCCTAGGTCTTTGTCTCATTTTAGACAAGGTTCTAACTCTTTAGACCTGATTTAAACTTCTTTAGATCTATATATAATATTTGAAATGTTACAAGCATCTTACATTTAAATATAATTACCGATTTAATAAAATATTTTTTTATTACATAAAGTATGAAACTACAATATGGATACAAAATTAGGATGGCACATGAGTAAAAATCCCAACAGTTAGCAGCTAATCGGAAGTAAATATAATAATATAAAGGAAAGTAATTATTGGTGGAAAATCGTAAGTAACTTTGGTGTAGGTTGGGAGAGATGGTGGTAAGAGCTGTTACTATGTCCTATAAAATGTTGAAGATCTTTGATATCCAGGAGAATAACCTGCATGTCCAAAAAAAGAGCAATTTCAGCCATTAAGAATCATATGACGAATGCAACTAACGGATTTTATGAACATATATTCTGGGAAGTTGATGGAGATCGATAGGATTAGCTTTCAAGCCCAATTGGTACATTGTTAAGGGAGGTTGAAACAAAAGACTTAGATAATGAGATGTGGTTTATAGTTGGAAGTAATCGTGGTCATTTGTTGCGATTGAAATTTGACATTATAACAAATATGCGTATTGGGTATACCACTAAATTTGATATGAAATACAAGTGTGACGGTCCATCTCAATTGGGGAGAGTTATATTTGGTGAAAACATTAATGTTAACATGAGAGATTTGAATAATATAATTGATAATGTAAGGTTTAATGAGATGGACGATAAAGATGCCATAAAGTTAGCAATGGTCTAGTTTATGAAGAGTGTTATTAATAGGAAGTACGCAGGGAACACAATAAACCATAACTGGTGGCACATGGTTGACAACATGAAAGATTTTAGTGCATACCTATGGGGAAGTATTTACTGAGAATAGACTTAGATGTCCCTACAAGCAACATTAAGGAACAACGCTATACAATTTTGGAAGAAAAAGAAGAATAATCAGGCATAGAAGGATAAGTATAATTAATACAATTTTTCATATGCATTTTTAGTAAATTGTTTTTCTTCCTCTTATTTGGAGATGATTGTGGAACTAACAAATTTATTGAATGATTATAGATACGGATATACAAAGCCTTGCCTTTGGCAGGTAGGTTGTATGTAAACTATTTGTTGGAGGATTTAATTACTTGTATACTGAAGTGGGAGAGTAGAAGGTTTCTTTCATATAAGGAGCTTAAGTCAGAGATATTCAACTATGCAGTGGTGAGATACAGGGTCCACTATTGAGATATACAGAGCCTCGGTGAGGAATCATTTGAATATGTTACTTGTATAATAAATGACTAGTTAAATTTAATTTGTTTCAGCTAGCTGCACATGTCTCCCTAAGGCCAACATGCAAAGAGACCAAACAGGAGTGGTATGAGAACAATGATATATATAGATTAACATTTACAATGAACAATGTGATTGGGATTGAGAAGACAGGTGTAAATAGTAAAAAGTTGAGTCATATAAAGAGCAAATTGAGAAATAAGAATGTAAAGGAAACTGAAGCACAAACATACGATTATAGAAAAGAGGTAAAATTAAATTAGTTTAAAATTATACAATGTGTGGTGTAAAATATGTTAAAAAGTGTTAAAACTTTAAAGAAAATTAGTGTGACAATATGTGACATTTGTAAGAAACTAAGCATGTAGTTAATTATTTCTTACTTTCTTTATAAAGTAATGTAACGGGTATGAATGCCAATTTTTTTATGAGAATAAATTATAAAAGCCTGACACTATTGAAACAATTGCAGGGTCAGTTGAAACACTGTTGCTAGTTAAAGAAGTATTAAATGATGCAATACGGGCATTCCGTGGTCTGTTGAAGGTTAAGTTAGCGTAACTTCGAGCCGATGTGGAGGGATATATATCAAGGAAGCATGAGGTTGTAATATGCGAGATAAGGAAGTTAGTTAAAGAATTATGTGATGAAGAGTCATTAATAGAGTTACACGGTAATAGGGAATTGACTTTGTTTTAGAAAGAAGTTGGCAAGAAGAAAGTAAGGTATGATAATAGTGCACATTAATGAATGTGGGAATGTAATTTGAAAACTCTGAACTTGTTTCATGGGGTCATGTGGCACATTATGGTTCTATCTGTGTTGGTGAAGATGCTGGAGGGGAGGGCTGGTTAGTTAATAAAGAAAATCACAGTACAGCAGTTGTATGAGTGAAACATATATAGTTAGACATTTATAAGAACATTTTTTATATTGCAAACATTGTTAGAGAAATTTGATATTGCATTTATGGAAGGTGTAATGAGTATAGCATAATAAACAATGTTGATGTCACCGTGAATGTAAAAGAAAGGCATGTACTGTTAGGTAATTTAACATGGCAATACAAAAACCTGGGAAGGTTATGAATGAGAACAGTATGTAAACTAAATTAAATTATGTTGCTTTGCTATAAAAGAGAGAGTTCTACAAATTAACAGTTCACATTTACTTATAAATAAGTTATGATGTCGTAGTTTGTTTCAAATTATCCACTTCTATCCTCCTCACGATTGCTTTCACTATCATCTTCTACCTTAGCCAGTTCACTGTCGCCTTTCACCATCCTATTCCTCTGCCATCTTCACAAAATCCTAGAAGCTTTTGCTTATGTAAAATTGTCGTCCTCCTTCTCGACGTTGATGCAATCCATCTTTTCATTTCCCTGGATCACTCCCACCTGCATACTTCATATCACTTGCATCGATCTAACAAACAAAAATTTGGTTAAAATAACACTTTGCTTAGTTACCACTTCTACTTCCAATGCTTGTTGCACCTTTTCTGATCCTGAAAAGTACTCTTATACTTTATTATGAATCACAAAACACCTTTTTCTCTTCTTTGATTTGCTTCGGTCGCCGCCATGTCCAAAAAAATGGCAACCTACTCATTTGTCTGCTTACTTCAAGGGTGACTTATAAAAAGTATCTATGATCAAAGTTTACTATTACTCCACTAACTGACTGTCTAAACCAAATGAGGTGTAATTAACTTAATTGGTAATAAATCTTTACAATAATAAACTGCTTAAATACAAATTCAATGGATCATATAATTCTAAATATGACAGTCCTCATTTGCACAATAAGAATACAGTCACAACATAATAACCCGAGCTTTATATATTTGCAATTACTCATTTTAATTATAATAAAATTTATTAATTTAATCTTGTTGATACATAACAAAATTTTAATCCTAATTAAATCTATTAATTTAATCTTGTTGATATATGATAAAAAAATTTGTGCACGATAATCTACACAAAGAATATTATTTATGTACATGAACATACTTTGGGTAATTTATTTTTTATTCTTTTTTAATTCTTTGCCTTGACAATTAAAGTCTCTTATCAAGATTGCAATAAGTAAATTATAGAAAATTAAGACACAAATAACTAATTATCACTATGAGTGAACTCTAGGTGAGTTACTCTATATTACCATAAAGCAGAAACATATACTAAAATAAAACCAGCAATTCTATGCGAGAAAAAAACTAATAAAGTACCTATTTCAAATCTATATATAAGTAGCATAATGTATAAAAATATAAAAAAATTTACTAAGAACTAAATTAGAACATTTCGCAAGCACTAAAACAAATTTGTCAAAATAAAATATAAAAATGCAACTAACAAAACTACCGTGAGAAAAAAATGTCATCATTGTTGAATTTGATAATTGGGTTTCATATTTTTAATTGTCAATAAGAGGCCAAATATGAAGGTAAAGATATTAAAGGTGTAAATATACAGGTTATTTGCAGCTTAATGAACCCATAAGTATGGAGTTACGATCTTATATCATATTTTAAATGATTCCATTAAGTTGTTAGTAGAGATTTAAATTGAATCCTAACCAACACGAGGACAAGACTCCGACTTATATTAATTCTTTCTTTCTTTTTTGTCATTATACAGTAGAGTTATCTTAATTTTTCATTGTTCGGTCTAAATTTTATTTTGTTAGTTTTAAATTTTTTTATTTCATATTTCAAATTTTGTATTACAGCATAAATATTTCAGACTAACTACTAATAAATTAGATCATAAAATTTTAAATTTAAAACATACTACAAAAAGAATAAACCATAAAAAATTAGAAAAACTCTATGATAGAGTTGCTCCATGATAATGCTGCCATCAATTTCATCGTATGAACTATTCTAATTCAATTGTCATCAAAATGGCAAAGTCCGTGAAATTATTTCACAAGTTTGTCTTATACATTTGTATTTGGGTAAATTTATTTTATATATTATTTCTATCATATTTTATATTATATATCATATAATAAAAGACATAGAATATATTAATAAAAAAAAATATAAAAAAATTAAGAAATAAAGAAAAAATAAATTTAATTTTAAACATAAAGAGATGCGCTAATAATAATGTTTTAAAAGCAAATACTCATCTACTCATGTTAGTAATAAATTTATATAATTCTAAAATTTAATTATATGTTTATAACTATTCTCTTCAATTATTACAATGATCAAAAGATAATACCAATTCACTATTATCATAATTGTTCAAAAATATAATAAAAAATATATTATTCAAAATAGTATATACACATATATAGAATACTTTTTTTTTCTCTTCTTTCACTCTCAAGCCCTCTAATAGTTAATAAAAATGAGCTAGTACCCTTTATATAGTGGTTGATGATCTATGTAGTAATTTTAATATTAATAAAAATAATTTAATATATTATAACTCTTATAATAATTTTATATATAATATTGTAACTATCACACATTTAAATTATATTTAATTGCTAATTTTAATATTATAACTCTTATATAATAATGTATAATTTATAATATATGCTTAAAAAAAATTAAAACTATATTAATATTATATAACATATAACTATTTAAAAGATTTAAAAAAATTTTTTTGGGTAATTGCGTCTAAATTTACCATGATAAATTCATTTAACTCGAAGAACGAACATGTTAAGAGTCAAATGAAGGAATAATGCATTAAATGGAAAACTATTTTAACCCTTATAAAAAGATAATGATCTTTGGCTCATTTAATAAGTACTATGAACAAAAAGATAACCAATTAATATGTATAATTTTTGTTATCGCATTTAAGTGTACATTTTTGTAAACTGTTGGTTCTATTGAAAACTGAGATACTGTGATTGTTACCAATTGCAGTGATTTATCAACCACAATATAGCATGAGCTAAAATTTAAAGTTGCATTGTCCTAAATCGCATAGTATACCATTTATGTAAGTTCTCTCGATGAGTCAATTTCGTGAATTCTATTATAAAGATGTACAATCTAATTTATACAAATTAAAATTAGAGATAATAAAATGTTATGTATACCAAATTATATAAATTGTTAAAAATTTTACATACCTTAATACCACTTGTTGATAATTTAACATTTTAGAACATTAACGCATATGAAAGACTTTATACACAAGTAAATAAGAATAAAAAAGATCACACATATAATAGAAATAAACAATCACGTATAAAGTATAAGAATTTTCATGATTCAACAACTGCCTACGTTCACAATAGATCATGAGATCCTCACTTCATTTATTACTCATATCATAAAGATCTCTCATAAGAGATTACTAAGAAATACAACAACAAAATGAGCTTCTAAAGGATCTATCAACGCTCTCTTGTACACATAGTACTCAAGTGCTCCATATATGGCTCTCTCTTGTGCATTCAATGTTAGGCTTGCTGTTTACGTGTCATTTCTGAATATACAAATATTTATTATTTATACAACTGTATATTCCCATTAAATCACTAATGCCTATTTATATAGTATTATGCAAAGTAACATTACATGAATAGTATAATCTGAAGGATTTTAAATCTGATCTAAAATAGTTTAGATCAAGGCCTAGAGTTAGCCTTATTGAGAGATATAAATGTTAAGAGTTAGCACAGCTAAGTGTTAGCTAGTTATAATACTCAGCGAAGATCTAAGAGTTAAAGCCTTGTCTGTAATAGGACATAAACTCGAAAATATACTAGTAACTGCATAGTTGCAAGAGTTACAATCAAGCACTAGAAAATATTAGTTGCATAAGTATGTACTCGAATATTATCTCTAATATATTTTGGCTAATGCGAGTCTGTCGATGTATACCTTTATATAGATCAGTATATGTTGTACTTATAGAGTATAGATGGTTGTTCCTACCTGACCGTGAACTTGGAGCTAGCATTGACATATGGGTATCTAGTTAGGACTAGAATGGAACAGACTCACGAGGACCTCTGATAGACATCCTATGTAAGCTGTCAACGGAGGATTCTCTTAAGTTTAGTAGTATACGTAGTCCTTTGACCTGGGCGTCATAGTGGCCTTATAAGTGATCCACTATACTTTGATTTCATGCATGTCACAGACCTTTCATGGTGTAACTGCTCGGTGTTGCTGGGTATAGTCCAATACTTATGGATTCTAGTGCGTACAGATATAGGATCCATCAGTTTGTATAGGGAGTTTGATATTCAAATATTTCGAGATTGTATCTCAAAAAGTTTTGTGGCTATAAACATTTATCCCAAGAAAACATTTCTACCAGTTTTGAACAATATGGCAAAGGAGTTTACATATTGTTCAATGAGATACAAGTTTAGAGATAGGACAAGGATGAGGACATGGGGATTTGACTGTGATAATCTATATCCTTGTACATCCAGGATATCATGACAGAAGGACTATACGTATGCGTTGTGACCGCAACTTGGATGGTCGACACGTTGATTTGTATTTTCGTGACGTGTGCAAGGGCAATGTTCACGGACTCATGGAACAGTTCCATACGACGAATCAGGTGTGGACTTAGGGAGTCCCGCGATATGGAGTGTACTTGTTGTGAACTAGGGCAGCGTACCAGATTGAATTGTTCAGTCTAGTAATACTAACATTACCACAAGAATGCGCACATGTTTGTATTTAAGTGTGTAGGCCCTCGATTGAGTTTACCAAAATGTGTGGTTTGGTGGGACTCACTAAGGAGTACACTTGGTAACTATTTAAAAGGGGTAAAATGATAATTTCACACTTTAATTATTTAATTACTAAATAATAAAAAATATCTCATTAAAATATATTATTTTATAATATTATATTATTTAATAATATTATATATATTAATGCATGCTAGTTGTCATGCATTAATATATATAATATTATTTTATTATTATATTATTAAAGTTAGACTTGATGGCCAAGTCTTGTATTTTTATATTAAAATAATATTTATTATTAAAATATTATTATTTTAATATAAAAATGAGATATACATAAAATTGGTAGGGCGTGGAATATGTGAGAAGCATTTTTCTTTAGTTAAAAACGTGTGGTATATATACATGTGCACGTTTGAAGTGGTTTTTGGCTTCATTTTCTTTGTTGTTTTGATATCTATTTCAATAGCAAATTAAAAAGAATTTTGATCCAATTTTGAGTTAATTTCAAGTGTTGAAATTAATCCATTTGCTTACTTTTATTGGCTATCAGCTAAAAAGCAACACAGAAATTTATTTTATTGATCAAAGAGTTGGTCAAAAAATAAATAAATTCAAATGGTTTAAGTGTTAAACCTAGTGTTGGATTAAAACTGTTGTTCTAGCTTATCAAGTCCATCGAGTTGGTGACTAGAGCTGCCGACGAGTAGGACTCTAGGCGGACTCCAAAAATACACTTGTAAAAGGTTACATATCTTGGTAAATTCTCAAACTTTATCTAATGTATTATTTATCGTGTTTATTGCATGTTTTAATTTCTCTGTTGCGCTTAAATATGTATATGATACGTATTTTGTATAATAAATACTATTGCACATGTATATACCCTAGTATAATGGATCCCCAAGAAAATTAGTATCAGAGCAGGTTTTGTAACTTTTGGGTGTTGTTTGAGTAATGAAAGTGTTGTTTATAAAGTCCTAGTGTCTAAATAGTACGTTTTAAGTGTTAAAACGAGTATACCAAGGCAAAATTGACATTAGGCACCTTGACCTTGTATTCTGGCGCACCAGCATTATTCACACGAATAGTAACTTTGAACAATGTCAAAAAACTATTCACTTGAACAATAATTTTGAATATATTTTTTGAACAGTGTTTCAAAATTAAATTTTGCATATACTGGTTTATGATATGTAGTGATAAAAATTATCAGTCTATATTATAAATCAAGGTTTATGAGATGCAGTAATAAGAGTTATTGGTCTGCATTATAAATTAATTTTTTGTGTTGGTAACCACAATGGGAGCCCTACTGGTGGGAGTTAGTTGTGTTTGCATGAAAATTTTAATTAATTGAAAATCACCTCCCTATGAGATGGAGACCTTGGATAGAAAGAAATATCTCTCTTAATCAGATTGAATAATATTACATTTTAAGATAATATTTTATTATGATCCGTCTTACCAATATGGTGTTAGACAAGTCACATCGGTATTTTTTTAATATTGTTATAGCGTGAGGGATTTGGTCGGTTAGACTTAGATTATGCCGATTAAACATGAGATTAGACAAATATATGTGAACATATTACCCAATATTACTACAGTGTGAAGGTAGTGGTAGTAACATATATTTGATTATTGATAAGTTAATCTGGAATACACTTACCCAATATTGCCACAGCGTAAGGATAAAGTGTATTTAGGATCAAGTGGTAAGAGTTACATAATATGCAATTGACAAGTGTTGTCTACCTACTGGGTTTACAAATGCCAATATTACTACAGCGTGAGGCCAGAGTAAATTTCATGGGGTCTACTTCCCACTGTATAGTTTAAAAGAGTTTTAACTATTGTCTTTCTGTTCGAGAGATTACCAGAATGATGTAAAGTAGTGAGAGGACGTTTTAAATTGAAAAAATGAAAATTTGTTATACCTATGATTTAAAATATTATATTAGCAATTTAATAACCATTCCGCTTACATCTCCCATTAATTTTGGTCTCTCAAGTATAATGGTCACTATGAACCCGTTGGTAAGCATAGTTAATACAATCCAACTTAAAGGTACTACAAATTACTCTGACTGGTAGATGAATCTCAAAAATATTTTGGATTCAAAAAAGCTTGGATTTATTGTTGATCATGCTGGGGAACTAATATACGTGGGTGTATACATGTACAATTATGTCTATTACCTAAAATACATATTATATATATATATATATTACACACGGCAGAAGCATTTAAACATGCAATAAATACAATAAATAATATATTAATCACATTAATATACCAAATTAAGTTTGATAGAAATCATAGGACGACCCATACCTTTCTCTAATAAAATAAGAACTTTGTATTTTTGTTTGTTTAGTCTTTATTTATTTATAATAATATATTAATCACATTAATATATTAGAAGGGTTGAGAAATCACCTAAATATGTAACATTATACACATATATTCTCGAAGACCAACTCGCTAGCAGTTCTAGTCACTAACTCGGCGGACTTGGCGAGCTAGAACAGCAGCCCGATATTTCAGTATAGGATTAACTCTTAACCCCAAAATGACTGGTGGTGTGTATTCTTCCTTTTCTAAAGAAAATAAAATGGAAATTGAAGCAATACATAATTGCTTCTCAAGGCCACAAAAAATGAAACAATTTCATTTTTTTTCCGACACCATAGAATGAAAATAAAACAATTTTATTTTCATTCTCCTCTCCCATTCTCTCGGCATAAGATGAGAAAAATAAAACAATTTTCATTTTTTCTTCATCTCATTACATAGCACCCAAAGGAAATGAAACAATTTCATTTTCTTCCATTTCCATTTCTCATCTCGCGACACAATGAAAGAAAATGAAACATTGCCGACACACAACTCACACACCACATCTTCTCCAAATTTCACACACTTATCTCATCTTTATATATATATATATATTAAAATAATAATATAATATAAATAACATAAAATAATTATAATGGGTGCCATCTATTTGGCATTCAAATAAAATAATATTATAAATATAATATTATATAATATAATAAAATAATGAGATATTTTAATTATTTAACAATTAAATAATTAATATGTGAAATGACAATTTTACCCCTCATAAATAGTTACCAAGTCTACCTCATAGTGGATCCTACCAAACCTGCACTTAAGTAAACTCAACTGAGGGTCCACAATGCGCCATGTGTCATTATACAATTAGTAAATAACAATTATTGACTAATTATTGTATTTAACACTTAAATATAGACACGCACGCATTCCTATAGTAGTATTGGATATTGCTAGATTAAACAATTTAAACCGGCACACTATCCTAGTGCACAACGAGTGTACTTCATATTGCGGGACTCCCTAAGTTCACCCTCGATTTGTCAAATATAACTATTCTACGAGTCTGTTAACAATACCTCAGGCACACGTCACGGATATTACAAATTCGTGCGTTGAACCATGCAAGTTGAGGTTACAACGCATATGTATAGTCCTTCCGTCATGATATCCTGAATGTGCGGGGATATAGATTATCACCGTTAAATCCCCTTGTGCACATCCATGTCCTATCTCCAAACTTGTATCTTATTGAACAATATGTGCAAACTCATTTGCCATATTGTTCCACCTTGGCAAAAATTCTTTTCCGGGATTAATGCTTGTGGCCACAAGACTTTCTGAGATATAGTCTCGAAGCATCTGGATATCTAACTCTCTATGCGAGCTGACGGATCCCATATCTATACACACCGGACTCTATAAGCATCAAGCCATACCCAATGGTCACACCATAAATGATCTATGACATGCGTGGAACCAAAGTATGGTGGACCACTTACAAGCCCACCATGGCACTCAGGTCAAAGGATCACGTGTACTACTCAACTCGAGAGGACTCTCTATTAACGGCTTACATAGGGTGTCTATCGGAGGCCCTCGTGAGTTAGTCCCATATCTAGTCCTAACTGGATACCTATATGTCAATACGATCTCCAAGCTCACAGTCAGCTAGGAACGACCATCTATACCCTATAGGTACGACATATACTGATCTATATTAAAAATATCCATCAACAGACCCACATCGGTAGAAATAGATCAGGGACAATATTTGAACATACTTGCTCAACTAGCATTTCCTAGCACCCGATTGCAACTCTTGCAACTATGTAGTTACTAGTATATTCCTAGGTCTATGTCCCATTATAGACAAGGCTCTAACTCTTGGATCTTCGCTGAGTATTATAATCAGCTAACACTTAGTTGTGCCAACATTTAGCATTTATATCTCTCAGCGTGGTTAATTATGAGCCCTTATCTAAACTCATTTAGATCTGATCTGAACTCCTACAGATCATACAATGTCTGTAATATTACATTACATAGTACCATATAAATGGGTATTAGCAATTTAATGAGAATGTACACATGTATAAATACACAAGTATATGTATATTCAAGGATGGCACGTAAGCACCGACCCTAACAAATTAGAGCTTTCTATAAGGTATTTCTGATAACACTATCTACGGGATATAAATAGATAATATGTGACCTTCTTTGTTTAGGGTGCATCATCTTCTACTTTGAGGACATCTGGTAAGTCCAGAGATGTGAGGAGAAGTTGAGACAGATACTCAAGATAAGTCATCAGAGGTAATATTTATCCAAAGATCAACAAGATAGTAAAGCAGATGAAAAGTGTTTCTATTGCAGTAAGGTTGGGTATTTGAAATCCCACTACCCTAGATGCCTTATAATTGACATAAAGACTCCCACAGGTTTATATTTGACAAATATAGACATTTCAATGGCATTTGATGCCAGTTTAAGCTAGATATGAGATACTGCATGTCCCTCTTATATTAGCAACATATTACAGGGATTGAGAGAGACTAGAATGCAATAGCCTGCAGAAGTAAAGTTGAGAGTAAAAAATGGTGATTTCTTAAACGTCTAAGTTGTTAGACAGTTTGACTTACTTCTCACATGTAATATAATAGTTATATTGTATGATTAGTATTGTGTCGAAAACATCATTAGACAAATTTGTCCCTTCCTGTATATGACAGTGAAGGATATCATATAAATATTAGAAATAGTTTCTTATGTTCATATAATGTGAATGATGTATAATTAGCTAGATGTCAATTAATAAAATGACATAATATACAATTAGAAATGTCAATAGATCTAAATCTTTAAATGATACGGAACTATAGCATATGAGATTTGATCATATAAGCATGAAATGCCTAACCTATCTGGTTAAGGATGGTTGGATGCCTGATCTGACCATAGAGACTTAACTAGTTTATGAATAATGTATTCAGGGAGATGACCAAACTTTTATCTTTAGGTATTGGATACCGGGCCACTGATTTATAAGCACTAGCACATGGTGATGTATGCGGTGCAATAGATCACGCTACAATGAACGGTTTCGTTACTTCATAACTTATATCGATCATTTGTTATTATACGGGTACATGTTTCTTTTGAAACACAAGTCAGAAGCCTTTGAAAAGTTCATAGGGTTTCGAGTTGAAGTAAAGAAACAGATCATAATGTAAGTTACATCTCTTTGATTAGAATAAGGTAGTAAGTATATTAGCAACAAGATTTTCGATTGTTTAAAGGAGAATGAGATTCTTGGTCACCATAGTCCTCTAGATACTCCGTAACACAATAATGTTTTAAAGATGAGGAGTCACATTTTATTAGATATGGTCCAATTGATGATAAGCTTTACTGATCTATATCTTTAAGAACATGCTTGAGAAGAAGGAATCTGAATCTTAAGTATGTTAAGGTTTATGGATATCCTACTACATAAGCGTTACGTAGCAGGATATACTTGTACCCAAAAGGAGCTGAGTATTAAGTATTTTAAGACTTGGAGGCTATCTTACATATGCAAAAGTTACGTAGTAGGATATCCTGTTTTGTAAAAGTTACTCAGCATGATATATTAGCACCCAAAGGGTATAAGTATAGGTTAATTGAGTATCTTGTTAACTCAATAGGATACTAGTTCTATAAGTTTGAGAAGCGAACTGTGTTCATCTCTCAGTATACCATCATTCTATGAGGAAGAGTTTCTCATGGATCGAGGAATCATAAAAAGATTGAACTTGGTAAAGTCAATCTAGAAATCAATGAACCAAAGATAGAAACTCAGGGTTAATTAAGCAGTAGCCTTTTAACACACTCTCCAAGTGGGTCAGAAAGGATGTCTAGGTCACCTATTGGATATGTTAGATGCCTGAAGGTAAACTTAAAATTAGTAGAAGCAAATGATACTTTGACCTATAGGGAGATGATGCTAGACATTGATTCAGAAAAATGGCAAGAAGCCATGAAAATAAAAATTGACTCTATGCATCAAAATTAAGTCTGGGAATTGGTTATGCTACTCGCAGGAATTGTTCTCATCGATTGTAAAGAGTTTACAAAGGGTAGTGGGAGCTAAATATAAGGTAGAGACCTTCTAGGCTCAATATTGATTCCAGAAAGGTTATCTACCATGATTTGGGATCAACTATGAGGAAACCTTTGGACTATTAGTGATACTAAAGTTGGTTAAAATTTTATTAGCTCTTGCAGCATATTATAACTTAGAGGTTTGGCAGATGGATGTAAAGACAACGTTTCTAAATGGATACCTTAAGGAAGAGATATTCATGGAATAGCCTGAAGCTTTTATGTCCAGCCAGACTTTTGATCTAGTGTGCAGGCTGAAAAAGTCTATTTATGGGCTTAAACAAGCCTCCTAGAGATGGGATCATCATTTTGATGAGGTAATCAAAAATTTTGGTTTCATTAAAAAAAAGGAGGAAGCTTGTGTGTATAGAAGTTCAATAAGAGCATGATAGTCTTCTTGATGCTATATGTTGATGACATATTGGTCATTGAGAATGATGTCGATATGTTATAGTCGGTCAAGAATAACTCGTAAGAATTTCTCCATAAAGGAAGCTTATAGGACTATTCTAAATCATTTCACATTGATAACGTTTTAGAAGGTACATATTTTGTTAACTGTGAGACAACTAATGTACCTTTTAGACATGGTGTTCATCTTTCAAAGAGGGTGTCTCTTCATATGAAAGATGAGAGAGTTAAAGTATCTGATGCACCAGATACATTAGCTCTTGAAATCTTGATGTATGCTATGATGTGTATGAGACTTGATATCAGTATAGCTATAAAAGTTATGAGCTGATACCAGTCTAATTCAGGTGACCGCCATTTGATGGTAGTTAATAAACACATAAAAATGCATATTTATTAAAAGATTCAGTCACCATTTAATGTCACTAATTTTAGCATTTTTATACTTTTAGCTTGAAATAAAGTGTTCTCCTTAAATTGTGATTAATGAGTGTTATTTGCACAGGTTTAGGTAAAATGGACATAACTCTCAATGTGAAAATCGAAATAAAGAAATTCTTAAACCTAGAGTAATATGACTCAATATTAAATAATCTTGAAGAACAGTGAAAAGCCAAATCCAACATGTTATGGGCCAAAAATTGAGATATAATAGAATCAGACTACAACTTCCGCTTAGCTTGACCTAACTCACATATTTGGACTGTATCTCACACAATACGTACCTAATTGGTATAGTTCCTGAAAAATGTGAAATATTGACTTAATTATCAACAACTCTTATGTTGATGGTAAAATCCAAATCAACCGTTATCATGGACCAAATTGTCTTGCAAATGGGTAAAAGGGTTGTTGGCCTAAATCTGATGTATCTTTGGTATTTTGCCCATATCTCATTTAATACTCATCCAATTTGCATAAACTTGGTGCCTATGGAAATAAGAGACAAAATTCTACAACTTTAATGTTGGCCAAGAAAGGTATATTAGTCATTTACATTATCAAAAAGGTACTGCAAGTGGGTGAATGAGTTATTGGCCTAAATTATTAAATATTGATGTCATACTTGACATATTTCCATTCATTGGCTATACAAGGACACTCTTAAGATGTTTTCAATATTAGATAATTTTCTCTTATTTTTTTCTCGTTAATATGTATTGAAATCTAGGCTAGAGTTATTTGCAAGGTTAAAAGATGAACTTTTATGTTTAATAAATTTACTTTTATGCTTTGATTCGTTGTCAAGAGCTACAAATGTTTGTAAGTTTGATTATGCTTAAACTCTTATCTATTTTATTTTCTATAATCCAAAGGTTATAATTCTCATATTTCATATATATTCAGTCATGCTTTCTTTATGTGATTTTTGTTGAATTTTAATTGTTATTTGTTACATTGTTTTATATGTTAATCTTTACTGCAATATTGTCAATCGATATATTATCGATCTTGGATAACATGTAAAGGAAATAAATGTTTGATATTCAAGTTGATCTTTGATAAGGGCAAATTTGTCATATATTTTCTCATGTTTTTATTATTGATATTTTATGGTTTTATGAGAATAGATGACTATTTATGTGCATTATTGTTATTTATAGGGACTTGAACGAAATTTAAAGAAAGAACGCAAAAGGAGCGAAAACAGTGACTAAAATGCAAAGTTTTCAAAGTATGTGTCCATCGCCCCAGCGCCACAAGAATTGTCGCCCCAGCGCTGAAATAGTGATCGAAATAAGAAAAACGACCTGCTTAAGTCGCGTCTAGCGCCCCAGCTCTATCAACATACCGCGCCAGCGGTGAAGCCGTTTTCATGCAGCGCCCCAGCGCCAAGATCCCACCGCTCCAGCGATAATAGCTTTCTCACGCATCGCCCCAGCGATAGATGCATAGCGCGCCAGCGGTAGTGCGAGTCCTAGTCCGACGAGAATTGAGATTTTCAAGCTCATATCAATCCCTATATAAAGCCACTCGTTCCCAGCCTTCAAGAGGCAATCCAAGACGATCCAAGAGCACCAAGAATATAGAGCACAAGTCTTGGAGAGCAATTAGAGCTTAATTGAAGCAACTTTAGAGAGAGATACAAGACGTTCTTCGGCATCAAGAGTCCTAGGCAGCGCAATTAAGAGCAATTCGACGTCTATATCGGTTTGCTAATAATTGTATCATGATTTATAATTATTTTTACTGCTGTTCTCTTGTAGCCATGAGCTAACTTATTTTCTGGGGTTAATATTTGAACTCAATATGTGCGCCTAAATTGCCATATCTTTTTAATATTTAATAAACTTAGTCATTTATTATTTAAATTACTTGTGTTTAATGCTTCAATATATCTGGCCAATATATGGTGAATGAATTGGTAATATTTTGATAAACTCGGAAGAGGAATCAATATATTTAGACCTAGGTAATTTAATGCATGATTGTAGAGTAACATTCAATATTGCATATGCAAGTTTCAACTTAGGATAGGAATATACCTAATTGGCATGTATGATCAATAAGATCTAATCTTAATGAATCTTAATTTATTACAAGTACCATAGGAATATAGGTATTTGGTAAACTAAGATATACTTGCATGACCTTGGAAGAGGCTTGTGAATACATTAGTGTCTTGATCAATAATAAAGACTAAGGGAGTTAATTATTATAAGGTTAATCATTAGAAAGCATATTGAGGGATAATATTAATCCTAGGTTTTCTCTACATTGCTATCTTCTTATTCTCTTTGCATTGTGTTTTTACTTTTATATTTTCTACATTCATTCTTAGATTTTTATTTTTCTGAATAATTATTAGGAAGATATAATTTTAGTAATTGGTTAAAAAGAAGAAATTATCCCTGTGGGTTCGACATCCGACTTATTTAGTCTCTTTATTACTTGCATACGATAGTGTATACTTGCACTTAATTTATGATATAGAAATATCGCATCAATCTTTTATTGCAATATGGTTAAAATGATATGTTGTCAATCTTAGATAACTTGTATAAATGAACATGATTTGTGTTAATATTTGCAAAAGAGTTTAGTCATATCAAATGCATGTGTTATTAAATGTGCTATATTTTACATACCTTCCGATTGATTGTTTAGATGTAAAACTGTCAATTGAGTTATAAACATTAAATCAAAGTGTAGAGTAGATTTATAAAAGCATGATTGTGATTCTCGAAGCCTTGTTTAAATCATCATAAGACATTTTCCTCAATTCATAGACAATTCTATCTCATCCACTTAAATCAATTAATTAATTTTCTCATTTGCTACTGCTTTAATATTTTACTTCACCAACCTATTTTGCCAAAAGCTTTCTTGTGGGATCGACACCTCAATCTATATCGTGATAGCCACATTATATTTTGAGCGTAAATAGTAGTTAAACATATCCTGAGGTACCTTATGGGTACAAAGGGTAAGTTTTTCATATATGGAGAAAATGACTTACAAGTGAGAAGATATATGAAATCAGATTTCTACTCCGATCGAGATGATAGAGAGTTTACATCTGGGTATATGTTCATTCTCAGTGGTACTAAAGTGAGTTGGAATAGTACCAAACTAGAATTCACTGTGAATTCATTTTGAAGCAACAAAGGAAACAGTGTGAATTCATAGGTTTATCACTAAGCTTGGAAGAATTATAGGATAGATGGAACCTATCCCATAGTTTTGCAATAATCACTAGGTCGTTGTATAGGCCAAAGGGCCAAGAAGACACTAATACTCTAACTATGTTGATAAGAGTCTCACATGATTAGATGTGATTATTCATAAAAGTGTTCTATAATTAAATTAATGGACCCATTTTTTAAGGCCATGACTCCAAGATTGTTTGAAAAGACACGTGGAGTCGATGTGTATGAGATATAATTAGGGATCATACTAGAGCAAGTGAGAGATTGTTAAGGTTGGTACTTATGTGTCATCCCTGAATATACATATACTTATTATTTATACAATAATATATTCTCATTAAATCGCTAATTCATATTTATATGGTACCATACAATGTAATATTATAGACATTGTATGATCTAAACGAGTTCAGAGCTAATCTAAAAGAGTTCAGATCTGATCTAAAAGAGTTTAGATCAGGGCCTAGAGTTGGCCATGCTAAGAGATATAAATGCTAAGAATTAGCACAGTTAAGTGTTAGCTGGTTATAATACTCAGCGAAGGTCTAAGAGTTAGAGCCTTGTCTGTAATGGGACATAGACTTGAGAATATATTAGTAACTGCATAATTGCAAGAGTTGCAATCAGGCACTAGAAAATGTTAGTTACGTAAGTATGTTCTCGAATATTCTCCTTAATCTATTTTTGCTTATGCTGGTCTGTCGGTGAATATCTTTATATAGATCAGCATGTGTCGTACCTATAGGGTATAGATGGCTATTCCTAACTGACCGTGAGCTTAGAGCTTGTATTAACATACGGGTATTCAGTTAGGACTGGATATGGGATGAACTCACGAGGACCTTCGATAGACATCCTATGTAAGCCGTCAACAAAGGATCCTCTTGAGTTGAGTAGTTTACGTAGTCCTTTGACCTGAGTGTCACAGTGAGTTTATAAGTAATCCATCATACTTTGATTCCATGCATGTTACAGTCCTTTCATAGTGTGACCGTTGGGTATCACTAGGTATTGTCCGATGCTTATGGAGTCTAGGGCGCACAGATATGGGATCTGTCAACTCGCATAGGGAGTTTAATATCCAATTGCTCCGAGACTATATCTCATAAAGTCTTCTGATCACAAACATTTATCCCAGAAAAGAGTTTCCAATAGGGTTGAACAATAGGACAAAGGAGTTTAAGCATATTGTTCAATAGGATACAAGTCTAAAGATACGATATGGATGAGCACATAGAGATTTGACAATAATAATCTATATCCCTGCACATCCAGGATATCATGACGGAATGACTATATGTATACGTTGTGACCTCAGCTTGGATGGTGGCACGCAGATTTGTATTTCCATGACATATGCGTGGGGCCGTGTTCATTGACTCATAGAATATATTCATTTGATAAATCGAGCGTGGACCTAGGAAGTCCCGGGATATGGAGTGTACTTGTTGTGCACTGAAACAGCATACTAAATTAAATTGTTCAGTCCAGTAATATCCAGCACTACCACTGGAATATGCATATGCCTGTATTTAAGTGTTAAATATAGTAATTAATTAATTATTATTATTTACTAATTGTATCATGATACGTGGTGCATTGTGGGCTCTCGGTTGAGTTTATTCAAGTGTATGATTTTATAGGATCTACTAAAAATATAATTTGTAACTATTTAAGAGGGATATAATAGTAATTTTATACTTTAATTATTTAATTATTAAATAATAAAAAATATCTCATTAAAATATAATATTATATTATTTAATAATATTATATAAATTAATGCATGCTAATTGTCATGCATTAATATATATAATATTATTTTATTATTATATTATTAAAATTAGGTTTAGTGGTCAAGTCTTGTACTTTTATAATTGTAATATTATTATTTTAATATAAAAATGAGATATGCATGAAATTGGAAGGGTGTGTGAGGAGCATTTTTGCTTTGGTTAAAAACGTGTAGTATAAATACATGTGCATGTTGGAAGTGGATTTTGGCTTTATTTTCTTTGTTGTTTTGATACTTTGGTGGCCGACTATTTCAATAGCAAATTAGAAAGGATTTTGATTTAATTTTGAGTTAATTTCAAGTATTAAAATTAATTTATATGCTTGCTTTTATTGACTATCTCTTAAAAAGTAATACATGAATTTATTTTATGGATCAAGAAAAAAATAAATTCAAAGAGTTTAAAGGTTAAATCCAGTGTTGGATTGAAGCTGTTATTCTAACTTATCAAGTTCACCAAACTGATAACCTTTTACACATCTTGGTGAATTTTCAAACTCTATCTGATATATTAATTTGATTAATATATTATTTATTATGTTTATTGTATGTTTTAATTTCTTCGCTACGCTTAAATATGTATATGATACGTATTTTGTATAATAAACACTACTGTACATGCATACACCCTAGTATAATGGATCCTTAAAATCTAACACTCAAGTATTTTTTTTGAACTTTGAATGAATTTTTGTCTTGATCTAGCTTATCTAGGGATATCGGGTTCCTCTTAACTCTAGAAACATATCTTACACTAAGTAACTCCCTAATGTTTCTATCATGCAACATCATCTATACACTACCAATTCCTAACAAGGTATATCATTATCCATTAGTTCTTTATTACCTCTAATTGATCTATAATTGATAAATAAGGATCTATCAAAACTCATATGAGATCTATAGCTAAAATCAAGAATTTACTCACTAGCATACTTTCCATTAAAAGCTATCAAAGATTTTGCAACTTCATAGTTATCCTAATAGATTATTGCAGCCTCTCCTCATTTCTTTGTCTTTCTTTCTAGACAATCCCTAATCAAGTGTCCTTATTTCTTGCAATGATAGCACTTTCTAGTTTTTCTCTTTGAATGATTATTCTTTCCATCTTTATACCCAACCCTTCCTCTTGCAGTCAAACCTGTTATACTACTAGACTCTAATCTTTTTTTAAAACCCTTTGAGTTCAATGAGGTTTTAATTTATTGTTAAATTATTTTAGCCATACATAAGTGTGTCTACAAAATTCTCATAACTCGAAGGTAAAGAACATAATAAGATAATTTCCTTGTCTTTATCTTTTCTCTTGGTGTCAATCATCTTAAGATCGATAATAATCTTATTGAAGGTGTCAATGTGTTCTTTAATTACAATTTCTTCCTGATATACAGATGATTCACCAAGGATTTCTTCATGTGGAGGGCATCAAGTTTCTTCTAAAGATCAATTACAATCTTCCCTTTAGCAATCTTCCTCAGAACTTCACCACTCAATGACAGAACAATGGTACTATAAGCTCTTTTCTGAATGGTTTCATAATTAGATTCAAATTTAGATGTCTTGGGTTTCTTCTCTTCACTAGTTGTTGCTTGAGTCTCTTCAAGGGCTAAATCTAACATTAACTCACCAGTAAAATCATAACATTCACATTCGCAAATTGAAATCATTCTACCCTTTGAATTTTTAACTTCATACTCGTGAGTCGCCATGATTGAATAACTTACACTCTGATACTACTTGTTGGGATTTTTATGTACCCCAATACCACTTCTTGATAATTTAACACCCTAAAATTCTAGCGCACTCAAAAGACTTTGCTCACAAGTAAATAAAAATAGAAAAGATCATACATATAATAAAGATAAATAATCACACACATGGTAAAAGAATTTATGCGGTTCGATAACTGTCTACGTCTATGGTGAATTACGAGATTCTACCTTCTTTTATTACTCAAATAAAAAAGATCTCTCACAATAGATTACCAAGGAATACAATAATACAACGAGCTTTCGAAGGTCTATCATCACTTTTTGTATACACAATATTCAAGCACTCCATATATGGTACTCTTTTGCACACCCAACATTCAAATGATCTCTCTCTCTCTCTCTTGTTGTTTCTTTCAATGCTTGACTAATCTAATGACTTTACAAAAGTTTATATAGGCTCTAAACTATCCTTAGACATCCTATTTCTTATTAGAATATGAGTTCATATGTAAAGGAGCCTAAAACTAACTGATACAAATTAAATCAGCTTAAAAATGAACTTTCCAAAAAGTTGGTGCTTCAGTGCCATTGTAGTCATGATCTAGCACCATGGCGTTGACTTTTCGCAATGGCCATTACCAAAACTTGAAAATGGCCATACTTGTTCTTTCTCGTCCCTCTTTGCTTCTGACTTTTTTTTTTGTCTCTTTCTTATCCATCTAATGCTTTTATCAACCATTGTTAACTCCTTATTGATTTTTAAAATAAAATCTTATTCAAATATAATTTTGAATCACTAAATTTTAATATATATGAAGAGAGATTTGCATCTCAAATAATATGTATATGTTATAACATTAATTATCTTTTAAGATAATTTATTATGCTTACCGTTCATTTCATAAATATATATATATATATAATATCCCTAAAACCTACTAAACAAATCTCTCGAAGATACAATAAAACTATGATCAAATACTATTATATTTCAATTTTTTTTTTACTTCATATTTATAGTTGCCACGTATTCACGCAATTTTTATAACTCATAGTCATAAGTTGAAGTTAGGGCCAGTTTAAAATTATTGTAGTTTTTAAATTAATGAATGTTAAGAATTATGAAGAGAAACAATTACGTTTTTGGTAAATTATATTTTCAAAAGTGTCATGGATTCAAAAGTAGTTTATATTCTTTTAATAAATTTTATTGTTGTAATATTATAAAATTTAATATGATTTAAATGGATATATATATATATAATTGATCTAGTAGGCTACATAACTCACTACATAATAAATTTTATTACCATATGTTACTGTTTAATAAATTTATAATTTTTTATAATTTTTACACAACTTATAATGTACTATAGAATATTGTTACGTATTTAATAACTCACTATATGATGAGTTACATAACTTACTATATTAATAATAATAATAATAATAATACAACATTATTATTATCGTAAAAATTATCATTTTAATCCTTCAAGTTTAGTTAAATTATCCGGTTAGTTCCTAAGGTTTTTTAAATACCACAGTAAGTTTATGTCCTTAAAAAATATATGAAGTGTAGTTTTTAATGTAATAAAGTAAATTAATATATGTAATCATAATAACTAGTCTCATACTTTATAGAATTTATCTTACTATTTTTAAAAAGTACATTTTACATATTATTTTTTTAAAGATGGATATTAACTAAGGTATTAAAAAAAAACTCAAGGACTGACTGGGTAACTCAAACACTTTGGATACTAAACTAACAAGTTTTTATTATTGTTATTAGAGAAGAAACGAGATAAGACATAATAAAGTTTAATTTAGTTTTTTTTTTTAAAGAATTAGAATTTACTAATTTGTAAGAGAAAAATTTCGGATTATTTATTTATTTATTTATATGAGCATTAAATTGGAATTATATTTAAAAAATAAAATGCATTTTCAAAATCAAATTTTCAAAAGCAACCATCTCTTTACTTTTTAAAATCTGTCGTGGGAGGAATAAATTTGTTAAAAGTAATATAAAATTATTTTATCATACACTTAAATTGAATTTTAACTTTTTAAAATTACTTTTAACCTCGAAACAGCAATCCTAAATGGGCCGTAATGCTTTTTCTATCGTGGTATTGCTAGAAATAGTTATTATATTTTAGGGAGCGTAAGTGATTTTTTTTTTAAGCGTAAGCATGGTTTAATTGCAATTAAACGCGACTAGTAAAATTTTATGATAATGATTCCATTGAAATAATAATGTCTTTGCAACGTGGAATGAAAATGAGTGAAGTGGGAGAGATGAGCGGATATAGCTTTTGATGAAAACTTTGGTGAATTTGCTTTGCAAAGCACGCTTGCAATCTAATCGTCAAATGTAAAAAACTAGTAGTAGCAGTTGCAGTCATGCTGCAACTTACCAGCCAGGCAGCATGGTAAGTTGGTACCATAAAATATTGGAAGATCTCTAGTGATTTTAGAATTTGCTTGAAATGTTAGGAATATTTCGCATTGGTTTGAGTAAAAAAATTGGTTGTTGTACCTTCTAAGAAGTAAGAAGAGTAACATTTTTTTTTTCTTAAAATCTTATTTGCAGACAAAATTAATTGTGCGACATTAAAAGACATGGAGAAAGTAGCAAATAATTACCGATATCAACCACTATTGATTGAAGGAGTTTGTGCCGGAGAGGGGATATTATCTTTCTCCGGTTGAATCAATAATGGTCGTATGCCTTATAAGTAGATGTTCACATCTCCATCAAGGACTATTTCTACATAAAACTATGTTTTATTCAATGACACGTGCGTGTTTATGCGAAAACGAACAATACCTCTTAGGGATGTAATAATATTTACACCAATATTATGCATGTATGATTATCCTTTGAGGGAGGCTTGATTCCTTTTCTGCACGAGCATATTTTATAAACAAATTTAATTTGTGTGATATTTAAGAGCATATGTCAATAATAAAATAAAAAAGTTATTATATCTTATAAAGACATTAGTAGAGTCACTAACCACCTTGTGGCCTAATAGTTGATATCGATATTAATGTTTAAGTGTTAAATTCGAGTTAGATAAGAGTCTCTTTATTTATATAGAGGATAAAAGAATCTTTTTATTAGCATGGAGGATAAAAATTTAATTTTAACACTTTAAAGGTGTTAAGTTTAGTCATACTAGATATGATTTAAGCTGAAGTCTTGTCACCCTCCATACTTTTATAAATAGTTAAAAGAGTTATTTAATTGGTATGAAGGTAGATTTAATTTCAATGCTTCAAAGTATTAAGTATGAGTTATATTCTGGTTCATGTTGTGTTAGAGTCAAAATTGATACAAGTATAGGATATCTTAAGGACACACTAAATTCTTTTACAAAAATAATAGTAATGGAACTCATTGAAGTTTTTACCATAATTCTAAAATAAAAAATTATCACTTTCGTCCCAAATTTTTTTTTTTTTTTGAATTACCTATTTGGTCCTTTTTTAAAAAAATAGTTGAGTTAGCTCTTACCGTCCAAAAGTTGTCATTAAATAAGCATTATTGAAGGGTAAATTTATTTTTTTATAATATTATAGATTAATATTATATTAAACATATTTAAAAAATTATAAATTAAATATTAATATAATCAACCCTTTCTTTCTCATACACGTATCTTCAAAATCCCTATTAAAAAAAAAATCATTCCCTCCTCTTTTATATCTCTCCTAAAGCCAGGCCCAAAGTGAAAACAAAACTAAATCCCACACTATTTGAAACAAAACTAAACATATGTTTCTATTATCAGCTAGCTTCCTTTTATTCCCTTTCACAGTAAGAATAGCAGTTAGTGCAGCAAGAGACATAGATCACATCCACACACAACATAATGAGAAACTTGTTCACGGAGATAAATTATCTTGGCAACAAATAGTGTAATTTTTGGTTGTTTTGGGTGTTGATAAAACAGAAAATTAAAATATCAGAGTTGATTCATTGCCTATTAGCTTGGTTGTTTTGAATGTTCACTAAACAAAAATTTGAGTGTTCATTAGATAAACGGCTAAAATAAAATTTTGAATAAACTAAAATGAAAATGAAAATTTAGGGGGAGGGAAGTGAAGGGATGGGAAGAAATAAAAACTAAAATTTGGGAGGGAGGGAAGTGATGGGTGAAGTGGAGGAAATAAAAATAAAAATTTAATATTTTTTTTATGTAAAATTTATAATATTGATTTCATATTAACATAAAATTGTAATTTTAGACCAATCAAGATTAAATATTATCGTTTATTTTATTAAAGGGCTTGATTCAATCAACTGTCACATTAAGGGCAAGTGAAAATTAAGATTTAAGATTTTTTTATTTTTAATATGAAATTTATAATATTATTTTAAAATTAATATCAAATTATAATTTTAGACCAATCAAAATTAAATATTATCATTTATTTTATTAATAGGTTTAAATTAAGCCAGTTGTCATATCAAAGGCAATTTGGTAAAGCCTTCAAAGGTACCCACTTAACAACAACTGGTGCCCACTTAACGACAACTTTTGGACAATAGGTATTAACCAAGCTATTTGAAAAAAAAAAAAAAGACCTAATAAGTAATTCAAGAAGAGATTAGGAACTAAAGTGGCAATTTTTTTATTCTGAAAACAAAAGCTTTTGGGTTTTAACCAAAATTGGTCTTTTTAGAAGGGTCCTTAATTTAAGCCACACTTTTTACTTTATCATTTCTTTTTGGCCAACAAATTTGTTAACTATTATTAATGAAATCTCAACAACACAACTTCAAATATCTACACTCATATTCTCGGCATTAAAAAAAAGGCAAAAACAAATAACACTTTCTCTCAAAACAACTATAACAACCAATCTATATAGAATCAATACACCATACATTTCAAGAAAACTTTGTCAAGTAAAGATATGTTCATAACTTAACATTATATTACATGATTATGTTATTTTGATTTTGATTCTCACATACATCACTTGTTTTTAATACTAAAAAAAATATTATTTTTTATTTTTTTTAATATTATTTGAGTAATGGTAAATGAAGAAATATTATTTAAATAAATAGAAATTAAAAAAATATGAGATTGAATGGATTTGCAGTGACACTTGACACATGCCTTGAAATCATGCTTTAAGAGCACTTGATAGTGGTGTTGAGCACATTATAACATAATTTTAATTTAGTTCGACACTTTTTATTGAGCACTATTAAAGTATGATTTCAATTATGATTGACGGTCGTGACGAGGGAAATTGAATTGTAATTCACTCAACACTTATGATTGACATTCTATAATTTTGTTTTCAATTATTCTCGACAAAGCTGTTGAGCACGTAATAACTAACATTTAATAATGCTTGACACTTATGCTCGACAATCTTGAAACTTAATATTTTTTATTATTCTCAAATTTATTTTTCACATATCAAATCCAAAAATGTTCAACATTTTATATATTTTGACATTTAGTTTATTTTGTTTTAAGTAAAATAGATATTGTTCTAGTTATAGTTTATTTTGGAAAAAAATGGAAGAGTTCTTCAGAAGGTATAGAGGTTTACAAAGAGGGAGAGATGTTCGTATTATAGTTTGTTTGGATATCACTTACCGACAACTTTGCGATATAGTACATAATACTCTTGGTATGAGTTCTGATGAGTTTAACATGAAAATGAGAATCTCTTTACCATTTATAATGAAAAATACAGAACCAATATGTATAAGAAATAATGGAGATATAAAGTTTTTGTTTGCTGTGAATGCAAATCTTAAAAGTAAGATAAGGACCTACACTTTTTTTTGTATTACATTAGACCATTGAGCTTTTACACATTGTCCCCTAGTGACACGAGAACAATTATCCCGACCACACCTTTATTTGAACAACTTTACTCCTTCCCTCAATATAATGATGATCCATGTTACCACTACAATAGCAAACAAGATGTTGATGATGAAGATGAAAATATGGAATGTGAAAATGATGAAGGTAAGAATGTGGAATGTGAAAATGATGAAGGTGAGATTAATGACGACAATGATGTAGTAAGTGGGTTGAATGATATAATAGAGGGGGAAGACAATGTGATCAACGTCAATAACCTTTGTATTAGAGAAGAGCATAAACACTCACATCAGAGATTGACTTCATTTTCTCGTCATGACAAGAATCCACTTGTGTTTTGCCTCTAATTTCAACATAAAATTTTATGCCTTCCGTTGCCTTATCGAAAATTGGTTTTGATGGAACTAGAGATTGAGAAGCCTTGCACTTAAAGGGAACTAGAGATTTAAAGTGTTCAGGTTGATTAAGAATTATTTTTAGGCAAAGTGCATTGACGATGATGCAAATGGAACATTGGTGCCACGATAATAAAACAAAGAACCCACTTTTATAATGAGAAGATTTGATAGAATCCATACTTGTTCATTGGACCAATCAGAGCAAAGCCATCATCAAACAAGTAATTGAGTTATTACATAACATATTAAAGACAAATTTTATGACATTAAAAGGAATTATAAACCAAAAGATATACAAGCTGACATCCAACGTAAATTTGGTGTGTTCATTGACTGCTTAAGGAAATTACTTTCAAGTTTTTCATGACACTGAGGGTGTGTATTCATTGGTTTTGAACCTTTATTATACTAGTGATAGTTGTGGATAGCACTTTTTTGAAAGCTGCATATATTTTTACTTTTGTTTGTGGTTGTGTGTCAAGATGAAAACAACAAAATATTTTTATTGGCCTTTAGTCTTGTAGATTTTGAGAATTATGCATCATGAAAGTGGTCTTTTACTAACTTTATGGGGCAATTAAGGATATCAATGATTTGGTTAACATTTCTAATCAACATTCGAGTATTGAAAAAGGCTATTCATATAATCTTCAAGGTGCAATGCACAAGGTTTGTGTATAACATATTACATAGAACATCAACACTAGATTCAAAGATGTTTGTGAGGAAAAAAAGGACATAAAATACCATATTAAGCTACAGCAAAGGTATATTATCCATATGACTTTATTGAACAACTTAAGAAGTTATGAATTATGAACCGCAAGGCTATAAAGTATTTAGAGGAGGATGTTAGTTGTTACATGTGGGCTCGATCCCAATTTACCAGAAGAAAATATAATATAATGAAAACCAAAATTGTCTAATGAATTAATGTCATCCTTAGTGAAGCACGCACCCTTCATGTAATAACATTAATTGAGTATCTTGAGTTTGTTACAACAATGATTCTACAATAGAAGAAATGTTACTACTAAGTTGACATCCCACTTTACACCATGGGTACCAAAAAAAGTTGAGTCCCAAAATATAAAATCTCTTACTATGATTGTTTGTGCTTAACAAATTTATGCTTTAGGTGAGAGACAGTAACAAAAATGGGATAGTAAATATACGCTCAAACATGTGCACATATTGAAATTTTAATCTTTACCTACGTCTATATACCCATGCATTTCTTGCTTACCATTAAGCAAAATTTGCTTTTTAGGGTTTTTATTTAGCTTATTACACCAAAGATGCACTAGTTACTATATATATTGAGTCAATTTACTCTATGGGTAATAAATTGGATTAGTTGCTACAAATAAAGTACAAAACACAAGCATAAAACCTCTAATTGAATGCCTTTCATTAGGTCATTGTAAGAAACTAAGAATACCATCTCAAGGAGAGAAGGTGCTATAAAAATATGTAGTCGAAGCAAAAGATGTAAACATAATCTTGCAATGTGTAAGAACTCTATAGCCTACCCAGAAACTTGATGTAATCATGCAGCATGTTTATGATTGTTTATAAACTCAAGTATTTGTATGGACTTGAATTGTTATATTTAATTAAAAAAAATGAACAAGACTCATAAGTATATTTTGTATAGACTTGTACTTGTATGTCAGTTTATGATTATTTATGAAACCAAGTATGATTGTCTAAACAATCAGGAAAAATTAGATGTGCAATAATAGAAGCATGATTATTGATGAAAAAATTACAAGAATTATCGAGCAATAAACCTGTAGAATAACTGCTCGAAAATACTATCGAGAATAAGCAAAAAAGTTCGACAGTATTGTCGAGCAACAAGCCCATAGAAAAATTGCTTAACAATACTGTCAGACATAGGTAAAAGTGCTCGACATCATTATTAAGAACTTTTTCCACCCTTAAAAGATTAATATTACTGTCGAGCTCTTAAGCTTATGCTTAGCAGTACTCGAGTAGCTTTTTTATGTAGCTTATTTCTTAACAATAAGGCCAAGTGTAGGCTTAAGAGCTCGACAATAGTGCTGATCAATTTGATACATATCAATTAAAGACAACTAATAATTTTTCATTATAAGATAATCTTAATCATCATCATTAAATTTATACCACACAATAAGACTCTACTCATAGGAGAAAATTATTCTTCAAAATTTTCATTAATAATCATAAGCAACTACAATAAAGGTCATAAAAACTATAACCAAATTTCATATATATCAAAGTCATAACAATTCATCTTGCTATAACTTGATCACCATTTCATTGGATAAAATAATTTATTGTTTAGACCATAATGTAAAACTTGATCCAACATTAAATACTCAACATTCTTGCATACAAAGACACTATAATTATCATTATTTTCTTATTAAGACATTTTTATTAAATCTCTAAACAATAAATGGTGAGGGATTGTAAGTTAAATCTAGCTTGTGTTTGTAAAAATTTGCTTGCTCTAGAAATTTCGGTAGACATAAACATAAGCAAATGAAATAAAATTCCACATCATTTGCCTTGAAACTATAAACAAAGGCATCGAATAATGTGATTTTTTGGTGCACCAGATCAACTTGGGCTAATATCCAATGTTTTTGCTTGTAATTAATTGGAATATACACCTATAAATATACAAATTAGGTTAGTAACTAAAAGATACTATGACTTAGGTGATACAAGTTTAGTTATATTCATACCATGTGATAATGGCATATTTGTCATATGCCCAAGACAAAATAAGAAAATCAGAAAAACGACCAGCTGAAGTTGCTTATTTTTGCCCCAGCACTGGCTAGCCACCGCGTCAGCAATAGCCCAACGCCCTAACGCTATGTCCTCACCGCTTCAGCGATACAGCCTTTTGAACGTAGCACCCCAGCTATAGCATTATACTGCCCCAATGACAAGTTGATTCCTAACCTGACAAGAATTGAGGTTTTTAAGCTCAAATCAATCCCTATAAAAGGCCACTCATCCCCAACCTTTAGAGAGCATCCAACAACATCAAGAAAACACACAATATAAGTCTTAGAAAGCAATTGAAGCATAATTAAAGCATCCATAGAGAAAATTCAAGTCATTTTTCAGCATCAAAAGTTTCTTAAGCAAGGTAATCAAGAGCAATTCGACGTATATATCATGATTTCTTATTATTTTTGTTTTTTTTTCTTATAGCCATGAACTAAATTTTCTTTCTAGGGTTAATACTTGAACTCAATATGTGCGCTTAATTACCATACCTTTCTAATATTTAATAAACTTAGCTCTTCGTTATTCAAATTACTTATTATTAATGCTTCAATATATCTAGTCAATATATAGTGAATGAATTGGTAATATTTTGATAAACTCAGAAGAGGAATCATTATATTTAGACCTAGATAATTTGATGCATGATTTTAAAGTAACATTCAATGTTGCATATGCAAGTTTCAAATTATGATAGGAATATACCTATTGGTATATATGATCAATAAGACTTAATCTTAATTTATTATAAGTACCATAGGAATATAGGTATTTAATAAATTAAGATATACATGTATGACCTTGGGAGAAGCTTATGAATATATTAGTGTCTTGATCAATAACAAGAACTAAGGGAATTAAATGTTAGAGGATTAATTATTAGGAAGCATATTGATGGATAGTATTAACCCTAAGTTTTCTTTATATTGCTATCTTTTAATCTCTTTGCATTGTGTCATTGCCTTTTTAACCAAGTACTAAAATTATGTCTTTTTAGTAATTATTCAGAACTTTTATATTTTTAAAATTCATTCTTAGATTTTTATTTTTCTAAAAAATTACTAGAAAGACATAATTTTAGTACTTGGTTAAAAAGAAGATACTATCCCTGTGGGTTCGACATCCAACTCTTTTGTCCCTTTATTACTTGCATATGATAGTGTATACTTGCACTCAATTTTAAGATATAGAAATATCGCATCAACATGGCTATTAAGGTGCTTTAGGGTGTATACATATGATTGTGTACATATTGAAAAATAAACACATGTATCATAATACACAAATTTCGCAGTGAAATTTATCATGTAATCAACATATACGCGTGTACTTAAATTCTTAACAACTTAAGAATACAGAAAACATACTTTTGAAGACCTCTAATGAAGATTTCAAATCTGAATTTCTTAGCTGCAACTTTGTGCTCACCTTGAAGTGCACTTATGTTCAATTCTAGTTCACAACAATTCGGTGGGATTGTAAAGCTAGAATAGTAGCAATATAATCTCTAGCAATAAAGTTTGTATTACTTGAAAGAAAAATAAGAAGAATTTCTTTTTTGTTTTTTTTAGTTTTTCATTGAACTTTTCTCACAAGTTTTTGTTCAATGAAAAACTATCTCAAAACCAACTCTTCTTTTTCCTCTCCTCTTTATATACAAAATTGATTCACACTTTTGTTAACACAAATGAAACCCAACCATTTTTAGTGCTCTTAACACTTCACAAGTGCTCCATCAAAATTAGATTAAGTGGCCAACTACCAAAATAATTTTTTATGGCCATTTTAATAATTTAATAAAATTAACTATTAATTACAAATAGTGCTCTACTTAATTTAATTTATGTTTCTCAAATTAGGTATGTCTTCCATTTAAGAAAAAAATAACAAATAAATAAAATTATATTTTATTTAAATAATATTTATTTAATTATTCAAAAACTATTTGAATAATTAATATTTACTTTATTTAATTTTACTAACATGATTAATGGGTGAATTCATGGTAAAACAATTCATGAAACAAAATTGTGCCACTTGCTAACACCTTATTAGTTAATAACTCTTGTCAATTAATTAAATGATATACTTAACATTTAAGTCTAGACAAGTGCACAAGTCGAGGAACCCTGAAACCTATTTTCGATTTGCTGGAATTTCTAAGATGGAACTGTTTGATCCATTATGCTGCCCCAGTGCACAACAAGTAACTTCATATTGTGAGACTCTTTAGGTCTACGCCAGAATTGTCATATGGAACTCCTTCATACGTCCCTGAACGATGCCCCACACACACGTTATGGATATTACAAAGCGGCGCGTTAGACCATACAAGCTGAGGTTATAACATATTCATTTAATTATTCCATCATTTATATTCGGGTAGAGCTGAGATATAGATTAACATTGTCAAATCTCCATATACCCGACTGAAAGTTTATCTCTAGAATTATATTTCAATAAATAATATTCCTAAACACTTTTGTAATATTATTTATCTCTAAGGTTAAACTGTTTTCTCGGGAATTACTGTTTATGACAATAAGATTTTTTGAAATATAATCTTAGAGCATTAGGATATAATACTCACTCAAATGAGCTAATCGATCCCATATCTATACACACCAGACTCCATGAGCATCAGACCATACCCAACGACACACAGTGGTTAAACCATAAAAGGTTTCTGACATGTATGGAATTAAAGTATGGTGGATCACTCATAAGCCCACCGTGGCACTCAGGTCAAAGGACCACGAATACTATTCAACTTGAAAGATCCTCCATTGACGACTTTATGGAATGTTTATTAGAGATCCTTATGAGTTAGATCAGTATTCAGTTCTTACTGATTACCCATATCTCTATACGTGCTTCCACTAAACTCATGGTTTGTTAAGATTAATCATCTGGACCATTCAGATATAGACATACACTGATCTATATATTTATTAAGGTATTCACTAACAGACTAGCATCAGTGAAGACAGATCATGAACATAATATTTGAGAACATATTTGTATAATGATATTTCCTAGCACTATTTGTAACTCTTTGCAACTACGTCATTACTAATATATTCTCAAGTCTTTGTCCTATTTCAGATAAGGCTCTAACTCTTTAGATATCGCTGACTCTTATAACCTGATAACTCTTATTAGTGCCAATTCTTAGCATTTACAACTTTTAGTGTTGCTAATTCTTAGTACTAATCTAAACTCATTTAGACTAGATCTAAACTCTTTCAGATCGTACAATGTTTGATATGTTACAAGCATCTTACCATATATAAAATATAATTAGTGATGTAATAAAATGATAATACTAGTATAAATATTAAACAAATATTCATACATAAAAGAATGAGACGTAAGCATAAATCTCAACAATGACAACATCCTTCCAATGCTTAGAATGAAATAACACATTCCCTATTACATATTCCACGAGACCAAACACATATTGAATGCACATCATGGTTATGACTTTGCCAAATCATGTTAATAGTTTCTTATAAGCATTAAATGTTAGTGCATATCCATGTATAGTACAATTAAAAATTACAATAAGATAGTATATCACGTACGAGAAATTGCACGTCTATGGCTATGCATTATTATGGTATCTGCTTGGGATATAGTTCCTGATGCTTTTGGAGCAATTTAAAATAATCGTTTATATATTGTGTATAAAAAAACAATTTATTTTCAATAGGAATAAATAAATTAAATTACTTTCAAGATTCAAAATATAATAATAATTCAAAAGGAATAAATATAACTTACATCATCGTCAAGCCATTTGCCCTTAACTAACATCCCAAACAACATAAACAATTCATCTATACTCAATAAATTTTGAGTCCTAATAGCAGTGTGACACCAAGTCTCAAATTCTGAAACCAGTATCAAGTCAAGTATTGCAACGAATCAATATTCATTGGTTAAGCACCCTTATTCCCCAAATGCAATGGTATTCCATGTGTTGACAGCTTTACATCCACCTTTTTTGTCTTTTAAAGTCTATTAATGGCAATATCGATCAAATTTTTTATTCTTCAGCCCCTCTTAAGTGGCCTCCCGAATATCCTGAAACCATTAGTGCTTTAGACAATACTTGGAAACTATATTCTCTATGTCAAATAAATCTGAAGAAGCTTGGTGTTAACATTAAATTCAGGGGATACTTCCATAATGTTGATCATCGATTCCAATATTGGCATCTCATACATGGAAATTAAGGTTAACCACAGTTTTATAATAAATGAAAATTTTAATTATGATTAAAACCAACTTATCTAATCATACAAAAACGCTATTAGAGATGGGTTAACATCTGAAAAGGCAAAATAGGAATTTATTAATCCTCTAACCTCTTGTTTGAGTTATCCAAGTTCATGTGCAATGAACACATCTTTTTGCATGAACCTTTGCACAATGAAAGAATCTTGATGGTGAAACTCTTTAAAAATATCAAGTCTAAGAGATTCAAAATGTTTGGCTATCTTATTTAGCAATACTTGTAGATAAGGTAAAATCAAATTTGTAAGCAGTTATAAACCTATTTATTTATATTATACAATTAAACAACAAGTTACCTGAGCAATATTCAATGTCAGAGTGTTATATGCTCCATTGGCTAGCTCCAGTAGGGTTGTTATTTCTTTCAGTGGTTCAATGCCCTCATCATCCTCATCAGTGCTATCTTTAAAGATATCTTTCAACAAAATGACACCCGTAGAGGGCTTTTCGATTGGCCACTGAATGTGCTAAAGCTGCCACATAAATGTCTCATTTTTCTCAATTTCAGTATATATACACATTTTATGGATGTAGCTGCACAAATAAAGATAAGATAATTAAGAACAAATGGTATATGAAAATTTAGTTATTAGCAGTTTTCATAAAGGTGAATTTATACCTTTTGTTGCATAAATAAGTTGTTACACTAATCATCATTTTAAATCTTTTTCTTCTTTTACTTTAAAATACGTGGAATCAAGATTAGGGTTTTGCTTCAAAATGATTTCCCAATAATAAGGATTGCCTCAAAAATCTAAATCTACAAAAAGATCGAGAATAAAAATATTAAACTTTTAATTGCTTATAAAAAAATGTATGTTATATTTACTAATAACTTGAAAAGCATAAATGAACCCACTGATATTATACTTCTCCTTTTTCTTGTCAAGTTTAAGCAAATTATTCTTCAGATATATGCTTAGTTGGTTAGCCAAGGCCTTGTTTAGAGAATTAAACAACAACTTGTATGCCACATTATCCCACAGATACTTGTTAAATTCTTCCAAATCATTTTCCAACTGAAAAATAAATTGGTCTATAAATCTACGCGAGGCATTTTGATAAGTGTGTTTCATATAAAATGTTTAAGTGTGTTTCATATAAAATGTTTATTATACCTCTCTTAATTTGATAATTGCTCATTTTGAATATGAACATGTGGCTTTTCATGTATATTAATGTCATTTTGTAGATTTCAAGATAATGAAGCTATTTGGAATAAAAATTCAAAAAAAATAAGGAAAAAAACCAAATATGCTACAGTGTCAGTGAACAATAACCTACTACAATGCTAGTGAATAGTGGGTTTGCTACAATGCTTTATGCTTGGGCACCAGAAAAACCTAGGTTTTGGCACTTAGGTGCTAAATCGGGTTCCCATAGGCAAAAACCTTAGCGTCCAGGCACCGCCAAAACCCTAATTTTATTTTTTACTTTGTGCCCTAATTTTAAAGCCCATAAAAAGAAGATTAAAAGTCTCATTTATCATAAAGGAGGGAGCACAAAATTAGAGAGAAAAGCAAATAGTTTTTAGTGAGAGAAAGCATTTGGAAGCTCAGAATCTTGAAGGCCCTTGAAGATTGAAGGCCCCATAAGCTTCTTCAACTCATTTTTCCTTCTCTCTTTGTCTCATTTACTTTTATTTGAAGCTTATATTTGTAATTTGTGTTGTTTGAATGTGATTACTCTTGTGAACCTTTGAATTAATGTAATCGAGCATTTTACTATGGATGGCTAAATTTTATGTTCTAGGATTTGATGTAATTTTACTAAGTACTATATTTTTTTATATATTTATTTGATTAATGACTATATCTTGCATTTTTATTTATGATTTTTATGAGTTTAATGCTTTAATTGGATTAGAAAATTAATTAGATGTTTAGACTTATAGGTTATGTGCTTGCGAAAGTTTAACCCATATGTTAGGATTAAAAAGCATAGTTTTTATTTTGTTAAGTTAGGAGACTAATAGAATTAAGGTAATTACTTAAGGGTAGCTTAATGCATGTATAGATAACAAATTAGATAGGGATATCAACTTGAATTTGTATACGTAGGATCTTATTTGACACTAAGAGAGGTAATGAGATTATTTCTATGCCTTCGGTTAATAAATTCACAAGATTAGTTGTTAATCATTAACTATAAGGAACATAAGAAAGTTAGAGTGAAATCATGACCCTAAAACTCTTTTACCATAGAAGTCTCATCTTCTTAAATTATTTAATTATTAGTTTAAGCATCTCTCATCTTATAATTCAACTTAGTCTTTATTAGCTTAGATAAAGTTAGGTTGTTAGCACCATAGTATTTAGCATCAATTTAGAACACCAATCCTTATAGGAATAATACTCACTCATTACTTTATTAATTGTTCATGACCCGTGCACTTGCGATTACAATCGTGTACATTAATTTCACGAACAAATTTTTGGCACTATTACCAAAGATTGTGAATTTTGAATTATTACTAATATTGTGGTTAAGTAATTTGATTTTAATTTAGACATTTTATTTTTCTTTTGTTCTTTTTGAGTTGTAGTTATACTGTGGTTGTTTAAAGGTTTATGAGAAGAGCCCATAGCTTGGAGCTTTTGCTTTTTGATGTGGAAGTTGAGCACACTTTGTAGAGGCTTAAGAAAGATATAAGAGATCAGGCTCAAGCTATGGCTAATGAAAGCACCAACAACTAACAACTACGGGCATTGTGGGATTATGTAAGGCTCGTGATTAATGAGAACTATTCGGGGATTCAACATCAAGGGGTTCAAGCTAACAATTTTAAATTAAAGCAGACCCTTATCAATAAGGTGCAATAAAATCAATATGAGGAATTGCCAAGTGAGGATCTAAATGTTCATTTTGCTATAGTTTTGGAGGTTTGTAACACTATTAAGATGAACAGAGTTACAGAGGATGCTATTCACCTATGCTTATTCCCATTCTCTCTTAGAGATAAGGCAAGAGGATGGCTTCAATATTTACAAACATGAAGCATTGCAATATAAGAAGAACTTGTACAAAAATTTCTCACCAAGTTCTTTCAACTATTTAAGACATCGGAACTTTGAGGGAAGATAGCTCAATTTCAACAAATGGACTTTGAGCCACTCTATAAAGCTTGGGAGTGGTTCAAGGATCTCATTTGGAAGTATCTCCAACATGGATACCAAGAATGGTTCCAAATTCAACTTTTCTACAATTGACTAAATGGCCAAAAGAAGATTGTTATTGATGCAGTAACGAGTAGTTTGTTGTCAAAAACTATGGAAGAAACCTAAGTTTTGCTAGAGGAAATGGCTTATAACAATTATCAATGGCTTAATGAGAGGTCCATTATGAGAAAGGCCGATGTACTACATGAAGTTGATCCCATTGTTGCACTTTCAGCCAAAGTCTTTATATTGGCTAATCAAATTTCTACACTCAATGTTAGAGGGGTCTCAATAAGCAAAAATCTGACAATGGTAGGAAATATATTCTACACTGATAAAGGAAGTGATCAAGAATAAATGCAATATGTCAACTATTGCAACTTCAACTAACAAAGTAACAACTTACCCATTTATTACCATTTGGGACTTTGCAATCACAAGAACTTTTCTTATGGTAAAACAATGAATGCCCTACAACTTTCACCAAGGTTTAATTAACTAATAGTTGAGAAAAACAAAAACCCTCATTAGAAGACCTCTTGTATACTTTTGTTGTTGAGACAAAAAAAGATTCAATAAATACTAGACCCAGATTAACAATATTGAGACACATTGCACCAATATGAACGTAACATTGAAGTCACTAGAGATGCAAGTTGATAAACTTGTCAAAGCAACCAAAGATCAATCTTCTGGCAAGTTTCCAAGTGACACAGAGGCTACTTTGAAGGAGCAATGTAAAGCCATCACTCTCAGAAATGGTAAAGAAGTAGAAGTTATGGAGCAAAAAATGGTTAAAGATAAAGAGGAAGAAGTTGTTGCAGAGCCATCCAAGGTGAATTCAAAGCCCAACTTTTCCGAACAACCCTCCTATCATTACCCCACTTCTACACAAAGAAGTTAGATGCCCAGATTTTTAAATATCTTGAAGTCTTTAAGAAGATTCATATAAACATCCCTTTTGTAGAAGCATTGGAGCAAATGCCAAATTATATAAAGTTTATGAAAGAGGTGATGTCAAAGAGGAGGAGTTTAGAGGATTATGAGACCGTGAAACTAACGAAAGAGTATAGTGCAATCCTTCAATAGAAGTTGCCTCAAAAGTTAAAGGATCTAAGTAATTTCACCATCCCTTGTACTATTGAAGAGTCTACTTTTAAAAAGATCTTATTTGACCTTGGAGTAAGTATAAACCTAATGCCTCTATTCGTCTTTGGAAAGTTAGGTCTTGGTGAGGTGAAACCCACTATAATTTCTTTACAAATAGCAGATATATCTATAACTTATCCATAGGGTGTTATTGAAGATGTGTTGGTCAAAGTAGGAAAATTCATCATACTGGTGGACTTTGTGGTTCTAGACATAGAGAAAGATAGAATTTTTTATTATTCCTAGGTGATTATTCTTAGTCACTAAAAGAGTTCTCATTGATATGAAAAAAAGAGAGATAAAAATGAGGGTACAAAATAAAGAGGTAACATTCAAGGTTTTCAAAAAGATAAAGTTGCCAAATGACTATGGAAACGGATGGAAAACAACATGCAACATCTTAGAATGAGATAAATTTCATTCAACCCTAAATTTATGACAATACAATGTTGCAACAAACAAAGAAGAAAATAAGTATGGCAAGATTATCATGGAAAAGTAATAAAATACTGGTCATCATGGTTCGTTTTCCGACCAAGGTTAAATTTTTTCAAAAAAGCTCAAAACAAAAAAGTTTGAATCATTCCTTAATGATCATCTTATGGAGCTTTGGAAATTGAGGAAAGATATTGATAAGGCTATTGAATACACACCAATGCATCATAATGAAGGAGTGTTGCATGGGCAAAACGCTTTCAAAGTGCGATTTGATCCTCAATGAATCTAGAAGATGTCAAACCGAAGATGTTAAATCAATCACTTCTTAGGAGGCAACCAAAATAAATTTTAATTTTTAATTTCAATCTTAATTTTTAATATTGTTTTTCTTTCTAGTAGTGTGTTAAAACAACAAATCGGTACCTCATAAAGCTTGAAAAAAAAAGGAACACAAGTAAAGCCAATAAGGTGTAGCCTAACGGAGTTAAAAAAAAGTGAAACAAATCGAAGGTTTGGAGCACCAACTCAAGCAATAACTTCAGTCTCACGATTCGAGCACCGCCTCACCAAACCATTATCTATGAGGGAAGTCTCTTTTAATCACTCTTACCTTTACCATTGTGGACAATCTTAACTTTAAGTTTAGGAGAGGAAAATATTATCTAGTGTTTATTTACTATGTTCGATTATGCTTACTCTTTATGAATGTTATTTTTAGTTGTTTTGTTTTGCATGCAATATTTTCATCAATAATTGCAGGTTGGTTGAATGATTAGTAGTCAATGATATGAAATAGAAATATAATTTCAAATGCTATTTTCTTTTGAAAATAATAAATGTTGTAATTATTTTCTTGGTAATCTAAGACTAGTTTGGCTTCATTTTGTGACTACTTGATCTTTTAAGCACTTAGTTAGTATCATTTAGTTTTTATGCTTACTTAGAAGATGCCTATGCATAACAAGAATACTTAAGGTTTTAAAAATACACTAGAACTTATTTGAGAATTGCTCAAGGCAAAATTCTAAGGCATACATAATCTAAGAAATTATTTTATGCTATCTTTGGATCAATTGAGTCTTTAAAGCCGACCATTGTATATTTTTACCCCTACTTACCCCAGTTGAGCTTAATAATCATTTTTCTTTACTAACCACATAAATACTTAGCCTTTACTCATTTTAGAGAGTTATGTGAGTTATGAGATTATTGAAAGTGAAAAAGTAAATCATAAAAGGGGTTATGGGTTTTGATTGTTCTAATATTGTATAAGCCTAAATTTAAGGGTATAGTGGCTTATTTCTATTCAAAAAAAAGATTAAAAATCAAAAATAAAAAACTTTTGTATAAGTTTGAATTTTTTATACCTTATCTTAGAAAAGAAAAAGATGAATAACAAAATAGCAAAGGAATGGAAGAAATAAGTTTGAAGGAAAATCGAGTGGAGAACAAATGATTCGGTTTGAGTAATCTCTAGAAGAATGTATATTTATGGTGTGAGTTGACCCAAAATTGATCCATTTTATCATACCCTTACCATAACCATACATTACAAGCTAGTTAAAGTCTTATTTAATCCTTGATTATGTATGTGCCCACATTAGTAAAGAGTGATGCAAAAATAAAAAGGCCTATAGAGTGTTAATTAAGTAAAAACTGATAGAGACTATTTCATTGTCTTATGTGCATAAACTAATTTGAGTGCATATGACTAATGATTCTAACTATACACACATGTACCAAGTAGGTCACTTATAGGGTAGAACAAGTATTGGATTAACATGTTGAACTATTATGATACTTAGATTTTCTTTGAGATTGGTAGTCATGAGAAATTTTTGAGATAATTAGCTAATCATTCACTGACCCAATGGTTTGTATCTTCTTGTAGTTTATTTTTAATTTTAGCTTTTAATTATGAATGTGCTTCTTTACTAGAAGACGAGCAAGTATTTAAGTTTGGAGGATTTTGATAAGTGTGTTTTATATATAATGTTATACCCCTAAGCGCCAGAAAAACCTAGGTTTTGGTGCCTAGATGCCAAATTGGGTTCCCATAGGTAGAAAGCTTAATGCCCAAGCATCAAAAAGTGGTGCCCAGATGCCACTAGAACCCAAATTTTATTTTTACTTTATACCTTAATTTTGAAGCCCATTTTTTAAGCTTATAGAAAGAAGATTAAAAGCCTCATTTATTATAAAGAAGAGAGCACAAAATTGGAGAGAAAAATAAAAATTTTCTAGTGAGAGAAAGCATTTGGAAGCTTAGAATCTTGAAGACCCTTGAAGATTAAAGTGCCCAAGAGCTTCTCCAACTAGTTTTTCCTTCTCTCTTTGTCTCATTTAATTTTATTTGAAGTTTATATTTATAATTTATGTTGTTTCAACGTGATTACTCTTGTGAGCCTTTGGATTAATGTTATTGAGCATTTCATTATGGATAGCTAAATTCTATGTTCTAAGGCTTGATATAACTTTACTAAATACTATATTTTTGATGTGTTTAGTTGATTAATGACTATATCTTGTATTTTTCATTTATGATTTTTATGAGTTTAATGCTTTAATTGGATTGAAAATTTGATTAGATGATGTAGACTTATGGGTTATGCACTTGAAAAAGTTTAACCTATGTATTAGGATTAAGATAATCACTTAAAGGTAGCTTAATGCATGTATAGATAACAAGTTAGATAATGATATCAACTTGATTGTGTATGCATAGGATCTTATTTGATATTCATGAGGGTAATGAGATTATTTCTAAGCCTTTGGTTAATGAATTCACAAGATTAGTTGTTAATCACTAATTATAAGGAATATAGGAAAAGTAGAGCTAAATCATAACCTCAAAACTTTTTTACTATAGAAGTCTCATCTCCTTGAATTGTTTAATTATTAGTTTAAGCATCTCTCATTTCATATTTTAACTTATCTTTAAATTAGTCTAAATAAAGTTAAATTATTAGCATCATAGTACTTAACATTAATTTAAAACACAAATCTTTATGGGAATGATACTCACCCATTACTTTATTACTTACTCACGACCTATGCACTTGTGGTTATAAGTCATATATGTTAATTTTGCAAACACCTTCCTAACCAACACTTGTTTAAGAAAGTAGACTATTGCCACTTTCACTTGCATTTACATCATCCATCTTGTTAAACTTCAAATTCATAAACTGACGATTTAACTTGTATATGTTCATGTTGATATCATTGTTGAAATATTTATATCTCAAGTGTGAGTGCAAAATTTTCCTCAACACAATCTTATTCAGAAATGCCTCAAATGGTTGACCTGTCACCAAACCAAACTTTTTATGGGAGAATTGAATTTTCTTGTTAGAGATGAGAAACCATTTCTCCATTATAGAACCTGCAGTATGCACCTCTTAAATTAATACATTATGGACCAATTATAAAGTGAAGGTTAGCAATTGCATCTCTAAAAACTTTTTCATGTACATTTGTCTAAATATTTCAAGGTGCCTCTTTGTTAACTTCTCTTTGATTTTGTCGATCATCAATAACTTTGAAAACAATCTTCGGGCTTAATCTTAAAAACTTTGGAAACTTGATCCTTCGCCATTATACTTCTATAAAAATCAATAAAAAGGATCATGAACAAATCAAAAAGCTAAAAATATTAAATTAAATATAATAATAATAAATTTTAAAACAAAAACCCAAAGTTAAATTAAAACAACAAAAAAAAAAAGACACAAATAGTTTGCTCGACAGTAGTGTCGAGCAAACTGCAATATTAAGCTAAATAGACTCAATAGTGTTGTCAAGCATGACGACTTTCAAAAACTAAATTTCTGACAACCCTATCTAGCGACATGGTTGAGCACCTTGCTTGGCAGGCTTGTCTAGTAAATTGCCCTTTCAAGGCTTCCATGCTTGACAACATTCATAACTCTTGCTCAATAAATGATTGACATGAGTGCCAAGCATCCTCATGAAAAAACCCAACTTGTGCTTGACATACATGTCGAGTGTTTCTTTTTGCACCAATTTTCATTGTCATTTGTCCTCAATATTTTTACGAGCAAGTAGTGTGCAAAAGTTCTAACAACAATATATAATGCCAATTTTTGAGTTTTATACAACCTCATTACAACATAATCAACTATCATATTCGCCTGTTACAATAAACTTTATTACAACCATCACAATCAATTACAATCAACTCCATTACAATTACAATACAAACAACTAATTTGCAACACCAAACAAATATTTCACTCAAAATCTCCACTACCACATAAACCGGATTCACCCAACATACACTAGAAACTAAAATAAGTATAGCTAATATTTCAATGTGTGAGTATTGTTCAAATTTTGTCCAAGTGTAATGTGCCCCGAATTTTGACCGAATTTGAAAAAGAAGTTTTGATTGTTTGAAATTTTAATTATGAGAAAGTGTTTAATTTTTTGAGTTGTGAAAAAATAATTTGGAATGTTGAAATCTTGATGGGGGAGTTATTTTGAATGTTTGAAAATAATTTGCTTGGCTTTTGGGGGAGTTATTTGGGAGTTATGAGAATTATGGGCTATTAATGGAAATTTGGAATGTTGATGGGAGTTACTCATCGTCGCACTCCATCTTTGACAAAATAAAATAAAATAAATAAAAATGAAATCCCCCTTCCACCCAAACCAAAAAAAAAATGGCCATGTTCCGTTAAAACCCAAACTTTTTAACAGAGTAAAAGAGATAATATTAGTCATAAACACGGGTGGACCTACCTATAAAGCCCCTCCTTGCCCCAAAAAAATTATATTAATAAGTAACTTATTTTATTTTAATCCTTAAGAAGATAATTTTTATACTTTGACCCCTTCAAGTTTTTAATTTAAACTATATTATTAGACTTTCACCTATACAAATTTTCAATTAATGCACTTTGGCCCTTTAAGTAAATTCGGTTCTGCCCCTGGTGAGAGAGACTTTACTTCCTTGAGTAGGCAACGCTTTATCCCTTGTTTCATTAAATTAAACTCGATAAAGATCCTGTAATTACATAAACAAAAAGTTGAAATTTAAAAAAAAAAAAAATTTAATCTGCCCAGAACAACAGTTAGGCTTGTAAATTAATCTCATCCCCCACAATTCCTTAGTGGTCCAGCATAATTACAACCATCATGTTCTTAAAATGGAAAAACAAGCCAAGAACAGAAAAACCGACGTCGTTTAATAGTTTAATAAGAGAAGATGAGAAGAAGAAAAGAAAAAGTAAATTCCAAAAAGGAAAATGAGAGACATATTAGTAAAAGAAAAACCGATTCCCGTTCCGGCTAACTTTCTATTTGGCTAAATAGATGGCCATTAGGCCTTTCCACTTCACAATCCATCGCTTCAACAATAACACAACCACCTCCACCCTTTGCTCTCTCCTCGCACTCACATCATCGACAGCAACAGCAACAGCAACAGCAACGCCGATACCAAAACCTTTTTCTCCTTCATCTCTATCTTCTCGCATATTCTCATCTTTCCTTTTCCTCCGTGGACTCGCCTCCAGCGCGTCCCTATACCACGCTCGTCAGCAACAGGAGCTTCATCGGCTCAGGCAGTTAGCCGTACCGCACGACACGCTGGCTCAGAAGATCGGAAAATCGGTTCGGCGCCCCGGCGCCCCCTCCAAGGCTAGGGTTTACGCAGATATCAATGTGGTTCGCCCCAGAGAGTACTGGGACTATGAGACCCTCACCGTCCAGTGGGGGTAACCTTATCATCTATTCAATTATCTTTTTTTTTTTTCTTGTTTAACTTGCCTTACGTTTCGTTAAGTTGCTGAAATGTTATAGGGTTTTTTTTTTTTATGTAATTTGAGAAATTACAAATTGCATATAAGTATTTATTTGTTTTTGATCAATTGGCTCTTATCATTTTTCTCATGTTAAAATTGTTCAATGCTTCGTTTAGTTTTTGGAAGGTTTTAGGGTTTTTATGCACGTGAGAAATTGTGAATATTAATTGCATAGCTATTAGAAAATTCCTTTAGTTAATCAGTTTTCAAAGGCTGACATTGAATTTAAGTTTGTAGTTCAGTTTTTATATGCTTTTTATCACTTTTCTAAAGAAAAATCACTCCCGATTAGGCTGACAGTGAAATTAAGTTTTTAAAGATTGTGTATGCTTTATCTTTTCTTAATATATATATTTATGGTAATTGTTTCAATAGTGAATGGTTATTTATCGGGTGTTTTGACTCTGTTTGATATAATAGGGAACAAGATGATTATGAGGTGGTGAGAAAAGTTGGGAGGGGGAAATATAGTGAGGTGTTTGAAGGTGTGCACTGCACTGATAATGAGAAGTGTATTATTAAGATTCTTAAGCCGGTAAAGAAGAAGAAGGTGAGTCTCAACATGGGAACTAACTGTGATATTTCTGAGATTTATTTTTCATTTAATTGTATGCATGCACATTAATGTCTTTAGGGTTTGTGGGTTGGCATCACATTTATTGCAAAAAACAAAAAATCTGAAGAATTGCAAAGTTAGCTTCATAGGCACATTTTTAGCTGGTGAGTACTATTGGCTGGTTTCACTGAGCTGTTGCTTGGCTAAATATTTGTTCTTGATCATAGCAGTAACCAACTAAAATATGTATTGAGAGAGCTGCTCATTGGAGTCTTATACTATCAAGTGCAGATATCAGATTGTTGTGTTTGTTCATTGTGCTTATTTCGGACAGTTTTTGCTTTCCTTTTTTTACATTAGACATTGATGAATGCAGTGCCAATAGATTCATTTGATTATATATAAAAACTATGGCTGTTTAAGGCTCCTTTTACCTTAATCTGCATTGGAGAACAACTTATGCCTCTGGTCTCAATAATTAATTTGTTTTTGTGTTAATGATGCTCATGAAGCTTATTACTTGTGTTGTATGGCTCAGTTGACTGCCATTTTTTCCCCGTTAAATGCAGATTAAGAGAGAGATTAAAATACTTCAGAATCTTTGTGGTGGACCAAATATTATCAAGTTGCTGGATATTGTTCGAGACCAGCAATCGAAGACCCCAAGTCTTATATTTGAATATGTGAATAATACGGACTTTAAAGTGCTTTATCCAACACTCACGGATTATGATATTCGGTATTACATCTATGAACTTCTCAAGGCAAGTGAACCACTCATCTCTTTCTCAATTGACAAGTTAAACATGTAGCAAACTATATATTTTACATTCATTTTATACTTATTCAGTTGAAATTATACACACACACACACACACACACACACAAATGCTTCTAATTAATTTTTATAGTGTAATTCGAGATGTGCAGAAGCAAGGTTACAGTTATTTGATTTGATTAAATACTGCTTGCTAGGTTTGAACTCCCTTTTGGACATTGTTCAATGTTTGCTTGTCTTTTCTCAATTTTATGTTTTGTTAGGGGTGGAGGGTGGGATGAAGAATTTAGATAAACCTTTTTCTCTTTGCTTTTGACTTGAATATATAGGACAGAGATATAGCTTTTGTTGGGATGATGTAAGGAACAGACAATGCATGTTCAATACTTCAAACATGCACTTAATTGTCTTTTTTCATATATTTTAATTGAATTATATGTAAAAGATGAAAACAGCAGTGTTAGTGTTGTTACACTGATTGGGAGTTTGTATCGACAAGTAAACATTTACTGTAGATGATAGACTACGTAATATGGATGAAGAGGAATATATGGGATGGTGTTTCCTGATGTTAATTATGATGGTGAACCTTTGTGCTTGCAAGTCATTCCTGTGAATGGTGATAAATTTTTTCCTTGATAATGGTCCATTTTTCAAGAGTTTCATGCTGCTTGTCACCAACATTTTTAAACAAGAAGCATTGAAGCATCTGTAGCATCAAAGAAATTTGAGCAAGAGTTAAGAGTACTTGTAGCCAAGCAGCAAAACATACATTATCTGCTGTTAATGCATGATCAACTTTAGACAGTAATTGAGTAGTGATGATTTTGATATCAATCCGGAGGGGGACGATTGTGAGTCCATGATTGCAGGAAATGCTAGTGAACATAACTTTGTTAGTTGGGAGGAGTTGAGAGAGTGGGTCTTAAATTATATTGCCAATCTGGGAACTTCATTCTTTTACATTCTATATGTAAGTAATCTCAATATTCGAACTTATTTTCACCAAAGAAGATGGGAGTTAATGTATAAATAAACAGTAACTATGATTTATATCTACTTTTTTTATACATTTGCACCACAATGCAGTTTGCTCCTTCTGGTCTGTTTTGTTGGATGGGTTTGGTACTGAAATTATTGGATGTGTTTTGTTTAGGTTTATTTGGGGGGATGGTATTTATATGGCTGCAGGAACATGTGCTTTAATGAAGCAAAAGTTAAGTGTTTCATTTAGACACTTGGTGAGCATTTTGATGCAAAACCCTTTGTCTATACTTGCAGGCAATGGGCATTCTTGCTGCATATACCTCTTACATTTGAGGTGTGTAGTAGAAGTTAGATATGGTTATTGTGATCCAAGTTGCAATTTAAATTTTGGTGAAGGAAAATAGGTTCTTGTATATATTATTACTACTTTTGAGATTGCATAGTAATGCAGAACAGGCTGGGCTAGTTTTGTTGTTAGTTTTATTTTCTTGTTTTGGTTCGACTAGGGTTTTATTTTTCTATTGGGGGTGTAGTTAGTTATTTTTGTCAGCTGATTTTATTTATGTTAGTTGGTGATATGGTAGACTTTTTTACCTATTTCAATTAGGGTTTTGGCTGCGGTTCTGGTAGTGACCAGTGCTAAGGGGCTTGTAGTGCCTTTTTTTCTCCAATAAAGTGGAGTTCCCGAGTTCAAATGCCCCCTCCCCCATGTTAAAAAAAAGGGTTTTGGCCACTATAAATGGGGCCTTTGTTTTTAGTTTTAGACTGATTTGATTTGATAATCATTGAGATTGTGAATTTTCTCCCCTTTTCTCCCTATTGCCTCTCCCCTTTCTGTTCTCTCTTTTGTTTCTGTATCATATACGCTTGTGGTTTTGCTGTATTGATCTTCTGATATTTGCATCATTGGGGGTGAGTTTCAAATGTTAAAATTGCTTTCATTTTAAATGTTGTTTGGGTCCTCTTTGATGTGTTTGTTGTTCATGTGATTTGAACCTGAATCTGTAGGCATTGGATTTTTGCCACTCACAAGGTATAATGCATCGAGATGTGAAGCCTCATAATGTGATGATTGATCATGAGCAAAGGAAACTTCGTCTGATAGATTGGGGCCTTGCGGAGTTTTATCATCCTGGCAAAGAATATAATGTCCGTGTTGCTTCAAGGTAGGATCTTCTCTTTAAAAAAAAAAATTATTTCATTCTTTTAGGTTTTTGACTGTTTAATTTATCATATTTTGTTTTCACTTCTAAAAGTTCTAATTTTCGAGATTTTTCTGTCTCTTTTTTTTCAACTGATTGTGCATCTGTCATAGACATTATAGATCTAAAATTTTCCTGATGATTGTGGCTTAGCTTGGTCTGTTTTAACTTTTGTGGCTTGGGACTGCTGCAATGGGTTTTACTCATTTTGGCAGTTGGATGACTGACTGCTTGATTAATTTTGTAGTCAGAAAATTGTTTGTTATGAACTGAATGACATGGAAGTTTGTTTGTCTAGCATTCCTGAGAAACTAATTCTGACATAACCTTTGGGTTTGTGTTCAAAACTGTTAGGTGTGCTGGACTTTCTTGTCATGCAGTGCATGTGATGCCTGAACATTGGGCAGAGTTATGGAAGAATTGTAGTTATAACTGATGATAGAAAAACAATTAATTTCACAAGGTTTCAGAGAAACTTAAGAGAAGGACTTTGGATTCTGATGCCTAGTAGTATAGTTACTCAAGGATAAATAACTACTATGGAGTCAAATGAGGTAGTGTTGGATTTCATATATTTGTGTGGTATCTGCAGGAAAGGGGAAAAAAAGGAAGAACAAGAAGAAGAAAAAAGAGAGAAGAATAGTGTGCTGACTTTGGGAATAATCTGGAATGAGCATCTTTTGAATGGATAAAGGTTGGAAAGACAAGGACCATGAAATAAAAAATGAGTGAGTGTCAAGCTTTAAAGAATTACATTGAAGCCCATTTATGAAGGTCAAAAGCAAACCTTAAAAATGATTTTGAACCTAGTAAATAGTATCTATTATCATGGAAGCCAATCAAAATTGATGAATATATTGACAAATAACTAATATCACAAAAGCACTAAAGTATAGACAACAAAAAAAAAAAAAAAGGAAAAAGAAAACATGATAGTCTGCTAGGAATAAAGTAAAGGGGGCATTTTTTTAAATACTACTGTTAATTCATGTGACAATAGAAGGTCCTTCTGGGGCTCAAAAGGATGCAAACTTACAATGGGCTTATTTTTATTGATTCGTGTTAATCTATTGTGGAGATCAGTTTTCAGAAAATTAAGTTCCAGAAGTTAGCCATTAAGCTTCTATTTGAATACTATTGTTTATTTCTGCATGCTATTTCCATCTTTCCGAAGATTTAAGTTAAACCATCAAGCTTGTTTTTGTTACTTCTCTTTTTATCTTTGTTTGGCAGATACTTTAAAGGTCCTGAGCTTCTTGTTGATTTGCAAGACTATGATTATTCTTTAGACTTGTGGAGCCTTGGTTGTATGTTTGCTGGAATGGTAAGTATTTCTCCCTCATTTGTGCTGGTGGGATGGATCATTACTCTCTGTACATTTGGGCTTTCATAGATAATAATTCATACCATTCATTTTATTCTTGGATTCTCCTCATGCACATTTGTGGTGTTTATGCAAGTGGCTTGGACATATCTTCTAAAGGAGAGTTCTCTCTCTCAAGTCCTAATCCAAAAGTTGACAGATAATCTGGTTGTCGAGTATCCAAATAAATTTCATGTGTACTTTCTTTTGAGCGGTTGCAACAGCTTGTGCCCAAAATTTTGCATCTTGTTAGTATATAGGGTAGTATGTCTTCTTGGTCATGCCATAGATTAGTGATCTTGATCTGCTTGCATGTTCATCCATGGGTGGCAGATGGCGAGGAGGATCAAAATTTGATATAATGCCGAGGTTTGTGATGCTTATTATTGAGGCTTGTGTTGTACAGATATTTCGTAAGGAGCCATTCTTCTACGGGCATGATAATTATGATCAGTTGGTCAAAATTGCCAAGGTATGTGTGTTATGTATTTTCCATAGCATAGCCGGAATAGCTAGATGTAGAGTAACAAATCATATGCAGACTTATTTTCCATATCATAGTCATCATAGAAGGAGATATTATCTGGATTGTATGTTACCTACAAGATGTTTATTAATTGTTCTCCTTTCTGGTTCATGCACGCTATTAAATTAATGTATAAGAATGTTTGTCTGCATGTCATATTGTAATTTTAGTATGTCCTGAATAGGAAATGTAATTCTATCTTTTGTCATGTTCTGGGCAGGTACTTGGGACTGATGAATTAAACACTTATCTTAATAAGTACCATATAGAGTTAGATCCACATCTTGCAGCCCTTGTGGGGAGGTTGGTGATTCGTTCATGCTTCTTTCAAAAGTTTATGCTACTGCTACCTATAATTTTCAACTGAGAAGCATCTTTTTTCCTTGATACAGGCATAGCCGGAAACCATGGTTGAAGTTCAATAATGTTGAGAATCAACATTTGGCAGTTCCTGAGGTAGAATTCTTAGTCATCTATGGTTAATACTTTCTGCAGTTGTAAAATCTGTTTTAATACATTTATCATTTTTTGTCCTGGAAGGCTGTTGATTTCCTTGACAAGTTGCTTCGATATGATCACCAAGAACGGCCGACAGCAAAAGAAGCAATGGTTAGTTTGTCACCTGTCAAAAATCTAAGCTTAGTTATTCACATTGTGTACATCCCACTTTTGAGTAGATTTTACCAGATCTCTTTTGTTGAATATAATATACGCTTATTCCCTGTCCGCTTCTACACTGAATACCCGGTTTAATTGAATCATGTCTGTTATGCAGGCCCATCCTTATTTCTACCCGATAAGAAATGCAGAAAGCAGCAGAACTCGTTCCTAGAATGCTGAATTTGAGATGCTGTTAGGATCAATGTTTTCCTTGAGCATGGTGGCCTTACTCTGTAACTCGAGTTGGACCTTTTTGAGTGGTGGTTTCTTTCTTGTCCTTGTCATAAAACTACTGAAAATGACCCCATTTTCTGTACCTTTTCCTTCTTCATTTAAGCATCTTGTTTAATTTTTTTTTAAAAATAACTTCTAAATTTATCTTCTTATTGTGGGTAGTTTAATGTGTTCGCCCAACCTGTGAATGATTTATCCATCTGATTTCGTCCGAAGATAGCATGGATGTTGTATCCTCTTTACCTAAAGCTGAATGGAAAATTGTGATGTTGGTCACACTCTTGTTATTATTTACTTGAGAAATGGCCAGGATGTTCTCTGTTTCATTATTTATATATAAATTTGTAACCTTAGAAAGATCAGAAGGCAAATTAAAATTCTTTGAGCTGGAAAATTAAAATTCTTATGGCTTTTCTCATATTTGATTAAGTTTGAGAAAGTGGTTGGAAAATCCCCTAGTTTATTACTGGAACTGATTGTCATGTTTTACTAAATTTTTCTTTCCCAAGCCAATGATTTTATTTTATTTTTGTAATTTCATGGAAACTCTATTATATTTTTTGTTTCTTTTATTATGTGTTTTCATAACCAGAATAAGGATTTGGCGTTCCTCAGTGGCCGCCTGAATGTAAGTTAAATTTACTTGTCTAATCAGGGTTTCTGGAAAGATGGGGGAAGCAAATACTTGATTGATCCCTGCTTTTAACTAAACACGACTATTTTGGGTTCTTTCTTAGGTAGATAGATGGCTTGAATTCTGTAGAGCATTTTTTTATTTTATTTTTTGTTTCTCATTGATTTTGATATTTTTTCAATAGGTTCGAACAGTTTCTTACTTCGTCATTAAATGATAACTAGTTGTTTATTACTAAAATTAACTTTTGTTTTCTTAAATAATTCTTCGGTTACATTTCTTCATTTTGGTATGTTCACGCTTACGGTAAAGGGTAGAAGCGGGAGAATATTGGCATTGGCAAATGACAATTTGGATGGGTTCTGTAAAAATCAGACTTGCTTAATTGCTACTACCAAACAATGGGGCGGTGAATGGAAAATGGAAAATTCCAATGTAACCGAAGCTCTGAAATTGAATCCTGCTCACGCAATTCATGTGCGTCATTGTTGTCCTCTGATGAAAGATTTGAACCGTTTTTCTTAATGTATTCTGGCACCAAGTTTATGGGCCTTTTGCCTTAAATTCTGTGAGTTGTGAGTTGTAACAGCCTCTGCCAATTACTTTGCCAGCCACCATGAATTCAGACTCGGACCAACATTGGCGTATGCGTTAGCGTCATAAGCTCCCCATTTATTATCATTCATTGCTGACTCTTTCTGCTTATACATTTCTTTTTCATTTTGCCAATTATAATTTTTTTATTTATTTTTAATATCATATTTTCTTTATAAAAGTCTTTTAATTATCGATATAGTTAATATTATTAATTCATTTTAAAATTAAAATAAATATGTCAAAATTTTATGAAATGAACGTGTAGATAATATGACACATAAAAGTCTCTTTAAGAATTATTTTCCCTTTTCTTTTGAAGAAATTTAAATTATGGAGTTGTTTGCTAAGGCTAAAGATTCGCCATTAATGCACAGGGGCAAGGGTGAGGCCTCGAAAATGGTATTGAGTCTTGAGTTGACTACAAGAACAAGATGGCAAAACTGCAAAAGGATGTTTTCTTTCTGCCTTAAATTTCATATGCTAAAATTCAATGCCTCCCTCATTTTAATTTTACTAAAAGTAATCTCCCAAATATTTTTTACATTTTTATGCATACACGATTCCGCTTTCCAACCTTTAATCCCTCATATTATCTAAAGAGATCAATTACTACCATATTGATATTGCTTCGTCGAGTCGAAATCATTCTAACTTAACTAATGAATATTATCACAACATTTCCACCTTCACTTCAATACATAAATTAAATTTAATCTTAAATTATCTGACATTTATCATCATAGAGATGGCCCGAGTCTGATTGAACAATAAATTATCTTCAAATTTTTTAATAAAAAATAATCATTCATTTAATGAATATTACTTTATTTGATTTGAAAATTCTAGCATAATATTTAACATGTATAGCATTGCTTTTGTCACTTTATCTTAAAGTGACACTTTTGTTTTTTTTTTTTTTAATATATATTTATAGCACACGCACACAAATCTTCACCCAAACAATAAGGAGAATCGAACCCCCAACCTAATAGTTGCGGGGGTGACACTTTCATTCTTAAGATGTTAATATTTAAAATTTTTTACCAATCCTTAAAACCAAGATCATCCTATTGCATGTATGAATTATCATATAGGCTCTTGTATTAGAGGGCTTATTGGGATAGTTCAGGAAGTAGAGAGTGGCTCTTTCGGACACTATTTAGGGAGTTTTATTCGCGTTCATATTAATTTGGACATCATAAACCCACTGTCCCAAGTTCTTGAATTGGAGTTGAGGGATGAGGTGGTTGTGGTGCTGGTTAAATATGAACGTCTCCCTGAGGTATGTTATCATTATGGTATTTTAGGGCATCCACTAAAGTAGTGTGCAAAGAGGAAGTTGGTGGATGGAAAGTTTGCAGAGTTGCAGTACGGGGACTGGATTAGGGTTTCGGCTGAAAATTTTAAAAAAGAAAAGTCAGGCTTTACAGGTCGAGGTCTGGTTGTTGGGTAAGCGAAAGGAAGGGATTTTTTTTTTTAACCAAAACTTAGGATGGCTACGAAGATCCCTGACTCTAGCCAGCAGAAGAGAAGGGAGAGTCCGCAAAGGCCCCGTAAAATTAGTAGAGGAAATAAGAAGTCTAAGAAAAGGCCCCAGGTTCTTCGGTAAAAGAAGGAATGATTTATGATAAAGAAAAAGGCCTATAACTTGGGTTAATGGTCAACAGGGGGACACTTTATTCAGGAGTGGTTAAACAATATGTTTGGTAATTTGGAGTGGCAGAGTTTGTTCCTTGTGTCTTCAGTATCTCATCTTCGGTATTGGGGCTTGGATTACAGGCCTATTCTTGTTTGAATTGTTCTATCTTATCAGCTGGGGGTGAAGTAGAAACATGGCTCGAGATTTCATTTCGAGGCTGCTTGTGCAGATGATCTAGAGTGTCGTAGTGTCACTTGTTCACGATGGAGATCTTCTTATGAGGAGGTTAATTTGTTTCAACTGCGGAGTAACATACTGATTGTGGGGCAGCTTTAAAAGAGTGGAATATGACTTGGTTTTTAAATCTTCAGAATGTAATTTAGAAAAAAGGACTCAGTTGGATAAAATGCAGGATTCTTTAGATGGAGAAAGCTAGTTGCTTTATCGAAAGTTGGAAGGTAGTTTGGATGCAGCTTTCGATAAGCGGGAGGTTTATAGAAGCAGTAGTTTTGTGCTGATTGGCTTCAGCGTGGGGATAGAAACACTTTTCCATTACTATGCCTTCAAAAGACGTGCCCGAAACAAGATTGAAGGTTTCTGTGATGCCAATGGGCAGTGGCATATAGATTTGGAGTGTTTGCAGAATAATGTTCAAGAGTATTTTGGTTGCTTATTCTCTTCAGATTCTCTAACTGTAAATCCTCAGGATTTGGTGTTAGATTTAGTTTCTCCGAAAGTTTCGAGGCTGATAAATGTATTTTTGGATATGCCTTTCATTGCCGAGGAGATCAGGGTAGCTGTCTTTCAAATGGCGCCTTTAAAGCCCCGGAGAGGATGGTTTGTCTGGGATTTTCTGTCAGAAGTTTTGGGATGTTGTGGGGGATCAGTTGACAAATGTGTGCCTCTAGGTTTTAAATGATGGTGTCTCTCCTGAAAGTCTAAGTAAAACATTAATTGTTTTAATTCCTAAGATTCATAATCCCTTGAAGGTGAGTGAGTACCACCTGATTATCCTATGCAAATTTTTGTATAAAGTAATTGTGAAGGCTTTGGCGAATAGGTTGAAATCAATTCATCCTACAGTCATTAATGAAAATTAGAGTGCATTCGTTCCAAGAAGGTTGATCATTGATAATGTTATTATCAGTTTTGATTGTTTGAATACTATAAAGGAAAGCAATCTAGCCGAAATGGTTTCTTGTCAATAAAGATCGATATGGTGAAAGTGTATGATAGGGTAGAGTGGTGCTTTATTCGGGTATGGTGCATAAATTGGGTTTTTTCATAGAATTTTACAGATAAGGTGATGTTGTGTGTTTCGATAGTCTCCTACTCGTTTTTTTATTAATGGTGGGGTTTGTGGTTCCCTTATTCCCTCTCGTGGACTTCGGTAAGGAGATCCTCTATCGCCGTATCTTTTTTTTATTTGTGCTGAGGGCCTTTCCTCTCTTGTGAATAAGGCAGAAATGGAGGGTCAGCTTCATGGTTTTTGGTGTGGGAGAACTGGGCCACAGATCACACATCTATTTTATGGAGAAGATAGCTTATTCTTCTGCAAAGCTAATCAAGTAGAATGTATGGTTGTTAAGAAGCTCCTTGAGGTTTACTCTTCAGTGTCTGGTCAGCTTATTAATTTTCAAAAATCAGAAGTGTGTTTTAATAAAGCTCTTCCTCCCAGTTCTTGTCAATCTTTGGCCAAAATGCTCGGCATCCCCTAGGTTCCTAATCATGGTAAATATTTTGGGCTTCCCAGCATTATGAGTAGATAAAAAAAATGACCTTCTCTTCTATCAAAGATCGGGTGTGGAAGAAACTTCAAGGATGGAAGGATCAGTTGTTTTCTAGTGGGGGAAAGGAAGTTCTTCTGCAAGCTATCATTCAAGCCATCCCAACATATTCTATGAGTAGTTTTAAATTGCCAGTAGCTTTGATTGATAAGCTTCACAGAATGTGAACTAGGTTTTGGTGGGGTGGAGATAATGATGGTCAAAAAATACATTGGGGTTCATAGAAGAAACTGTGTTTCTAAATATTCGGATGGTCTTGGTTTTAAGGATTTATCTCCTTTATCAAGCTAGGCTTGCAAAACAAAGTTAGAGGATTATCCACCATCGTGAATCTCTTATGGTTAGGGTCTTAAAAGGGAGGTATTTTGATGACTCTTCTGTTCTTGAGGCTAAAATTCCATCCTCAGCTTCTTTTGTTTGATGGAGCCTGGTGTCAGTTAGGGAGTTATTGCTCAAGGGTGTGCGATGGAGAATTGGCAATGGAAAATCTGTGAATTTGTTTTAGGATCCTTGGCTGCCCAAACAAATTTCATTTCGGGCTGTGTCTAGGCCTCCGTTACCAGATGACACGGGGGGTTGCGGTTCTCAAAACTCCCTCAATTGCATGGAATGAGTTTCAAATTTGGGAATGGTTTAATGCCGAAAAGGCTGAGTTGATTCTCGGATTACCGAGTGTGGCATTACGAGAAAAATGGTTTGTATTCTATTAAGAGTGGCTATTGTGTTGCTCTACAGCGGGGTAATATTACCAACTCTTTAGATAACTCCTTTCAAAAGAAACGGTAGAGATTTTTATAGAGTTTACAAATTCCTGCAAAGATCAAGCTCTTCCTTTGGAAAGCTTGGTACGGGTGGATTCTTACTAATGAGATTTAGCTCATCACAAGGTTACCACTAATCCTGGATGTCCTCGATGCCACTCTTTGCCTGAACCACTGCCCATGCTCTTTTAGTGGTGCAGAGAGTTGAAGGAAATTCGAGCCAGCTATGACTTTTTGGATGGTGTACAACTTCGAAAGAATTCCTGTTTCCAGGACATAATGGCAGATTGTTTGTTGCGGCTATCCTCGGAGGATTTTGCATATTTTGATGTGGTTTTGTGGCAGTCCCAGTGGTTACGCAATCAGATAGTTCATCAAGGCAGATCACGGGAGTCGAATGTAGTTGGCTAGGCAGTTAATTTCTTTAAAGAGTTTCAAGAAAGACAGGCTGCTGATTGATTCTGTGAAGCAAGAAACAATCTGCCATCATGTCCTGGAAAGACATGGTAAAAATGTATGTCAGTGTAATGTCTATTTTGGTGATAAAGAATTGAAATCTTTCGTATTAAAATTAAAAGCGTATATCAGTTCTTTATCATCAAATTATAATAATTTATATTTTTTGATCATATATTTAAAGAAAAAGGATTTTGAACCTTTAAAGTTTAGAGAAAATGATTAATAGATATAAGTGCTTTTAAATCCCACGAAGACTCTTCAGGTAATAGTTTTATTAATTTTAATTAAAGAAAAAGTAAAAATAAAAATAAAAATTTAGTTTAAACTAAAATTTGAAGTTAATAGCCTTTTACATAAGAAAAAATAAAATTATTGATAAGAGTTGAACTTTGGTCACCAATATGACAAGAAAAAGTACTCATCGTTGTATTATAATAAATTTTATTAAAATAATGTTAAAATAAAAAAATATAGAACCTTTAATCACCGTAAAAGCCAAGCTTGCTGTTACTGGTCACCACATTGATTGTTAGTCAACATTCCGTTCAACTCGAAAATAATTGGTTAACTAGTTCCAGGTCATCCTTGCTATAACCTGTCGCTGGAATCATTGAAAAACAAATCAAAACCCAAAACAACCACTACTTTTTCGATCCCACCATTTTAACCTCCATTACTCATCAACCAAAACTTCAATCAACTCAAAAAGATGAAAAAGTGGTTTGGTTGATGGTTAACGATGATTGAAATAGAAAATTTCAAAATGTGGTGGCCATTTCAAGTTTTGATTTATTTTTTTGGGATTTTGATGACAATTTATAGTGAAGACAACTAGAGATAATTACTTAGTCGGTTTTTAGTTAATCAAAATACTGACCAACAACCGTTATGGTGATCAACGACAGCGAACGGTAGTTAGAGTTTCGTTGTTTTTCTTTTTAGTATTTTCTATTTTGGTGTTATTTTAATAAAATTTATTGTAGCATAATAATGAGTACTCTTACTTATCATGCAGGTGACTGGAGTTCAATTTTATCAATGACATTTTTTTTATGTAAATCTAACACTAATATAATATAACATTCTCTTATTAGTAAAAATTTTAATGCATGGTCTTGAGAATAATATGTTAATAGATTTGTAGACCAATAAATAAATATAAAATTAGAATAGCTTAGTTGGTTCAAGTGTGTGGCTATTAACCATAGTGTCAAAAGTTCAAGCCATTTTTCTAGTGTTTAATTAAAATTAGACTTTTACTAGTTTAATCTATTTTGTAATTAAAATAGATGAAAACTATTACATAATAAAGGTTTTGATGAAAATTTTTAAAATATTAAAATTTATATGTTTCTTTATTAAAATTTTAAAAGTATATTTTTTTATTTTTAATTATAAAGAAAGAGATTTTAGATCCAACAAACAACTCTTTTTAAAAACCTAGTGTCAAGCCTCCTCTTCGGTAGACGTAAATTACAGCCTCCTTACTCTTTTTTGCTTCTTTAGTTTTCTTTTTATTTGTTATCATTTTTTGTTTGTTTTTCTCTATCTTTTGTCCTCTATTTTTGACATCTCTACAGTGGCTCTAGTTTATCGATCTGGTGTGCATTCATGGTGTCAGTCTCACTAAGATGTGACCCCTCTACTAATGTATAGCCCTTTGTGAAGATCCAAATCTCCATTGAGATGTGCTCGTTGTGCTTCCACCGGTGTTGCCGCGACCTCGCGCGGCTTTAGCTGTGTTCCGGTATGCTAGCACTGGTTAGACCAAATTGCCATAGCCATCCACTATTGCTACCATACATAAATCCAGTTTCTTGCTGCCCTACATCCACTGCTGGCCATTTGTTCTTCACTGAATTTAGTTTGATTTTGTTTTTAGATTAGGCTTGGTATAGGTAGTTTGGAAATTGTGGTGGGTGTATGAATAATAGTGGTGTTTTATAATTCTTTTTTTGGGTAAGGGTGTTGTATCCCTCTTATATGAAGATTATTTTGTCTCTTTAGTGTGAGAAAATGACTCTTCATCCTTAGTAGGGATAGTGATCTCAGTTGATGGGATAATCTCCAATATGGGTCTTAATTATATCTCTTATGATAAGAGACTAAGTTTAGATATATCACAATTGTTATATCAAGTATAACATGTTGATAATCTTCTAATGAAATATCAATAATTTTATAATATTATATTAATAATTTATTCAATAATATTATATTAGATAATAACTAAAAAACTTATTTGGAAAGAACTATTTTTAGGGCATATTACTATTTATTATTATAAATGAATAATAAAAGTAAAAGTTAAAGATAACTCAGATAGGAACCTCTCGTAAGTATTATAAAAATTATAGAAGTATTAGAAGTGAATGAATTAAAAAAGAGAGTGTACGCATGTTTATAAGCGAATGAAGGGAGTAGAATTCACCAAAATACCCTCCCCCGCTACATTATACACCACCGCCTCATAACAATCCCCATTGAATTTCACTATTTTAATTGTATTTTACATTACTTAGAAAAATTTAGTGAGATAAAAACTAAGCAAAAATAAATACAATTCTATAATGTACAGTGGTAGTGAACATGCTTCAAGATTCTCATTATAAACCTTGCCAATAAAATCCATTGAGATAAAACTTGGTCGAAGAAAAAAAGAGTACGGTGCACGTTTGTAACTGATGTGATTCTTCTTCTAGAAAAATGTGCTCTCATTGATTAAATGCTCCCTATCAGATAACATCTATTAATTTGATAATTTGTTGAACCAGTTGATTGTTTGCTATAGTAGCTAAGCGCAAGTGCACGCTATTGTATCAAGTAATATAGGATTTTAAGTCCAGATATCGATCCCACAGGAACTATGTGATCTAATTCTATAAATCAAATACTAAAAGTGTACCTACTTAACTTTTATTCAGAAAACTAAAATTTAAAATTTATTTAATTAATCTAATTCTATCAATTAAATCAACATAAACAAAAGCAAATGGTAGAATTCACAAATAAATATAATTTAGGGTTTTAACTCATCCCTTAGTATTTCATTGGACTTATTAACTACTTAGTTATTCCCTTAATACTAATTGATTGGCTTAGACACTAATTTCATCACAAGCCTCTATCGATGGTCGAGTGACTATATTACACATTCTTGTTAGGGTCGGTGCTTACGTGCCATCCCTGAATGTACATATACTTGTGTATTTATACAAGTGTACATTCTTATTAAATCGCTAATACTCATTTATACGGTATTATGCAATGTAATGTTACAGGCATTATAGATCTGAAGGAGCTCAGATCAGATCTAAAGGAGTTTAAATAAGGGCTCATGGTTAGCCACACTGAGAGATATAAATGTTAAATGTTAGCACAGCTAAGTATTAACTGGTTATAATACTCAGTGAAGATCTAAAAGTTGAAGCATTGTCTGTAATGGGACATAGACCTGAGAATATACCAGTAACTGCATAGTTGTAAGAGTTGCAATCGGGTACCAGGAAATGCTAGTTGCGCAAGTATGTTCTCCAATAATTGTCCCTGATCTATTTTTGTCGATGCGGGTCTGTCGGTGGATACTTTTAATGTAGATCAACATATGTCATACCTATAAGGTATAGATGGTCGTTCCTAGTTGATTATGAGCTTAGAGCTCGTATTAACATATGGGTATCTAGTTAGGACTGGATATGGGATAGACTCACAAGGGCTTCCGATAGACATCCTATATAAACCGTCAACGGAGGGTCCTTTCAAGTTAAGTAGCATATGTGGTTCTTTGACCTGAGTGCCACAGTGGGCTTGTAAGTGATCCATCATACTTTAGTTCCACGCATGTCACAGACCTTTCATGGTGTGACCGATGGGTATGATCCGATGCTTATGGAGTCCAATGTGTACAGATATGGGATCCGTTAGCTCGTATAGGGAGTTGGATATTTAGATGCTTCAAGACTGTATCTCAGAAAGTCTTGTGGCCACAAGCATTAATCTCAAGAAATAGTTCCGCCAGGGTAGAATAATATGTACAAACTCCGCCAGGGTAGAACAATATGGCAAAGGAGTTTTCACATATTGTTCAATGAGATACAAGTCTAGAGATAGGACATGGATGAGCACTAGGGGATTTGACGGTGATAATCTATATCCCCACACATCCAGGATATCATGACGGATGTATGCGTTGTAACCTCAACTTGCATGGTTCAACGCGCTGATTTATTTATTCGTGACATGTGCGTAGGGTATTGCTCACGGATTCATGAAATAGTTTCATTTGATGAATCGGGCGTAGGACCTAGGGAGTCTCGCAATATAGAGTGTACTCGTTGTGCACTATGACAACATGCCGGATTAAAGTGTTAATCCAGCAATATTTAGCAATACCACGGGAATGCGTACGTGTCTGTATTTAAGTGTTTAATACAATAATTAGTCAATAATTATTATTTACTAATTGTATAATGACACGTGACAAATTGTGGACCCTCGGTTAAGTTTACCTAAGTATGAAATTTGGTGGGACCTACTAGGAGTAGACTTGATAACTATTCATGAGTGACAAAATAGTTATTTCACACTTTGATTATTTAATAGTTAAATAATTAAAATATCTCTTATTATAATATATTATAATATTATATTATAATTTGGGTGCCAATTATTTGGCACCCATTATTAATTTTATATTATTATTTTAATTATATTAGATATATATATATATATAAATAATGAGATGTGTGTGCAAAATGGGTATGTTTTTTTGCATCTACGGGAAATTGGAAAGGAAATGAAGCAAAAGAGAAATGATGAGCCGAGAAAGAGAAGAAGAAGAAGAAAAAAAAAAGGAAACATTGAAATTGTTTCATTTTTCTTATGGTTCCAATTGAAGCAATGGTGGATTACTTCAAACTCTCTATTTTTTATCCTTTTGGAGAAAATGATGAAAATACACCAAGCCATTTTAGTTTTTAAGAGTTAAACCCAGTACTGCGTATAGGGCTGCTGTTTTAGCTCACCAAGCCCACTGTGTTGGTGACTAGAACTGTCCACAAGTTAGTCTCTATGTGGACTTCGAAAAAAAATATGTCTATAACGTTACACGTTGAGATGCGGTCTCTACCCTTCTAATATATTAATGCGATTAATATATTATATTTATTACAATTTACACGCTTCCGTCATGTAGAATATGTATGAGATACGTATTTTAGGTAATAGACACAATTGTACATTCATACACCGACATACATTAGATCCCGACAACAATTCTAACAATTACCTATATGTTTATGGTAATCAAATCAAGATGTAATTCATTAAGATCAAGTCTAAATTATACGATACCTGCCACCTAAGTATATGTCTATCCTAGATGGAACTCATAGTTGTAACCCTATGATCATACATCAAACTATCCTAGGCTAAACACATAAATCCATATGTCAAGTTTATCATGGTTCTTCAATCATTCAAAATATTAATCAGGTATAATGAAAACATTAAACACAAGATAGAATGAATTAATTGAATGTATCAAGTTCATAAACTAAAAATTAACACAATGCAAGTCCATACTAGGTTCACATAGTCTAACCCTAGATGAACAATTTAGCCCATCACAAAATCAATAATATCAAACCAATTCATAAAGATCAACAAGGAAAAGAACATAATGATAAAGAAAGAATAGAAAAACTAATCAAAGTGACTCTTTGATGTGCTTTTCGCTCAATCTTGACTTGAAACTTGAATCTTGATCTTGGTTCTTCAATCTTTGACTTTGATATTTGATTTTATGTTGTGAATTCTTTCTCTAAGTTTTTGCCTCTTTTGTTCTTTTCTCTCCTCTCATTTAATTAGGGCTTTTGGCCTTCTTCTATTTATAGGTTTATGCCTTCAAAATACTGTTCACCGTCATGTGCGCTGCTGCGCTGATTCCTGGGCGTTGTGGCACTGAGACACTGTTTTGGCCATCACAGCACTCATCTCAGGTCACTGTAGCACTGGGTACTGTAGCAGGTCACTGTAGCTCTACTATAACAATTTGATGATTTTGGCTTATTTTCATTAGAGTTTCAACCATATTTACTCCATTGACTCCAAACCTACAAAAATAATAATAATAAACATTAAAAGCCAAATAATCTTAATTTCTACAAACAAATATTAAGTTTGGAAGATAGAAATATTAGACTTTATTAACCCCTATCAAATGCCCCCAAACTTAAGACTTTACTTTGTCTCGAGCAAAATAAAGATAAGCATTCATAATTTATTCATTACTCTAAATAGAAACTAAAACTAAAAACAAACTTCGATTGATTAGATGATCAATATCGTTGTCTCAAAAGCTACAAAAAATAGCACAACGCTCTTCAGAAATCAATAAACAACTTTCAACAATTCTCATACCATTGATCAAGTATTTCATTCTCCCTTGTAAATGATTACTTGTATGTGTGTGTAATAATCAAGTAATTAGCTAAATAGAACATAGATTTACTCAATACTTAAAAAAGTACATAAAGATGATATCTCGAAATATTTTTAATTATAACACTACCATAAGCTTACTTTTCGTACTACTCTCTACTAATGTAGAAATACACATATTTAGGGATCTATTTAGGACTTTAATTAGCTTGTAATATAAGACTAAGGTAAAGATGAGATATAAAGATATATATATATATATATATATATATATATATAAAGCGCATATCACACCATTAACACCTAGACTTTACTTAAAAACCTCTTGATTCCTTTTCCTCCTTGATTATTCATCTCTTCCCCCAAACTTATACTATTCCTATTTTTCTTTTAATCACTTTTACAAAGAATTTCTTCTTTTTCTCAAGCTAAGGGTATTATGCATTTAAACATTTGTTTCTTTTTTTTTTTATACCCTCAAACTTATATTGATATGCATCTTTAAGACTTATTACTTTTCATTGTAGTGCCATTCTTTCATACATCCATAACTTTTTTCAATTTAAAAATATTTCAAAGTAAACTCAAAGTTTATGGCGCTACCGATAGATTTTAGGGTAAGTAAACTCAAAGTCTTTAGGCTTGTAATGTGGTTAAACAGAAAAAAAAATTGGATAATTATGCTCAAACGGGGTGACTAGGGATAAATATATATATAAGGTAGGTTTGAAAAGGCTTAAACGGTTTAAAGATGGCTTAATATCATTTCACTAAGCATGTGAATTCTAAGATTTTGCCTCAAGTAGTAATCAAGCAAGTTATAGAGTATTGGTCTTTGAGACTGTGGTGTACTACTTAAATATGAATAACTCTAAGCAAAAAATTCAACTAATACAAGCTTCTTTCTATGTGCTCAAGAATAAGTGATCAAAAATAATTTTGAAATCAGTAAGAATCATGATATAAGAGTTTTCTCAAGCATTTATTGTTTCTTAGGGACTTATGAAAATAAATTCAGCCAATATTCTATTTCATATCATAGACTAATCATCATTGTATCAACCAAAACTAGACAAAAACAAAAAATTAACCCATAAGACAACCAACCAATATAACAAGCAAAATAAACATAAGAAAGTGTGTTTTTCACTCCCAAACTTAAATTAAACATTGTCCTTAATATCTAAAAATAAATTTAAAAGTAAGAAAAGCTCTCCTAGTAGATGAAGTTGAATTAATGCAACATTGTTGTCTATTGATTAAACTGCAGTATTCTTTTACTCATAACGCTTGAGATTGCTTGTGCTGCTTTCTTGAATGCTTAACTTGTTGATTTTATTCCTAAAAGAAACAAATAAACTAACATAAATAAAACTGAAAATAAGCTAATAAAAATAAAAATTTACTTGGGTTGGCTCCCAATAAGCGCTTGATTTAATACTGTCGGCTTGGCGGGGCTCTTTCTACTCTTATGGAGGATCAAAGTCAATGGTGGAAGAATCTTTATATGTGAGCTTATTAGGCTTCCTTTCTTTCACCTTCCACGTCTTCTTTATTAGATCTCGGGCAACAACTTGTTCCTTTTTCTCCTCGTGCTTCTCCGAAAAGACTTGAATCTTAGACCGATGAAATATCTCTTTTGTGCCCTTCTTTTGATCCTGTCATCGTACTGCTTCTTCTTCTTTTTTCTTCTTTTTCTATGCCTTAACGCCTTCTTTTTTATGTGAGGATTCAACATCTTTATATCTTTGAATTTTTTGGTGTTTGATGGCAACCCATTAATGTTACAACAGTCAAATAATATAGTGTACATGGGCTGATTCTACTCTTTGTTACTAATATTGTTTACTGTGTTGTCACTTTTCTACACCTTAGAATGTTGTTGCACTTTAATACCACTTTCTGCACATTCTATTGTTAAAAATTTGGCACTTTTATGATATTCTGTATTATTTTCTGGACTGGTATGATGCTGATTTTCTATTTTAACACTTGTTTGACACCTCTGTAGCCTTTGAAGAAAAGGAATAGGCAGCTTATATTGTTGTACTTTATTTTTTTGCACTTCCTTCTCCTTTATACTTGATGGTGGTGGTGTGGATGTATTTTCTTGTAAGATTTCATCACTTCTCAAGTTGATGGCTTGACATTACTCTACATTCTCTTTTGGATTTATCTCTATATCGATTGGTAAAGTGCCTTAAGGTCTCCTATTAATTACAATAGTAAGTTGTTCCATTTATACCTCCAAATTCTTTAATAATGCTAAATAATTCTATAGGATGACATCCTTGACTTTATATATTGCATAAATATATCTTCTAAAGCCGGCTTCCTTGTGGTTGGAATCTTGAGGGGTTCATTGGTTTAGATGACTCCCTTTGGTTGTTACAATAAAAAAAGTTAGAATGATCTCTCCACCCCGAATTATAAGAATTTGATTGTGGGTTAGGTTGTTGATGATTGAAATTGTCTACATAATTCACTGCTTCCATGCACTGCCTATTCATATGGTTATCACCACAAAAGTTGCATGTCACTTGTCGGGTTTTAATGTCATTCAATGCATCAAAATTCTTAGATAAAGTATTGATTTGAGCTATCAATACATTAAATGCGTAAATTTCATATATACCGACAACTCTCTTAGGTATAACTCTTTCTACTGGCCATTGGTAACTGTTTGACGACATCTCTTCTAATAAATCATAACCCTCATCTGTAGACTTATTCATTAAAGCTCCTCTAGCAGTAGAATCTACAATAGTCCTCAAATGGCCTACTAATCCATTGTAGAATGTTTGGACTAATAGCCATTTAGGGACTCTATGATGAGGATACTTCCTTAACATATCCTTAAAGTACTCTCATGCCTCATACAATGACTCTTTATCAATCTGACTGAATGAGGTGATGTCATTCCTCATCTTTGCTGTCTTTGTTAGTGGAAAGAACTTGGCTAAGAACTTCTGTGCTAAATTTTCCCACATCGATATGGATCCTAACGGCAATGACATCAACCAATTTTTAGCTCTGTCCCTTAAAGAGAAAGGGAATAATCTCAATCTGATGGCATTATCGGAGACTCCATTGTATTTGAAGTATCATAAATTTCTAATAAATTTATGATATGCATGTTAGGATCATCAAATGGAGCTCCGTTGAACTGTATAGTTTCTTTCAGCATCTGAATAACATTCAGCTTGATCTCAAAGTTGTTAGCATTGATAGTTGGTCATCAAATACTAGACTGAACACCATTTGTAGTTGGGATAACATACTCTTTCAAAGCTCTCTGTTGTATCATGGGCTCAAACACAGGATCATTGATATGATTATTATTTCCCTCCATAGTATGAACTGTCAAAGCAAAATAAAAAGTAAATCAAAGTAAGAAGAAGAAGATAAAAAAACATCTGAATTAAAAGTAAGTAGCTTGGTATTAGTATTAATCTAAGGAATAGATAAAACTAGTCCCCGACAACGACGTCAAAAACTTTATTGTTTGCTATAGTAGCTAAGCACAAGCGCGCGCTATCGTATCAAGTAATATAGGATTTTATGTCCAGATATTGATCTCACATGGACTATATGATCTAATTCTATAAATCAAATACTAAAAGTGTACCTACTTAACTTTTATTTAGAAAACTAAAATCTAAATTTTTTTTAATTAATCTAATTCTATCAATTAAATCAACATAAACAAAAGCAAATAGTAGAATTCACAAATAAAGATAATTTAGGGTTTTGACTCGTCCCATAGTATTTCATTGGACTTATTAACCACTTAGTTATTTCCTTAATACCAATTGATTGGCTTAGACACTAATCTCATCACAAGCCTCTGTCGATGGTCGAGTAACTATATTACACATTCTAACAATACCTATATGTTTATGGTAATCAAATCAGGATGTAATTCATTAAGATCAAGTCTAAATTATACGATACCTGCCACCTAGGTATATGTTTATCCTAGATGAAACTCATAGTTGTTACCCTATGATTATGCATCAAATTATCCTAGGCTAAATACATGAATCCATCTGTCGAGTTCATCATGGTTTCTAAATCATTCAAAATATTGATCAGGTGTAATGAAAGCATTAAACACAAGATAGAATGAATTAATTGAATGTATCAAATTCATAAATTAAAAATTAACACAATCTAAGTCCATACTAGGTTCACACAGTCTAACCCTAAATGAACAATTTAGTCTATCACAAAACCAAAAGTATCAAACCAATTTATAAAGATCAACAAGAACAAGAACATAATGATAAAGAAAGAGTAGAAAAACTAATCAAAGTGACTCATTGATGTACTTCTCGCTCAATCTTGACTTGAATCTTGAATCTTGATCTTGATTCTTCAATCTTTGACTTTGATCTTTGATTTTTATTGTGAATTCTTTCTCTAAGTTTTTACCTCTTTTATTCTTTTCTCTCATTTTATCTAATTAGGGCTTTTGGCCTTCTTCTATTTATAGGTTTGTGCTTTCAAGTTACTGTTCACAAGTTACTGTAGCAAAAATACTATTTACCGCCACACTCACCACGGCGCTGACTCTTGGGCACTGTAGTGCTGGGACACTGTTTTGGCCACCGTAGCGCTCATCTCTGGTTACTGTGACACTGGGTACTATAACGAATATTTAAGCTCGAACTGTAGCAATTCACTGTAGCAGTTACTATAGCAATTTGATGCTTTTGGCTTATTTTTATTAGAGTTTCGACCTTATTTACTCCATTGACTCCAAACCTACAAAAATAATAATAAAATACATCAAAAGCCAAATAATCTTAATTTTTGCTAACAAATATTAAGTTTGAAAGATAAAAATATTAGACTTTATTAACCTTTATCACCAACATATAACAACTTTATGAACTAATTTCTCAAAAGTTGATGTTGGCAGAGATTTGATGAACATATTTGCAAAATTATTGGTGAAGTGTATCTATTTAACATCAATCTTTTTACTTTGCTGTAATTTATGGTGTAGAAGAATTTTAGAGAAATATGATTGGTTCTATCTCTTTTGATATATCCGCCTTTAACTTGAGCAATGCAAGTAACATTATCTTCATATATTATTATTGAAATATTTGTTGCAGAAGATAGGCTGCGTGTACTCTAGATGTGATGAATAATAGATCGCAACTATATGTATTTTATGCTTGTTTCATGTAGTACAGAATTTCATAGTGATTTGAGGAGGTAGTAACAAAAGCCTACTTTGTTGGATCACCGGATCACCATATGATTATTGTAAAATAAAAATATATCCCACCTGTTAGAGAGCTTTTTGAGGATCAAATAAATTCTCAACATCAATAGATTTTTTGCAAAAGTAATATTCGGTATAGTGCATAAGATTAGATATAATAAAACACTAATTGTATTAAGATATGGTACTTCTGGATGTATTTTTTTTATCATTTTTCTTGGACGACATAGATCTTTTTTAGGATCAAGAGACTGAATAATTATAGGTGTATTTATTGGATGTACTTTATCCATATTGAATTTTCTTAAAAAAATTTCAGTATTGATAAATTAGTAGATAAAGATTTCATTTAATTTGTGCTCGATCTATAGACTGAGACAATATTTAATATTCCCTAAATTTTTCAATTTAAATTTTCCTTTAAGTATTTTGCAATCATTAGAAGCTCTTCAAGAGTCCTAATCAGATTCATATAATTCACATGTACAGCCACAATGACAAACTCATAATCTAATTTCTTTATAAATTTATATAGGCATATTGGATCATTAATATATCATTATTTTATCAAGTACTTGCTTATGTGGTTATACCATATGCGCCCTGATTATTTTAATCTCTATAAAGATCTTTGTAGCTTGATTGAACATAGATTGTGATTACATGCTTCAAGCATGTTGAATCCTTCAGGAATTTTTATGTAAATATCTGTGTCAAGTAACCCATACAAGTAAGTTGTCACTACATATCAAGTTTTGTTTTAGATTGCCAAACTTTTATGTCCATCACGAAAGAATAAGTTTCATCAAAAATTAATACTAAGTCTCTACAAGAAACCTTGAACAATGAATCTTGCTTTGTATCTGATGACCTCATTGTTTTTGTTATGTTTTCGTACAAAAAACTATTTGCATCCCATAGGTTTGACATCTTCAAGTGTCTAGACTACAGGTCCAAATAATTCACACTTGATTAGATAAGTTAATTCTATTTGAATTGCTTCTTTTTATAAAGTCAGTCATGTTTATCAATAATTTATACCTCAAAATCATTATTCATAATTTTAGTAGGTCTGCAAATAAAAACACATTGTCGATAATTATTTCATCACGTTTCCATATTTCTCATATGTAATCATAATTTATACCATTTTCTTTATTTTGAAATTCTTGTTCTTCTTCTGGAGTTAATGTCTCTTTTAAAACTTTGTCTCTTCAGGGACATGTGTCTCCTCTGAGACTAATAACTCTTTTGGGACTTTTATCTCTTGGAGACTTTTGTCTCTTCAAGGACTTGTGTTTCTTCAGGGACTTATGTCTCTTCAAGAACTTGTGTTTCTTCAAGGACTTATTTCATTTTAGGGAGTAATGTCTCTTTAGTGACTTATATCTCTTTAAGGACTATTAATTCTTCTAATGTTTAATGATTTAGAGAATATGAATTCATTAGCTCAAGCATTAGTTTCAATAAGATCCTGATTTTTCACTTTCTTCTTCTGCAAAAATAATATCTTTTCAACTAAGTGGTCTGTCACTCTTCTGGCGTGCAATAGATGATTCATTAGCTACCTTTTAATTATATTGTTCTACATGAACAATCACCTATGCTTATATATTAGTAACCGGTATATATGACTTGGTTACTACATCTGGTAATTCATTTGAAAATGAATAATACTTCACATTTTATTTTCATATTAATTTGTGTGAGGATCCAAATAACACATGGTAGTTATTTTTTAAGAAAGTTCATGTCTTACTTCATAAGGTAATTTTTTTTCTCTAATAATAGAAATATTATTTCATTAAAATAGCAACCCGTAAATTATACGGTAAACAGATCACCCATTAGGGGTTCAAGATATCTTATAATTAATGGCGAGTTAAAACTATCATATATTCTCAAGCAATGTTGAGGTCCCATTTTATTTTATTGTTTGGTGATATAATCATTAAGGATTTTGCTAATCCATTTTTGTGTAAAAATATGGCACAAGATGTTCTACATCAATTCCCACTTATGTACAATAGTTATAAAATATTTTAGATATAAATTCACCAACATTATCTAAACATGTGATGTTAACAAGGTAGTATGAAATTGTATTTTCAATCTAATGATATGTGCTAGCAGTCTAGAAAATGTAGTATATTATATAGATAGTAAACTAGTATGTAACTACCTATAGATGCATAAACTAAAATTATAAAGTACGAAAAAATGGTCCACTTTATGGATAAATTTGATCTAAAAATATCTCCTTGAATTCTTTGTAAAAATAATGGAGATTCTAGACCAATTTTAGAAGGGATGGTTTAACTATAAGTTTCGCTTATGAGCATACGGTACAAAAACTCTCATTAGACAACAGGATCTTCAGGTTGTTTAATAGATGTTCATGAGAAGTTTTTAATAATTCTACACATCATTATTAATCTTGAATGACCAAGTCAATCATGCCATGGCATAAACATTTTTGGATCATTATATTTTTGGTTCATTATTGCATAACTCTCAATTGAATTTATAACTGTATAATACAAACCAGATGATAATGTGGGAAGCTTTTTAAGTATGCATTTCTTGTTTGAGACATTAGAAGTAATGCAAAGATATTCTACATTATTTTCACTTAAGGTCTTAATGTGATCCATTTCGGTAAATATCTTTAAAATTGAGCATATTTCTTCTGGATTTGCCTGTATATAAATCTTCACTTATATATAACTTTGTTCCACTTGCTAACAAGATTATTGCTCTTACAGAGCCTTCAATTATTTTTACAGGACCGGTTATGACTTTTCTTTCAATATTTTTTTATTTCAAATAATAGTGTATATAGCTACATTGTCACCCAAATAAGCATCCCAAGTTTTTCAAAGTGGACAATTTATCTTTAAAAGTTATTCCTTACTTAAAACTTTATGATAGATATCAGGGTAATAAAATTCACATTTCAAACAAAAAGACATTATATAAATATATTAATTAAAGCTTAATAATTTGTGCACTCTTCTTTATCCCCACAGGGATTGGAGACATTTATATAAGTAAGATCTTTAGGATCTTAAGTCATCAATAAGATTTATCTCTATATTTTATCTTCATGCCTTGGTAAATGCCTAATAATGCACTATATTAATAATGAGCATGTTTATAATACTTATGGTGTCTATTCTCTTACCATTGTATTTGTCTTGTTTTTATTCCCTTTTTAGTATTCCTTCATTCTTGGCACTTACAGCCACTATAAGGGTGATAATAATGCCTTCATTCTCTTCCACAACCATGTCCAACTTTGTTATGAGTATTTGTATTCACTTTTGAAAATGACTAAAAATCAATTGGACTTGATTCTTGATTTTTCAATAATAACTCATTATTTTGTTCAGCAAGTAGCAGACATGATATTACTTCTGAGTATTTTTAAATCGTCATTCACAATACTATTGCTGTATAACAACATTATAGACATTAAAAGTAGAGAATATTTTCTATAACATATCTTGTTATGTAACTTTCTCACCACACAATTTTAGCTGTGAGGTGGTTGTGATTAAAGTAGAATTATATTTAACAATAAATTTAAGATCATACAATCTCATATTTATCCACTCTTGGGAAGAATATATCATATCTTTCTTTTAAATTTTTCTAGAGGATCTGCAGACTCTCAAATATTAAAATTTCAATCTCTCACGTATGTGATAACAAAGGAAAATTATAGTTCTTGACTTGTACTTTAGGGACACATCATTTTCTTTTTCAATTTTCTTTTTAAGCTATTAGTTTGGATGTGCATTTTAGCATCCAATATCCATGATAGGTAAATTTTCAAAGTCATCAAGTGCAGAAATTTGTAAATTTGTAAAAGATATTTTTAGAGCTTTAAATATAAATAATGGAATTAAAATTAGTATGATAAAATATAAATATTATTCAATAAATTTATAATACATAATATAAATATCAAAAGTGAAAGCGTGCTATATGTGGGGTGAGCGTGTATATTTTAATTTTAATTTACAAATCATACAAGTATAATTAACTGCAGCGGAATATAAACAAACATCTCATTACACTAATGAGATATTAGGGAACTCACCCTTGAAGCATACTTTGCACAATTCTAGTCAATAACTGGGTGAGATCCTTTGAGCTAGAATGGTAACCTCATTTTCTCGATGGAAATTAAATGCTTGAAGCAACTCTTGCTTCTAATTTATACATGGCCTCTCTTTTTATTTCTTTGTTATTTTCACTTGTTAAACAAATGAATAAAAGTTGGGTATTTATAAGCATTTTTTGCCAAAAATTATGTTAATCAATTACAGGCGAGTAGCTTTTGAAACAAGCATGACAAAGCTTAAATAATACTTCATGCTTGTATACTTGGTGGTGGAATAATAAGACAATTAGTGGCTGTTATAATAGGTGGCCGAATATAGCATAGATTGGTGGCCATATTATCTAGTTAAAGTAACTATGTAAAGCCACCTATAGATATTGGCAAATCCACGTCATGCTTGAACTTAAGCATGATAAAGCACTGGTCATGTTCTTATTCAATTTAAGACCACCTCATGCTTAACTACACTGGCCGAAATCTTGGTTTCAAATGGTAATTTGAATAAAAAATACATTTAATTTTTATTATCATTTATAAAAATTTGCAACATTTGCAAATTATATATTAAGCTAATAAAACTTTGCCACTTGTCATGCCTTAACATATTAGTGACATAAAATGTAACATCCAATAGAAAGATAAAAGTGGCAAGTCCCACTTGCTGAGATTTTGGGCTTAACACTTAAACTTTATAATCTCCCCAAGAGACCTTAAAATAATTCTGATTTTCTGATAACTTCTCAAATTGAACTATTTAATCCGGTGGGCTACCCCAATGTACAATGAGTGCATTTTATATAATTAGACTTCCTAAATTTACACTCATTTCGTCTTACGGAACTCTTTTGTAAGTTCATAAACGTTGCCTTATACACACGTTATGAAAATAACAAAATAGTGTATTGAACCATACAAGTTGGGATTAATACATATTCGTATAATTCCTCTGTCATTTATATTCTGAAAGAGCAGAGACATAGATCATCATCATCAAGTATCCATTTGCTCAACCATAGAACTTATCTCCAAATTTGTATTCCTATAAACAATATCCGCAAACACTTTTGCAATATTATTTCTTACACAAAATATTTTTTTCAAGTGAATTACTTATAGCCATAAGATTTTTTAGAACACAATCTCAAAGCATCTGAACATATAGCTCACCTATATGAGTTGACGGATCTCATATCTACACACATTAAACTCCATGAGCATCATACTATACCCAACAACACCCAACAGTCAGACCATGAAAGGTCTCTGACATGTGTGACACCTAAGTATAGTGAATCACTCATAAGTCCACCATGGTACTCAGGTCAAGGGACTATGAATATTACTTAACTCGAAAGGATCATCCATTGACGACTTTATGAGATGTCTATTAGAGATGTCTATTAGAGATCCTAATTGAGCCCATTCAGTACCCAGTTTTCACTGAATACCTGCATGTCTATACAAGCTTCCACTAAGCTCATAGTTTGCTAAGATTAACCATCTGAACCATCCAGATATAGACATACACCGATCTATATTAAATAAGGTTTCCACCGATATACCCGCATCAGTAAAAATAGATCAAAAATATAACGTTTGAAAACATACTTGCACAATGATATTTTTTAGCACTATTTATAATCTTTTGCAACTATGTCATTACTAGTATACCCTTGGTTCTTTGTCCTATTTCAAATAAGGCTCTAACTCTTTAGATTTCACTAACTCTTATAATCTACTAACTCTTAGCACTTATAACTCTCAGCATAGCTAACTTTTAGCACTGGTCTAAACTCTTTTGAACCAGATCTAAACTCTTTCAGATCATACAATATATGAAATGTTACAAGCATCTTACCATATATTATTAATATTAACGATTTTATTTGAAATATTGATTGTATAAATATTAAATAATTAATATTCATACAATTTGGAATGACACGTGCTAGTTCCAACAAAAATTTATATTTAGGAGACATGACCTTTTATATACATAAAATAATCATAATTAGGAGACAGTGTCTTTCATGTATTAGTAGTATTAATGAGGCATAGCCTTCCATTAATAATAATGAGGAGGCATAGCCTTTTATAAATTGATAATAATGAGGAATGGTTTTCTATAAATTGATAATAATGAAGAGGTTGGCCTTCCATAAATTGATAATAACGAAGAGGCGAAACCTTTCATAAGATGATAATAATACGGAGGCACAATTTTCCATATTACAATAAGGAGGCGTAACCTTCCATATGAATAAGTAATTAAAAGAAATAAATTCAAAAATTATGATATAGAACTTCATGTTCTAAATTAATGAGATAAATTATTAGAATTTTTGGTTTTGAGTTATTGATTTGTTCTACAAGTTTCAAGTTGCAGATAGAATATTCAAATTTAAAAGAGTATATGATTGATGCTGTTAGGGTCGGTGCTTACGTGCCATCCCTGAATGTACATATACTTGTGTAATTATACAAGTGTACATTCCCATTAAATCGTTAATACCCAATTAAATGGTATTATGCATGTAACGTTGCAGATATTGTAGATCTGAAGGCGTTCGGATCAGATCTAAAGGGTTTAGATAAGAGCTTATAGTTAGCTACGCTGAGAGAAATAAATACTAAATATTAGCACAGCTAAGTGTTAGCTGGTTAGAGCCTTATCTGTAATAAGAGATAGACCTGTGAGTATACTAGTAACTGCATAGTTGCAAGAGTTGCAATCGAGGGTCAAGAAATGCAAGTTGCGTAAGTACGTTCTCGAATAATTATCCCTGATCTATTTCTGTCGATGTAAGTCTGTCGATGGATACCCTTTTATATATAGATCAGCATATGTCATACCTATTGGGTATAGATGGTCGTTCCTGACCGACTGTAAGCTTGGAGCTCGTATTGACATATGGGTATCCAGTTAGGACTGGATATGGGACAGACTCACGAGGGCCTCCGATAGACATCCTATATAAGCTGTCAACGGAGGGTCCTCTCGGGTTGAGTAGTATTCGTGGTCCTTTGACCTAAGTGCCACGGTGGGTTTGTAAGTGAACCACCATACTTTGGTTCCATGCATGTCACAGACCTTCATGGTGTGCCCGCTGGGTGTCACTGGGTATGGTCCGATGCTTATGGAGTCTAGTGCATACAGATACGGGATCCGTTAGCTTTTATAGGGAGTTCGATATCCAGATGCTTCGAGACTGTATCTCAAAAAATCTTGTGACCACAAGTATCAATCCCGGGAAAGAGTTTCGTCAGGATAGAACAATATGGCAAAAGAGTTTGCGCATATTGTTCAGTGAGATACAAGTTTGGAGATAAGATATGGATGAGTATATAGGAATTTGACGATGATAATCTCTATCCCCGTACATACAATATATCATGACGGAAGAACTATATGTATGCGTTGTAACCTCAGTTTGTATGGTTTAATTTGCTGATTTGTATATCCCTGACGTGTGCGTGGGGCATTGCTAACAGACTCATAGAATAGTTTCATTTGAAGAATCAGGCATAGGACTTAGGGAGTCCCGCGATATGGAGTGTACTCGTTGTACACTGGGGCAGCGTGCCGGATTAAATTGTTTAATCCAGCAATATTCAGCATTACCACGGGAATGCGTATGTATCTGTATTTAAGTGTTAAATACAACAATTACTTAATAATTATTATTTACTAATTGTTTTAGGACATGTAGCGTATTGTGGACCCTCAGTTGAGTTTACCCAAGTGTGGGATTTGGTGGGACCCACTAGGGGGTAAACTTAGTAACTATTTATGAGGGGCAAAATGGTCATGACACACTATGATTATTTAATTGTTAATTAATCATTCTCTCTCTCTCCCCCTTTTATATTATATAATATATATTATATTATATTATTATATTATTGGTCTCTATGCGGACTCTCGAAAAAACACGTGTATAACGTTACACATTTGGTGAGTTCTCTAACCTTATTAATATATTTATTTATTGTATTTATTGTAAAATTTATTTTTTCGCTGCGTTAGGCAATAGACACAATTGCACATGCATACACCCACGTGCCGAAGATTCTCTGTCGACAAATCGTATCAGAGCCATTTTTGACTTATTTGGGTGTAGTTTAAGTGAATGGTTGCAAAAGACCCGGTAAAAATGGCGCATTTCAAGTGTTGAAACGGGTATGCTAAATACGAGTTCACTAGGATTTCTTTTTCCCAGTGCTGGGGCGATGGCAAACTAATGCCGAGGCACTAGCAAGCCTGAGCCAAGGCACGAGTTTCTAGAATTTGCGCCCTAGCGGTAATGCATCACTGCCCCAGCGCTGATGCGGTGAGACGCGAGCGCCGTAGCGCTGGAGGTTTGACCTCTTAGCGCTGCAGCGGTGAGGCATAAACGTCGCAGCGCTGGAGAGCGCTGCAGTGACGCCTGATGGTGCTGAGGCGTGATGTCTAATTTTATGACCTAGCGCAAGTGCACGCTTTTTGTATCAAGTAATATAGGACTAAGTCCAGATTATCGATCCCACAGAGACTATTGCTTCTATTTTCTTCAATTGAATACTAAAATTACTCTACTTTACCTTTATCCAGACTAGCTTCAAGGATAGAGTTTAACTAACTAAATTATTGCTACCAATTGAACCTAATTAAAATATTGCAAATACTTAAAGATAGAATTCACTAAATTGATAGGTAATCTATGGTATCGACGTATCCTCTCATAGTTCACTGAACCCTTTAACCCCTTAGTTATTCCCTTTTTATCAATTAATTAGCTAGACATTGATTCATCATAAGCTTCTGTCGACAGTCGAATGATAATATCACACCCTAACAATTACCTATATGTCTATGGTAATTCGAATAAGATGCAACTCATTAAGATTAAGTCTAATCAAACCATACATGCCACCTAGGTATATGTCTATCCTAGATGGAACTCATAGATATTACCCTATAATCATATATCAATCTACCTTAGGCTAAACACATGATTCCTTTTGTCAAAGTTATCATGGTTCCTAAACAATCAAAATAGTGATCAAGTATAATGAAAGCATTAAGCATGGATAGATCGAATTAATTAAGGGATAAAAGTTCATAATTAAGAGTTTAAAAGAATCAATTACATACTAGATTCAATAACGTCTAACCCTAGATTAGAAGTATTTAGCTCACGTTCAAAACAAGATTATCAAAGCAAAAGTATAAAAATATCATGACCAAAATCATCTCTAAAAACTAAGGAAGAAAATAACACAAGAGATGCCCTGAGTTGTTCTTCTTCCTCTTGTCTTGTTTGCCCAAGAGTTGATTCTTCAATCTTCAATCTTCAATGAACTTCACCTTGATCTCTTGGTTTGAATGTGTATTCGTTGCTTGCATTTTTTTCCTTGCTAAATCTCTCTATTTATTCCTCAAAATAGTGTTTTTGTTGCTAAGAGAAACCCTAGGCGCAAGGAGTTTCGAATCCACCACGAATAGGCGAGTTGAGAAGGGTATTTAAACATCTGAATGGGCATCGATGCGCTGAGGGCTCAGCACCGCGGTGCTGGTCATGAGCACAGGTTTTTGTAATTCTTCGATGAGCGCTGCGGCGCTAGGTGCTGAGCGTCGTGGTGCTCATTCGCTATTCTGGGCGCTGCGGCGCCCAACCACTTGTTTCCCTTTTTTCATCTTTCGAGCGCATTTTGCTCGTTTCTCGCCCGATTCGCTTCCTGTTTGTTCCTATATGTCATATTTTCCTTCACGCACCTATTTAAGATTAAAAACACAAATAAGTAGCAAAATATTAATGGATTAAAGCAAAAATACCCAAGTTAGAGTGTTAAAATACTATTGTCATTATGTTATCATCAAATACCCCCAAACTTAAGATATTTGCTCGTCCTCGTGCAAGACAAGAGCATACTAACAAGGAACCAAAACAACAATGTAAAAAAACCCTCTTAACATTCCATGAACCATGAGTTACTTGGGTCGATTAGAAATTTGTAAGTTGTCTCAATGGGTGAATTACACTTATGAAACCTTTAGACTCAAAAATTATTCATACTTATCATCATGCTTATATCTACCTTATAATTATTCAGTTGTGAGTATGTGTCGAGCTATTTAATTGCACATCAATTGTATTTTTGAACATTTTATTTTTATCAAAGAAAGATCAGGATCAAAATAATTCTTCATAAGCTTGTTTTTCATAGCAATCTCCACTAATGTAGAACAAGTATATAATAAGGGATCAAATAAGACTTTAATTAGCTTGTAATGTAAGGCTAAGGTGAAGGTGAAATATAAAGATATATATAAAGTGCAAATCACACCATTAACACTTAAACTTTACTTAGAAACTTCTTGATTCCTTTTCTTCCTTGAATCTTCATCTCCTCCCCCAAACTTATGCTATTTCCATCTTTCTTTTTAATCATTTCATCATCATTTTTCTTTTAATCCCCAAACTTAGATTGATTTTCCAATTTAAGACTTTTTTTCTTATTACAGTACCCTTCTTTCCTACATCCACAATCCTTTTTTTTTATAATGAAAAATACTTCTAAGTAAACTCAAAGTTTATGGTGCTACCAGTAGGTTTTAAGATAAGTAAGCTCGAAGTTTTTAGGCTTGTAATGTGGTTAAACATATAAAATAGAAAATTAAGCTCAAACGAGGTGACTAGGGATAAATATATATATATATAAGGTAAGCTTGAAAAGGCTCAAACGGTCCAAAGATGGCCTATAATCATATCCCTTACTATATTTGTCCTAGGATTTCGCCTTGAAAACTAATCAAACAAGTTCTAGATAATAGACGACCTTGATTACATTCTCTGTTGTGAATAAATATATTCTACCTTACAACTGCTGAACATTTAATAGCTCTAGAGTCTACTGATGTTTAAAGTGAACCACTATAAGCTGAATATAATTAATCCGACTATAGCATAAAATGAACACAATAATAGATAAGTCTAGAGTTTATAGCTTTTCTTCAACTCTATTTATCATCATCGACTACAACTCTTTCGACCCAAACAACCGATACTGAAAGAAAGTAAACTACTTCAAAAGAAAACAGATAAACTAGAAAATAAACTAACAACGCATGAAGAAAATTACGAATTAAAAAGTGTTTCCCTTTCCCCTACACTTATAATAATACATGTCCTTGTGGCGACAATAAAATAACAAAATAAGAACACTTTCATGTTTGCATGAGGCCTTAGGTGTCCCCATCGTCTTCATCTTCACTCTCCTCTTCGTTTTTGGCTTCAGCATCATCGCCTAAGTCATCCGCATCTGGTGGCGCTGGATAGGCTGGAAAGTGTGGCAAGTTATGTGTATCCATGCCGAAGTGTGTGAGTGCAATACACAAAACCTGGTCTTGATAGGCGGCATGTGAGGCGGTTCACTGCTGGTGTATGGTGAAGGCATCCATTGAGGTATGGTAGGTGTGTTGTGGGTCGGTGTGGCGAAAGTGGTCGGAGAACGGGGTCTTAAGCTAGACCATCAATGATTGTAGCAATTTTGCTGTTGTCCAATACATGTGCTGAGGGCAATACTTCCTCTGATGATGTCCACTTAACTCCAGCTTTAGCACAAAGTGCTGTAATCAGCGAGGGGCAATATATGCTTTGCTTTAGATTATCGAGGCCAAAAAATATTGTATCACTGATCACCCTACCAATGTCAATAGTTCGCCCTGTTAGAATGACATACAAAATGAGAGCTCTATTCGCGATTACTGTGCTCATGTAACGGACTGGCATTAATCTTGCAGCTATGAAATAGTGTCATACTTTGAATTCTCTACACATGTAGCGTGCAGGAAAGGAAACCGAAAAACTTCCAGACATCGTCCATTGAGCATCTGAGGTGGCCAAGTAACGAATGATTGCTTCATAATCTAGGTTCTGGTGGAGCTCCATATAGTCATCTCGTTGAATATTGGGGACCACAAAGTATCTATTAATGTCCTCATAGTGGATGTAAATGATTCTGCCCCAAATTTCTACTTTCCCATGAGTGTGCTCTTTGCCATTAGCATAGAATTCTTGGACTACTGGGATAACTACAGCATTTGGTTGTGCACATAAGCATCCCTAACCTCTATCTGCAATAATTCAGGAGATTCTTGGATAGCTCCCGCCCGTGATATCAAATCCTCTTTCAGGAATGATTGTGTGTTTAATTATGAGAGAGTGATATAAGTCAACGGCTTCCTTAGAAATAAATTTATAAGTGTCGTAGCCCGCAGAAAAGGATGCAACGAACTTCTTTGATTTCTTGGGTGTCATTAAATACCTGAAACAACAATAATGAATAACCTGAATATGGACAGTAAATGCCACTCACACGTTGCAATAACAAATCATATATGTGTGTCATATTTCTCGCAACCCACAATCTCTTTTGCACCCAAAATCACTCATTTAAACAACACTTAACTCACCAAGTTAAACATTAATCAGCAATCGTTATCAACATGTACAGTAAACACCAATCAATATCAACGTTAACATTAAACACCAAATAACACCATGTTAAACAATAAACACAAGTCATCACCACTTATCAACATATTTTCACAAACATCTGAATATGTGGCTAGGTAACTAATCAAGAACTTCAAGTAGAATCCATTAAACCTCATTCAACTCATCAATTAGAACAAACTGCACGAGCATCCACGTTTGTTTTTTTGAATTAATTGAAAACAAGTTCTAAGTATCATAATCTAACAATAAGGAAACTAATGATGCATTGGAACCATAAAATAAAAATATATAACAAGAAATAACATAAAGAAAGATATGGATTTATACTTTGAATGCTATTGAAGAGAAGAAGTTGAAAGTGGTGAAGAATTATGTGAAAAGTGTGTTAATGTGGTGTTAATTTGAGTGGGTAATGCATTTGAATCTAAAGGTAGTGTGTGGGAGTGTTTAATGTTTTATTTGAGATGGATAGATGAAAGTGTGAGATAGGAAAGATGAGTTTTAGGGTTTATGTGAGTGAGAGAAAAGGGGAAATGGGAGTAGTATTTTACTTCTCCCGTGTGAGCACTGCGGCGCTCGCTCCTGAGCGCCGCAATGCTTACACAGATCTGGGCATGATTGTGCCCAGGTGCTAGCACTACGCTGCTGACATTCTGTTTCGAGTGCTGCGGCGCCCATATGTGGGCACCGCGGCACTCGCAAGCCTCCTTTCAATTTTTTTTTTATATCTAGCTAAATAAAAATATACTACTCAAAAGAAAATTATCCCTTAAAAAATACTAAAATAAAATAAACTAATTAAACTCAAAGGATACTAGGCTTGGGTTGCCTTTCAAGAAGCATTTGGTTTAACGTCTTCGACCTGACGTGCTGTTCCTGCATTTACTTGTGATCCATAAGATCGACACTGACCTTTTGTTGATCTATATATCCTCCATGGTAATTCTTGAAGCGCTGATCATTTACTGTAAAGGAAACTTGATTATTCGGATCTCTAATTTCAACCGCTCCATTTGGGTAAACCGTTATGATTTGAAACAGGCCAGACCATCGGGACTTGAGTTTTCCAGGAAATAACTTCAGTCTTGAATTGTAAAGCAACATTAGTTGTCCTTTTTCAAATGAACACTGAAGTATCTTCATATCATGCCACCGTTTCATCTTTTCCTTATACATCTTGGCATTCTCATATGCTTGTAGATGAAACTCATCCATAGCGTTTAGTTGAAGTAAGCATTTTTCACCTATAGCTTAGAGATCAAAGTTGAGGGCTTTAATAGCCCAATATGCTTTGTGTTCCAACTCCAATGGTAGGTGACATGCTTTTTCAAAGATCAAACAAAAAGGAGACATACCAATCGGAGTTTTGTAAGTAGTACAATATGCCCATAATGCGTCATCCAAATGTAATGCCCAATCCTTTCGATTTGGTTTAACCATCTTCTCTAAGATGTTTTTTATTTGTCGATTGGATACCTCAACTTGTCTGCTCGTTTGAGGAAGATATACAGTAGCTGTTTTGTGCTTGACCCCGTATTTTTGTAGAAGGGCTAAAAAATACTTATTGCAAAAGTGTGAGCCCTCATCATTTATAATTGCTCTCGGTGTTCCATATCTTATGAATATGTTCTTTTGAAGGAACTTAATCACTATTATTGCCTCATTTGTTGGTAATGCTACTGCCTCTATCCATTTTGAAACATAATCCACAGCAACACATCTTGCATGTGTAGATTTATGAGATATAGTAATAAAAGTTATCAGTCTATATTATAAATAAGGGTTTATGAGATACAGTGATAAAGAGTTATCAGTCTGCATTATAAACCAAAATTAATTTTTCTATGCTGGTAACCACAATGGGAGCCCTACTGGTGAGAGTTAGTTGTGCTTGCATAGAGAAATTAATTAAATTGAGAATCACCCTTCCTAGAAGTATGGAGACCATAGATACAAAAATCTCTCTTAATCAGATTGAAGAATAACATATTATGAGATAATATTTTATTTCGATCCGTCTTGTCAATACGGTGTTAGACGAGTCACGTCAGCCTTGTCCTAATATTGCTACAGTGTGGGGGCTTGGTCGGTTGGGCTTGGACTATGCTAGTTAAACATGAGATGAGGCAAATATATGCGAAAGTATTGCCCAATATTGCTACAGCGTGAGGGTAGTATCGGTAGCATATATTTGATCATTGACAAGTTAATCTAGAATACACTTATCCAATATTGCTACAATGTGAGGATAAGGTGTATTTAGGATCAAGGGGTAAGAATTGCATAAGATGCAATTGACAAGTAGTGTCTACCTGTTTGGTTTACATAGGCCAATATTGCTACAGCGTGAGGCTCGAGTAGATTTTAATGGGATCTACTTCCCAATGTATAGTTTAAAAGTTTAAACTATTATTTTCCCGTTCGAGAGATTATCGAGATTATGTAAAGTAGTGGGAGGGTGTTTTAAATAAAAAAATGTATACTTTGTATACCCATGATTTAAAATGTTCTATTAGTAATTTAATGAATATTCCGCTTACATCTCTCGTTGGTTTGGCATGTCAAGAATAATGGCCACTACGAACCAGTTGGTGTGCATATTTGATGCAGTCCAACTTTAAGGTACTAGGAATTACTCTGACCGATGGATGAATCTTAGAAGTGTTGTGGATTCAAAAAAATTTGGATTTACTATTGATCAGAGTTTTTCGTAAGATAATTCTGAGAACACCTCTTTAAAGGATTGAATAGAGAGAGTGTGACCCTCTCTGTTCTGGGAGCTTCATTTTCTAATCCAAGTATATTTGGTGAAACCAGATGAGTAAGGGAGACGATGATGAGACAGATACCCAATATCAATCCTCAGAGGCAACATTTATCCAAAATTCAACTAGAGAGCGTGTAGGTGGAAAGTGTTTCCAATACAATAAAGTTGGGTATTGAAAATCCCTCTTCCCTAGAAACCTTATTATTAGTCAGAAAGACTCCCACAGGTTTGTGTTTGACACATATAGACATTTCTAGGGCATATGATGTCAGTTCAAGCTGGGTATGAGTACCGCATGCCCCTTTTACATTTGCAATATGTTGCAGGGATTGAGAGAGACTAGAATACAACAGTTTATAGAAGTTAAGTTGAGAGTAGAAAATGGTGATTTCTTACAGGTCCAAGTTGTTGGACAGCTTGACTTACTTCTAGTATGCAATACAATAGTTATATTGAATAATTAATATAATGTGTTATTAGCTGAATGTCAGTTAATTAATCGACATTATATACAAAATTAGAAATGAGAAATGTCTATAGATCGGAATCCTTAAATGATACGGAGCTATGGTATAAGTTTAGGTCATATAAACATTAGATGCTTATCCGTCTAGTTAAGGATGGTTGGATTCTTGATCTGACCATAAAGACTTAACCAGTTTATGAATAATGTATTCACGAAGATGACCAAATAAATACTAGAATGTACATCACATCCCTGTAATTAGATCGAGGTAGTGAGTGCATTAACAGCAAATTTTTGTTTGTTTAAGAAAAATGAGATTCTCACTCACTATAGTCCTCTAGGTTATCCATAACATAATAATGTTTTGGTGATGAGGAATTGGACTTTATTAGATATTGTTCGATTGATAATGAGTGTCACCGATCTATATCTGTGAGTATATGCTCCAAACATAATTGCTTATTAAGTAGAGTTCCATCAGAACATGTTCCTTCCATTTCGTATGAGATACAAAAATGAAGGAAGCCGCATCTTAAATTAGTTAAGACTTGAGGTTGTCCTGCTTACGTAAGAGTTATGCAGCAGGGTATCTTGTTTTGTAAAAGTTACTTAGCAAGATAAACAACACCCAAGAGGCACAAGAATAGGTTCATTGAGTATCCTATCAATTTATATAAGATACAAGTTATATGATTCAGAGAAGCAAAATTTGTTCATTTCTCGGTATACTGTTATCCTTGAGGAAGAGTTTCTCATGGATTGTAGGTATCATTGAAATATTTGACTTGGTGAAGTCAATCTAGAAATTAATGAACTAAGGATGAAAACTAAAGCTTAATTAAGTAATGACCATTTAGCATATCCTCCAAGTGGGTCCGAAATGATGTATAGGTCACTTTTTAGGTATGGATGATACCTGAAGGTGAACTTGGAGTTTTCTTGGTAGAAGAAAATCATCATTGCCCTATAAGGAGTCAATGTTAGACATCGATTCGGGACGTACGAAGAGGCTAAATAAAATTGACTATATGCATCAGAATCAAGTCCAGGACTTGGTTAAGCTACATGTGAGAATTGTTCTCATTAGTTGTAAAGAGTTTACAAAGAGGTAGTGGGAGCCAAGTAGAAGGTAGAGACCTTCTAGGCTCTGTATTGGTTTTAGAAAAGGTAATCCTCAATGATCTGGCATCATTTAAAGGAAACCTTTGAACCAATATTGATGTTCAAGTTAATTAGAATTTTATTGCCTCTTGCAGCATAATATGACTTTGAAGTTTGGCAGATAGATGTAAGGAAGGTATTCCGGAATGAATACCTCGAGTAAGAGATATTCATGGAATAGCCTGAAAATTTTACGTCCAAATCTAGTGTGCATGAAAGGTCAGTGGGAGCACGTTGGTCTTCTTGATGCTCTTTGTTGATGACATACTAGTCATTGGAAATGATGTTAGTATGTTAGAATCGGTCAAAAGTAACTTGTAAGTGTTTTTTCATGAAGGATTTAGGAGAGGCTTCCTTTATACTATAAAGCTTTATACTAGGTATAAAGCTTTATAAAGATAGAGCTAGGAAACAGATAGGACTCTCCCAAATCATTTCACATCAATAGGGTCTAAGAAGGGTACGGTTAATTAACTATAAGATAGTTAACGTATCTTATAGACCTGGTGTTCATCTTTCGAGGAAAGTGTCTCTTCAAATGAAAGATGAGAGAGTTAGAGTGTCTAACACACCAGATACATAAGCTCATCAGAGCTTGATGTATGTTATGATGTATTTGAGACCTGAGATCAGTTTGGCTGTAAGAGTTACAAGCCGAGTTTAGTTTGATTCAGGTGACCACCATTTGATGGTAGTCAAACATATCCTTAGGTACCTTAAGGGTACAAAGGATAAGTTTCTCAAATATAGAGAAAGTAACTTATAAATGAGAAGACATACAGAGTCAAACTTCTAGTTTCTTAAAAGAGTTTACGCATATTGTTCAGTGAGATACAAGTCTAGAGATAAGATATGGATGAGCATATGGAGATTTGACGATGATAATCTATATCCCTGCACATCCAGGATATCATGACAGAAGGACTATACATATGCGTTGTAACCTCAGCTTGTATGGTTCAACGTGTTGATTTGTATATCCGTGACGTGTGCGTGAGGCATTGCTCACAGACTCATGGAATAGTTTCATTTAACGAATCAGGCGTAGGACCTAGAGAGTCCCGCGATATGTTGTGTACTCGTTGTGCACTGAGGCAGTGTGCCAGATTAAATTGTTTAATCCAACAATATTCAGCATTACCACGGTAATGCATGCGTATCTGTATTTAAGTGTTAAATACAACAATTAGTTAATAATTGTTATTTACTAATTGTATTAGGACACGTAGCGTATTGTAGACCCTCAGTTGAGTTTATCCAAGTGTGGAATTTGGTGGGACCCACTAGGGGATAAACTTGATAACTATTCATGAGGGGCAAAATGATCATAACATACTATGATTATTTAATTGTTAAATAATCATTCTCTCTCTCTCTCTCCCTTTTATATATTATAATATATTATTATATTATATTATATTATATATTACTATATTTATATTATATTATGTATATATATATAAAGAAAAAGAAAGAGAAAAGGAGCAAGAGATTTAGCCAAACGGCCGAGGGAGGAGAAGAGAAGAAATGGAAGGAGAAGAGAAGAAAGAAAGAAAAAAAAAGAAAAAAAAAGAGAAAAAAAATGAAATTGTTTCATTTTCGTTTATCTTTCCAATTAGAGCAATTGTGAATTGCTTCAAATCTCCATTTCTTATCCTTTTAGAGAAAATGATATAAATTCACTCCCGGTCATTTTAGGGATTAAGAGTTAATCCTAGGCTGAATACAAAGCTGATATTCTAGCTCACCAAGCCCACCGTGTTGGTGATTAGAACTGCACACGCGTTGGTCTTCATACGGACTCCAGGAAAAACATGTGTATAACGTTACACGTTAAGTGAGTTCTCTAACCTTATTAATATATTAATGTGATTAATATATTTATTTATTGTGTTTATTGTAAAATTTATGTTTCCGTTGCGTTAGGCAATAGACACAATTGCACATACATATACTCACGTGCCTAAGATCCTCCGCTGACAAATGCTATACTAGTTAAACACAAGCGCACGCTATCGTATCAAGTAATATAGGATTTTAAGTTTAAGTATTGATCCTATAGGGACTATTCAATCTATTTCTATCAACCAATTAATAAAATTATATTTACTTAACTTTTATTCAGAAAATCAAAATCTAAAATTCAATTGATTAACCTAAAACTTAACCTAAACAACAAATAAACAAAGAAATAAATTCACAAAAGGACAATAATTTTGGATATAAACTCATCCTCTAGTATTTCAATGAATTCATTAACCATTTAGTTAATCCCTTAATATAAATTATTGGCTTAGACACTAATCTCATCACAATCCTATGTCGATGGTTGAATGACTATATTACACATTTTAATAATTATTTATATGTCTATAGTAATCAAATTATAATATAATTCATTAAGATCGAGTCTAAATAATATCACACATGCCACCTAAGCATATGTTTATCCTAAATGGAACTCATAGTTGTTATCCTATAATCATGCATTAAACTATCCTAGGTTAAACACATAAATCCCTTTGTCAAGTTCATAATGGTTCATCAATCATTCAAAACATTGACCAGATATAATAAAAGCATTTACATAAGATAGAAAGAATCAATTGTATATTTTAAGTTTATAAACTAAAAATTAATAAAATCTAATTACATATTAGGTTCAAAAGTCTAACCCTAGAAATAAAAACTTAAGTCATGGTGAAATAAAGAGTTCTAGAGCTTATCAAAAATAACATCGTCAAAATCATAGAAAACTAAAAAGATAAAGAGTTGAAGTGATAAAACTAATTTTTTTACAGTCTTCAATCTTTTAGTCTTCTTAATTCTCTAAAAATTACTCTTTCTCTCTTTTCTTTTTCTCTCTTCTTCTCTCTCATATTGATTCATGAATTAGGCTTTTTGATCTTCTATTTATAAGTTTATATCTTTAAATTAGGGTAAAATATTAAATATAAGTCAGATTAAGATTACTATTTATGCATAACTATTCACGAGTATTGTTCATTGTGTTACTATTCATATAGCGCCGCAACGCTAGGACTCTGTACATACTATTTTTATGCTCCGCGATACTCGTTTTCTAGGCGCTAGGCACTAAAGCAAAAGTATTGTAGCTTGTACTGTAGTAATATACTATAGAAGTCTATTATAGTAATTTGATATTTTTTATTTTATTTTCTTTGAATTTTTTATCTTCATTTACTCTATTGATTCCAAACCTACAAAATAATAATAAAGCACATAAAAAGTCAAATAATCTTAATTTAAATGAATAAATATTAAGTTTAAAAAATAAAAAGATTAGACTTAATTAAACTTTATCAATAGATATAATATAAATACTAGATAACATATATATAATATTATCCTTATTTTTTATGTGAAAAATTTAAATACATGACAACCACAATACATATTCATAAGAATTATATTATACAATAATATAAATATAATACAAATAATATTTGATTATAAATGAAATACGTAAAAATAAAAAAATATAAAATAAATTAAGTCAAAATTTTAATATAAAAATTAAAAATTTAATTTACTTAAAGATCGTACTAATAATATGTTATAAATAAATAATAAAGACAACAACTAAAGACAGCTCTAAGAAAAATTTTTGAAAAATATTATAAAAAAAATTATATGCATATTTATAAATGAATAAAAATAAAAACATTCAAATTTACTAAAATATCCTCCACCACCGGTCGTAACATTTATTTATATTGTAATAGTATAATACTGTGATTACATCAAGTTGAGGCAGAGAAAGTACAACAGAGCAACAGTAAATAAAAAACTCCTTTTAATTGTTTAAGGTCAAATTGTGTAAGAGAGAGAGGTTGACTCTTTGAAAGACAAAGATCCCCACCTTCATCAAGTTGTATTGAAAGTGAAAAGACAAAATCTCGACCAAAAATTTAGTTGATGGCCGAATGCCAAGTACCATTCTATTTTCTAATCCCATCATATTCATGGGTCCTTGTGCCTTTTTTATTTTTTTTCTATTGTCCATCCCATTTTCATTTTACCAACTCCCCTACAAATCCACCAGCTTAAGGGATGTGCCCCCTCTAATTTAAGGAATTGATCAACTCACGCACTCAAAGCGCGTGCACTCATTGAGCTTCGAAATGGAGCGTGGTTTACACGCGTTAGAACGGGTGTAAAGTAAATTAAGGAGATAAAATTTGGGGGACATGGTTAGGACACAAGAATCTTGAAGCCCATCTTGTTTATGAGACATTTGGCATATAATCCGGTTCAGGGGGACCACCCAATCCACACTATTACCTTCTACATAATTAATTACTTGCATTCACATCCCATTCCATATTTATAATTACAAATTAAGTTACTTTTGAATATATTTATTGTTAAAAAATTAATTATATATTGAAACATATACTATTAAATATATGAAATATAAAAATTATTGATAGGATAAATATAAATAAATTGTAAGAGTAAAATTAAAAAAAAATAAAATTTTAATATAAAGAGGCATGTTAATATTATTATCTTAAAGTATATTTTACTAACTGTTCTATAAAAAAAATATCATGAAGAATTTGTTAGTCTTCACATCATGATACTATTATTGAACTAATTAAGCAAATAAAAAATGTAAAAATTTTATTGCTGAAGTGATTTTATGATTTTGATTATGAGGGTGCTAATTAACTGTTGGGTTATTTGAAAGGGCTCATTCGCTTAAGCGAACTCATTTATCTCTTGTCAATTGTTCGCTCAAGCGAACTCAATTATCTCTTACCAAATTATGAAAGATATCGAAGTTTTATGAAATTCTTTCTCTATCGATAATTCTCACAACGAGGAGATCCTCGGGATTTCAGAATCTGTGGTTAAGAGACATCGTTTAGAAGCCAAATTTGGTCTCTTTTATCAAGATCGTGACGAGGAAACATTATCAACGAGAAGCTCTCCAAAACATAATGCAAAACCTGTGGCAACCTACGAGAGAATTGAAATTTCGATGGTTAGGCGATGACATTTTTTTGTGCGAGTTCTCCTTGGAGGACAATCGAAAAAAAAGGACTACAGACTGAACCTTGGAATTTCAACAAATTTCTAATCACTATGGAACCAACCGAGGATGCAAACTCGACTATTAACCATACATTTGGATGCGTCTCCTTTTGGATCCAAGTTTACAATATCCCAATAATTTATATGAATGTAGAGACAGGCGAATTAATCGGTAATAAAATTTTAAAGTTTATAGATGTAGATGCCGACGATTCAGGATCATGCATAGGGAGGTTTATGCGCATTCGAGTTAAACTGTATCTCGACCAACTAGTATGGAGAGGCATATTCCTTAAATTTGGCTCAAATGAAACCCTAATATGGCTAGACTTTAAGTATGAAAAGCTTCCAGAATTCTGCACTCTCTGCGGCTTTCTAGATCACGGCTACAGAGAGTGCCTAGAAACATACCCAACTGTCTTTAAAAAATCAGGAAACCACCGCTACTTAGAAAACATCCGAACGGGTGCAAATTTCAAAGCCTATAAAACATCCACACCAAGGGACACCCCTAATAGTACCCATGACAGAAGCAATGAAGGAATCAGCCGAGAGGTGGAAGATGAGACTAATGGACCAGAACGTTTTAGGAACCACCTTACTGCTGGTAATAGTGGCACCTTCGGAGTAGCTATCGATGGCAAACCCTTTCCGGTGAGTGCAGAACCAAAGAGGAGTGACAAAGGGACAGTAAAGGATTCCGGCCATGATGGCATGGCAGCAAATACGCATCCAGCTACTAAGATGTACACGACAAGGAATAAACTAGGAAGCACAAGGAAATGGGTCACCACCACTGCTGAGGATTCGGCTGCAACACATGATACGCACCCAGGAACTCTTAAAATCACCACCACGGATGCAGATTATATCCAACAAAAATTAAATCTCAATCATAAATTATTATGTAGGAAAAGGTGACATTTTGTTTCTAAGTTTAAAAAAAACTGGGATTTAAAAAAAGTTTTGATTCCGGTAAATAATAGTAATTAGATTTTGGAATTGAGTAGGCAAATTGAATTGAGTTTCGCCACTTTTGAATTTGGTTTACTTGAGGCCAAATTGAAGATGGAAACCAAAACCTGGTTACATAGTCCCAGTCCCACCAGAGATTGGATTTTACTTAAAAAAATAGAAATGCATATATATATATACATACATACATACATACACACATGTATAGCTTCCAAAAAGTATGTATATATACATATACACTTAACGTACGTACAAATGTACATGGAAGATAGTGATTTTGGCGGCATCTATTGAGTATATGTGGTCAATTGCATGTTGTCCACGTGTGATGATGAATTGAAAGGTCAGCTCACAAAAGACGATAGATGGTGCATGTAGCAGTAGCGGTGGATCGGTCGATATATCACAAAGCTAGTAGGTAGCTTGCTAATAGAAATGACAGGGGATAGGTAATGGGCAAATGGCCACATCTCAATGAGGAGACATGGTGCATAATCTTGGGGATTCGGCCGAGCCATGGCCGCACCCTGGTGTCGGACTCTTACCATACAAATTTTCAATAAACAATTTCTATAAGAAATGACAGCTCGATCGATCGATCGATCTTCAGCTTCCCCTTTTTATTCAAATACGCCCCCCGGCACAGCTCTATTTTTACTCTGCCAAAAAAAACAAAACACCAAATTCCACCTTATCTCTGCTCTTTTCATGTCTCCAATCTCTTCTGCCAAGCCCCAACACTCAAAGCTGTACCACACTCAAATTGTATATCAACATCAAATGGTTGATTCTGTCAACTCTCAGCTCAACAAAAAGCTGTTTGCTGCAGGCATATACAGCTTTGCTTTGTTAATTAACCTCGTAATTAGATTAAATCATATACACATATGGATTACTAGGTCACTTTTAGGTCATTGTGGAGTTGTAGTGGTTACAAAAGTTCAAGCACCCAAGATTTATCTCATTTCACCGACCCTTAAAACATGTAACGAGAAGGGAACAAGGGTCTATTTTTTGCCGTTCCATTTTGCTTAACATATGCCAATTTTCTATACTTTTTGGACCTAGAAATGTATCTTATTTTTTATCAGTTTCTCCGGGTCAATTTGAAGGTCTCGATGCTAAAGAACCTAGTGGAACCTGTCCAAGTCATGGCCAACTTTGTATTCATTAGCCAAGAAGCACACAGAAACAAATAATCATGAAGAAAAATAAATAAGAGAGTTAGAAAATGGCCGGTTAACTAATCCCACATAATTGTTTCAAAAAATAAATAAATAATCCCACATAATTCCTCGAGCCACATGATAATTCTCTGGTCTAGCCAGTCAACTTGATCAAACCCTAAACTTTCCAACTGTCTTAATCAATTTTTAATCACCTCCATTAACAACCTTGCTATCACTTCATTCCCATTAAACAAGAAAATGTGCAAGATGATAGAGAACACGCTGCCTACTTGTTAATTTGTTTACTCTTTTCATGTTGGGTTTGGCCACGATCAAGCTCTCTCAAATCCGTTTCCCTAATTTCGTCATGTTCTGATGATATCCAAGAAAGAAGAAACAAATTCTAGGGCAAGAACTTGCTGTTTGGCACCGGCCCTACAACGCTAGTTGTGCTTCGCAACCAATATTCATTAGTATATGATGGGTTAAAAAGTTCTGTACGGCTAATATATCAGATTACAGAAAAGGGAACAAGATCTCTTCCATTATCGTTTCGAGGCAATTGTCTTGGTATTTGTCTCTAACTGTTTTTATCTCCAATTATTTTTTCATCAAGGTGAAACATGTTAACACGATACGTGTCGAGGACCCATGTTGCCTTTTGACTGGAATGATATTTTTAATTCATGAAATTGGCCATCATCAAAGTTGGTAATATAATTTTTATTAACGAAGTCTTGGTATTAGGGTTTATATATCTATTCAAACGACGTAGTGGTCCTGGTCTAAACCCTAATTTTTTTTTTGTCTGAAGGTTTTACAATTCATTGGCCAATATAGAACAACTCACGTATTGAGGTCATTAAACATGGGTTTAGTTGATCCATTATCGACCTAATCAATCTCTCAAAGTTGAACAAGAATGAAATTTTCAACAGAAAGATATGGAACAAAAGCCAGAATCGACGCGAGAATCATGTGTTTATATTATGATTATCGTGCCGTAAGCTCTTTCGTCATCATCACCCCCGCAATTTTTACAATTTAGATCAAATCAAAGTATAATCCCTTGTGTAATTAACTCTTAATTAAGTGAGATTCGGGACACTACCTTGAACAGGAGGTCCTACTGCCTTATGAATTATTCTTAGCCTAAGTTGGCCAATAAATGGAGGTTTTAGTTCTCTAATTAGCATAGGCAATCTTTTCAAATATCTCGTTTGATTCCAAAATTGATGGAGACCCCGACAATAGTCTACATAAAGAATCATATGGTCAGTTAAATGTTTCTGAATTCTTATTAGGATCACCTTGATCGAATAAGGATTAAATAATGATGAGCAAGAATCTCATCTTGACAATTTATTTCTTGTTGCTTTATTCTAATCCCCCATCTTTTTCTTTTCTTTTCTTTTTTTCAAAGTAAGAAGAATAAATTTGCAATTTTCCATTGCCAACCATATTTTGACTTAAAATCATTTGAAAGAACAAAAGATTTTTCCTAGTAGTCATATGACCTTTTTTAATTAAGTTAATAAATCTAAAATCATCTTATCAGATTTACTATAATTAGCAATATTATTTTAATTTATGCATATATGCATACGTCATTATTATCTTCATCTCTATAATTATCATTTTATTAATATTGCTTTAAGTATTACTATATATCATCGTTATCGTCCTCATCATTGATCATTCATTTTTCTTTTCCTTTGTCATTGTCGCCGTTCATTATCAACTTCTTCAACTTCCCCTCTTGCTATTGGCTATTTATTTTCATTTTAGTCAATATAATGAGAATTATTTGGCTTTCTTTTGTCTGCTTGCACGTTGTTGTATAAGCTATTCCACGTACGTGGTGTGAAAACGCAATCTCATCATAATTAATTTTAATATCGTACTAAGACTATTTGTTTAATACATTTTATATTTCTAAGATATAACTTCTAAGAATATATAGAAGATCGATATTGGACGACAAGCATTTGATACATAAAATTAAAGTTTCTTAAGTGAATTTTTATAAGAAAATTACACCATAAGAGAAAAATATCCTATGAGATTAATAGAAGGTTAATTTTTGAATGAAATGAGGGAAGTAAATTAACTTATAATATTATTACTCAATTACCCAAACAAACTACATGGGTTTCATTCTATTTGTTTATTTCAACTTTCATTATCTTGAACTTACTAATTGAAGTACTAAACGACTTCTAAAATGGTCACCAACCCTCTCTAACCGAAGATACTCTGAGGCTCTTGGGAGATGCTAATTCATTACATGATGGATATAAATGAATTACTAGCTAAGTTAACATTTAAAATAAGTACTTGGAAAAAATAATTAGGGCTTAAAAGTAAATTTTCTATTTTAAAAATAATTAGGGCTTAAAAGTACATTCTCTATTTTGGCACATGTATAATGATTTATAAAAGAATAATGCTACACATTTTTAATTATATCTCAAATAATAATTTATTAAATAGTTATTGAATGATAAAATTACATGAATTTTAAAATTATTTATTATATTATTATTTAATAATTATTTAATATATTATTAATTATAATATAATTTAAAATATATAACATTATTCTTTATAAAACCTGACATCTTCAATTATATATTCGCCTTTAACATCCCTTATCCACTTAATTAACCACTAATTATATTTAAAAACGAATTATTGGTGGATAAAAATTTAATGTGTTGATACATATAACAAATAATTGCTAATCTCCAATTGGAGGGGAGTCCATATCATTGTCAACCCCACGACACAAAACCCGCTTAGATATTTCAACGGGACCCGTCAAAAGTAGGGTCCCACTTTATTAATTTATATTATGACCATCATAGATATTTTTTTTATAATGTTAACATTGCAATCATGATTTGGTTAAATGCTCTCATCACCATACAATAATATGAAATATTAATAAATATATATAATTTAATATACGTAACAGAAATTTCAGTTCGAGCTTCAAATCACCTGTCATTGGCCTTCCTTTCGTTTTCCTTCTCCAAGAGTTTGTTATAATAAGTCCAATAATTTTTGGGCTCATTATCCGATAAATTAATTAATTAAATATCCAACGGCTCTCATGTTGTGATGGAGGCCCCACTCTTTTGGCCTTAATTGTAAAACCTCAAATCATTGTCAAAACCGTTTATGGCCTCCGATTAAGCACTCCTTTTCACTAAACTCAGAAAGGAGATTATAGTGTGAGTGAGTATCACATGTTTCTGCAATCCATTATCGATCATGTAATCCAGTCTATGCACACAATTTTTTTTAAAAAAATTTATAACTAACTCCTTACATAATTAAAATATATTTAAAAAATTTCTTTTAAAAGTTCCAAAAAAAAAAAAAATCTTAATAGGCTTATTCGCAAAAGAAGCATTTGAAGGTATTTGAAAGTAGGGACGTAATCAGATTTTTTTTTTTTTTTGCAATATGATTTCCTAAATTTTAATAAAATGAAAAGAGTTTATTCATAAAAAATAAATGTTTTTTATATGGAAAAATATAATAAATTTTATAATATAAGTATATTATATAACCCAACAAAAATAATATAATCAAAATAGTACACTATTACAATCGTGCTTAATGATATTTCAAAATATAGGATTTATCTATTACTAACTCTAAATTATTTAAAACTAAGTTGAATTAATGGTTAAAACTAAATCACTTTCAAATATATGTAAATATAAAATAGAAAAAAGATAAGTAAAAATGTCAAGTGTTTATAAAATTCATATAGTAAAAATAAATAAATAGAAATTATTATGAAAATGTTATGAGAAATATATAAAATAAAAATCTAAATATAAGTTAATTTTTTAAATGTAAGATATTCCATTAAGGTAAGAAATATAAATTAATACTTATATATGTTATTAAAATTAAGAAATAAGAATTCTTCATGAGAAAATAATTTAAGAAATAAGACGAATTTTGAGTATAATACTAAATTTAGGATGGCTAATAAATAAATAATAATAAATAGTTTTTATTTTTAATAATTTATATATATTTTTAGAAAAACTCTGTAGCCTAACCAAGTTTCCTATTAGTGTAAATCAAGTTTAATTATATTCTAACAAAATAAAAAGTTATATGTTTAATTTACGCTCGCTAAGTGAATACAAAAAACTCAACCCAATTTTTATATTATAATATAATTAAAAGAGAATTAAATGAAAAAGTTGTACTCACAATACTCATTTGTAAAATATATTTAATGTACACTTATTTTTGTATTTGTTACTTTAAGTGTTTTATTTTGTATTTGTTTATTTTTGTTACTTTAAGTTTTTATTTTGTATTTGTTATTTAGAAGCATTGTGAAAAGAAAAATAAATGTTCACGAGAATCTCAATAATAAAAAAGTTTCTCCTCAGAGGCTCATCTTGACCTATAAGCTCCGATTCAAATATCTAGAGGTACTATAACCGGGCTTATCATGTAAAATATCACAAGAAATTGAGGTTCTAGAGTTATATAAAGAAGTGATATTGAGACATTATCTGAACTTTTAGTCTTAGAGATTCTCAATATTAAACGAGATATTATTGGTAATTAATATTGATTGAACAAATTACTTAAGCTCTCTTAACGAGATTGATCACTCTTTTTCTTTAAGCAGATAAGAAGATTATAAATCGAGAATTGAACTCTAGCCAATCATCTCGAAGATTCAGACTTTCTTTATTCTTGAGTTTTCAAATTTTCAAAATTCTTATAATAAATCTCTCTATAATTAAAATAAAAAAATGATAATTTACCTTAGTTCTATAAAGATATAACCATTAGAACTCAACAAATATCTATAAATAAAGGACCGATCATTATTTTCTCCTATTTTCTCCCCTTTCAAAAGAACTTTTCTCTCTCTACATTTCTTTCAAAGGGATTGCACTCTGAAACAATTCATGCTTGACCTCTAGTAAGCTCTTATAGCCGTTTAATCTACTACAGTTATAAAAAAAAAAAGTTCTACAATCCATTATTAGTAGAGCCTAAAGTTCCTTATATTTCTATTGTAAGAATAATTGTTTAATAGTGCATCATAAGTGAGTGAATGTTCAATGAATATAGGCTTTCATATAAAGCTGAATAAGTATAATCTCTTCTTGTGATATGCTTGTATCTATATACTTTGTTATTTGTTTTGTATACAAGGTTCTAATGGTCCAATACACACAGCTGCAAGACTATTAAACACTAATAAATGGGTGTTTTGGTTAAAGCCCATTAATATTAAAAAGTTATTTCTGTCATAATATAAATTTAGTTGTTGGTTTAAGATGGTCTAAAATTTTATTTATAAAATAAAATTTTAAATTTTAGTGATAAATTAACTTTTAAAATATATTCATAGGATATTAGAATAGATATAAATGGCACCACTCTTTTTCAATGATTATTTTTGTTTAGAATAATAATATGACTAAATTTACTTATAAAAAAATCCAATTAGACCGGGAGAAAATGGAGGGGGCATATCGTTTTCGAGAAAGAAGTGTTGAAAACAAGTTTAATCGAGTGGCTAAGAGTGACGTTCCATCACTGGTATCGATAATTATAATAATTTGTTTAAAAAAAAAAAAAAGAAAGAAAGAAAGATGATGACATTTCAAAAAGTAGGGGGTGTAGAATCAACAATGATAGGGCTGCCCACTGAAAATGAGAGCCCCAGTCGAGTGCTATATATACTGAAATATTCCTTTTCACAAAATAGCCTTTTATCACCAAATCTATGTTACCATAGCGAACGAGGCAATCATGACTGTCCATCTAGATTCAGGAATCAGGATAATGATAACGATTACTGTGATCGGAAAATCCACGCTACCAGTACTTCACTAATCATTTTCACTGCTCACTCTGAAACCCACCAAACAAAAAAAAAAAAAAAAAAAAAGGCGAGCCGCTATTGCAGCCCCACTTAATCAGACGGCCGACATTCCTGGGAGTTGCCCCCCCGAAAGTAACGGCCCCCATTCTGCCACGTCGCACTTAAAGTTTTATCGATTTCCAATTAAAATTCGATTTGTTTTCCAACGGAAAAGGGGTTTTAAAATTTTCATAGATATATATTATTTTTTATGAGATGTTTATTTAGCTAATTTATTGGAGAGCAGTTAGTCAACTTTAAAATTTTATAATTTTTATAATTAAATAATTTAAAAATAGATAAAAATACTCTTTCTATTATTCTAACATTACTCACTATTATAAACCGTTCCCACTACCGTAAACACTATTTGCTATAGTAATTGATTATTTTATAACTAATTTAATTATCATAATTAATTTATATTATTTATTAAAAATTAAATTTATATTTTTAAATTAAGTAATTTATTAAAAATTATATTAATTATATTTAATTATTTATTCAATTACAAACATAATAAATAATATTTTAAATTAAAAAATTATCAATTAAATCACATGTAATAATTATTACAAAAAATAAATAAAAAATATAATAAAATAAAATAAAAATATCATATCATACATAATAAAATTATAAGATATAAATAAATAAAATATCTGGACATGATATTGCCCAAATAAAGGTTGTTTAGCCACGTATTGCATCAAAATACTATCACACCAACCTATTGATGAATAACATCAATAAAGAAATGTGATAAAATTATTACACCTATATAGGGATGCGATAGAAATATTGCATCCGTGATAATTGGGGCGATATCACCCTCAATATGGGGTGTGATATCGCCTGATGATTTTTTTTAATTTGTATTTTAATTTATAATATTTTTATTAAAAATTATATTTATATTTATATAAATTTAAGTTTATATTGTATATTAAAATTTTATTTTTTTATTTAATTATATTATTTGTTAATTATTTAAGTTAGTTATATTATTTATTTTATTTTAATTTAACTATATTATTTAATTATATAATTTATTTAATTTTTGTAATAATATAGTTAAATTAAAAAATAAAATAATTAAATAAAATAAATATATTTTTAATAAATAAATATAAATTTAAATAAATAATTTAAATTACTCATATCATATAAAATCAAATAAAATTATAAAAAAATGGTTATAAAATAATTAAAAAATTACAAGAACTATTAAATAATTGAAAAAAAAGCTTTTTGTCGACTTTAAAATTATTTGACTGTAAAAATAAAAAAATTTAAAATTGGATAAGTAAGAATATACCCCCATAAATTAACAATTTACTAACGATTTCTATTTTTTCTTTTAATCAAATCTTTTTCTCATGCAACAGATGATCGAGAAGGAAGAGTGGATGATGATGGACCCAGTAAGGGAAATTGCATGGTTAAGTCTCATGATGTGATGATGGACGATGATTCATAGAACTTTGATGAAAAGAAAAAATAGAAAGAGAGAGAGAGTGGGGGGTAATGATTACAAATGGGGTCATGATGGCAACGCCTCCTTCTGCTTTGTGTAGAAATAAATGATTAAAATCAAACGAGTGAGAGAAAGAGAGAAGAACAATAACCATCTACAAGACTGCGCAGCCATAGCCGCCATTTCCTCTTCTTTTCCTTTACTAATTAATAATTTTTTTTAAAATTTATGTATTACCTATTTATCTATGATCAGATAAATAGATGGACAGAAAGAGAAAGAGAGAAGAAGAGATACGGACTGTCTAAAAGGCATTGAATTAAATAGAACAAAAAAAACAAAAAGAGAGAAAAAAAATAGTACAGATTCTGGAGAGAGAGAGCTTTCGAAAAACCATGTATGTATAGGCCACCGTTAAAGCACTCGAAGCTCTGCGATGATGAACTACTTACCACCTAAGAGAAAGAAAAGCTTTTTAACAACTCTATTTCTTTTTCTTTTTTTAATTTAAAATCTTATTTCTATCTCATGTATGATTTTTTTGTCTACATACATACATGATGAGCTTAGCTGGTGCTCTTCTTCGTTTCCTCTAATTTCGAAATCCTATATATATAGAGGCTTTAGCCCTTTTCTTGCTTATATCACACGTTATTCAGCCCCCCTCTTCCCCTCTATATAAACCCTTTCGTTTCATTCGAGTTTATTATCAGCATCATCACTCAACAAACCCACTTGACAACTTTGATTTCCACTTTGCTTATTGTTCTAGTAATTACTACTCAAAAGAAGAGATGAACTTAGAAGAAAACAATAATATGAATATGATGACGATGACGACGACGACGACGACGACGACGACGACGACGACGAGATCAGAAGTTATAGCGGTGAGGGAGTTCGATCAAAAGAAAGATTGTGCGAGAGTGGAAGACTTGGAGAGGAGATGTGAGGTTGGACCCAGCGGCAAGCTCTGTCTCTTCACCGACCTATTGGGGGACCCTATTTGCAGGGTCCGCCACTCTCCCGCTTTTCTCATGCTGGTACTGCTGCTGTACTACCTCTCCATTTCCCCACCCCCATTGCCTTGTCTTTTCTATTGTCCTTTTGCTTAATCTTTTCTCTTCCTTTCCCATCAACTTTAAAACACACAACATTCTCTTAATATTAAATAATAACAAGTCAAAACTCTCTTCCAAATTGTCATCTTTGCACCATTGATGGGTTCAGATTTTTCTTTGTTCATGGGCTTCGCGTATTAACATGTTCTTTTTCCTTCTTTTATGGTTTGGGCAGGTGGCTGAGATAGGTGATGAAATAGTGGGAGTGATAAGAGGCTGCATCAAAACCGTTACCTGTGGCAAGAAGCTCTGCAGAAATGCCAAAAGCAACAACAATGATCCGCCCAAACCTCTCCCCGTTTACACCAAAGTCGCCTATATATTGGGCCTTCGTGTCTCTCCCTCTCACCGGTATAATTTCTTGAATTACCCATCATTGTTGTTACACTTGGATTATGATAGTGGTAGTTTGTTCTCATTTTAAAAAGAAATATATTAAATCAAACTCTTTTTTAATCTGTGAACGAAATTTCACTCAAAAGTTTTAGATTTGTTTTTACTGATTAAATGGACTGACATTTAACAATATGTATTATATTTTTCTTATCCTAAGACTTGACATAATCTTACCAGACTTTTTTTTGTTATTTATTTTTAATGTTTGTATAGGAGGATGGGCGTAGGCGTGAAGCTGGTAACAAGAATGGAAGAATGGTTCAGAGAAAATGGCGCTGAATATTCTTATATAGCAACCGAAAACGACAATTACGCTTCGGTTAAGCTCTTCACCGACAAATGCGGCTACTCCAAGTTCCGTACACCCTCTATCCTGGTCAACCCAGTCTTCGCTCACCGAGTTACGGTTCCAAAGCGAGTCACGATCATCAAGCTGAGCCCCTCCGACGCTGAAACTTTGTACCGCCGTAAATTCTCGACGACCGAATTCTTCCCTCGCGACATTGACTCTGTGTTCAATAATAAGCTCAATTTGGGTACCTTCTTGGCTGTGCCACGTGGCAATTACTCTCCCCAGCCGTGGCCCGGGTCGGATTCTTTTTTGGCCCTCCCGCCAGAGTCGTGGGCGGTCTTGAGTGTTTGGAACTGTCAGGACGTGTTTAAGCTGGAGGTCCGTGGTGCGTCGCGCGTGAGGCGCACGCTCGCTAAGACGACTCGGGTCGTGGACCGAGTCTTGCCGTTTTTGAAGATACCGTCCATTCCAGAGTTGTTCAAGCCGTTCGGGTTGCATTTCTTTTACGGGTTGGGCGGTGAAGGCCCACTCGCGGTGAATTTAGTGAAGGCGTTGTGTGGCTACGCGCACAACTTGGCAAAGGAGCGTGGGTGCGGTGTAGTGGCTACAGAGGTGTCAAGTCGCGAGCCGCTTAAGTTAGGGATTCCGCACTGGAAAATGCTATCGTGCGCCGAGGACCTGTGGTGTATCAAGAGGCTTGGGGAAGACTACAGTGACGGATCTGTCGGTGACTGGACTAAGTCACCCTCTGGCTTGTCCATTTTTGTTGACCCAAGAGAATTCTGAAAAAGAAAATGATAAATTAGTAGGAAAAAGAAAGCACAAAATACATTAGAAAAGGAGCCTTCTTGATGGGGTTTTAGATTTCTAGTAGGTTTTTGTTTTTAATGTTTTTATTAGGGTTTTTTTTTTGGTAATTTAAAAGCTTTTACTTTTAGGTATATTGGGGAAAGAAAAGAGAAGGAATGAGAAGATATGGATTTTCGATGTCAAGGGTGAAAAGAATATCCCTAACTTTTTTTAAAAAAAAAAAAAGTTTTATGGGTTACTTCTGTAAATGATGCGGCTTTTTAGATCTTTTAGTAGGATTAGTAAAATTTGGGTTTGAGTTTAGTTTTTACTTAATATGAATTTGAGTTCGCTCTTACAGCCACACATAGCCTTAGTTTCACGTGGATTTTGAATTGATCACATCATCTTTTAGGGCCTTTCCTTTTTATTCTATCTACCTATATCTATTAAGTCTAGTCGGTTCTTCGATGGGTATAGAAATCATGTGTAATCCGAATATCCTATAAAGGTAAAAGCTTTTCCAAATGGACCTTTTTGGCCGTATATTTCCCTTTGATTTTATGCCACGGATAAATCTAATGATCACCCCCATTATCTTTAGGGAATCAACATTGTCCTTAATAAGGGTAAAGGTGCCTTAAAATATGGCACTTGAGTCATTGATTTGTGGTGTTCGAGAATTATATCCATAAGACAAGATAGAGTCATAATGGGCCACTTTTTCATGTATATGGACTTGTCCTAGGTGGTGTAGTGGATTCTCTTAGAGAGTTTGCTTTTTATTTTTTTATTTTTTTATAATATGATGATGAAATTGATGGGAGATATTTGGCTTTTAGTTTGCAAGTTTTGCATTGAAAGAGAAAGGGAGTATCGTATTCTAATGTAATTGTATTCAGGCTATTTTTTTTTTCTCTTGTCTTTTCCTTTACACACCTTTTCTTCTTTTCCCCTTGTTTTGGTGGATTCTATGGACCATAAATCTCAGGGTCCGGGATGGTGATTTTTTTTTATAACAAATAGAATTATGAAATGCAAAATAATAATGATGATGATAATGATAATAAAATTCTTTTTTATTATATATATATATATATGTTCACCCAAAACTCAAAAGGGTAGTGTCACAGAACTACAAAAAAAAAAGTGAAGGCACGTTTGGTCGGCATGTCTTGCAAGGTATATCTTTCAATTCCCTGTTTGTGTTTTGGGTATTCGATTTTCTTTTGTTTTTTTTCTTTTTCTTTAACCTTTTGCAAATAGTTAGTGGACAGTCCTTTCCTGAGCAGGAACACTGTATTTAGCAGAGAATCCATTGAAAAGCACAAAACATCATCCGAACGAACATTGCTATGTGAAAAAGATGAATCTAAAAGGAAACATGAATTCAGATATTTTTGTTTTGGACGCCGAGACTGAGTCAAATTTGAAAGCATTACTCACCTTTTCACTCAACCATCTTTGAGTGAAACTCAACAAGTATAACTTTTAAGAGGAGCATCTGATGTGCATAAAATGAGTGAATAAGGAAATAGGTGAGGCATGCAAAGCTAAAGCAAAAGAAGTTGGGTCTGGTTCTTCACGGGGTTTTAGGCTTTAGCACTACATGAATCATATGATTCACGACCAAGATGAGCATAAAGTTGAACCAATAAATTCATGTCAATTATTCTCAACCCCCATCTTTTTCTTAGTTTACAATTATTTTTTGGTATTACTTCAGAATAGCACTTTCCCCTGACAAGTTTTTCATCTATCTATAAAAGTTCAATTTACAATTTAAGCTTCTTTTCTTCTGTGAACTATCATTATATTATTAACTCAAGCTCAATGTGGATGAAAAAAATTACATAAAATAAATGTACGATGTGTTTCGTATGCTCATTAAATATAATGAAAGTTAATGACATATATAATCACTGATGAATCATATATAAATATAATACTAATAATGATAATAATAAAAGAGACCATTTTAATGGAGTAACATAGTTTTTGTTGGAAAATCGAATGTGAATAATGGTTAAAAACACTTGGATAAGATATCTCCAAAAGTGAATATGAGTGGAATAGAATGGGTGAGTTCCAGCTGGAAATCAAAGGATTGAGGTTCAGCTCTGGTCAACATCAAGAAAATGGCTGCCTTGACCTGTTCTCACTCTCATAGTCATGCTAAATGTTTTATTCGATAAAAAGGGAGTTCCATCACCGATCAAATCTTCTTTTAGTGATTGTTATAGATGGGGATGGCAAAATTAGAGTATGGGATGGATTTTTTTTATTTATAAAAATTAAGTTTGGATTTGAGTTTTTTTTAATGAAGTTTTTTGAAATTGGGTTGTACCTAAATTTTTTCAGTGTCAGCTAAATTCGGGTTTTAATTCAAATCGGATCTGAGTGGCCAAAATCTAAATTTTAACTCAAATTTTATTTTATTTTTCAATTTTTCATGAGGTCATAACCATGATTTGTTACTCTCTCCACCACAAATCCATTTCTAATTTTTTTTCCATTCCCTTCATTTTCCTTTTCTTTTCCTTTCCCACGGCATCTGTTAAGAAATAATAATGCAGTAATGAATTATTTTTTATTGATGTAATTTCATGTACATATGATTCCTTTATATACACTTGATTGTTGATATGGATAAGTTTCATTTATAATTAAGTTCATCAATATGATAAGTCATATCTTATCAGATAAAGAGGTTAAGTTAATTTTGATCTTATTGGAATGAGCTAGTTAAGTTTCCAGTACTCTTATCTTATGTTGCTGCTATTTGAAGTCTCTTGGCTTGAGTCTTCAATGTCTATTTCTCTAACATTGTCCCTCAAGTTGGAATGTGATTTGTGCACATTTAACTTGGTCTTGGAATAATGGAACTTATGGGCTGCGAGGGACTTTTTGAAGATATTAGCTATTTGTTTTGCAAATGACAGCTGTTGAATGAATATTTCTTTGTTAAGCAATTTGTCCCAGATGAAATGTACATATTACTCTACGTGTTTAGTCATTCATGATGGACTGTATTTGCAGCTAATGCAACTGTACTTTAATTAACATAGAAAACTGTTGTAGTATCAGTTAGTTGAACCTGCAACTCAATAAATAAAGAGTGAAGCCAATAGGCTTCTGCTATAATATTAGCTAAAGATTTGTATTCTGATTCATAACTTGATAGGTCACCACAGTCTAATTTTTGAAAGACCATTATATTAGATTGTTTCCACGGAAAACATTATATCCTTCTATAGATTTTTTTGTCAGCTATATCACAAGCCCATTTAACATCAATGTATGCTTTTAGAGCTATTTGATCATAATTAGATAATAAAAAACCACGATCTTTAGTCCCTTCGAGATATTTGAATAACCTTTTATATGTTTGCCAATGGATAGTTGAAGATTTTTTCATCAATTGACTAAATTTGTTCACTGCATATACAATCGCTGGCCTAGTAATTGTGAGATATTGTAAAACATCAATTGTGCTTGGATATAGGGTTGGATATAAGAAATTGTTTCCATCTACTTTGTTGAGCTTTTATCCAATCATCATTGGTATTGTACATGTGTCAGGTTGACTGAGGTTTGTCTTCTGCAGTAGATCATTTATATACTTGGATTGTGATAGTTTCATTCTATTAGAGTCTTTTGTGATTTCAATACCCAAAAAATAATGTAAGGATTCTAAGTTATTTAGTGTAAATTATTAGAGTTGGTGTTTACGTGTCATTTTAATATTATATAAATATTAATTATTTAATATTTATACAATTAACATAGTGTTCCTGATCTATGTTCACCAATGCGGGTCTATTGTTGAATCACTATTAAATAGATTAGTGTATGTCTATATCTGACTGGTGCAGATAGTTGTTCTTAGGTGATCATGAGTTTAGAGCTTGTATAGGCATGCGAGTATCCAATCAGGATTGGATACTGAACAGACTCATGAGAACTTCAATAGATATCCTATGAAATCGTCAAAGGAAGGTCTTATCGAGTTGAGTAGTATTCGTGATCCTTTGACCTAAGTGCTACGATGGGCTTGTGACTAATCCACTATACTTTAATTCCACATATGTCAAAGACCTTTCATGGTCTGACCGCTATGTGTCGCTGGGTATAGTTCGATGCTCATAGAGTTCGGTGTGTGTAGATATAAGATCCATCAGCTTACATAAGTAAGTTGTATATCTGATACTTTGAGATCGTATCTCAGAAAACTTGAGAAAAGAGTTTCCTGTAGGGTTAAATAATATCGTAAAAGTATTTATGTATATTATTTATCGAGATACGAATCTGGATATGCAAAAGAGGATTTGACGGTGCTGGTCTATATCCAGGGTATAATGACGGAAGGATTATACTTATGCATTCTGACCTCAACTTGTATGGTCTAATGTGCTGATTTGTAATATTTGTAAGTATGTGTAAGGCATTGTTCATGGACTCATGGAATAGTTCCATTTGATGAATTAGACGTGGACCTAGAGAGTTCCAATATAAAATGTACTTGTTGTGCACTTGGACAGTATATCGTATTAAATAGTTCAATACATTATAAAATACAGCAAATTACTATAGTTAAGTTAACTAAAGTATATAGTTGTGGTGAGATCCACTTTGGTTTAACTTGATAACCTAGTAAGGGTATAATGATTATTTTATTTTATTAATTATTTAATTGTTAAATAATTAAGATATTTATTTAAATAATAATTAAATAAAAATCTAACTTAAGCATGATTAATTGTTAACCAAAGGGTTAGGTTAAAAGATATTTTGTGCGTAACTTAACTATTGTTAATTGTTAATTATGGTTAGATTAAATAAATATCTAGATATTTTATTTTTATTATTAAATAAATATTAACCTAACTAGGGTTAATAGTTAACTCTAGGGTTAGGTTAGTTGGATATTTATTAACTTAAGGGTTAAGTTCATTTAACTCAACTAAGGTTAAATGTTAACCTTGGTTAAGTGAATAGTTAAATTAATTGCAAATGAAATTCAAAATTCATAAGTTATAGATTTTGCAATTTTGGTGGCCATTTCAATTTGTGAAATTGGAATTCTTTATTTTATGTTTTAATTGTTAGAACAACAAAACAAATACAATTGGCTACTAATTGTATTAATTAAAATAGATTTATTTTAATTATTCAAGAGTTGAACAAAAGATAAAATAAATTAATTTAATTAGATTAAGAGTTATTTTAATTTGTTTAAGTGTCAAATAATTCCTGGATTATATTGTCATTCTAAATAATTAAACCCACCCAAGTTGATCACTAGAGTTGTCAACAAATTCATTTCAGGTGGACTTCAAACAATGTAATCCAAAGGCTTTAAAGGTATTATTTCTCAATTTTGTAATTAATTTGATTAATTGTATATATGTGTGTTCATTATATAATTTTCAATCTTCTGCTGTGCTTGTATATGTATGAGATATTTATATTTGTACGATGAACACATACACCATATGCATACACTCTAGAATAATCGGCACAAAATAATTGGTATTAAAGTAATTTTTTATTGATTTAGGTGTTTTTTAGTGTTGAACATGTTGAATAGGTTCCGGGGTTGTTGCAGTGCATTTCAAGTGTTGAAAATGCAAAATCAGTGAAAATAGCAGCTAGAATGCCACAACATTTATGTCCAATGCCACAACGTTTATTGTGAACGCTGGCATTGGATGCAGAACACTGCAGTGTTAGTAAGCCAACGCTGCATCATTGGCACTGTTCAAAACAAAATTATTATTATTATTATTTAGATTAAAACAAATATAATTATTTAATTATTAAATAAATTGTTAATTTAACTATGATTAATAGTTAACTAAGTGGTTAAGTCAAATTAAGATATTTATGTAAACTAAACTAGAGTTAAAAGTTAACTTTAATAAGGTTAAGCAAAATATCTTATTATTCTTAATAGTTAAGTTTTTCTTTAACTCAACTAAGGTTAATGGTTAACTTTGATTTGGTTAAAGTTAAATAATAATAATAATAATAAATAAATAAATAAGTATTTTTTAAAATTATTTAAAAAATAATATATGCATGTAGGGGTTTATGAGATGTAGTAATAAAAATTATTAATCTGCATTATAAATCAATTTTTTTTTTGTGTTGGTAACCACAATAGGAGCCTTATTGGTGGAGTTAGTTGTGTTTGGATAAAAATAAATAATTAATTGAGAATCACCTTCTCATGAGATGAGAGTATGTGTTTAAAAAATCTCTCATAATAAGATTGAATTTTATTATATTATAAGATAATATTTTAAATGGTCCATCTTGTCAATCCAGTGGTAGACGGATCACTACGGTCTTTCTCAGTATTGCTTTAGCGTGAGGAATTTGGTCGGTGTGACTTAGACTATGTCAGTAAAACATGAGATGAGTCAAATATATACGAACATGTTATCCAATATTGCTTTAGCGTGAAGGTAGCGTCAGTAACATATATTTGATAATTGATAAGTTAATCTGAAATACACTTACTTAATATTACTTTAGAGTAAGGATAAAGTGTATTGAGGATCAATGGTAAGAGTTGTATGAGATGTAATTGATAAGAGTTGTCTACCTGTTAAGTTTACAAATGCCAATATTACTTTAGTGTGAGGCTAAAGTAAAATGCTAATGAGATCCACTTCTCACTATATAGTTTAAAATATTTAAGCTGTCGTTATCTTGTTTGAGAGATTAAAGGGATTAAGTAAAGCAGTAGGACGGCATTTTTAGATTAAAAAAATTTATAATAGTTATACCTATGATCTAAATCGTTATTTATTACTTAACGATTAAAAATATTATGCTACACATATCTTAATTTATCTTATAGAGATAAGATACTTATCTTATAGTGATAAGATAAGTACTATGCAATCTATTAGTACACTTGAATAATATATACACCAATTATAGGTTACTGAAAAATATTTAGACCTGCTTATGAATTTTAGAATAGTTATAGATTTAGAAATATTTGATATATCCAAACCAAGTATAGAGAATAAACACAATGGAAAGTGTTTATATTGTGATAAGGTTTGAAATAGTAAGCGTTATTGACTTTAGAAAGATTGACTCATTAGATATATGTTTATTAATAATAGACATTTCATTAGCATATGATGCTAAGTGTGCAAGGGTATGAGATACTGTTTATCATTCTCATATCAGCATGTTGTTGCATGATTTGATAAATGCTACGATGCTATGAAAGGATAAGTTTAGCTTCACGTAGGAAATAGAGATTTCCTATGCGTGGTAGCTATTAAGACTTCTAAGTCACTTCTCCATCCTAAAAGAAGTATTAATGTTGTATAATTGCTATTTTGTGCCAAATATTATTAGGCAAATCATATCACTCACTGTAGTAGATAGATAGGGTTATCATAAAAATATTAGGAACAGTTTCTCATGTTTATGTGATAATAATAATATTTTACTAACTGAGTGTCAGTAAATGAATAGTCGTTATATCTTAAATACAACTGAAAAGTTCACTAATGCATAGGTGAACAGAATAAAAATAGTTCGAGAACTCTGAATAATAATGAATAGTTGCATATAAGATTAGGTCACTTAATCATGAGATGACTATCTCGTCTGGTTAAGGATGATTAGATACTTGATATAACTATAAAACCTTGACCAGTTTATGAATTATGAATTCAAAGAAAATGACCAAATCTTAGTGTAGGTGTTTGTCACTGGACTATTGATTTATTGGAACTAGTACATAGTGATGTATTTAGTTTAATGAATCTTACTGCCATAGGTGATTTTTGATACTCATTGTCTTTATAGTGATTTGTCATAATATAGACATGTGTTTATGAGAAACGCATGTCAAAAAATTTTAAAGTGTTCAAAATGTTCCGACTAAGAATGTAAAGAAACAAACTTTTATGTAAATTAAATGCTTTTGATTAGATCAAGACAATTTATACATAAGCAGTAAATTCACAAATTATTTAAAGGAGAATGTAATTCTCGCTCAATATAGTCCTCCAAATAAACACAAATGTGTTTTAGAAAAGAGGAACCAGACTTTATTATATATGGTCTGATTAATGTTGAGCTTCATTGATCTTTGGGATTATGCTTTAAAATATGCTGCTCACTTATTGAAAATAATTTCATCAAAAGCCCTTCCTTATACTCTGTATGAGATATAGACTAAAAACGAACTGAGTCTTAAGTATATTAAGGCTTTAGGATTGTTTTGCTTGCATAAGAGTTATGCAATAGGATAAACTTATACTTAAATGGTATAAGTATTCGTTCATTGAGTATCCCAAGTATACAATGGGATATTAGTTCTATGATTCAGAGAAACAAAATTTATTTGTTACTCATTATGTCACTTTTCTAAAAAAAGAGTTCTCATGGATTATAAGGATTATAGAAGAATTGAACTTAATGAAGTCAATCATATATATATGAATTGACGGTGTTTTTTTAGGTCAATTGAGTGAAATGCATTTAATAAACTCTCTTTATAGGTTAGAAAGGATATCAAGGCCACATTTTAAATATGTTTGATACCTGAAGGTGCCCTTGGTGTTTTCTTAGTTGAAGAAAATAATTTTTTGACTTATGAAGAGGCAATGTTTGACATCCATTTGAAAAAATGGCAAGATGCCATAAAATTCAAAATTGACTCTATGCATGACAATCACGTTTTGGACTTGGTTGTGCTTCTCGTAGGAATTGTTCCTATTTATTGTAAATATGTTTATACAGCGCAACGTGGGCCCTAAATAAAGGTAGAAACCTTTAAAGCCTAACTGGTGATAAAAGGTTACACTCAAAGATCTAGGATTGGTTATGAGGAAACTTGTTTACTAATAGCCATGCTAAAGTCAATTCAAATTTTGTTGGTTGTTGCTACATATTATGATATTGAGGTCTAGACGATGGATATAAAGACGGCATTTTGAGATGTATATCTCGAGCTAGAGATATGTATGGAATTACCTGAAGGTTTTCCATCTAACCTAACTTCTAATCTAGTGTGCAAACTAAGAAGGTCCATTTATGGACTTAAGCTGTTTTTCAAAAGCTGGAATCTTCATTTAAATGAGAAAATCAGAAAGTCTAGTTTCATCAAGAATAAAAAGAAAGCGTGTGTGTTCTGAAAGGGCAGTGAGAGCATGATTATCTTTCTAGTTCGGTATGTGGAATATATACTCAATGTCAGTAATGATGTTGGTATATTACAAGTCAATCAGCTAAGTGTTATCTGAGTAAAGAGCTTTTTTTATAAAAGAATTAAGAGAGGCTTCTTATATAATATGTATAAAGATTTATAGAGATAGAGTTAGGAGGCTGATGGGACTATCTCAATCGTCGTACATAGATTAATTCCTAGAAAGGTACAACTTTATTTACTGTGAGATAGATAATGTACCTTTTAGACATGACATTCATCTTTCTAGGAGAAAATGTCCTCGGGAAGAAGATGAAAGAGTTAGAGTGTCTAACTTATTATATGCATCAACTAAAGATAGTTTGATGCATTTCATGTTATGTACAAGACCTAGATTTGGATGGCTGTAAGTGTTATGAGCTGGTATAGGTCTGATCCAGATCACGACCGTCAGATAGCTGTGAAACATATCTAAAACACCTGAAAGGTACAGAAGATAAATTTCTGAAATATAAAGAAAAGTTTCTTATAAATGAATGGATGCATATATTCAGACTTCCTATTTAATTTGGATGGCAGTAAATATCTAGTTATGTGCTTCTCCTCATCAGTACCAGAGCTAGTTAGAAGTGTATAATTTAAAAATCTATAATTAATTCTGCTTTAGAGCTAGAATATGTTGCAACTTGAGAAGCTACAAAGCAAGAACTATAGATATTCAAGTTAGTTGCAGAGCTTTGAATAGTTTTAAGCTCAGTGAATCCTATCCCACTATATTGCAACAATAATAGAATAATTACTTAAGCCAAGAAGCCATATAGCACACTAGAATTCTGATCACGTGGACTCTGAATACCACATAATTAGAAAGTTCTTGATTACTAGAGATGTAATAATATCTAGGATACATTCCCTAAATAACGTAGCAAACCCACTCAGGCCTAAAATTTTAGGGTGTTTGAGAAATATGTGGAGTGTATTAGTATGAGATACCAATACGAATAGCACTAGAGCAAGTGAGAGTTTGTTGGAGTTAGTGCTTACATGTCATTCCAATATTGTATGAATATTAATTGTTTAATATTTATACAATTAACATTATGCATAAAATCGTTAATATTAATTATATAGTACTAAGATTGTGACGTCACAGACATTGTATAATCTGAAGGAGTTTAGATCTGGTCTAAAGGAGTTTAGATCTGGTTTAAAGGAGTTTAGACCACGACTAAGAGTTAGCAATATTGAGAGTTATAAATGCTAAGAGTTAGTAGGTTATAAGAGTTAACAAACTTCTAAGAGTTAGAAGTCTTGTCTGAAATGGGATAAAGATCTGAGAGTCTACTAGTAATGACATAGTTTCAAAAAGTTGCAATATGTGCTAAGAAATGTTATTATGCAAGTATGTTCTCAAACACAATATTTCTTATCTATATTCACCAATGCGTGTCTATCGGTGAATCACTATTAAATAGATCAATGTATGTCTATATTTAACTAGTGCAGATGGTTGTTCTTAGCTGATCATGAGCTTAGAGCTTGTATAGGCATGTGGGTATCCAATCAGGACTGGATATTAAACAGACTCATGAGGGCCTCAATAGATTGTGAGTGATTTTAAACTTAAGGGGCATGCATGTGAGTTTGTGTCTATCATTCAAATATAGCATATATATCACATACATACATGCGTAGTGGATGAGTGAAATATAAATTACTCAATGATAAACACAAATGAATTTTTACATGTTATCTCATAAATGTAAAATACTTCAAGATTGAGAAATAGTACCTTGTTAAGCCTTTGGTATATAGTCGAACTGGAGTACCCGCCTTGAAGCAACCCGTTCACAATTCTAATTTCTCAACAAGGTGGGCTTGAGGAAGCTAGAATAGCAGCTCTTCCAGTAAAAGATTCAACTCTTGAAACCTTGTTTCTACCTTATAATATAGATGGCCAAAAATAGAAGGAAAAATGGAAGATATGTGTTTTTGTGCTCTTAACACTTGAGAGAATTTTCTAACACTTAGCTAAATTCACTTCTCTCTCACCCTTAATGTCATGACTAAATTTTCCTTCATCAATTGAGCAACATATTGTTCTTTTATTTGTTTATTATTTTTCTCCCATTTTCTCACATAATGGCATCCATTATATAGGTCAATGTTTGCCATTAGTGTTTTGTTTATTATTATTTACAATAAAACTAAATAAAAATAAAACAAAATAGAAAATTATTTAAATGAACTTGGCCTAAATTTAGGCCAAATGAGAAACACTTTTTCATTATTAAGAAACATGTTAAGGCCTACTATTTATAAGTGCCACATATATATACTTATTATATCATTTAATTAATATTAAACAAATAATTTAATCATATTAAATCATGATAAAAACACATGTCAATTTAAATAAAAAATGAATTGTTTGATTTCAATTTATATAATAATATCATATATTATTATTATTATTTTATTCAATAAACATTTTAATGAATAAAATAATGATATTATTTGTCCAACAAGTAAGGTCATTTTGGTAATTTCTAAGTTAAATAATAATTAGCCCACAATGTGCCATGTGTCAAAATTTCATTGTTCAACAACTAATTGTTAACTAATTGATGTACTTAACTCTTAAGTTTTGACACATGCACAAACGGAGGGAGACCGAAGTAAATGTCCGATCTGCTAAAATTTTTTGAATCGAACTATTCAATCCAGTACACTGCCCCAATGCACAACGAGTACACTTTATATTACGGACTCTATAGGTCCATTCTCGACTTATCAAATAGAACTATTTTGCAAGTCTGAGATCAATGCCCCACGTACATGTAATGAATATTACAAATCAGTGCTGTGGACTAGAATAATCGACACCAATCATGAACTTCTTATTCAAATCATTGATGATTTGCTGGATAGTCATAGGATTGTTTCCTGTAATAAGTATGTCATCGATATACACTAACACATAAGTAATATAAGTGTTCTTACTTTGAATGAACAAAGTAGGATCAGACTTGGCATTTATGAATCCCTACTGGAGTAAAGCCCTTAGAGTTTATCAAACCAAGCTTTAGGAGCATATTTGAATCCATAGAGAGCTTTATTTAACTTACATATATGTAAAGGTCTCTTGGAATCTATAAACCTTTCTAGTTGAGGCATAAAGACATTTTGCTAAAGTTCTTCATATAAAAATGTATTGTTCATATCCACTTGTCTTACTTCCCATTTTTGTATTACTGTTAGGCTCAAGATGATTTTGACAGTTTGAGTCTTTGCTATAAGGCTATAGGTTTCATAATAATCTACCCCTGTAACTTAATAGAATCCGTTGACCACTAGCCTTGCTTTGTGTCTTCTAATAAAACCATCTAGTAAATACTTGACTTTAAAACCCATTTGTTTCCAATTAGCTTGTAATTTTTAAAGAATGGAACTAAGTCCCAAGTATGATTAGCAATAAGGGCATTATACTAAACCTGCATTGCTTCAAACCATTTCTTGTCTTAAATTTCTTCCTTTACAGAGGAAATAATATCAGAGTGTGAGTTCTTAGTAATAGTAGGAGTGAAAGAAATGGTATTTAGAAAGGTTTTAGGTTTAAAAATGCATGCTTTGGCTTTGGTTATCATAGGGTGTGATGGTGCCAATGTGTTCTATATGTGTGGAGATTTTGAAGTTAAAAGAGTTGAAAAGATTATGGAGTAGGTGAGGTTTTTATCATGTGTCCATCTGTTATGTTTGATGATGGTGATGAGTTTAATGTCTGTTGATCATCAAGTGTCTTAGAATCATTGTATGGTCTTGTTGAACTTGTTGAGTCAGAACCTTGTATGAAACTTTTAGGAATAGAGTTTTCTTCTGCTAGATTCACCAGTTGTGGAAACAGTGTTTGAAATGTTTATGTTGTAATGTAGTTGGTTAAAGTTCTTTTCCTCAAATTAAGATCAAATTTAAAGGGAAACTCTAGTTCATTGAATATTACATTTCTGGCTATATAGATTCTACCTGACTTACCAAGGCATTTATATCCTTTGTGATTGTTGTCATAGCTAATAAAGACACATTTACTTGTTTTAAATTGCAGTTTGTTATTGTTGTAATGTCTTAAGAAATGATAGCATGTATAGCTAAATACCTTTAGGAACTTATAGTCAAGTTTAATGTGGAATAGCCTTTGAAATGGTGATGAGTGATTTAAAACCACTGTTGGCAGTTTGTTTATCAGATATGCAGTTGTTTCTGTGGCATCCTAACAATATTTGGTTTCTATAGCAACTTGTGGCAGTAAGGTCAATGCTAATTCTAGCAAGTGTTTATTTTTTCTTTCTATTTTCCCATTTTGATGATGGGTATGGGACATGGATGTCTGAATAGAATACCTTATTGTTCAAGATATTTTTAAAGTGGACTATTTTCTCCACCCTAATCAGATTGAATGATCTTAATTAGATGATCAAGTTGTTTTCAACTAAGCTTTTGCATTTTAAGAATATAGAGACAATTTTTGATTTAGCAGTCAATGGATAGACCTAAGTATATCTAGTATAATCATCCAAAAAACTGATGTAATACTTATAAACTTGTGTTGAATTAATGGACTAATTCCAATCTTGTGAGTTTTTGACAGTGATATGCCATAAAGTTATTTGTGTGCTTTACCAAGTTGACAATGAGAACAAAAGTTTAAATTGAAATTTAAAGAGTTTGACTTTATGTTATTGAAATTTGAAAATTCCTTACATCATTCCACAACTTTCTTTATTACATTGTTATTTGGATGGCTTAATCTCATATATATCAAGTTGTAGTGATTCAGGTGTTTATTTCCTAAGGCTGACTTGGACTCTTTCTGAGTTGTTGCTTCTTTATTAACTTCAGTTGACAAGGAAAGAATTTTATTATGCACATTTGAAGAAGAAAAATCCTCGCTCAGCAGTTGATAGAGTTCATTCTCAGCAGAGCCTCTCAGTAGAACCATGCCCTGCTTTTTGTCCTTGATAGACCAACAGCTTTTGCAAAATTTAATAAAATTATAATTTCATGTAATAATAATGCAACAACGAGTTATTTTTTATTGATGTAATTTCATGTACATATAATTCCTTTATCTACTCTTGATTGTTGATAAGGATAAGTTTCATTTACAAACTCTACTACTTAATCATCTACTGCTAAGTTTATCAATATAATAAGTCATATCTTATTAAATACAAAGATTAAGTTAATTATGATCTTATCAGAATGAGCTAGCTAAGTTTCCAGTACTCATATCTTTTGTTGCTATTGTCTGAAGTCTCTTGGCTTGTGTCTTCAATGTCCATTTCTCTAACAGCATCAAACACCTCATCTCCACCATGTATGAACCTTGACAAAACCAAAAGCCAAGATATTTACCCTTTAAGTGTTATGTGGATTTTCCATCACCTATTAAGCACAACACATGGACAATAATAAATAGCCACGCCCACGTAATCAACTATCAGTATAATAGTGCATGATCTGCAACGAAGGGCCACATAATTGATGAATACTTGAAATTGCACATTTAATAAAGATTTTATATCATTATTTTGTATTACTAGTGTCTTTAACCCCCCCTAATTTAAGTATGTTTACAATATTGTACTTAATTAGCTTTTAACTGTTTTGTGGTAGGTTCGATAAAATGGGCATAACTTTCTACTTAAAAACCTAATTGGAGTGATTCTTGATCCTGTAAAGATCTGACTCAATGGGATAACATATTTTATTTCACAAAGCATTCAAACTTCAAGCGTTTAGAGGGTAAAAATAGCCTAAAATAGATCGGATCTGTAATACAGGCCCAATCTGAATAGTCATTAGTATTTGGCCCATAACTATAGAAATACGTATCTAATATGTATGAAATAACTCAATTTAGAAAGATAAGAGACTTATCTACAACTTTGATGTTTTGAGTGACAGCTAATTCGGACCACATCAATTCCAAATTGGATAAGCAAGTTGGTGCATTAATGATAATTAATGTAAATTATTTGCCACCATTCTTGACTTTTATCATCCATGTGGTTCCCTCTTCATTTGTCTCGATTTATCTATATTTTTTTATAAATAGGTAGAATGTTTATGCCCACAATATGTAATTAGAGAACTAGATTTTAGTTCAAAACACTTGTCTTTTGTATTATCTCATTGTAATATTATTTCTCTTGTTTGCTAATGTAAAATCATGTTATCTTTTCTTCCATTTCTTTTTTTTTTTCTTTAGTTTTATTATGTCCAAGTAATTTTCTTTATGCTAAGGTGAAAGGGTGAAACTCTTAACAAGGTAATACTTAACTCTTATTCACGAATTTAATATTTTATTCTTAAATTATGCAAAATTATATATGATGTATTTATTTTGTTTGTAATATTAATACACTTTCTTCTAAGTGGTGTATCTTGATTTATTATTGACAAACTTTATACTTGGCACAATAAATTCTTGAAACCATTTACAAGATTTAGCGTATATACAATTTCTTGTAAAGTGGGAGTCTTGATTTATTGTAGACAAATATAAAGATTGACATAATAATTACTTGAACCCATTTATAAGATTTGGTGTATAATAATTGAAAGAAATAAATAGTAATTAGCATATAAATGATGATGAACTTTAATTGTTATATTTTTTGGTTGGAACCTCCTTTGTGTGAGAATTTCAATTGAGTTTTAAAAAGAGTTAAATATATTATTACTTCTTATGCCAATAGTGGATCCCCCTAACCTTTGCTTTTATTTGAATTGGTTAATTGAATTAATATTTACAAACATCTTATACTGCATTAATTGTCTCTAAAGTATTTATAGTTTGTAATTTTAATTCTACTTCCCTGTGGATCGACTCCGTTCTCACCGAGTTATTCATTACTTCGACAATCCTGTACTTGAGAATAAACTCTTATATTCTGGACGTGTCAAGTTTTTGGTGCTGTTGCCGGGGAAGTAAAATTAACATTTTTTTTGTTGTTTGTTTATTTATTTTATTTTCATGGAAGGTTAAGCCTCCTAACTTGCTTTACTTTATTTATTATTCGTTTTTTATTTTAATTTTTTATTATATAATCTAACATTATTAATCTAATTTTTAACTATTTATCTAACTTTTATTTTATTATTAGTTTTGCCTATTTTATATGTCTTTATTTAATTTTTTTTTTCTTATTTGTATTATTTATTGTTATTGTATTTTGTTTTATTTCTTTGTATACGTGGTTGGTTTCGAGATCTTAATTCTTATCGTTTGGTGAAAGGTAATTTCAGAACTTCCTATGATAATTTGTTGGATTCTCCTTCATCTTCTCATTTTTCACCAATTAACACCATAACCAAAAATTAAATTAAAGGACTCATAGACCCAAGGGACAATCAGTCCCAACATAATGACCATAACCGACCTAGGACACTTAGAGATTACATGAACCCTACACGAACCGGTGCACCATCGTGCTTAATTTTTCCTCCGGATGCAACACATTTTAATTTTAAGCCAGACATTATCCAACTTTTACCCACTCTTTTTTGGCTTAAATGCAAAGAACCCTTATCTGCATCTAAGAGAATTTGAAGAAGTGTGTAACACGTATAATGACCAAAGTTGTAGCATGAACACAATTTGACTTAAGCTTTTCCTTTTTTCTTTAAAAGATAAAGCTAAAACATGACTACAAAACCTTAGGCCAGGATCCATTTCTTTATGGGATGAGATGCAACAACAATTCTTAAAAAAAAAATTTCCTTCTCATTGAACAAATTCTTTCAAAAGAAAAATTATCACTTTTGCCTAAAAACTAGAAGAGACCATTTACCAATATTGGGAAAGATATAAACATTTACTTAATACCTGTCCGCATTATGGCTTTGAAACATGGAGACTAGTCTCAAATTTTTATGAAGGCTTAACACCCCAAGTTAGGCAAATTGTAGAAATGATGTGTAATAGAACATTTGAGGACAAAGACCCGGAAGAGGAAATGAACTATCTAGACTTACTAGCAGAAAATGTTCAAAATTGGGACACTGCTGGTACCTGTGAGGCACCTAGCAAAAATCAAACCACTACATCTAGTGGGGGTATTTATCATCTTAGGAAAGACCATGACCTTTAAGCCAAATTAGCATCCCTAGCTAGAAAAATCGAAACCTTAGAAATGAAAAGGAGTAGTCAAATAAAATCTGTTCAAGAAATTGTGTGTCACATTTGTAAAACCCATGATCACTCTACCAATGATTGCCCAACTTTGCCTGTATTTAGGGAATGTCTCCATGAACAAGCCAATGTTTTAAACATGTTCAAACAGTCAAACAATAACCTATATTCACAAAACTACAATCTTAGGTGGAGAAATCACTCAAATTTTAGTTTGAGGAATAACACTCAAGCAGAGGCTTCACAACCACCTTTTCAACCACACCAAAATTTTCAAAACCATCAAGGTTATACACCATATGTCCCACCTCATAAGAACAATCTTGAAGAAACTTTGCACGCATTCATTGAAAAGCAAGAGTTTATTAATTCTCAAAATGTTCAAACATTTGCTGATTTGAAAGATACTCTTGTTAAATTTGCATTCGCACTGAACATTTATGAGAAAGGAAAATTTTCTTCTCAAGCACAACCAAACCCCAAAGGACAACATAACTCAAATGCATGTAGTTTAGGAAGCCAACACATGGATCAAGTTAAATCGGTTATCACTCTTTGGAATGGTAAAATTGTTGAAAAAAACATTCTTGAACCTCATGAGAACGATGAATCAATCTTTAAGGGTAAGAAAAGCGTTGAACCTACACCTAATAGTGAAACAACCAAACCCTTACCTCCACCCTCATTTCCTCTTGCATTACGTAATACTAAGAAGATGAATCACAATCCTAAAATTTTTAAAATCTTCAAATAGGTAAAAGTTAATATTCATTTACTAGATTCTATTAAACAAGTTTGCTCATATGTAAATTTGTTTAAGGATTTATGCACAAAAATTGAATGTGAAAAATAAAGTATTTTTAGCTGAACAAGTAAGTGCCATTCTTTAGAACAATAATGCTTTGAAATATAAAGACCTTGGTTGTTCCACAATTTCATGTATTATTGGAAGTCATAAAATTGAATAAGCCTTACTTGATCTTGGTGCTAGTGTGAATTTACTGTTGTATTCAATTTATCAGCAGCTCAATCGCAGTAAGTTAAAATTAATTTTTGTAACTCTTTTGCTTGCCGATAGATCAATAAAAGTACCAAGAGGGACAGTGGAAGATATTTTAGTTCAAGTTGATAAATTCATATATCCTATGGATTTTATTGTCTTAGGCACAGAACTTGTTAAAGAATGTAATCTGATACCTGTTATTTTGGGTCGTCCATTTTTAGCAACTTCTAACACTTTGATTAATTACAAGAATGGAGTAATGAAGCTTTCATTTGGAAACATGACACTTAAGCTCAATATTTTCAATATATGTAAGCAACCACGTGAGGGGGAGGATGAAAGTGAAGAGGTTGACATGATTGAAACGATTGTGGAGGATTATATTCAAAAAGAGAGTTCTACCAAACCCTTAGAAATGTGTTTACTAAATTCATTTGAGTCAAATATACAATTAGATTCTGAAATCTCTTATATATGTTCTTTACTTGACTGTGCACAGGTGATTGAAAATAAAGAATGGAAACCAAAGTTTGAAGAATTAGGAGAAAATGAGGATAAATTGAATGAAATTTCAAAGTTGGAGTTAAAACCTCTGCCTGAAGAACTGAAATATGCATTTCTTGGAGAGAAACAAACTTACTCGGTGGTAATCTCTTTTACACTCACAAGCGAACAAGAATGTAAGTTGATTGAATTGTTGAAAATGCATGAAAATGCATAAAATACAATTGGATGGACTTTAAAAGATATGAACGGCATTAATCCTTTGATTTGCACTCATAGAATACACCTAGAGGATAATACAAAAACTTTCCATCAACCTCAAAGGAGATTAAATCTACTTATAAAAGAGGTAGTGAGAGCCGAAGTTCTCAAATTACTTAAAGTAGGAATCATCTATCCTATCTCAGATAGTAAGTGGGTAAGTCCTACTCAGGTAGTACGAAAACAATATGGAATCACAGTCATTAAAAATGACAAAGGTGAGTTAATACCAACTTGAGTCTCATATAGTTGGAGGATGTGCATAGATTATAGGAAGTTGAACTTGGCCACTAGAAAAGACCAATTTGTTTTACCATTCCTTGATCAAATTGTAGAAAGAGTAGTAGAACATTCCTACTATTGCTTTCTAGATGGTTATTTTGACTATTATCAAATTCCTATAGCACTAAAGGACCAAGAAAAAATTACATTCACATGCCTATTTTGGACATTTGCTTTTAAAAGAATGTCCTTTGGACTTTATAATTCCCCAGTAACATTTCAGAGATCTATGTTAAGCATTTTTAGTAACATGGTTGAGCATTATTTAGAAGTTTTCATGGATGATTTAACCCTGTTTGGAAATTCTTTTGATAATTGTCTTGAAAACTTAGAAAATGTCTTAAAAAGATGTGAAGAAAAGAGTCTTGTGTTGAATTCGGAAAAATGTAATTACATGGTTACTTCTGGAATTATTTTGGACATGTAATGTCTTCTAAAGAAATTAAAGTGGATAAGGCAAAAGTTAAACTCATTACCTCTACAAAAAACAGTCAGAGAAGTCCGATCCTTTTTAGGATATGCTGAATTCTATACGAGGTTTATAAAATTTTTTAGTGTTATATCTAAACCTCTTTATAACCTCTTAGCAAAAGATCTATAATTTGAGTGGACTCAAGAGTGTCAAAGTTAGTTTGAAAAAATTAATTGGCCTCTTAACATCTGCTCCTATCATACAATCTCCTGACTAGTTTTTACCTTTTGAGCTCATGTGTGATGCTAGTGACTACGCTGTTGGTGCTATATTGGGACCAAGAAAGAAAGGTAAATCTTATGTAATTTATTACACAAGTAGAACTTTAAACAATGCATAAATGAATTACACAACAACTGAAAAAGAACTACTTGCTGTAATATTTACATTAGACAAATTTCGTTCTTACTTAATTGGTTCTTCAACTGTTGTGTTTACTGACTATGCTGTTGTAAGGTACTTAATGTCAAAATAGAATGCAAAACCAAGACTGATTCGATGGATTCTATTGCTTTAAGAATTTATTATCACTATCAAAGATAAGAAGGGAGTTGAGAATGTTGTTGCAGATTACTTATCAAGACTCGCACCAGATTCATCAATAGAAATAACACCTATTAATGATTCTTTTCTCGATGAATTTTTATTTTCTACTGTTACAATGACTTAGTATGCTAATATTGTTAATTTTCTTATAATAGGAGAAATGTCACCTCAATGGAATACTCAAGACAAAAATAATTTTTAACTGAGGTAAGAAAATTTTATTGGGATGATATTTATATCTTCAAATATTATCGTGACCAAATATTTCGAAGATGCATACGCGACAATGAGGTAAGTTATTGAATTTTATTATTCTGAAACATGTGGAGGACATTTCTCATCAAAGAAAACAGCTGTAAAAATCTTGTAGTGTGAATTTTATTGGCCCACTTTATTTAAAGACACACATGCATTCTGTATAACGTGTGAAAATTGTCAAAAGTTGGGATCAATTTCTAAACGAAACATGATGCCTTTGAACCCCATTCTTGTTATTGAAATCTTTGATTGTTAGGGGATAGATTTCATAGGACCATTTCGTTATCATTTGGATTTACGTATATCTTAGTTACAGTAGATTATGTCTCAAAATGGATTGAGGCTATTCTATGTCGAAATAATGACCATAAAACAGTTATGAAATTGTTGAAAGAAAATATCTTAAGTCAATTTGGAATCCCTCGAGCCATTATAAGTGATGGGAGTAAGTATTTTTGTAATAAGCCATTTGAAACATTAATGAAAAAATATGGTATCATCCTCAGACAAGTGGATAAGTTGAATTAGCAAATAAGGAGATAAAACATATTTTTAAAAAAATTGTAAACCCAGATCACAAACATTGGTCTTTAAAACTTAATGATGCACTATGGGCTTATAGAACTGCTTTTAAAACTTCATTGGGTATGTCTCCTTATAGGATAATTTATGAAAAAATTTCTCACTTACTTGTGGAACTTGAGCATAAAGCCTATTGAGCTATTAAAACTTTCAATGCAAATCTTGATTCTACTGGACACATACGTAAATTATAAATAAATGAACTTGAAGAATTGAGAAATGATGCATATGAGAATTCAAAAATTCATAAAGCTAAAATCAAAGCTTTTCAGGATAAAATAATTCAAAGAAAAATATTTGATACTAGTGAGAAGGTTTTGCTTTATAATTCTCGACTTTACATATTCCCTGAAAAATTAAGATCAAGATGGAGTGACCATTTTATTGTAAAATATGTGTACCCTTATGGAATAATTGACATTGAGAATCCTAGAAATGGGAATGTGTTTAAGGTAAATAGGCAAAGACTTAAACCATTTTTAGAAAACCAAGTTTTTCATAAGGAATTTGTGTCTTTGTCTGATCTTTGTTACGAGATTAATTAATATTTATCTTACATATTTACATATTTATATATATTTATTCTTCTTCTAACTTAATTTTTTTAATTTTGTTTTTACTTGCAGATTAATTTAGAATTTTTGTTAAAGTTTTATTTTGCACTCCGGTTAAGTGGCGGATAACAGTACTCCGTGACATTTTAAGTCAGTTTTGTCAATTTTCTATAATTAATGATACCTTCTCTTCTTTCCCCTTTCTAAAACAAAAATGGATGACATTATAAAGATTTTGAAAAAGCGTTTTCCCTCATTGCCTCAAAATTCCTTAAAGAAAATTTACCAAGTAAGATGTGAAAGATTAAAGTTATTAATGATTATGAATATACCTATTGATTTACGTTGGTTAATTGAAGCCAAAGTTCAATTAATAGGTGAATTTTCAGACTCATTAATTTCTTACATGCCTGGCTTAGGTGAAAACTCGTTTGCAAAAAAACGAAGAGCAAAATGATTAAACGTTTGTTACAAGTGTGCACACATGACTTGTAACACATGTTGTCGCACTTTAGGAATGGTGTCTATAAATCGCGAAAATAAAATTAGGTTCATTAAGGATGGCCTGAGTAAGGAATCTTTAGATGATATCTTATTGACTCTTAAGATGCATCTTAGTGGATATATGCATATTACAATTCGTGAATTATGGAACATATTCCTAAAAGAACATGAGCGGTACAATTTCAGAAATCTAACTTTAAAAGATCATGTTTGCCAATTAATAAGAAAATTGGATGGGAAGCCTACCCCCGACTCATAGAGGGCGTTTAAGCCGTTTCTGGACGTAAAATCAGAGGAAGATGTGAGCCACAATCACAACTACTTGTACATATTTACTGTAGCTTTTATTTTTAAATATTTTATTTCAAACTCAAACGTCTTTTTCAACAACGAACCATCCATAGTCGATTTTAAAAATTCGCATTTTAAGCCAACAACTCATGTGACTTTTTCAGCTAACAATTTGAAAAATGGTAAAAAAATGTGTTGAAAATTTTGCATTTTAAACCAACAGCCCACGTGACTTAACTTTACAACACCTTTTAGCTCTATAAATACATTGCATTATTTTTGCATCTTTATACAAACTCAAAATTATTCAAGAGAGAGGGTGAGTGTAATAATGGAATGAACATCAACTAGTAAATTCACAAAAAAATGTGTCTTTTATGGATCAAAACTTGGAAAAACTAAAGAGTTTGTAGAAGCAGCAGAAACCCTTGGTAAAGTGTTAGCTGAGCGAAATATTCATTTAGTATATGGGGGAGGTAGTCTTGGATTAATGGGATGTGTGGCAACAACTGCATAAAATAAAGGTAATCGAGTTTTGGGTATCATACCGAAAGCTTTAGCTGTTGAAAATATTGTAGGAGAAATAATTGGGGATGAGTTAGAGGTATCATCAATGCATAAACGAATGTTTTTTATGCTTCGTAATGCTAATGCCTTCATAACTCTATCTAGAGGTTTCGGAACATTGGAGAAAATTCTTCAAAAAACAATTTCTCATGGGCAAAATTGCATATCCATAAAAGAAACCATTGGTTTGTTAAATGTTGATGGTTTTTATAATGAGTTGTTATCTTTTCTTGACTATGCGGTGGAAAAATAGTTCATCACATCTACAGCACGACAAATCCTCATTTCTGCTTCAACTGTTGATCAATTACTCGATGAACTGTATAAGTTTTTACACCTTTATCTGATCTAACAATGCGTAAGATAGAATGGTATACTAATGGCAGTGAAAAGATATGCAAGATATATTTGACGCTTTATTTGTAGCCTATCTACGTTTATGAATTTTAAGCATTTTATGTGATTTATTTTATTTTATTGCAGGTTTTATTTCTAATATTTCAGGTGATATCTTATATACTCTACTCTTTCTATATTTTGACATTAAGGACAATGTCTCAATCTGGTTGGGAGGGGGAGAATAGTTGATATATAATATTGGTGTTATTTATTTTTTTGTTATCATCTTATTCTCTAAACAAAAAAATTCATCATGAATGGAGTAAGTAAAATGTTCATTTATGCATTCATGAGACGTATTCTAGTTCTAGAATGGCAGAGTAAAGAGTACATTACTAAACTTTTCAAACACATTCTAATTAGTTTATTTTTAATGCATTTTATGTATAATTGTTTGTTGCTTAAATTTTTGGTAACTCTTGCGTAAATAAATTTACTTTACTACTGAGGTATGATTTCGAAATTGTTTAATTTAAATCATTTTTTCTATCTAGGTTACTAAAGAATAACTTTTGAAATTATTTATTGAGCACAATACTAAGCTTTGTGATAAGATGAATGATTCAATATATATAGCTAAGAGAATTTTCATGTTTAAGTATATATATTCTTTTCTAAACTCACATATCTTTTGTGAGTGAATAGAGAGGTTTGAGATAACAGCTTATAAACTTTCATTGATATTTTGAAATGGTTAATCTTTGTTTGGAATAACATTATTTGAGATGAGGATGATTTGGTTGCTTAGCTGAAGGATAAAAAACAATTAGGTGAGAAATTGTTCTTATTTTGTAATGATTCTTTATGTCTTTAAAAAAACAAAAACAAAAACAAAAAGAGAAATAAAAAGTATATATATATATATATAAAGTTAATTCAGTTCAATAAAGTCTTTGTTCAATTCTAGAAGATAAAAGTCATTAGGAAGCAATTTTATCACCAGACTCTTTATTCGTAAGATTCGTATAAAATAATTAAAGTCCTGAAGCGAGTATGTGGAAAGAATAGTTTGACTCTAAATAATTGATTTTCTTATCTTTGGATCAATGATAGGTTGTATCTCTATCCTTAAATGTAATATTTTCTTGAGCGATTATCTGTTTTCCAACTCCATGAATGAAATCCTAATCCATTAAATAGTTATTCACCTGTGAGGATATAGAGTTGAAGCTTTACTTGGATAAAATTTTCAAGGCTATATGTTGTGGTTTGTGGTAAGAAGGCTTCGGCTTAATTCACATACACACATATACACACAAAATTTTGTAAGTTATGATTGAAATAACCTTAATAGCAATTGTGATCTTGAATTGACATTTTGTTTGAAATACTTAAGTAGTGTTCAAATTTTGTTTATACTTGAATTGCTAGGGACTAGCAATAAGCTAGTTGAGAGGTGTGATGAACACTTGAAATTACACATTTAATAAGAATTTTATATCATTGTTTTGTATTACTAGTGTCTTTAACCCCCTTAATTTAAGTATGTTTACAATAATGTGCCTAATTAGCTTTTAACTGTTTTGTGGTAGGTTCGGTAAAATGGGCATAACTTTCTACTTAAGGATCCAATTGGATTTATTCTTAATCCTGTGAAGATTTGACTCAATGGGCTAACCTATTGTATCAAAGCATTTGAAATTCGAGCGTTTAGATGGTAAAAATGGCCTAAAACAGAACTGATATGCAATACAGATCCAATCTAAACAGTTATCAGTTTTTGGCCCATAACTATAGAAATACGTATCTAATATGTATGAGACAACTCAATTTAGAAAGATAAGACACTTATCTACAACTTTGATGTTTAGAGTGACAGATAAATCGGATCACATCAATTTCAAATTGGATAAGCAAATAGGTACATTAATGATAATTAATATAAATTATTTGCCACAATTCTTGACTTTTATCATCCATGTGGTTCTCTCTTCATTTGTCTCGATTTAATTATATTTTTCTATAAATAGGTAGCATGTTTATGCCCAAAACATGTAATTAGAGAATCAGCTTTTAGTTCAAAACACTTATCTTTTGTATTATCTCTTTGTAATATTATTTCTTTTGTTTATTATTGTAAAAGCATGTTATCTCTTCTTTCATTTCTTTTCTTTTTCTTTAGTTTTATTATGTCTAAGTAATTTTTTTTTATGCTAAGGTGAAAGGGTAAAACTCTTGGCAAGGTAATACTTAACTCTTATTTATGAATTTAATGTTTTATTCTTAAGTTATGCAAATTTATATATGATGTATTTATTTTATTTGTAATATTAATACCATTTCCTCTAAGTGGTGTATCTTGATTTATTATTAACAAACTTTATACTTGGCATAATAAATTCTTGAAACCATTTACAAGATTTAGCATATATACCCTTTCTTGTAAAGTAGGAGTCTTGATTTATTGTAGACAAATATAAAGATTGACATAATAAATGCTTAAACTCATTTATAAGATTTGATGTATAATAATTGAAAGAAATAAATAGTAATTAATATATAAATGATGATGAACTTTAATTGTTATAGTTTTCGGCTGGAACCTCCTTTGTGTGAGGATTTCAATTGAGTTATAAAAAGAGTTAAATATATTATTACTCTTTATACCAAGAGTAGACCTCCATAACCTTAGCTTTTATTTGAATTGGTTAATTGAATTAATATTTACAAATATCTTATACTACATTAATTATCTTTAAAGTATTTATAGTTTGTAATTTTAATTCTACTTCTCTGTGGATCGACCCCGTTCACACCGGGTTATTTATTACTTCGAAAATCCTACACTTGAAAATAAACTCATATATTCTTGACGTGTCAATAATCAAGTATTGACAAAGATTAAATTACAAGAGTTATTAAGAGAGGGAGACTTGAGACGTTAGTGAAAGTGAAATAGAGCAAAGAAAGAAACTTAAATTGTAGAATGACTAGTAAGTGAGTAATTATTGATTAAAATTTATGCAAGTAATTGAGAGAATAAGTTATTGAAATAGTACCATGTGAGAGAGAGACAAGAGCTTGTGGTGACTGATAAGTTAAATCAAAGTTGAGAGTTGATGATGAGAGAGACCGAGAGCTTATGGGCTGTGGCGAGTTGAATCAACAGAGTTGAGAGTTGATGATGAGAGAGACCTAGAGAGAGATAGAACTATGATATGGAAAAGATTAAAGAAGAAAGAAATTTGAAATTTAGGCATTTACCCACTGTCGTCCTTATTTTTTTATTTAGCTTTTAGGAAAAACCCGGGTTTCAAATCAATTTTTTTTGGATTTAGTAAAATCTGAATTCAGTCAAGATCCAACCCCCCCCAACAAAAAGAACCCAAATCTAGGAAACAAAAAACCTAAATTTTTTTAATTTTTTTCAAGTCTGAATTGTTTACTATTCTTATAGGTAATCAATGATTATAATATCTAAGAACCACCCAATATGGTTATTGTTTATGTAGATAGTATAAATAATGGAAAATTTAAATATTTATAGGTTTTATTTGGTAAGATATTGTGAGATGATACAAAAAGTTGGGAAACTTAGAAATTACTAAATTTATTTTAATGTATATGTTGCAGCAGAAGCTATTCACACAAGTAATATAGCGCAACATGTAATTAGAAATTATCTAGAAAGAGAAAGGGTAGAAAAAATCACACAAGAATTTACATGGTTCGGCAATTGCTTATGTCCATGGCTGATCAAGATCTTATTTCTTTTTGTTGAATCACAAGGCACTTATAAAGTATGCATTTTACAAAAAATAATCAAGCTCATAAAAAACTTACAACAATTTCTCACTTTATTGTCCCTTATTGTAATCTAGGATTTTTCTCTTGTGTTTAGTTGTGTTCTGATATGTTTGCAAGCCAAAATAAGCTTTTATATAGGCTATAGATCTCATAGTTCTGTGCCTTGCAATCCTATACTTAGTACAAAAGGCATCAAACTTCCTATTGCAATACTCAAGGACATTGTCAGTTCTTAGCCTCTTAATCTTCTTGCTGGTTTGATTTTTAACAATGGCCTTCCATGTTTGAACATATCAAATACTTGCTTCTTGATCTTCAACACATATACCTACAGCTTCCTTGAATAAGCATCGATGAATGTGAGGAAATGCCTTGCCCCACTATAGGTGATTGTCTGCATCGATCCCTAAAGGTCTGATTATATATAATCAAGAGTGCCATTTATTTTGTGCTTTTCGATATTAAAGCTCACTCTATGTACTTTTCATAGTACACAATGTTCACAAAAATCCAATAGTTGGAACTTATTCTCACCAAACGCCTTTTGACTATACACCTCCCTTAGACTCCTTTCACCTAGGTGTGCTAAGCTTAGATGCCACAACTTAGTTCGCATATTCTCATCAGCAATATAGAATGATACAGAACCACTCACTATCTCTCCCTTCAGAACATATACTCATTTTCACTTTTCACCTCTCACCACAACCATAGAACCTTTCAATACTCTCATAAACCTTTGTCAATTCTAATGGCACATCAATTTTGGTCTAATGTCTCCAGTGAGATCATATTTCTCTTGAGGTCAGGAACATACCTAACTTCTAATAACTCCCCTACTCTCCCGTCATGCAACTTAAGTCTAATACTATTAATTCTCATTACTTGACATGCTATGTCATTACCCATTAATACATTTCCTCCACTAATAGGCTGAAAATTAATAAACCATGACTTATTATGACACATACAGAATGTACAACCAGAATTTAGAACCCATTGATCAAAGTTCTTACCATAGTAGCCACTAGAGTCTTGTGTAATTGTAGCTATCATCATATGCCAAGGTAGCATCCGCCTTTTCTACTTATCCTTTGCTTTCTTAATTGGACAATCATTTATGAACTGCCCCCTTTTTTTTTTGCAGCAATAGCACTTCAACGAGTGCCTCTGGACTTTGATCTTAAGCTCTTAACTTCTGCATTAGCATCTACTTTCCTTCTTAATTGCTTTGAGTTTAATGATGATTTCACATCACTCATGATCAAACTCTCTCTGTAATAGACCGGCGTATCAACAGAGTGCTCATAACTACGGGGAAAAGAACTCAGCAGGATGATCGCCTTATCTTCATCATTTATCTATCTTTATCTTGATAGTCTCAAGATCAATAATAATATTGTTGAAGGCATCTATATGGTCTTTTATTAGCATCCCCTCTGACATGGACAGCTGATAAAGTTTATTCTTTATATGCAAATGGTTGGCCAATAACTTTCTCATATAAAGAGTATCCAACTTCTTCCTTAGACTAATAACCGTCTTTTCACTTGCAACGTCCTTAAAAAATTTATCGCTCAATGACAGAAAAATTATACTATGAGCTCTTTCTTGAATGTCTTTCTTCTCAGCTTTACCTTTTGATAACTCTGGTGTTTTTCTTCACTAGAGGAAGCTACAGTCTCCTCTAGGACCGAGCCTAACCTTGGACTCACTAGTAACTTTGTCACCTTGATCTTTCACATATTGAAATCATTCGTTCCATTAAATTTCTCTACTTTATACTTAGAGTGGAAGAGATTCATGCAAGTAATATAGCGCAACAAATAATTAGCAATTATCTAAAGAGAGAAATGGTAGAAGAAATTGTAAAGGTGTGTGATTTAGGTCTACAGTTCTTCAGTGTATATATGTGCCATATGTTTATTATACCAAATACGTATCTCATATATATTAAAACATACATATATGCATCACATACATATATATTAGCACTAGAGTGGTGCAATGAAAACACAAAAACTTATATTACTCAAATTAATATAAAGAGATTGAGAAATTTATCAATGGTTTCTTTTGAACTCTTTAAAAGCAGAACCCGCTTGAAGTGAAACTCGATGGCAGTTCTAGTAGTCAACAGGGTGGCTTGACTGGCTAGAATAGTAGTTTGATCTGGCAGATCTTGGTTTAACTCCTTAAACCTATGCTATATGTTTACCACTGATCAACTCTTGATCAGTAAAACAATATCAAGTATTGCTGTAGTGGATTAATTACTTGAGGGAAAAGATGAATAGTGAAGATAAATAATTTTCCAAGAGTTTGTCTCTAAACCCAAATTTCTAGCAACTATTCATCCATTTTTATTCATAATTTCACATTTATATATAAATATAATTTATTATTAAATATAATTTATATTATATACGTGGCCACCAAGTATATATATAATAATATTATATTAAAATAATATTACATATATACTTGGCACCAAGTGTATATATATATTAATATTATTTTAAATAATATAATATAAAATAATAAATATCTTGATTATTTAAATATTCAATAATCAATATGTAAAATTATCATTTTACCCCATTTTACATGGTTACCAAGTGTACTCTTTGTTGGGTCTCACCATATCACACACTCGAGTAAACTCAACTAAGAGCCCACTATGTGGCACGTGTCAATATATTATTAGTCAATAATAATTGTAACTAATTAATGTATTTAACACTTAAATATAGACACGCGTGCATCCCGTGGTCATGCTGGATATTATTGGACTGAAAAATTCAATCCAATATGCTATTCTAGTGTACAACGAGTACACTTTATATCATAGGACTTTCTAGGTTTACATCTGATTTGTCAGATGGATCTATTCCATAAGTCTGTGATTAATGCCCATGCACACGTCATGAATATTACAAATCAGCGTGTTGATCATATAAGTTGAGGTCATAGCATATACGTATAGTCGTTCCGTCATCTATATCCTAGATGTGTAAGGACATAGATCAATACCATTAAATCCCAATGACACCAACCTAGAAAATTCAACGCCACGACACTAATGACAGTTGAATACCATTAAATCCCAATGACATGACAATGATTTTCTAGGTTGTAGTGAAATCTCATCCATAAGGAAGTTTAAACCTTATAAAATAAGAAAATTCACGAAGGGAACTGTCATTGGTGTCGTGGCATTGAATTTTCAGGTGTTGGCACTATTATGATAAGGATTCAGGCAGAAAGTTGGCGCTATGGTGCCACCCTGATCTCCATGGTGCTGTGGTGCCATTTTCTCGTTCCCCGGTGCCCAAGTACTATATCGGCTTACTTTTCAATGCTCTGTGCCTCTTTAAACCTTCACCATGCATCTCTTTCTCATTGGCTTGACTTTAAACCATCTTACACATGATTTTCAATCACCAATCTTCATAATTTGGTTTTTCACTTAAATGTATTTAATTGTTTATATATGGATATACATTGTTGGAATTCGTGAAGCATCAGATAGGTTGGACAACTGCAAGTTGTGATCTTAATAATGAGAGTTTGTAAAAGGGTTAAACAACTACAATTTTATCTTTGCCTTTTATATTTTATCTACCTTTATGCATTTAAATTTTAAGTAGTAGTCATATCTTGCATGTGATTGTTAGTAGTAGCTTTATATATAATAAGCCATTAGTTGTAAGTTTAAGAAAAAGTTGTAGAAATGATTACATTGATTTAGTAATACAATTCAATTTGTTCGAAAAAAACTCATATTTAAACTTGGTATCAAAGCTATTGCTCAAGATGGCATCAAACTGAACAACACCAAATACACCTCTGAAAACCACCACCCCAATCCAGTAAAGTAGCATGTCTGTAAACTATTTTGTTTTTTAAGTCCCATCAAGCTCACAAACACAAATTACCTACGATAGAAGTTATAAGTACTATATAATATTAGAGGTATGGTTTAATAGGCTTTATTGATGGAAGCAAACTATGTCTAAGACAACAAAATTTTACCATAGATGATGACAATACTATCATCACCACTAAAACGCATAATATCAAGTCTGGCTAAGGCAAGACCAAAATTTAATGAACTAGATACTATCATCTCCTTTAGCCACTTCTAGAAGTACCATATTGCCCTATTTCTTGTCTATCACAAAACATTGGGAATTTTCAAAATTTACCACAATATCATTATTATTTACTAGTTTTGATATAATGATGAGATTTTTTATGATACTTGACAAGAGTAAAATTTCATTCAGATGTAGGTATGATAGACAAGAAACATAGGAATATAGTACTTCTATATTAGTTGTAGTATCAAACCAAACTCACAAGTCAGTTAATTTTATGTCCAAGTCAAGAATCTTCAGCAAATATCACTACAACAACTATCAGTATAAACTATATGTTTTCTTTTTGTCTTGTTTCTTTTGATAGGAGTTAGTCCCAGAGTATAGAACTAGTTAAAGAGATGAAAATTAATACCTTGAGACCAAATCATGAGTTGGAAATACTATATAGAAGATTAGGATAACCAAATGCATTGGTTCTTAAAAATACTTTTTCTAAGTGTATAAGTCTTTTTGATAATACTAATAAAAACACTACAATTACTAAAACTCCTTTTTGTTCATCCTGTTAATATGGTAAAATGCATAAAATGACTATCAAAGAAAAAAAAAACCAAAATCGAGAATCTCTTTGAACTTGTGCACACTAACCTTTAGGGACCTGCTCCAATCTCATCTAATAAAGGATACATATACTACATAGCCTTAGTTGATGACTACACAAGCTTTACCTAGATCTACCCCTTAACCAATAAATTTGAAGCTCTAGAGACATTCATTAACTATAAAACTCAAGTTGAGAAACTCACAAACCATAAGATTAGATATGGCAGCGGATCAGAGTTTGGGACAAATAACCCTTAACCTGCATTTGTATTTGCTTTAAAAATAAAATACCAAATCATTCCCAAACCTATTGAGAGCTTGGAATTTCATTACCAAACCCGCTCTAGCAGATATGTACTCTTTATCAAACCCACAACGGGTTACCCGTAGATTTTAAGCAAGTTATAAATTAATATAATAAAAAAATATAAAATCATAACATTAATTTTAGAGAAAATTCATAAAGTATAGCAATAAAAATTATATCACAAATTTAAATTAAATAAAAAAAATTTCATAAAAAAAAACTCATTTCCAAGTTAAAGCTAATAAAAAAACAATCATAAATAGTTAACACAAGCACTAGACAATATAATTAAAAAGCTACCCAATTAAACAATAATAATTTTTTTTAAGTAAACAAAAATAATTTTTCTTAGACTTGATTCAAGATTTAAGAACACATCTTACAAATGAATTTATTGTTGGGTGTTGTATGCTTGTGTGCTGAGCTATGAGTGAATGTGTACATTTTAAATAATTTAATAATAGCATATCACATATGCAACACAGTGAAATTAAGATACATATTATTATTTTCTTATAATACTAATGAGATTGGAGATTCACCCTTGAAGCGTACTTTTAACAAATATAGTTGGAGGACATGATGAGCTGCCTCAAACTAGATTAGTAGCTTTGTTTTTAAAAAATTATTAAAGCAACTATTGCTTCTGTCTTTTATTTCTCTCGGAATGTTAATTGGTAGTACTTCAAACTTAGCTCACATTTTTTTCTCACCTTGCACTTGACTAATCTTCATAATTTATATGCAACCTTTGCCTATATTTTAGCCAATCAAAATGGACTAGAAGGCACTTGTATTGGCATAACAAGGCAGTTAAAAAGCATAATATGCTACTTACTTTGTTGGCGGAATTTAAAGCAAAATAAGTGGCTATTATCTTGATAGTACGCCACCTTTTTCTTTCCAAATAGCATGAAAAATCATGCTTTAACAATATTAAATACGCCACTCTTGAAACATGAATTTGAACGTGAAAAAATTTATTTGAATGGCCAATGAAAGTACAACAAATATAATTAACCTTTTGTTTAACTAATCAAGTTTCAACAAGAATTAATACTTTTGTTCATCATCCAATATGAATATAACACATGTACAAAGGGTTAAGACAAATGAATCATATTCATTTGATAATCTAATTGCCAAATTTATATATATATAATAAAAAATAATTATTTCATTATTATATTAATTAATGCCCAAATTAATACCCATACAAATTAATATTTTTTGAAAACTTTTCGGATCAAACAATTCGATACAGTGTGCTACCCACGTGCTCAATGCGTACACTTCAAATAGTGAGACTCCCTAGGTTCACACTTATTTTTTCTCATGGAATATTTCTGTAAGTCCATAACTAATGTCCATGCACACATATTATGGATAATACAAAATGGCAAGTTAAACTATATAAGTTGAAGTTAATCCATATTCGTACAATCCCTTCGTTATTAATATCCTGGAAGAGCGAAGACATAGATCAATACTGTCAAGTCCTCTATTGCTCAACCATAAACTTATCTTATTGATTTGTATTCCGATAAACAACATCCGCAAACTCCTTTGCGATATTGTTTAAACTACGAGAAACTCTTTCTCAGGTTTAATGCTTATAGCCATAAGACTTCTTAGAATATAACCTTAGAGCATTTGGATATTTAACTCACGTATATAAGCTGACGGATCTTATGTCCACACACATCGAACTTCATAAGCATCGGACCAACCCAGTGACACCTAGTGGTCAGACTATGAAAGGTCTCTGATATGTGTGGAACTTAAGTATGATGGATCACTCATAAGCCCACTGTGGTGCTTATGTCAAAGGACTATGAATACTACTCAACTTGAGAAGACCCTTCATTGACGGTGTTATGGGATATCTATTAGAGGTATTTATTGAGTTTTGTTCAGTATCCAGTCCTCACTGAATACTTATATATCTATACGAGCTTCCACTAAACTCATAGTCTATTAAGATTAACCATTTGGATGATCCAGATATAGATATACACTGATCTATATTAATTGGTTCCATTCGATAAAGCCTGCGTCGGTCAAAATAGATTAGGAATAAATAATTTAAGAACATACTTGCACAATGATCTTTTCTAGTAACTTCTGCAACTATTAGCAACTATGTCATTATAAGTATATTCACAAGTCGTTGTCCAATTTTAAACAAGGTTCTAACTTTTTAGACCTGATTTGAACTTTTTCACATTAACACAATGTCCAAAATTTTACAAGCATCTTACCTTATTAGAAATAATTAGTGATTTAATGAAATATTTATTTATTGCATAAGTATACAAATATAATATTCATACAAAATTGGGATGACACATGAGCACAAAACTTAACAACTCTCACTTACTCTAGTGCCATTCGTAGTGGTATTTAATACCTAACAACTTCACATATTTCTCAAACAACTTTGGAGTTAAGGCCTTAGTAAATGGGTCCGCTACATTATTTACAAAATCAACTCTATAAAATACAGCATTTCATCAAGCCAAGATCTCTCAACAATGTGGTATTTTATCTCCACATGTTTAGATCTCTGGTGTGCTATTGGCTCTTTCGTTTGTGCAATGGCCCCGTTGTTGTCATAATATAATGGGATAGGATCCACTAAACTTAGGACTATACCGAGTTCTACGACAAACTTCTTGATCTACACCGCTTCTTTTGCTGCTTTTGAAGTTGTAATGTATTTTACCTTTATGGTAGAATCAATTGTGGATCCCTGTTTTACACATTTCCAACTTATGACAGTGCCATTGAGAATAAACATGTATCCAGATGTAGACTTTCTATCATCCAGATCAGACTGGAAGTCTGAGTTAGTGTATCCTCTTACTTGTAAGTCATTTTCTCCATACATGAGAAAATTGTCATTTGTACCTTCAAAGTATTTAAGGACATGTTTAACTGTCATCCAATGGCTGTCACCTGGATCAGACTGGTATTGGCTCGTAACACTTACAGCTATACTAATATCAGATATCGTATACATTATGACATACATCAAACTTCCAACAACTGATGCATAAGGAATGTTAGACATTCTAACCCTTTCATATTCCTTTTGAGGATGCATTTGCCTCGAAATATGAATGTTATATCTAAAAGGTACATTAACTATCTTACAGTTACTAAAACTGTACATTTCTAAGACACTATCAATGTATGGAGATTGGAAGAGTCCTATTAGCCTCCTAAATCTATCTCTATAAAGCTTTATACCCAATATATATAAGAAGCTTCTCTTAAATCTTTCATGGAGAAATTCTTACTAAGGTAACATTTTACTAACTGTAACGTATTGATATCATTCCTAATGATTGGTATGTCATCCACATAAAGAATTAAGAAGACAACCATGCTCCCACTAACCTTTTCATACACACATGACTCATCTTCATTTTTGACGAAACCAGACCCTCCAATGACCTCATCAAAATGAAGAAGTCTATAAATGGACTTCTTCAGTTTACATACAAGACCAGAAGAAAGGCTGAATGTAAAACCTTCAGGTTGTTCCATGAATATCTCTTTCTTGAGATATCCATTCAAGAATGCCCATCTTTACGTTCATCTACCAAATTTCAAAGTCATAATATGAATAATTATCAATAATATCCTTATTGACTTAAGCATCGTAACTGGTATAACGGTTTCTTCAAAATCGATCCATGATAATTGAGTATAACCTTTTGCTACCAGATAGGCCTTGAATGTCTTTATCTTCTCATTGGGCCCATGCTTCCGCTTTGAAACCCATTTACAATTGATAAAAACTATTCCTTCAAGAAGCTCAACTAAGTCCCAGATTTGGTTTTGATGCATAGAGTCAATTTTGGATTTCATGACATCTTGCCATTTTCCCGAATCAATATCTAATATTGCTTTTCTGTAGGTTAAATGATCATTTATTTAATTAAGAAAACCTCAAAGGTACCTTAAGGTATCATACCATACCTTTTAAGTTGTCTCAATATCTTTTATGACCTACGTAAAAGGTATGTAAAAAGTAATTTGCTTAATTGAGCTTGTGATTTCATCTCTGGTTCATTCTGATTGACTTCATCAAGATCAATGTTTTACAATCCCTACGATCTATGAAAAACTATTTTTCTAAGAAAGTGGTATTCTACGAACATATTTTGTTCATTGGGATTATAAAACTGGTATCCCATCGAGTTCATAGGATATCTAATAAACTTATACTTATACCTCATGGGTGCAAGTTTATCCTTTGTGTAACTTTTACATAAGCAAGACACCTTCAAATCTTAAAATATTTAAGACTCGAATTCTTTCTAGCCCGCATCTTATAGAGAGTAAAGGAAATGGCTTTAGAAAATTTGTGTTTAATACATGAGCAGCAGTTTATATAGCATAGCCTCAAAGATATTGAGGGAGATCGGTGGAACTCATCATTGATTGGACCATATCTAATAGAGTCTGATTCCTCCTCTCTGAAACACCATTGTGTTGCGGAGTAGCTGGAGGACTATACTAATTGAGAATCTCATTCTCCTTTAAATAATTCACAAATTCACTGCCTATGTATTCACCACCTCAATCTAATTGAAGACATTTGACATACATATCGGTTTGTTTCTCTACTTCAAGTCTAAATTCCTTGAACTTTTAAAGGTTTCAGACTTGTATCTCATAAGAAATACATAACCATACCGTGATAAATTATTAATAATGGTTACGATTTAGTATTGAAATCCACCCATAGTAGCGTGATTCATTTGACCATATACATCACTATGTATAAGTTCTAATAAACCAGTGGCATAGTTTCCAACACCAGTAAAGGGAGATTTGGTCATTTTCCCTTGAATACGTGATTCATAAACTAGATAAGGTTCTATGGTCAAATTAGGTATTCGACAATCCTTAACCAGATGGGATAGGTATCTAACGCACATATAACCCAATCTCATATACCAAAATTCTATTTTATTTAAAGTTCCTAAACTACTTACTGCATTTACCTATACATTCATGATATTTTGTATTATATTCAATACATAATGACCATTAATTAACTAAAAATAATCTATCAAAATATTATCCATATCATATAACACATAAAGAATCATTAATTAACTAAAAATAATCTATCAAAATATTATCCATATCATATAACACATAAAGAATGATTCTGTGTGTGTGTGTGTATATATATATATATATATATGATAACCCTCACTATTAAATACAAGAAGGGATATTATTCATCTTATAATACAGGGTACAAAAAGACAATTATATAACACTATAATTCTATTATATGAGAGATGTAAATCAAAATATCCCACAGCCTCGACCTGAAGGAAATCTCTATTTCTAATACGAAGCTGAATCTCTGTCGGCTGCAATAATCTAACTTCCCTCAGACCCTGCAATATATTACAAATGTGAGAAGGAGAAGCACTATCTAATACCCAGTCAGAATTAGTATCATATGCTAAATAAAGGTCAATAATAGGTAAACATATGCTTGAGGGATTCTTCTTTACTGAGTCAAGGTATCTCTGGCAATTTCTTTTCCAGTGTTCTTCCTCGCCACAGTAGAAATATTTTCCTTTATATTTCTTTTGTGGTTTGGATATGGGTCACCTTTGAGGACCAATCCTGGGTACCTGCCCACCTTTTTTTTCTTTTTTTTTTTTAGGCTTTTCAGAAGCCCTATGAGCAAAAGATAAAGCACCCCGAATAAGGAAGGATGATCCCCCATTGTTTATGTACTCTTTAGATGTCTTTAACATATTATGAAGATTAGCATAAGACAAGGTCATTCCTTACATATTAAAATTCATTATGAACTGTTTGAAAGACCCCGAAAGTGACTAGAGATTCAAACTATTTCTGAAATTTTTATTTAGCGTAATGTCCATCGTGTCCAACCTTTCGATTATAGAAATCATATTGAGGACATAAGGACTCACTAGACTGCCCTCAGAAAGTCTATACTAAAAAAATGATTTGGCAACCCTATATGCCTTAACCTAAGGACGGTCACCAAAAAGCTCATTCAGATGGAGCATAATGCTAAAAGCATCACTCATATATGCATGCTTTCTCTAAAAACCTATAGACATAGAGGCAAAGATGTAAGATTTAACTTTTAAATTATCATCTAGCCATTTTTTTTAAGTCACCCTTTCCTTTGGGGTGGCTTCATTAGAAATTTCTCTGAGCATACGCTGATCTATAACATATCTAAGTTTTTTAGATTGAGAACAATTCTCAGATTTATCAACCAGTCTTTATAGTTTTTCATACCTTTAAGTTAGCTCTCATTCAATATGCATGCCAACGGATTATATGAGGCCATTTTATCTTTATAAGAGACAATAAGAAATGTTAGTGGAAAATAAATATTTCAATCACTAATTTTTATTTTAGATTAAAGATATAATCAAATATATATTTTTTAAATCTAAAACATCCTCCACTACTTTAAATAATCCCTTAAATCTTTAATAAAAAAGGATAATGACAATTTAAACTCTTTAAATAGTATAGCAGGAGTAGACCCCATTGGCATTTTACTTTAACTTCACGCTTTAACAATATTGGCCATTGTAAAATCCAAAAGGTAGACAACTCTTGTTAATTGCATCTCATGCAACTCTTATCACTGATCCTACACAATCTTTATCCTCACGCTTTAGTAATATTGGATAAGTGTATTTCAGATTAACTTGTCAATAATCAAATATATGTTACTAATACTACCCTTATGCTTTAGCAATATTGAGCAGTACGTTCGCATATATTTATCTCATCTCATGTTTAACTGGCACAGTTCAAATCACATCATGAACAGGTTCATCTAAACAAGGAGAAGAAATAAAATAACATAAGTGACACCCTGAGTTGCTTTTCTTTCCTTTAGCTTGAATGCACAAGAACTTGTTCTTCAATCTTCAATAATTTGCCTTGATCTCTTGATTTGCTTATGAATCCATTTTCTCTATGTTTGCCTCTGAAATTTTATGCATTCTAACTCTGAAAAGTATGTTTTTATACGTGTTTTGAAACCTTAGAGACGAGAGTATATGATTCCTACTCGAATTAGGACTGAAAAGTAGGGTTCTCTCACTTATCCCATGGGTGTCGCAGCGTTGAGACATGGAAAGGAAAAAATTAGTATTCTGTGATTAGGCACTACAATACTAAGACCCAAAGAGGAAAAAATTGGTATTCTTCAATTGAGCACCATAGCACTGACCTCTCTACCTTGGGCACTGCCGCACCCATCCTTCGGCGCTGTGACACCCAGGCCTAGTTTGTCTAGATTACATAATTTGAGTGCATCTTGCTCGTTTCTCGTCTGATTCTCCTCCCGTCTATTCCTATTGGTCACACTTTTCCTCATGCACCTATTTTGAATAAACAAAACAAGAATAAATAGCCTAATATTAATAATTTAGAGTAAAATACCTAAGTCAGAGTGCCAAATATACTATTATAATTATACCCTTATCACTGATGGCATAGTGGAAAGATTTAAAGCCAGACTTGTGGCTGAAGGCTTTCATTAAACACTTGAATTAGATTTCAATGAAAATTTCAATCCAGTGATGAAGCCATGCATAATTAGAATTGTCTTAAATTTAGCTCTCATGAATAAGTGAAAACTGAAATAGATTAACATAAATAATGCCTTTCTCAATGGTAAATTGACAGAGGAAGTCTATATGTACCAACCTAAAGGTTATGAAGATGTAGAAAGACTAGGATTTGTCTTCAAATTGAAGAAAGCACTTTATGGTTTGAAATTGGCTTTAAGAGCCTAGTTTGACAAATTAAAATACTCACTAATGAGTTGGAGATTCAAAGGAACAAAATTAGACACATCTTTGTTCATCAAGAAAGATAAACAGGACTTGACTCTACTATTAATTTATGCTGATTACATAATATTCATTGAAAGCAATGATGAAGTAGTTCAAGAGCTAAAAAATAACCTAAGTTACTGTATTGTACTCAAAGACCTTAGTGAACTACATTTCTTCATTGGTATAAAAGTAAGCTGATCAAATAACTCAATCTTCCTATCATAAACCAAATATATTAAAGAATTGCTAAACAAGACCAATATGTAAAACTATAAGGGTAGTCCTATACTATTGAATACAAGCATTAAACTGACCAAACAAGATGGAAAAACTTTTAACAATCAAACCCTCTATAAAAGTGTTATTGGAAGTCTTCAGTATGCCACATTAACCAGACCAGAAATAGCAGTTGCTATCAATAAATTAAGTCAATTTACGATTATTCCCCTTGCCTCTCACTAGTTTGCTTGTAAAAAGGTTTAAGATATCTCAAGGAACCAAAACCCTTAACTTTCACTGAATTATGGCTTAGAACTTAAGAAATTAGAATAATTTAAATTAGTCCCTTTTTTTTATATAGGCTGGGGGTGTGATACAGATGACAAGAAATTAGTTAGAGGTTACCTTACATTCCTTGAAAAAAATTTAATATCTTGGAACTCAAAGAAGCAACAAATTATTGCTAGATCAAGTGCTAAAATGAGCTAGATCATTTCATTAATTCAAGAACTTGAGCTTAAGATGGAAATAATGCAAGTGATATGTATTGATAATACAAATTCAGTCTCATTATCCTTAAATCCAGTTTACCATGCAAGGACTAACCATATAAAAATCAACACTTATTTTATAAGAGATCAAGTGAGCAATGGAGATTTAGAAATCAACTTTGTTTCTAGCCTAAACCAACTAGCTAACATCTTAACTAAGCCACTCAGCTTTGACAGATTCAACCATATGAGAAGCAAGGTCAATGTTTATTCAAGGACATTAAGCTTACAAGAGGATGTTGAAATACGTAAAGCATTATATAGGTTAGGCAACTGTAAGTTATGATCCCAATAATGGGGGTTTGTCTTTTATCTTTAAGAGCTAGTGATCCTATATACCTTAATGCATGTAACTTTTTGGTAGTAGTCATGTAGTACATGTGATTGTTGATAGTAACTCTATATATATTGAGTTGTTAGTTGTAAGTTTAAGGCAAAGTTGTAGAAACGATTACATTGATTCAGTGATACAATTCAATTTGTTTTACAAAACTCCTATTTCAATTTATAAATTCAACAACTAGGTTCCACTCGAAAATTTCATAATTTTTATGGACAATATGGATAAGAATGTAAAATTTTTAAGATATTTTTTTTTTCCTCTAAGAAATTTATAAATTAATCTTGAGGGAAATGTTTTGTCAGAGAGACGTATATACCGCATTATTCATCCATCTATATAATAAAATTTTATTTATTTATATATCATTTAAAAAAATTTGTAATGATTAGATTATGTGAGAATAAAATGTTTTAAAAATATAATATATTAGAATAATGTTTTGAATAAAAAATGAAAATTTTGAAGGCATAACATTATTTGATTGAAGGAATAGTCTAATTAATATTGTCGTAATTTAGTTAGATAAAAATGAAACTTTTATTGGAGGAGTTGGAATATATTAGCCCTTTTGCTATCTCAATCATTTTTACTTTTTAGACAGGGATGGTAAAAAAAGAAAAAGTTGAAACAATATTATTAAAGAAAAAGGAAAAGCTTTGATAAATATATAGCTTGACTGGGTAGGGTAGTTCACATTAGACTTGGTTATTTAAAATTAAGGATAAATTTAATTTTGAGTTGGAGACTAAGAAGGAGCTAAACATGAGGTAAAAGTAAACATGGAATGGACAAGAAAAGAACAGAAACGAAAAGTTGAAAGAAAGGTATTGTTCACGCTATTCTAGCTAAGGTACTATTTATACAACCGCTTATAGGTGTTTCCTATTTTGACTCAATTTGACTTCTTCGAGTGGGATTTAGATTCTTATATGTGTGAACTTCTATTCCAACAAAAAATAAAATTTTTAGGGGTGGTATAGAGCTTATATAAACCCTTACAATTTATTAGAATTAGCAATGCATCAAGCCGTCAACAAGAGAGAGAATAGAGAGTTGGGGTAGCTGTGGCACTGGACATAAGCGCGAAAGAGTGCCATAGAGTGCTAGGCATAAAGATAGCACTAGGTACATCATTTATGAGTTTCTCTTTTATTATATTTCTTGAGTTTTCTCTTATAGGAGTTCTTTGTGTATAAAAGACTTGAATAAAAGAAGTGAGGATCTGGTGATCCACCATAGACGTAGGTGGTTATTGTCAAACCACGTATATTTTTGTGCCTTGTGTATGTGATTGTTTTCTCTATTATATAGTTGATCATGTTTATTCTTATTTTACCTATGAGTGAAGTCTTCCGCAAAGCGTATAAGGTATTATGATGCTAAATACTGAGTCAAGAAGTATTAAGGCATGTATACTCCAATGAATAGAATCAGTACTAATGCTTAGTAAGTGAGATTGGTGATTAGCCTGATATTTTGCAACAAACTAGTATTAAAGTTGTGGTTAAATTAATATTTAAATGGTGTCAAATTAGAGAGATACATCAACATTTCAAATTAGGCAAATGTTATAAGGGTAAATGTAATAATGTAAGTAATTAAGTTATGAAAATTGGTCAATGTATGAAAGCTCACTCTCGAAGTTGACAAAGTCCTATAATGTAATGGTAATGGTAATTATATTTAAGAAAAAGATGTTCCCCCCCTAAAAATTGGTTCAATTAAAAAACGCTAAATGAAAAGGTTGAATGGTCGGGTAAATTTGGCTAACGCTGACAAGAAAATATGGTTAGGGTTTAGGTATGAGATTTTAAGATTTGACAAGGCAAACCAAATTTAGGCTATCATCTTTTGCTTTCTTATGAATTTTTTTTTTAGTCTTCCTTTGGTAGTCAATTGCTCAAGGGCTGAAGTGGTTTGTCTCTTATAATCCTTTTTGTGGACTAAAATTTATGTGTTGCTTGACATTTCAAGGAATGTTCTAGTAATAAGAACTATCTTTTTTGAACAAGTGTTCCTTTTTCTTTTTTTTTGTCTTTGAATTTATTGAGAATAACCCATATTGACTGAATTGAAAGATCTTGTTTTTGTCACATTCTTAATAATATTTATGAATCCTTTTAGGTTTGAACAACATGGCCATGGATTTAGGTTGGAGCTTTTGATTTTTATTTGAATTTCAAGTCAAAAAAGCCAGATTAGAGTGGTGGAATTGTCAAAAAGTACCTTTACAGGCTTGTGTCACTGATATTCATATTTGCTTCTGCTAATGGTGTTTCTCTCTTACTTTTTCTAAATTAGAATCAACAGAAACACAATTAGTAATGGCAGAGAGAAAATGATGAATGTAAGATTACTAATAGTATTGAGGGAGGAAATGCCCTTCTACCTCTTAAGGTTATGTTGAATCGAAGAACTCAAGATTCAACCTAGAACCCTAACCTCCTTGTGCAGTGGAATAACCTATTAATCAAGCAAAATAGCAAGAATCCATAGCAAAATATAAAAGAGCACAACACAATCTTACATGGTTCGGCTAATTGCCTACGTCCACAGTGGATCCAAGGATCCTAGCCTCTTTTATTAACTCCCTAGAGATTTTACAAGGAAAATCCAATTTGTAGAACCCTTAAAAGGACCTAATATTTAACGAACCCTTTCTTTACCACAAGCAATGAGCACCCAAATGACAGTTTCACCCTAGCGCACACAAGCACTTAGTGTCTACCTAGTTCTTCCCCTCTCTTAAAGTCTATCTTAATGCTTGATCTGAAATAAAGGGTTTAAAAGTGTTTATATAGGGTTTATTTCATGCCTATTAACCCTATTCCTTGTTAGAGTAAGAGTCCACTTGTTTTGGAAGTCCAAAACTTCCCAAAACTTGAAATCCAGATCAAAAACGGATTCCTTGGAGCGACTGGCGTTGCGGCGCTGGCCATATCGCACCCACCGTTGTGGCACTGGGCTTCTTCACTTCCTTCGCGTCTTTGAGTCCCGTTTCTCTTCCCCCTTCGTGTCCCACATGTCCTGGACTTCTCCATACGTGTCCTATATGTTCTAGACTTCTTTTGACTCTCTACTTTGGTATTTATCTCAATTCTTGTGCATTCAAGATTGTTGAATCACCAATTTTTCAACAAACTATTCCTTGATTTAAAATCTTCCAAATAAGAAGGCTTCTGGATCCGATCCACACCAATTCTCTATCACCTAGAGTTGATTCTAGTTAAGTCTCCATTAAAACTTAACTTTTCCTAGGCTAGTGACTTTGGTTTCCAAAGGCATTCGTACACCTTGCATAGGGTATAGATGCGTTGCACTCCTTTCCAACCCTCATCACCTCGGTGAGCATGGTTTAGATGTCGTCTAGTGGTCTGTATTACTCCAACACCTAGTGTTGGGCCACTCATGTCCATCCCAGTAAGTATATAGAGCTCCCCATTGTGCTTCTCACCCTCAAACCTTATAGGTCCTTTCTCTACCTTTAGTTTTCCTTTTTCCGCTCTAACCGAATACTTTTCCTCATCGAGCTTGCCTAGGGATATCAAGTTCCTCCTCAATTTTAGAACATGCCTTACACCATATAAGTCTCTAGTTTCTCTACCTTGCATCCTCAGCCTTATGTCACCAACTCCTATGATCTCACAAGTCATGTCATTCCCCATTAGAGCTTTACCTCTCTTGGCTTTGTAGTTGGTAAACATCGATATGTCGGGACACATATGTACGCTGCACCCCGAATCTAGTATACATTTGCCAGCATACTTTCCCTTTGTGGCTATCAAACTTATTTTACAACTTCGGTATCTTTTTCAGTATCGATTGCAGCCCACCCTCCTTGGCTTTTTAATTTTGGAAAATCCTTCATAAAGTGTCCTTCCTTATTACAAAGGAAACACTTCTTGGATTTCCTCCTTGATTGGTTGCTCTTCCTTCCTTGTGCAAACAATGTTGCTCTACTCTCAGACTCAAATCTCTTTGTTAATTCTTTTGAGTTCAATGATGCCTTTATGCCATTCATCGTTAAAGACTCCTTACCATACAACAACGTATCCATAAAGCTCTCATAGCTCTTTGGCAATGAACTTAACAGGATAATGGCATTGTCTTCATCCTCAGTTTTGATGCTCAATTGCTCAAGACTTATGATGATCTTGTTGTATTCATCAATGTGAGGTCTCAATGAAGTTCCCTCGTGCATTATTAGTTGATGTAATTTCTTTTTCACAAGAAGTCTATTTACAAGAGACTTCTTCATATACAATGCCTCGAGTCTCCTTCTTAGCCCCAAAGTGGTTTCTTCAACACTAACTTCCCTTAATACTTCGTCGTTCAATGCCAAGAATAAGGTGCTATGAGCCTTTTTTTGAATCGTGTCCCAATCTTTCTGCCTGGACTTTAAAGTTTTCATCCCATCGTCAGTTGAGGAGCTAGCTTCCTCTAAAGCTGAGTCTAGCCCTTCTTTTACTAGTAGAGCCCTAACCTTCTTCCTCTAAAGATTGAAGTCATTCATCCTATTGAACTTATCTATTTCTTGCTTAATTGCAGCCATGGTTTAAATATCCTAGGTGTGTATTATCGAATCTTTAGCTCTGATACCAATTTGTTGAAGGAGGAAACGCCCTTCTCCCTCTTGAGGTTATGTTGAAGTGAAAAACCCAAGATTCAACCTAGAACCTTAACCTCATTACGCAGTGGAATAACCTGTTAATCAAAAAAAATAACAAGAATCCAAAGCAGAATATAAAAGAGCACAACGTAATCTTACGTGATTCGGCCAATTGCCTACATCCATGGTAGATCCAAGAATCCTAGCCTCTCTTATTAACTCCCTAGAGATTTTATAAGGAAAATCCAATTTGAAGAACCCTCAAAAGGACCTAATGTTTAGTGAACCCTTGCTCTACCACGAGCAATGATCACCCAAACGACTGTTCCACCCTAGTGCACACAAGCACTTAGTGTTTACCCAGTTCTTCCCCTCTCTTAGAGTCTCTCTTAATGCTTGATCTGAAATAAAATGTTTACAAGTGTTTATTGTAGTAACCACTTATTCACAACCGATAAGAATAAGTATTTACATATATATATAATATTCATATTTTATTTGTATGTCGATGATACTTAATTTATGTATTATTATTAGTATTTTTTGTATATATTAAGGACCTACTATTAGTATTGGATTTATTTACAAGACTTTATACTTATTTTATGGACCAAATTATAATACTTTAAAAAATTTTAGGTTAATTTATAAATACTAAAAGTTAGCCTCTTAGTATAAAAATACACATTCTAAATGCTAATTTACTAATTTTTGGGTCAAGCCACCCCTTTAGAGAGAGAAAATAGAGAAATAGATGGGAGAGAAAGAAAAGAAGAAGAAGAAGAAGAAATTGAAATTTTGAGTTTGAAAAGGTATATCATAACTAATTCTTAATTTATTTGTGTTAATTAAGTTAATTTCTTTAAGTTTTGATTTCTGAAAATATGTACAATTTAGGACTTGATGTAAATTTTGTAAGAAATATTGAGGGTTAATGATGATTATGTAGATAACTTGATAAATCATGATGAATTTGCATAAATTCTATTTGATATTCTCTTGATCCGAGAATTTTATAAATTCTTGTACTTCGATTCTGATTTTGGATTTTGGAAATATGAAACTAAACATATCTAGAATCATTTGAGACTTTGAATCAATTGAAAATTCCAGAAATTAAATTTTTAGTGAATTTACAAAAATGACCCTGAAATTCTAAAAATTTCCTATGTTAACAGTATACTACAGTGAAAAATAATATTTGATCTACTGAATGATCTTCAAAAATTACGAATTTCTGGAATATGATAAATTTATATGTCTAATATGATATAATCAGAACTGAGAATTTAGATCAATGTGGTTAAATTGTTATGATTTTCTAAAGTGTATCACCTCACTGCAGTATTTGATTAACAGATTTTTAAAGCTATAAAAAATATGTCAAGGATTTTTAAAGCTATAGTTTTAAAATAATTCTGGAAGGGATTTTGAAGTAAAACATTTATCATGAATTAAGATATGTGTCAAGAGTAATCCTGTTGTAGTTTTATAAATTTTGAGTTAGTATATGATTTTATATAATTGGGAGACTGAATATTGTTCATTAAATATCTTGATCCCGCCAAGATAATAGTTTGGATTTGATAGTGTTTATGAAATAGATTGTATAGGAATTATGATATAATATTCATACATAAGGAGGATATACGAGTTAAGAAAGATATATTCGGATTTTGGAGCAATTGGACATCATTTGATGTATAAGAAAATTTTGTTAAGTGTAAGTGATCAGAATGACAGGTTTTGAGAAACCAAATAATTAGACTAATTCAATGTGATAAATGCAATATATGTAATCTTGTAAGCTATTTAAAGTGTTTTATGTGAATGTTGAGGCTTATGAAATAATTAATCTCCATTGATAGGTTAAGAAGAATTAAGTCTTGTACCCGAAAGTACTAAGAGGTAAGTATATTAGACTTTTACTGAAATCACAATAAACATAGTAATTGTTTAAGTATGATTTTGTAAATGTGCTTAGAAATATGTTTATGTTATGCCAAGGTATATTTGATATGAAATTTGAAAGACATATGTTTATGAATGTGAGCATTGACATTGAGCATGGACATACCTGTGTTTATGAAAGTGAGCTTTCAAAATGAAATGTGTTTAACAAAGAAAGCTTTTGAAGTGGAAAATTTCCATGGGATACGTTTTGTGTTTTAAGGATGCTTGAACTCACTATTTACTTAGTAGGCACCTTATGTGATTTATGGAGCCTTTATGTGTGGCATTTCCTTCGAGATTGGTATATGTTATGTGTTCCGTATGTAGGGAGGATCCTATTGGTACCCAAAGAAAAAGTGAGTCATCACATTCGTGTGGTGGCGTATTGGTGCATGTGAGAGGACTCACCGATGATCAGGGTAAGGGTTTGTCTCTTACCTTCGAGCATGAGTGTTATATATGTGTAATTTAAACCTCACTTGTGCTATTCCTCTCATAGGGTATGTCATCAATGAATGGCATTTGGCTCATTATATGATATGTGATATGAAAGTCCTACTAAGTAGTAGTTGAGTGATGGTATTTCTATTATATGTTTTGAAAGAATGTGTAAGCGCTTACTTGACATGTGATTTAATAGGATTATGATTTTGATTTATCACGGCATATCATACATATGCATTGTGTATATATATGTATTTGTATTTTGATATATGAAAAACTAGTATGCTTACTGCATTTTATACTCATTGTAGTTTATGGTGATTTCAGGTAAATAAGGTACATAAGTGCCTTGCGGATTTGACAAGACTTCTGTTGTCCCTTGGATTTCCTAAGTTGTTAGGTTGCTGAGTGTTTCATTTGTGGACACGTAATTTAAGATATTTGATTTGTTCCTATTGAATAAATACTTATGTATTATTTTATTAGGCGTAGTTGTATTTGGTTTATGTTTCACCAAATGTAGTTATGGGTTGATCTTTGTGTTGAGCTTACTAGTAACCTGCTAAGGATTTCTATGTTAAATTTAAGTTTAAAATTTTATGCAATATTAATTATGAGTGCACATTTTTGAATGAGTGCAAGTTATGTCATGTTTCAGATCTTTTGGGTCTGGGGCGTGACATTTATATAGGGTGTATTTCATGCCTACTAACCCTATTCCTTGTTGGAGTAAGAGTTCACTTGTTTTAGAAGTCCAAACCTTTCTAAGACTCGAAATTCGAATAAAAAACGGACTCCCTGTCGCGTCTAGTGCCACGACACTCATCCCTGGCTGCCGCGGCGCAGGCCATGTCGCGCCCACCATTGCAGTGCTTAGCCCTGGTGGCGCCTATGCTCATTTTCTTCGCTTCCTTTGCCTTTTCGAGTCTCGTTTCGCTTCCCCCTTCCTGTCCCACATGTCCTAGACTTCTCCATATGTGTCCCACACATTCTAGACTTCTTTTGACTCTCCACTTTGGTATTTATCTCAATTCTTGTCTAACCAAGATTGTTGAATTGCCAATTTTTTAACAAATAGTTTTAGATGTTTTTTACTTTGATAATGATTTAATTTTAAAATACTTTTTCCTATAATGTATTCGATGCAGGCCCCTGGCCTGCTTCAATTTAAGCTTATATTTTGGGTCTCAATTTTGGGCCATCACAATTAGGCCTTTTAAAAAAAAAACATTGGCACAGAAATCTAAAATTCATCATAGAACAAAACTTGACAACAGCATAAAACAAAATTCAGAGGGCATAATAACTTTTGGTTGGATTTTTTAAATTGTGTCTTCAATAGTAAATCTTAAAACAAAACTTGTATACATATAAAGCTTTTTGATAAAAGGTTGATGAATCTTTAATTATCAAATGTCAACTAAAGTAACCCTTTTAAAAAAAATTTGTCATTAAATTACTAAGAAAAATATAAATAAATAAATAATTTAAAATTGTCAAAACTAAAAGAATACGATTCATAAATAATATTATTAATACATAGCAAACAACTCAAATAATTTAGTATATTTGATAAAAAAATGAATAAAAAAATATAAAACAAGATAATATTTAACACTATCAATAAATTTTGGCGAAGAGTACATTATACATTGTAGAGAAGGCAACTTCAATTAGAGGTGACAAATGCCCGGCACAGTGCACAAAAATTGGGCTTAAGTGGACATAAATGGGCTTTCGTTCTTGGGCTACGGCCTAGCATGCACAGTTGATCCATTGGGCCATACCCTTTTTTTATTTTTAAATAAAATTACAAAAGGTTGCAAGTACAACAAAAAAAATTATTAAATTTTTTTTAAAGACTATTAATCAACAGTCAAAATGATCATTGATTAACAATTAAGGAGGTCCCTTATAAAAGGCCCCCCAATTCTCAATCACACTCAATCTCTTCTCCTATTTTTTATACACTCTCCCAATCCTCTCTCAAGTCAACTCAAATCTCTCCCAATTCTCCCCTAAATTATAAAAAATTATATTCTCTCAAATTATTTATTTATTTATTTTAATTTTCATTTATCCAATTACATTTTATTATGCATGCAATGGAAGTTTCAATCTCAATGCTCTAAATAAATTTAAATATATTTCAATCTCATCAACACAAATTTCTAGTAATCAATCTGCTTCCACAATTAAAAATATTGAAAGTATTTAAAAATAAAAAAGAGGGCAAACATCAAAAGTTTGAAATTTCACATTAAAGAGTCATACAAATGCAACTTTTGAAAACATTGAAAAAAGAAGAAGCAATCTATAAGTTTTACAGTAATGCTTTAGATTTCAAAGCGGTTTACAGTATCCAGCATTTGAATCGATATGTCAAGTCATGTTATAAGAAATATGACTCAAAAGAGGCAACTCAAACTCAACTTGCCCAAAGTACTCATGGAGAAAGTCTTTTTAGATTCTAGTATAATTAGTAGCACTGTGTACTAGATTGGCTAAATACATTACATCAGGTGAACAACCTCTCTCATTCGACAAAGATGAAAGATTTGAAAATTTTATAAAAAAGTATGTTTAACCTTACTAGGCTCATATTTTAGAAATAATATTGAAAATGATATTTTGATCGTATTTTTTTAGAGTAAACAAAAACTAATAGATAAAATCTCGCAATTATGAGTGTTTACTGTTACTTTTAATTATTGGACGAGTGCAAATGATTTGAGGTATATTTATGTTATACTATATTAAATTGATAATGCATGGCTTTTGAAAAAAATAATTATTACTTTTCATGAATTAGAACATCCACACACAACGCATGTTATTTTTTTTTAATGAATATTTTTAAAGAATTTCATATTGTTGACAAACTTATTAGTATTACTTTTGATAATGTAACTGCGAATACTATTGCTATTTATTTGTTAACAATACAATTAATACCCATGCGTTTGACACGTCTAGAATATAGAAATTTATTCCCAATTGCAAGATTGTCAAAATAATAAATAACTCGATGAGAATGTGGTCGATCCACAGAGAAGTGGAATTAAAATAACAAACTATCAAATACTCTAAAGAGAAATAAAGCAATATAAGACGTTTATAAATAATAATTCAAATAACCAAATAAAATTAATTCTAAGGTTAGAGAGATCCACTCTTGGCATTTGAAATAAGAATATATTCAACTCTTTTTATAACTCAATTGGAATCCTCACACAAAAGAGGCTTCAATCGGAAGATATAACAATTAAGGTTCATCATTGTTTATATATTAACTTGTATTTATTTCTTTTAATTATTATACAACAAATCTTGTAAATGGGTTCAAGTATTTGTTATGTCAATCTTTATATTTGTCTACAATAAATCATGACTCCCACTTTACAATAAAAAGTATATACACTAAATCTTGTAAATAGTTTTAAGAATTCATTGTGCCAACTATAAAGATTGTCTATAATAAAATCAAGATACACCACTTTGCGAGAAAGGATATCAATATTGTAAAATAAAATGAATACATCATATATAAATTTGCTTAACTTAAGAATGGAACTTAAATTATAGAATAAGAATTTAAGTATATTTTATTACCTTACCAAGAGTTTCATACTTTCACCTTAGCAAATTAAAAATTACTTGGATATAATAAAATTAAAGGAAATAGATGGAAAAAGAGATACCATGAACTTTAGAATAGTAAATGAAAGAAATAATACTAAAAAGACATAATACAAAAGATAAGTATTTTGAACTAAAATCTAGCTCTCTGATTACATGCTTTGGGTATAAACAGGCCACCTATTTATAGAAAAATATGGATAATACAAGACAAATGAGGAGGGAACCACTTGGATAATAAAAGTCAAGGAATGAGGCAACTAATTTGCACTGATTATCATTAATGAACCCATTTAATTGTCTAATTTGAAATTGATGTGGTCCGAATTAGCTTCCACTCATAACATTAAAGTTGTAGATAAGTCTCTTATATTTTTAAATTAAGTTGCATCATACATATTAGATACATATTTATCTCATTACGGCCTAAATGATGATGATTGTTCGAACTAGGCCTGTTCTACAGATTAGTTCTATTCTAGGCTATTTTCACCCTCCAAATACTTGCATTACAAATTCCTTGTGAAATCAAATATTTTAGCCCATTAAGTCAAATCTTCAAAAGATTAAGAAACACTCCAATTGGATTCTTAGGTAGAAAGTTATGCCTATTTTACAGAAACTACTACAAAATAGTTAAAGCTAATTAGATGCAATATTGTAAACATACTTAAGTTAGAGAGGTTAACGATACTTGTAATGCAAAACAATGATGTAAAATCCTTATTAAATGTGTAATTTCAAGTGTTCATCATACCCTTCAAGCAACTTATTACTAGTCCCTAACAATTTAAGCATAAATAAAATTTGAACACTACCTAAATATTTCAAACAAAACGTCAGTTCAAGATCACAATTACTATTAAGGTTATTTCAATCATAACTTTAAAAATTGTGTGTGTATGTGTAAATTAAGCCGAAACATTCTTACCACAAACTATAACATTTATGGCCTTGAAAATTTTCTCTAAGTAAAAACCGCAACTCTATATTCTCACAGGTGAATAATTGTTTAAAGGGCTAGGATTTCACTCATGGAGTTGGAAAATAGATAACCGCTCAAGAAAATATTACATTTAAGGACAGACAGACAAACTAACATTTATCTAAAGATAAGAAAATTAGTTGTTTAGAGTCAAACTATTTTTGCCAAATGCTAGCTTCAGGACTGTAATTACCTTATCCAAATATTATAAATAGAGTTTGGTGATAAAACTATTCCTAATTACTTTTGTCTTCTAAAATTTAACGAAGACTTTATTGAACTGAATTGACTTCTTTTCTTTTCTCTATTTTTTTTTATAGTTTTTTCTTTTGCTTTTATTTATTTTTGGTTTTGAAAAACATAATGAATCATTACAAAATAAGAGCAATTTCTCACCACAATACTTTTTCATAATTTTTTATCATCTTTCAGCTAGACAACCAAATCATTTCTTATCCTAAATAATGTCATTCCAAACAAAAAATTGTCATTTCAAAAGATCAATAAAAGTTTGTAAACTATTATCTCAAACCTCTCTACTCACTCACAAAAGATGTGTGAATTTAGAAAAGAATATGTATACTTAAACATGAGAATTCTCTAGGCTATATATATTGAATCATCCATCTTACCATAAGGCTTAGTATTGTGCTTAAGCAACAAACAAATGTATATAAAATGTATTAAAAATAAATTAATGAGAATGTGTTTCAAAATTTCAATAATGTATTATTTATTCTATCATTCTAGAACTAGAATGTGTCTCAAGAGTGCATAAATGAACATTTTCTCATGTCATTCATAATGGAAATTTTTTTAAAAGAACAAAGTGATAACAAAAATTAACACTAACATTATATATCAACTACCCTCCCCCCAATTAGATTGAGACATTGTCCTCAATGTCAAAATATAAAAAGAATAGAGTATAAAATATATCACCTAAAATATCTTTTATGAAAAATAAAACCTGTAACAAAATAAAATAAGCCACACAAAATACTTTAAAATACATAAATGTATAGAGGCTATAGACGAAAAGTCAAATCTATCTTGTGTTCTTTTCACTGTCATTAGTATACTAATCTATCTGATGCATTGTTGGATCAGATAGAGATATAAGAGCTTGTAATTCATCGAATAACTGATCAATAGTTGAAGTAGAAATAAAGATATATCGTACTGTATGTGAGATGAATTATTTTTTCACCTATAGTCAAGAAAAGATAACAACTCATTATTAAAACTATCAACATTTAACAAACCAATGAATTTTTGATGGATTTACAATTATGCCTATTAGACAATTTGAAATTTTTTCTCCAAAGTTCTGAAACCTCCAAGTATAGCTATGAAGGCATCAGCATTCTAAAGTATAAGAGATTTTCGCTCATGCATTGATGATACCTGTAAGTCATTCTTAATTATTTTTCTTACAATATTCCTAACAGCTAGATCTTTCAGTATAATACCCAAAATTTGACTGCCTTTATTTTGTACAGGTGTTGCTACACACCTTATTAATCTATGACTACCTCTCTCATATACTAAATGAATTTTTCGCTTAGCTAACACCTTACCAAGGGTTTCTGCTACGTCTACAAACTCTCTAGTTTTCTAAGGGTTGGATCCACAAAAGACACAAACCTTTATGAATACGAGTTGATGTTTCCTCCATTATTACACTTACCCTATCCCTTAAATGATTTTAAGTTTGTATGAAGATACAAAAAAAATGTAATGTATTTATAGAGTCAAAAGGTGTTGTAATGTAAAGTTATATAAGTAGTTGGTTGTTAATAAATAAAATTAAGCTTTAAATGTAAAATTTTTAAAATCGACTATAGGTGGTTGGTTATTGTTGGAGAAAACATTTGAAGTTAATATGAAATATTTAAAAATAATAACTACGATAAATATGTACAAATAGTTATGATTGTGGCTCACATCTTCCTCTAGTTTTAAGTCTAGAAATGACTTAAATGCCTTCTATGGGTCAGAGATAGACTTCCTATGTAATTTTCTTATAAATTAGAAAATAGGGTCTTTTAAAGTCAAATTTCCAAGACTGCTTATGTTCCTTTAGGAATATGTTCTATAATTCATGAATTACAATATGCAGATATCCACAAGGATGCATCTCAAAAGTCAATAAGATATCATCTAAAGAATTTTTACTCAGGGCATCCTTAATGAACCGAATTTTAACTTCGTAAACACCATTCCTAAAGTGCAGCAATGTATGTTATAAGTTATGCATGCACACTTGTAACAAACACTTAATCTTTTTGTCGTTTTCTTTTTTACAAAAGAGCTTTTACCTAAGGCGAGCATATAGGAAATTAATGAGTTTGAAAACTCGCTTGTCAATCAAACATTGGCTTCAATTAATCAACGCACATTAGCAGGTATATTCATAATCATTAATAACCTTAATGTTTCATATCTTGTTAAATTTTCTTTAAGGCATTTAGAGGCAATGAGGGAAACCATTTTTTCAAATTCATTAAAATATCATCCATTTTTTTAGAAAGGAGAAGGAGATAAGGTATCAGTAATTATGGGAAACAAACCAAACCGACTTGAAATATCATAGAGTACCATTATCTGCCACTTAATCGGGGTGCAAAATAAAACTTTAACATAAAAATACTAAATTAACCTGCAAGTACAAAAAATAAATAAAGTTAGAAGAATAATAAATATATATATATATATGCAACAAAGATCAATTGGTCTCGTAAAAAGGGTTAGACAACAACACAAATTCTTCTTGAAAAGTTTTTTTTTTTAGAAACGGCTTGAGTCTTTGTCCATTTACCTTAAAAACACTACCAATTTCAAGATTTTCAATGTAAAGCTTTGATTTTAGATTTTTAAAATTTTAAATTCTCATATGCATCATTTTTCAATTCTTCAAGTTCATTTATTTGTAATTTACGGATCTGTCCAGCAGAATCAAGATTTATGTTGAAAGATTTAATAGCCCAGTAGGCTTTATGCTTAAGTTCTACAGGTCAGTAACAAGGTTTTTCATAAACTAACCTATAAGGAGACATATCCAATAAAATTTAAAAAACAGTTCTATAATCCCAAAGTGCGTCATTAAGTCTTAAAGACCAATATTTACAATTTTTTTTAAAATCTTGTTTTATCTCCTTATTTGTTAGTTCAACTTGTCCACTTGTCTGAGGATGATAAAGGGTGGCAACTTTGTGTGTAATACCATATTTTTTCATTAATGTTTCAAATGGCCTGTTACAAAAGTGCTTACCCCCATCACTTATAATGACTTGAAAGATTCCAAATCGACTCAAGATATTTTCTTTCAAATTTTTATGATTGTTTTATAGTCATTGTTTTGATATGGAATAGCCTCAATCCATTTTGAGACATAGTTTTCTACAATTAAATATACATAAATTAAAATGATAGTGAAAATGGTCCCATGAAATCTATTCTCTAACAATCAAAGATTTCAATGACAAGAATAGGATTCAAAGGTATTATGTTTCGTTTTGAAATGGATTCCATTTTACAATTTTCACACGTTTTACAAAATGCATATGTATCTTTAAATAAAGTAGGCCATTAAAATCCACACTGAAAGATTTTTGCAGCTATTTTGTTTTAATGAGAAATGTCCCCCACATGCTTCAAAATGATAAAATTCAATAACGATACTTACCTCATTGTCGGGTATGCATCTTCGAAATATTTGGTTAGGATAATATTTAAAGAGATAAGGATCATCCCAATAAAAAAATTTCACCTCAATTAAAAATTTCTTTTTGTCTTGAGCATTCCATTGAGATAACATTTCTCCTGTTACAAAAAAATTAACGATATTAGCATACCAAGGTATTGTAACAGCAAAAAATAAAAATTAAATTCTGTTAATGAATCCGGTATGAGCCTTGATAAGTGATCTACAATAACTTTCTCATCTCTTTTTTTATCCTTGATAGTGATATTAAGTTCTTGAAGCAACAGAATCCATCAAATCAGTCTTGGTTTTGCATCCTGTTTTGACATTAAGTTCCTTATAGTAGCATGGTCAAGAACCAATTAAGTAAGAGCAAAATTTGTTTAATGCAAATATTACTACAAGTAGTTCTTTTTCAGTTGTTGTGTAATTCATTTGTGCACTGTTTAAAGTTCTACTTTAGTAATAAATTACATAGGGTTTACCTTTCTTTCTTTGTCCCGATACATCACCAACAACATAATCACTAGCATTACATATGAGCTCAAAAGAAAAAAATCAGTCAAAAGATTTATAATATAAGCAGATGTTAAGAGGCCAAATAATTTTTCAAATGAATTTTGGCACCCTTGAGTCCAGTCAAATGATACATCTTTTGTTAAGATGTTACAAAGAGGTTTACGTATAGTACTAAAAAAATTTATGAACCTCCTATAAAATTCAATATGTCCTAAAAAGGAGTAGACTTCTCTAATTGTTTTTTGTGGGAAAAAATGAGCAATGAATACAACTTTTTCCTTATCCACTTAAATTCCTTTAGAAGACACTACATGTCCCAAAACAATTCCATAAGTGACCATATAATGACATTTTTCTCAATTCAACACAAGACCTTTTTCTTCACATATTTTTAAGACATTTTTAAAGTTTTCAAGACAATTATCAAAAGAATTTTCAAACACAGTTAAATCATCCATAAAAACCTCTAAATAATGCTCAACCATGTCACTAAAAATACTTAACATACATCTTTGAAATATTGCTGACATTACAAAGTCCAAATGGCATCCTTCTAAAAGCAAAGGTCTTAAAAAGACATGTGAATGTATTCTTTTCTTGGTCTTCTAGTGCTATGGGAATTTGATAATAACTAGAATAACCATCCAAAAAGTAATAGTAGGGATGTCCCTCTACTCTTTCTAAAATTTGGTCAATGAATGTTAAAGGAAAGTGATCTTTTCTAGTGGTAGAGTTCAACATCCTATAATCTATACGCATCCTCTAACTAGATGAGACGCGAGTTGGTATTAACTCACTTTTTTTTATTCTTAATGAACGTGAATTCCAAATTTTTTTGCTACTACATAAGTAGGACTTATCCACTTACTATCTAAGATAAGTTAGATAATTCCTACTTTAAGTAATTTGAGAACTTCGGCTCTTACTACCTCTTTCATATGCGGGTTTAATCTTCTTTGGGGTTGTTAAAAAGCTTTTGCATTATCCTCTAGGTGTATTCTAAATATGCAAATTAAAGGGTTAATGCATTTTATGTCTTTTAAAGTCCATTGCATTTTTATACATTTTTAATACTTCAATTAACTTACCTTCTTATTCACTTATGAGTATAGAAAAGATTACCATTGGGTAAGTTTGTTTTTCTCCAAGAAATGCATATTTCAGTCCTTTAGGTAGAAGTTTCAACTCCAACTTTAGAATTTCGTTCTGCTTATCCTTATTTTCTTCTATTCTTCAAACTTTGGTTTCAGTTCTTTATTTTTTATCACCTATGCGCAGTCAAGTAAAGAATATATGTTAGAGATTTCAAAATCTAATTGCATATTTAGCTCAAATGAATTCATTAAACAAATTTTTAAGGGATCAATATAACTCTATTTTTCAATATGATCCACCACAACTATTTCAATCATGTTGGCTTCTTCACTTTCATCCTCCTCCTTATGTGTTTGCTTACACATATTAAAAACATTGAGCTTAAGTGTCATGTTTCCAAATGAAAGCCTCATTACTCCATTCTTGTAATTAATCAAAGCGTTCGAAGTTGCTAAAAATAGACAACCCAAAATAACAGGTATCAGATTATATTTTTTAACAGATTCTGTATCCAAGATAATAAAATCTATAGGATATATGAATTTATCAACTTAAACTAACATACATTCCACTATCTGTCTTGGCACATTTATTGATCTATTAGCAAGCAAAATGTTACAGAAGTTGGTTTTAACTCACCGAGATTGAGTTGTTGATAAGATTGAGTAAGGCTTATTCAATTTTATAAATTTCAATAATGCATGAAATTGTAAGACAACTAAAGTCTTTGTATTTCAAAGCATTATTGTTCTAAAGAATGACACTTACTTATTCAGCTAAAAATGCTTTCATTTTCACATACAGTTTTCTTTTTACTAGGCATAATTCTTTCAAAAATTTTGCATAAGAGGGAACCTATTTAATAGCATCCAATAAAGAAATATTAAATTTTACATGTTTGAAGATTTCAAAATTTTTAAGATTGTGATTCAACTTCCTAGCATTACATAATGTATGAGGAAATGGGGGTGCAGGTGAGGGTTCGGTGTTTTCTTCACTATGTGTAGGTTCAATGCTTTCCTTACCCTTAGATATCAATTCATCGTTTTCATGAGGTTCAAAATTGTATTTTTCAGCAACTTTACCGTCATGAAGAGTGATAACTGTTTTAACTTGATCTATGTGTTAGCTTTCTGAACTACATGTATTTGAGTTATGTTGTCCTTTGGGGTTTGGTTATAGTTGAAAAGAAAATTTTTCTTTCTCATGAATATTTAGTGGGGATGCAAATTTAGTAAGAATGTCTTTCAAATCAGCAAATGTTTGAGCATTTTGAGAATTAATATACTATTGCTTTTCAATGAATGTATGTAAAGTTTCTTCAAGATTTTTCTTAAGAAGTGTGACATATGGTGCATAACCTTAAGAGTTTTGAAATTTTTAGTTTGATTGAAAAGGTGGTTATGAAGCCTGTGCTTAAATGTCATTCTTCCAACTAAAATTCAGGTGATTTCTCCAACTAGGATTTTAGTTTTATGAATATGAATTATGGTTTAACCACTTGAACATGTTTAAAACATTAGATTATACATGGAAACATTCTCTAAATGCAAACAAAGTTAGGCAATCATTGGTAGAGAGGTCATAGGTTTCATATATATGACACAAAATTTCTTGAAAAGATTTTAATTTACCACTCTTTTTTTTCCCCTAAAGTTTTGACTTTTCTAGTTAGGGATGCTAATTTGGCTTGAAGGTCATGATCTTCTCTAAGCTGATAAATACCCCTATTAGATATAGTGGTATGAGTTTTGCTAGGTACCTCATAAGTAATCGCAGTGTCCTAAGTTTGAGCATTTTTCGCTAGTAAGTTTAGGTAGTTCATAGTAAGGGTGGGCAAAAAAAATCGAGAACCAAAAAATCGAATCGAACCGAACCGGTTGGTTCAGTTCGATTTTTTTTTTAACAAAAAACTACTTCGGTTTTTTGGGAGAAAAACTAATCGTTCCGGTTCAGTTTTTCCCAGAAAAATAGAACCAAAAATTAAAAAAATTCATAATTTAAAATTTAAAAAAAAAATCGAAAAAATCGAACTTGCCTGAACGAAAAAAAACCGATTTGGTCTGGTTCGGTGCTTCCTATTAAAAACCCAATTTTGATTTTATTTATCAAAAACCTGAACCGGACCATGCCCGCCCCTAGTTCATAGCTTCTTCTGGGTCTTTATCCTTAAATGTTCTATTACACATTATTTTTACCATTTGCCTAACTTGGGGTGTTAAGCCCTCGTAGAAATTTGAGACTAATCTCCAAGTTTCTAAGCCATGATGGGACAAGTATTAAGTAATTATTTATACCTTTTCTAACATTGGTAAAGGGTCTCTCCTGATTCTTTTTTTTGGCAAAAGTGGTAATTTGTCTTTTGAAATAATTTGTTCTATGGGGAGGAAATTTTTTTTTCAGAAATTATTGTTACATCTCTCCCATTAAAAAATAGATCATGACCTAAGATTTTGTAACCATATTTTAACTTTATCTTTTTTTTAAAAAAAAAAGAAAAAAAGCTTAAGTTGAATTGTGTTCATACTAGAATTTAGGTCATTATACAAGTTACACACTTCTTCAAATTCTCTTAGATCTAGGTAAGGGTTCTTTGCATATAAACCATGAAACGTGAGTAAGTGTTGGATAATTTTTGGCTTAAAATTAAAATATGTTGTATCTGGAGGAAAAACTAAGAAGATGGTGGCATCGGTTCGTGTGGGGTTCCTGTAGTCTCTAAGTGTCTTAGGTCGGTTATGGTCATTATGTTGGGACTGGTTGTCCCCTAGGTCTATGAGTCCCTCAATTTAATTATCAGTCATGGTGTTTTATCAAAGGAAGTTCTGAAATTACTTTTTACCAAACGATGAGATTTAGGATCTCAAAACCAACCACTCATACAAAAGAAATAAAAGAAAATACAAATATAATAAATATTACAAACAAGAAAAATATTAAATAAAATGGAAAGACTAACAATAAAATAAAATTAAGAGAAATAGTTAAAAGTTAGATTAGTTAATGTTAGATTAGAATAATAAAATGTTAGTAAACAAAGGGTATGTGGTTAAGTAAAACCAATCGTAATAAAACAAGAATAACAAACGAAGAATAATTAAAGTAAAGCAAAACAGGAAGCCTAGCCTTCTATGAAAATAAAACAAATTATCTTAATTAATTTTACTTTCCTAGCAACGAAATCAAAAATTTGACACGTTAAAAATATAATAGTTTATTCTCAAGTGCAAAATTGTCAAAGTAATAAATAACTCGGTGAGAACAGTGTCGATCCACATAGAAGTAGAATTAAAATTACAAATTATAAATACTTTAAAGACAAATAAAGTAATATAAGATGTTTGTAAATAATAATTTAAATAACCAATTAAAATAAATGTTAAGGTTAGGGGGATCCATTCTTGGTATGTAAAATAAGAATATATTCAACTCATTTTATAACTCAATTAGAATCCTCACACAAAGGAGATTTCAATCGGAAGATATAATAATTAAGGTTCATCATCATTTATATGTTAACTTGTATTTATTTTTTTTAATTATTAATATACCAAATCTTATAAATGAGTTCAAGTATTTATTATGCTAATCTTTATATTTGTCTACAATAAATTATGACTTCTACTTTATAAGAAATGATATGTATGCCAAAGCTTGTAAATAATTTCAAGAATTCATTATACCAACTATAAAGATTGTCTATAATAAATCAAATTATATTACTTTGTAAGAAAGGGTATCGTTATTGCAAAATAAAATAAATATGTCATATAAAAAGTATATCTTATTACCTTATCAAGAGTTTTACCCTTTCAACTTAGTAAAATAAAAATTACTTGAACATAATAAAATTAAAGAAAAGAGATGGAAAATAGATAACATGAACTTAAAAATAGTAAATGAAAGAAATAATACTACAAAGAAATAATACAAAAGATAAGTGTTTTGAACTAAAATTTAGCTCCCTAATTTCATGCTTTGGTCATAAATAGGCCACATATTGATAGAAAAATATGGATAATACATTACAAATGAGGAGGAAACCACTTGGTTGATAAAAGTCAAAGAGATAAGCAACTAATTTACACTGATTATCATTAATGCCACCTATTTGATTATCCAATTTAAAATTGATGTATTCCGAATTAACTTCTACTCAAAAACTAAAAGTTGTAGATAAGTTTCCTATCTTTTCAAATTAAATTGTATTATACATATTAGATACTTATTTCTCTAATTATGGGCTAAATATTTATGACTATTTGGACTAGGCCTATATTACAAATTAGTTCTCTTCTAGGCCATTGTTCACCCTCCATATACTCTTGTGAATCTAATATTTTAGTTCATTACTTCATCTCTTTATAGGATCAAGAATTACTCCAATTAGATTCTTAAGTAGAAAGTTATGCTCATTTTATTGAACCTACCATAAAACAGTTAAAAGCTAATTAGATACAATATTGTAAATATGCTTAAGTTAGAGAGGTTAATGATATTAGTAATACAAAACAATAATGTAAAATCTTTATTAAATGTGTATTTCAAGTGTTAATCAGTGTGGTTCAAGTTTTTTTTCATTTGATATGTTTTTGTTATATTTTTAATTTAATTGTTCAAGATGGTTTGAATATAATTAATTTTTAAATTGAAAAAAATTAAAGATGTAATAAAATTTATTGCTTCATCATCTGCTAGACAACAAGAATTTAAAATTGTGTTACATAATTTTGGATTAAATTATAAAAAATTCAAACTTAAAATCTCATTAAAATGTATCAATCTTTATCGTCTATTACTTCAACTCATATATATAATATTAGTAGTGTTTTTGTTAAATATAGAAATAATCCTATGGTTTTTGATATTTGCACTATTATAAAGATTAAATTTAAAAAATATTGAAGGAAAATTCTTATATTATTTATTTTTGCAACCATAATAATCTTAAAATTAATTGATTTAGTGTAAAAATTTTAATTTTTAAAATCTCAAAAAATTTAAACTTTAAACTTTTGTTATGATTTTGACAAAAGTTATAGTTTCATCACACAATTATTTTTTTTTATGAAAATAAATTTAAATCAACTATAACTATAGAAAAACACATGATTAGCCTATTTATGATGGTGCTTGGACTATTTTATTGAAAGGTAAAAAAAAAAAAAATTCTAGTTCCGATATTTTTGTTGTTTATAACTTGAAAAAATATATGAACATTGACTACTCTTTTATGATGAGTGCACAACAATAAAAAAAATTTGATATTTTATCATGATAAAAATTAAACGAAATGATTTATTATGTGTTACCCATTATAACTCAAAATCTACTAACCTAATCTCTTGGGGAACAAAAAACTTGACAGTTATCATCTAAAACAAATTCATTTTCCCCATAATTACTTCAACATGTTTCTGTTGCTCAAAATATCCCAGTAGAGACAATTAGCTAAGATAAAGTCAGTGGTTCCTAGTTTCCTAGCGGTCAAATAAGTGACAATTATACAAGCCAAAGAAGGCGTGCCCTGATTCTACTGAGCATGCCAGTGACTATGATACCGAGTGCCTCCTACTTCTTGATGGGGTGTACTTCGTTTCCTCAGCAGTGACAGATCCAGGGCTTGGGCTCTCTGATGTATCAGAGCTGCTAATTTCACCATTTTTTTCTTTGCTTGACCAGAGCTTTGAAAAGATTTTTGACATAAGAACACCTTTCATTTTACCTGCAACAACTTTCTCAGCATCAATTTTTGCACCATCATTCCCATTTTTATCTCTGTTACCACTGGCCAACCTTAGAGTGGCAAGCTCCCCTTTCAAAGCCCTGATATCATCAGCTGTTGGAACGGAGTCCCAGTCCTCCTCAGTGTTGGTTGTGTTAGACCTTGAGCTCCCATGAGACCCGCCAGGGAGTAAGGACCTAATGGATCCCGGTAAGTCAGGTGTGCTGTTACCAGCAGCTGATGTGGTGGCTCTTATCTGCTCAAAAAAGAGGACCTGCACAACCACCCGCAAGGGAAGCCTCTCATTTTGCACGGCATGCATACAGGCATCTATTGAGAGTTTCCTGCAGTCCATTAATCTGCATATTCTCTTCCTCTCACTTTTGCTGATCCCAGGGTGCTCCTGCAACAAACAAAACCATTGGAGCAATTAGTTTGAAAAAAAAAAAAGCATAGCTCAATGTATGCGCATACAATTCCCTCAATCAGGAATGAAACTTAGAACTCCATATATGCAGGTAAAAATGTTGATAATAAGCTTTTAATAGTAAATGGAGTTATGAATGCCTGTCACATATGCAGTTGGCACTTGTAACAGTATGTCGATGTGAAGAAGGGAAATTGTTAAAAGAATTGGCTAAAATGAGTGCAAACATCATCCACAATCTTATGACATTTATCCTGTAACATAGCACATGTGGAAATCATCTTCTTTGAGCATGATCGATGCGGAAACACTAGGTACCTTTTGGATAAAACACCTATATTAAACCTAAAGAAATGGTATAAGAAAACAAAAAATGAGCTTAATTGATCACGAGGTGCTAGAAAACAGGGAACTTACCTTCAGATACATGTCAATGGCACGGTAAAGTCTGTCATGAGACGGTCTTGGGAATCTTGACACAACATCAGCAAGATTAACAAATTTTGCAAGAGGTAAGTTGGGATCTTGCGCAATTTCGGCTAGGTAGCAATCAACCAGCTTTGCCACCCTCACCTTGGAAGTATCCGATGCCATTCGAGGACTTCTAATCTCCGGGAATTCATTTTCTGTGGGAAGATCAATGCGAGCACTCTGGTCATATGTCACAAACTCTTCAACTAGGCTTTGCACTAGATCAACATCATATATTCCTGTTTCCCCAAGTGGAGCTCGAATCAAAAGATCAGCCACCGTAGCCTCCTCTAGCTGCTGGCCAATTCTCCTCATCAATTCTCTCCTTTCCATTTCTCCACATTCTAGTAGAATTGCTGCTCTTAACAGCTTAAGCAAGAAACCACAGGGAGCACTGCCTTTCTCCATGGGAAGCAGCCACATTATGGTCTCCGCCAATGATTTGTACTTGGTTACGTCACCATTCTGGATCATTCCCTTGCTAAACCCAGGCAACCTTCGCAGGGCATATGCACTCAAGGCTTCTCCAATTACATCAGCAGACAATTTTTCCTTTGTTTTGATTGTTGATATCACCCTCTTATACAAATCAATATGAAGTTCACAGAGATCTTCTACCCACCAGTCCTCTGGAACTGATTGTGGTTTTCTCATACCATTCCACTGAGGATCATTTCCATTTTCAGATGGGAGTTTTTTCCTGTTATAGGTGTATGACCACTCCACCTTGGAAGTATCAATTGAGGCCTTGGTAGCAATGGAATCAAGACAGTGGCTGACCACCTTAAGTTCCTCAGACCATGGAAGAAGAGACCTTGTAGTTTGAAGAACAATGATCGAGTCTTTCCAGCTGCGGAAGATGCTAGAGTTGAGGAAGACTTCGATTTTGTAAATTAGATTTCCCTTTTCAACTGTTTCATACATCTCCAGATAATCCGCTGCACATCGAGCCGCAACTACATTGTATGCATTGAGAGTGACTGTCATACCGTAACAGAACTTGGCACATATTTCAAAAGCAGCAGGTCCACCGGGAATATCCTGGATGTGGATTTCATCACTATTATCATCATTTGTCATCGCAACCAGCTTTTGCAAGCGTGCACTCTTCGATAGAAGAGGGAACTGCACAAAGATTTTAGATATTAGTATATACCAAACAAGTAACTCCACTTGAGAGTATGCTAATGCAGGTAAGATTAAATTCTAGGGTTTCTAAACCCAGGCCATTCTAACACCATTCAAGTAGATTGGCTTGATAATTGGCACAAATTGAATGTTTGGAAACTTGGACTTGCAAAATGGTTGTTCGTGGACCCTGCATAGACAAACGTGAAGAGAACTGACCTACAAAATATGGCTCAAGAAGAGGATCAAACTCTAGGTCTCCCTTCCTACTATTGAAAAGATTCAACAAAAGTGAACATAAGAGCAGAAACTGATATGCCTAGTTGGGACAAGCTCTAGGGAGGTGGTGGAAAAAACAGATTTCTAGTTGTACTACTTTTCTAGATCCCTGTACTAAGTATTGTTAAGTTGTATTCAGCTTACTTTGACATGATAATTTTATCAATGTTAATTTATGGTAAGTTTTATTCAAGTAGAGTGTCTTCTTCAATGTCATATGATTCATACCTTATGTAGATAGAACTTCACATCCCCGACGTTAACAACTATGTCTGTTGCCAACTCAGTTACCACATACCTGGACACAAAGATGTTTGTCAGGTTACATTAACGACAAAGTTAATTAACAAATGTTTATCTGATTTGAAATCAAGAAACGAAGGCACAAGTAGAACATGGAAAAAGTATAAAGTAATCTCTAATAGGGAATTCCAATTATAAACACAACTTCAAGCATAAGTTATTATTCTGGCCTGGTCAGACTTCTGTGAAGTTATTTCTATCTCTGTCTCCAAACAGGGTGGATAACAGACTCAGCAGATGGACGAAAAGGTGCAGTGCATGTTCCATACAGCTACATTGAAATTAACTAACATTTAAGCCTACACATTTTAACTTTTAATTAATATCAAAGAATCTCTGACCTGATGGGAAAAGCATAACCATGAGCATAACTAAAGTCTAACAAGTAAAAGGAAAGTAAACAAGAAATAAATGAAATGACTGCACCATGAAAACAATTTCTGCAATTTAAAAACAGTGCCAGAAAAATGTTTAGTGGTTTAAGATTGGTTTCAAACTTTCAGAGTAATTATACAAGTCTACCAGACTTCAGGATTCATCTAATGTTTAGACTGAATCCAACTTAAAGCCTTACATTACTAGTGAAGCTTTCATCTGTACTTTTAGCCGGATTCATACTGATAAGTCTTCTATGATATTAGATGTTTGCTAAAGTAAAATAATAGATTTTTCCTATAAGGCACTTGACTTCTTGTCATTGTAGCTTAAGTTTATTACTGGAATGACAAAAAGGTAAATACATGCTCTTGCAAACACTCGAGTTGTATAATAGATTGACATCCATCTTAAAAATTATATCGAAGTTAAGGGCTCAACTATTTAACTTCTAGGAATATAGCAAAGAGCAAAAAAGTCAGAGGAAATACAAAAGAATATCAGAACGACTGTTTTATGACTCTACATGTCTATTAATTTTCTTAAAACTGATGAGTAAAATGAGTAAGGGGAACATAATTTAATGATAATGAAGGAAATGTTGACTTTACAGCTAGAAAAATGAAAGCAACAACATATTATTTTACTTTGTATCACACAGTTACAGCAAGATCAAATTCGCACTTAAAAAGATGGCATAAAAATATGGGAATCATTCCCAATTGTGGTATTCTAAAGGACACTGCTAGATTTGGTTGAGAGGAACCAATCAATTCTATTCCTCAGATGATATATACGATATAAAATAATTTGTTCCAATCGTCAAGCCTAAAATTTTCTTAACGCAGTATCTATTTTCTTCTATATCTTAAAAGGCACAGTGAAAGAACATCTGCCAAGTGAACGCCATAATGCTTGCAATCATTCTGCACCTACTCCCTCGTTGAAGCCAAGCATGCCCTAAAGCACTCAGTTCCATTCCCACCCGAGCAAGAAAAAACCAGTTCACCAGTTCCATTGCCACCTAAGCAAGGAACTCATAGGGGTGATCCAGATATTTTCCTAACTTTAACATATCTCAGAGAAGGTTTTGAGATTCTTGGCATTACAGATAGTCATAACACTTAATTGATGATTCATCTAAATTATAAAAACTGCAGAAACATCATGAAACAATATACGTGTGGCACAAGAGACCCAACTGGGAAAAGAGATCTACAGTAGAAGGGCTAGCGTAGATTCTCAACAAAGTAAAACAAAATGGAAAAAAATAAAGAGAAAATTTAGTCGCTCTGCAGAGAAACGGAGCCAGAGATAAACTTCAACTCACCGAATATTGCTCCCCTCAGTCTGAAACAAATCAGGCTTGGATCCAAGTTTCATAAATTTCATTTTTCCAAAAGAAAGATCAGTTTCTCAGGTTTCTGCTCTGAAGATTCCAATCTTCAAATATGACCAAATCTCCACCGCCAATAAAACCAAAATTAAATATAAGACTTCAAGCAAAACCACAGAAATAGGAATCTAAGTCCTGAATTTATCAATTTTGTGGTGTTAGAATAATATTAAAATGGATCAAAGGAAAATCTGGTGAGTTACTTAGTATGACGGAATCTTTCCCACAAACCGAGGCGAAAAAAGAAAGAGTAATTTTTCAACAAAATGTTCACTTGAACGTGAAAAGACTCAAAGAAATGGTTGCTTCCTCAATTGGTTACAGAGGCCAAGGACCCCGGACATAAAGGTTCAGGTTAAGGAGACAATGCCTAAAGAGACTCAAAACACATATAAATTCTCAAGACCTGAGACACCCCCACTTGCTCAAAACTGACACCACCGCCCTTAACATATTTGTTTATCTATTCTATTCTTTGTTTTGTTTTTTCAAAGAATCACACACCACCAGGACCTTTTTCTGGTCCACAAAGTCTCAAAACCCATAACTCGGTTACATTCATCTAACAATACAAATTCTTCTTTCACCTTTGAAGCTGCAACACCTGCAACAAAGAAACAGCATATATCCATATGAGTCGAAGACACTACCAAAATGGCTGACAGTAAGCATCAATTTTGGAGACTTCAAAAAGAATGGTTACACAAGTGAACATCAACACCAACAAAGTTGCTTCAACAAAGTGGTGAAAATAACATTTATGGACTGTGACACAGAAATGAATTCAATCACACGAACATCCCCTGTTCCTTACTAAATAAAAGCACTAAAAAATCAGCCAGCAAGCTAGAACTCATGCTCAGCTTGAAAAAACAACCCAAAAAAATCTCAGTAAGTCATGCACAGATAGAATAATCAAACCAAAATTTACCAAAACCCTCCTAAAATGAAAGAATGGCAAGCAAAGATCAGACCCAGATAACGAATTCAAAAACCAAACAATTTCAATTAACCGATAAAAAACATGAAGAACAAAGATCTAAAAATAAAATAGTAAAGCACTGTAAAGAAATATTGAAGTTAGCATACCTTGTAATGGTCCTTGAAACTAAGCTAGCACACTTCTCTTTATTGTGATCGCTTTGTGCAAGTACAAAGAATCAAATATTCTTGTTCAGGGCATAAGCTATAGCATTACAGTCTAATCTCTGGAGGACAAAACACGAAGAAAAGGGAGCCCCACATAACACAAAAACCACCCAGCAAAAATCCCCCCAAAATAAAAGACCACCCCCCTTCAAAAAGATGAGCTGGTTCTCATGTTTTGACAGCAACCACTGCTCACACACACACACTATATCACATAAAGCCAAACCCCAGAATGTTCCCTCTCTCTCGTTCTCTCTTTTTCCCTTTGAATCAGCACCGGCGCCCCCACCACCACCACAAACCCAAAGCTATAAAGTTAAACACACACTCTTAATATGAAAATCTTTCACTTATTTTCCAAGCTAAAAATTAAACCTTTACCGCAAACAACAATGAATATTTTTCAGCTCTCTCTTGCAAGAAAGCAAGTTAAAGAGAGGTTTATGTCAAGATGATGAGAACCATCATTAAACAACATGCCTGACATAAGGGCCCCCACAAAGACAACTTAATCCTCTTTATCTTTATCTTTTTGCTCTTACAAAACTGCAATATAAAATGCACGCCTAACTCTGACAAGACATGACTCTGGTGTTCCCCTTGTGTAATACAAACTGACTCGGTTTTGCTTCCTTTTAAACCTTCGTTTTAGTGAGTAACAGCCTCTGTGTACAAGAAAACGACCCATCCATCTCCATTCCCCCTCGCCTCGCGTACTTTGATAATAATGGCATCCATCTCATTTTTCTTTGAGAATTACTTTTCCATTATATTAATTAAAAAATGAAAAAGTAAAAGATGGGCTGTATCTTGTTTTCTCGTGATACGTTTATGTTATGTTACCCGATATATCGTGATATCAAAGATCAAGGTGGGGCTTAGCCTTAGACCTTTTGCTAGATTCTGGGTATCACATGGCTTAGTGATGGCTTTTTAAAAATACGTGTTTCTCGTTAATATAAAAGCAATTCTGTTACAATTTAGTTCATGTATAAGATGAACAAAGAGTTGTGGGTTGAAGAAAAGAAAATGCAGGAGCATGTTTATCAAAGGAAAAATATATGATAATTAATTAATTAATCAATCCAATCAAAATAATGAGGTCTCTCATGTCCTTGTTGGACTAATTGTGACCACGATGCTTTCTCTTTTCCAAGTTCTTTTACACTCATTTCTGATTTCACCTCACATGCAAATGCTCCAATCCACACTCTCCGATGTCACTAAACATCATAACAAAATCTTATTTATAGACGGTCACTTGGAATTTATCATATTCTCCTCCTTTAATAACTTATCCCAATGATAATGCTCATTTTTATTAATATTACTATGTTACTTAATTTGCATAAAGAATCTCCTAAGTCCTGCATAATCTTTTCATTTAAAAAAAAAAAAAGAATTACGATTGCACACTCACCTATTGCAGATGTAAACTGAACCAGTGGAATCGATGCAAAAAATGAGATTGATTCTTCAAATGTTGGTACTCTTATCAAACAAATCCAACAAAAATTTAGGGGCACAGTATTTGGAAAAAGATCTTTATTGTTCTCTAGAGATTGATATGTTTTATCATGCATTAATTTGACTATTAAACAGAATATATTTATTAGAATGCTAAAAAGTTACATAACATTACAATATCAAAATCAGAGTTTGCAATCACCAGTGTCTTGTGGAGACTCGTATATAGATCCTGCATACATATATATATATATATATATATGTTTGTGACTAAATTTGATAATTTCAGGGTTTTATGGGTCAATTGTCTCTTGAGCTTAAACAAATAAATATTTATTTATTAAAAAAAATTAATAGTTCAATAGATATTGTGAGAGGTTAAAAGTAGTGAGTGAAAAATTATTTAAAAGAGCTAACTTGGTTGAATTAGGATGGAGGAGACTGCCGAGGTCATATTTAGATCGTAGAGGAGGTACTCAAATGATGCAGAGTTGAGCAGGGAAGAGTTTATAACATATTTTAGATGTTAAGGAGACTTATGTTTCATAAATTGGTCAGGGGTGGCCCAAATCAAAGCTAAGATCAATGAGTTATCTAGAGGTGATTATACAAAGTCGGACTTAATAGAGCTCATCCGAATTGAGCTCGCAACTCAATATTGGTACAAAATAAGGTTGTTGCAATCATTAACTTAGTAAAAATAGAGTTAAGGTCCGAATTAGGCATATGTTTATATCAATCTTGTGATTTATAAGTTAAACACAATCTAGCAAACAACTAATAAGAGAATACAATACAAAGAAAATCAATACACAAATTTACATGATTCAGCCTAAAAGCTTACATCTACAAGTAGACCTCATCATCAAAATAGTGAAGAAGATGTTATAAGACATAAATTTTAATAAAAGTAATAACACTCATAAATTAGGATCTCATATGTTCTTCCCCTCTTTGGATTTGTGGAGGCCATTTTCATGCGCTTTGATAGATCTTTTCTTAATAAGAATAAAAGGTGATTCTTAAAGATTTATGAATTGAAGGTTGTCAAGTGGGTTGTAGGGCAAACCCTAATATGAAAATGAAGATAAAGAGAGTTCTCTAAGAGATGAGAATGAGATAAATATAGAAAAATAGAGTAATGAATGAACTCTCCCTTACTTTGAAAAAATAAGACTTATATAGTGGAGGTTAGTGTGAGCTCATTAGGCAACTTAGAGACTTTTTAGTAGAGAAAATAGTATAATATCTTTAGAGTTAGGTATCATGCTTAGGGTGTGAGAATATTCCTTTTATATTAAGGAGCATTCTACTTAACAAGTATCATTATCTTAAAAATAGTTTTGACTCATGTTATATGGAGACTAGATATTAGTGACAGTGCAATCCCTACTCAGTGTCACTTGGTAATTTTGTGTCAATCTATTCTTTTTGTGGATAAGGTAGCATGACGTAGCACTTTAGGATTGGTCCCTTGTTGATTTCTCATGTGATCGTATCTTCAATAAGGTGTTGAGGTGGATGATAGCTTTTATAGTACCATCTGCAATAAAGGAGAACTATCTATGGTCCTCTGTTAAGTGCTCTACAAAGTTTATCTATCTTTTGATGCCTTTTTATCTCTTCTCTTACTAGCTATCATCTAATGTAGTTTCCGTGAACTGACATAGTAAGTGTAGGGCTTAGTAATAATGTAGACTGTTGAGCTATTCTAATATCTTATTTTAACTATTTGACTGTCACTTGTACACCAACATGGCAAGTGTGAAACTTTGCTGACATATACATTAATTGTAGGGGCCACCGATGATGTGGCAAGTGACTTAACCACATGGACTTATTCTTTAGCTGTGAGACCAAATAATGATATAAAATTTCAGATGAGTCCCATTTGACGTGCCTCTTAAATCAAATGATGAAGACTAATAGGTTTAGGCCACACTGAGTCTTGTGGTCAAGTCTCAATTTGAGCTGAGTGGTCAATCTAATACAAAGCTCAATCTTACTTTCAACAAGCCATATGTTAATCTATCATTAATCCATATAGTTTGAAACTATCTCCCAATAATACACACACACATACACACATATATATCATTTGGAGCTTTAACTTCACAAGCTTTAATTTGTAGATATTTGGCCACTTGATACAATAATGAATGTCACTTTGTGTTTGGAGTATGTGAACGATTGACCCATACCCATGTGGTGTTATTGTCGAAGTACTTTGCACAAACATTATCTTTTATCTAGTTCTTTTTTGGGAGTTATCTCAAAAAGCCCACATTCATGTGTAAGGTATTGTCCGCTTTGAGGTTCACACACGCGTCTTTCTCTCTCACAGTTTTATCCTTTATGGGCGGAATGAATCACTATCCCCAAAAGGCCCCTCATACAGATACGCGTGATCACTCCTTATAAGGCCTTCACTTTGGATGAGTCTGTTCGATGTGGGATTTGGGTCCTTACAATAGCCCCCACCATTGAAACAAAGTCGTCCTTAGCTCTGATACCAAATGAAATAGCCTACATCTCTGTGCAAGGTATTGTCTGTTTTGGGGTTCACGCACGCGTCCCTTTTCTTTACGATTTTGTCCTTTATGGGCAAAACGAATCACCATCCCCAAAAGGTGCCTCACACAGGTACGCGTGATTACTCCTTATAAGACTTTCACTTTGGAGGAGTCTACCCAATGTGAGATTTTGGTCCTTACATTATCGTTTTGGTTATATGCAAAACTCCTCAATTTTAGGGTAGGACTAGATTCACATTTTAAGGACATTTTTGGACTCAGTACTCCTTTGAATATAGAGATAGAAATTAGTATATACATGTATGTTATGGTACTTTTTAAATGTTTTTGAATGGTTAAAAAGAAATTTGTTATTATTTCTATAATATTTGATCGAATAAATAGAAGTGTTTTATAAGGATGGAAAGGCATAATTCAAATTTTAATATTTTAACCCTTGATAAGATAGACCATAAGGAACTCATTGAATATGGTTTTTAGATATACACATTACAATTTTTCCTTAAAAGTTAGTTCTTAGAATAGAAATTCATTTTAGAGTGTTATAGAGTGAATCTATGCAAAATTCGTCAAATGCTTGTAAACAATCATTGAACAAGAAACCTCGAATATACATATTTTTTTTAACTAAGAAAAGGGTATGTTTATAACTCACCTTATTAGACTAATTTATTAGCTTATGAACAATGGAGAAAAAGAAGAGAATATGCTTTATGTGTCTAAAATTTAGGTAATTATGACAAGGCACGTGATTAGGTTCTGATGTTTAATTAGTTAATATATGAGCATTGGCATTTGGGAAGCTATTTATACAAATGGCATTGCAGGACTTAGGACCATGAACTCATCATGTTAGTCAATATATTTTGAAGTGATAACTTGGAAAGCAAAAAGAATCTCTTTGACAGCCTTCGGAAAAGATTTAATACATAATCTTTGTGATAGTTAAATAAGTGTCTTATTTCTAAACGGGTTCAATGAATATGTAACAGTTGACCTTTATCTCTCTGTTAATTTATCATTTGATCAATTAGTAAAGATTAGATTACATTATTATTTAGTTTAAATAATGTCTTCAATTTCAAATAATATTTTTTGTCTCTCTTAAAAACTCTATTTCGCATCATTTCTGTGAATATAAAAGAACACAGGAAGGCAATGCCAGGATTCTTACTCAAAACAAAAATTATCACCTGAGTCTCTACAATTAGGGTTTTGTTTATATAATATTTAAAACAAATTCCAGTATTATATTTTTTTATGCATATATGATAGTTATATGTAACTAGCTAGTTAATCATATATATAGTTCTATGATAGCTTAACTATATTCCTTGCAAACTCTGTGGTCCTTAATTCTCATGGACCATTTTCTGGGGAGTTAGGCTTTTTCTTTTTCTGAGCTAGCATTCTTTAAAGCTTTAGTTACTTCAAAGTGCCAAAGCATCTAACCCAGATCATAATGGCCATAATTTTGCTTATCTTTAACAAAGTAAACACATCATGGCTCTATTTTCAGTCACATGAACTCTTATACAGAAAGAGATATATGGAGAAAGGGTGAAAGTAGAAATAATAGTACAATCACTGAGTATGACAGTCGGCCATGGTTTCATGTATCTTTCATTAAATGTTAATGATAGTCGCTAATGTTATAAGTGTTAACAGCCCCTTAACATGAAATATGAATTGAATTTTAAGAGTAATGAAACTTTAGAGGTTGCAATGAACATAAAAAATAAACAAATTGATTAATTGAAAATAAAGACGTAAAAATTTGAACGTAAAATCTTTGGTTATATATCATATTGCATAAATCCGTTAACCTAGAAGTTTAAGAAGATTAAGTCATTAGATAAGAGTTAAGACAAGTTTTAACAAAATCAACGCTTATTGTTGCTTTAGAAAGGAGGCTCAAAATATTAAATAATTATAATATCTAGACAAATTTATAATTGTCTAAAAAATTATAGAAATTTTTTTTTAATTAATGTTAAAAGAAATTTAGAAGAGTTTAAAACATTTACAAGATATTTTGTAATAAGTCAGCAATTGTGAGAGTTATGTGAGATTTTTAAGAAGTAAGAGACAATAGATGCAAATATAAATAGGGGTGTGTCATATGTTCCAACAAGCTAAAATTAACAAATAAACCCCCTCTAAAGTAAAGTAATCACTTCCTTTTAATAATAAAGTTTTTCTTTATCATTTAAAAAAAAATTTCACATAAACCTTCAAATACATTATCTTCTCAATATCTTCATAAATTCCTATTAATATCTCTGAAGCCAAGTTGTTTGGATCGTATAACAGTAGTAGAGTATTGTTCATACAATACTATTTATAGTGATACTGTTCACATATACGGTACCGTTATTCTCATAATATCATAGCCCAAAATTTCTATCAATAGTATCATAGCTATCAATTTTTATTAGTGGTATTAGAGCCTAATTCGACTATAACTAGGTGTAAGGTTCATTATGACTAACACAGGCTCCAACAAATATCATATTCAAATTCTAATTTTATGGAAAAAATTATGATTTTTGGAGCATTAAAATAAAGACATATTTTTTGTCCTAAGGCTTATGGGACATAGTTATTAATAGGGTTTCTACTCTAGATAATGCATTTGATCTATCTGAAGAGCAGAAGAAAAAAATAATAGAGCTAACACAGAATGATGCCGAAGCACTCTTTATCATTCAATAAAGGGTGGATGATGCTATTTTTTCAAGAATTATTGGAGCCACTTCAGTAAAGGAAGTTTAGAATACTTTGAAGGTAATGTTAATGTACACACTATCAAATTTCAATCTTTAAGAAGGAGTTTAAAAAATCTCAAAATGCAAGATACTAAGATCGCTCAAGATTATTGTTCAAGAGTGAAAGAATAGTAAATCAATTAAGAGCCAATGGAGAAAATATAAGTGATAATAAAATTATAGAGAAAATATTAATTAGTGTTACAGAAAAATTTGATCCAATAGTTACTGCCATTAAAAAGTCAAAAGATATATCAACTCTTACAGTGGCGGGATTAGTGAGCTCTCTAAAAGGATGGGAAAAAAGGCTGAATAAGAGAAATAAAAATTTAATTAAAAGTGCTTTTCAGTCTAAATTAAATTTATAGTCTAAAAAATATAAATGATGGAAAAATTAAGAAAATTCAATCAGAAAAGATAAAAATGTGAATGTAGATAATCAAAGAAAAACATAAGAAAAGAAAAATTATCCATCATGTGGTACATATAAAAAAACAAGTCATTTAGAAAATGATTGTTGATTTTGTGAGAAGCCATAATGCTACAAGTACAAAAAGTTCATGCATCTAAAAAAAATTTGTCGATTTAAGAAAAACCACCAAAACAATTATACCGAAAAAGATGAGAAGTAAAAGCTCTTTTACGCTTGCCACTTGGCTATGGAAGATAAAAATAACATATGGTACGTGGACAGTGCCTACAGTAGTCATTTGATAGGAGATGAGAGCATCTTTTGCAACTTAAACACATCAACAAAATCACAAGTCAAATTGGGAAATTAAGTATTAGTGGAAGCCCAAGGAAAATGTATAATCACTATCCAAACTAATAAAGGAACTATATATATTAATGATGTATTACTGGTACCAAGTTTAAAACATAACTTGTTGAGCGTTGGACAAATGATTGGAAGTGGATATTCTGGATTATTTCGTGCCTATTAACTTTATTCCTTATTGGAGTAAGAGTTCACTTGTTTTGGAAGTCCAAACCTTTCCAAATCTCAAAAAACTGAATCAACAATGGACTTTTTCCTGCTCTGGCACTATGGAGTTGAAGTGCTGGCTCTGCAATGTTGAGCACTTCACATTCGACGTTGGGGTTCTAGACTGGGCACCTCGGCGCTCAGCCCTGGGCCCTGCGGTGCTCAGCTCTGGGCTCTGTTCTGGGCGCAGCACTTTTTCTTGCTTCCTTCGCATCTTTGAGTCCTATTTCACCTCCCCCTTTGTGTCTCACATGTCTTAGACTTCTCTATACGTGTCCCACATGTTCTAGACGTTTTGTGACTCTTATCTTCGATATTCATCTTAATTCTTGTCCAAACAAGATTGTTGAATCACTAAATCTCCAACAAATCTTTTTTTGATTCAAAATCTTTCAAATAAGAAGGCTTCTAGATCCTATCCACACCAATACTCTATCACCTATAGTTGAGTCCAATTAAGTCTCCACCAAGACTTAACTTTCCGTAGGTTAGTGACTTATGTCTTCAAAGGCATTCATGCACCTTGTATAGGGTATAGTACACTCTTTTTCGACCCTCATCACCTCAGTGAGCACGGTTTAGATGTCGTCTAGTAGTCTGCATTACTCCAACATCCCGCATTGGCCCACTCATCCTCAGCCTCATGTCACCAACTCCATAATCTCACAAGTCATGTCATTCCCCATTAGAGCTTTACCTCTTTTGATTTTCTAGTTGGTAAACATTGATTTGTCAGGACATATATGGATATTGCACCCCAAATCCTATTATCCATTTGCTAGAGTACTTTCCCCTTGAGGCTACCAATATGTCTACAACTTCTGTATATTCTTTAGTATCGATTGCAGCCTATCCTTCTTGGCGTTTTGACTTTAGATAATCCTTTAAAAAATGCCATTCTTTATTACAAAGGAAACACTTTTTGGATCTCCTCCTTGACTGGTTGCTCTTCATTCCTTGTGCAAGTAATGCTGCTCTACTCTTGGTCTCAGTTCTCTTTGTCAATTCTTTTGAGTTCAATAATACCTTGACGTTATTCATCATCAAAGACTTTTTACCATACAACAGCATATCCACAAAACTTTCATAATTTTTTGACAATGAACTTAACAGGATTATGACCTTGTCTTCATCATTAATTTTGATGTCCAATTGCTCAAGACTTATGATGATCTTGTTGAACTCATCAATGTGGGCTCTTAATGAAGATCCCTAGTTCATTGTTAGCTGATGCAGTTTTTATTTTACAATAAGTCTATTTGCAAGAGACTTCTTCATGTATAATGCCTCGAGTCTCTTCCATAGCTCCAAAGTGATTTTTTCATCACTAACTTCCCTTAATACTTCGTCACTCAACGCTAGTATTATAATGTTGTGAATCTTTTTCTGAATTATGTCCTAATATTTCTGTCTGGACTTTGAAGTTGTTGTCTCTTTGCTAGTTGAGGAACTGGCTTCCTCCAAAACTAAGTCTAGCCCTTCCTTCACTAGTAGAACCCTAACCTTCTTCCTCAAAAGATTGAACTTATTCATATCATTGAGCTTCTTTATTTCTTACTTGATTGCAGCCATAGTTTAAATACCCCAGGTGCTTATTATCGAACCTTGCTCTAATACCAGTTTATTAAGAGATGAATCACCCTTCTCCCTCGTGAGATTAGCTTAAAGAGAATAATCTCAAGTTCAACCTTAAACTCTAACCCCTATGCACAACAGAATAATTTATATATCAAGTAAAATAGTAATAATTTAAAACAGAAAATAAAGATCATAACACAATCACTTACATGGTTCGGCCAAAGATCATAGCCTCTCTTATTAAATCCTTAGAGATTTTATAAGGAAAACTCAATGAAAAACCCTCAAAATGCTTTAATGTTTAGTGTACCCTTACTCTACCACGAATAATGAACACTCAAATAATAGTTCCACTATAGCGCACACAAGCACTTAGTATCTATCTAGTTCTTCGTTCTTTTAGAGTCTCTCTTAATGCTTAATCTTAACTAAAAGGTTTACAAGTATTTATAAAAAGTTTTACAAGTATTTATAAAAGGGTTTACAAGTATTTATAAAAGGGTTATTTCATGCGTACTATCCCTATTCTTTTTTGGAGTAAGAGTCCATTTTTTTTTGAAGTCCAAAACTTCCCAAAACTCAGAAATCTAGATCAAAAATGGAATTTTTCCAGCTCTGGTGCCGTGACGTTGAGCACGTTGCATTCAGCACTTCGGCGTTAGGGACCTAGCACCGCGACGCTGGGGTTCTAAACTGAGTACCACGGTGCTCAGCTCTGTTCCGGGCTCTGCCTTTTTTCTCGCTTCCTTCGTATCTTTGAGTCTTCTTTCATTTCTCCCTTTGTGTCTCACACGCCTTAGACTTCTCCATATGTATCACATACGTTCTAAACTTCTTGCGACTCTCCTTTTTATATTCATCTTAATTCTTGTTTAAATAAAATTATTAAATCATCAAATCTTCAACAATAGATATTTAGATACCTACCTAAATTAAAATTAAAGATATGATGGATTTCAAAGCTACCTCCCTCACTGCCTAAATCTCTTTCAATTTTTGTAAAAAAACTTTAAATTTCATTTTTATTTTGATATTTTTTAAACTGAATATATATATATATATACTGCCTAAATTTCTTTCAATTTTTTTTTTCAAATCTAAAATTTCATTTTTTTTGTTTTGATATTGAATTAATTGGTGACTGATTTTATTGTTGATATTTTTTAAAACTGAATATATATATGATGTTGGATTGATTTTGGAGAGCAGTTGATGTTTGTTGGATTATTTCAATATTATTGAATGAGTGATTTTGTGATGATATTATTAAAAATTATTAATATTATTAATTTTATAAAATAAAATTTTGAAGAAAACAAAAAGAAAAAGTTATTATATAAAGAGTATGATTATCAAATCAACTTTATTAATAGGGATAATTTTGTTAATTTATAAATTCTGACATGTATACAGTTAATTTTAATAAAATATTTCTTAATAGCTAAGCATTATTGTCTATTTTTAAAATCAAAACGTATTTTAAATATTAAATTTTACCTTAATTACTGCCTTCATAAAAAATGAATGTGTGTTCCCCCGGTGCAGGCCTGGGCTATTCAATGCGGGAACTCAGCCCGGATATCTTATCTTTGTCTGAGGTGGCTGTGGGTCTACTTTCAATATTAGCCCAATAGATCAAAATGGGCCTACTTTCAATATTAGCTCACTTTTCTTCTTGGGGCTCAAGTCTCGATTACGCACAACTTTAAGGCCACTAACCAAGACCTCATTGACCGGAAAGATTTAACGTAATAACAAATAAAAAGGGGGAAAACGTGAAAGTTGTCTTGATTCTCCCGGTTGCCGCTCAAACCAATCCCCCGCCACGCCTCCAAACTCGTCTCTCCGTCGGCCACCGCCACACCTACCGTTTGGTAGGTGACAAACCTTTGTTTGTTTCTTGTCATTTTTATTATTATTATTGTTATTATTATTAATCAGTTACATTTTTTTTTTGTTTCTGTTTTGATAGTTAACGTTTTTTTTTTTTCTGGTAACTCGTTTAATTTTATTCGCCATCTCTCTTCTTTTATTTATTTTTTTAAAATCCCAATTTAGGTTTAGAATCAGTATGTGGTTTTAACATAATATCAAAATTTTATGTAATTAAGTTGTGGTTATTTACTCAATCTGTGCTTTAATTTCTATGCAGTTCGAATTTCTCATACCTTCACAACAAAGCTTTCGGTTCGTTGCAAATTTGACGCTATAATATGGATCCGCGTCACTCCTCAGAGATGTTGAAGTGAGTCGACTGAAATGATGTGTTATTATTGAAATTTACTGCATTTGGATTTTTTTTTGGTTTGGTTTGAATTCGGTTTCTTGTTTTGTGTGCGCAGGCATTTGGAGAAGCAGAATGAGCTTCTCAATGAGGTCCACAGATCAATGTCTCATGAATTGCATAAACTTCAGGTTCTTTTCTATTATTCCTTTCTCTTTTCTTTTTTTTCTTTTTAGTTGGGAGCGTGGGGGTGTTCTTGTTTTGCCTTTGTATTTATGCTTGCTAACCTTTAGTGGTCGTAATGCAATAAGTTCTGGATAGTTGTTATTGGGCATCTGATTTTCTAGATCACTGTTGTTGTTTAAAGGTCCTTGTGCAGAAAATAAATTTATTTGTACTAATACAACTTCAAATTGCAGAACCATAATTGTACATTTAATTTTCATGTTAAGGTTGTTAATTGGATAGGGCCGACACTGGAACTAAATGTTTTTTGATTTGCAGGTTGAGGAAGAGATGCTTATGCGTAAATTTTATGAGCTTATGACTGCACATGGTCTAACTAAAAAGGTATGCTTACGCCGGATATGCACTCATTTAATGGATTTCAAATCGTAGTTTATGTTTCTGATTTTACTGGAAGAGCATAGTTCCATTTATATTTTGGAACTGGTGATACATGTGAAACTAACATACTTTTTGTTTTGTTTCCATTTACATTTTTTTTTTTTAAATTTCAGATATGGCAGTTTTTTTTTCTCAGTATTGGACACCATGGATAATTGAATTAACTTACTTTTAAAACCAATTACAGTAGAAATAATTGAAGGGTTTACTTATATAGCAATGTCGGGTTAAATTGCTCTTGAAACCACTTGCAGTTGAAATAATTGAAGGGCGAATTGCATGGCAACCTTGGCACATCCTTCTTTCTTTTCACTCAGTTGTTCATGACAATAAACTGGTAAATAGCTAAAAGAACCTGTGAAGAATTTCATAAAAAATGATAGGATCACCCTTTGTGGAGCTTCTGATGGTCATCCAGCAATCAACATTGCTCTTTATTATAAACTTGACTAGTAATGTGCGGACTGGTGTTAGGATCACATCTTAAATATTCAAAAAATAGATTACTGGACAATAGTTGATGGTTTCTTATGAAATCAATATTGAATAAGTTGAATTGATTTTTGGAGTTTTATCTGGTCTAAGGCTTTTAGCAATTTCATATTACTTTGAATGTTTAAACTTTGGCCGCAAGTTCTTTTCATTTTTTGATTTTTTTTTTGTTTTGTCGTCTAACGTAGTTCTTTTCTTTATGCTCAGAATGAAGAAAGTGCTAATATTTCAGATGACGGTGAAGCTGGAAACTCCACTGCATTAGTTTGTCTACCCAGCAATGATCATCAGTGAGGATGTTGTTTATTCTGAATCTGTTGTCTCAGATGAATATTTGTCAATTGAGTGTTTGCAGTTTTAAAATGCAGCCCTCCGCAAAGCTTAAGTAATTGCTCTAATCAAACTGAGTGTATAGTAGAAATTTTTTTCTTGAAGCACATGATAGAATATATATGATGTACTTCTGGAAAGTGAGCAAGTGAGAAGGGATCTTAGATCACTGTTAGCTGAATATTTATGAAAATCGAATCATTTTGGTGGTTGTTCTATGTTGCTTGGCTTGCCATCTTGTGTTCATCGTAATGAATCCTCCTCGAACCAGAGAAAAACCCAGGAACTCGGTTACTTCAATGATCATCATTACTTTATTTCCCTGCTTTCAAGACATATGGGCTTATAGTTGGACTATGACTGCACTACTTGTCTGTCTTTATGTCTCTCTCCTTTGTGAGATACCAAACTAACATTCAAGATGTGCTGCCTTAAAGCCCTTTTCATACTTGTTATATTCTTGACGTGCTTATAGATATTTTGTCCTTCAAAATTCATTTAATCGGTTTAGGAGTTAGTTCATGTTGTTAACAATTTGGCAAATTTTGTCAGAATGCTGCATAAATTGATAGTTCTTCTATATGATTCAGAACTAGACTGAAAATGGCCTTTGAGATGAAAGTGGAACGGAGTATTGAACTATCTATTGCAATAAAGCTTAATGGAATTTGTCAGGATGCTAGTTTTACTGGTGGATTTAGCGAAGTGGCTATTGTTTACAAATGAATGCAGTCTGAAGCAAAGTTGTGTTCTCATTCTTTCACTCAAAAGCTTTTCTAGTGTCTAATAAAAGATGTCATTGCTTCGTAGAACATATGCCCAGAAAGTGAGAGTATATTGTTTCCTGAAGCAGATGCTTTGCCATCACAATTTGGATACTAGTTGAAGCATATTCCTTGCTCTCCTCACAATATAGGAACCCAGTCCTTTGCCTTCTAAACATCGCCTGGAGGAAATTTAAATTAATTGAAAATACTAACTTGTGATGCTCTCATCCTTCCAAAAGATTCTAACAAGACTTCCTTCTATTTCCCATCTCGATCATTATTACTACCTTTTAGTCCAGTGAGAAGAATTAATTCTCTCAAAGGTGCATGGGAGTAAGATTTCTTTCCTACTTGCCGTCAGCAGTATATTTATATTAATCCCTGGGTTAGTGTGTTTCATTCGGACAAGGAGGACGACTTCCAAGTCCAGCGAGAGCTGTCTCTAAATTGATTGTTAATAGTTCACAACAAGATTTCCGAAATGTGATTGTAAGCCAATGAGGTTTTTGTTCCATTCGCCAAGACTCTGATAAGCTTGGAGCAAGTATTATTGACATCTCAATGGAGGAATATTCTTCAGCATGTGATATGAGGGCTCTGCGACAGTTGGCATCCGTGAAGAAAATTGGTTGGTAGCTAGTTTCTTCTTTGTTTCAATAACAAGTTTTGCACACCATGATTCAAATGCCGTTAACCAAATCCACATTCTGTAAGAATATAACTTTCAAAATGCATTTTGTTTCTAAACAATTTTGTCGGTAACCTATTTGCTTTTGCATAAAGAAATAGGTGATGTAAAATCTAATGGAAATTGGGGAATCAAATTGGTTTGAAACGGCCAATTAATTTTTGTTTTAGGAATCATGTGATAGACAATTGCATGTCACATCATGCGTCGCATCTTCTCAGCAAACATCAAATCCTATAAATTAATTTGACAAAACAACAGGCAAATCCAAAAATTAAAGGAACAAGATCCACTGAATAAAAGCAAAGGGAGTCAACAATGCTACATATGAAAATAGCATAGAAGTAAAAAATACTCCTTCCCTTTGAGCATAGAATACCCCATAAGTACAGTGGTCAGATAGAAGCAAAAATCTCCAAATCCTGCTTCAACCATAGCAATGTACACTAAAACTAATCACTCCATATGTCAGATTAAAGTAGTCAAAGTTCACCCTGGTATCAGACCCCACTGATCTTACTTGTACCAAACAACCCACCCCGACATTTGCATTGATAGCCAATTTCATTACTCTCTTCAGCTCAGACCAAATCGGCAGTGAAGAAAGCCTGAAATAATAACCATTTCTCAATGAATTAGTCAAACTAGTGAGGAGCAAGGACTGACCCACAAAATCATTTAAACTTTGAAGTAGATTAAAACAATGAAAATATGAAGACTATAGTAGGCTAAAGCAATTTATGTTCTTAAAAGCTTTACTTGGATCAGCGTTGATAACCATAGCAGTCCCTCCAAAGCTACAAGTCCCTCCATTTCTTTTGGTCTTCTGCCAGTAGCTATTGAAAGCATAAGAAGCATGAGCAATAACAATATCAGGATAGAAACAGTTACCATGTGGCATGATCTCTTCACAGTCGGCACCACCTTCACCACAAGCATAGTCCATTGCCTCCTGCAAAGTCTCAGCCGGCACATTCGGCTTAGCTACACACCACAGCCTCTGCATAACCCCTGCAGCCTCCGGCGCAGGCGCCACATTGTAATCTATAGGATTGCAAGGAGGCAGTTCTGGTGCCATAGAGAAGGGCATTGGTGGGGGAGAAGCTGAAGGGAAAGGGAAAGAAAATGGCGGCGGAGAAGCTGTAGGGAGAGAAAATGGTGGGGGAGAAGCAGAGGGGAAAGAAAATGGTGGCGGAACTGCTGAGGGGAGAGAAAATGGCGGTGGAGAAGCTATAGGGAAAGACAACGGTGGTGGAGAAGTAGGGTCAGATTGTGGGGGCTGTGGCTTTTTGGCTATATGAGCAGGGATAGAGAAGCCTGTAGAAGAATGAATTGGAGATATTTTTGGTAATGGTGTTGGCCTAGCTGGGTATGGGTTTATGACCTTGGAGTCAATGTCTGAGAGCTTTCTGCTCAAGGGTTTTGTTTGTTTTGGGGTCTGGATTAAGAGATTGATTTTGTTGAGAGTTAAAAATCCAAGCTTTTTGATGGATTCTAAGTGAGAAGAGACAAAAATGATTGTTTTATCAAATAAAGGAGAAAACTTCGGAGGTGGGTTTATGGAGTAAGTGGAGTTTGTAGTTTGGAGAAACTGTAACAAGGGTTTGATAACTTTCTCAGCTAAATCATCTCTAAAAAGAGTCGAATCTGCGTTTAAACAGCTGGAAGAGAAAGCAGGAGAGATTTTGATTTCTTTCTCCAAACCCCACCTTGTAAGAGAGTGATAAATGTTCTTTGCAGATGGTAGAATCAGACCCAAGTTGTGTTCTTGCTCTTTTTGGCACAGAACATTGCTACCAACAACAATGGTGGCGATTTTAGTAGCAGGGTAGTGAGCCAGAACATGGGTCCTGAGCCAACTTTCTGCCGTTAAAACACTGCTAGAGATTTCTCCGAGGTCTTGTTCACTCACAGAAGCTGCTACAGGCCCAGCATTTTGAGATGCTGCTGCTTGAAGAACCTCTGGATCAGTAGAGTAATAAAGTTTAAGAAGTTCAACAGATTCTTGGCTTGCACCTGCAACAATTCAACAAAAATATAAACATTTTAAGAGATTATTCCCTCAACAGTAAAACAAAATAAGAAGCCAGTAGCAACCCACAATAATACTTACCAGTAAGACCGAGAAAACAGAGACAGAAAAGGTAAAAGACCCACACCATCTTCAACATTTGAGCTGTAGATGTAAAATCTGGAAACCTATTACTTGGCCTAGTACTGCGAGACACACACACTTCACCTATTAAGCACAATATATAAAACCCCACACTTTTTATTCTCTATTTACTTTTGCCCGAGCACAAGTTTTATAAAGCGGGGGGGTTTAGAGTGCAAAAGAAGCCATTAGCTCCATTTCTGTACTCTACACTCTTTCTGAACCACTTCCACGTAAAAGGTTCAGTTCTGAACTCTGCCTAGTACTATGAGTTCCTTGTTTGCCAAAAATGTCTACAATTATTAAATTCTTTTTTTTTTTTAAAAAAAAGGGTGTTAATACACTCCGAAACTTTTCTAAATATGAAGCATAAGAAAAAATCAATAATATTAACCCTAGACCCTTGTGTAAATTTGTATTTGATTAGCTAAGCCTTGGCAACCGAGAATATAAAACGGTCATTGTAAAGTATGTGGGCATTGGGATGCGTGGCGATAGAACAAAAAGCTGTGCATTGGTGTGGGAACTGTGAACTTTAAACTTTCAAGAGCCGAAGGCTGAAACATATAGAGAGAGTTATCGTCCTCTTATGTAATCGAGGTCGATTTTTGCTTTTCATGAATCAGACGAGACAATCACGAGAGGTCCATAAGATAAAATGGGCAGACTAACTCAAAACGACATCGCTGTGATTATCGAACGTTATGGCTTTTTCTTTCCTATGAATTGCCGTTTGGGTCTTCTTGTGAAAAAAAAAGGGTAAAAAAAACTGAATTAGTAAGGAAAGGAACGAGTCCTGTGGGCCCATTTTGAACAGAAGATAACAAAAAGGGTATGAAATTTTGGGGGCCCACCACTACCAGCAACAGGCTGTTTTTGGTTCTGGGTCTGGGACCAGATAGATAGATGATCATTGTGGCAAAAAGTCTTTTAAGATTATGTTTGACCTTACCTGATTTTATCTCTGAAGATTGAAGAGTCCCTAGTCCCTACAAGGATAACCTTGCTCGTCTAGGGGCTGCATTGTTGATGATGATGATTGATGACACAGTACTATCACACTCATCTTAACATATTTTGCGACTTGAGAAATTTTGTCTATTATTATTATTACATGTTTTTAAAGCAAGAGAATTCATTATACCAAAGGAACGGGAAAGCGGTCCCGCCAAACAAGCTTACAAGAACTTTGGATAGCCAATTTGTCTAACCTATCACCTATGAACTACACTATTACAGGACCTAAGCACATATTTAATGTTGTTTCTTACATCTAAACTCAGTATTTTGTTAATGTTCTCTATCATCCAACATATTTCTTTGAAAGGTTTTTTTTAAGGCGTAAAAATGTTCGGGGATTTGAAGGTAGTATTGCTATGTTGTGGTCTAACGATATAAAGGTGCAGATCCTCTCATATAGCTTCTCTCATATGGATTTAATGGTTAAGGAGAACAGGGACAAGCAATGAAGGTTTATTGGCTTATATGGTAGACTAAAGGCTAATGAAAAAAACCATACCTGAGAGTTTGTGAGAAGATTTCGTCATACTATTGATTTGTCATTTTGGGGGTTGTTAATTTAATGAAATCCTCTCCCTCAATGAGAAAGTTGGTGGTAATCCGAGGTGTGTGAGAGCTATTAAGAGTTTTAGGGACACAATCAGATCATGTCACCTTGTAGATATGGGCTGGGAAAGAGTGTAATTCACATGGTCGAATAGAAGAAGTGGTGCTCATTTAGTCGAAGAAAGATTAGACAAATATTTTTGTAATAAAAAATTGTTTGATTGCTTTTGCAGGTACCAAATATCCACAGAGCAGCAATAGGTTCTGATCACAGACCAATTTTGACAGAATTTTGGCATAGTAGTGGCGTAAGAAAAAATTAAAGTAGAAAGGGTACCATATTTTACTTCGAAGTATATTGGAGGAATTACGAGAGATGTAAGGAGATTATCTCAAGTGAGTGGAAGCTACGAGGACCTGTCACACATGATTTTGTTAGCAACTTCATTAATAGGATTTCAGAATACCAGTGTTGCTCTAAAGGACTGGAGTTTACAGGAGGAGAAAAATCAGAATACTGTCAAAAGAGTTGGAGAAATGTCTAAAAGCTCAAGAATAACCTACCCGAAAATATAGAATTAAGGCTCTAGAGCACCAAATTGACAAGATTCTGCTAGAAGATTAGGTTCTTTTTGCTACAAAGGTCTAGGGTGGCGTAGCTTATAGAAGGAGACAGAAATACAAAAAATTTTCACAGAAAGGCCAGCATCCGAAGAAAGCAGAATGAGATCAGGGGAATTCTTAATGAAAATGGGGAGTGGATTGAGGGTGATATAGGGGTTTAACAGGTTCTTAACCAGTACTTCAGGAGATTGTTTAGCACTTCAAATCCTTCAGATGACCAAAGGGAAGCTGTATTGATAGGCATAGAATCTAGAGTCTCAAATGACATAAATGTGGAGCTTTGTAAGCCTTTTACTAGAGAGGAAATCACAAGGGCAGTATGGCAGACTAAACTCACTAAAGCCCTTGGCTTTGATGGATTGTCAGCATGCTTTTATCAGCATTATTAGGATCAAGTAGAGAAGCACATCATCCAGACATGTCTTCACATCCTCAACTGTGAAGCTAACTTATCCCCACTTGACAAAATATTAATTGTCCTGATCCCAAAAGCAAGGAACCCTCAATCCCCAAAGGACTTTAGGCCTATTAATCTATGCAATGTAATTTATAGAATTATTGCTAAAGTTATAGCAAATACGTAAATAAAAAAAAAGGTCCTTGTTCATATTATATCACCAAATCAATGTGCTTTTATTTCTGGGAGGGTGATTAGTGATAACATAATAGTAGGGTATGAGTGTCTACATAGAATTAAAAACAAGAAAAAAGGCAAAAGGGGTATGCAACTTTTAAACTAGATATTAGCAAGGCATACGACAGAATAAAGGAGTTCTTTCTTAGGGATGTAATAGAAAAATTGGGGTTTACTAATAGTTGGATTGAGTTATTCCACACGTGTATGTCTACTGTCTCATTTTCTCTTAAAATAAATGGTTAGGTATATGGGAATGTTGAAGCTAGTAAGGGTTCGAGGTAAGGCTACCCTCTATCCACATCTATTTATCAATGAAGCTGAAGCCTTATCAACAGCCATGAGAAAGGAAGAACTGAATCAGGCAATTTTTAGGATAAATTTCAGTAACATAATCTCTATTTCCCATCTTTTCTTTACTGATGATAGTTTAATTCATCATTAAAGCTACTAAAATAGAGGGTAGAACTCTCAAAGCTATGTTTGATTGCTATAGTATGACTTCAGGGCAAGTGTTTCATTATAAAAAGTCTTCAATTTTTTTTAGTCCAAATATTACCAAGATCACTGCCAATAATATTCTACAAATCTTTCATCTTAAAGAGGTCTCTATGCATGAAAAATACCTTGGCCTTCGCTCAATGGTGGGGAAAAATAAGATATTGTTCTTCAATGAGCTAAAACTGAGAGTTAACAATAAGGTAGCTAGTTAGGCTGAGAAAATGTTTTCAAGTGGGGGTAAAAAGACACTTATCAAGGCTGTTGGGCAAGCACTAACAACATACACTATGAGTGTATTCAAAATCCCATTTGGGCTGTGTGAAGAGCTCTAGAGGTCCCTTGCAAGATTCTAATGAAGGTCCTCAGTGCAAGGGAAAAGAAGAACCCACTGAGTAAGCTGGGAAAATTATATAGGGGTAAGAGAAATGGGGGATAGGGTTTAGGAATCTTAGTTTCTTTAATCAGGCCCTTTTGGCCAAACGGTGCTAGAGGATTCTGCAGGATCAAGAATCATTGGTTAGTAATGTTCTAAGGGTCAAGTATTTCAAGTGTGGGTAGTTTATGGAAGCCAAATTGGGGTCCAATTCCTCCTATGTATAGAGAAGCTTGTTATGGGTGAGAGATTTTTAACTAAAGGGGTAAGGTGGATAGTTGGGAATGGGGAAAAGGTAGAAGTATACAATAGCAACTGGCTACCTATGACACATACTATAAAACCTCTATCTACTCAACAACTACCTAGTGACAAATGAGTTAGTTGCCTTTTAGATACTGATAATAAATAGAGGATGGATCTTATTAAAGCCAGCTTTTAATAAAGAAGACGTGAAAGCTATGACTAACATATCCTCCCCAAGTCTAAAACTAAAGATATAATATGCTGGAACTATAACAGAAGATTAGCATACAATATAAAGAATGGCTACTTTGTAGCCCTTGAAATGAAACACTCTAATAAACTTGAATCATCTAACCACTATGGAGAGCTATGGAAATGTGTCTAAGCATTGGTTGTGCCCTCAAAGGTCAGAATTTTTCTGTGGAGAGCTCTTTCAGATTTGCTACCAACTGGCCTTGCATTGTTTAAAAGGAGGATCAGTTCAAATCCCATCTGTCAGCGGTGCTTCAAGAAAATAAAAATAAGCTTTCATGCTCTTATAAGCTGCAAGAAGAATGAAGAAGTGTTGAGCCTTAAAAAATTTATCGAGGCTGTTAAAGGCATACAGAACATAGACTATAGGAGTTTCTAAATCATATTATATGTATAACTTCAAAAGATGAGCTAGAGATGATGGCTATACTTCTGTGGGTTAATTGGCAAGTAAGAAATAGTGTATTAATAAAATAGATTATTCCAAACCCTGTGCTTCTCATTGCAAGATTGGAAGCCATTATGTCATCAAGTTTAAAAGGGAAACTAAGTCTACAGGAGGGTCATTTGTGCTAAAAAAATGTAGAAACCTGATGTAGGTCCTTCGAATGGGATTCCTTTTGAGGGGTTCCGAATCAATACAGATGAAGCTACTGATAATCAAAAGGGTATAGCTGGGTTATGGGTCTTAATCTGATATCAACATGGTGACATTCTAGCAATGGCATCAAAAGAGGTCAACTTCTGGAGAGACATTGAAAAAGCTGAAGCATACGCAGTTTTTCATGGTTCTAAATTACAGCGGAGAAAGATTTGTGGCCTATCTTAGTTGCCTCAGATGCAAGTAATGTGGTAAATTTGGCTAAAGGATCCATAGCTTCTTTACAAGATATTAAATAGCTAGTTAAGGATATTAGGATTATGCTACAAAGTGATAATAGAAACTATATTACTCATGTACCTAGACAAATGAATGGCATAGCTCATCAATTGGCAAAATATGCTATCCAACACTTATATACCAAAATATGAATAAAAAATTTTCCCATCCTTCATGAGTAATGAATTTTACTCTTTGTTAAAAAAACAAATTTCTTTCAAAGAACTCAAAAGAAACTTTCACTAGTTCTACTACATTTCTTGCATTTGAAACAATTATTATTGGAGCTAAGTTCAGATTTTGCTACAAACTGGAGCCCAAACAGAATAGTTTCCACCTCTGCTCTGCGCCTGTATTAGTTGCCATTGTTACTGTTTCACCGTTACTTGCTCTTATGAAATTCTTCATCCCTATTTTATTGGTATTGCTGTTTGTAACTGCATCTGTATAATTTTGTATCCCCTAGCAATAGTCTCTCCTCCATCATCTTTTTGGCAATCTATCTTTCTACAATTAATTCCCAGGTTAGAGTGATTCCTCTTCATATTACTGCTTAAGTTTAGATATGCCTCAACTTTAGCAATTAATTGCTGAGGGTCCTCTTGTATCTCTTTTATTAGAATGGTGTTTCTTACTTGCCAATTTGCCCCCATTACCATTAAAATTCTTTCCATCTCCTTTGCAGTAGTGATAGCTTTAGTTTATTGTATGAAGTTCAATAAATCTATGTTGCAGATGCCTTTTATCACTTCTACAAATTGAGGACAACACCATATTGTTTTATTGGCTTTATATCTGACTAAGGCATGAAAATTAGATTATGCATCTTTGAGGCACCTTTAACATATTGTACTACTTGTAATTTTCCTCTCTAACAAAACAGAAGTGATTAGTAACATGTTAGATAAGGCTTTTCATAAAAAGATTCTAACTTTTTGGGAAATTGCCAATATCCATATAAACTTCTATTGCTTCTCTTGTTTGACAAATGGCCTAAGTTCCAAGCAATTCTTTTTCCCTAGTGCTATAAAGTAGCCACTTTTCATTGTGTATTCTTCTCTTTTATCGTGGTGCCAATATAAAGTGTCTTCCGCTTTTGTTAAGAGCATTGGGATTTTGAGAATAATCTGAGAATCTTCTTTTCTAAACAGTTGTAGTATGAAATCTTTCTTCCATTTATTCTTATCATCAATCAGGCATTCTACCTTGCTACTATTGGAAAGGGCTATGGTGATATTAGTTTCATAATGGTGTCCATTGGCAACTAATTGTTATTATATATCTCTACACTATCCACATTCCCAATTAGCCACCTTAACCCCTTTCTTTAACAAAGATCTACCCCATAACGTGCTCCTCTATACATATGAGGGGTTGTGGCCAAGACTTGCTTCCATAAAGTTACTTTTTGAGAAGTCTCCTACCTTAAAATTTTGGTGACTAGTGAATCCTTATTCTATAGTACTCCCTGGCCTTTCTTTGCTATGAGTACCTAGTTAAAACATTTAAAATCACTAAAACTCATCTCTTCATTTCATTTTCTCTGGCACAACTTTCCCTACCCAGCCTAATGAATAATTCACTAAAATCTTGCTCGGGTCTTCTGTAAGTCCACATATAAGTCATTTGGGAGTTAAAAAAAACTCATGGTGTATGTAAGGATTGCTTGCCCCCACTACTCTAATCTCTATTTATTTACCACCATTTGAAAATAGCTTCCTATTTCAGTTTCATACCTTGTTGCACACCTTAAGCTTTATGTCATTAAGATGCCCATTCTTGTTTTTGCCAACCATGCTTGGGAGCTCTAAGTATCTGTCATGTATATATACTATTTTGAACTGTAGGATCTTTTGGATAACAGTGGCTTACTCTTTGTTGACATTTGGACTAAAAAAATATTGAGGATTTATCAAGAATAAGAGCCTGTCCAAAAGCTCTGCTATATCATTCAAACAATCCTTTTAGTGTTCTATTCTACTTCTCAATTGCCCTTATGAATACCAACTTATCATCTACAAATAACAAGTAAGAGACTAACAATACAAAACTAAACTTAATTTTATAACCCTTTCCTACTCTTCACACCTTAACAAAGCAGATAAATCCTTAACCCCAATAATGAACAGGTAAGGGGATAGAAGACAGCCTTGCCTCAACCCCTTACTAGTCTCAAAATTACCACAAGCCACCCTATTGATTTTGACAGCATAAGTAGCTATGGACATATTATAGGGGATCAACTATGTACGAGTGTATGCATGTGTTGGTGTGTTTATTACAAAATACGTATCTAATACATATTTAACGCAACAGAATTTTAACAATAAACAATAAACACACTAAAGATATATTAATCAAATTAATATATAAATGATAAAATTAAAAAATTACTAGTACGTGTAATGTTTTACACGTATTCCTTCGAAATCTGCCTGAAGTTATACTTGTTGTCAGTTCTAGTTATTAATATAATGGACTTGATAATCTAGAACAACAACTCCTGCATCTAACACAGGATTAACACTTAATCCCTAATGAGTGGTTCTATTTGCTCTTCTTTCTTACGTTAATGAAGAAAGAAAAATGGAAGCAACAATTGCTTCTTCTTTCCCGAGAGCAAGAAATGGAAAATGCTAAAGAAAATAACCATTTTCTTTCTTTCCCTTTTCCAATTCCTTTTGTTTTTCAATTTCACTCACACTTTCTGTTTTAATTCTTTACACATATATCTCTCTTTTTATTAAAAAAATAATATTATAATAATATAAATACTATAAGTGACAAAAAATAATAATATAAAAAAAATAATACTATATATATATAATGTATGACAACTATCATGTATTATATATATTATATTATTATAAATAAAATATTATAAAATAATATATAATATTAAAAATATTTGATTATTTAATATTTAAACAATTAAAGTGTGAAATGACTATTTTACCCCTCATAAATAGTTATCAAGTATACCCTTTAGCGGGTCCCACCAAATCTCACACTTGGGTAAACTCAACCGAGGGTTCACAATGCGTCATGTGTCATTTTACAATTAGTGAATAATAATGATTGATTAATTATTGTATTTAACACTTAAATACACACATATACGCATTTCTGTGATTGCGTTGGATATTATTGGATTAAATAATTTAATCTAATACTCTGCCCCAATGCACAACGAGTGCACTCCATATCGCGGAACCTCCTAGGTCTATGCCCGATTCATCAAATGGAATTATTCTATAAATCCATGAGCCATGACCCATACCCAGCGACACCCAGCGGTCAGACCATGAAAGGTTTTTGACATGCGTGGAACCAAAGTATGGTGGATCACTCACAAGCCCATCGTGGTGCTCAGGTCAGAGGACCACGTATACTACTCAACTCGAGAGAACCTTCCATTGACGACAACATAGGATGTCTATTGGGGTCCTCATGAGTCTGTTCAGTACTCAGTCCTAACTGAATACCTGTATGCCTATACAATCTCCAAGATCCTAGTTAGCTAAGAACAACCAACTGTACCCTACAGATATAGACATACACTGATCTATGTAAATTAATAGAATCTATTAACAAACCTGCATTAGTAGAAATAGATCAAGAACTATGTATTTCAGAACATGCTTGTATAATGACACATCCTAGCAACCTATTGTAACTCTTGCAACTATATCATTATTAGCATATTCTGAGGTCTTTGTCCCGTTACAGATAATATTTCAACTCTTAGATATTCGCTAACTCTTAGCACCAGTCTAAATTCCTTTAGACCATATTCAAACTCTTTCAGATAATACAGAGCTATAGCGTAACAAGCATTAAACCATATAATTAAAAGGTAATTAGTGATATAACAAAATATAGTCTGTATAGATATCAAATATTCATACAAAATTGGAATGGCACGTAGGCACAATCCTAAAACATATATCTAGTTACAAGCTCTATCCACTTAACATCAAACCCCATCTTTAACATAACATCTTCTAGGATTTTCCACTCTAATCTATCATAATCTTTGGTAATATCTTATATTGAGTGCAGTACAGCCAATTTTCCCTTTTTTTCTTATTTCTAATCTTGTGGAGACATTTATAACCCACTATTATATTATCACTTATCAGCCTCCTAAGAATGAAGGCACTTTGGTTTGGGGAAATTATACAAGCAAGGCATTTTTTTTTTAGTATATTAGCAATTGCCTTAGCAATGAATCGATAGATTACATTATAGAGGCTTAGTGGCCTGAATTCTGCAAGTGTTTAGGTGTTCTTAATCATTAGGATCAATATAATTAAAGTTTAGTTTAAAGGAATTATATTACCTATATGATTTAGGACGTGTAGGCATTCTTGAATTGTGCTCTCTCCCACATGGTCCTAGTGTATATTGTAAAAGCTACTAGGAATCCCATCTAGATTTGAGGCTTTTGATGAATTTATTTGCCAGACTGCATTTATAATATCTTTACTGGTAAAGGGCTTACATGAATATTCATTTATTTCTTGTGTAACCCTAGCTTCTATGCCTTTCAGAGTAGCTCCTCTTTAGTCCATAGAAGGACTTGTTGAGCTATAAGGTTTCTAAAGTAGTTGCATAAGACTTGCTCCATCTTGTTCTTAGATTATACCAAATTCCCATTTTAATTGAGTACGCCTTTAATCTCATTCTGTCTTTTCTACTATTGGCCTTGGCATGAAAAAACTTCGTATTTTTGTCTCCTTTTTTTAAGCCACGAGATCTTAGACCATTGTCTTCAGGATAGTTCTTCCTCTTGCAACAGTCTATGGACCTAATTTTCCATCTCTTTAATTATATTCTTCTGATCGTACTAATGGTTGAACATTAGGTATTGTTCCAAATCCTCTATAAGCTATTTTGCCTTTCTTTGCCTTCCATTGAACTTTTTTTGCTTCATTCCTTCAGGGCTATACTGGTCTTCCTTATTTTTTATATAAAGCTCTCAATTAGTTTTTGGCCTTCTATCACCTGATTTTGCCAAACCTTTACTACAATCTCCTTACACTGCTCATAACTACTCTAAAAACTCGTAATGAAACCTAGAATTTACTACTCTTTTCCTTTCCCACCACATAAGATTTCTCCATGCCTCTGCCAAGATAGGTCTATGATTTGACCTCATTGTTGCTATGTGGTAAACTTGGTATCTTTATAATCTGACCTCATTGTTGCTATGCGGTAGACTTATTATCTAGGAAAATTTTCATTCCATTTTTTATTACATAAAAACCTGTTCAACCTCTTCTAAATTAGGTTTGGACCATATCTCTTATTGGACCAGGTGTAAAGAAAGCCTCTTCAACCCATATCTTTAAAGTTACACCACTTAACTATTTATATAAGACATTTCATAGCTTTCAGACAACTTAGATTTTCCCTAACTTTTTTCTTCTAGGGACAGTATCTAGTTGAAATCCCCACCATCCCCCTTTCCCTTCCCCCCAGATGCAAATCTATGATGAGTCATTTAACTTTGTTAACCTTCTTAATAGCTCTCATGTGTACTATTTTTGTTTAGCTTTTGGCATCCTATATACCCTTGTAAACATCTGTTTCATTGAATCCCCCAATTTAATGATTAAGTCTATATGCCATCCACTATACAACAATATATGTAAGTCTATATCCTTTCTCTACAGTAAGGCTACCCCTTCTAATAATCTTTCTCTACTAACAGCCAAACAACTCTCAAAGTGTAACCTACTCCCCAATAATCTCATTTGCCTCTCTTTCAACTTTATTTCACTAAGAAAAATAAAGTTTGGCTTGTATTCCTTAAGGATTTTGTTGAGGGCTCGTAATGTTTAAGGATTCCCTAAACCTCGAACATTCCAACTTAGAATTTTCATTATTGTCAGTGGAGCTAAATTCTAGCTGCCGCCAAAGCTACTTCATTTTTATAACAGTCTTCTGTTATTCCACTCTCATTTGTTTGTAACTCTACCAATTGTTGTATACTCATGATCTTGCCTTTTTTAAATTCTAAGCCCTTCTCCACATTTATTCTTTCTTTCCTTTTCCCCAAATTTTGCATGGGCCTCTTCTGTTCCACTGTACTTTACCCCTTAGCCTTTTGCATCCATTTCTTCTTATCTTCTTTAGGCTTTCTACTTTTATTTTTTCTTAATTAACTTATTGGGATTTTTTGTTCAACTACTTCATCTAACCCATCAGCCTAACATTTTGAGATGAATCCACTTTGGCACCAAAGTTAGTTTTTCTCTCTCCCCACTTCTCTAAACTTCTTGTCTTATTGTTTTTGCACTCTCTATTTTCCATTCTTGCGCTCTCTACCTCAATAGCTTTCCTATTTTAATCGTTTTTCCACTTCTGCTCATTTTTCCCTTTTGACATATCACATGTCAAGTGCCGATTAAAATCAGAGTGCATGCATGTGGTTTATGTCTATTATTTTATATACATGCATCTCAAACATAATAAGCAACGGAAGCCAAAAATCTAATTTCTTAAAAAATAATGAACACATTAAATTTTTGCCTCATTACAATAATGAACAATTAAATATTACTTGTAACCAACACTTGGAAAACAAAATAAAAGACTTCCTTTTTCTTTCAATTTGGTCGAACCCTCATTTTTCATTAAAACCTGTTTTTTGTTTTATATTCTTTTTTTAAGCTTTGTTATTTAATTTACTTAACTATTAAGTAAATTAAAACTTAGTGATGCGATATTTCTATATCATAAATTAAGTGCAAGTATACACTATCGTATGCAAGTAATAAAGAGACTAATTAGTCGGATGTCGAACCCACAGGGATAATTTCTTCTTATTAACCAATTACTAAAATTATGTCTTCCTAATAGTTATTCAAAAAAATAAAAATCTAAGAATGAATGTAGAAAATATAAAAATAAAAACACAATGCAATGAGATTTAAAAATAACAACGTAGAGAAAACCTAGGATTAATATTATCCCTCAATATGTTTCTAATGATTAATCCTCTAATATTTAACTCACTTAGTCTTTATTATTGATCAAGACACTAATGTATTCACAAGCCTCTTCCAAAGTCATGCAAGTATATCTTAATTTACCAAATACCTATATTCCTATGGTACTTGTAATAAATTAAGATTCATTAAGATTAGGTCTTATTGATCATACATGCCAATTAGGTATATTCCTATCCTAAGTTGAAACTTGCATATGCAACATTGAATGTTACTCTACAATCATGCATCAAATTACCTAGGTCTAAATATATTGATTCCTCTTCCGAGTTTATCAAAATATTACCAACTCATTCACCATATATTGGCCAGATATATTGAAGCATTAAACATAAGTAATTTAAATAATAAAAGACTAAGTTTATTAAATACTAAAAGATATGGCAATTAAGCACACATATTGAGTTCAAATATTAACCCTAGAAAACAAGTTTAGCTCATGGTTACAAGAGAACAGCAGTAAAAATAATTATAAATCATGATACAATTATTAGCAAACCGATATAGACGTCGAATTGCTCTTAATTGCGCTGCCTAGGAACTCTTGATGTCGAATAACGTCTTGTATCTCTCTCTAAAGTTGCTTCAATTAAGCTCTTATTGCCCTCCAAGACTCGTGCTCTGTATTCTTGGTGCTCTTGGGTCGTCTTCGATTCTTTCTTGAAGGTTGGGAACGAGTGGCTTTATATAGGGATTGATATGAGCTTGAAAATCTCAATTCTCGTCGGACTAGGACTCGAAATACCGCTGGCGCGCTATGAATCTATCGCTGGGGCGAAGCGTGAAAAAGCGATTACCGCTGGAGCGGTGGGATCTTGGCGCTGGGGCGCTGTATGAAAAAGGCTTCACCGCTGGCGCGCTGACTATTCGGCGCTGGGGCGCTATACGCGACTTAAGCAGGTCGTTTTTCTTATTTCGATCACTATTTCAGCGCTGGGGCTAAAATACTTGTGGCGCGGGGGCGCTGGACTCATAATTTGAAAAGTTTGCATTTTAGTCCCTGTTTTCACTCCTTTTGCGTTCTTTCTTTAAATTTCGTTCAAGTCCCTATAAATAACAATAATGCACATAAATAGTCATCTATTCTCATAAAATCATAAAATATCAATAATAAAAACATGAGAAAATATATGACAAATTTGCCCTTATCACTTAGCCATTAAGTAATTTATTTAATATTTGTTTTACTAAAGTAAGTTTACCCTAGGGTCAACATTTAACTAAGGTTGAGTTAAATTTTACTTAACTCTTAAAACAATTATACTTAAAGTGAAATTACACTTAAGCCATTACTTGGTCACCAAGTAAACTCAAAGTGAGTCCCACATAACTACACACTTAAGTCAACTTTAACCATAGTTAATTATTATTTGACTTTGTATAATAATATAGTAAAGCTTGTCCAACAAGCTATGGCATTTTGGTAATTACTCATAGTTAAATAATCAATAGCTCATTATGGTCAATATTTAATTGGTCAATAATATTTGTTAACCAATTAATATACCTAACTCTTAAGTCTTGATAAGTGCGCATCTTAGGGATTTTAAAACAAATATTCGATTTTGTTGAAATTTACTAAATTGAATAATTCAATGAGATACGTTTTTCTGGTACACAATGAGTACACTTTATATTACGAAACTCCCAGGTCCACGCCTGATTCGTCAAATGAAACTATTTAATGAGTCCGTGATCGATGCTCACACATATGTCACGGATATTACAAATCATTGTGTTAAACTATACAAGTTGAGGTCAGAATGCATACGTATAATCCTTCCGTCACCTATATCTTAGAATGTATCGCCTAATTCGTCAAATGAAACTATTCCATGAGTCCGTGATCGATGCCCACACATATGTTACGGATATTACAAATCATTATGTTAAACCATATAAGTTGAGGTCAGAACGCATACGTATAATTCTTCTGTCACCTATATCCTAGAAAAGTAGAGATATAGATTATGACTGTCAAATCTCTATATGCTCAACCGTGAACTTATCTCCAGAATTATATTTTCATAAAACAATATCCGTAAACTTATTTACGATATTGTTTAACTCACGAAAAACTCTTGTTTGAGATTTTTGTTTTTGGCCAAAAGACTTCTTGAAATATAATTCTTGGAATATTAGGATATACAAATTACCTAGGTAATCTAACGGATCTTATATCTGCACACACTGAACTTTATAAAAATCAGACCATACCCAGCGACATGTAGCAGTCAGACTATAAAACATCTCTAACATTCGTGGAATCAAAGTATGATGGATCACTCACAAGCTTACTGTAGCACTTAAGTTAAAGGACCACTAATACTACTCAACTTGAGAGGACTTACCATTGACGGCTTCATAAGAAGTCTATTGGGGTCTTCGTGAGTCTGTTCAGTATCCATTCCTGACTGAATACCTGCATACCTATATGAGCTTCAACTAAACTCATGGTCAGCTAAAAATAACTATCTGTACCATACAAATATAGACATACACTGATCTATATAAAAGGGATTCACCGACAGACTCGCATCGATGAAAATAAATCAAGAACATAGTATTTGATAACATATTTGCATAATGACATTTTCTAACACTTATTATAACTCTTTACAATATGTCATTACTAGTATACTCTCAGGTCTTTTTTTCATTTCAGATAAAGTTCTAACTCCTTAGATATCTCTAACTCTTATAACCTGCTAACTCTTAGCATTTATAATTCTGAGCACTGCTAACTCACTGATTTAAACTCATTTAAACTTGATCTGCACTCATTCAGATCATATAGTGTCTGTAACATTACAAGCACTATACCATATATGTTTAATATTAACGACTTTATTCGAAATATTTATTGTATAAATAATAAACAATTAATATTCATACAATATTAGAATGGGACATAAGCATCAGCTCCAACACTACCGCTCTAATAATCTGAGTCCATCATTAATCTATTATTATCCTCGTTAATACACTTAGGTTTCCCTACCACACATAATGGGTTCTTTGTTTACCCACTCCGATCTCTACTTCTTGGGTTCAGGTTTTTGTTATAGGTTGGGTCATCATCCATTCCACCAGTAATTCTTTATTCTACAATTTTTAGCCCCCATTGTTCATCCCCCCATCATTACTTTGTTGGCTATGGGCTTTTTGTTAGACATTCCTCTATTTTTGTTGTGATTTATTTTTTCCTTGCATTTTTATTTGTTGTGAATTACTTCTTATTCCCCTTACTTTGCCTGTCTGTCTAAACTATACTTTCAGCTCTTAACCATGGTCCATACACAAAGTTCTCCTCTTTCGCTACAATAATTCTCACTTTTTCTGCCTAGTCTACATTCTTCTCCCTCATTCTCTTAAACTCTGCATATTCTCTAAAGTCATGTCCTATTCTGCCGCTTACGTATTAGAAGTTAGAAAGCCTTTCATACAATATCGGTATAGTTATTTTCTCCTTTGATTCCTCTACTCTCATCTTTACACATCTTTTCAGTGGTTTGCTTATATCAATCCTCACATTGACTCTTGTAAATTTTTCCATGCAATTATCTTGGGCTTCTGTTTCTATATCTTCTACTAGCCAATTTTACCTCTTAGCATTCAAACCATTCTTTTGTGCATATACATCATTGGGACGTTATGAATTTTGAACCCCGAAGAATGTGTATAGAAATGGATTTTTTGTATTTCTCCTATACCTCTACCTTTATTAGAACGATGAAGGTTCTGTCAAACTTCCACGATTTGCCCGCTAAAATGATTGAAAGTGACATAAGAACAAGCTATTCCCCAGGCTTTTTATATTTATTTGTTCGACCAACTTCCAAATTTAAAGCATGGTGACCTTAAAGGATTCTCTGTTAGTTGCTCTGTTTGACAAGACTTTTCGATAAACAATGCATTCATTTCTTCACCTCACAGCTGAACTTTTCTTTATAGTTCAATAATTTTCATTCTCTTCATTAGAGATTTTTAATGCATCACATAGCTTGACCAAATGTTCTGCATCCATACTTACCAAACAACTAACACAAATTTATGTGCACTTACACTACTAATTATTTCAGAGTTTTATCTTTTTAACACAAGAAGAATGACTACAACAAACCATAAAAGTTTCTATCTACTTAATACTTTTTTTCTTTTCCTTGTTACAAGCACAAAAAGGAAAGGAGGAGAGAGTACCTAAAGTAATCTAATTTAGATTTACTTATTATTATTACATTAATTCTATGAATATTTAAAATTAGTGTGTTATATTTACACATGGATTAATAGGTCAAGATCAAGAGAGAGCTTTGCAAAGAAAGAGAAGCTAAAAAATTGTTGAAACAGAAGCACACAAACAAGTAATATCATCCAAGCAAATAGTGAAAAACAAGTAATTAATAAATTAAAGAGAGAAAGGTGAAAGAAGAACACACAAAATTTACGTGGTTTGGCAACTTGCCTACGTCCACGACAGATCAAGATCACTCACTCTTATTATTGAATCACAAGGCACTCACAAAGTATGCCTTTTATAAGAAAGACTTACAAAGTAAAACTCTCTTTTGTAATCTATGAAATTTCTCTCACTAAGAATCACAAAAAAAGTTTAATTACAAAGATTTCTTCAATGACCATTAAGATGTGTTTACCAGCTAATAGAAAGCCTTTATATAGACTTTAGGACGTCCTAGTTTTATCCTAAACATGTGAAAGTCGTATTAGGGAGTTCTGAAGCAAGTGAGAGACGAAATAGGTAAGTCTCAAAATAGAAAACTGTTCCCGCACTCAATGCCGCAGCGCTCAGCGCCCATCGCGCAGCGCTGGTGCACCTACTTGGGCACCGTGGCATTCGTCACCTAGTGCTGCGATGCTTAGGTTCTGTTCTGAGTGCCACGACACCCACACCTGGGCACTGCCTTTGTCTTTCGTTTTCTTTCGTGTCCATATTTGATCCTTGTGCACCCTATGAACTTGGCTTGCTCTCCAAATTATATCCTGATGATTTTAAATTAATATTCTCATAAATCCCCTCCTTAATTCAAAATCATCCACAAAGAAACTTGATCTCTCATCTCCGCATCTACGGTCACCCTCACAAAGTAATGACTCCGATTAAGTCACTGCATTTAATGAACTTAACCGAGGGCAATGGTTTAATCAACATATTAGCAGGTTTTTCAGACGACGCTATTTTCTTTAGACGAACTTCACCACTTTGAACAATCTATCGAATGTAATGGAGCTTCACATCAATGTATTTCGACCTCTCGTGGAACACTTGATACTTGATTAGGTGTATAGCACTCTGACTGACATAATATACACCGGTGTTTACATCTTCACTAGCCAATACCTCTGTGCATATGCCTTTTAACCACACGACCTCTATAACAGCTATGTAGTCTGCCTTTGTAGTAGATAGTGCAACCACGTGTTGTAGAACTGATCTCCACCATACACTACACCCAAACACTGTGAATAAGTAACCCATCAATGATCTTCTCTTGTCTAGATCACCTATATAATCTGAGTCTACGTATAATCTTACCATTTTACTGATATCCCCATCCCTTTTATACATTAACCCGTGATTAGACATTCCCTTAAGATATCTCAGAATTCACTTCACTGCAAGCCAGTGATCCTTACCCAGATTTGCCATGTATCTACTCACCACACTCACAGCTTGTGCTATGTCTGGTCATGTGCAAACTATTGCATACATGATGATCCCCACAGCATTTGCATACGGTATTTTATTCATATGCAGTTTCTCCTTTTCAGATGTCAGCGACTGTGCTGTAAAAAGTTTGAAATGCATGACCAAAGGAGTAGAGACAGCCTTTGCGTTGGACATACCAAACTTCTCTAGAATTTTGAGTATATATCGTTGTTGGAACAAGAAGATAACATCTCTTCTTTCCCTCACAATATTCATACCCAATATTCTCTTCGCTGCTTGATAAGGCGTAATTGTATAAACTATTTTATCTTCCTAACTTGATATTTGTTCAATTTATCTCAATAATTGGGATATTTATGCGTATTAATGTTGTTTTATAGGTTGAAGCATTATCGGAGCAAAAACACCGGAAAACGGACGCAAATCGGAGCATTAGAGATAAAAATACGAATGGGGGCACTGTTTGCTACAGTAACACTGTAGCTACAGTACACTGCTACAGTACCACTGTAGCAACAGTGCAGCGCCGCAGCGCTGGATTTCAGAGCCGCGGCGCCGATTGCAGAAACTGAGCGCCGCAGCGCCAAAACGCAGCGCCGCGGCGCCGGGACCTGGGCAACAAGTTTTGACAGGTTCCTGAAAATCAGGAAACCCAAAAGTAACTCAAAATGCGCCCTAATTCCGTGCTCTTACCTATTTAATTGCTCAAAACTTACATTTTGGAAGAGGACTCCAGCTGGGACAGCAGCTGGAAACACAAAGAAACACCTAACTTCTAAGTTTGAAGAAATCAAAGAGGAGGGAAGCAAGCTTCAACAACAAAGGCATTTGACAGGGATGTCTTCTTTGCTTTGATTCTTTACTTGTTGTAAGATGTTTAGTTTACATGTATTGATGGAATTAGCTTCAAGATTGTGTAGTTTAATGATGAGCTAATTTCGTTCATCTAGGATTACATCCTTGAACTCATTATGTGATTGATTTTAGTTCTCTCTTTTATGGTATTAATTCAGCTTTTGATATATTCATTGTGCTTGTGCTTAATGCTATTTGATTACTTGGCCAGTGGTTAAATTGATCTAGAAATGCTTAAATAAACTTGACAAAGGCATTTAGGTATTTAGTCTTAAGCATATTGATGCATGATCATAGTGTAGTACACTTGAGTTTCATATGAGATAGACATATACTCATAAGGCATGTATGGCTCATAAAACTTGTGCTTAATAAATTTTGTTCAATTTATTTATCATAGACATATAGATATTTGATTGGATGGAATAGATTCACTTGACCTGCAAAAGAGGCTTGTGATGTGTTGAGTGTTTTGGTCAATATATCAAGTTGAGAACCAATAAACATCAAAGAGATTCTGCTGAATTTATTTGCATAATGGGGGATAGTTTGTAATCCTAGGATTTCTCATATTGAATTTAACTTGTTGGTAATTTAGTTTATCACTTAGCATAATTAAGTTGTTCTTTTACTTGAGTAGTTTAATATCATACATTAAATCATTTTCTGGATAATAGTAGAAAGACACCATTTCGGTACTTAAACTAGAAAAGATAAATCATTCTCTGTGGGATCGACACTCTACTTATCATATATTACTTGTTGCGACAACGTGCACTTGCGCTAATTTGTGTTATAGAAAACACACAACACTGCTCCCAAATCCTTCATCTCAAACTCACCACTCAATTGCTTCTTAAGCTTCTATATTTCTTCCATATTCTTATATGTGATTAACATATCATCGACATATAGAAGCAAATACATCATCCCACAACTTATGTTCTTGAAGTACACCCATCCATCATACTTGCTCTTACTAAAGTCACAAGCCATCATAAACTCATCAAATCTCTTATACCACTGTCTAGGTGATTGCTTTAACCCATATAACGACTTTTTTAGCAAACAAGCATAATTTTCTTTTCTGGGCTCCTTAAACCCTTGCAGCTGTGCCATGTATATCGTCTCTTCAAGCTCTCTATGCAGAAAAGTTGTCTTTATATCCATCTGCTCTAGAATTAAATCAAGGTTTACACACATGGCTAACAAAATCTTAATGGATGTGTGCTTGACTACTAAAAAGAATATCTTATGAAAGTCAACTCCATCTCTCTGAGTAAAATCTTGTGCAACTAACTTAGCATTGAATCTCGTAGGCTCTATCCCCGGTATCCCCTCCTTTACCTTATATACCCACTTGCACCTAACTAGTTTCTTTTGGGGTCTCTCTATCAACTTCCAAGTATTGTTCTTTCTAAGAGAACTGATCCTTTCTTTCATGGTCTGTTGTCATTCTTTCTTATTTTCGCTCTTTATAGCCTCACCATATGTTCTAGGCTCATCATACTCAAAAGTGTAAGCAGAATTAAAAGCATAAGCAATAAGATATGCTCGTGCATACCTGATTAGTGGGTTAATCATTCTCTTTAGCCTATCTCTGACTAGCTGGTACTTTTCAAGTTCTATCTCATGAGTTCTTGTCTTTCTTTAGGTGGACTTGGAGGAACTCGCTAGTGTTCTTGATTCTTCTTCAAGGATCTCTTTGTTGAAGTGCTGATCTGATGGCATATTAGATCTACTTTCAGGCTCTACTTCAATTTATATTAACTCGGGTGCTGAGTCTTTCTTGGACACAAGTTCTTCTTTCTCATTTTCTTGGGAAGCTTTCAGCATGGTCGTCTTATCAAACGTCACGTCACAACTTATGATACTCTTTAGTGGTGTCAAGTCTTTACAATGCACTTTGTATCCTTTCACTCATTCAGGATATCCTATGAATACCCCTTTGATAGCTCTAGGTTTCAACTTTTTCTCCTTAACATGTACAAAGGCAAGGCAACCAAAAATTCTGAGGTGGTCGTACTTAGGAGGATTACTAGACCATTTCTCTTCTGGCGTCTTGAAGTTAATTATTGATGAGGGACTTCTATTAATTAAGTAAGCTACAGTCACTACAACTTCTCCCCAAAATGTCTTGGATATCTTCGCATTAGTAAGCATGTATCTAACCCTTTCAAGTAGAGTCATATTCATCCTCTCAGCTACTCTATTCTGCTATAGTATTGATCTTACCGTTCTATGCCTCACAATCCCAAACTTGGCACAAAATCCATCAAACTCTCTATTGCAAAATTTAAGGCCATTATTAGTTCTCAACCTCTTCACCTTTTTGCTAGTCTAATTCTCAACAAGAGCCTTCCAAGTCTTGAACACGTCAAATGCTTGATCCTTACTCTTCAACACATAAACCCACAACTGTTGGAGTTGGTGCTCACGTGCCATTCCAATATTGTATGAATATTAATTGTTAATATTTATACAATAAACATTTCGAATAAAGATTGTTAATATCATATTAATATGGTATAATGCTTGTAACATTACAGACATTATTTGATCTGAAAGAGTTCAGATCTGATTTAAAGGAGTTTAGACCAAAACTAATAGTTATCAAAGCTGAGAGTTATAAATGCTAATAGTTGGCACTGTTAATAGTTATCAGTTTATAAGAGTCAGCGAGGTCTAAAGAGTTAGAACCTTGTCTATAATGAGACAAAGACCTGAGAGTATACTTATAATGATATAGTTGCAAAGAGTTGCAATAGGTGCTAAGAAATATCATTATGTAAGTATGTCTCAAATATAATGTTCCTGATCTATGATCACCAATGCGGGTCTATCGGTGAATTCACAATATATAGATTAGTGTATGTCTATATCTGACTAATTCAGATGGTTGTTCTTAGCTGACTATGAGCTTAGAACTTGTATAGGCATGCGGGTATCCAGTCAGGACTGGATACTGAACAGACTCATGAGGACCCCAATAGATATCCTATGAAACCGTCAAAGGAAGGTCCTCTCGAGTTGAGTAGTAATCGTGGTCCTTTGACCTGAGCCCCACGGTGGTCTTGTAAGTGATCCATCATGCTTTGGTTCCACATATGTCAGAGACCTTTCATGGTCTGACCGCTATGTGTCGCTGGGTATGTTCCGATGCTCATGGAGTCCGGTGTGCGTAGATAAGGTATCCATCAGCTTACGTAGGTAAGTTGTATATCTGATGCTCCGAGATTGTATTTCATAAAGTCTTGTGGCCACAAGCATAAACCCGGGAAAAGAGTTTTCCACAAGGTTAAACAATATAGCAAAAGTGTTTGCGTATATTATTTATCGAGATACGAATCTGGAGATAAGTTTATGGATGAGCAAATGGGGATTTGACGGTGCTGATTTATATCCCCGGACATCCAGGATATAAATGATAGAAGGATTATACGTATACGTTATGACCTCAACTTGTATGGTCTGACACGCTGATTTGTAATATTCATAACGTGTGCGTGGGGCATCGATTACGGATTAATGGAATAGTTCCATTTGACAAATCGGGTGTGGACCTAGAGAGTCCCAATATGAAATGTACTCTTTGAGCACTTGGACAATTTACTGTATTGAATTGTTCAATACAGTATAATTCAACAATTACTAAGGTTACGTTAACTAAAGTATATGGTTAAATAGTGGGATCTACTTTAGGTTAACTCAGTAACCTAGTAAGGATATAAAAGTAATTTCACCTTATGATTATTTAATTGTTAAATAATTAAAATAAATATTTATTTATTTAATTGTTAAATAAATTATTTAACCTAACTAAGGTTAAAAGTTAACCAAATGGTTAAGTTAAGTTAACCTTACTTAAAGGTTAACCTAACTATGATTAAGTTAATTAACTATGGTTAAAGTAATTAAATATTTATTAACTTAAAGGTTAAGTTAAAATAATCTAACTATAGTTAAATGTTAACTAAGATTAGGTTAAGCCAAATGAAATTCAAATTAGTTTGGAATTTATGCATTAGTATATAAAGTGAAATGAAATTGAAAATCAAAAAAAGTTTTTTATTTTTTAAGTTTTGCATTTAGGGAGCCAATTTAATTTGAGAAATTGAAATTGTTTGTTTTGTGTTTTAAGCGTTAGAACAACAAAACAAATTAGATAAATGGTTACTAAATGTAATAACTAAAAATAAGATTTGTTTTATTTATTCAAGAGTTGAATAAAAGGAAAAACAAATTTAATTAAGTTAAATAGTTTAACTTTGAATCATGTTTAAGAGTTAAACATATATGCTGGATTAAGATGCTGCCATTCTAGACAATCAAACTCACCCTTGTTGATTGTTAGGATTGATCAAAGATTCATTTCATGGTGGACTTCAAAGAAAATAATCCAAAGGCTTCAATGGTGATATTTTCTCAATCTCGAATTTTCAGTTAATCAAATATGTATTTTCGGTATTCATTGTATATAATCTTCCGCTGTGCATATGTATGTATGAGATATGTATATTGTTTGTATGATGAACACAACTCACATGCAAGCACCCTAGTTAATTTGTACAACACACCCAACAACAACTTCCTTGAATAGTCATCAATTAAACTGAGAAAATACCTCGCACTACCACGAGTAGCTGTTTGAGCTGGTCCCCAAAGATCCGAGTATATGTAGTCAAGAGTTCCCTTAGTTTTGTGCTCGCCGGTACTAAACCTTACTCTATGTACTTTTCCAAGCACACAATGCTCATAAAACTCCAAAGCTGGAACTTATCCTCACCAAATGCCTTTTGATTAAATAACTCCTTCAGGTTTCTCTTGCCTAAGTGTGCCAATCTAAGATGTCATAATTTGGTTTGCATATTCTCATCATTTACAGAGAATAATGCAGAACCACTCACAACTTCACCCTTAAGCACATAAATGCCTTTGTGCTTCTCTTCTCTCATTACCACCATGGAACCTTTTAATACTCTCAAAATTCCTCCGTCGATCTTGATGGAATATCTATTCTGGTCTAAAAATCCTAGTGAGATCAAGTTCCTTTTGAGGTTAGGAACATACCTAACATCTGTCAACTTACTCACTCGTCCATCATGCAGCCTAAGTCTTACACTACCAATTTCCATTATCTGATATGTAATAGCATTACCCATTAATACCCTACCACCATTAATAGGCTAGAAATTTACAAACCAAGACTTGTGTGGGCACATGTGAAAAGTACAACCAGAATCAAGAAGCCATTGTTCAGAATTCTTACCATTAGTAGCAATGAGTGTCTTTGCGCTGTCATAGCTATCATCATATGCAAGTGCAACATCTGCTTTCTTTTTGTCTTGTGCTCTATTCTCAGGACAGTTCTTTATGAAGTACCCATCTTTCTTGTAGTAATAACACTTTCTAGGAGTCCTGGACTTTGACCTTGAGCTTTTTTTTCTTCCATCTCTATATGAGGGCCTTCCTCTTACAGATAAACTTTTTGCATTGCTCTCGATATATTTTCTTAATAACTTTGAGTTTAATGATGATTTTACATCGCTCATTGTTAAACTCTCTCTGTCATAGAGTAACGTATCAACAAAGCTCTCATAACTCTTGGAGAGTGAACTCAGTAGGATAATTGCTCTATCTTCATCTTATATCTTGATGTTGATAGACTAAAGATCAAGGATGATCTTATTGAAGGCGTCATATAGTCTTTCATTGGCGTCCCCTCTGACATAGATAGCTGATACAGCTTCTTCTTTATATACAATCTGTTGGCCAACGATTTTCGCATATAAAGAGAGTCAAGCTTCTTTCAAATACCAATTGTCGTCGTCTCACCTGCTACTTCTCTTAGTACTTCATCACTTAATGATAGAACAATTGTACTGTGAGCTCTTTCTTGAATGTCCATTCTTTTTACTTCAGCTTTAGATGACTCTGGCGTCTTCTCTTTTTCATTAGATGAAGTTGCAGTCTCCTCTAACGCTAAGCCTAATCATTGACTTACCAATAATGCTTTTACCTTTATCTTCCCTTAATTGAAGTCATTCATACTGTTGAATTTATCTATCTCATACTTAGGTGTGGCTATGTCTGCTTAGAAACTAAGTTCTGATACCAAGTTGTTGAAGCGGAAGCCCACAAACAAGCAATATCACCCAAGTAAATAGTGCAAAATAAGTAATTAAGAAATTAAAGAGAGAAAGGTAAAAGAAGAACACACAAAATTTACGTGGTTCAGCAACTTGCCTACGTCCATGACAGATCAAGATCATTCACTCTTATTATTGAATCACAAGGTACTCATAAAGTATGTCTTTTACAAGAAATACTTACAAAGCAAAACTCTCTTTTATAATCTATAAATTTTCTCTCACTAAGAATCACAAAAAATATTTAATCACAAAGATTTCTTCAATGATCACTAAAATGTATTTACAAGTCAATATAGAGTCTTTATATAAGCTTTAAGACATACTAAGTTTACACTAAATGTGTGGAAGTCGTATTAGGGAGTCCTAAAATAAATGAGAGATAAAATAGGTAAATCTTTAAATGGAAAATTGTTCCCGCGTCTAGTGCTGCAGCACTCAACGCCCATCGCTGCGGCGCTAGTGCGCCCGCCTGGGTGCCGCGGCGCTCGTCACCTAGCACCGCACCTTTATTTTTTATCTTTTTTTGCATCCGTCTTTAATTTTTGCGCACCGTACACACTTGACTTGCTCTCTAAATTATATCCCGATGATTTTCAATCATAATACTCACAAAAACTCTATAAAAATATTAAAAGAAGTCACCTAAATTTTACATATACATTTTGATATTCTACGTGCTTAATCAAGTTATTACAGATTTCAATTAATCTTTTCTCGATAACCCAGTTTATATATATATGATAATACTATTTTGTTTTAAACTTAAAACAACATAACAAAAGCACATTTTACGCAAATTGAAAATTTCAAGTGTTTTGTACTTATCGATGAAATTTTGTAATTGAACTCTTAACATTCGAAGCAAAGGGAACAATGAATGATTAAAGCGAAGGAGAAGTTATTCATGTGGTAACTTGTTAATAAACATCTTCGTTGGATGCCTATGAAATGCATGCTTATGCTTATACGATGGTATATGGTATATATGTTGTCACTGTCTAACATTGGTACACTCTTGTTCCACGAGTGCTAAATTCACACCATTTTACTTTTTTTAAAAAAAATTCATTGATTTTACATATATAAATGATCTAATATACTCCTTTTTTTATTTATCAGATGAAAGATTTCAGATTGAAATTATTCAACCCAAATTGATTCTCGTTAATTCCTATTTCATTAGTTTAATTACAATTTTTTTTATAAATGAATAAAATTACTGAAGTGGACGTATGAAAAAGAAGTTACGGGTTTGAAACCTGATGCTTGATTTCTTCTTCGTTGTTTTAGAACGCCTTTTCTTTTAAAGAAAAAAGTTTGAAAAAGAACAACGAAACTAGTTATGCAAATCATGTATTAATTATGTTGAATAGAAAATCATTTTTAGTGTCTTTGTAGATTTTGACAACCAAAAACTTTCATTTCAACTCCATCACGTATGTTAGAAAAATTGAAGTATTTTTTATAATTTTATTTTAAATAATAATTATAAAAAATAGTCTTTATATAAATATTTGTTCTTCTCTAAAAATCTCTAAAGTTCAACGCTCAAAATTTTAGATACCAACTCACAAGAAAATCTAATAAGGGGCTAGCCCAATAGCTCAAAGGACTAAGGTCATAATAAGATAAATTGCTCAAATATTATTAAAAGAACAAAGATTAGAGATATAAAATTTGGTCAGCAGCTCGGACCAATTAATAAGGGTAAAATTGATCAATGTAGGTGCTATTTGAGTTGTCCATAAACACGCGGTTCAATAAACAACGATCTACCCAATAGATCAAGTAAAACTCCATGTCAGCCGTTGTTAATAATCCATAAGGAGACTTGCAAGGCAAATATGCCCACCCGCCTGTATACAAGAGTTTTCAAAAATTGAACAGCACTGCATATTGAAATTCGAGTAGCATTCAGCGACTTAAAATGAAAAATAAAGCAACCCAAACAATATAAGTCATTAAAAGAGGCAATTAATTATTTTGGAGATAGAATTGTGCTATTTTTGTAGAAATCTCTCAAATCACTTCAAGAGATTAGAAAATTATCCAAAACAACTATAAATTCGGCGAAGATAAGCACAAAATCCTTAAGAAAACTGAAGCTATTTAAAGAGAGAAAAATGGTTTAAACAGGTTTCATCTTGAACCTTAAACTCACCATTTTTCTATCAAAATTCTTAACTTTCTCTTTTTCTTGAATTTTTCTTTATTCTAAAACACGTACTTTACTTAAGCTTGAAGAGTCTTCATCGAAGCCACCCCTAACAAGATTGTAATGATAGATTTTCTTGTATTTATAGGTGTCACAGTAACCAGAGACCCATCATGCGCATGGTTACAGCCCAATAAGTAAAGGCCAAAGGTTTTAATTCCTACAATCAAACAAATGTAAAACTTGTTAGTTCGAGAAATGATTTTTTTTGGTCAAAAATATTAAATTACTAATTCATATGAAATAATTAATACATAAATCGCGATTATAATGCGATATCTAACATACAAAAAAAACACTAATTTTAGAATAAGTACAAAAGAAATTTATAATACTACGATTAACTTTAACAATATTGTTGACGCAAGAAATTGGTTTCTTGGGTCAACAAACTTTAAATTTGTTTATTAGTAAAATGAAACTGACCGAGCCCATTAATGGATGATGTTGGATGAGTTGTTTGGTAATTCTGACACTTCTAAAAGAGAAAACATGGACAAAGTTAGGTCTCGTTAGTGGTTGTTCCAGTAAGGACCATTCGATGCTTAAGTTAACAAATGTAGAATATGGTTGAAAAGATAGAAGAGCTAGAGAGCGTTTGTATGAAAAAAATTTATTACCTTTGGTCGTTATGGCTTTACCCCTCTATAGTTGGTCCTTTCGGCTTCATCCCAAGAAATTTGGATGAGAAACTTGGACTCCATCTTTTTCGTGATTTGTGGCGAACTCAGGGTTGATGAGATTGATTTGCATCCCAAAATTTTTGAAGCTTCTCTTGTTGGATGATGTTTGATGGGGATCTCTTAAGTCACATAATTCGAGTGTTAATGCAAGCTTTTAAGCTCCTCGGAGTCTAGTGTATTCAAGAAAGTGTGGACAACTTCATTGGGATTTCATACATTGATGCGAAGTAGGTTCTTGTTTAAGAACACTTGCATGGACTTTTAGCTCATGTCTCATATGTGGTCGGTTTGGATCACGTTTAGGCATCGACTTCCTTTTCCGATCAAGATTCTATACCCTAAGGTGTGAGTTAGTGTACCCTTAAACCTTGACTTGCTTGAATTGGTTTTAATATTAGGCTAAACTCTTTTGAGGTGGTGGGGAACAAATATATAGTAGTTTATCATTCAAACCTCTCATCTCTTCATGAGACTTAATGATGCTAATTCCTTTGGAAGAAGCAAAATGAAAAAAGAAACAAAAAAATCCATATTCTTGAGTTGGGGCGGAGCTTTGGGAGGAGGGGTGTGTAGTAGTTTATCATTCAAACCTCTCATCTTCAATGATACTTAATGATGCTAATTCAAAGCAAAATGAAAGAACAAACAATAAATCCATATTCTTGAGTTTTTCAACATATATTTATCACTAATGATAAACCTTAAGGTTTTGTATAAATTATTTGAAGTATTCTATGCATTTCGGAGATGGTTCTCAACTTAATCCTCCAAAATATATTTATATGTGTTTTAAAATGAATTTAGTTTTACTACTAAAATTAATTATTTTAATAATTTAAAATAATATATGAATTACATTCTCTGAGACATCACTAAATGAAATTTTAATATTGTTTTATATATTTTATTTACGTTCTTTTTTATTATTGTTATTTTTTATTTATATACTCTACTTATTATATGGCTCATTATATATTTTTTTTATATAAGATATATATTTTATGAATTTATTTTTTTATCGAAAAAATTTATAAAATAATATTAAAAAAATTAGCCTTGTTGTATATATTCTTTTTATAGATATGCCTTGAATGTTGGATCTTAAATATTACGCTTAGAGAACTAAAAATGTTCTCATTTAACTAATAAGTATGATCTTACAAATGATAGTATATCTAAAATTCATTGTAGCAAAGTAATGATAATTTTTGTGGGTATTTAATTGTTGAAATTTTTTAAATTTGAGGTTTAAATTTTGGTGATGGAAAGTAAAGGTAATTAAGTTCAGGGTTTGTGTTTGGATGCATGTATGTAAAAGAAAAGGGCATTTATGAAATTATCAAATAAAGGAAAAAGTTTTCGTGTTGTCCACTCTATGAAAGAAACGCCTTTCATTTACAAGCTTAGTCACGCTACCTTTGGCTTCTTCTTTCACACCAAATAAATAAAAGAAATGATTGGACACAAAATGTGGTAGATAGTGCAATAATTTGGTGAAGTTACTTATTGAATCTCGTTTTTGTTGATAATGAAAAGTTTATTTCAAAAAAAAAAACAAAAAAATTCTAAACTCTAATGCCAATGCATGGCCGCAACGAGAAGGCAGATGCTTTTCGTGGAAAACGTCGTCTCACCTCAAAATAGATTATACAATGAAAAATTAATATTTTTATTAAATTATTTACTTAATTTTTAATATTTTAAAAATTATTAATCATATTGATTAGAATATATATTTTTTTTCATTTTTCATTTTTAAAGAATTCAATTGATAATTGTTAAAAATATTAAAAACCTCACAAACAATTTAATAAAAAGAGAGATTAAAATGACGATTTCTCTTATATAATATGTAACATATAATTTTAGTTAATGAATGAAACTTTAGGCAATTTTTTGTTTTTGGGGAAATTATCAGTCATCCCATTATTATTGAAGAATTTTGTTTTGTAATTCATTAAGACTATTTTTAAAAAAAATGTGTTTACGCTTGAATGATATATACATGTACAAATTACCTCGGAGGTTTGAGCTAAAGATCAGTGATTTAGGCATTTAGCAGTAGCACCACTAGTTTAAGTGGACTTACGAAAAATTATACAAATTTAAAACATGAAGGTAATTTGATCTTTTTCAATGAATTTTAACGATAGATCTAAATGTCTTAAAAGAAATCTGTGATAATTGTAAATTAGAACAAAACAATACATTAGACTAATAATTTTTCCAAAATGTTTATAAAAAATTTTAATTGTGAAATTCATCAAAAAAAAATTACAAATTTACAACAAAAAAAAAATTTATTTAAATTCAATCATTCATCTCAACTTAATTTAACTCTATTTAAAATTTAATTAAATAAAAACAAGCACTACCATAGCAACAAAAAGAAAAACCCCAAGTAGGGTCAAACTCTTTTCTCTCAATTTTTTATAAATTATTTTAATAATTATGAAAATTACCATCCACTTAAAACTTGATATATCACTTTTTTTAAAAAAAAAAAATTGACATATCACAAATAAAAAGAAAAAGATGACACTTGTAATAAAGTATTATTAATTGAACTTTATTAAAAATATATAAATAGTATTCAAGTTAATCTCCCTTCCATTCCATGTTCTAATTTGTGTTTTCAGCGGGCGAAAATGGCCCAAAATTTGTCTTTCTTGACAATTCACACATAGTATTAGTGGGTGTAGGAGTAGGACCCAACCTAGCAAATAAATCTCTTTTAAGAAAAACTTTTTATTTATTTGAGCAAAGATTATTCTTTTAATAATCTTATCTTGATGACAAAGCTATGGCTGTCCGTCATGCTCTATAAAAAAAAAAAAAAAGCACTTTTTAATGATTATCACAACAACAACAATCCCTTTATAAGTGTCGGTGAAGTCTATTTAGCAACTCTTCTTTTGAGTTTTGATAACTAGTAATTTTATTTAAGGCCATTTCCTTTCTTTTTGTACTGCTAGAATTTTGTTAAAACAACCGTATCAACTATTTTTATTAGTTTTTTCTTCAGGAAACTGATATAATAAGATTTCTTAGATATGTTTAAAAAGTAAGAACATTAATATTTTGATGTTAGAATCGTCAAATTTTGTATTAGTTTTACATTTTTTTTATAAAAAAAAAAGTTACTTAAAACTAAACAATACAAGAATATGTAATTGAATTTCAGAAATGTATAGTATATTGTAGAACTAGAATAGAATGAGGCAAGGGAAAAAAAAGTAAGCTTGTGTTAATGCTTCAATTAATCATTATTTGCTTTCCAAATCAACCCTTATTCTTTCTTCACAACGAAAATTGTTTGGGATATTATTGTCATCTGCTGGACCCAAATCCTATAATACACAATTCAATAGTCAATTTCTCACATTTATGTCTTATAAATTGTCACCGTACTCCAATCCTTACTTCACAAAAAAGAAAACTCTTAGAAAAAAAAAAAATGAAAATGATTTTATTCCAATGTTGTTGACTTATAAAATTTATACACAAAAATTAAATAATTAATTTTATTGTCAGATTGTAGTTGGGTTTTTGCTCATAATTTTCACGTGAAACGAGAAAAACAGTGTGTGAAATGGGATCGTCCTTGACAAGGTGAATAGATTGCGTGAATTGCGAATTGGGAGTATTAAAGACGCGTACAATATAACTTTGACACTAGATAGACATTTTCAACAATTAAAAAGAAAAAAGAAAAAAGAAAATCTGGATAAAAATTTAAGAATATTACTTAACTAGTAACTTGTAAATTTAAGAATATTACAAAATTTTAAACTGTACTTATCTTTAAAAATTCTAAAATCTCAAAATTTTTAATACAAATACTACTCTTATAATTTTTAAATGAGTGCAAAATATAAAAGTAAAGACATTTTAATTATAATAAAGCTTTACAACTTGATACTAAAAGAAAGCTTATAAAAGAAAGAAGCTAAACAATTAAGAAAACAAGTAACATCACACAAAAAAGCAATCAAATGGGAAATTTAAAAAAAACCATAAAACTCTATTCACATACACAACACCGTATCTCTCTTCATTGCATACTTATATTCTTATATTTTTTCATATATCTATTTTTGACTTTAAGTATAAATGGTCATCATTAAAAACAACTTTTAATATAATTTAATTTTATTTGTAATTGTATGAGACTTATAAAACTAGTGCATGTTAAGAGGGATCATTTAATCCTAACCTTTTGAAAAAGATTCAATTGTTGATATGCATTCAAATACGTTTTAATATTAAAGTGTTACTGATGATTTTGACGTGCTAAATATTTGAAAATTAAATTTTAAAAAAAATTCATAATCATCTATTAAGCCTATAATTTTCATTTAATGTTGGATTCCCAAATCCCACAAAGGTAAATTTTTATTAATAAATTGACTTTTACAACATGAACGGTAAAAATTATAATTTACAACAATTAAATTTATAAGATCTTAATCGTCGTATCGCAACATTGTTTGTCATAAAAGTAGTATTGTTTATATTGTAGATTATACAAGTGACTTATTTATATCCATAACCACATAAAAACCCAAATTTAAAATGCTCAAAATTGCTGCAAAAGAAAGTGCATATGGAGTAAAATTAAATTAAAATAATAATGGCAAAGTGCTTTTCGAAAAGGGTAGTATTGTATTTTTGCATGGTGGTGACCCATGGGCATATATGGATGTCCAGCAAAAGAGGGAAGGGATAAAAGAAAAAGCAAATTAAAAGCAATCGCAACTGTATTTGTGATTGTGCAATTTGTGCATGTAACGTGTTCCCTCAACACACAGACAGATAAAAGGGTCGGTGGATCAAAGTAAAGCAAAAGCATAAAACTAGAGCATAACGTTAAGTAACCTGGCGTTAAATCACTTTTTTTTTTATAGCAAGATTACATTTATGGCCTCGGGGTTTCCAAATCTGAAAATCCCCACAATTTTTTATTTTTTATTTTTTACGTTAATGTTGGATCGCCATGTTATGATTGTGCATCATTATTACTTCCATCATCGACTCAATTGAACCCACCACTGAAACAAGATCCAAAAATGTTCAATTACAATCCAACTAAAATTGTTTCCAAATTCTACCAAAGCAAAGATGCAACCAACTCTAAAATTATAAAATCTTACATTTGAAGATAAAAAGATTGCTTTGGTCAACATATTATATATTATAGTTTTTTTTTAAAAAATTTGATGTGGTAAACATTTTTATAAAATCATATCATTGGTACGTTTCATTTCTTATCATAATTATCATGAGTATGTTAATTTCTTAAAACACAAAAAAAAATATATAATATTTTAAAAAAAAACTTAGGTATTAAGATAAGGAATAAGGTGGGCATCGGTTTAGTTTAATAAAAAATCGAATTGAATTAAATTAAAAAATTTTGATATAATTTAGTTTGTTTTAATTTAGCATTTAATTTGATTTGTTTAAAATTAATTTATTTAATTTTAATTCAATTTGATTTAAATAAAAAAATATTAAAAATATTTAAAACTAAATCAAATCGAATTAAATCAATTTAATTTAATTTTAAGAAATAGAACCGATCAGCTTCAATTTATTAAAACTAATCGATTTGAGTTTTAATTCAATTCAAATCTAAACCAAACTAAAACCGGTTCTTCCACTCTTAATAACGGATAATAGTAAAAAATAATGTATTTGTGACATTGTTCTATTATAAATGAACTAGTAACAAATATAATTTATTGGTCGAAAACAAGAAAAGTACTAAAGTAGGCATTGGCTGCAGGATTTAACGGCAGCAAATGGAAATTAAAGGAACATATTTATTTTAAATAAATAAATAAATATAAAAGAAAATAAAAGTAGCCCTTCTCGGTCTCAACGAAAGAAGAATGAATTAATTAATAGACCAAAAAGAACATGAATGTGGTCCTCTTAATATTACCACTACATGGTCATCATCGACCATTTAATTGAAAAGAACTCCTCCAAAGTAGAGTCGCCTCTCCACGTGGCATTCTTTGACCAATAACCGTAATACACCGTTTCACGGTAAAATTAAAGAAATAAAAACAAATAACAAAACAAGTAAAAAAAATGCGGCTACTGCTGACTTCAGCTACTTGGACTTGGAGCATCCAGATCTTGCAGGAAAAAGAAGCTTCCCTTCTCATACTCTCTCTCCTCTCTCCTTTCTCTTTTCTTGCCCAACAAAATTTTGCAATTTTTGCAGAGAGACCCCAAAAAAAAGAAAAAGAGAAACACAAACACAAGAGATGAATTTGGTGAAAGAAAAGAACAAGATAACTTCAACCCAGAAAAATTGACCATGAAAGCTCATCATTTGAGCCTCTTTTTGATCCTGTCATTGTCCATTTCTTGCACAACAATAGAGAGTAGAGCAAACATCATTAGCAATAGCAGTTTAATTCAGAGAAGAATTCTTCACCAGCCATTGTTTCCAGCAAGTTCAGCGCCACCGCCAGCAGCTGAGTCACCACCTCCACCTTCATCAGAAACACCAAATTTTCCGAACCCAGACCAGCCTTTTTTCCCTGAGGTCCCAACTGGCCCAAGTCAAGATCAGAGCCAACAACCACCACCAGCAACAGCTGTAACACCAATAACAACAAATGGCAGCATACCGATACCAAAGGCAACTCAGCCAGCAAAGCCGGCTAAAAAAGTGGCAATTGCAATATCAGTTGGAATTGTCACACTTGGGATGTTATCAGCTCTTGCATTCTTTCTTCATCGCCACAGGGCTAAACACCCTGCAGAATCTCAGTCTCAGAAACTTGTGGGACCCAATTCCCAGAGGTTTCAGGATGAACAAAGACCGCCCCCGTCAAGCTTTTTGTACATCGGAACTGTGGAGCCTAGTAGGACATCGCCTAGTGAAGCTGCTGCTGCAAACGGGTCACCTTATCATAAGCTGAATTCTGTTAAAAGATCAGATCGGTATAGGCCAAGCCCTGAATTGCAACCACTGCCACAATTGACTAGGCCTCCTTCTCAGAATGAGAATTCACCGGCTGCTATGTCGTCGTCATCCGATGAGGAGAGCCATGGCACGGCGTTTTATACGCCGCAGTGCTCTTCTATCAGCAATGATGATTATTATACGCCGGTGGTGGCTTCATCCCGTTCAGTTCATGTTAACAGCAATGGCATGGTGAATTCTGTTGCTAGAAGCGATTCAAATGCTATTAGTTCTGTTCCTCATTCGAAAAGAACTTCACCAAGAACAAGGCTTTCAGCTTCTTCTCCGGAAATGAAGCATGTTATTATACCATCCATTAAGCAACAGCAGTCGCCGCTGCCACCACCGCCCCCACCACCACGGGTGCCAGAAAGAGTGTCACAGCAACCCAGAGCCGAAGACAGTTCACAAGCAATTCCATACTCTCCGAAAAGGACAAGATTTTCATCCCCACCACCTCCGCCCAAAGTGGAACTTCTTCGATCATTGAATAGCAAATCATCCTCACAAACAACTAAAATTCCAGTTCCACCCCCTCCGCCGCCTCCACCTCCACCACCACCGCCACTATCAGCGCCAAGAAAAGTTGGATCTTTGGATATAAGTGTTGCCTCAACGCCTACTCCAGTGTTACCTAAGCAGCAATCTTGGACTCCAAGTCCTAAATCCACTTCTGGTAGTGGGATGAGTAAACCTCCCAAGGAAGAGGTTAATATAAGTGCAAGTATTTCTGAGAAGACTGAAGGTGATAGTACTGAAGGAGCAAAGCCAAAGTTAAAAGCCCTGCACTGGGACAAAGTACGAGCAACTTCAGACAGAGCTACAGTGTGGGACCAGCTAAAATCAAGCTCATTTCAGTATGTAATTTTGTACTTGCTCCATTTTCTGCTAACTCTAATGTAAAATTTCTGATCTTGGGGAGCATTTTACTTGCTTGTAGATTGAACGAGGACATGATGGAGACTCTTTTTGGCTGCAATACGGCAAATATTGTTCTAAAAGGACCTACTACAAGAAAATCAGTGCTGCCCCCTGTTGAACAGGAGAACAGGGTGTTGGACCCAAAGAAATCACAGAACATTGCTATTTTGTTAAGAGCACTGAATGTAACACGAGATGAGGTGTCTGAAGCTCTACTAGATGGTAAGTAATGTTGCTAGTTTCGATATATTACCATTTTCTAGGCTCCCTGGATTGCTTAGCAATACGTAGCATCATGGACATTAAGGCTAAATTAAACATCTAAATATATCATTAGTATTCACTTTCCAGCAGTCTTTCTTCACTGCTGATAGCCCTGTAAATTTGATTTTGCATATATTGCTAATGCATTACAAAGAACTAAATTACATAGATCTCTGGTCGCACATAGTTTGGAATCAGAAAGTACCAGCATTGCATCTCCAGTTTGTCCAGGAAGGAAAAAAGAGGTGATCAATAAAGTATTCTAAAAACATAAATGAGAATTGGGACAGCTTAATTCAGAGGTGATCATCATTACAATCAATGAGAATTATATAAAGGTTCAGCAAATCATGATACTTGCATAATTGTGTTGCTTTTCATTAAGAAAAACGGCAAAGGTAGTCAGGAGGGTTAAACATTCTCTACAACAATTACCAAGCATTGATAGTTTTAATTTTTCTTTCAATATATATGTGTATATGTATTATATATATATATATATATATGTGTATTTATATGTATAGAAGATTGACATTCTATTCTTAACTCATCACTACTTTCATTTACATTCAGATCAGAATACTTTATCATCCATATGATCAAATGAAACTATCAATTCTTCCAACATATATATTTGCAATTCTCTAATTCCTTTCTTTTGGCAGTGATATTTTCAGCTAAAAATTCTTTCAAATTTTTGTTTATATAGGAGAACTTCAATGAGCTATCTATTTCACCAAGCCAAAAGGGTCAACTGGTAGTTGAGTCTTGAATTGTTGCAGTGACAATGCCTACACTAGTTATTGTTTTCTCTTAAACAAAGCATGAACGGTTAAACTGATCTGACATATGCTGAAGGCAGTCCTATATATGCCACCTAAATGAAGTATCATAGCAACTTCTAAACTATTTTTCTTGAGACACCCAGCACATATAATGTGTGCCTACAGAAACTTAATCCAACAAAAGAAATTTGCATATAGTTTGGCATGTTGCAATCAACATTGTTGAAAATTTAGAATGTTCCACGTTCTATGTACAAATGTCAGCCATTGGAAATGTCCATGAAGTATAAAGAATATAAGGCAGTTTCTTAAATGTTTGTGAATGTCCTTGACTAATGCCTGGCTGTCCAAATTAGATCCTTCCTTTCCAGTTTGCCATATCACACTATGTTTTGGTGGAACAGGTAACCCAGAAAGCTTAGGTGCAGAGCTTTTAGAAACACTGGTAAAGATGGCTCCAACCAAGGAGGAAGAAATAAAACTTCGAGAGTACAAAGGTGACATCTTGAAACTAGGATCTGCAGAACGATTTCTCAAGACAGTACTTGATATTCCATTCGCCTTCAAAAGAGTTGAAGCAATGCTGTACAGAGCCAACTTTGACACAGAAGTAAAATATCTAAGAAAGTCATATGAAACCCTAGAGGTATTTTGGTTGAAAGTTTAATATTGAATAAGTTCAATGTTCTCTTTTTATCTCTGGAAACTTGCCAGTACTGACTCCTAGAAACTTAAACTCTATATCTTTGTACTTGTCAGGCAGCAAGTGAGGAATTGAAGAACAGCAGGCTATTCCTCAAACTCCTTGAAGCTGTTCTCAAGACAGGAAACCGCATGAATGTTGGCACCAATCGTGGTGATGCAAAAGCTTTTAAACTCGATACACTCTTAAAACTTGTAGATATAAAGGGAACGGATGGGAAGACAACATTGCTTCACTTTGTGGTTCAGGAAATTATTAGATCTGAAGGTCCAGGTACCAATTCTGCAAATGAGAATGTTGAACACAAAAACTCTAGTATGACAGAGGATAATTTTAAGAAGCAAGGATTGCAGGTTGTGTCTGGGCTGAGTAGAGACCTCAGCAATGTCAAAAAAGCAGCAGGAATGGACTCGGATGTCTTAAGCAGTTATGTGTCAAAGCTTGCGATGGGGCTTGAGAAAGTCAGAGTGGTTTTGCAATATGAGACACCAGATATGCAGGGGAAATTCTTCAACTCAATGAAAATGTTTCAGAAAGAGGCTGAAGAGGAAATTGCTAGGATCAAGGCTGATGAAAGAAGGGCTTTATCACTTGTGAAAGAGGTTACTGAGTATTTTCATGGGGACACAGCAAAAGAGGAAGCACATCCTTTCAGAATATTCATGATTGTAAGAGATTTCCTTTCCATACTGGATCATGTCTGTAAAGAAGTGGGAAAGATGCAAGATCGAACAATGGTGGGTTCAGCAAGATCCTTTCGAATATCTGCAACTGCTTCATTACCAGTGCTCAACCGGTATAATGTGAGACAAGACACAAGTTCGGATGAGGAAAGCTCTTCTCCATGAAATTACTAGTCAAAGTAGCTAATCACTTCCTCACTGTTTGAATTCAAGTAGCAGTTTGAGAAATCTAATATTTTTCATCAAAAGCAAGAGTTGGTGATGAAGTGAAAGTACTTTTCAAGGAGTTCCTCTCATTATCAAGATCCCAACACAAGCAGTGAGATAGTTATTAGTTAAAGTTTACGACTTCTTCCTGCAGGAGAGGTACATTACTACATTTTGTATGAAAAGTCACAGAGTAGCAATTATCCACAGGCCATATACATCATACAATAAAAAGGGAACAAATTCTGGGGAAGTTTTATCAAACATAAGGGCATTGTGGGACATCATCATTCACACGGGACAACTTGTTGCACGATTGAATGAAGACGGTGTCGGCGTAATATGTTCTGAAGGAAAAGAACAAAACAAAGAATACTTTTGTCCAGTCCTACATATATTCCATATTGAAGATAGGTTTGTTCATTTAGATCAGATTCCCATACATTTTCACGAAGCAGAATGTTTTTTTGACGTAACCTATTAAGCTGTGGTCGGCATTTATTTGATTGTCATCAATAATAATATTATTAGTCTTTGAGCATTTCCCAGTGCTTTTGGCTTCATATTTTTGGTGGGTGTATATAATAAATGTGATTGTTCTTCCTTTAACAAAATCAGGAAAATACAAACAAAACTAGACTTGAATTGATGGTATTTCAACATATTCCTCAAGTCTGTGCAATTTGCATGGACGAAATTAGAGAACGGAAGGTGATGAGCACCAAGTGACTGTTAAAATGCCTCTATGAAGTCAAATTAGATGCCGTGGCCTTTCAAAGAACTTTCCCAGTAGTGCTCGTTAGTTCATTAGGACCACTAAATAGTACTAGTTGCAAGCTTCTATAAAATGCAAAATGGAAGAGCTACTGAAGATGAAAAAGACGGATTAGGCTAAGGTAAGAGAAACAAAAGATATACCTGAAAGAGATAGCTTGCTTACACCGAAATATAACCCACCATTCTGCCAGCGTTTGGGGAATATTAGTATATATTGCATTTGCATTTAAGAGAAGGATGCTGCGGTTCACGAATACAAGGCCTGCGTTTCTAATCCGCAAGCCAAACGCCAGCTTTTATACGGAAAAAGAAAACAAGGTGTTTTTTTTTTTCTTTTCTTTTCTATATAAGTCCTATATTAAAGAATTATATAGAAAAGAAAATTCCATTCCTAATTATTATTGTGGCATAACATTTATTGGATAAAGTAATATCACACATTCTATATCCATATGGATAATTTTTGTGATAGAAATACATATAATGAACAAAGCTAAATAATGGAGAACAGTTTGCCATTAATGGCAGTTTTCTTTTCTATATAAGTCCTAAATTAAAGAATATTTTTATAACAAAAGTTATCTATATGGATTTAAAATCATAATTATTAGGAAACTCTCGTGTGGTATTACTTTATCCAATAAATGTCATGCCACATAAAATCTCATTTTGAATAAGAACTTTCGTAACTTTTTTTTTGAACAAGAGTAGAGTTATCTCATTTGAATACAATAAAATTCTAATTTCCTCTAGGCTTTAGCTTGTCTAAGAGTGCAGAATATGGTTTTAGAATCTTTGCCGGAAAAAAAATATAGTACTCTTGTCATTAACAACAGTATTGTTCTGATTGTTACTTTGAATTCTTCCATTCAAAAAGCTAGTGAAGATCGGGTGGCTTTGTCCGTCATGGGTAAGATGCTTTGCTCTCACCCTAATAATCGAGAACAGTTTATTAATTCAATGAAACGTATATGGCAAACAGTTGAATCTTTCTCTGTCGAAGCTATTAGCCTGGGGCGTAATGTGTTCATTTTTCTTTTAAATCGGATGTAGATCGCCAACAGGTGTTGGCTGGAAGTCTATGGTCTTTTAACAATTGCTTGCTAGCATCGGAGGTTCCCATGGCCTCGGGTACTTACAAAATCTGTCTTTCAACCAAGTTTTATTTTTCCTGGGTTCAATTTTTTTTTTGATGTTTTGGCCTATTTTATGAATTATATGTTGGAATTTTAAAAGAATATTTTAAATAAATCAATATATATTAAGGTCATAGAATAAAGAAAAATAATCGAAAAGAAAAAAAAGAAAGAAGAAATGAAAATGGCATTCAAGCAGAAATATGCTTTAGCGCCGTAGTGCTCAAGTTAGTGCCTAAGGCGCCTCGGCACTCGAGGGCAAGTCTAGAGCACCACGGCACTTAGTCGGGCTTTTGTCTCCTTCTGTTAAGTATCGCATCGCTGAGAGTTGGGGATGTGATCTTTTGAAGAGTTATCAATCTTTGCAATGTGTATGGCATTTTAAATAGGTATTGTAGCTCTTCAAAGAGATACTTCATCTCTATAAATACTGCAAGCACATCCTATTTGATGGAATTAATAATTCTTCTTTTCATTGAATAAAAAATTCCCTTCTTATCAATTTCTATCAGAGTCTTTACTTATAGTCCAAGAAAATTGTATTTGGTATGCATCTTTGCAATTTTTATTTGTCATTGAATTCTAGAAACTATACTGCCACTTAAACCCATATGCACCTTAATTATCATCTGAGGGTAGAAATAGTTTTAAGGACAGTACCTTAGCACGTCTTGACATTCATAGTAGTTGTATCAATTCACCCAATTTATAACAATCTTAAAATTATTTCTATAGATACAACTAGGAATTCTTCGTTATTAGCTATAACAAATTCATTATTTGAGGCTACTAAGATACCACTATTTGATAGAAAACATTTCAAAAGGTGGCAAGATCATGTATTCAATATATTAAATGTGATGGGCATGGCAGATCATCTCACATAACCTCTTTCGGACGTCAATGCTGAAAATTACAAGGAGAAAATTTTAAAATAGAATAGAGTAAATAAGGTATGCCAAAATACTATTCTATATACCCTTTTAAATAAATTATATGATGTTTACTTCACATATAAAGATGCACATAAAATTTGAACACAATTAAAGAAAAAAGTATGTGATAGAAGATATTGGTACCTAAAAATATATTACTGCAAATATCTCAAACTTTTAAAATGTTTGAGAAAAATAGGTAACATTACAAATATATGATGTTCATCTCTTGATCAATGATTTAAAGAATGAGAAAATTGTTCTCCCAAAACCTTTTATTATTGGTTGTTTGATTGAAAAATTGTTTGATTCTTAGAAAGATTATAAGAAAAGTAACGAGCACAAAAGAAAATATTTGAACTTGAAAGATTCTATTGTGCATATAAGAATTGGAAAAAAGAATCACCAATGGGAGAACATTGAATAGGCCAAAAAATTTGTTTCTAAGGCTAATTTAGTTAAAAATGAAAATCATAGTGAGAAGTATCCAAAGTCCACAAAAAAAGCATGCTTTAAGAACAATAAGCCCCATTCAAAAGAAAAGGTAAATATTATGTTTGTGAAAAGGATGGTTATTTTGTCTATCAATGTAAATATAAAAAAAGAGATAAGAAGGCAAATAATTAAAAAGGGTTGATTATCCTAAGGTGCATATATGTAGGTTTCTGATCATCATTACAAATATATGTATCTCATACAATTTGTTGTGCAGCGAAAGTCCAGAAATCTAATTTCCTAAGTGATAAACGCAATAAATTTCTCATGTTCTCTCATAAATGAAATTACAAAGATTTGTAAAGAATCACCTTGACAAGCCTTTTGTAGGTTTAGCCAGAATTCCCGTCTTGAAGTGAGATTGTTATGAATTCTAACTCCTAACTTAGTGGGCTTGGGTAGTCTAGAATGACAACTGGTTCCAGTAAGGATTTAACACCTTAAATCCAAGTTTAACTCCATAAATTTAGGTTTAACTCTTAAACAAAAGCTTAACAATTAAGCTGTTAGACAACTACAACACAATAGATGATGCTTGTTCTAATTCAACACTTAAACAACAAATTTCATTTTATTGTCTCTTGTAGTATGGCTGGCAAAATTAGAAGGAAAAGGATAAAGTTTCAACTTTTAAATAGCTCTCAACACTTATAACTAGAGTATTTCTCCTTTCTATCTCTTGATGGCTGAATCACACTTGATGAAAATGAGCAAATATTTTGTTCTTATTTGCTTCAATTGTCTTTCATTCTAATAGGACATTATATAGCCCACAAGTATGATTTACAATTGTTTGCCCATTTGGTTTTGCTTTATAACAATTGTTTACAATAAACAATTAATTAACAAATCAAAAGGCACGTGTATAATTGGATGAACTTGGCCAAATTTTGCAACTAAAATGATGAAACACTTTTATCCTTTTACAAGTTACATGGCCCTACCATTTCAAAGGGCCATGCATTAGTGTTTCATCAATTATTTAAATAATTTAATAATGAAACATGTGTTCTAATATTTCATTTGTTCTACTTATTATTTTAATTAAATTAAAATAAATAACAAATGAATTAAAATATTATTGTTTAACTTTTAAATAGTAATATCAAATATTATTATTGTTATTTTATTTAAAAAATATTTTTATGAATAAAATAATGATATTACTTGTCCAACAAGTAAGGTCATTTTGGTAATTTTTAAGTCAAACAATAATTGGTCTACAATATGCCACGTGTCATTATTCTATTAGTCAACAACTATTGTTAACGAATCAATATACTTAATACTTAAGTCTAAGTCTTAACACGTGTACATCCCGAGGTATACTGAAGCAAATGTTTGGTATGCTGAAATTTAATGGATTAAACTATTGAATCTAGTATGTTACCCCAGTGCATAATAAGTACACTTCATATTGCGGGACTGCCTACATTCACACCCGATTTGTTAAATAAAACTATTTTGTGAGTCCGTGATCAATGCCCCATGCACACGTTGAGGTTATTATGCATACGTATAATCCTTTTACCAATTATATCCTGGAAGAGTAAGAATATAGATCATCACTGTCAATCCCATTTGTTCATTCAAGAATTTATCTCTCAACACGTATATCGATAAATAATCAGGGAACTTTCAAAGACCAAACAATTTAATCCCCAAACTCTTTTCTTTCTGGCGGGGCGCTAAGAAAGAGAAATCGTTATCACTATATGAAATGAAGTAGTTGCTAGCACACTAAGATCAATTCCAAACCTGCCTGTCTTCCCTGCGAAAATGTGCCAACAGGTGAGAAACTTGACTTTAAGAAAGAAGGGGGGCACGTTAGCTGCAATCTTTCTACACTGCAGTTCCTTTTCGGGCGGCTGTAGGACAGAAGGCCAATACGCAAATATTTTTATGATATTATTTAACTCTATGGGAAGCTCTTTTTCAGAGTTTATTGCTTAGGGCCATAAGACTTTCTGAGATAGATGATAAGCGTAAATTATATCTATTATTTTCACTCCCTTAGCTTGATTAATTGCTTATTTTAAGAAGAATATTAGGCTTTTTATATGTTTAATTGTTATTTTGTAGGTTTGGAGACAATGAAGCAATTGGGGATGAAAATTAAAAAAAAACAAGACAAAACATAAAATGCTACAGTACATCGCTAGAGTACTTAAGAATAGTACTTTGTATAGTACATCGCTGAAGTGATGAATAGTATTTCACCACAGTGCTCAAGACGTCTCGCTGCAGCACCAAGTAAATAGTATGCGGGGACCAGTGTCTCATGAACAATACCCTCGTGCTATAGTACTGTCGCCCCAACGATGAACAGTGTGATTTTTCCTAATCCTAAAAGAAATACAACTTTAAGACTTCAATCAATCCGTATATAAAGGCCACTCATTTCAAACCATAAGGGCACACAACTTATGGCTTTTAGAGCCACAATACAGTAAAGAAGAGCAATTTTAGAGAGAGAAGTAATAGTAATTCAAGAAAGCAAGAGATTATTGGCGAATCTTTAGCGTATCAACCAACTGCAAATTAATGTCTATATTGGTTTGCTTTTGGTTGTATCATATTTATTTTATTTTATTTTTCAGTCATAATTCTCTTGTTATCATGAGCTAAATTTATTTTCAAGGGTTATTACTTGAACGCAATATGTGAGCTTAATTGTTGGATTCTTTTAATATTTATTTGAACTCAATTCTTTATTATTCAAATTATTTATTCTTAATACTTCATTATATCCAATCAATATTGTGAATGCTTTGGTAATACTTTGATAAACTTGGAAGAGGCATCATTGTATTTAGACCTAAATAATTTGATGCATGATTGTAGAGTAACATTCAATGTTACATATGCAAGTTTCGAATTAGGATAGGAATATACCTAATTGGCATGTATGGTCAATAAGACTTAATCTTAATGAATCTTAATTTATTACAAGTATCACAAGAATATAAGTATTTGGTAAATTAAGGTATACTTGCATGACCTTTGAAGAAACTTGTGAATATATTAATGTCTTGACTAATAATAAGAATTGAGGGATATAAATATTAAAAGGATTAATCTTTAAAAAATATATTGAAAGATAGTAATTAACCCTAGGCTTTCTTTGTATTACTATTTTCTTATTTTATTTAAGTTGTGGTATTTATTTTATGCACTTTTATTTTACTTAAATTTATTACAAAATTAAGATTTGTTCCTGAATAATTACAAGAAAGATATAATTTTAATACTTGATAGAAAATAAAAATTATCCCTATAGGTTCGACATCCTACTTTATAAGTCCCTTTATTACTTGTTACGATAGTGTATACTTGCACTTAATTTTAAGATATAGAAATATCGCATCAATATAGCATCGGAGCATCTGGATATATAACTTACCTATGTGAGCTAACAGATCCCATATTTGCACACACCAGATTCCATGAGCATCAAATTATACCCAACGACACGTAGCGATCAGACCATAAAAGGTCTTTGATATACGTGAAACTAAAGTATGGTGGATCACTCTCAAGCCCATTATGGCACTCAAGTCAAAGAACCATGAATACTACTCAACTCGAAAGAACATGCCTTTGAAGGCTTTATGGGATGTCTATTAGGGTCTTCATTGCGTTTATTCAGTATTCAGTCCTCACTGAATACCCTTATGCTATACGAGCTTCAGTAAGCCTATGGTTAGCTAAGAACAACCATTTAGACTATTCAGATATAGTTGTACACTGGTTTATTATAAGGGTTCCACCGATATACCTGTATCGGTGAATTAGACCAGGAACATTATATTTGAGAATAGATTTGCATAATAGCATTTCTTAGCACCTATTGCAACTCTTTACAACTAGGTTATTACTAGTGTACTCTCAGGTCTTTATCCCGTTACAGATAAGATTTTAACTCTTTAGATTTTGTTGATTATTATAACCTGCTAACTCTTTAGCATTTATAATTCTTAGTGATACTAGCTCTTAACGCTTATCTAAACTCCTTTAGACCAAATTTGATCTCTTTTAGATCATACAATGTCTGTAACGTTACAAGCATTGTACTATTTAATTCATGTGATTAGCGATTTAAAAAAATATACATTGTATAAATATTACAAAAATAAATATTTACACAATAATGGGATGACACGCAAGCATAAATTCCAACAATAATAAAACTCTTAAAGCTAATTTAGTTGAGGGAGATGAGGTGATAACAATTGTTGTGGTTTTTCAAGTGAACATGGTTACAAATGGCAACAAAGAAGGGCCATTGACTTTAGAGCCACAAGACATATATATGGTGATAAGAGTACATTCCATAACCATGTTCAAGTAAGAGAAAGAGAGGAACAAGTATATCTTGGTACTACAGTACCAGCTACAGTACCTATGAACATTATGCTACAGTGTCAGCGCCCAGGTGCTAAATTGGGCAGAATGGTTGGCACCCAGGCGCCAAAAAGTAGCGCCCAAGTGCCACCTATTTTGTTACCCAATTTTTGCCTTAATTTGAAACTTATAAATATTACCTTTTAGCCACTTCTTACACCATCAAAGAAAGCATGAAAAATATAGAGGAGAATAAGGCTTAAGCTCAAATTTGAAGATAAGAAAGAATGCCTCCAAGGTTTCTTAAGCATCACTGAAGACATTTGAAGGAGTGAAACCTTGGAGACACCCTCAAATTCGATTTTCTCTTTCTTTTCTTTATCTTTTATTTTCTATTTAAAATTTTCAGTTTAAATATTATTTAAATAAGTTTGTATTTATGGACTTCTTGATAATTCTAGTTATGATTAGATTTTTATGTGATTAAACTTGAATTCTAAAGTTTGATTTAGTTTTATTTGTAGTATGTTTTGATGATTTAGTATATTTTTGTTTATTTCATTTGTGTTTCTCTAAACTTAATGCGTCCAATTGATTGGAAAATGAATTGGTTTTTATGGATTTATAGATTAATGCTTGGGAGAGCTTGACCCATTTATTAGATTTGAGAAATATAGCCTTAGGCTGTTATCGAGTCGGGAGGCTAATAACACTTAGGTAATCACCATAGTTTGCTCAATGATTGCATGTGGTGTACACCAAGTGTTCGATAAAATGTGCAAGAACACTTGGGGTGTGACATTATGCCTGGAATTTTATTTGACGCTTGGGAGAGGTAATGAGATTAATAATTGGGCAATCAATTTAAGGGTTGCATAATGCATGTATAGGTAAACAAGTTAGATAGAGATATCAACTTGAATATGTATGCATATTATCTCATTTGATGATTAGGAGGGGTGATGAGATTATTCTTAATCCTTTAATTAATGAATTGAACGAAATTACTAAATAAGAAGAATAGAATGAAATCAATACTCTAAGATCTCATTTGTATAGAATTTACCACATCACAAGATTATCATTTTGTTGCTAGATTATTTGTTCTAGGCCTTGATAGAACTCTATTGAACAATATGTGTTGATGTTGTTATGTGATTAATGACTATTTTGTGTTATTCATTTATGATTTTTATATGCTTAATGCTTTTAATTGCATTGAAAAATAGATTGGATAATTTAAACATTTGGGTTATATGCTTGGAAAAGTTTAATCCATATGTTGGTTATAAAAAAACATAGCTTTGAGTTTTTTGAGTTGGAAGACTAATGAACTTAGGGTAGTCACATAAAGGTTACTTAATGCGTGTATGTATAATTGGTTAGATATGGATATCAACTTAATTGTATATGCATAAATTCTCATTTGGCACTCGGGAGAGGGAATGAGATTAATCATACACCCTGGATTAATGAATGCATAAAATTAGTTGTTGATCACTAATGACAAAGACTGTAGGAATAATAGAGGGAAATCAAGTCCCTAGAACCTTGTTGCCATAAATCTCTCAATTGTTTTTTTAATTTACCAAGTTATTTAGCCTTAAGCCATTTTTTACTCCATAATTTAACCTTTCATTTAGATTAGCCTAGATAAAGTTTGGTTGATAACATCATAGTATTTAGAATCAATTTAGGACACAATCTTCGTGGGAACAATACTCACTCATCATTTTATAACTTGGTCATAACCCATACACTTGCGATTATAATTCGCGTATGTATAATTTCGTGAATATATCTAATACCTATAGACTCTAAGTATTTTTCAAACACCTTTGGAGTTAAGGCTTTAGTGAGTGGGTCCGTTATATTATTTGCAGAGTTAACTCCATAAATTATTACATCTCCTCTAACCAAGATCTCTCCAATTATGTGGTATTTCGTCTCTACATGCTTAGATCTCTGGTGCGCTCTTGGATCTTTGGTTTATGCAATGGCCCCAGTATTGTTGCAGAATAATAAGATAGGATCCATCAAACTTTGGACTATTTTTAGCTCAGTGACAAACTTACATATCCACATTACTTCTTTCGTCACCTCAGAGGTAGCGGTGTATTCTATTTTGCTTGTTGAATTAACTGTGGATTCCTATTTAGTACTCTTTCAACTCACCTCAACACCGTTGAGGATGAACTCATATTTAGATGTAAAATTTTTATCATTTGGATCAAAGTAAAAGTTTGAATCTGTATATCCTCTAACTTGTAAATCACTATCTCTATAAATTAGAAACTTGTCATTTGTACCTTTAAGATATTTAAGAACATGTTTGACTATCATTTAATGGCTATCATCTGGATCTAATTGGTACCAACTATTAACACTTACAGCTATGCTGATGTCAGGTCTAGTGTACATCAAATCATACATTAGGCTTCCTACAACTGACACATATGACATGTTAGATATTCTAACTCTTTCATCTTCTATTTGAAGAGACATTCTCCTCGAAAGATGAATACTATGTCTAAAATGTATATTAGCTGTCTTACAGTTATTGAAATTGTACCTTTCTAAGATACTGTCAATGTACGATGATTGGAAGAGTTCTATTAGCTTTTTATCTCTATCTCTATAAAGCTTTATATCTAGTATATAAGAAGGCTCTCACAAATCCTTCATAGAGAATTTCTTATTTAGATAGCTTTTAACTGATTGTAACATACCAATATCTTTTCCAATGATCAGTATATCATCAATATAAAGAACTAAAAAAACTATTATGCTCCCAGTGACCTTTGTGTACACACAAAGTCTTTCTTCATATTTTATGAAAACAAGCCCTCTAATTACTTCATCAAAATGAATATTCCAGCTTTGGGATGCATGCTTAAGTCTATAAATAAACTTCTTCAGTTTGTATACTAAACCAATAGTTAGGCGAGATGTAAAACATTCAGGCTATTCCATGTATATATTTTCCTTGAGATATGCAACAATCGCCAATAAAATTTGAATTGACTTTAACATCACTATTGGTGCAAAGATTTTCTTATAATCAATCCCAGATCGTTGAGAATAACCTTTTACAACCAGTTAAGCTTTGAAGGTCTTTACTTTCCCATCAGGCTCACGCTTCCACTTGTAAATCTATTTATAACCAATAGAAACTATTCCTTCGAGAAGCTCAACTAAGTCTTAGACTGAATTCTGATGTATTGAATCAATTTTGAATTTTATGGCATCTTGACATTTTTTCGAGTCGATGTCTAACATCGCCTCCCTATAGATTAATTGATTATTTTCTTCAATTAAAAAAACTCCAAGCGTACCTTCAGGCATCTAACAATACCTAGCAGGTAGCTTTGACATCCTTTCTGACTTACATGGAGGGTGTATTAAAGGCATTCCACTCAATTGAGCTTGAGATTCCATTTATGGTTTATTCTGGTTCTGATTAGTTTTATCAAGATCAATCTTTCTACAATCTCCATGATTCGTGAGAAGCTCTTTCTCTAAAAAAGTGGCTTATCGAAAAACAAATACGTTTCGTGAAAGTATGCTAATTTTCTAAGGTACATGTATATGGTGCGTGTTTATCATTATTCAATTTATGCATCATATACACAAATTAGCGTAATGAAAGTGAAAATTTCTATTTTATAGTGCAACAAACACATTTAAAATTTAAGTTTCATTATTGTAATGAAATTAAAGATCGAGAATCACCTGTCAAGCCTTTGAAAATTACCGAACTGGAGTCCACCACGAAGCGCACTCATTGGCAATTCTAGGATTCAACTGGGGTAGGCTTGGATCGCTATAATAGCAGCTTCAATTTTTAACAATGGTGTTTAACTCTTAAACACCATGGTGATTAACTCTTAATTACCTTAGTTAACTCTTAACCATAGCTTAAACTCTATAAGTTTGGGATTATGGTTAAACATTTTAACCATTTTGTATATAGCAAAACAATGAAATGGTTTTAATTTGCTCAACATTTAAACAAAATAAAACAAGCTCATTTATGGGTTATCACTTGAAATAGAGAAGAAGATGAATAGTCTTCCAATACTTGAAAGATAAAATATGTCTATTACATTTATTTCAACATTTGAAATTTCTTTCTTTCTATCCACCCTCTCTTATGGCCGTACCAAGACCCATTTAAAATGAAAAACCAATCCATTTTACAACTAATTTTGAAGATGAAAATGGCCCCCACGGTATAGCAAATCATGCTTGCCTTTTTGCAATATGTTTTCATGTCTTTTAATTGTTTAATCACATTAAATAATTTAAGACACATTTATATAAAATTACTACATTATTAAAGATCAAACAACTTTTGTTGACCATTTGTTGGAAGAGGTAAAATAAGACAAAATAAATTTTGTCTCATTATTGAAATGCTGGATTATCTATCTTCAAAAATTGAAACACCTTTCATTTTATCAATATTTGCTTCACATTTGATCAATTTTTCCAATTTGTCAAAATATTTATTGACTTTTATTTACAAAACTATTTTGCAAATACCATGGCCGAATGAATACCAAACAAATTAAATAACTTTCATTTGTTATTGATTTTGCCTCATTTTACAAGTCAATGCCAATGTTCTACCAAGCATGACATTTATTCTTAAGCCATTACTACATATTTTATTTTATATTAATCATATTAATTAAATAAAATATGTAATTGAGTTATTACTATAATAATTATTTGGCTAAAAAAAATAATAATAACAATTTTTAATATATTTATTTATTCAAAACATTTTTGAATAAATAAATAATTTTACTTGTCTCATAAGTAAGGTCATTTAGGTAATAATAAAGTCAAACAATAAATGCCTACAATGTGTCACGTAACATCATCCAATTGGTTAACAACTGGTTAACAACTATTGTTAACCAATTAATGTACTTAACTCTTAAGTCTTGATACGTGCACATTTAGAGGGAACCTGAAACAAATATCCCAGTTTGCTGAAATTTACTGGATTGAGCTATTCAACCCAATATGCTGCCAACGAGTACACTTCATATTGTGGGACTCCTTAGGTCTACTCTTGATTTGTCAAATAGAACTGTTTTATAAATCTGTGATCGATGCCCCATGCACACGTCATAGATAGTACAAATCAGCGCATTATACCATACAAACTAAAGTCATAACATATTCGTATAATCCTTTCATCACCTATACCCTGGATAAGTAGAGATATAGATCACCACCGTTAAATCTCCACATGCTCATCCGTGAACCCATCTCCAGATTTGTATCTCGATAAATAATATACGCAAATACCTTTGCGATATTGTTTAACCCTATGAAAAACTCTTTTCTCGCGTTTATGCTTGTGGCCACAAGTCTTTCTGAAATACAATCTTGGAGCATCGGGATATACAACTCACCTATGTGAGCTGATGGATCTCATATCTACGTAAAATAAACTCAATAAGCATCAGACCATATCCAGCGACACGTAGTAAATAGACCATGAAATGTTTCTAACATACGTGCAACTAAAGCATGGTGGATCACTTACAAGTCCACCATGGTGCATAGGTCAAAGGATAATAAATACTACTCAACTCGAGATGACTCATCATTGACAACTTCATAGGATGCTTATTGAGTTCCCCGTGAGTTTGTTCAGTACTCAGTTCTTACTAAGTACTTGTATGCTTATATGGGCTTCTATTAAGCTTATGATCAACTAAAAACAACCATATGTACCATACAGATATAGCATATACTAATTTATATAAAAGAGATTCACCGATAGACCCGCATCGATGAAAATAGATCAGGAACATTGTATTTGAGAACATCTTGCATAATGACATTTCTTAGCACATATTGTAACTCTTTACAATTATGTCATTATTGGTATGGCCCTAGGTCTTTGTCCTATTACAGACAAAACTCTAACTTCTTAGATTTCATTGATTAGTATAATCTACTAATTATTAATAGTGCTAACCCTTAGCATTTGTAACTCTCAGTATTGCTAACTTTTAGCTCTGATTTAAACTCTTTTAAGTAAGATCTGAACTACTTCAGAATATCTATAGCGTAACAAGCATGATACCATTTATTATAATATTAACAATTACAATTGAAACGTATATTATATAAACATTAATAATTAATATTCATATAATATTAGAATGACACGTAAACACCAACTCTAATAAACTCTCACTTGCTCTAATGCCGTTCGTACTGGTACCTTATCCAATACACTCCACGTGTTTCTCAAATATACTAGGCGTTTAGGCTTTAGTGGGTATCTTATGGCTTATTGGCTTAAGAAATTACTTCGTTATTATTGTATTATAGTGGGATAGGATCCACCAAGCTTAGAACTATTCTAAGCTTTGCAATATCCAATAAAGTTCAATTTCTTTTATTCAAAACACAATTGTGTTGCGAAGTACCTAGAGGACTATATTGAGTGAGAATCTTATTTTGCTGTAAATAATCAAAAAATTCATTGCTCATGTACTTACTGCCTCGATCTGATTGAAAGCATTTGACGTACATGTCGGTTTGTTTCTCTACTTCAAGTTTGAATTTCTTAAACTATTCAAAGGTCTCTGACTTGTGTTTCATAAGAAACACATACCCATATCGAGATAAATCATCGATAAAGGTTACAAAGTATCAAAATCCACCTATTGCAGTGTGATTCATTGGACCATATACATCATTATGTACCAATTTCAATAAATCAGTGGCAGAGTGTCCAACACCAACAAATGGAGATTTAGTTATCTTCTCTTGATTACAATATTCACAAGCTGGGTAAGTTTTTATGGTCAGATCTGGTATTCTACCATCCTTAACTAGATGGGTTAGGCGTCTAACACTTATATGGCATAATCTCATATGCCACAATTCTGTTTCATTTAAAGTTTTCAAACTACTACTAGTATTAACATGTATATTTATAACATTTTCTGTTGTATCTAAAACATAATACCCATTAATTAACTGATACTCAACTAATAAAATATCATACATATCATATAAACATAAGGAATTATTCTATATATATATATATTATACCCTTAATTGTTAAGTATAGGAAGGGAGAGAATCTGTCTAATGATGGTGGGTACAAAATAACAATTATGCAATATAACAGTTTTATTACATGGGAGAATCAAATCAAAATGTCTAATAGCCTACACCAGTAGAAAATCACCATTTTTGACTCGAAGCTGCACTTCTCTCGGTTATAGCAATTTAATTTTCCATAGACTCTGTAACATATTGCAGATGTGAGAAGGACATATGGTATCTAATACACAGCCTAATCTAGTATCAGATGCCATGGAAATATCATTAACAGAAAAACAAATACCTAATGGAGTCTTCTTTAAAGTATCAAGGTATTGCCCTTTCAGTGCCCTTCTTCGCTGCAAAAGAAACAATTTTCTTTTATCTTATTCTTCTCCCAAGGTTTGGATATCTGTCGCCTTTGAGGACCCATCGGGGGTGTCTGCTTTACCTTATTTTTCCTCTTCCTCTTAAACTTCCCAGAATCCCTTGGAGTAAAAGATGAAGCACCCTAAACAAAGAGAGTCGAGCCCCCTTTATGCATATCCTCGTCTGCTATCTTCAACATATTATAAAGATCAGTATAGGTAGGGTCATTCCCTGTATATTAAAGTTCATGATGAACTAAGTAAATGACCTAGGCAGCAACTGGAAAATCAAGCTATTTCCCAAGTTATTATTCAGAGAAATGTCCATTAACTCAAGCCTCTCGATTAATCTTATCATCTTAAGGACATGAGGACTCACTGGATTGCCATCATAGAGTTTAGCCTGAAAAAGCACTTTGGTGACCTTGTAAATATCCACTCGGGGTCGGTTACCAAAAGCTCATTCAGATGGAGCATAATGCTGCTAGCATTGTCCATGCAAACATGTTTTTACTGTAGTTCTTTAGACATAGAGGCGGAGACGTAAGATTTAACCTTTAAATCATCATCTAACAATTTATGATATGTCACCCTTTCTTTTAAGGTAAAATCCTTAGAAAAACCTCTAGGCATCTTCTAATCAATAATGCATTTGAGCTTCTTTAAATCTAGAACGATTCTAAGATTCATGTACCAGTCAAAAAAAGTTTGGGCACTTGTGAGTAGGTGTGCATCTAATATGCACACCAAAGGGCTAGAGAAGGCCATTATATCTTCACAAAATAAAAAAATAGAAGATGTCAGCGGATATATAAAAAATATTAAATCACTGATAAAACGTTTTAAATCATCGTATAACAGTTATACAATTTTTAAAATTTAAAACGCTCTCCCACTACTTTACATAGCCCTTTTAATCTCTCAAACATAATAATGATAGTTTAAACTCTTTTAAATTATATTGTAGGAAATGGACCTCATTGGCATTTTACTCAAGCCGCACACTTTAGCGATCTAGGCCTATGTAAACCTAACAGGAAGACAACTCTTGCTAATTGTATCTCATGCAACTCTTACTCCTGATCCTAAATACACCTTATCTGCACACTATAGCGATCTAGGGTAAGTGTATTCCAGATCAACTTGTCAATAATCAAATATATGCTACTAGTACTACCTATACATTGTAGCGATTTAGAGCAATACTTTTGTATATATTTACCTCATCTCATGTTTAATCGATATAGTCCAAATCATACTGACCAAATCTTTCACACTATAGCGATCTTAAAAAAAGATCGACATGACTTGTCTAACACTGCCAAGATAAATCATTAATAAAACACTATCTCATTATATAATATTATTCAATCTGATTAAGAGAGATTTTCAAAGACTTGGTCCCCATCTTATGAGGGAGTGATTCTGAATCAAATATTTATTTTTGTGCAAACACAACTATCCTCTACTAGTAGGGCTCTCATTGTGGTTACCAACACAAAAAAATGATTTCAGTTTATAATATAGACTAATAACTCCTATCATTGCGTCTTATAAACCCGTACATACTTAAAATAATATTTTAAACAATTTAAAATTTGTTCTGAGTGAACAGTGCCAATGCTGCAGCATTGGGCTCCCAACGCTGAGGGCAGAACCTTCAACGCTGCGCTACCAAGCTTTGAGTACTTCGGTGCTGGGGCCAAGAAACCTCAAGTCGCGGTGCCAGAATTAGTGCCGTGACATCCTAGTATTCCCTACCTTTGTATATCCATTTGAACACTTTGAAATACACTATTTAAATACTAGAACCTCACAAACAGCAAATTCAACACTCAAAAACACCAAAATTAACACAAAATGCTCTAATACAAATTGAAAAAGGTTGATTACCCTAAGGTACATACATGTGGATTTGTGTTCATCATTACAAATATATGTATCTCCTACAATTTCATGAGCAATGGAGGTTCAAAAATTTAATTTTCCTAAGTGATAAACAGAACATATTTCTCATGTTCTCTCATAAATGAAATTACAAAGATTTATAGAGAATTACCTTGACAAGCCTTTTATAGGTTTAGCCAGAATTTTCGCCTTAAAGTGAGCTTGTTGTGAATTCTAGCTCTCAACTTGGTGAGCTTGGGTAGTTTAGAACGATAGCTTATTTTTGCAAGAATTTAACACCTTAAATCCAAGCTTAACTCTTAAATAAAAGCTTAACATTTAACCTATTGAACAACTATAATACAATTGATGATGCTTGTTCTAATTTAACACTTAAACAATAAAAATCATTTAATTGTCCCTTGTAGTATGGCAGGCCAAATGAACAAACATTCTGCTCTTATTTGCTTCAATTGTCTTTTCCTCTAATAAGACATAACATAGGCATAAGCATGATTTACAATCGCTTGCCCATTTGGTTTTTCTTTATAACAATTTTTTACAATAAATAATTAATTAACAAATCAAAAGGCATGTGTATAATTGGATAAACTTGACTGGATTTTGCAACCAAAATGATGAAACACTTTCACTCGATTATAAGTTACACAGCCTCACCATTTCAAATGGCCATGCATTAGTGTTTCATTAATTATTTAAATAATTTAATAATGAAACACATGTTCTAATATTTTATTTGTTCCACTTATTATTTTAATCAAATTAAAATAAATAACAAATGAATTAAAATATTATCGTTTGACTTTTAAATAGTAATATCAAATAATATTATTGTTAGTTTATTTAAAAAATACTTTTATGAATAAAATAATGATCTTGTTTGTCTAATAAGTAAGGTCATTTTGGTAATTTTTAAGTCAAACAATAATTGATCTACAATGTGTCATGTGTCATCATCTTATTGGTCAATAACTATTATTAACGAATCGATGTACTTAACACTTAAATCTTGACACGTGTTCATCCCGAGGGATACTAAAGCAAATGTCCAATATGCTAAAATTTACTAGGTTAAACTATTCAATTCGGTATGTTGTCTCAGTACATAATGAATACATTTCATATTGCAGGACTCCCTAGGTCCATGCCTGATTTGTCAAACGAAACTATTCCATGAGTCCGTGATCGATACCCCACGCATACGTTAGGAATATTAAAAATTAGCGCGTTAGATCATACAAGTTGAGGTTATAGCGCATACGTATAATCCTTCTGTCAATTATATCCTGAAAGAGCAAGGATATAGATCATCACATTCAAATCCCTATCTAGACACGTATCTTAATAAATAATATATGCAAATATTTTGAGATATTGTTTAACCCTATAGGAAACTCTTTTTTCAAGTTTATTGCTTATGGCCATAAGACTTTCTAAGATAGAGCCTTAGAGAATCCGGATATACAACTCACCCATGTGGGTTGACGGATTCCATATCTGCATATACCGGACTCCATAAGTATCATACCATACCTAGCAACACGTAATCGTTAAACCATGAAAGGTCTTTGACATACGTAGAACCAAAGTATGATGGATCAATCACAAGCCTACCATGGTGCTTAGGTCAAAGAGCCATGAATACTACCCAACTTGAGATGACCTGCTATTAATAATTTTATGGGATGTCTATTGGGGGTCTTCGTTAAGTCTATTCAATATTCAGTCCTCATTGAATATTCGTATGCTATACGAGCTTCTGATAAGCCCATGGTCAGCTAAGAACAACCATTTGGACCATCTAGATATAGTCATATACTAATCTATTATAAAAGTTCCACTGATAGACCCGCATCGTGAATTAGACCAGAAATATTATGTTTGCCACTATGTTGTTACTAGTGTACTCTCACGTCTTTATCCCATTATAAATAAGGTTCTAACTTCTTAGATTTTGCTAATTATTATAACCCGCTAACTCCTTAACATTTATAATTCTCAGCGATGCTAAACTCCCTTAGAACAGATCTAAACTCTTTCAGATTATACAATGTATATAGTGTTACAAGTATTGTACCATTTAATTGACTTGATTAGCAATTTAACAAAATATACATTGTATAAATATTACAAAAATAAATATTTGTACAATAAAGAGATGACAAGTAAGTAAAAATTCTAATAATGTTAAAACTCTTAAAGCTAATTTAGATTAAGGAGATGAGGTGATAACAGCTGTTGTAGCTTTCTAAGTGAACATGGTTAAAAATGGCAACAAAGACTGGGCTATTGACTTTAGAGCCACAAGATATATATGTGGTGACAAGAATGCATTCCATGACTATGTTCAAGCAAGAGAAAGAAAGGAATAAGTATATCTTGGTAATTCTCATTCTGCATCGGTAGTAGGAAAAGGGATGTTCTTTTCAAGCCAACATCTGAAAAATATTTTTTCTTGAATAATGTACTACATGTTTCAAATATAAGATATAATCTTATTTTTGTATTTATTCTTCGCAAGGCAAAGATATAATCAGCTTAAGAGGTGGAAATCCATGCTTTTTTCTATGGGTGCTTGTAGGTGCTTTTCAAAGTTATGGTGTAAGTTATTCCCTCATATTTTATCAGCTTCTTTTGACTTCCTAAGTTGTTAATTAACGAGCTTCATCGCCTTAGTTTGTGGTTTTGGAAGGATGGATATGATAATCTGCATAGAATGCACTAATACAAGTGGGAATAGCTTTGTTTACATGAATAGACCATTGAATTAGGGTTTAGGAAACTAGATGTATTTTATCAATCATTATTAGCTAAGCAAGGTTGGTGATTGATTCATTTTTCTAATTATTTATTGGCCAGGGTTTTAAAGAGTTGCTATTATTCAGATTGTGATTCATGCATGCAAAAGCAAAATATTTCTCCTCTTATCTTTGGAAAAGTTTATTATAGGGGATGAAAAATCATTGAAGCTAGTTCAAGATAGAGAGTAAGTCGTACATATAAGCTGTTCGCATATTACAACTGATGGCTTCCCGTCTGTAGTCTTTCAGACCTTTGTTCCTCTACAAGCTCTCTAAACCAACGGTGAAGGAACTTCAAACTAATTTGTGGATATGGGATGTTAATCTTATCAACCAACATTTTGGCCATAAGGAGATTAAGCATTTTGATTACTATGGATGGTGACAATGATATGGCACTTTGATAAAATGGTCTATTTTATAGTTAAAAGTGAGTATTGGTTGGTCTTACGTCTTAGTTCCCTTTCATCCTTCTCATCTTTATCTGGGTTGTAGGCTTGGTGAAAGATGATTTAGTGCCTCGACATACTATTTAAAATCAAAATCTTTATTTGGAAGGCTACTCACAATTAGCTGTCTACCTTTATAAATATGAAGAGTCATGGTATGACAGTTGATAATGCATGTCCTACGTGCCACCTATGTCAGATAATTATTGTGGTACTGCAAGTCTCTAAAGACTATACGTGATGCTTGCTCCTTTATGCATGGAATTTTATATGCTAGTTAGGTTTCTTTTACAAGCCTATTTTTATTGTGTTTACAACAATTATCTAAACATGATTTAGAAAGATGGGCAATGCTTCTTTGGAGATGCTCGTATCGTAGGAATTCTTTTATGCATAATAGGGTTTACTTGATGCTAAAGTTGTGTTGTTAGGCTGAGTCTTGTATTGGTGATTATCAGAAGAAAAATGTAGCACCTCTTCGTCCCCCTTCAATGGTGCGTGTTCCATAGAAACAGCCAGCGTGTGGTGTTATCAAGTTTAATATGAATGCAATTGTCAATTGTGAAAAAGGATATGTTGGTACTATAGTGGTTTTTCAAATCATCTTAGATAAGCTTTGGTCTCAATGGCATCTAAAATCAGTTCCTTTGTTCGCTTAAGGTTGCGAAAGCCATGTGTCACAGACTATTTCTCAAACCTGTGCGGCCTTAGACACTTTTCAAGTGCTAAGCAACCTACAAGACCAATTAACCAAAGAAAGAGATGATGAAGAAGCACACAAACGTTTTGAGAGAATGTTCTCGTATATTATTACTAAAGAGAGATTACAAAGCTATAGAATTACAAGCTTGGAGTATTTGGAGGGTGGTTTGCCCAAATGAAAACTCCATCTATTATAGCTAAAACTATATACAATGGACGGCTAGAATTCACTTAATCTAATAGTCTACATCTAAAGAAGGAATTATACAAAGGAATATGCCATCTCTAGAATATTCTCCCACCTACCACACAAATGTGGCCTTAACCCAAGTCAGTTGGGCCTTCTAAAAACTCAAGTCTATATAACACACAATAGGCCAAATTCCCTCTTGGTGATCATGTTATGAACCAAATGTTTGAGTAATTGCTTGAGAATATTTAGGGCGTGACATTCTCATTTTCCAAATTCACAGACGCTTTCATCGCATCTTTGCTAGAACTTGTGCACCCCATCCTTCAAACTCTGGCTATACGCTCTCGCGTTCTGAGCGTGCTCTCCCACCGAGCAACCCTTTCAACTCAACAAAGTACTCAAGGCTTATCCTGAGTTCATCCTCTTTGTCATGGCGTGTCGAAATCCTTATAGATTTTCGGTTGTGTGGCTCAAGCTCCGCACCCTCTATACCTCTACGGTAATGCTTCCAATAGCTTGCGAAATGCGTTAGATATAGCCACTGCCGCTATCTCAAAGGTATCCCCACCTTATACGAGACGTAGCTAACTCTTTAGGCAATAACCCTTGGCCCCTCATCTCTACGATCAAGGACCTTGTAAGGTGGGTGTGCTGACTTACGTTGCGGTAAAAGTATCGTCTCCATCACCAAGTCCCTCGTACTATGCTTGATATGCTGCTGTTTATCTTCGACCTACTCCTTGTGCTGTAAATGCACATTATATGCCATCGCAACTCTACCAACTCCGGTTAAGGCGTGCACAGTATGGTTAGAAGCATGACCTCAAGCTCTAACTTGCCCTCAATTTCCTCTCTTGAAGGCGGTTCTCTCAGTAAGACAGTAGGCTTAACTCCATTGTGCTCCGTAACATCCTTCAGTATTTCATCCTTGCCCCAATTTTCCTTATCATCTATACCTATTATTATGACTGGATGTAACCCTTATTTGTGCTCAGCATCTTTCCTTAGTTGCATTGCGAAAAGGACTTTGGCGTTTGGCTTGGATCGCCCACCTATGGCCTTTTCTACGATCGGTATCATTCGAGGTCCTCCCTTCAAAATACATGTGTAGTTGTGTTAAAAAAGTAGCACCACATTATACAATCGCAAGAACTCCATACCTAGCACCACATCAAAATCATCGAGAGGTGCTATCGAGAAATTTACCTCATCGTGCCATTTGCCTACGTGCATTTTAGCTTATCGAACCACCTCATCCTACGGCTTGGCTCTTGCATTCATGGACTTGAGGTATCTTTCTCCTTTCTCTACATAAAGGCCCAAGTGCTCCGCTTTCACACGTTTGATGAAGTTGTGCGCAATGCCTGTATTAACCAACACTTAAGTCTTTGTGCAAGTGACATAGGCTTCAATGTACATAAGCGCCATCTCTGTTGGCGCGTCTGCACGTTGCTTGGCTTTGAGGGAATTAAACAGCTGCATACAACCCATACGGCTCTGTTCGACTTCTTCTTGTGCCTCATACATTGCATTGAAAGCCTTCTTCTTTGGACCATTACCTCTATGGCAGTTACATTTCTGCTCCTTCCACTTAGGCGGTTTAATTTTTCCTCCTCGTTCTCTGGAGGCTGAAACTCATTGGCTTTCTTACTTTTACTATAATTAGGTTTAGAATGCCTGGACTTACCCGTTTCTCCTTTATGGTAATCCATGAGCGTTGCCGTCATTGTAAGGGCATCGGATATATTCTGCACTCCGCGTTGCTTCAACTCATTGGCAGCCTATGTTTGTAACCCGTCCAAAAAATTGAACAACAAGTCCTTCTCACTCATGTTGCGGATTTGCAACATCAACAAAGAGTACTCCTCCACGTACTCCCTAATGGACTTCGTTTGTTTCAACTTGTTCAACTGCTTACGAGCATCATATACCATGTTCTACGAATAGAATTGGCACTTTAACTCCCATTGCAATTCTTCCTATGTGTTTATGGTGCAGGTACCCTTGCGAATCCTCTCGCTTTTACTATGCCACCATAGAATTGCATGATTGAAAAGGTACAAAGTTGCGGTAATTACCTTATGTTCTTCCCGCATGCCTATAGCGTCAAAGTACCTCTCCATTTGTCAAAAGAAGTTATCAAGCTCCTTGGCATCCTGTCTGCCGCTAAACTCCTTCAATTTAGGGGCTTCAACACTTGGTGTAGCCATCGCACTTTGAGTAGTTACGCCATTAGTGACCGCTCGCTTACATAGCACCACGTCCTCCTTGATAACTTCAAACCCTTCATGCAGCTCTTCCACTTAGGCTTGAACTTTGTCCATAGTGTTGTAGACCTTCTCTTGAAAGCCTTGATCTAGTCCCATTGCTTGTCAGAATGCTCATCAATGGAGCTTTCGATGAGGGAGCGAAACTCGTCCCCTTGAGTATCGAGGCCTACCTCAAACTTCTTGACTTACTCTTCTGACTCTCTAAAGCGATCCGTCACCTTGCTCACAACACCATCGAGCTTCATAACTATGTCCCTTAGTTCATGGTTTGGATCAACGAACTTTTCTGGTGAAACACTCTTATGTCTCCTAGCTTTGGGGTCTCTACCATTCCCTTTAGTAATCTTGGATGATCCAGCAACTTTCTTTACCATCTTTTTTGAACCCGCTCTGATACCACTTGTCATGGATAATTTCTCAAACTCGCAAGACCTTAGACACTTTTCAAGTACTAAGCAGCCTACAAGACCAATTACCCAAAGAAGGAGATGAAGAAGAAGCACACCAAATGTTTGAAAGAATGCTCTCATATATTATTACTAAAGAAATATTACAAAGCTATAGAATTACAAGCTTGGAGTATTTAGAGGATATTTGTTCAAATGAAAGCTCCATCTATTTATAGCTAAAGTTATATACAATGGATGGCTAGGATTCACTTAATCTAACAGTCCACATCTAAAGAAGGAAATATACAAAGAAATATTCTAAAGATGTCACCTACCACAAGAATATCTCAAGGAATATGTAATCTCTAGAATGTTCTCCCACTTACAAAATAAATGTGACCTTAACCTAAGTCAATTGGGCCTTCTAGAAACTCAAGCTCATATAACACAAAATATGCCAAATACTCTCTTAGTGGTCTTGTCGTGCACCAAATATTTGAGTAATTGCTTGAGAATATTTGAAGGGTGCCACATGGCTGTCATCTAAGGCTTATAGTTGGTGCACTATTGTAACTAGGATAGAGTCGACCTTGAGATAGATTACATACAGGTCGTATCTGTTGCAAAATCTGATGAAATCTTAATTTTCGAGTTTGGGTTGACAATTCAACATATTAGTAAACTAATGAGCTTATTTCACTATTTGTCTATTTGCCATATTTCTAAGACCACTAATGGTTTAGTTTATAGTCTAGTAAAGTTTGCTCTTACTGTATCTAATAAAACTATATAGAGGGATGTGCTCCCTTCTTTTTTATTTCCTATTGTATTAAAGAATCTTCATCTTTCTGTTGGTATAAAAAGAAAATTTTCTGTTTAATAAAATAAACGCAACGGATGTTAAATCATTTTGTTGTCTTATTCATAATTACATATATAAGGACAAAACATTATATCAATTTCTTACTTTGATAAATATTGAATTAACCAGTTGCAATCTTTTCTATTATCTTTAATCTTCAAACTCGTGCATGTGGACACATGGGTCTTTCCTTAATCTTTAAATTCACTAATACCTAAATCTTAAAGAAGAGTAGTAACCAAATCCTTTTTTCACGTAAAATTACGTAAAAAGAATTATTCTTATGGCTATGGTTGTTATTTTACTACTCTTATCTCGCATATATATAGAAATCTCTTTTGAATATTTAGAATTAGATTAAGATTAAAAATTTAGAGTTTGATTAGTATTTGAGATGGTAGAGGGACTACAAGACCCATGTACTTCCTAGCTCTAACTTAAAAGCCCCAGTTCTAATCATCTTATAACCCTCTGTTCTTCTAAATTATCAACAGACTCTTCTATTAAAGGCTAAGGAAAAACTATCTATAGTTAAAGTTACGCTATGAAAAAATGTCTTATCTCTATAATTACTTATTTACCTATAAGTTACTAAATACTCTAATGATCATTTTTAAAATATTTATATTTGTAAATAAATCTACAAATAAATTTATTATTCAATAAATAACTTATTGAATAAATTGGGGTCACAGACTCAAAAGATCAACTACTGTTAATAGTTTAAATGAACATTATTATTAGATTGCATCTTGCAAATATATATTCTAATAGGACCCGACCCGAGCCCTCCTTAAGAATCGAGGCGGATCCTGCAATGACATAGTACTACTATATTCTTTACTCATACATTTGATACAACGAGGCTACCTGCCTCAACAAAAGTGTACACGTGTACTCTAATATACATAAAGATTTACAAATACACAGACTGAGACACTTATGCAGCTATGCGTGTCGTGGCCAACCTTAAAATGTGATGACTGTATCATACTGCACAAATTCCTGTGACAACCTAGAAAAAACGGGAAATAGGAAAAAAGGTGAGCTTGTGGCTTATTGAGTGAACATAATTAAAAAATATTATATACTTTATATGTATTGTACACGTATAAATCTGTAAGATAGAATAATAATGAAGTTGTATACTGAGTAATCAATAAACTTATACTAAAATATAAGCTGTCAGAAAAATATGTGCTAAAACTAAAATCATAACATAATGCTGGTGATCTAAAAATCTAAAAGCGTAAACTATCATAAAATATATTATCAAGTTGAATTTATATAACATAGCTCTAGAAACATGTACTACATATATATTGAAAACCATACCAAACTTGTACCTCAGAAAAACTGGTCTAATCTGGTGGAGTAACTCACGCACAGGCAGGGCGGGGGATATGAGCTGGTCTAACCCGATAGAATGCTGCATCGCTCGGGCAGAGCAAACTAAACTAGTCTAACGCATTAGCAGAGTAACTCACGCACAGGCAGGGCGGGGGATATGAGCTGGTCTAACCCGGTAGAATGCTGCATCGCTCGGGCAGAGCAAACTAAACTAGTCTAACGCATTAGCAGAGCAACTACACTAAAGGGAAGGGTACGTATATGGTGATTCAAAAACTATTACTATATAATATCATGACCATAATTATTCTGAAATAATTATTTATGTACTGAATATAATTATAAGCTATACTACAATAAATTCTAAAATAATATTACTGAATATACTAATTAACATAAATATTTATCCATCTAAAATAAATCATGGCTAAATCTGATAACGTGTAATTAAATCATAAACTGTTATATTAAAAACATATAAAATATATAAAGCTATTCACTCACAAAAGTGCACTAATCCTAAGTTGGTTTTGGATTCTAAGATCTACTGACTATCGGCACACTTCTTATATTATAAGGTGTAAAAATACATCATTAGTACCAATATGCATTATAAATATTCAAATATAAATATTCAAATATAGTAAAAATATTATCCGCTAAATCACTGGGTATAAATCTAACTACCCAAACTAATTTTTTAAAATTTCTTATTTATTTTCTTTTTCTATTTCTTTCGGCTGCTCTTTTTTTTCTTCCTTATTTCTTCTCGGTTTCTTTTTCTTCATTTCTCTTTTTTTTTCTTCTTTCTTTTCTTTTCTATTTTTCTTTCTTTCTTTTCTCTCTTTTGTTCGGATTTTCTTCTTTTTCTTCTTCTTTTGTTTCAATTGCTTCTTCTTAAACGAAGCAAAAACAAAACAAATATATATATATATATATAGCTGAAGACAAACGGCCACCGCTTAAATAATATATATATTTGTATTCTTTTTTTTTGTTTTTTTTGCCACTAAGATTCTTAATAGTCATACACATATATGATAATTCTTCCTCATTTAAAAGAATTTCGTCTTTGAAATTCATATATCTCTCTGAAACAAATGAGGATACCAAACTCTCATCTGATCCTCTTGCTCCCATGTAGCCTCTTCCACTACATGATTCCTCTATAGGACTTTAACTAGCGAAATAGTCTTATTACGTAGTCTTTGCTGGCGATAATCCACTATCTGAACATTTTTCTCGTCATAAGTTAAGTCTGTCCTCAACTGAACTGACTGAGTATCTAGAATGTGAGAAGAGTAAGGTATATACTTCCGTAACATAGAAGCATGAAATACATCATGACTGCATAACAACTCAGGTGGTAATGCTAAGCGGTACGCAACTATACCAACCCTTTTTAAAATCTCATATAGCTCAATATATCTAAGACTTAATTTTCTCTGTTTCCTAAAATAAAGCACACCCTTCCATGGTGAGATCTGTAAGAAGACTTTGTCTTCTACTTCAAACTCAAGCTGTCTATGACGTTTATCTGCATAATTCTTCTGTTTGTCTTAAACTGCCTTGAGTCTGTCTTTGATAATACTGATCTTCTCACTAGTGGCCTGGATAATCTCTGGACCCAATAATTTTCTTTCTTCAACCTCATTCCAACAAATCAGAGTTCTGCATTTTCTTTCGTATAAAGCCTCTTATGACACCATCTGAATGCTAGACTGATAACTATTATTATATGCAAACTCTATCAATGGTAAATAATCATCCTAATTACCCTTAAGCTGTAACATACAAGCTCTAAGCATATCCTCTAATATCTGTATAATTCTCTTCGACTACTTATCTGTCTGAGGATGAAAAGCTGTACTAAAGTTTAGCTTAGTGCCTAAGGCCTTCTATAAGTTATGCCAGAATCTAGAAGTGAATCGGGGGTCTTTATCTGATATGATGGACACTGGAGCCCCATGTAACCGTACAATCTCACTCACATACAAATGAGTCAGTCTATCTAATGAGTATAAAATCTTAAAAGGAAGAAAATGAATAGACTTTGTGAGTCGATCAACAATCACCCAAATACTATCCTCTCCCTCACCCCCGAGTATGAGGAAGCCTAACAACAAAGTCCATGGTGATATGTTCTCACTTCTATTCAGAAACTGGAAGTGGTTGAGATAATCCTGTTGGCCTCTGATGTTCTGCCTTAACCTGCTGATAAATCAGGCAATGAGATACAAACTCTGCAATCTCTCTTTTCATACCTTGCCACAAGTAATGTTCTCTTAGAGTATGATACATTTTAGTGCTGCCTAGATGCATATCATAAGCTGAGCTATGAGCTTCTTCTAAAATATACTTCTTTAACTCTAAGTTATTCGGAATACAAATTCTAGTACCAATAAGTAATGTCCTATCAGCTTTCAACGCTAAATCAGTCTACATTTCATTCTTTACTTCTTGCTTAAGTTTAACTAAATTAAGATCCCGATCTTGCATCTCTTGAATCTGATCAATCAATATAGGCCTAATTTGAAATGTGTTAAAAGAACTCTAGACTCATCTACAGACAATTTGAGTCACTCTTAAATAAGCTATAGAGCTAAATAACTTCCTGTTAAGTGCATCTGCTACCACATTCACCTTACCTGGATGATAATCAATCGTACAGTCATAATATTTTATTAGTTCTAACCATCTCCATTGTCTCAAATTCAGATCTTTCTATGTGAACAAATACTTCAAACTTTTGTGATCAGTGAAGATTTGACATGTGACACCATATAAATAATGTCTCAAAATCTTTAAGGTGAATACTACTGCCGTCAATTCTAAATCATGGGTAGGATAATTCAACTCATGTTTCTTAAGCTGCCTAGACGCATAAGCTATCACCTTACTTTACTGCATCAATACACAACCTAATCCCTGTCTAGAAGCATCATTGTAAATTATAATCCTTCAGTGCCAGATGAAAGAGTGAAAACATGAGTTAAAGATAATCTCTTTTTAAGTTCTTAGAAACTATGTTTACATTCATCAGTCCACAAAAAGTTTACATTTGTTTTTTGGTCAACTTTGTAAGCCGTGCAGCAATCTTAAAGAGGTCTTTAACAAATCTCCGATAATAACCTGCTAGACCTAGAAAACTTCTAATTTTTGTCACACTAGTTGGTCACTCCTAATTTACCACAGCTTTAATTTTTTGAGGATCCATATAAATTCCATCTGCTGAGAACACATGGCCTAAAAATGTAATTTTATCTAGCCAAAACTGACATTTGCTGAACTTAGCATATAACTATTTATTCCTCAAAATCTGTAACACCATCCTCAAATGCTCTATATGCTCATCTGTACTCCGTGAATATATATGAATGTCATCAATAAATACTATAACAAATCGATCAAGATAAGGATGAAATATTCTATTTATAAGGTCCACGAATGCAGTTGGAGTATTAGTCAACCCAAATGGCATTACTAAAAACTCATAATGCCCATATCGAGTTCTGAAGGCAGTATTAGCGACATCAATATCTTTGATCTTTAACTGATGATAACTTGATCGTAGATCGATCTTAGGGAAAATCTTTGCACTCTGTAACTGATCAAATAAATCATCAATGCAAGGGAGTAAGTACTTGTTATGTATAGTGACTTTATTTAGCTCCCGATAATTAATGCATAGCCTCAAAGTTCCATCATTCTTTTTAAAAAATAATATCGATGCTCTACATGGTGATACACTAGGTCTGATGAAACCCTTGTCTACCAATTCTTGTAACTAAGTCTTCAATTCTTTTAATTCTGAGGGGGCTATTTTGTATGGTGCTTTGGAGATAGAAGTTATGCCTAGAACCAAATCAATACTAAAATCAATCTCTCTATCTAGTGGTAAGCTTAGAAGATCTTCAAGAAATACATCTGGAAATGCTTTGACCACCAAAATATCTTTTAATGTAGCCCTATTGACTTTAGTATCAATAAATATACCAAATAGGCTAGACATCATTTTCTGAGCAACCGTTTAGCTGTTATAGTAGATATAACATAGGATGGAAGAACTTGTCGCTCTCTACAAAAAATAACATCAGGTTGTCAATGTCTTCTGAATATAACCTCATTTCGAAAATAGTCTACAGTAGCATCAAAATCATGTATATCAAGAGAAATTAAATCTGCTACCATCTCACTACTATCTACTTTGATAACACAACCCTGAAATACATTCTCAACTAATAATGATCCTCCAACTGGTGTGGCTACCACCAAGCTACAATTTAAGAGTTTTAATACTCTATCCACATGCACAGCAAAGATACAGGAAATAAAAGAATGTGTAGAGCCTGGATTAATTAAAATATGGGCTTCTCGATAAAAAATAATCAGCATACCTGTGACAACATCTGGGGTAGCTTATACCTCTTGCTGAGTCAAAGAAAATACATATGCCTGGCTACGAGGTTAACCTGGCTAACACTTCTGTGGATCTCTACTAGCTCCTAAAGCTCTAGGTTGTACACTAGTACTAGAGATAGGCTCTCCTGTCTGAGATCCTTTATGTCTCTAAATATTGCCACTGCCACCTTGAAAACTCTGAAAAGTTGTACTATGTACTAAGCTACTACTCCGAAGAAGATGAGGGCAATCTCTCCTTAAATGTCTAGCTTGTCCGTAATGGTAGCAACTTCTAAAACCTCTCAGACACTGTCCCTCATGACTCCTCCTACAAATGGAACACTGAGGGTACCTTCTCACGCTAGTACTACTACTTAATTGGCTACTACCTCAGAGCCTCTAACTCCCTATGTTACTTCCAACAGATAGAGGCATAAAACTCTGACTAGAACTTTGTCTCTATCCTTCTTATAGCATAAGGCTCTTATCATACCGTTGTCTACCAGAATACCTGCATGGGATGTCTCTCATCTAAGTGCTCTGCTATTACTTGATCCACCAATTGACCAACTATGGCTTTGTTTATGCTTGAATGATTGGGTTTTACATGTCTCTGCCAGGCTTATCTCAACTCTCATTACAGCCCTTACTAACTCACTGAAATTAATGTGCCCTATGACTATAATTGCTATCCTAATATTGCCTCTAAAGCCTTGTTCAAATCTCTTACATTTATCCCTCTCATTCTGTATTGCATATGAAGAGAATCTCGATAACTCTATAAATCGATTCTCGTATTCCTCCACTATCATCGATCCCTGTTCTAGCTCAAAGAACTTACTAGCCTGGATGTCTTGGTAAACCATAGGAAAGAATTTAACATTAAATTCTTTACAAAAATCATCCCAACTAATCACCCATCCATATCTACGTGATACTAATCTTCACCAATGGTATGCCACACCCTTAAGTAAAAATGTAGCAAAGAAAACACTCTCATCATTAGTATATCTCATAACATCAAATATCCATTCTACTCTCATCAACCATGACTCTGCATTAGCTAGCTCTGTAGTGCCTGAAACATTCTCTGCCCCCAAACTATGAACACGTTGTATTGTGTTCTCTCTCTTGGGTAGTTCATGTATTTGTCTCTCCACTGCAACTGTAACTAACTGAGATAGTTTATCTATGGTTTACTCTAAGGTAAGTCTATCAAGATGTTCCTGTGTAGGCTGTATCACAGGTTGTAACACTAGCTGGGGGTGTATCTCCTCTACAATAGGATTAGGCTGAGTTTGAGGTTTGGATATAGAGGGAACTGATTCAGCTACTTCCTCTCTAATAGGTTCCTCCATTCTATCGATACTAAGGAAGCTTCCAGTTTAGCCACAAGTTTCATGCGAGGTCGGCCACGTGGACGCATGATGAAAATCTAGAAAATGCAATAAATCATTAATGACATCTCTAACATACATGTATCATATACTAGTCTACAGAATCTAAAACCATGCTGTGATACCAAACTAACAGGACCCGACCCGAGCCCTCCCGGAGAATTAAGACGGATCCTGCGATGACGTAGGACTAACATACTCTTTACTCATACATATGATACAATGAGGCTACCTGTCTCAATAAAAGGTGTACACGTATACTCTAATATACAAAAAGATATACAAATACATAGACTGAGACACTTACGCAGCTATGCGTGTTATGGGCCAACCTCAAAATGTGATGGCTGTATCACACTGTACGAATTCTTGTGACAACCTGAAAAAAATAGGGAAAATAGACTAAAGGGTGAGCTTATGGCTCAGTGAGTGGACATAATTAGAAACTATTATATACTTTATATATATTGTACACGTATAAATCTGTAAGACAAAATAATCATGAAATTGTATACTGAATAGTCAATAAACTTGTACTGAAAGTATGAGCTGTTATAAAATCTGTGCTATAGCTAAAATTATAACATAATACTGGGAATCTGAAATACTGAAAGTGTAAACAATCATAAAATCTATTATCAAGCTGAATATATGTAACATAACTCTAGAAACATATACTATATTTACATTGAAAACTATACCAAACTTGTACCCAGGAAAAAATTAGTCTAATCTGGCGGTGTAACTCACACACAGGCAAAACAAAAGACTGAGCTGGTCTAACCCAGCAGAATGATGCATCGGTTGGGCAGAGCAAACTAAACTGGTCTAATGCATGCGCAGAGCAACTATACTAAAGGGGAGGGTATGCATATGGTGATTCAAAAACTACTACTATATAATATCATAAAAGCACAATTGTTCTAAAATAAATATTTCTGTATTGAACGTAATCATAAACTATACTATAATAAATTCTAAAATATTTCTGAATATACTAAATAGCATAAATATTTATCTGTCTAAAATAAATCATGACTAAATCTGATAACGCGTAATTTAATCATAAACAGTTGTATTAAAGACATATAAAATATATATAGTTATCCACTCACAAAAGTTCGTTAATCCTGAACTGGTTCTGAATTCTAAGATCTACCCGCTATCGGCACACCTCCTATATCATAGGGTGTAAAAATACATCATTAGTACCGATATGCATTATAAATATTAAAATATAAATATTCTAATATCGTAAAACTATTACCTGCTAAATCACTAGGTATAAATCTAACTACTCAAACTAATTTCTTGAAATTTTTTATTTATTTATTTATTTATTTTTCTATTTTTTCTTGGTTGCTCTTTTTTTTTTCTCTTTTTCTTCCTTTCTCCTATTCTTCTTTTCTTTTCTCTTTTTCTTTCTTTCTTTTCTTTCTTTTTTCTCTATTTCAACTTTGCTTCTTTTCTTCTCGATTTTATTGCTTCTTCTTAAACGAAACATAAACAAAACCATTATATATATATATATATATATAACGGTCACCATTTGCCCTTTTTTTTTATTCTGCCACCAATTAATTTATTTTGCATACACGTGTATTACATCTCTTAACCCTCATTGCAGCCCCTACTAACTCACTGAAATCACTGTGCCCTATAGCTATAATTTTTGTCCTGATATTGCCTCTAAGTCCTTGTTCAAATCTCTTACATTTATCCATCTCATTCTGTATTGCATAGGAAGCGACTCTTGATAACTCTATAAATCGATTCTCGTATTCCTCCACTATCATGGATCTCTATTCTAGCTCAAAGAACTTACTGTTGGAGCTGGTGCTCACGTGCCATTCCAATATTGTATGAATATTAATTGTTAATATTTATACAATAAACATTTCGAATAAAGATTGTTAATATCATATTAAAACGGTAGAATGCTTGTAACATTACAGACATTGTTTGATCTGAAAGAGTTCAGATCTGATCTAAAGGAGTTTAGATCAGAACTAATAGTTATCAAAGCTGAGAGTTATAAATGCTAATAGTTAGCACTATTAATAGTTATCAGTTTATAAGAGTCAGCGATGTCTAAAGAGTTAGAACTTTGTCTATAATCAGACAAAGACCTGAGAGTATACTTATAATGATATAGTTGCAAAGAGTTGCAATAGGTGCTAAGAAATATCATTATGTAAGTATGTCTCAAATATAATGTTCCTGATCTATGATCACCAATGCGGGTCTGTCGGTGGTTTCACAATATATAGATTAATGTATGTTTATATCTGACTAGTTCAGATGGTTGTTCTTAGCTGACCATGAGCTTAGAGCTTGTATAGGCATGCGGGTATCCAGTCAGGACTAGATACTAAACAGACTCATGAGGACCCCAATAGATATCCTATAAAACCGTCAAAGGAAGGTCCTCTCGAGTTGAGTAGTAATCGTGGTCCTTTGACCTAAGCGCCACGGTGTCTTGTGAGTGATCCATCATGCTTTGGTTCCACATATGTCAGAGACCTTTCATGGTCTGACCGCTATGTGTCGCTGGGTATAGTCCGATGCTCATGGAGTCCGGTGTGCGTAGATAAGGGATCCATCAGCTTACGTAGGTAAGTTGTATATCCGATGCTCCGAGATTGTATTTCATAAAGTCTTGTGGCCACAAGCATAAACCCAGGAAAAGAGTTTCCCACAGGGTTAAACAATATAGCAAAAATGTTTGCATATATTGTTTATCGAGATACGAATCTGGAGATAAGATTATTGGATGAGCAAATGGGGATTTGATGGTGTTGATCTATATCCCCGCACATCCAGGATATAAATGATGGAAGGATTATACGTATACGTTATAACCTCAACTTGTATGGTCTGACACGCTGATTTGTAATATTCGTAACGTGTGCGTGGGGCATCGATTACGGATTAATGGAATAGTTCCATTTGACAAATCGGGTGTGAACCTAGAGAGTCCCAATATGAAATGTACTCTTTGAGCACTTGGGCAGTGTACCGTATTGAATTGTTCAATACAATATAATTCAGCAATTACTAAGGTTATGTTAACTAAAGTATATGGTTAAATGGTAGGACCCACTTTAAGTTAACTTGGTAACCTAGTAAGGATATAAAAGTAATTTCACTTTATGATTATTTAATTGTTAAATAATTAAAATAAATATTTATTTATTTAATTATTAAATAAATGATTTAACTTAACTAAGGTTAAAAGTTAACCAAATGGTTAAGTTAAGTTAACCTTACTTAAAGGTTAAGTAAAGGTTAACCTAACCATGGTTAAGTTAGTTAACTATGGTTAAATTAATTAAATATTTATTAACTTAAAGGTTAAGTTAAAATAATCTAACTATGGTTAAATGTTAACTATGGTTAAGTTAAGCCAAATGAAATGCAAATGAAATTTAAATTAGTTTGGAATTTATGCATTAGTATATAAAGTGAAATGAAATTGAAAATCATAAAGTTTTTGAAATTGTTTTAGTTTTTAGGTTTTGCATTTTGGAAGCCAATTCAATTTGAGAAATTGAAATTGTTTGTTTTGTGTTTTAAGTGTTAGAACAACAAAACAAATGAGATAAATGGTTACTAAATGTAATAACTAAAAACAAGATTTGTTTTATTTATTCAAGAGTTGAATAAAAGGAAAAACAAATTTAATTAAGTTAAATAGTTTAACTTTGAAAAATGTTTAAGAGTTAAACACATATGCTGGATTAAGATGCTGCCATTCTAGACAATCAAACCCACCCTTGTTGATTGCTAGGATTGATCAAAGATTCATTTCATGGTGGACTTCAAAGAAAATTAATCCAAAGGCTTCATTGGTGATATTTCTCAATTTTGAATTTTCAGTTAATCAAATGTTATTTTCTATGTTCATTGTATTTAATCTTCCGCTGTGCACATGTATGTATGAGATATGTATATTGTTTGTATGATGAACACAACCCACATGCAAGCACCCTAGTTTTTATTTGTATACCCCATAACCCAACACTTACTAGCCAGAATGTCTTAGTAAACCATAGGAAAGAATTTAACATTAAATTCTTTACAAAAATCAGCCCAACTAATCACCCCTCCATATCTACGTGATACTGATCTCCACCAGTGGTATGCCATACCCTCAAGTAAAAATGTAGCAAAAGAAACTCTTTCATCATCAGTACATCTTATAACATCAAATATCCGTTTGACTTTAGTCAGCCATGACTCTGCATCAGCCATATCTACGTGATACTGATCTCCACCAGTGGTATGCCATACCCTCAAGTAAAAATGAAGCAAAAGAAACTCTTTCATCATCAGTACATCTTATAACATCAAATATCCGTTTGACTTTAGTCAGCCATGACTCTGCATCAGCTGGCTCTGTAGTGCCTGAAAAATTCTCTGCCCCAAACTACGAACACAGTCTATTATATTCTTTTTCCTGGGTTGTCCGTGTATTTGTCTCTCTACTGTAACTGTAACAAACTGAGTCAGTCTATCTATAGATTATTGTAAGGCAGGTCTATTAGGTTATCCCTATGTAGGCTGTATCATAGGTTGTGGCACTAGCTGAGGGTGTATCTCCTCTACAATAGGAATAGGTTGGGTTTGAGATATGGGTATAGGGGGAACTGACTCAACTACTTCCTCTCTAATAAATTCTTCCATTTTATCTGGTACTAAAGGAGCTCCCAGTTCAGCCATAAGTTTTGTGTGAGGTCGGCCGTATGGACGTATGATGAAAATCTATAAAATGCAATAATTCATTAATAATATCTCTAATATGCATATATCATGTACTAATCTACATAATCTAAAACCATGCTCTGATACCAAACTGACAGGACCTGACCTGAGCTCTCTTCAAGAATTGAGGCGGATTTTGTAATGACATGAGACTAGTATACTCTTTACTAATACATTTGATACAGTGAGACTACTTGCCTTAACAAAAGTGTACACATATACTCTTTTATACATAAAGATTTACAAATACACAAACTGAGACACTTATGCAGCTATGCGTGTCATGGGCTAACATCAAAATGTGATGATTATATCATACTGCACAAATTCCTGTGAAAAATCTATGCTAAAACTAAAATCATAACATAATACTAGGATCTGAAAATTTGGAAGCATAAACTATCATAAAATCTATTATTAAGCTGAATATATATCATACCTCTGGAAACATATACTACATATATATTGAAAACCACACCAAACTTGTACTCGAAAAAAATTGGTCTAACCTGGCAGAGTAACTCACCCACAGGTAGGGCGGGGGATATAAGTTGGTCTAACCCGATGGAATGCTGTATCGCTCAGGCAGAGCAAACTAAACTGATCTAACGCATGCACAAAGGAACTACACTAAAGGGGAAGGTACACATATAGTGGTTCAAAAACTACTACTATATAATATCATGACCATAATTATTCTGAAATAATTATTTCTATACTAAACATAATTATAAGTTATAGTATAATAAATTCTAAAAAATATTTCTGAATATACTAATTAACATAAATAATTATCTAACTGAAATAAATTATGGCTATATCTGATAACGTGTAATTAAATCATAAACTGCTGTATTAAAAATATATAAAATATATATAGCTATCCACTCATAAAAGTGCACTAATTCTGAGTTGGTTCTAGATTTTGAGATCTACCCATTATCAACACACCTCCTATATCATAAAGTGTAAAAATACATCATTAGTAATAATATGCATATATTGAATTATAAATATTCTAATATCGTAAAACTATTACCTACTAAATTACTAGATATAATCTAACTACCCAAACTAATTTTCTATTTCTCTCCGCTGCTCTTTTTTTTTCTTTTCTTTCTCTTTCTTTTTTTTTTCATCCTTCTTTCTTCTCAATTTCTTTTTCTTCTTTTCTCCTATTTTTTTTTCTTCTTCTTTTCTTTTCTCTCTTCTGTTCGGCTTTGCTTCTTCTTCATCCGTTTCAATTGCTTTTTCTTAAACGAAGCAAAAATAAAACAAATATATATATAGCTGAAGATAAATGGCCAGCACTTAAATAAAATATTTATATATTTGTATTCCTTTATTTATTTATTTTTTGCCACTAAAATTTTTAATAGTCATACATGTGTATGACATATTCTTACGACTCATAAAATTATATCTCTAAACTATTGAGATTTTGACCGTTTATATGAATCTTATTCTGTGATAACTCAAAAGATACAACGCATGAGTGTAAGTTTATTACTTACTCAGGATTAAGATCAATCAAGCTATTTAAAGTTTTTACAAATTAAGATCAATAACATTTAGTTAAGTTGATCGAAAATTCACAGTAGTCCCATTTAATGTAACATGTGTACAAATTTTTCTACTCGAAATCTCTACTTTGATGATCAAGGTAAATCATCCACTATAAAAAGCAAAAAAAATTATAGTCTTACATAATAAATGTTCTATTTATTAATGACTGTTAACTAGATTTAATTTTAATTAACTTATCATTTATACCTTTTGTATTAACACCATATGCGTAATATATAGATCACATACTTTATAAATATTAATTCATCAATATATATTTAATCATATATATCAATAAAATTTTTTATTAATTAAATAAAATATTATTACACATAATTTAAGAATATAAAATAATATTACAAGTCGTTAACTTTCTAATTAATTGATAATATATGCCACTTTTGTCAAAAAAAAAAAAAAACAACAATTTTATTTCTTCATTAATATTTTCTTTAAAAATTTATATAACAACGAGAAATCTCACCCACTTAATCCTCAAGAATCACAATCTGTGCTTAATTTCACGTCAATGCATACGTGTAGTTTTGCCTACAGAAGTAAATCCTCTTAATAGTTAACAACGATCGTGCTGTACTACGCTATACGTTATACGTTGCCATGCTTGCGGTGAGCAATTGACCATCGTGGATCCACCAAAAACACTTGGGATACTGATGAATATGGCATCTTCGAACCTTGCCGACAAAATGCGACAAAAAGAGTATCAATTTAATGATTTTACGCCCATCGGGAAGAATAGACCCACCGCACCAATCAATTTTAACTTGTACAAAAATTGCCTCAATTTCCACACCCACCACTGGGGTTCTCTCTTAATAGTTTGTTTAGGATTAGTATGCTTTATGGATCAACTACGGAGTCTCATTATGATATGGTGAGTGATAAAAGATAGGATATGCTCCAAAGCGCTTTTGTAGAAAACTATTCCGAGTAAGAATAACCTCTGTTAAGATATTTGAAAGCGCCTTCGTTACATGCATGTTATTAAGGCAGAAGCTACAAATTTCATTAACATTGTCTCAAAAATTTTTTTTTCTCTAAACTTCCATGCGACTCAGAGAGAAACAGGATTGAAGTGGTATCTCTGGTCTTCATATTGAGATAGAGAGGAAAATCGGCAACCTTCCGATAAAATTATTCTGGAAGAATGCGGTAGCCGATATATTTATAATAATTAAAGCTAATTACAGGACTTATTTGTCATGAATGGAAGCAAGTGCCCACGAGAAAAATGGTGCTCCTCCAATGGTCTTTGCTCTCAATATCCTTTCCACAAGTTTTCTCCACTTGATTTCATATTTTTTGCTTTGCTTTTTAATCCTCTCCTTGAAATTCCTGAAATGGCAGTTTCCTCAAGTTAGTTAGAGTTTGAAGTAGCACTACATTACATAAATGAAGTGAGAAAATATAAAGTGCATTGAAATTATTTTCTTAACATATCATATTAATTCCCAAGTGTATGAATCTTAAAAGTTCTGAAAATTTACCTGCATAAAGGAACCCTGCAAACATCTGAATCAGCACAGAGACGCGAGTGTAACTCCAGCAGCTGCCACATTCTCTTGCAATGAATGCATATACGGGGGATTCTCAGCCTGCAACCGGCAAAATGGCGGACAAGCAATTCCAGTCCTTTACAGGCTGCATAATTACAAGGTGGCTGGTCCTCTTTGAAATCTTTATCATGTGGGCCAATTGTCCGGCAACCATCTCTACATATATGAACAAGAGCCTCCATAGCTTCATATAATTGCAAATATATCTTTCTCTCATTTAATTTTCTGATCCTCTCTTTTTGACTCTGAGAATTAACAGAATCATACTTGAATCACAATGCATGTGGGTAAGGGGCTTAAGGCACTTTTTACATCAAGAAAGGAAAAGGGAGAACAAAAATTAAAAAGAAAGTTTACATTGTCTTCAACAATGACAGACTCCAGAAGTTCTTTTTCGAGCACTGGATGGCTCCGCTTCATGACTTTCCATCCTTGAGTAACAGAAACAGTCATAAAGTTCCTCAGGATCATACGGTGGCAAATGAGAGTAAGCCGAGGGGCATCACACAACAATGCCAGCTGAAAGATGTCAACTACATTCTCTGTGGTGAGCAAACCATGCTCTAGCTGCTGCTCACACTCCCGCTTTAGGTGGGGAGCCACAAACACATGAGATAGAACCAACAGATGCAAGACATAATCCTCCATATCAGTTTTCTCATAACTACAAATGAAGTACCAATAACAATTAGCAAATGGCAGCAATGGTGATATATATAAAATGAAAACACAGCTGTTTCAAAGTTCTCTACATCTACATATATATCAGTCCCCAAAAACAGGTGAGGATATTTGGTTAATCACCTTGGTGAACAATTAACGTGGAAGAATATTTAGCATACTCGCTAGTGACTGGAAGGTACAAATAACCACAGAATTTAACTTGGGTTTTTAACGTGAACTTTGGTATCTAACCATTCACGAGTGATCAATTGAAAATGAAACAGATCAAGCTTCAGTGTCCTCTCAGACCTCTACATATGTGCAAAAATCTTTATGATGTCAAGTTATATTAACCGTATTAGTTCAGCAAAAGGCGTGTTTCAAAGAACCATAAGCGAATTAAGAACCAATGAGGAAGAAATAGTCACCAAGAAGAGTACAAGAACCGTATGAAAACTCGAACTGCATCCTGTGGAACACCATGAATTGTGAGAGATCGACATCGCCCATGGCGTTTTGATTGTTTCAACATGCCTTTCATCACAGGAGAAGCCATGCCCTGTTGGCAAACAGCTCATCTCATAAACAATATGATTAAACCAAAGGTGTTTTAAGGGATTACACAGATATTCTAATAGATTACTTTCATTTCACTGCGACAACTAAATATATAATAACCAAATCCCAGTCAAAAGCAATTATAGACATCCAGTTAAACATCCAAATCTTCAAATACAAGTAATTATTTATTATGTAAGTTTTCGTATCAGTCTGACCCTTTCCAACAATCTCTGTGTCGTCTTCTTATTCATCAAACATGACCGCCATTGAGCACATAGAAAATATTTAATTACTCTCACCAAACAAGGATGGAATGAAAAGACTTACAAGAACATCAGCGTGTGCATAGACGATGCCATCATTATCAGTATAAATAATAACGTCTGCTTTATAGCCCGATTCAAAGAGCTGCTCCCACAAATCCTTTGCTGCAAAAGAGACACAGCTGCACCCTCTTAAAGGCAATCCATTCGTCACTAGTCCCTTCTGGTGATAAGTGGTTGGTGGCGGAGGTAATGGAGGTGCCACTGGGACAACACTCTTGGCAGATACCGGAGATTCCACGCAAGCATCGTCCATATCTATAATCTCTTTAAGATGCTTGTCTACATAATTGAAGAACAACAAAAATCAATTTTTGGCACTCAACAAAGGAACAACAGAACTTTTAAGGGTGGGTTCTTTTACATTTTTGAGACAAATTTCATCAACACACTGTGACATACATTGCCCAATATCAAGTTCTGTGTAATTTAATTTAATAGAACTCAGAATATAAACACAAGATCTAGTAATAAACAGAAGTAGTGATGGATACCGTATGGAGAAACTATTAGTCCCTAAAGGCTAAGCTTAAAAGAACATACCCAACAATAACATTTAAAATTCTAATATAATCTAAAAAAAGATTCAATAAGAAGACATGATCTGAAATGCTTTCAAGTTGTGCTTAAAGTCTTTAGCTCAGTAGATTAATTTGTCTGTCCGGATGATGACATTTGTGTAAAACAAAAACTCATTCACATCTCAAGAGAATGAATATACCAGATCAATTGCAGATCAATTGCATTCAAACACTTAAGTGAAAAAATTTGAAAACATCAAATTGCAATTAAAAAACAACCTAATAACTTGTTCTCAACTTTATAAACGAATAATAGCCTGTTCTTCAGATCTATTCATTATAGGAGTTGGTGCCCGAGACTACGACCCTCCAAACCTGAAATTTGACTTTTTCAGATTTCTGTACACATAAATATATCAAAGATAAAAGATTCCATGATAAATTTTCAACACAAATGATTAAATGGGTACCAACAGCTTGAGATTAACAGAATTTATAGATCAAAATTGCAAGATTATACACTTAAACCTTAGGGAATATGAACATGCCATAATTTGCAATCTTCCGGCATGAAAAAGCTCGAGTTTCTGCCATATTTATCGTAATACAATCAGGCCAGACAACGGCTTGCATAATAAGAAATACAACATTTATTTATCATAAACTTTTGATGGATCCAGGGAGGACATGCATGCAGCTGAAGCCTCAAATATTTAAAAATCTCTGAACTTACAAAAAAAATTAAAGTGTTGAAGATAGATATTGCCTAACTTAAACGTTAATGTATGTCAATTTGTTAAAATCTGATAGAGACAGATTATATTATAATTAATGCAAGTTGAGAAACAAACAAAGCCCCTAAAACGAGCATAAAAAACACGCCATAACCATCATTTTCAGAGCTATGCTCTCATTGTTCTGTTATGTCGTAGAATCAGGATCCAACCCAAATTATCATATTAAAAAAAAATGTCACTCTCTTCACACATACCCACGTTTCTTTGATCTTCAAGAAAATTAAAGACAATGATTCACGTAATGCAGCAGGCCTTGGAGGTTAAAGCTAGAATCACTTCCTTCTAAAAATCAAAAGAAAATTTCAGCCAATGCCAAACAAACACCAGCTGATACAATTTAGTCCCAAAAAAATGAAAAAAAAAAAAATGTGAGGACTTGAAAGAACATAGGTGTCTGGAGGAACACAAATTCATTACAGCTTTATAGATTTGTCTACCTGTCAGTCTAAAGTCCAGTCGTGTGGGTTCAAAAACAAAAAATCGGAGGCTAAACCAACGTGCGTGATTTGTCGAAGCTGAGTCATAGCCACATCAGAACCGTTAATTAAATATAATTGGTATAATTTTATTATTATTTTTTTAATGGAAAAAGTACAAATACACTCACGCGCTTTCCCGCTTATTCATCTAAATTTCAACGGTCGCTATTATCAATGTCGTATCGTGAAAGTGATTCATGAATGCGAGGTGAGATGAGAATGAGATCCCTTCCCAGCACCAGCCAGTTGGGACTTGGGATATTAAGATATTTTATAAAAGCCAGGTAAAATGGAAACTGAATGACGGTAACTTTTTGTTTTGTTTTGTTTTGGTTGTTTCAGTACACCAGTGGCCAGCTAATTTCTTTCTGCCTTCGTTATTTATTCATTTATTTTTTTGAGAAATCTTGGATCTTAGCATTTTGGTCGCGATAAAGATGAATTCTTAACGAATTGAATCGGGATGGTAAGATTGTGCTTTTAGCCTTTTAGTTTGTATGAAGAAATATATATATATATATATAGGTATTCGCTTTTAGTTGTAGAAGTAGGACGTTACAAAATGGGAATGTTCATCAAAAGTTCTAGTTTTATGGTTTAAGTTAAAGGGCGTTACTATGAATGACCGGCGGCTATGGCGGCGTCCCTTTCGATTGCAGGCATTTTGACCCTCTCAAAGCCATGGAGTGGGGGTTGAGTCCCATGTTGTTGCCCCAACATGGTTTGAGGCCCCCTCCTCAGTAACAACAAATGCTATTTCGTTGACACAAGGGGACTGACCCCATGGCTGGTCATGCATGTTGCACTTTTTCTTGCACAACACTAGTGAAAGCAGCGCCAACACGTAGGCTGTATTTGCGGCATGGTTGGGCATGATGCGATGCCTCTTGTTGCCAACTGAGCCAAGGTTATGGGGACTGATGCCTTATGGTTAGGTGAGCTCGATACTTCTCTTGTGTGCAGCGCATCACAATGCAGGCATATTTTCGCTAACATGAATAAGTTGTAGTGCAAGGGTTGCGAAAGACTCTACTGAGTATAGTGTGATCCCTCGTTGCCGTGGCTGGTTTGACAATGTGGGGACTGATGCCCTATGCTTGGGTGCGCTCTATACTTCTCTTGTGCACCGCACAATACGGCCATCCTTTCAGCCTACATAAGTAAGTCATAGTGCAAAGGTTGTGGACTGTTCTCCCAAGCATGGAGTGATGTCCCCGCGCATGCGGCTAGATGGAGATAGCTTTTTGACATCCCCCTTTGTTGCTTTCAAGAATCCCCTCATGTTGTCCCTCGTGTTTCTTTTGCATCCAACGGTGCTGGTGCAGCCTTGGTCAGCATTTTTGCATGCTCTACATCGCTTGGCGTAGGGTTGCAGTTTGTTTGGTTAGGTCTCTGCCAAGTGTACGGAACAAACGTGTGAGTGGTGATTGGATGGTGTGGGTTGGCAGGCTCTATGCTCGTGCATCAAACTATTGATGCACCATCTGCTTTAATCTTTCCTCCAAGGCCATAACCTAGTGGCATGTCTTACGTTTCTCCTGTTAAGCCACCAAGGTTCTATCCTTAGGGGAAGGGTACGGGGTAGAACTTTTTGTGCCTTGACACCCCCTTACCTTTTAAGAATTAAAAAAAAGAAAAAAATAGTTAAAGGGAATTAGTTTTTCATTTATTTTCTTTCTTTTAAAGATGAGGAGAGAATAAAAAGAGTTGTCTTCTCTCACGTTTCTCTCTATTTTTGCGCAAAAATAAAATAAGTAGAAGTAGATCTAAGCCGTTATGGCTTTGATGTGTCACTTCCACTGAGTGAAGATTAGTCTACTAGTTTCTTATTTTACTATTTTTCCTTCCTTTACTTTTCTTTCTTTTTTAAGTTAGGCCATTATAAATCTTCTTGTTTATTATGAGCTAATAAATTTTTGAGTTGTGGTCTTTAAGGTTGCTAGGCAAGATGGACAGAGAGAAGCTAATTAATTTATGCAGTGCATTAATTATTTTAGACAAAACCGAGGTAGTTAAGATTAATGGAGGCTACAAAGAGGAGGGAGAATCTTTAAGTGTCGGTTGTTTGGTGGTAGAGTTCTATCTAACAGAGTTGTTAACAAGGAAGCCTTCAAGTAAACTATGCACCTAATACGGAAATTGATGGAGCAGATGCAAATTGAAGAGCTTAGGGAGTAATTGATTTCTTTGTCATGAATGTAAAGGAAGATAAAAGGAAGGTGTTAGCAGGAGACACTTGGCATTTTAACCAAGCCCTCATTGTTCTTTCTGAAGTTGAAGGCATAGAAGAAATCAATAAGTTCTGCTTTAAGCACTCATCTTTTTGGGTCTAAATACACAACCTATTAGTTTTGTGAATGCATAAAATGACTATTAAATTGTTGGGAAGTAAAATAGGAGAAGTGGAGGAAGTGGAGACAGATATGTTTTGAGGTTGTATATGAAAGTTCGTGAGAGTGAGAATGAGAGTGGACATTACTAAACCCCTAAATAAGTTAATCAAAGTGGGTATACATGACTCATAGGAGGAAACTATTCTACCAATCCTATATGAAAGATTACTTGAGTTTTGTTACTACTATGAAAGAATAAGCCATCAGTATAAAGAATGTGAAGAGTTTAGAGAGAAGATCAAGGTTGGCAAAGGGAAGGATGGTAAATGTGACAAAGAGGTACCTGAACTCCCTTACGGCCCATGAATGAGGGTATTTTTTCTAGGAGAACAGATGAGACACAATAGGGCCAAGGATAGGGCACAAAGATGAGATGAGAATGACACCGAAAAACAAAAGAAAAGTTAAAAAAAAATCACCAAAAAAAGCTTCTCGAAAAGCAACCACAGAAAACAGGAGAGTGCTGGACATAAAGCTCTACCCAGCTAGCCAAAATGATGCAAACCTAACTTAATTACAAGTTTCGGACCCAATGAGGTTAGGTGAAGGGAAAATTGGTAATTTATTGAATACCATAGAAGCAATCCCATACTCATTAATGATGACTGAGATGAGATTATGACAGAAAATGAATAGGGTTAGTATTATGAGGTTATTAATAAAGGGAGGCTTAATGTTAATGTAATATAAGAGGTAAAAGGGGAGATGGCAAAAAAACAAATGCTAGAAAAGAAAAAGTAGGCCTTAGGCATAATGGCGCCAAAAAGTTTGAGTTAAAAGATGGTGCTCTTGGTAATAGGGACAGGTGGGTAGATAACCAGTGTTAAGCACATGAGGGACAGACCCAAGATGCTGAAAAGAAAAGTAGCAAAAAGTGGAAAATGAAAGCTAGAGGGTCAGGCTTAACTATGCCTTTTTCACCAAAACTAAAGCATAAGGCTAGAAAGAGGAAAGATAGAGAAGCAACTGAACTTGGCTGAGATGAGAAACGTGGAAAATTTGAGAAAAGCCAACAGCTAGTTCTGCAAAAGCTTGACACTCCTGGAAAATGATAAGTACGAATGAGCAGACTGTTTTACTCATGGTTGTTGATTAGCACTGCCATGAGCAATGATAAGCCTCAGTTGGAATGTACGGGGTCTGAAGAATCCTTATAAAATTCGAGCATTGAATAAAATCCTCAACATTAATAAGTCATAAATTATTTTTTTATGTGAGACTAAACTGAAAGAGAATTGGGGGGGTATAAAAGAAAAGGGAGATATGGATGTGTATATACTGTTATATAGTTAAGGGCATATAGATGCAGTTGTAAGGAAATGTTCTAATTGAGAGTGGAGATTCATAGACATATATGGGATGCCTAAATCCGAGGAAAAAAGTCATACCTGGGAGCTAATCAAGAGACTGGCTCAAATGAGTAACCTACTATGGTTATGTTGTAGTAATTTTAATGAAATTATGAGTATGAAAGAGAAAATTTGGGGAATTCTGAGAAGTCCAACAATCATTAAAAGATTCAAAGTTGCTGTTAAGATCAGTAACTTGTTTAATATGGGATGGAATGAGACTCTCTATACCTAGTCGAATAAAAAGTTTGGTCCCAATTTGATTGAAAAATGCTTGGCTAGATTTCTCTGTAATAATCAGTGGAGCTATCTCTTTGGGAAGCACAATATCACTTATTTTGTTGCCACGGGTTCTGATCATTCCCTTATTTTGATTAAGGCTTGAGAGGGCAGTATATGGCTCAAGAAGAAACCAAAGAAAGTCTATAGGTTCTAGTACGAGGAAATGTAGAACTTCCATAAGGATTATAAGACTATAGTTTAGGAGGGGTGAAACTCTGTCAACTCCAAGAATATGGATCCAGTTGCTAGAATCATGTAGAAAATAACTTTCACCAAGGAGTGGTTAAAGAATTGGAGTAAGGAGATGCTTGGTTGGAGAGGAAAGATGCTAAAGCTATTGACAAATGAGCTAAATCATAGCAGGTTTAATAAACAATATGAACCAAACTTTAGAATTAAACAGCTGGAGCAGAAAATAGATAGCTTGTTATATAAATAAGAAGAATATTGAAGGCAGAGGTCTAGAGCTTTGTGGCTGAAAACTGGTGATAGAAATACAAAATATTTCCATTCTAAAGCCAATAGTAGGAAGAAAAGAAATGCAATCAAGGGACTAAGAGATTAAGATGGGGACTGGATGGAGGGTGAGCAGGATATTGAAAAGATTATGAAAAGCTATTATTAAAGTTGGTGCTTATGTGCCATCCTTGAATATACATATTCTTATTAGTTATACAAGTGTACATTTCTATTAAATTGCTAATGCCTATTTAAATAGTGCTATGCAATGTAACATTACAGACATGTATGATCTGAAGGAGTTCAGATCTGATCTAAAGGAGTTTAGATAATGGCCTATAATTGGCCACACTGAGAGATATAAATACTGAGTATTAACACAACTAATTGTTAGCTAGTTATAATACTCAGCGAAGATTCAAGAGTTAGAGCCTTGTCTATAATAGGAGATAGACCCAAGAATATACTTGTAACTGTATAGTTGCAAAAGTTGCAATCAAGTGTCAGAAAATGTCAGTTGCGCAAGTATGTTCTCGTATTGTCCCTTATCTATTTCTATCGATGTGGGTCTGTCGGTGGATACCTTTACATATATCAACATATGTCGTATCTATAGGGTATAGATGGTTGTTCTTAACTGACCGTGAGCTTGGAGCTCATATTGACATATGGGTATCTAGTTAGGACTGGATATAGCACGAACTCACGAGGACCTCCGATAGACACCCTATATAAGCCTTCAATGAAGGGTTCTCTTGAGTTAAGTAGTATACATGGTTCTTTGACCTGAGTGCCACGGTGGGCTTGTAAGTGATCCACCATACTTTGGTTCCATTAATGTCGCAAACCTTTCATAGTGTGACATTGGATATGGTCCGATACTTATGGAGTCCGATGTGTACAGATATAAGATCAATCAACTCATATAGGGAGTTAGATATCCAGATGCATCGAGATTGTATCTTAGAAAGTCTTATGGCCACATGCATTAATCACGAGAAAGAGTTTCCGCCAAGGTGTAACAATATGGCAAAGAAGTTTGCACATACTGTTCAGTGAGATACAAGTCTAGGGATATGATATGGATGAACATATGGAGATTTAACGGTAATAATCTATATCCTTGCACATCCAAGATATTATAATGAAAGGACTATACGTATACGTTGTGACCTCAGCTTGGATGGTCAACGCGTTGATTTGTATTTCCATGACATGTGCGTGGGGCAATGTTCACGGACTCATGGAATAGATCCATTTGACGAATAGGGTATGGACTTAGGAAGTCCCGCGATATGAAGTGTACTCGTTGAGCACTGAGGCAACGTACCAGATTAAATTATTTAATTCAATTATATCCAGCATAACCACGGGAATACGTGTGTATATGTATTTAAGTTTTGAATACAACAATTAGTTAATAATTATTATTTACTAATTGTATAATGGCACGTGGTGCATTGTGGACCGTCGGTTGAATTTATCCAAGTGTGATATGGTAGGATTCACTAGTGGTAGACTTTGTAAATATTTATGAGGGACAAAATGGTCTTTTCACACAATAATTATTTAATTACTAAATAATTATAAATATCTCATTATAATATATTATTTTATTATATAATATTATTATATTATATAATGACTTTTAGTTGTCATCCATTATTTTTATTATATTATTATTTATTATAATAATATTATTTATTTAAAATGGTGGCCAAGTGTAATATTATATTATCATTTTAATATATGTTAGATATAAATATATGTGTGAATCGGATGAGGCTTGGCTTCATTTTTCCATTTTTCGGTGGTGATGGTTTTGAAATCAAAGAAAATTGTTTCAAATGGTAGCCGGCCAAAGCTTAAGCAAAACAATGACATATAGATCAATTTAAAGATTAATTTCAAGTGTTGAAATTAATTTTGTTGTCTGTATTTATTGGCTACCAGTTACAATAACATAGGAATTTATTTTATTGATCAAAGAGTTTATCAAGGGAAAAATAAATTACTAAGGTTTAATAATTAAGCCCAATGCTGAATTTGGAGTTACTATTCTAGCTTACCAAGTCCACCGAGTTGGTGATTAGAATTACTAACGGGTTTGTCTCCAGACGGACTCGCAGGATACATACGTAAAACGTTACATGTTTTGGTGATTTCTCAACCCTTCAAATATATTAATATGATTAATATATTATTTATTGTGTTTATTGTATTGATTAAATTATTCCACAACGCAAAATATATATGAGATACGTATTTTATGCAATAAACACTGTTGCACATGCATAAATGCACCTATACTAGATCCCTTACAAAAATGGTATCAGAGCCAGATATGAGATATTTAGGTGTTGTTTTAGTGAACGGATGTAAAAGGTTCAGTGTAAATGGCGGGTTTAAAGTGTTGAAACAGGTATGCCAAAAGGGAATACACTAGGCACCGCAGCGCCATAGTGTTGGCTCTGTAGTGTTAGAGATCTGGAACTGCGGCATTGGGAGTTTTTGCTCTCAGTGTTGCAGCGCTGGTTAGCCCATGTTGCGGGGCTAGACGTTCAGCCTCTTGCGCCGCAGTACAGAAGGATTGGCACCGCAGCGCTAGGAGTTAGACCTCCCAGTGCTACAGCGATGGTAACCCGACGACACAGCACTGGTACTATTCACTTGAACAATAGCAAATTAACAGTATTTGTACTGTACACAGCTATAGTAATTTTGAACATTATTTTGAAAAGTGTTTCAAAATTAATTTTGCATGTGTGGGGTTTATGAGATACAGTGATAAGACTTATTAGTCTGCATTATAAACCAGGATTAATTTTTGTGTTAGTAACCATAATAAGAGCTTTATTGGTGGGGGTTAGTTGTATTTACATAAAAAAATTGATTAATTGAAAATCACCTCCCCATGACATGAGGACCTTGGATAGAAAGAAAAATCTCTCTTAATTAGATTGAATAATATTACATTATGAGATAATATTGTATTATGATCTGTCTTGTCAATGCGATGTTAGATGAGTCTCGCTAGAGGTTCAGCCTCCTGCGCCGCAGTGCAAAAAGATTGTTGCCGCGGCGCTAAGGCTTCGACCTCTCAGTGCTATAGTGATAGTAACCCGGCGCCACGGCACTGGTACTGTTCACTTAATCAATAGCAAATGAACAGTATTTGTACTGTACACAGCTATAGTTATTTTAAATAGTATTTCAAAATTAATTTTACATGTGTGGGTTTATGAGATACAGTGATAAGAGTTATCAGTCTGCATTATAAACCAGGATTAATTTTTGTGTTGGTAACCACAATGAGAGCTCTACTAATGGGGGTTAGTTGTGTTTGCATAGAAAAATTGATTAATTGATCACCTCCCCATGACATGAGGACCTTAGATAAAAAGAAAAATCTCTCTTAATCAGATTGAAAAATATTACATTATGAGATAATAGTTTATTATGATCTGTCTTGATAATATGGTGTTAGATGAGTCTCCTGGAGGTTTAGCCTCCTGTGCCGCAACGCAGAAGGATTGGTGCAGCGGCGTTAAGGGTTCGACCTACCAGTGCTACAGCGATGGTAACCCGGCGCCACGATACTAGTACTGTTCACTTAATCAGTAACAAATGAACAGTATTTGTACTGTACATAGCTATCGTAATTTTAAACACTGTTTCAAAATTAATCTTGCATTTGTGGGTTTATGAGATGCAGTGATAAGAGTTATTAGTATGCATTATAAACCATGATTAATTTTTATAATGGTAACCACAATGAGAGCTCTAATGGTGCGGGTTAGTTATGTTTGCATAGAAAAATTGATTAATTGAGAATCATCTCCCCACGACATGAGGACCTTGGATAGAAACAAAAATCTTTCTTAATCAGATTGAATAATATTACATTATGAGATAAAAATTTATTATGATATGTCTTATCAATATGGTGTTAGATGAGTCTCTCTGGAGGTTCAGCCTCCTGCGCTGTAGTGCAAAACGATTGGTGCAGCAGCGCTAGGGGTTCGACCTCTCAGCACTACAGCGATGGTAACCTGGTGCCACTGCACTGGTACTGTTCACTTGAACAGTAGAAAATGAACAATATTTGTACTATACACAGCTATAGTAATTTTGAATATTATTTTAAACAGTGTTTCAAAATTAATTTTGCATGTGTGGGTTTATGAGATGAAGTGATAAGAGTTATCAGCCTGCATTATAAACTAGAATTAATTTTTGTGTTGGTAACCACAATGAGAGCTATACTGGTAGGGTTTAGTTGTATTTGCATATAAAAATGTATTAATTGAGAATCATCTCCCATGAAATGTGGACCTTGGATAAAAAAGAAATATCTCTCAATCAGATTGAATAATATTACATTATAAGATAATATTTTATTATGATCTGTCTTGTCAATATGGTGTTAGATGAGTCTCACTGGAGGTTCAGCCTCCTGCGCCGTAATGCAGAAGGATTAGTGCAGCGGCACTAGGGGTTCGACCTCCCAGTGCTACAACGATGGTAACCCGGTGCCACGGCACTGGTACTGTTCACTTGAATAGTAGTAAATGAACAGTATTTGTACTGTACACAGCTATAGTAATTTTAAACATTATTTTAAATAGTGTTTCAAAATTAATTGTGCATGTGTGGGTTTATGAGATGCAGTGATAAGAGTTATCTGTCTGCATTATAAACTAGGATTATTTTTTGTGTTGGTAACCACAATGAGAGCTCTACTGGTGGGAGTTAGTTGTGTTTACATAGAAAAGTTGATTAACTGAGAATCACCTCCCAATGACATGAGGACCTTAGATAGAAAGAAAATTCTTTTTTCATTAGATTGAATAATATTACATTATGAGATAATATTTTATTATGATCTGTCTTATCAATATTGTGTTAGATGGGTCTCGCTGAAGGTTCAGCCTCCTGCGCCGCAGTACAGAAGGATTGATGCCGCAGTGCTAAGGGTTCGACCACCCAGTACTCAACGATGGTAACTCGGTGCCACGACACTGGTATTGTTCACTTGAACCGTGGCAAATGAACAGTCTTTGTACTGTACAGAGCTATAGTAATTATGAACAGTGTTTCAAAATTAATTTTGCATGTGTGGGTTTATGATATGCACTGATAAAAGTTATCAGTCTGCATTATAACCAAGGATTAATTTTTGTGTTGCTAACCACAATGAGAGCTCTACTGGTGAGGGGTTAGTTGTGTTTGTATCGAAAAATTGATTAATTGAGCATCACCTCCCTATGACATGAGAACCTTAGATAGAAAGAAAAATCTCTCTTAATCAGATTGAATAATATTACATTGTGAGATAATATTTTATTATGATCAGTTTTGTCAATATTGTGTTAAATAAGTCTCGCTGGAGGTTTAGCCTCTTATACCAAAACGCAGAAGGATTGGTGCCGCAGTGCTAGGGGTTCGACCGCCCAGTACTCAGCGATGGTAACTCGGCGCCACGACACTGGTATTGTTCACTTGAACAGTGGCAAATGAACAGTCTTTGTACTATACAGAGCTATAGTAATTTTGAACATTATTTTAAACAGTGTTTCAAAATTAATTGTGCATGTGTGGGTTTATGAGATGCAGTGATAAGAGTTATCAGTCTGCATTATAAAGTAGGATTAAATTTTGTGTTGGTAACTATAATGAGAGCTCTACTGGTGGGGGGTTAGTTGTGTTTGTATCGCAAAATTAATTAATTGAGCATTACCTCCCTATGACATGAGGACCTTAGATAGAAAAATAAATCTCTATTAATCAGATTGAATAATATTAAATTATGAGATAATATTTTATTATGATTTGTCTTGTCAATATTGTGTTAGATGAGTCTCGCTTGAGGTTTAGCATCCTACGCCACAGCGCAGAAGGATTAGTGCCGCAGTGCTAGGGGTTCGACCGCCCAGTACTCAACGATGGTAACTCGGCGCCACGGCACTAGTACTGTTCACTTGAATCATAGCAAATGAACAGTATTTGTACTGTACACAACTATAGTAATTTTGAACAGTGTTTCAAAATTAATTTTGCATGTGTGGGTTTATGATATGCAATGATAAGAGTTATCAGTCTGCATTATAACCCGGGAATAATTTTTGTATTGGTAACCAGAATGAGAGCTCTATTGGTGGGGGTTAGTTGTGTTTGCATAGAAAAGTTGATTAATTGAGAATTACCTCCCAATGACATGAGGACCTTGGATAGAAAGAAAATTCTTTTTTCATCAGATTGAATAATATTACATTATGAGATAATATTTTATTATGATCAGTCTTGTCAATATTGTGTTAAATAAGTCTCGCTGGAGGTTTAGCCTCTTGTGCCAAAACGCAGAAGGATTGGTGCCGTAGTGCTAGGGGTACGACCGCCCAGTACTCAGCGATGGTAACTCGGCGCCACGACACTGGTATTGTTCACTTGAACCGTGGCAAATGAACAGTCTTTGTACTGTACAGAGCTATAGTAATTTTGAACATTATTTTAAACAGTGTTTCAAAATTAATTGTGCATGTGTGGGTTTATGAGATGCAGTGATAAGAGTTATCAGTCTGCATTATAAAGTAGGATTAAATTTTGTGTTGGTAACCATAATGAGAGCTCTACTGGTGGGGGGTTAGTTGTGTTTGTATCGCAAAATTAATTAATTGAGCATTACCTCCCTATGACATGAGGACCTTAGATAGAAAAATAAATCTCTATTAATCAGATTGAATAATATTAAATTATGAGATAATATTTTATTATGATTTGTCTTGTCAATATTGTGTTAGATGAGCCTCGCTTGAGGTTTAGCATCCTACGCCACAGCGCAGAAGGATTGGTGCCGCAGTGCTAGGGGTTCGACCGCCCAGTACTCAACGATGGTAACTCGGCGCCACGGCACTAGTACTGTTCACTTGAATCGTAGCAAATGAACAGTATTTGTACTGTACACAACTATAGTAATTTTGAACAGTGTTTCAAAATTAATTTTGCATGTGTGGGTTTATGATATGCAATGATAAGAGTTATCAGTCTGCATTATAACCCGGGATTAATTTTTGTATTGGTAACCAGAATGAGAGCTCTATTGGTGGGGGTTAGTTGTGTTTGCATAGAAAAGTTGATTAATTGAGAATTACCTCCCAATGACATGAGGACCTTGGATAGAAAGAAAATTCTTTTTTCATCAGATTGAATAATATTACATTATGAGATAATATTTTATTATGATCAGTCTTGTCAATATTGTGTTAAATAAGTCTCGCTGGAGGTTTAGCCTCTTGTGCCAAAACGCAGAAGGATTGGTGCCGTAGTGCTAGGGGTTCGACCGCCCAGTACTCAGCGATGGTAACTCGGTGCCACGACACTGGTATTGTTCACTTGAACCTTGGCAAATGAACAGTCTTTGTACTGTACAGAGCTATAGTAATTTTGAACATTATTTTAAACAGTGTTTCAAAATTAATTGTGCATGTGTGGGTTTATGAGATGCAGTGATAAGAGTTATCAGTCTGCATTATAAAGTAGGATTAAATTTTGTGTTGGTAACCATAATGAGAGCTCTACTGGTGGGGGGTTAGTTGTGTTTGTATCGCAAAATTAATTAATTGAGCATTACCTCCCTATGACATGAGGACCTTAGATAGAAAAATAAATCTCTATTAATCAGATTGAATAATATTAAATTATGAGATAATATTTTATTATGATTTGTCTTGTCAATATTGTGTTAGATGAGTCTCGCTGGAGGTTTAGCATCCTACGCCACAGCGCAGAAGGATTGGTGCCGCAGTGCTAGGGGTTCGACCGCCCAGTACTCAACGATGGTAACTCGGCGCCACGGCACTAGTACTGTTCACTTGAATCGTAGCAAATGAACAGTATTTGTACTGTACACAACTATAGTAATTTTGAACAATGTTTCAAAATTAATTTTGCATGTGTGGGTTTATGATATGCAATGATAAGAGTTATCAGTCTGCATTATAACCCGGGATTAATTTTTGTATTGGTAACCAGAATGAGAGCTCTATTGGTGAGGGTTAGTTGTGTTTGCATAGAAAAGTTGATTAATTGAGAATTACCTCCCAATGACATGAGGACCTTGGATAGAAAGAAAATTCTTTTTTCATCAGATTGAATAATATTACATTATGAGATAATATTTTATTATGATCTGTCTTGTCAATATTGTGTTAGATGGGTCTCGCTGAAGGTTCAGCCTCCTGCGCCGCAGTGCAGAAGGATTGGTGTCGCAGTGCTAGGGGTTGGACCTCCCAGTGCTACAACGATGGTAACCCGGCGCCACGGCACTGGTACTGTCACTTGAACAGTAGCAAATGAACAGTATTTGTACTGTACACAGCAATAGTAATTTTGAACATTATTTTAAACAGTGTTTCAAAATTAATTATGCATGTATGGGTTTATGAGATGCAGTGATAAGAGTTATCAATCTGCATTATAAAGTATGATTAATTTTTGTGTTGGTAACCACAATGAGAGCTGTACTGGTAGAGGGTTAGTAGTCTTTGTATCCAAAAATTGATTAATTGAGTATCACCTCCCTATGACATGAGGACCTTAGTTAGAAAGAAAAATCTCTCTTAATCAGATTGAATAATATTACATTGTGAGATAATATTTTATTATGATCTGTCTTATCAATATTGTATTAGATGAGTCTCGCTGGAGGTTTAGCCTCCTGCGCCACAGCGCAGAAGGATTGGTGCCACAGTGCTAGGGGTTCGATCGCCCAGTACTTAGCGATGGTAACTCGGCGCCACGACACTGGTACTATTCACTTGAATCGTAGCAAATGAACAGTATTTGTACTGTACACAGCTATAGTAATTTTGAATAGTCTTTCAAATTTAATTTTGCATGTGTGGGTTTATGATATACAATGATAAGAGTTACCAGTCTGCATTATAAAGTTGGATTAATATTTGTGTTGGTAACCCCAATGATAGCTCTACTGGTGGGGGGTTAGTTGTCTTTATATCGAAAAATTGATTAATTAAGCATTACCTCCCTATGACATGTGGACCTTAGATAGAAAGAAAAATCTCTCTTAATCAGATTAAATAATATTACATTATGAGATAATATTTTATTATGATCTGTCTTATCAATATGGTGTTAGATGAGTCACGCTGGCCTTTTCCTAATATTGCTACAACATGAGGGATTTGGTTTGTTAGGGTTAGACTATGCCGGTTAAACATGAGTTGAGGCAAATATAAGCGAAAGTGTTGCCCAATATTTCTACAGCGTAATGGTAGTGTCAGTAACATATATTTGATTATTGATAAGTTAATCTGGAATACACTTATCGAATATTGCTACAGCGTAAGGATAAGGTGTATTCAGGATCAAGTGGTAAGAGTTGCATAAGATGCAATTGACAAGTGTTGTCTATCTGTTGGGTTTACAAATGCCAATATTGCTATAGCGTGAGGTCCAATTAAATTTCAATGATGTCTACTTCCCACTGTATAGTTTAAAAGAGTTTAAACTATCATCTTCCAGTTTGAGAGATTACCGAAATTATGTAAAATAGTGAAATGGTGTTTTAAATTGAAAAATGTATAATTGTTATACCCATAATTTAAAACATTTTATTAGTGATTTAATGATCTTTCTGCTTATATCTCTTGTTATTTTTGGCTTGTCAAGTATAATGGCTATTATGAACCAATTGGTGTGCATAATTGATGCAGTTTAACTCAAAGGTACTAGAAATTATTCTGACTAGCAGATGAATCACAGAAATGATCTGGATTCAGAAAATCTTGGATTTATTGTTGATCAGAGTTTGCTGTAAGGTATTTTTGATAATACCCCTCTAAGGAATTTGAATAGAGGAGGCGTGACCTTCTTTACTTAGGGTGCTTCATCTTTTACTCCAAGTATATCTGATGAGCCCAGATGTGTGAGGAGAAGAAGATGAGGCAAATATCCAGGATAAGTCCTCATAGATAACATTTATCCATTTATCAACAAGAGAGCAATGTAGATGGAAAGTATTTTCACTGCAGTAAGGTTGGATATTGAAAATCTCACTACCCTATATGCCTTATAAGAGTCGGGAAGACTCCTACAGGTTTATGTTTGATATATATAAATATAAGATACCATATGTACCTCTCATATCTGCAATATGTTGCAGGGATTGAGAGAGACAGAATGCAACAATTTGTAGAAGTAAGGTTAAGAACAGAAAATGGTGATTTCTTGCAAGTCCAATTTGTTGAGTAGCTTGAGTTACTTCTCATATGCAATACAATAGTTTTATTGTATAATTAGTATGATATCCAAAATATTATTTGACAAATTGTGTCCCTTCCTGTAGTTGACAGTGAAGGATATCATATAAATTTTAAGAATAGTTCCTTATGTTCATGTGATGTGAATGATGTTTTATTAGTTGAATGTCAGTTAATAAATGGACATTATATACAATTAGAAATGTCTATAGATTAGAATCCTTAAATGATACAAAATTGTGTCATGTGAGATTAGGTCATATAAGCATGAGATGCCTAACCCGTCTGGTTAAAGATGGTTGGATACCTAATTTGACCATAAAGACTTAACCAGTTTATGAATAATGTATTCACAAAGATGACCAAACGTACCAAAATATACATCGTGTCCTTTCGATTAGATTGAGGTAGTGTACATTAACAATAAAATTTCTGTTTATTTAAAGGAGAATGAGATTCTCACTCACTATAGTCCTCTAGGTACTCCAAAATATAATGATATTTCAGATATGAGGAATCAGAATTTGTTAGATATGGTCTGATCAATAATGAGTGTTACCGATCTATATTTGTAAGAATATACTCCACATACAGCTGGTTATTAAGCAAAGTTCCATTAGAAGCTGTTCCTTTCATTTCGTATGAAATACAAAAAGGAAGGAAGCCGAATATTAAAATATGTTAATACTTGGGGCTATCCTGCTGACATAAGAGTTACGTAGTAGGGTATCTTATTTTGTAATAGTTACTTAATAGGATAAACTAGCACCTAACAAGTACAAGTATAGGTTCATTACGTATCCTATGAATTTAATAGGATACTAGTTCTGTAATTCAGAGAAGCGAAGTGTGTTCGTTTTTCGGTATACCATTATTCTAAAGAAAAAGCTTCTCATGGATCGTGGGAATCATAAAAAGCTTGAACTTGGTAAAGTCAATCTAGAAATTAATAAACCAAGGATGGGAACTCATGCTCAATTAAGTAATGGCCTTTTAGCACACTTTTCAAGTGGGTTGGAAAGGATTTTTAGGTCACATTTTAGGTATGTTTGATGCCTAAAGGTGAACTTAGAGTTTTTTTTGTAGAAGAAAATAATCATTTGACCTATAAGGAGATAATGTTAACATCGATTCAGAAAACGACAAGAAGTCATGAAAATAAAACTTAACTCTATGCATTAGAATCAAGTATGAGACTTGGTTAAACTACCCGTGGGAATTGTTCTCATAGGTTGTAAAAAGGTTTATAAGAGGTAGTGAGAGCTAGATGGAAGGTAGAGACCTTTTAGGCCCTATATTAGTTCTAGAAAGGTAATCCTCAGTGATCTAAGATCAACTAAAATAAAACCTTTGGACCAATAATGATGCTAAAGTCGATTAGAATGTTATTAGCTCTTGTAGAATATTATGGCTTTGAGGTTTGGCAAATGGATATAAAGAGGGAATTCTTGAATGAATACCTCGTGGAAGAGATATTCATGGGACAACCTGAAGGTTTTATATCCAGCTAGACTTCTGGACTAGTGTGTAGGCTGAAAAAGTCCATTTATGAGCTTAAACAAGCCTCCTGAAGTTGGAACATTGTTTTAATGAGATAATCAGATTGTCTGATTTCATCAAAACCTAAGAGGAAGCTTATGCGCATGAAAGGTCAGTAGGAGCATAATAGTCTTCTTGATGCTCTTTGTTAATGACATACTAGTAATTAGAAATGATATCGATATGTTATAGTAGGTCAAAAGTAACTTGTAAGAATTTCTCCATGAAGGATTTAGGAGATGCTTTCTTTATACTGGATATAAAACATTATAAAGATAAAGTTAGGAAACTGATAGGACTCTCCCAAATTATTTCACATCATTAGCATCTTAGAAATGTACAGTTTTGTTAACTGTGAGATAATTAACGTATCTCTTAGACTCGGTGTTTATCTTTTGAGGAAAGTGTCTCTTCAGATGGAAAATGAAAAAGTTAGAGTATCTGATGCATTAGATACACTAGCTCTTGAAAGCTTGTTATATGCTATGATGTATTTGAGACCTAATATTAGTATAGCTATAAGAGTTATAAGCCGATTCCAGACTGATTCAAGAGACCTTCATTTGATGGTAGTCAAATATATCCTGATATAACTTAAAGGTACAAAGGATAAGTTTCTTAAATATAGAGAAAGTGACTTATAAGTGAAAAGATGCACGGAATAAGAATTTTAGTTTGACCTAGATGATAGAGAGTCTACATCTGAGTATGTACTCATTCTCATTGGTACTAGGTGAGTTGAAATTGCACCAAATTAGGATTCATTGCTAATTTGTTTTGGAAGCAATGAAGGAGACAATGTGGATTCGTAGGTTTATCGCTGGGCTTGGAAGAGTTCCAAGATAGATGGATCTTATCTTATAGTTTTGTGACAAAAGTTAGGCCGCTGTATAGGCCGAGGTGCCAAGAGGACACCAATACTCTAACTATGTTGAAATGAGTCTCATATGACTAGAGGGATCTTGGCCTAAGGAGATGTGATTATTTGTAAAAATGTTTTATAAATAATTTAGCAAGCCCACTTTTTAAGGCCATAACTCCAAAATGTTTATGAAACATATAGAGCCGATATGTATGAGATACCATCAGGAATGGCTCTAGAGCAAATGGGAGATTGTTAGGGTTGATGCTTATGTACCATCCCTGAATGTACATATTCTTATTAGTTATACAAGTGTACATTCCTATTAAATCGCTAATGCTTATTTAAATGGTATTATGCAATGTAATATTACAGACATTGTATGATCTGAAAGAGTTCAGATCTGATCTAAAGGAGTTTAAATAAAGGCCTATAGTTAGCCACACTGAGATATATAAATGTTAAGTGTTAGCACAAGTAATTATTAGCTAGTTATAATACTCAGCAAAGATCCAAGAGTTGTAGCCTTGTCTGTAATAGGACATAGACTTAGGAATATACTAGTAACTGAATAGTTGTAAAAGTTGCAATCAGGTGCCAAAAAATGTCAGTTGTGCAAATATATTCTCAAATATTATCCTTGATCTATTTCTACCGATGCGGGTCTGTCGGTGGATACTTTTACATAAATCAACATATGTCATACCTATAAGGTATAGATGGTTGTTCTTAGTCGACCGTAAGCTTGGAGCTTATATTGACATATGGGTATCCAGTTAGAACTGGATATAGGACGAACTTATGAGGACTTTCGATCGACACCCTATGTAAGCCTTCAATGGAGGGTCCTCTCGAGTTGAGTAGTATACGTGGTCCTTGAACCTGAATGCCATGGTGGGCTTGTAAGTGATCCACTATACTTTGGTTCCACAAATGTCATAGACCTTTCATGATATGACCGCTGGGTATGGTCCGATGCTTATGGAGTCCGGTGTTTACAGATATGGGATTCGTCAATTCGCATAGAGAGTTAGATATCTAGATGCTTTGAGATTGTATCTTAGAAATTCTTGTGGTCACAAGCATTAATTCCGGGAAAGAGTTTTCGCTAGGGTGTTACAATATGGCAAAGTAGTTTGCATATATTGTTCAATGAGATATAAGTCTAGGGATATGATATAGATGAGCACATGGGGATTTAACGATGATAATCTATATCCTCGTACATCTAGGATATTATGACGGAAGGACTATACGTATGTGTTGTGACCTTAGCTTGGATGGTCGATGCGGTGATTTGTATTTTCGTGACGTGTGCGTGGGGTAATGTTCACGAAATCATGGAACAGTTCTATTTGACAAATCGGGCATAGACTTATGGAGTCCTGCGATATGGAGTGTACTCGTTGAGCACTGGGGCAGAGTACTGGATTAAATTGTTTAATTTAGTAATATCCAGCATTACAACGAGAATGCATGTGTATCTGTATTTAATTGTTAAATATAATAATTAGTCAATAATTATTATTTACTAATTGTATAATGACACGTGGAGCATTATGAACCTTCAGTTGAGTTTACCCAAGTGTGGGTATGGTGAGACCCACTAAAGGGTAGACTTGGTAACTATTCATAAATGGCAAAATGGTCATTTCACATAATTATTTAATTGTTAAATAATTATAAATATCTCATTATTATATATTATAATATATTATTTTGTTATATAATATTATTATATTATATAATAACTTTAGTTGTCATCTATTATTTTTTATTATATTATTATTTATTATAATAATATTATTTATTTAAAATGGTGGCCAAGTGTAATATTATATTATTATTTTAATATATGTGTGAATTCGATGGAAGGATGAGGCTTGGCTTCATTTTTTCATTTTTCGGTGTTGTTGGTTTTGAAATCAAAGAAAATTGTTTTAAATGGTAGCCGACCAAAGATTAAGCAAAACAATGAGATATAGATCCATTTAAAGATTAATTTTAAGTGTTGAAATTAATTCTGTTGCCTGCATTTATTGGCTATCAGTTACAATAACATAAGAATTTATTTTATTGATCAAATAGTTGATTAAGGGAAAAATAAATTTAAAGGGTTTAAGAGTTAAGCCTAGTGCTGGATTTGGAGCTGTTGTTCTAGCTTACCAAGCCCACCGAGTTAGTGACGAGAACTGCCAATGGGCTAGTCTCCAGGCGAACTCTCAGGATACACGTGTAAAACGCTATACGTTTCGGTGATTTCTCAACCCTTCAAATATATTAATATGATTAATATATTATTTATTATGTTTATTATATTGATTTAATTATTTTGCATTGTTAAATATGTATGAGATATGTATTTTATTCAATAAATACCGTTGCACATGTATACACCCACGTATACTAGATCCTCGACAACTATTTTCTAAATGTCTTTCAATCTTCTTTACTTTCTAGAGAGCAGAGGGAGTTAGTTATTCAGAACCTCGAAATCAAAGTAACATATGAGATGAATGCCAAGCTGATTAAGCCTTTTTCAATAAGGGATGTAGTGCAAGCTATCTGGCAGAAAAATCCAGCTAAGGCTCATAGTCCTGGCCTTTCAGCAGGCTTCTACCAAATACATAAGGACTAAGCAAGAGAGGATACCATTCGTGCTTGTCTTCATGTCTTAAACAATAAAGGTACCACTGCTAATCTTAAACCTACCCTTATAATCCTTATTTTAAAACTGAATTTTCCACAGTCACCAGTAGATTTAAGTCTTATAAGCCTTTGTATTGTATTGTATAGATTCATAGTAAAATCCATAGTAAATAAGCTGAAAGGGGTGTTAAATCAGATCATATCCTCAAATCAGAGTGCATTTATCCCCTCTAGGCTTATAAGTGATAATGTCATTGTAGGCTATAAATGCCTTCATAAAATCAGAACCAAAAAGAAAGGAAAACATGGTTTAACTGCTATAAAGCTTGCTATAAGAAAAGCTTATGATTGAGTGGAATGGGAATTCTTGGAGGAGACTGTGCTTATGATGAGGTTTCATAAGTAGTGGGTTGAGTTAATTATGAGATGTATCACTACTGCTTTTTTCTTTGTCATTATCAAATGAGAAATTAGAAAGAGATTTAAAGTAATTATGGGCCTTAGGCAAAGCTGCCTTTTGTCCCCATATCTCTTTATCATATGTGTTGAGGTGTTTTCTTCCTTATTATGCAAAGTAGAATAGGTTAAAAGCATTAATGGGATCAAGTTCAACAGCTCTTTAGCTATATCACATATGCTCTTTATTGATGATAGCTTCTTATTCACTAAGGCTTCCATTGAAAATTGCAAAACTCTCAAAAGCATACCGGATAGATTCAGCTCAGCATCTCAGTTGGTAAAGTACAAGAATTTCTCGATTATGCTCAGTCCTAATATCCCTAATGATGAAGCCAAAGCTCTCACAGATGTACTCTATCTCCAAAAAAATGTCAACTCATGATAAGTATTTGGGTCTCCTCTTCATGATTGGTTGGAATAAAAAGGCTTTATTTAATGATATAAAGATAAGGCTATCTCAAAAAGTGAAAGGCTAAATGGAATAATGCTTCTCTTGTAAGGAAAAAAAGGTTTTAATGGCAGTGGCCTAGGCTACTCCAACATATGCAATGAGTATTTTTAAATTCCTAGGGGGTTTGTGTGGTAATCTCCAAAAAATGGTTACAAACTTCTAATGGAGCTCAAAACCTAAAGCAAAAAAATACATTAGATTAATTAGATAAAACTCTGCAGAAGTAAAAGGCTGGGAAGGCTTGGGTTTAAGACTTAGTAGCCTCCAATCAAGTCTTTTTAGTAAAACAATGATGGAGAGTAATAAAAATTCCTAATTCATTAGCAGTAAGAGTACTAAAGGCAAGGTACTTCCCTAAAAAAAAATTCTTAGATGTTAAGATTGGTAGTAATCCATCTTATGTTTGGAGGAGCATACTTTAGGGTAGGCAGGTCCTGAAAAAGGGGTTAGATGGCTTATAGGAAGAGGGGATGAGGTTAAAATATACAGGAGCAATTGGATACCCTGTGAATCAACTTTGAAACCTATTTCCCCTCAAGTTCTGCCAATGGACAGTAAGGTGAAACTTCTTATAGATGATAACACTAAGTGGAGTCAAGATGTGGTTGAACAATGTTTCAATGAGAGTGATGCATACCAAATTTTGAGAATTCCCTTACCAATGGTAAAGGTGGAAGATTCCTTTCGCTGGCATTATAGAGAGGGGATTACTTTGTTAAGAGTGGCTATCATGCAGTTGTTGAAGAAAAAAATCTCACAAGAACCCTCTTCATCCTTAGAAGCCATCATCAACTAGTGGAAGAATATGTGGCCAATCAATGTCCCCTCTAAGGTTAAAAATTTCTTGTGGAAAGCCTTACTAAACCTCTTGCCTATTAGAACTTCCTTAAAGGAGAAAAAAAAATCAATCAAGCTACTTGCCAAAAGTGTTTACTTGCTGAGGAATCTGTTTCTCATGCATTGGTGTACTATAAAGTAGTAAAAGTAATATGGAAGCAAACCGTTTTTGCTGATCTTATTAAGGGGTCTCAATCCTGGGAGCTTTAAGACTTTCTCAAGCAAGCCTTAGCTATGACCAATCAGAGGAAACTGAGATGCTCATTCTGACACTTTGGGCAGTATGGCATTCTAGAAATCAATTTGTAATCAACAACCAAAAGGAAGACCTCTGGAAAGTATTGACAAGAGTGGAAGCTATTCTTAGATCAAACAAGAAAATAAAAAATATTTACATGATCCAATCTCAACGGTCTTATTCACAACCAGATGCAAAGATCCAAGATCAGAATAATAATCAAGATAATTGAATCCAAATGAATACTGATGTTGCTGTTTGCTTAAAAGATCAAAAAGTTGGCTTGGGGGTAGTCATTAGGCATTGCAATGGAAGTGAATCATTGTAAACATTGGGACAATGTGGAACTTGCTGAAGCTGAGGCTATAAGTTTTAAGCTGCAAATCCTGAGGGACCTTAATTATAAAGCTATTTTGGTGAAATATGATGCAAAGACAGTAGTAAACCCGATAAATAACAGTTTACACTCGCTCAAAGAGATTAAATGGACAGTAGAGTCGATTAAGCAAAAGTCATTAGTTTATGATAATTTTAGTATAAAGCATATCCCAAAGTTGTAACATGGTAATGGCTTTAAAATTTTCAAGTGTAACGACTTGGTTGGAAGGCTTTCTAGTTTCTGTTTCTTAATGGACATTGGCTTTCAAAAAAAAAAGTTAAATGGCATTAGTACGTCTCTCTCCATTCTCTCCGAAGCTCTGGCTCCTCAGAGGTGGATAAGACTAGAAAAAACATGGCTTCTTTATTTCATTCTAACTGAATATAGTTATAACTCTTGTTGTCATCAAAGCAATACGAGGTAGATTATATGGAGACAGAAAAGCTTGTTAAACTCTACAGCACATTAAACATCTCAAGAGAAGAAGATGAAACCATCCGTTTCCCTAGTTAGTTAGTCGAAAAAGGGTGAAAACTTAGCGAAAGTACTGATGAATAGAGCAGTAAATAGAGAGGCCTTTAGAACTACTATAACCCAAATATGAAGGCCTGTTGAGAAGCTCCATATTGAAAACCTCGAAGGAAATAAATTTCTCTACCAGCTCGAGGATGAGATGGACTTCAGGAACGTTATTGATCAAGAACCATGGCAATTTACCAAGGCTCTTATTATACTAAACACAGTTAAAGGCCTAGGCGATGTCAGCCAAATAGAGTTCAAATTCACCTATTTTTGGATACAGGTGCACAGTCTTCCTATACTCTGTCTGTAAAAGGAGATGGTTTAGATGATCAGAAATAAGATGGGCAAGGTGGAAGAAGTTGAATTAAATGAAAGAGCAACTGCACTAGAAAATTTACCAGAATCTGAGTCAGGATTAATATTATAAAATCACTGATAAGATTTGTGAAAGTAAAGGATCATGACCTATAAGATGAAATCATCATTCTAATCATGTATGAAAAACTGCCAGATTTTTACTATTTTTGTCGAAAAATTGGCCACTCTCATAAAGACTGCCTGGAGTATCAACAAGAAAAGCAAAAAAGAGATTCAGAAGCTGCAAAGAATGGTGGTGATGAACTAGAAGGGAAAATTTTAGTTATGGAGCCTAGATGTGGGCTGATACCTTTAGAGATATGATGCACTAAAACAAGTCCCAAAAGATGAACCAAGGGGCAACAAGTCAAGCCAACAACCTTGCAAAAAGTCCATCCAGGCAAAGAAAATCAAAAGTTTAGCCATCCTTCCATCAAGAAGGAATAAACCAGATCCCCAAGACTGAACTTGAGGATGAGGATGAACCGGATCCAAACCTGATTAAGGTACACCTATAGTTCAATAGAAAATATATGTATAACCCAATGCAGGTCAAGATGATGGAACATTTGATAGGTATGGAGCTCGATGTAGGCAAGGCTGCAATTGAAGAGGTTACTCTCAAAACTGGCGGCAAAAGCACAAGCGTTCCTCTTCAAAACTTGTCAGAAGTGAAAATGGACCATTTAGATCCAAATATGGTCTTGGATGAGCTCACCATCTCAAAGTCCAAACCCAAGCCAGTGAATAGAAAGAAATGGAAACTTTTAGCAAGAGCCAATGATGAGAAAGAAACAAATAAGCCCAATCTCACCAAAGGAAAAAAGTATATGATGACAGTATCCCAAGCCCACTCAACAAAAAGTAGAAGAGAGCAATTAGCCTTCAATCAGCAAACTATCAGCCTAGTGATGGTGGGAAAGAGAAGGTACTAACGTAAACCATGTTCAATAGACGGTGGCTGGTTACCAGCCTCGCTGAGAGCCATGATAACCATCAATTGGAATATCTTGGGTCTAGGGAATCCCTAGACATTCAGAGCTCTTAATAACATCATCCAAAAAACAAATTTTTTTTTGTGAAACCAAATTGTCTGAGATCCAAATACAGCGCGTGGGCAAGAAACTGCATTTTGACAACTGTTCTACAATTGGAAGAGATGGCTTGAGTGGAGGTTTAGCTCTCCTCTAGGATGATGATACTGATCTCAGAATCTTGTCTTTCAGCAAATGCCACATTAACTCCATCATCTTGATGGAACCACTAATAAATAAAGATTCACTGGTTTATATAGACTCCCTAAAGCAGCTAATAAAAAGCATACTTGAAAGTTTCTCAGAAGGTTGGCAGGTCCCTTTAATTTGCTTTGGATCTGCACCAGTGACTTTAATGAAATCTTAGACTACTCTAAAAAGAATGGTGGCATTCCCATAAATCTTGATGCAATTAAAAATTTCAAAGAAGCTGTACAGAATTATAACTTAGCTGACATGGGATAGAATGGCTATTCTTTTACATGGTCTAATAAACAATATGGTCATGGCTTAGTTCAAGAGAGGCTACATATAATTTTTTGCAACGAGGATTAGAAGAACCAGTTCAGCAGATATTAGGTCCATCATTTGCCTTATACATGATCTAGTCATAGTATAATTCTCTTAAAGGTGTGGGAAAACAGTAGGTGGCTGGCACATTTCAGAAGAAAAGTATACATGATCCATTATGAGGAGATGTAGAGCTCTTACAAGGGCTGTGCTGATACTGTGGAAGCCTGGTGGCTTAAAAGGCTAATCCTAAAGGTGGAACCTAAATATTCCCCCTATTGATAATTTTGCAATAAATGTGGAAGCAGTAAAAGACAATTTTAAGGCATAGAGTGAGAAAGAATTTAGAACCGGGAAAATGGCTCTCAACTCTTTACTCATGGAGCTTCAGTAATACAAATCCAGTCTGCAACACTATGATAACAACAAAAAATCCAAGATATGAAGAGCAGCTTGACAATATGCTCTATGAATAAGAAATATACTGGAGACAAAGATCCAAAGCCCTGTGGATGAAAGAAGGTGATAGAAACACTAGTTTCTTCCATTCTGTGGCCTCTAAGAGGAAAAAGAGGAATCATATACAGGGGAGTAGGAAACCGATGAGAATGTGATTGGCAATGTGTTCTGTGAATATTTTGAAAACTTATTCTTCTATTCCAAGCCCTCTGAACACTCTAGGCATAAAGTTATCCAAGGAATTACAACAAAAATTTCTACTGATATGAACGAAAATCTTGTGAGATCCTTCTCCAGAGATGAAGTGATAAAAGTAGTCTGGCAGCTCCACCCCCTCAAAGCCTCTGGACCAAATGGTCTTTCTGCGGGCTTCTATCAAAGGCACTGGCATCATGTAGGTGAAGAAACCATTTCAACTTTCTTGGATGTGCTCAACTACAAAGGTACCGCAAGCTTACTCAATCATACTTTAATTGCTTTAATCCCTAAAGTAACCAACCTTAAAAAAACCATAGACTGCAGACCAATAAGTCTTTGCAATATTAGTTATAAAATCATTGGCAAAACTATTGCAAATAGGTTGAAACACATTTTAAGCTCTATCATCTCTCTAAATTAGTGTGCTTTCCTTCCCTATAGACTAATCATTGACAATATCATTATTGAATACAAATGCCTTCATAAGATTAGGAGTAAAAAAAAAAAAAACAAAAGGGGTTATGTAGCTCTTAAGCTTAATATTAGTAAAGCTTTTGATAGAGTCGAATGATGTTTCCTAAAAGATGTAATGTTAAAATTAGGCTTCAATGATGATTGGGTTGGCTTTATTATGAGATGCATAAATTCAATCTCATTTTATGTTATCATTGATAGAGAGATCAAAGACAGTTTCAGGCTTTATAGGGTCTTGAGGTAAGGCTGCCTTTTCTCTCCTTATCTTTTTCTCTTATATGAAGCCTTCTCACCCATATTATTCCAAGCAGAAGCTCAGCATGCAATCAATGGTATCAGATTCAACAATTTTGTCTCCATCTCTCATCTGCTTTTTGCAGATGATAGTTTAGTGTTTACAAAAATTGATCTTCAAAACTGTAAAAGGCTCAAAGAGATCATGGACAGCTATGCTGAAGCATCGGGGTAGCTCTTTAACTTTGATAAATCCTCTATCTTTGTTAGTCCTTGCATTCCAAGCATCAAGGCAAAGACTATCTAGGAAACAATCAACCTAAAAATTGTCTCTATCTAAGAAAAGTATCTTGGCTTGCCATCTATGATAGAAGGGAGTAAGAAGTAGTTTTTTAATGAAATCAAACTGAGAGTCACAAATAAAGTCAATAGTTGGCAAGAAAGATTATTTTCAAGTGAAAAGAAAGAGGTTTTGATAAAGGCTATTGTACAAACTATTCCTAACTATGCCATGAGTGTCTTCAAGCTCACTTTGTGATGAAATTCATAAAAGGCTATTTAAATTTTAGTGGGGGACTACTAATTCTAAGAGGAAAATTCATTGGGCAAATTGAAAGCTTATGAGCCAAAGAAAAGCTAGTAAGGGTCTTGGTTTCAGAGACTTACTTTGCTTTAACCAAGCCCTTTGAGCCAAGCATTGCTAGAGAATTGCTCAAAATTCAGACTCTTTGATAGCAAAACTTCTCAAGGCTAGATATTGTTGGTGTGTATTATACTAGGGTGATTATGTGTGTAATGTGTTCATCATTTTAATATAAGCATGTCATACCTACAAATATTGTTGGCGGAATAAGAAATCAAATTTCACAACATGATAAACACATAAATGTAAACCAAATAAAAAACATTAAGGTAATTCAAACATACCTTTGCCGACGATTCGGTGATGAACAAAAATTTTCGGAGCTCATCTTGAAGTTAATCCTTGAACAATTCTAGCTCTAACTCTTGGTGGGATTAGAGAAGTCAGAATGGTAGCTTAAAATTGGTGTAGGATTTTTGTTCTAGTACTTAAACTCTTTAAGCAAAACAAACTCTCTTTTTCACTCTTGTAACAAAACTCTTTTTGCCTTTTGTTTTTCCTACCAAGTCTAACTTGAGAGAAAAAAAAAAAAAGAATAAGTGTTTGTTGTGTTTGAAAGTCTTCCAAAGAGTGAAAGAATTCACTTGGCCGAATTTTACACTTCACTATACATAACCCTTATGCAATTAATCACTTAAGTGAAAATACACATGTTTTTGCCTTTCTTTTTCATAAAAGAATTAACCAAAAGCCTTTACTTAATTTTAATTGGACAATGATATTTTAAATAAATTAATAAATAACAAAACAATATTTATTTTATTAAAATAATGCTTGGCCGAATTTTGTCTCTTCAAAATTAACAAAATGAAACATTTTTCTTGTTTGACTACATTAATAAATATTAAAACTATTTCAATGCAAATATTTTTAAATAAATAATTCAAATCAAGATAAATGTTTTCTTAATGGCCCAAGCAATATTTAAAATAATATATTAAAGTACATTTTTGCCTTATCAATGCAAGACAAGAAAACACACTTTAATTATTTAATTAATTCATGAAGATAAGTGTCCAACACATGTCACATGAAAAATAATATAATAAACATCTCATGTCTATTAATGACAAGTGTCTCACTCATACCTAATAAAATAATACAATAAACATCATATGTTTATTTAAATAAAATAATTTCTAATTAATTATAAGAGTCAATAGTTTAATGACATGTGTTAAGAGTATCTTTTCCAACAAAAGAGGGACCTATTTGCAACATTTACAAACTATATTTTTCACTTTACAAAGAGGTCCTCAAAATGAATCCTACTACCAAAGTTTTTTTGGATCGAACCGTTCGACCCGGCTTGCTACCCCAGTGCTCAACGAGTACACTTCATATTGTAAGACTCCTTAGGTTCACGCTCGTTTGACTTATGGAACGTTTTCACAAGTCCGTGAATGATGTCCCACACATACATTACGGATATTACAAAACAACGCGTTGAACCATACAAGCTGAGGTTAACTATATCCGTATAATCCTTCCGTCATCTATATCCTAGAAGAGCAGAGATATAAATTTTTACCATCAAATCTCTATTTGTTCATCTGTAAACTTATCTCCAGATTCGTATCTCGATAAACAATATATGCAAACACTTTTACAATATTGTTTAACCCTGCGAAAAACTCTTTCCTTGGGCATACTGCTTATGGCCATAAGACTTTCTGAGATACAATCTCGAAGCATCTAGATATACAACTTACCTATGTGAGTTGACGGATCCCATATCTACGCACACTGAACTCCATGAGCATTGGACTATACCCAGCAACACATAGCAGTCAGACTATGAAAGGTCTCTGACATATGTGGAACCAAAGTATAGTGGATCACTTACAAGCCCACCGTGGCGCTCAATCCAAGGATCACGAATACTACTCAACTCGAGAATGCCTTCCATTTACAGGTTTATAGGATGTCTATTGGAGGTCCTCATGAGTCTGTTCAGTATTCAGTCTTTACTGAATACCTGTATGCCTATACAAGCTTCCACTAAGTTTATAGTCTGCTAAGATTAACTATCTAGACCATCCAGATATAGACATACACTAATATATATATATATATATATATATTAGAATTTCACTGATAGACCTGTATCAGTAAAATAGACTAAGAACTTAGTAATTTAGAACATACTTGCATAATGACATTTCCTAGCACTATTTGTAACCCTTTGCAACTATATCATTACTAATATATTCCAAGGTCTTTGTCCCATTTCAGACAAGGCTCTAACTCTTTAGATATTGCTAAATATTAGCACTGATAACTCTTTTAGACCAGATCTAAACTCTTTTAGATCATACAATATCTGAAATGTTCCAAGCATCTTACCATTTCAATAAATATAATTAGCAACTAAAAAAAAGAAATGTCAATTGTATAAATATTAAAATTAAATACTCATACAAAATGGGATGGTATGTAAGCACAAATCTCAACAATTTCAGGCATGACCAATTTATGAAACTTAAACTTGGGAACAATCCTTCTTACATTTGAAGAAGCACCTATAGATAAGGCAACTCTTGAGTAAAGGGATTAGATGGGTCATTGGTAATGGTAGATAAATTAAGGTATACAAACACATTTGAATCCTCAATGAGGCAACCTTTAAGCCTATATCCCCTGTTAAACTCCCAGAGGATAGCTTGGTAGAAGACCTAATTATAGAAAAGAAGTAATAGAACCTGAGACTACTTGAAGAGAATTTTCTACCAGCCGATGCTAAGCTGATCCAAGACATCCCCATCCCTGAGAGTAATGTAGATGACTCATACTAATGGCACTTTAATAAAAGGGAATATTACTCATTTAAAAGTGGAAACTGTATTGATCTTAATGCGAAGCTTGCTGCTGAACATGAATCATCAACTAGCATATGTAATCTTTGGAAATCAATCTAGAACAACCATTTCCCAATTAAAGTGAAAATCTTCCTTTGGAGAGCTCTATAGAATCTCTTGCCCACAAAGTTTGCCTTAACAAATAAGAAATTATATGACAGCCCTTAATGCACCAGATGCAATAAGAAGACTAAATTTATTGTGCATGCTCTGATCTCATGTAAAGCCACAAGAAGAGTCTAGAAATGTTTCATCTATAACCAGCTAGTGAAAAAGATACCTTAAAAGGACCTGTGGTAGTTTCTATAATATGTCCAGTCCAGTACTACTAGCATGGAATTTGTTGAATTTCTAATGTTATTATGAGTAATTTGAAACAATAAAAAAAACTCAATCATGCAAGGCAGAGGTCCATCCAGAACTGATACTATCTAAAGTAAATGCCTACTTAGACTTATTGTCCTTTCATATGAAACCCCAACTTCAACATTCCAATCCAATAAGAGCAAATAACTCTTCTTGTTAAGAGACCATTCTAAGAGGATAATTTAGAGTGAATGTAGATGCTGCAGTCAATCTTATGAATAACAAATTTTGCCTCAATGCAGTTATTAGAACTGAAAAGAATCTTCTTATTACATGGTTATGTCCCTCTGCAACTCCTGCCTTGACATGGAGATGGTTAAAGCCAAAGCCATCCTCTTTGGAATTCAGTTAGTAGCTTCCTTTAGTTACCAGTGAATTCTGATCACTTAGAATTAGACTGATAACATTCTTATACTTTTATAAAAGGAAACAATCATACTATCTTAAGGCATATTCCTAGGACCAAAAATGACTTGGCTCATAAGTTAGCCAAGCAAGCTCTTTTTTATTCTAGAGCCAATGCTTGGCTTTGTAACTTCCTTGTGTAATGACTTTCCAGAAATAAAAACTCCTTTAAAAAAAAGTTAAAGAGCGTTTGTACAAAAACACAACTTGATAGCTCAAAAAAAATTTTTTTAACTTTTCTCTCAACTACAACCCTAGCAAGTAAAAGAAACTGTCAACCTACCCTTTCTCCGGTGGACTTATTTTCTCCTAAACTGATTAGCACTCTTTTTGCTTTCGTTTTTTTTTTTAGTTGGCCATACTATTTTTACTATCTTTTTTTTTCTGCCGTATTTGTTTTTTATGTCTAGCCAGTAGGATGATTCTGTGTAAAATCCAAAGTCTCTCTGGCCACCGTAGAGGTTCCTTGACCCACGCCAAGCCACAGGGATTTTCGTTGTGTTTCTCGACCCTAGTCAACTTCTTTTAACTCTTTTTTTTATCGTCATTGGACTCCCTTAATTTTGGCGACTCTAAATTAGTCTCCGTTTTGTCGGCCTTATATAAGACTCTACCGAACTTTACCGAAAACATTCATCTATGCCACCATTCAAAATCTGTCTGATTCATATTCCAACTCCAATCGCCTTTGCTGACCACTGTGTGAGAGTTACCATTATCAACCGAGCAAGCCAAGCTCATCATAACTACTTTATACCCAAAACCAGTGAAAATGCAATTTCCAACAATTCCATGTTCCCTCATAGCCACTAGAAATAATTTGAGGTAATTTGTTGTTTGGTTGTAAGTTAGAACTAGTAGGGTTTGTTGTGGGATATGAAAAATATATGAGCTATGTGGTGCTTGTGTAATTTTCCCTCCTTGGTAAGTGTTCTTTTGGTCTCTCCTGCCTAAGGGTAGGTTTCTCCATCCTAAATGAGGATAATGATCATATATTGAGATAATTCTCCACTAAGGGTTTTATCTGTATCTCACTATATAAGAGTTGTAGGTTTGAGTGAGCCATAATAGATTTATCTAACCTATGTGTAGTATTTTGATAATATTTTAATTTTATATCAAAAATCCTACAATGTAATATTACTTATTTTATTAATGATATTACATTTAATGATATTTCAAAAAACAATTAAAAGGCGTTGTTTTAAAATCTCTTTTAAATTAAGACAACTTAAATTTAATTTCATTAAATTTTATTAAAGTATAAACATTTGCACTTCAAAAATAGTACTGTATGTAATGAAATTCATGCTTTAGCCTTGTAATGAAATTCAAAGCGAATTTATAATTTGGATAAGAGTTAGATTCACTTGGTACTTTTGGAAAAAGAAAAATAAAATTTTTCATAAATAACCTAATTTTTTTTTTTTTGGCCCTATATATAAATGTTAAATATTCATAGTCAGAAAATTCAAACCATTATAATCTAAGTCTTAGTTTCTCTCTTCACCCAAGACACACACACACTCTCAAAACTAAATGAACTCTCTTTTAACAAAGGCAACATTGTATAGAGCAGATTTTGCTTATTGCTTACTTCGAATTCAAAAAATGGACAATATTTGGTAAATTTTATAAATTTTAGATGAAATTGGTACTTTATATTATAAATGAATAAATGTGAGTAAAATAAGAGAAATATGGGTAGATTATTTAAAAAATGTGTTGAAAGTGTGAAAGAAATAGTAAAAATTTGGCTAAAAATATCTTTGAAAATGTAAAAATCAAATGCAGATGGCGGTCGACCGCTGTTTGCAAGCATGGAAAGTTTTGTGCAGCATATGAAAAGCTTGCTCGAAATATTTCACCCAGGCATAGCCTCATGCGCAAAACGTTTTGATAAAGAGTGAGCTCATGCATTATGTACTGGCACTCTACTTAGCTCTCATGTTTGCATAGCAGCGCATGCATTAGGCATCTCATGCATGCACGCTCTGCGTTCATACGCTTCTCATACCTTATAGAGCACTAATATGCGAGTGCCCATAGTGCGTGCCGTATGTGTGCCACTTGGTGCGTATTTTTTCTAACTTTAATTATTATTTTTTACTTATTAATTTTATAAATAAATAAATACATAATTTAATTTATTTAAATTTAAATTTTTAATAAAAATATTAAACATCCATATTTTTATTTATTTTCAATTTTAGAAACACCATATGACAGTTTATAATTATGTGATATACAATCTTACAATAAGATTGCCTGCACCTAAATTATTATATTATATTATATATATATATATATTTAACAGCCCTAACCACCCTAAATCAATTCACTTTTACTCTTTTAAGCTCTCGATTTTTACTCTCATTGTCTAACTAGTGACTGGTACTTAACAACCATTGGCTAGTAGAACACACCGCCTTTCTCATTCACTGAATCCTCACTGTCAAGACAACCCAATTCTAGCCAAAACAAACCGACCCCACCTCACAGTAATAAGTGTTGCAAAGTAAAAGCCTAAAACCTATCGCCTCGAGATGCACCAGTCGCGGTCAAATTTTGCTGGTCAAATTAAAAAAGTTTATGATAATATCTCTTTAGAAAATGTAAAAATTTATCAAAAATAGATTAAGAATGATTTGAGAGTCAAATCACATATCCTATCCTCGATGTTTAATGATATTTAGCAGGAGTATATGCACATAAGATATGCAAGGGTATTATGCTCTGTCTGAAATTTATTTGATATATTCAAATCATAGATAAAGAATAATCACAATGGAAAGTGTTTACATTGGCAAGATTTGATATAGTAAGTGTTACTATTCAGGCATTACCTTAGAAAAGATAGACCCTTTAAATATCTATTTACCAATTATTGGCATCTAATTAGCATACGATGCTACAAAGTGCAGAGGTATAAGATACTGTATGTCTTTCTCATATCTATAAAGCGTTGCACGATTTGATGAATGCTAAGAAATTTTAAAATGAGAAATATAGCTTCGCGTAGGAAATAGAGATTTCCTAGACGTGGTAGCTATTAGGACTTTTAAGTCATTTCTCCATTCTAGCAAAAGCATAATGTTGTATAATTGCTATTTTATACCAAACATTATTTGGCGAATCATATTACTCCTTATAGTAGACAGAGAGTTATCATGAATACATGAAGAATAGTTTCTTATGTATATATGATAAAGATAATGTTTTACTAAATAAGTGTCAATTAATGAATGGCCATTATATCTTTAATAAAGTTAAAAATTTTAGGTGAACAGAATAAATAGTGGTTCGAAAACTTTGAATAATAATGAATTTTGGCACATAAAATTAGGTTATGTAGGCGTAGGACGACTATCCCGTCTGGTTAAAGATGGTCAAAAACTTAATCTAACTATGGAACCTTAACTATTTTATGAATCCTAGATTCGAGGGAAGATGACCAAATCCTTGTGTAAGTGTTGGACATCGGGTCACTAATTTATTAGAACTAGTACATAATGATGTATATGGTCAAATAAATCATACTGTCACTTGGTAGATTTCGATACTTCATTGTCTTTATCGTGATTTGCCACGATACAGACGTGTGCTTCTAGAAAACACAAATCGAAAACTTTTGAAGTGTTCAATGAGTTCTAACTACAGGTAGAGAAACAAACCCTTATATATATTCAATGCCTTCGATTAGATCGATGCGGTTTATACATGAATAGTAAATTCATAGATTATTTAAAGAAGAATATAATTCTCGCTTCATATAGTCCTTCAGGTTCTCCTTAATACAAATGTGTTTTGGAGAGAAGGAATCGGATTTTAATAGATATAGCTCGATCTATGTTGAGCTTCATCGATCTTTTAGAAAATCTATGGGTTGTACTCTAGAAACTGTTGTGCACTTATTGAATTGAGTTCCATCGAAAGCCATTCCTTATGTTCTGTATGAGATATAGACTAGAAGGAAATTGAGTCTTAAGTATGTTATGATTTGATGTTGTCCTGCTTACATAAGAATTGTGTGACAGGATAAACTTGCACCCAAAGGGTACAAGTATTGGCTAATTTAGTATCCCAAGCATTCTATGGGATACTAATTCGATTATCTAGGGGAACGAAATGCGTTCGTTCCTTGTAATGCCATTTTTCTAGAGAAATAGTTTCTCATGGGCTTTAGAGATTGTAGAAAGATTGAACTTGATGAAGTCAATTAAGATATACATGAATTGACGGTGGAACTTCAAGGTTAATTGAGTGAAGACCTTTAACACACTCTCCCTTTAGCTCATAAAGGATATCAAATGCCATCTATTAGGTATGTTTAATACTTGAATATGCCTTTAGTATTTTTTTAGTTGAAAAAAATGATCATTTGACTTATAGAGAAGCAATGTTAGACATTGATTCAGGGAATTGGCAATATGCCATTAAATTCGAAATTGACTTTATGCATGACAATCAAGTTTGGTTGTACTTCCTGTAGGAATTGTTCCTATTTGTTGTAAATTGGTTTACGTAATGAAAGCGTGGGCCTAATATGAAGGTAAAGACCTTCAAAGCTTGATTTGTGATAAAAGGTTATACTCAGAGATCTGGGATTAGTTATGAGAAAACTTCTTCACTAGTAACTACGCTTAAGTCAATTCAAATTTTGTTGGATATTACAACATATTAAGATTTTGAGGTTTGACAAATGAATGTTAAGACGGCATTCCAGAATGTATATTTTATCTAAGAGATATGCACAAAATAGCTTGAAGGTTTTGCATTCAGCTTGACCTATAATCTGATATGCAAACTGAAGAAGTCAAAGTGGATGTAAGCATTTTTTCTGAAGCTAGAATCTTCATTTTAACAAGAAAAGCAGAGAGTCTGATTTAATCAAGAATGAAAAGAAAGCTTATGTGTTAGGAAATGGCAGTTGGAGCATGATTGTCTTTCTAGTTCTATGAGGATAACATACTTATTGTCAGAAACGACGTTGGTATATTGCAAGTCAGTTAGTTAAAAGTTATCTGAGTAAGAACTTCTTTATGAAAGATTTGGGAGAGGCTTCCTATATACTAGCTATAAAGCGTTATAGAGAAAGAGTTAGGAAGCTTACCTTTTTAATCTTCGTACATAAACTATGTCCTGAAAAGGTATAACTTTAGTAACTGTGAGACAATTAATATACTTTTCAAATACAGCATTTATCTTTTTAGGAGAAAGTGTCATCGGCTAGAAGATGAAATGGTTAGAGTGTATAACATACCATGTACATCAACTAGAGGTAACTTGATGTATGCCATGTTATGTACGAGACCTACATCTGGATAGCTGTAAGTGTTATGAGCTGGTATTGGTATGATCTAAGTAACAACCATTGAATGGCTATTAAACATATCTGAGATACCTGAGAGGTTTAAAAAATAAGTTTCTAAATCATAGAGAAAGTTACTTACAAGTGAAAAGATACACAGATTTAGACTTCCAACCTGGTTCAAATGATAGAAAATTTACATCTTATTATGTATTTCTTCTCAATGGCACCGCAATTAGTTAAGAGTACAATTTAGATATCCACAACCGATTCTACCTTAGAGGCAAAATAAGTTACAGCTTGAGAAGTTTGTAAAAAAAGTTTTGTTGATATGCAATTCAGTTGCACGGCTTAAAATAGTTCCAAGTCAATAGATCATAACCCACTATAACGCAACAATAACAGAGCAATTGCTTAAGCTAAGAAAAAATAAGCCACACTAGAATTTGAACTTATGGACTCTGAATATCACATAATTAGAAAGATTTTGACTATTAGAGATGTAATAATACATAGGATACATTCTATAGATAATGTAGCAGATCCACTCAAGCTCTAACGCCTAAGGTATTTGAGAAACACATGTAGACGATAGGTATTAGATATCATCGTGAATGGTACTAAAGCAAGTAGGAGTTATGGAATATGGTGCTTACGTGCTATTCTAATATGTATGAATATTAATTGTTTAATATTTATAAAATAAACATTTTGAATAAAATCGTTAATATTAAATAATAAATGGTAAGATGCTTGTAACATTTTAGACATTGTATAATCTGAAGAAGTTCAAATATGGTCTAAAAGAGTTTAAATCAGTGTTAAAAGTTAGCAACGCTAAGAGTTATAAATGTTAAGAGTTAGCAAGTTATAAAGTCAGTGAAATCTAAGGAGTTGGAGCCTTATTTGAAATTAGACAAAGACTTGAGAATATATTAGTAATGACATAGTTATAAGGAGTTGCAAATGGTACTAAGAAATGTCATTGTGCAAGTATGTTCTCAAATATTATGTTTTTGATCTATCTTCACTGATGCGAGTCTATTAATGAAGACCTTTTTATATGTAAATCGGTGTATATCTATATCTGGATGGTCTAGATAGTTAATCTTCGCAGACCAAGAGCTTAGTAAAAGCCCGTATAGGCATTCAGGTATTTATTGAGGACTGGGTACTGAACGGACTCAATGAAGACCTCCAATAGACATCTCATACAACTATCATTGAAAAGTCTTCTCGAGTTAAGTAGTATTCTTGGTCCTTTGACCTGAGCGCCACGATGGACATGTGAGTGATCCACCATACTTTGGTTCGACACATGTCAGAGACTTTTAATAGTCTGATCACTAGGTGTCATTAGATATGGTCCAATACTCATGGAGTCCAGTGTGTGTACATATAGGATCTGTCAGCACATATGGGTGAGTTGTATATTCTAATACTCTGAGATTGTATTTTAAAAAGTTTTATGGCCATAAGAATAAACCTCAAAGAAGATTTTTTCGTAAGGTTAAACAATATAATAAAAATGTGTATCGATATTGTTTTTAAAAATACAAATCTGGAGATAAGTTCATAGTTAAGCATATAAAAATTTGACAGTAGAGATCTATGTCTCTGCTTTTCTGAGATATAGGTGATGGAGGGACTATATGAATATTATTAACCCCAGCTTGTATGGTTCTATTGGAGTTAGTGTTTATGTGTCATTCCAATACTTATGAATATTAAATTATTTAATATTTATAAAGCAAATATTTTTTTATAATCGTTAATACAATATAAATACACAGTACAATACTTATTATGTTATAGACATTGTATGATCTGAAGGAGTTCAGATCTGGTCTAAATGAGTTTAGACTAATGCTAAGAATTAGCAGAGCTGAGTGTTATATTTATGCTAACAATTAGCACTGCTAAAAGTTAGCATGTTATAACAGTCAGTCAGATCTGAAAGATTAGATCATTGTCTGTAATTGGACAAAGATTTGAGTGTATACCAGTAATGACATGGTTGCAAGGAGTTACAATAGGTGCTAGGAGATGTCATTATGCAAGTATGTCCTCAAACACTATGTTCTTGATCTGCTTCATCGATGCGGATCTATCGGTGGATCTATTTTATATAGATCGGTGTATGCTATATCTATATGATATAAATGGTTGTTCTTAGCCAACCATAGACTTACCGAAAGCTTGTTTATGCATACAGGTATTCAGTCAGGACTGAATGCTGAACAGACTCACGAAGACACTAATAGACATCCTATGAAATCGTCAATGGTGAGTCCTCTCAAGTTGAGTAGTATACGTGGTCCTTTGAGCTGAGTAGTATACTTGTAAGTGATCCATCATACTTTGGTTCCACGCATGTCACAAACTTTTCATGGTGTGACTGCTGGGTGTCACTAGGTATGGTCCGATACTTATGAAGTTTAGTATGTACAGATATGGGATCCGTCAGCTATCATAGAGGAGTAGTATGTCCAGATACTCTAAGATTTTATTTCAGTAAATCTCGTGGCCACGAGTATTAACTTGAGAAAAGTATTTTCCAAAAGGGTTGAACAATATAATAAAGGTGTTTGCATATATTGTTCTTAAAAAAAATACAAATTTAAAGATAAACTCGTGGATAGACATACGGGGATTTAACGGTTCTAATTTATATCTCCGCACATCCAAGATATGCATGATAAAGGATTATACGTATTCGTTATGACCTTAACTTGTATAATTTAACGCGCTGATTTGTAATATCTGTGACGTGTGCATGGGGCATCAATCACAGACTCATAGAATAGTTTTATTTGACAAATTGAGCATTGACCTAGGGAATCTCGTAATATGAAGTGTTCTCGTTATGCACTAGGGCAACATACTAGATTGAATTGTTCAATCTAGTAATTTTCAGCAAAACCAAACAGTTGTTTCAGGAACCCTCGGGATACGCGCGTATCAGTACTTAAGTATTAAGTATAATAAATAGTTAATAATTATTGTTGGCTAATTAAATAATGACACGTAACGCATTCTAAGCCTTAGGTTAAATTGACTCAAGTATTGGGTAAGGTGGGACTCACGTTGGGTTTATTAAAGGCTTAAGGGTTGTTTCTCTTAATTGATTATTTAAGTGTTAAATAATCTAAACATTTGTTCTCACTTAAGAGTTAAGTAATTAGTTAATATGACTAGAGTTAATTATTAGCTCATAATTAAATTAATAAAGTAAATATTTTATTGAGGATTTAATTATTAAATAAAATGAGATTTTATTAAGTAAATAATTAAGTTAAGTAAATGTTACTTAAAAGGAAAATTAAATAAAACCTTGAGGACTTAAATGACAATTTTCTTGTCAAAGACATGTGATGACTGGCCACCCATTCTTGTCCAAATGTTGGACACTTGATTGGTTTATTTAATAAACCAAATTTATTTTAACAATAATTCTTTAAACAAAAGAGAAGATATTTCTCATTATTATAACACATGTATTCATTTGATGAATACAAAAATGAGTGAGAGAAAAACCATGATAAGTGTGGGTGGTTGGCATTGAATTAATTTTATCTTTGAAATAAATAATAATTAAAAAAATAAAAGATGTGGCTGGCCATCAAAATTTGGTGGTCTTTGGTATTCATTTTGCTTCTTGAAAAATATGAGAAAAGAAGAACTCAAGTATAAGGGCTTTTGGCAAGGAAGAAAGAAACAAGATGAAAATGGTTTTCATTTTCGTTTGAAGCTAACAAGATGCTCAGCCAATTTTGAAAGTAAAAAAATTATTTTTGTTAAGTTTTTAAATGTTAAAAACAACAAAAACTTAATAGTAAAAATTATTTTGCTATTCATCTTCTTCTCCTAAACAAAATGTCATTATTATTGCATTTGAGCTATTTGTTTTAATATATTTAAGTGCTGAATACATCAAGAATAAAATGAATATGGTCTAAGTGTTAGGCTAGAGAGATTAAGAGTTAATCCAACGGTTTAAGTATTAAATCGGTACTGAAAATATATAGGCTATTGTTCTAACGACTCAAGTCTACCATGTTGAATCCTAGAACTGCCAACAGATCGACTTCATGAGGTACTCCAACTACAAATTCATTTCAAAGGCTTGACAGGTAATATTTTTAATCATTAGTATTAATTTGATTAATATACTTTATATTTTATTCATTAACGTAATGAATAAAATTTATTGTGTTCATTATAAAAAATTAGATTTCTAACTTCTATCGCATTTATAATTTATATATATATATATATGTATTAGATGCATATGTAGATGAATTTTAAAATTGACACAATACCATATGCACACATCTAATAAATTTAGGTTGTGAATCTGGATAAGTCGGCACCCCAACAGGTTTAATATGTCGTTCTATAATTTTTGTAACATATGTGTAGGACATCGTTTACAGACTTACAAAAATATTTCATAAGATAAATAGGTATAAACTTAGGGAATCTCACAATATAAAGTGTACTTATTGGGTACTAGAATAACGCATTGAGTTGAATAATTCAATTTAAAAAAATAAAATTTATTTTAAAATCTTTTAATAAACTAATGAATTTAAATGTTAAAGTCCAAATATTTAACTAAGTAGTAAGTGATAATTTACCACTACATGCTATATCACTTGTCGAACAATGGTATAATGATGCCTTTAAATGTTTGACAAGTGGAAAGTTACATTGCCACACTTTGTTAAATGGACGACACATGTCCTTGAAAAGAAAAGGACGTTTAAGAGAAATTACATATATTCTTTAGAGCTGACGTGGCGTAGTAGGTTTTTTCTCTCGGTGCACAGGGCTAACCTACGCTGTTTCCCATGGGGAAGAAAAAATCGAGCAAAACGTCGCCGTCTCCGTCTGCTCGCTGTCTCCGGGAACACTCTCCTCAGCCTAGCGAGCTTTTGAACAAAGGCAGCCTAGCATACTGCCAGTTTGCTGCCGTTCCTCCTGTCAATACTCCAACTGCTGCTGCTCCTCCAACTGCAATCGCTCCTCCCTCTGTTGTCGATCTACCGCCGACGTCCGTCGCGGCTACTCCCCCGAATAGGGTAGCTCAGGCAGCCTTGTCCGAGCTGCCTACGGGGAGTTCTGGTGTTCCTCTGGGCAGTGGAGCTGCTGTAGGTACGTTGGTCGGGTCCGACAGTACTCTTACAAAGGCTTTCAACGTTCCTGCACAGGGGGCTGGGTTGCCTTCTGTGTTCTCTGTCGACGCCCGGGGTGCTGGAATGAAGGCTCCTGCCCCTCTGCGATTAGAGCTTCAACAAGGGCCGTACCGGCGCTCGTGAATGGCGATCGTCCTACGGTTGGCTTGGCCTTTATGGTTCCGGTCTCTGCGGATCCTGGGCTATCGGATGGGGCTCCTCCCATAGCTCCAGTGGCTATGGGTGAAAGTGCGGCTAAGCGCAGGAGCAACGGGCTTCCCGCGGTGGTGACTGACTGCAACAGATTCACGACTCTGGTGCTGACTGGTTGTGGGACGGGCTACGGTGCGACGACTGCTGCTGCTACAATGGGCGCGGCTGCTACAGTATCTGCGGTTGCTCTAGTGTCTGCGGGTGCTACAGTGCCTGCGGCCGCTACAGTGCCCGCGGGTGCTACAGTGGCAGATTTTGAGGGCAGAAAGGGCGTTCAGTCAAACAGGCCCTGGGTATCTTTATTTGCTGACAACCGAACTCAAAGTCATGGCAGTGAACTACAATTTGCTCCCCTGACAATTTCAAACGGTAAGAAAATTATGAAATTCAACAATAATGAACTCAAAGAAGAAGAGAAAATGTGACAGCATGCATTAATTGGGTGTGTGTATGGATTGTGTCCCCAATTTAATTCTCTCCAAGCTTTCATAATGCGCTGTTGGAGGCAATTTGGCCTTGTTTTGATTCACTCCATCAAAGATGGGGTATTTCTATATAACTTTGAGAATGAATATGGGCAACAAAAAGTTCTTGAGGATGGTCCACTGACCTTTGATAAACGTCCCTTGATCCTCAAAGCTTGGAAACCCAGAATGGTTATGGATGTAGCCAGTATCAGAACTTTGCCTATCTGGGTGCAATTCCCAAGATTACTGTGGGAATTCTGGAGCCCCCCACTGTTGAGTCATATCGCTAGCTCGTTGGGATCCCCTAAATTTAGCGACCAATGTACTTTGAACAGGACAAGGCTAGCATTTACGAGGGTCCTGGTGGATATGGATGTGGAGGGTGATTTCCCTTCCATGATTACATTAGAGGACGAATAGGGTAATATGGTTAGGCAGGAGGTGTATTACGAATGGAAGCCTTCAGTTTGCACTAAATGTAAACGGGTTGGTCATGATGGGAAAGACTGCTTAACGGGGATGAAACAAGTGTGGAAAGCAAAAGAAAAGGATCAGAATAATCAAGGTGAAACTGAAGTACCTATTAGCCACCCTAAAATGCCAGAACCAAAAAAGTTAAATCTGAGTAAAACAGAAGGGGAGACACAGACATCAGAGGAAAATGAGGCGTATGGCCATACAGATAAGGCAATAAATCAAACGCCAGAAAGCGGGGGAACAGAGGTAATCTAAGTAATGGATAGATTTAACCTAAGGAAGACTATTACTCTAACACATGATGTGGGAATTATAGGGAAGGGTCGACGTGCCAAAAGGAATTCTAAATCCCCATATAGGGGACAATGATCACAAGCTGGAATATTCGAGGACTCCATAACCCCTGTAAACAATCAGAGGTACGGACTCTGATTAAATCTTGTCGATTATGTATTTTAGGATTGCTAGAAACAAAAGTGAAACTGTCTAATATAGATACCATTTGGAAGAAGTTGGCACTACGGGAGTGGAAGCTAGATAATAACTCTGAGTGCCTAGATATGGGAAGAATATGGATCGCCTTTAATCCAGCTAGATGCACTATCACGATCTTACAAAAGCACCAGCAATTCATGCATAGTAGAGTGATTATTGATGGTATTATGTTTTACTTGACTCTGGTTTATGGCGCCTCTACTATTATTAAGAGAGAGAACCTGTGGAAGGACCTTAGGGATGATTTGACTCCCCACACTACACCGTGGTTAATCCAAGGAGACTTCAACAATGTACTCAGCAATAATGACAGAATTGGGGAGGGGCAATGGGTTCATGATAACATGGTAGAACAGTTTAAAAATTGGATATCGAGACTAGAGTTATTCGAGTTAAAGAACCATGGTTGTCACTATACTTGGTGTAACAATCAAACAGGTGGACAATGAATTTGGAGAAAAATTGACTGGGCATTTGTTAATGAAAATTGGATGGATGCATTGGAGTTTTCTGAGTGTGATGTTCTTTCAGCGGGCATTTCAGATCATTCTCCTCTCGTGGTCTCCATTTCTAGAGCATTATATATTGGGAAGGTCCCTTTCAAGTTCTTCAACACTTGGTGTATTCACAGTGATTTTCTTCCCACGGTCGAGCAAGAGTGGCAACATGATTGTCCTGGTTCTCCAATGGCCAGGGTATGGTTCAAGCTAAAACTATTAAAACCCAAGCTAAAAGAGCTTAACAATGCCTTTTTCTCAGACATCCAGCAAAATATTGAAGATTACAAACTGATGTTGACCTCATTACAGAGTAGTCTGATCCATGACCCATTCAACCAAACCCTTCAAGATGAGTAAAGGTGCATTTATCAACATTTAAGAAATCTTATTTATGTTGAAGAAAGCATTGTCAGACAAAAATCCAGAATCAGATGGATTCAAATGGGGGATTCAAACACCAGCTACTTTCATAAGTCAATTAAGCAGAGAAGAGCTCGGAATAGAATTATTTCGATTGAAAACTCAAATGGGGAAATTGTTGAAGACCCCAAGGTTGTGAAAGAAGCCATTGTCCGATACTACAAAGATTTGTTGGGTACCCCCATCTCCCATAGGGCGTCCATACAAAAGAGAATCATGGACGCGGGCCCTAAATTGAAGGTAGATGATAGAGACATGTTGAATGCCCCTGTCACAGAACAAGAAGTCAGAAGTGCTATCTTCAGCATCAATAGTGATAAAGCCCTAGGACCGGATGGTTATAATAGTTACTTCTTTCAAAAATGCTGGCACATAATTGGAAGGGAGGTCACTGCAGCTGTGCAACATTTCTTCTCCTCAGGTCAGTTCTACAACCCCATAAATGCCACTGCCATTACCTTTGTGCATAAGGTTCACAATCCTCATTGCTTGGGGGACTACAGACTAATTGCATGTTATACTGTCCTCTACAAATGTATCACCAAAATAATAACATGCAGACTGAGGAGAGTGGTGAGCTATCTGGTCAGCCCTAGTCAATCCGCATTTATTCCTAATAGGCAGATATCAGATAATGTTTTACTAGCTCATAAGCTTGTGAGGGGTTATGATCGCAATAGCAGGAGCCCAAGGTATGCCCTTAAAATTGACCTCCGCAAAGCTTATGATTCGGTATCTTGGGACTTCCTAAAAGAGGTATTGATGGGGCTGAATTTTCCTTATCACTTTATCAACATCATCATGAAGTGTGTCAGAACAAGCACGTACTCAGTTATGGTAAATGGCAGATTAGAAGGGTTTTTCCCAGGGAAGAAAGGGTTAAGGTAGGGGGATCCCATGTCCCCTTTGCTTTTTGGTGTGGCCATGGAATACCTCAGTAGGAGCCTAAGGTGTATTCCTCAGAACCAGTTTATATATCACAAGGGGTGCAACAAGCTGAAACTAAACCACTTAATGTTCGCAGATGACTTATTATTGTTCTCTAATGGGGATGTCAGGTCAGTGGGCCACTTTAAGTAAGTGCTTGATGATTTCTCAATGGTCTCAGGACTGCACCTAAACACTGGCAAGAGCTTCATCTTCTTTGGGAATGTGCCTCAACCTATCAAGGAGACAATCCTTCAAGTGACTCAGTTCCAGCAAGGTGCTTTGCCCATCAAATACTTAGGTATCCCCTTAATCTCTAGGGGACTGAAGAAAGTCCACTGTCAAGAGTTAATTAATAGGATATCTGCTAGAATCTCAAGTTGGACTGTGAAATATCTGAGTTATGCGGGGTGGGTGCAATTAATAAAGTCAGTCATAATGAGCATGCATGTCCACTGGAGTTCTATGTTCACCTTGCCTAAATCAGTCACCAAAGAAATTGAGAGCAAATGCCGTAATTTCTTATGGCATGGAAGTAACCAGCAGGGGAAGAAAGGTTTAGTGGGCTGGAATGAGGTATGCAAAGGTAAAAAAGAAGGAGGTCTTGGCATTAAATCTATAAGTTTGTGGAATTCTGCGGCAGTCACTAAACACATCTGGGAGCTAGTTGCTGTGAAAGCCTCATTGTGGACAAAATGGGTAACTGATAACAAATTGCGGAGACTAAGTTTTTGGGGTATCACAAAGCCAATGGATGGTAGCTGGACTTGGAGGAAGATTCTGGGATTGAGAAGTCAGATGAAATAATTGTTCTCCTATGAATTGGGCAACGACAAGTCCTTTCAATTTTGGTGGGATCCATGGCTGGGTGGAGAATCAATAGTTAACAAATTCCCCCACATAGAAATCTCCGATGCGGATATTCTCTGAGATGCAAAGGTTAATGAACTATGGCAGCATGGTCATTGGAACCTTCCTGACCCTTTGGACGAGTACACTTCTCAGGTATGGGACTACCTCTGCAAAAATATTTCAATTTCTGAAAGAGAAGATAGAATTTCATTCACCGCAAGTTCTAATGCAAAGTTTTTTATTGCAAGTACTTGGAGATGACTTAAGAATAATGAGGCTAAGGTGGGATGGTGTAAAATGATATGGGGAACCCAACATATACCTAGACACAGCTTCATTACTTGGTTAGCTTGAAGAATAGATTATCTACCAGAGAGAGACTTAAAAAATTGGGGGTTATCCCATCAGATGATTGCCCCCTTTGTGGTAATGACAAGGAAACTATCACACACTTATTCTTCCAATGCAACTTTATTAGTGAAATTTGGAATAAAGTACTAAGGGCGTGTCAACTCAATCAGTTCCCGAACAGATGGCAACGAGTAATCTCCTTCATTTGCAAGAAATCTAAAGGCAAATCTACCCTCAATAAGATCAGAAGAGTATCGTTCTGCGCTACAATCTATTTTATTTGGAGAGAATGGAACTTGAAGGTCTTCTAATAGAAAACTCCTTCTACAAGCGAAGTCTACCAAAAGATTAAGGATATTATTTGGATTAGATGTATAAGTGCTGTAAATGGCCAAGAGATTGACCACATTACAGCTGAGTGGTAAATATGTTTAACTGTCAATGAATTATATTGTTTTCTCTTAAAATCTTTACTCTGTAATACCTGCTGAATTTAACATTTATATAAATTTTTTTCTTACCAAAAAAAAGGACATTTAATCAATTGCAAATTTTTTTACAATTGTTAAAGTCTTTTTAATTGCAAATAGTTTACAATTGAAAGGTAAGACAAAAGCGTATTTTAAATGCAAATTGCTTTTTTGCATTTAAAAGGCTTTTGTCAAGTTATCTTTTAGCAATTTAAGAAACATTTGTAAAAATTATAAATGTGTGAACAAAAAGTTAAGGAATCATGTTGGTATATACATATGTTTTAAGATTCTAACAAGAAATTACTTATAAGACCTTATTGTGAATCATTATGAAACGACTATATAATATATAATTTAAGTTTCATAAATTATAAATATTGTAGTATATTAAAATAAAGTATTACATTAAATAATATATAACCGCTATAATCTATATTTAGTCTTTTATGATACTAAAATACTTAAGTTGAATGTTTTGGAGATCTATTTTTTTATGCTTTATGTTTATTATTAATTTTGGTATTATTTGATTATCAGGCCAAATAAAATAATGTTAGATTATATTCTAATTATAGCTTAATAATTAAATAAAAAAATTAAAATTTAATAGTAAAAATAAATCTCATTTATTCATTTGATTACTTGATAGACGTATCAAATTAATGTTTATTAAAATTAGTCTTCTCCCTACCCATTAAAGTATTTGAAATGTTATAAAATTATATTATCTTATAAAATAATAAAAAATAAGATATAATGAAACAATAAATGAAAAGATTAAGAAGTACTTTTTATTAATGTTTCAAACTCAAAAGATATTTTTATTAATGTTTCTAGGAAGCTCAAAGATATTTCTATTAACAGTGCTCATTTTTATTTGTAGTCTATATAAAGAATTGTTTTTTTAAAAATTAATAATAAATTTATTATTGAAGTTTCTTTTCAAAATATATATTATCTCATATAAAATAATTCATAAGAAAGAAAACGATGATTTAACAAATAGATAAAATAATGAGAGAAAAATAAATTTATAAGGATAACTAATTCTTCTGCATATATAAATCTCAAAAACAATTATAAGAATTATATAGTTTAAGATCTTAATTTATAATTTATATTTATTCATGCATATATTTTAAATTTATATTAACATAAGTTTCATGTTGATGGGTGATGATCTCTTTAAAGTTCTTAAAAAGAGGAGATAGGGATGGAAGATCGGTGTCTTCGGATGGCAGCTGGTCAAGATTGGCTATACTATATGAAATTAAAGACACGGAGGATTTTTCTGGTGATGATGCTATAAAAACATTGATGCAGAAAATCTTTGATCAATCAAGTGGAAGCTCTTTCCATAAAAGCAGGTGGCAGAGGAACTTCAAAGAAGAACCTTGGTAATCAGCACGTTTTATTTCAAATCAGTTAATGTTTTTATTCCGGTAATTAATCGTTTTTCAACTACTGTTTTCTATTTTAACTACATTCGATTGCGAAAATTTTACAATTTCTTTTATCATAATTCAGAAACGTTATTGCCCCAAGTCATCAATAAGTGTAGTCAAAGGTTGCTTACATCTGTATACAAGCCCATTTCCATTTTCTTTTATAAAGTTTGAATAGATCAATTACTCGAGGAGTTTTCTAGAGCATAGGTCTTTGGAAGCATGTTCAGGTTGGTGTTTTCTTCAAAGCCTCAAGATCTTATATGTCTTCAGCTAATTCTTCTTTTACAGCTGATGCTTATTTATGTATGTGGTTTGATGACTAAAAACTTAGAGCTAAATGACTAATCATCTTTTTTTTTCTGTAGAAAAATAAATATGTTCAGGATGCGTTTGGGATGACATCAGTGAAGAAGGAAATTTCAGACAAAAAGTTAACCAGATTTTAACTATTTTTCTCCTTTTTAAAGCATTTGTTATAATGTCATTATATAGGGTTCTCAACATTGTTACACTAATAAACCAGTCTTTATTGCAATAAGAGATGAAGATAAGTTTTCTTTCAATTGGAATGAAAAAGATTGATATAAAATTTATTCACATATGTAATATCTCTGCATTGAACATTGTGATTCTTGTACTCGTTTTCTGCTATAGAGGCTGAACAGATATCCCTACTTGAATACGATCAAGGTAGGACTGAAGGAATTGAAGAAGCAGCGTTCCTTATATCAGGTAGGTAATTCATCTTCTGTTTGTAAAATGGTAAATGTTTTTGGCACAACTTAGAATAACTAATGGCAATCTTAATGAATTGATACAGATGATGTCTGTAAGTGTTATGTATGGTGATTTTTGGATCTGTGTGCAGAGGGTTAGGAATATGGGGAATGGACATTTCCATGTTATGGACAGTGAAGAATAATGGAAGTGTTACAGCTCCGATGCTGGTGCAGCAGAAGGTGCAGTTTTGTTTTTATGAATCATTTTTTATAATTTATGCTAGATTGGTACTATGTCTGCAGTACTACAGTTATTTTGCCCAAATTGAACTATACAAACCAGAAAAATTAAAGGGGTGAATATTGTTCTATAATTTGTTTTGGATCTAGTAACAGACTTAGCCTTAAAATGCTTCCAATTCTTGGGCCATTCTCCTTTGTATATGGCCCATAAGTTTTAGAGAGAATTGGTAGTTAGTTCGAACTTTATGTTTTCAAAACTCTTATTGTATCTTACACGGTGACTTAGGCCATAATTTATGTAGATTCCATAATTTATGTAGATTGAACTCCCCGTGAGGTATGTTCTAGCCAAACACTCTTAACGGTCGTTTGCCTTGGCGGGTTTACACGACTTAACTTTTTACATGACTCAATGACAACTCTCCGAACAAGATTCAAATCTAAAAATTAAAAATACCAAAATTTAAAAATCGAAAATACTCTTTTTTTTTTAAATTTTTAATCTTTCTGATACAGAAGATCTCTTAAGCAGGGCAACTGTAGAGCATATTTGATTGGGTAAGTTTCTTTAAAACTTATAAAAATTGATCAACTCATTTTATACTTTTTGTCTAAGGCAAACTTAGAGAACAGCCGGAAGGAGATTTAGAAACTTATAGGATAAGAGAAAATAAATTTTTTATTTCGTTTCAGTCTGCTTTGTACAAAGAAGGGAGTGGCTTTATATAGCCTAGGACTCTTGATACAAACAACATAATAATAAAATAACAAGCTTTTGACGTGGCACGTAAACCACCATACAAGAAAATTAACTGGACAAAAGTTAAAAGGACAAAAGTAAGAATATAACATAATGTTGGGTCACGTGATAATTATGAGCACATGGGCTCAGCTTTTAAGGATTGCTTTTATCACGTGACTTAAGATCTGAAGCTTGACCAGTTAGATCTACTAGGACTTCCATCATCATTGATCTATTTTCAAGCACGCTTGACTTTTCTGCTTTCATACTCTTCCATGAATTCTTTCAGGATTTTGATGTCGTCAGAGCTTTCTTCATGGATTTTAACCTCTTATGGGGCAAGCTCACGGGATAACAGTCTTACTTCCTATTGGACTTGTGACTCAGTAGGTGGAGGTTGAGCATCTTGGTACAAGAAGAGGGATAAGTCAGATGGATCTATGGGGATATGCAGGACATCATGCATCTGTGTATCTATCTCATGGGGTTCTAATGGAATGGTTATGGGAAGAGAGTTTTCATGATCAATCCTAACCCGACTGTACTAGTAGTATTGTTGAAGGTAATGTTGATGTTATTGATAAGCGTAAATTATATCTATTATTTTCACTCCCTTAACTTAATTAATTGCTCATTTTAATAAGAATATTAGGTTTTTTATATTTTTAATTTTTATTTTGTAGGTTTGGAGTCAATGGAGCAATTGGGGATGAAAATCTAAGAAAAATAAGGAAAAACATATGCTACAGTGTTTGTAAATAGTAACGTGTGAACAATACCCCAGTGCTACAGTGCTGTCGCCCCAGCGATGAACAGTGATCACGGCAACGGTGAACAGTGCGATTTTTCCTAATCCTAAAAGAAATACAACTCCAAAACTCCAATCAATCCCTATATAAAGGCCACTCGTTTCAGACCTCAAAGACACAACTTAAGGCTCTTAGAGCCACAACACATTGAAGAAGAGCAATTTTTAAAGAGAGAAGCAAGGGCAATTCAAGGAAGCAAGGGCAATTCAAGGAAGCAAGAGATTATTGGCGAATCTTTGGCGTATTAACCAACTGCGAATTGACGTCTATATTGGTTTGCTTTTGATTATATCATGTTTATTTTATTTTTCAGCCACAATTCTCTTGTTATCATGAGCTAAATTTATTTTCTAAGGTTATTACTTGAACTCAATATGTGAGTTTAATTGTTGGATCTTTTTAATATTTATTTGAACTCAATTCTTCATTATTCAAATTATTTGTTCTTAATGCTTCATTATATTTGATCAATATTTTGATTGCTTTAGTAATACTTTGATAAACTCGGAAGATGCATCATTGTATTTAAACCTAGATAATTTGATGCATGATTGTAGAGTAACATTCAATGTTGCATATGCAAGTTTCGAATTAGGATAGGAATATACCTAATTGGTATGTATGGTCAATAAGACTTATTCTTAATGAATCTTTATTTATTACAAGTACCATAGGAATATAAGTATTTGGTAAATTAGGATATACTTGCATGACCTTGGAAGAGGCTTGTGAATACATTAGTCTTGACCAATAATAAGAATTAAGAGATATAAATATTAAAATGATTAATCTTTACAAACCATATTGAAGGATAGTAATTAACCCTAGGCTTTCTCTATATTGCTATTTTCTTATTTTATTTAAGTTGTATCATTTATTTTCTGCACTTTTATTTAATTCAAATTTATTGCAAAATTAAGATTTGATTTTTCTGAATAATTATAAGAAATATATAATTTTAGTACTTGGTAGAAAATAAAAATTATCTTTGTGGGTTTGACATTTGACTTTATAAGTCCCTTTATTACTTGTTACGATAGCGTATACTTGCGCTTAATTATAAGATATAGAAATATCGCATCAGTTGTTCACTTTGTCTGTATTTGTGGATGTTAGACGCTTGTTGGAGTCTGTATGAGAAGTCTTCGTCCGTGGTTTTCCAAGGGGCACAGTCTTCAGGGTCTATTCATACCAACAGTGGGATTATCTAATTTTTTTCTGCAACGACTCTTTCTAGGTCTCGCATCTCTACTTTGTGGTTGTCTCAAAACAGATGAAAGGAGTATGGAAACACAAAATAGTCCTCAACAACAAGATAGTAATGCACCTTATGATCGGATATAATCATCCATTTTCGTTGAAAGAGAAGAACTATGTGAAATCTTCTGGGTGTCATTCTTGATTGACTGTGTTAGTGTATTAGCCTTTTAAACTTGATTAGCCATTATTCTCAAGGGAAGAACCATTGTAAAAATGTGATTGCATCGTGGCTAGACGAGACTGTTTCGAGCCAGTTTTTCATTTTTAGGACAGAGAACTCTATTGCAATGGTGTACGAGTCTAATAGGTACTATAATAGGTAAAGAACACTTTTAGACTAAGCTTCAAAAGGGGTGACAGTGAACAAATAAAAAAATAGGTAGGTCGGGTTGAACAGAGGGGTTCTTAGAGTGTTTCATCCATTGTCTTCAATAACTTTGATGGCATATTATTTTATAAGCTTGGTGGGGTTTGACCTAATGTTCTAGTTTTAATTTTATCTTCAAATTCTGGAGGTGCGAACGGGACTGGTGGATGAATGATGAAGGGTTTTGGTGGAATAGGGGAGGAAGAGGCTAAAGAGGAAGAGGCTGCCATTAGGAGGATAATGGAATAGGATTTGTGCTTTGGTCTTTTATTTGTGTGTTTGGTGATATGGTTGGTGAGTGGGGTATCGGTATTTATAGGTTGTGGGAGAGGAAGTCTGCAATTGTATTGTCTTTACCTTTAATGTGTTTTACTTCGAAGGAAAAATTGAAAAATCATTGTTGCCATCTTAGCAGTTGTTGGTTTGGAATCCACTTTTGTTTGAATGTTAGCATGTGAGAAAATGTTGACATATCTAGCTTAACCATGAATTTATGTCCAATCAAGCGGAATTTAAAATTTTCAATTGCTCATTTTACCGCCAAGATTTCCTTGAAAGTACTGTGGTAGTGCAGTTCTGGGTTCGAAAAGGCTCCGTTTTTGTACCCACATATTTTTCTCTTTCCATCGATTTCTTCTAAGAGGATGGCCCTCCAGTGATAGTCACTTGCATCTGTCTGTAGTATTCTTTTGCCATGTGATGAGATCTGTAAGGGTGAGAGTCTTGTTACTTTTTCTTTAAGCAATTTTACAGTTGTTGTCTGTTGGTGTTGCCACTGTGGAGGATTCTTTTTTATCATGTGGAACAGAGACTTCATGATCTGTGAAAGGTGTTGTATGAAATTTGATATATAATTCTCAATGCCGAGAAATTGTTGAATTTGGGTTTTTATCAAGTTTTCGTCAGGGAATTTGGTCAACTGTTTAGCGATGTGGGGCTGAAGCTCGTATTGTCCATTCTTTATCCCTATCCCTAAAAACTTTATCTCTTCAAGTCATGCGTGGCACTTGGTAAGAGAGATCGTGATGCTTGTAGAATACTATCAAATCTTAAAAGAAGATCATGATGTTCATCAACGTTTCTCGAAAAAAGTAGAAGATCATCAATGTAGATGAGGGCCTTCTCCTGGATTGGTTCAAAGATTTTCATCATTTTCTTCTGAAAGAGAGATAGAGCAGTCTTTAACCCAAAGGACAGGACAGTCCATTGGTAATAGTGGTGAGGTGTGTAGAATGATATTTTGTGTCTATCATCATGGTGAACTCCCAATTGCCAAAATCCTATTTTCAAGTCAAATTCTGAAAATACTCTCGTCTGTGCAATCCTTGAAAACAGCATATGCTTGTTAGGTAAAGGAAACTTATCATCCTACAAAAAAGAGTTTAGATGTTGATAATTAATAATCAATCTTAACTTTCCTCTTATCTGTTCACTACGTTTATTGTCGTAAAAGGCTTGACAGGCCCACTGTGAGGAAGTAGGTTCAATAAGTCCCTATTGTAACAATTGTGTGAGTTCTACATTGACGATTTCAACATGGTCTGGTGGCATACTAGGGTGACTAGCTTTTATTGGATTTATGCTTTCATTCTTGTGAAAGGGTAATCCGAGAAAATGTTCTTGATTTTTCCATAGCGGGTGGGGACACTTGATTTTAAAGAATTCTTCGCGAGCTTTGTCTGTTAACTGGCCTTCTTCTCCAACAAACTTATTAAATAAAATTTTAATAAATTGTTCGATTGATTTATTTTGTTGTAGCATGCGTTGTCTATATTCTCCAAGATGAAGGTACCAATATTTCAGTATTCCCTGAAATCAGGCAATGGCTTTTTAGATGACTTCATGGATGGTCATTCAAGCTTTTTATTGTTTAGCTAGGCACTATGTTTAGAACTCGAAAATGCGATCAACCTATTTATGAGGGCTGGCGTCTTCAAAAGTTAGCCAATATTTTTTCTCTGTGTTGTCTACACACGATGATTAGATTCGTCTCCACTGGGGAGTTTCTACCTCATCCATAGAGGAATTTAGTTCATGAACTTCTATATGTGGCCTTGATGTCTGTGGGTTTGGGGGTGTAGTATTCATATATTGAGGTAGAATCAAGGATGATATTGACCATGACGTTGATCCAAAAATGGAGTCAGTTTCTGAGACCGTCTGTGATGTTGGTGTCTTGGTAAGGGTGAAAAGCTATTCATAGTAGTTGAGGGAAAAATAGATGGCGTAAGGTTCAAATTCTAGTAGAATTCCGATGGTGGGGTTGGTAATTTTTTAAAGATGGTTTCTGTAACTGATGTTGTGAATGTAGTGGATGGCTCGAAGGTAGGCTTTTTCTTTTTGTCTTTCTTCTTTGGAATAAGTGTAGAACTGTCACCAAAGATGGAATGAGGTTTGGAAAATGGCAAGGGTTGTGATGCCTTGGGTAAGGTATCTACCGGACACTGTGGCTGGAAAATATCTTATTCAAGGCTTTGCAGTTAGGCTTTTAACTAGTTAATTTTCTTTTCCTACTTTTGAAAGGGAAGGGTATGTTGAACCAGATTTAGAACGTGTTCATGTAGCACCTTAATCTCAAGTCTGAGTTTATCTATCAATATTTAATGGACCATGAAGTCTGTGTCAATTTTGGTTTCTATTCTTGTTTGAGATTCTTTAATTTTTTTGAGTGCGTTATTTTGAGCCACATCATTCTGTGACTGTCAATTGAGCACTGCATTTGTAGGACTTGTCTGTTCAAAGTTGCCGTTTGCCTGTCTTGTGTTTGGTTGTTTTATTTTTCATTGCTCCATAATGTTTTCTTTAGAGTTGTGTTGGTGAGTTAATGGAGGGAAGTCTATAGGTGAGAACATACAGAATTGTGGAATGGTGTTTAAGGGTTTTGGGGTTTGGTGTTTTGGTTTGCATGTCGATGGTGGTTGTATGTTCCCTTTATGTAGTTTATGGGAAGGAGAAGAATTATGTTGTGGGGCAAAGTAGGTGACATAATAGTCAAATTTTTCAAACGGTTGTCCTAGGAGTCCGACATCTAGATCGCTATTATAATATCTTTTCTCAAGGGTACACTGGGAGCGTTGCTTTTTCTTTTTGTCTTTGTCTTTTGACAAAGTTTTCATCATCTGATCTGTTATTTTGGCATGACTGGCAGTTGCAAAAGAGGTCCCAGTGGCAGTGGCCATCTTTTGTCTTGAATTGGTAGATAGGCTTTCATTGTCCTATAAAAGAGACAATAGGAACTGTTTCTTGTGGATAGTTGATTGGGGTAAATGTGAACTGGGTTGGGAAAGATAGAGCTGAAGGCCTTGGTTTTTCAAAACAAATCTCAGTATGTCCGTCACGTCTTTGGAAGAAACTATGATTTGTAGATTGTAGTGGTTTGGGTGGTTGAAACTATTTGTGGTTTTGTTCATACTTTGTTATCCATGTGTCTGGAAAGAGTTTTACCAGTTCTTTGTTGGAGAATTGTTTTGACACATAGGTACATGTTGGCACTTTGTTGGATTTTACAAAAAGTAGAATGACATCTTGGCTCAAATGGGGTGTTCCAGAGTTCAAAGCATGATTTTAGACTCGATAGACTATTTAGTAGTGAAGTGTGGTTGAGTATATATTTTCTTCTGGTACTATCTTGATTATATGAATCTGTGCTTTTAGTGTTGAAAATAAAATAAATTAAAATAAATCTAACAGCACTAAAGTGTATGTGAGTATAGCCTTATTTTAATTAATGAGGAACAAGGTCCTTCGAGAACCTATGAATTACTACTTATTTTTTAATTGAAGCAAAGAGAAAGTGTTGATCAAATGTAATTGCTTGCACGTATTCTTTAATTTTGTGATACCAATAATACATAAAGACTACATCCAGACCCAATAACACACATGTGACTAGGATTGATTGATGCAGCAAGCTGGTAACTACATTTTTCCCCCAAAATGCCACTTAATAATTAAACTCGTCATAATTGTCATAATGGAATGATTCGGCAATACTCTCATATTTAGCCAAGTACTGGGTCAACATTGTGATACTGTTTTGGTCACAATTCATGACATGTTTACTGATCTAATGCTCGATGTCACGAGTTTAATAATGAATATTTTCAGATATCAGGAAATACCTAAAGGAAAATATAATATTGGGGTTATAGTGGTAGAGATAAGTAGTGCTGCAAAATAAGATGGCCAAAAATGGGTACTTGCAGAGTGGCACCAGAGGCCTGAAAGAGAAAAAGATTACATTAATGGTGATAGAAGCATTTTTGTTATTCTGCAATTGTAATTTTTAAGCCATCAGAAATTCAGAAACCGAGGAACATCATGTCTATATATACAGTCGGAGCCAGGTACTTGCTGACCATATCGGGCCTGTAAAATTCAGAGTCAAAGGTTCTTCTTCTATCTAGCCCTAGCAATACAAAACAAACCCAAACCCCCCTTGCATTTGCAAACTGTATAATATAACACATTCTTTATTTATAAATAAATAATTTAATTAAAAAAATACCAATTTATTTTATTTAATATTAATTATGATATAACTGTTTATTTATTATTAAGTGGGGAAGAGGAGGAGGAGGAGCGTCTCAAGTTTCAACCATGGTGGATTGTCCAGAACTTTGGCACGTGAAGACGCTCCTCTCCTGAGTCCTGAGCCCCGCCCGCAATTATAGTCACATGCGTTATCCAATCATCATCAGTGTTTATATACACAATCTCAACCTCTTCTCCTAAAAATTTCTTTCTGTTGTAAAACAAGTAGGTGGGACATTTGGTTTGTACAAATGGACTATCATTGTTTGATTTACATATTAATAAAAGAAAAAATCGCTTTTGTTTCTCCGTCAAATTAATATCACAATAAACTAATTTTCGGAGATGGACTAATCTTGTAAAGTTAGCCTGGGTTGACTTGGCATACATTTTGACCTTGTTCTTTCTTTCCACATATATATATATATATATATATAAATATTCATTCTTCCTTTAAATACATACAATTGGGTGTTGATACATATTATTGTTTAGGTGGTTGTTACCCATCTTCTCTCTCAGAATTATTTTGCTCATTTGGGTATCAAATTTTTCTTCATATTATATTTAACTTCATTTAGAGGGGTTCCACCCTTAGGACTATATTATAATCTTGACTTAATCTAAAAATTAAGTCTTGATAACACTTGATTTGTAATGTAATGTCATCGCTACAAAATAATAATAGTGAACAAGCAATTGCATAAAATAAACAATTATAAAACATGTAAACTTAGTTGATATATTATGATCAAAAACTTTATCTACGAATTCAATCGTACGATCTTATAATAATATAAGAACAATATATTTTTCTCGATCAATCATTTTATTTCTTAATTTTTTAGAATTAAAAATTTGCAAGGGACAATTTTAATGTAGTTGTGAATTATACATTATAACCTTGTTTTTTTAATTATTTAAGCATGATCTGGCATTATATATTTGGCTGTTTTATTTTTTATTTTAAAAATATTTTGATAATGCAATTGGGTTCATCTTAATCCTAAACGTTGAAAACGAAGCAATAAAAAAAATAATGAAAAAAAAAACAAAAAGAAAAATGACAAAGAGATCCATATTGTAAACATTACCTGTCAGGGCAACAGAATTCACCATTTATTTTTGGTGAGATTGAGAAGATACTGAAGTGTAATATTCCTTCTCTGATCATAAGAGGCTAGATGAGATGGCATTTCACCAAATATATTGTTGTCACTCCAGTTTTTGGATCTTGCGTCCTCTTAATTTCTGATTTTTTTTATGATCATTTTCCCAATTAAAGAATTAAATAAAGGGGCCAGAACCCCCACCCCCGCCTAACCCGCTTCAATATATATATATTCTTTGAAGTGTGTACTCAGTTATTTATTTATTTATTTGCCAATAGTCAATTAATTTAAAGAAGTTTTAAGTAATTTCACTGACTAATAATAAGTTAGTGGAGTCTCGATGGTTTATGAAGATGCACTTTTTTTCCAAAATCCTAGGTGCCACACAACAATAAATATGAGAGAGTAAACAAATTTTATTATTACGTTTATAACATGATTCAAGCATGTGTATACATTGACGTATATGTCCACATAATTAATCATGTAGAGAGATATTAAGTATACTCCCAAGTCCAACATGTATTTATACTTTTATTTGTATGTTAGTGCTAACTTATATACAATAAATAAATATCACCTTCAATAGCCTACTATTATAAATATATATATATATATATATATATACTTGTTGAAATATTTGACGGATGATGAGAAATGGTTAAATTAATGTTGTATAGTAAGAGAGTATTTTAAAATAAATCATGTATGTTGAAGACACGATAAAGAAGAAGGATATTAAAGTGAAAAGAAGAAAAAAAAATAGTAATTATGGCTAGAAGCCGCAGCGTCCAAAATAGAATGTACAACGCTTTAAAGCCCAAGGCCAGGTGCAACAAGGCTACCACCCTTTTTTGTTTTGAGTTCCATGGCATCAAATTTGAGGACCATGGTACTGGAGTTGATAGTGTAATTTATTAAAAGTCATTTAACCTTTCAATAAGTTATATTCTTTTGGAAAGACACAAATTTAAACAAAAGTTTATAATCTTTTGGAAAGGTACACACATCTTCCTAAGGTTATGACTCTTTGAAAAAGTATGTGTTTACTCTAAAGGATGTGTTGATTTGAAGAGACATTATCCTTTTTTTCAAGGAGGCACAAATGCATCAATAAATAGAGAAGCACATCTCACTCTTGAAATATATGAAGAAAAAAAACTATTATCATCCTCTTACATTCTCTTCATCTATTAACTCTCATAAAAGTTTCTTATAGTCCTACAGAATTTGTAATTGGAGTATACTATTACAAATTCAATAGTCATTAAATTCTGAAACTATACTACCACCAGTCTATTTGTACATTTATAATTATCTTTGTGGGGGTAAAAATAGTTTAAGGATAGTGCTTAATGCGCATTGACTATACAAATTATTAGTATCTAACAACTTAGTCCACTCAACACCAAGATCCAACATTCTTAAAATATTTCTATAGATACTAGTAATGATACATCCATTCTTGCAGTAGCTAAATCGCTTTCAGAGGCCACAAAAATTTTGCCATTTAATGGAAAACATTTCAAATGGTGGCAAGATCGGGTGTATGACACTTAGGACGTAATGGGCATCATAGAGTTTCTCACAAAACCTCATCCAGATGCAAATGTTGAAAATTATAACGAGGAGATCTCTAAATGAAGTCAAGTAAATAAGGTATGCCATAACATAATCTTACACACATTGTCTAATAAATTATATAACGTATATTCTTCTTACAAATGTGCACATAAAATTTAGGCACAACTTAAGAAGAAATATCTTATAGAGGATGCTGGTGCCCAAAAAATTGTTATTGTAAATTTTTTAGATTTTAAAATGTTTGAAGATAAAAATGTTACTTCTCAAATTTATGATTTTATTTGTTAATTAATGATCTGAAAAGTGAGGGTATTGTTCTCCCTAAGTCTTTTGTGGCTAGTTGCTTAGTTGAAAAATTACCAAATTCTTATAATGATTACAAGAAAAGTAACAGGCATAAAAGGAAGTATTTAAAATTAGAGGATTCTATTGTTCATATTAGAATTAAAGAAAAGAACAACCAACGAAAAAATAATGATAAGGCCAAGGAACTTGTTTCTAAGGCCAATTTGGTGAAAAATAAAAATCATAATAATGAGAAGAATGAAAAGACCACAAACAACACCCACCTTAAGAATACAAAGCCCTCCTTTAAGAAGAAGAAATATAAGTGTTATATTTGTGACAAAGGTGGTCATTTAACTTACCAATGCAAATACAAAAAGACAAGAAGAGAAACAATAAAACTCCCAAAGCCAACTTGGATGGGAGAGAAGATATCATTGCTGCAATAATTATTTTCCAAGTGAACATGGTTGTAAATAGCAACAAAGAGTAGGTCATAGACTTTTAAGCCACAAGACACATTTGTAGTGACAAGAATATCTTTCATGACTATGTTCAAACAAGAGAATGGGAAGAATATGTATATCTTGGAGATTCTCAACCTGCAACTGTAATTGAAAAGGGAATGATTCTTCTCAAGTTAGCTTTTGAAAGATCTCTTGTACTGAATAATGCATTGCATGTTCCAAACATTAGATTTAATTTAATTTCTGTATTTATGCTCGATAAGGCTAATGTAAAGGTCTCTTTTAAAGGAGACAAAGTTGTATTGATCAAGAATGGAATATTCATTTGAAAGGGGTATTCTTCCAACGATTTGTTTAAACTCAATATACTTGAAACCTCAAATAATAAAATTTCTACTTCTGTTTACATTATTTTGTCCTGTAATTTATGGCATGATAGACTGGGCCACTTGAATTATTTGTGTATAAGAAAAATGAAAAGAATTGATTTACTCTTATAAACTTGACTTAAAAGACATATGTAAGTATGATGTATGTGTGGAAGGTAAACCCACAAAAAAAAGTTGTAAACCAATTTCTTTTAAAGAAAATGAGTTACTTAGTTTGATTCACAGTGACTTATATGAATTAAAAGATGTTATGACTAGAGGAAAAAAAAAAGGTATTACATTATCTTTATAGATGATTTCTCAAGATATACTAAGTTATATCTTTTGAGAAATAAAAATCAGACATATGATAAGTTCTTAATTGATGAGAATGAAAAATGTCATTTTTCTCTTATTTGTTGCCTAAATGTACTCATTGTTCTTATATTTTAGTTTAGGATGTAAACGCAAGCGTTAAGTGCAAAACAAAACTAATTTGGCGATTTTGGACAGTTTCGACATTGTTTCGTAATCTAAGCATAACTCTCTCATTAGAGCTTTTATTGATATGATTCAAGATGCTATGGAACTAAAAGAAAAAGATATACAACTTTCTTGTTTTATGTTTTGAGAGATACAGGTTGTATCAAGGTTGAAATCAAGCTTGAAGTTGCTATACCTGCATTGCTAACGTTACCAAGTGACACCGAAGTAAATCCAAGAGGAAATGTAGAGTAATGCCAAACCGTGTCAATGAGAAATGGTAAGGTCTTACACGATAACAAACATCAACCACACTTTCAAAGATGAAGGAGAACGAAAAGATAGTACAACAAGATGATATGCAACCCTATAAATCACTTATACCTTTCCCTCAAATGCTCCAGAGGCGCAAACCTAGCATAGAAGTAGAAAATTCGTAACATATCAGTCTAAAAAATAGTACAGAAATGTAGAAAGTATAGAATTTTTAGCAAATAAAGGACAAAAGCTGGTATTCAAGTACAACAAAATTTTGAAGTGCAGAAAAGTAAAATTTCAACAGAAAATACTAGTTACAAATGTCCCTTAACCTACAACGATTTGAAGCGGTTTATTTCATGAAGTTCCTGATCTAGTACATGAGAATTTCAGTTGGAAACACCACTATCTTAATTATATTAGGACTTTGTTTTATTTTTAATATTTTTTTTAATTTATCAGATTTTGATGCTATTATTTTAGGATAGTATTTAGAATATTCTTAGGATATGTTGTAGGCTTTTAATACTATAAATAATGTGTAAAAGAGGAGAGAATAGGGCAAACTTCATACACGCATCTGTCTCTATTTCTTATCTAATTTCTCATTCAAAGTTTTCATCATGGCTTTGCGTGGCTAACTTTTATAATTGGTCGAAAGAAATGGAAGCCTTAGAATCAATAAAACTATAAGATCTAATTTGCTTTTATTGTTCAATTTATGTGTTTGAGTATCGGATGTTCTTCTATGCATATTTTCATGATTATCTTATTTAATTACTAGGAGGCCTACTAGTTTATTATTCATTGCAATTTACTACTAATTAGATATCAAATCCATAATTGTTTGATCCCTCTAATTTGTGAAGCAATTAAGATTTAATGATTTGCTGCATCAAAAATTATTAGATCTTAAAAAGAACGCTCGACTAAATTAAATGCAACTGCTTATGTTTGTGTTACTTAGCTTCATCGATCTCTCTAATTCTTAAGGCTGCTACTAGATTAAACCTTTAACCCTTGTCTTGGGTTGTTTAGCAGTTAGAGTTAATTAGATCGTCTATTTTCTAATTAACTGCGACTAAGGAGAGATAGGAAAATAATTCCAATAGTGAATATTCAAAGTATGAATTGATACATACTTGCATCGATGATCAGTTGTAAAACTTTTCCTATAGAGGCAACGAACCTTTATAAGTTTTATTTCTTTTGAAATGGTTTCGGTAAAGGGTCAATTGGCCTAGGAGACAAAAGTGGAAATGTTATTTATTAGAATTTAGAATTATAGCTCTTCGAAAAGCCAAATATGTTGAGATACAGAACGAAGGTACATGTTATGTCCATCCAACTATTACAAGTTCCGTGTCGTTGCCTTTGTAACTCCAGAATTTCAACGAGTGCCATGTTTCTTTAATTTGACTGACCAACAAAACAAGTTCAAGACGCATCTTCCATTCATATCAATTTTGGTTTTTCTGCACCATATTTTAATCAACCTCCTCTTCGATCTGGAATTCCCAACAAATTGGTTATTTATGAGCCGTTGACCATAGCGAAGTCAAGAGGTAAAGGTTCATGCATTAGCTGTTACTACTTTTGGGTTAACCCAATATGCTTAAATCAGTGAAGATGTCGACTCGAATACCGGTGGTGATATATGAAGGGGCTAGACAATCTTTTGACATCAGCCGATAAGGAAAAAGAACCTATTTCCTTTTCCAATGGTAGAATTCTGATAGTGGATGTTGACTGAGACCAAAGTTTGTTCTTTTGATTGATTTCAATACTTTAATTTTAATTATTCCTTAGTTGTTTTCATAAAGTTATTTTTGTTATACTTAAACCCTCCATCCTTGTTCACGTAGCATAAAATTAGGCTAGATACTTTCCATGGGAACAATTCTTACTCGCACTACTACATGTATTTTTAGGAGTACGTGATTTATTTTTTGTTACCTGTGACAGCACACCATTAATCTATAAACAAGAAGTTAATAATCAACTTGTAAAGAAAATAAAGAGATTAAAAACATATAGAGGTGGAGAATGTATGTCAAACATGTTTAGTTCCTATTGTGAGAATAATGGAATTATATATGAAGTGACGCCTCCATATTCTCCAAAATCTAATAGAGTGGCTGAAAGGAAAAATAGGACATTAAAGGATATGATAAACTGTATGTTATTAAATTTTGGGGCACTTATGAACTTGTAGGGGAAAGTAATTTTGATTGCTTGCCAGATACAAAATTGTGTTCTATATAAAAAAACTGGAATAACACCCTATGAGTTATGAAAATGTCATTCACCTAACATTTCATATATCAAAGTGTGGAGATGTCTTGATAAGGTTTTAATTCTTGATCTTAAAATAAAAAAGGATGAAACTTAAGACGGTTGATTATATATTTATAGGATATGCTTAGAATAGTGTTGCATATAGATTCTTTGTATTAAAGGATACCAGTGATTTGTTTAATGCAAATAATATCATAGAATCCAAAAATGTAGGAACTAAACATGTCACCTATGTGAGTATGGAACTGGGCCGGTTTCTATAAGAGTTAGGCAAGCATCTCTAGAGCACTCATAAAGTCAGGAAGGCACATGGACAGTAAAGTGTCAAATCGCAAGAGAAAAACAAGATTGAGAATTTAACTTGATCATTTAATCCTCTATTTTATATTAGAGGAACATAGATTCATAGAAATTTGGCTTCACCTAGTTCTTGTAAAGTATAATTACTTGATCAGTTGTTGGTTCGTAGCTTGGAAGAGTACAAATTCATATAAGTTAAATTCGTCTTTGATGCAGAGCTGATGTAATAACATGGTTTATTTGAAATATATAAGAGATTATTGCATATTAAGAGAGTATTTCAAAAATAAACCATGTATGTTGAAGACATAATAGAGAAGGATGATATTAAAGTGAAAAGAAGGAAAAAGAAGAAGAAAAAGAGTGCCCAAGCCTGGGTGCCATAGCTCTCAGAATAGAATGCATGGTGCTGTAACGCCCAAAACGGGGCACTGCAGCCTTTAGACAAGGCTACCACCCTTTTTTATTTTGAGCTCTATGACATTAATTTTAAAGGCTATAGTGCTAGAGTTCATGGTGTGACTTATTAGAAAAGTCATTTAACCTTTCAATAAGTTTTGTTCCTTTAAAAAGACACTAATTTAAACTAAAGGTTATGATCTTTTAGAAAGATCATACCTTTTCCTAAGGTTATGATCCTTTAGAAAGACATGTGTCCACTCCAAAGGATGTGTTAATCTGAAGAGACATTGTGCTCTTCCAAGGAGGTACAAATGCATCTATAAATAGAGAATCACACATTACTATTTAAATATATGAAAAAACTATTCTCCTCCTTTTACATTCCTCCATCCATCATCTCTTATAAATTTTTTTTGTAATTCTATAGAGTTTGTAATTAGAGTGTACTATTACAAATTCAATAGTCATTGAATCTTGAAATTATACTACTATACAACCCATTTTCACTTTTACCATCGTCTTTGTAGAGATAAAAATAGTTTAAGGATAATACCTGACATGCTTTGACTATACAAACTATTAGTATCCAACAACACAGTTCACTTAACACCAAGATCCAACAATTGATGATTAGATTGTTAATAATATATTATCAAAAAGAAAATGTTAGAATGTACAGTGATAGCATGAAGTAGTGTAAAAGAAGGTGCCCAATGCCCAATGTTGAATGTCGATGGCAATAAGATATATTTGTGAACACAAAAAATAATCATATATATTTTAAGTTGTATTTTAAATTATATTTAAATAATAATATATTAAATAATTTTAAAATAATAAAATAATATAATAAATAATTTTAAAATTTTTACTATTTGACTATCTAAAATTACTTAATACATTATTATTTAAAATAAAATTTAATATGTATAACATTAATCATAAAACAAATGAAAAAATAAGTTAGGTGACACGGCAACTAGATCTATAGTCTAGACCTAACAAGAATAGTATATTTAATAGAAATTTGATACTTATAATAGAGAATTGTACCACAGATTGTATAATAGTCTTACCCATAATTTAACTAAATCTGGAGATTGTCAATTAAAATTTTCCATTTAATATATATTTTTCCAGAACGACATAAGTTTTTCTAAATATTTACCGCGGGTTTTTAAAAGGGTTGCTACCCTTTTAGTGATTCCTCAAAAAAATTGTTAAAAAGAGAAGCAAAACAGATACTAAAACAAAATCTCTAAGCCTGAGTTGATTGATAGATTTGATGCCGTCGATCAATTGGCGCAAAAGTTATCATCTTTTTCAACTCAACAGTCGTTTTGATTTAAGGAAATTAATAATGCTACACTGTTATTTCAAAATTTTTATATTAAACAATTAATTAAATAATTATTAAGTAATTAAAAAATATTATTTTATTATTGAATATATTAATTTAATAAAAAATTTGAAATAATAGTACTTTACACAAATACCAAAAAATTCTATATATAATGCATGCCTAATAAATACATACAGCACCTATAAAATCAATAATACCAAAAAGAAAGAATCTCAATCCCAACCTCCCAAAATGGAGAAATTTTGGGCCTTTATTTTTATGGTATATTCATTTCATCTCGTAATCTTTATATTTTAATTGTATAACTGCTAAAAAAATAACGCCTCTCTATATCTCATCCGCTTATTTTGGCGGCACTAAAACCGCTGCCTGTTACTCCTGCATTTGCTTTCATCTCTGTCATTACCCAGAAACCCATTTTGCTCGCTCACTCTCTCAACTCTCTCACTCCCATGGCTTGTCTAATTTTTTGATTTCGATTTTTTTTTTCTTTTTAATCACAAAATGGGGGACTCTGATGACGGTTCGGATTCTTTGTCTAGTCTTATGTGTCAAGAAGATGAAGCTTGCTTGGTTCAAGAAACACAAGACGAAAACACTTGTGACGTGAAATATTACCGTGACCCGTGTTTTGTTTTTGGAAATGAGGATGAAGAATTTATAGAGAAGTTGTTTGAAAGAGAGACCGGTTTTGGATCCAAAAGTTGTGGCTTTTCTGACGATTGCTCTACCAAAAACCAAAACTGGCTCAAATGTGCTCGCTTGGATGCCATTGAATGGATTTTCAATGTTTGTTTCTCTTTTCAAGCTTTTCTTTTTGCCTCAATATTGTGGATTTTTTTTTTCTGTTTTTGGTATATTGGGTTTGTAGTTTTTTAGTGGTTCCTTTTTTTTTAATTCAGAAAAGAGCCATCTTTGGATTCCAGTTCCACACAGCTTATATTTCTGTGAATTACTTTGATCGGTTTCTCTCAAAGCGACCCATTGAGGTAAGCAACTCTGTGTTTTATGAATGATGCTTCAAAAAGTCTGCTTTTCTAGCATGTTATTATGATTTTTCTGGATGTAATTGATTGTGGTATAGGATGGTAAGTTATGGGCTATTCGATTGCTATCAGCAGCGTGTTTATCATTGGCAGCAAAGATGGAGGAATGCAAAGTACCGGCCTTATCAGAATTTCAAGTAGATGATTTTTATTTTGAGAACAAGGTGATTCAGAGAATGGAGCTAGTAGTATTGAGTACATTGGAGTGGAAAATGGGTTCAGTCACACCTTTTGCATTTCTTCATTACTTCATTAGCAAATTTTGTGGTGAATGTAGACCGAAAGAATTAGTCTCTAAAACTGTGGAACTTATTATGACTATGGCAAAGGGTAAGTTCATTAATGATGATTGATTATAAGTAGGTTTGCGGATTTATTGTATGTTTAGCTATAAAGTTTATCCTTTTGATACAGAGAATAATTTGATGAATCATCTACCATCTGTGATCGCGGCAGCAGCAGTTTTAGCCACATGTAATGTTCATTTGACAAGAGAAACAATGAAGCTCAAGATGAATGCCATCTCATCAAGGGGTTCTCTAGAAATTGTGAGGTTTCTTAATTCTGAATCGATTTGTGTGTTAAAATCTGTAGGATAAATAGTCTTATGTTAGTCACAGAATAGGAGCAACTCACAATGCAGAATGTGTTCTAATTTTCAAACAATATTGCACTTCTACAGGAACATATATATTCTTGTTACAATCTAATGCAGGCAATAGAGATTGGAAAGCTGAACACACCCAAGTCAGTGGTTTCTCGGGATTTATCATCAACTAGCTCAATTGATGTTTTAGAGAATCCTGCTTTAAACTCTGGAGCCGACACTAAAAGAAGGCTTACATACAATGACTATGCTGAAAATTGTCCATCAAAAAATCTGTGTCAGCCATAGTTGGGGGAATTTGATATTTTGGTTTATTGATTGAATATAGGTATTTTTTTTTACTGGAAAATGAATCTTGCTGTTAGATTTAGTTATGGGTTCAATGAGTGTTATCTGCCACCATATATATGGTATGATTTGGATTTGATAGTTGGGGTTTTTATTTTCCCTACGAACCAAAAGTTTCAGCCAGTGACAACTAAGAAGATAGAGAAAAAGGAAAAGTAAATAAATAAGAAGGGATAACTTTAGCTACAGTATGAAGGGAGAAGCTGACTGAAGTCAAGTCCAAAAGCCATAAACGGGGAAGAGCGGCCGAGAGTCCAAGAAAGCCATTGAAGACCGGTTGTCCATAGTAATTCTTTATAGTGTTTGCTTTGATGAATGCTGCTATCTCACCCGCTTTTTTTTTTAAATCAGTTTGTTGTATTGCTTTTCCCCTCCTTTTTTAATTGTTGGGACACAGAATATTTATTTATGTATACATCACTTGCAGCCCTACATTTTGATGGGGGGTTTGAGATGCTTCCTATGTCTTTCAAAAGGCAGAAAGCCATGAGGAATGAAGAAATGTTTTTGTTTGATTTGATACATCTGTCTTGCTTTGGGCCATTGAGAAAGTATATAAAGGTGAATGCGATTAGATATGCCTGGAACATTGGAGGCTCCTTCTGCTGAGTGGGAAGTTCCCATCTTACTGTTATTGTTACTCTGTGTTTGAGGTCTCAAAGCCGCAAAAGATCCTTTTGGAAATCAAGGAACTTCCCACATTGCTGATTATATTGCATGTAACATATGAAATGGTGTTAGGGCTTGATTAGATAGTTTATTGGCTGCATTTTAAGGGACTGATTAAGATAAATTGCAACTGAGGTATAGTTACATGTAACTTCATATATAAAGTTTGTTTCTAAAAGGCAAGTCCAGAATACTAAGGTAGAGAGGTTTATTTCCCCCAAAAACATTTGATGACTGATCTTTCGCTTAGCAATTTTAAGGATTATCTGAATTAAGCCCCTAGAAACATTCTTCTTGTAATTGAAGTTACAATCTTTTCTCAAAGTTGCCTAGGTCACTCTTAAAAATACATGTGAATGCTGAAGATATTTACTTGCTTTCATTGATAATGTAGGACCCAACCCATTATCATGGAGCTAAAGACCTTTGTTTCGGGTAAAATAGAAGTATAGGGGGGCATGAGATTCATAGCAAGATGGTGTCAGAGGCCCCGCCTTTCCACATGCCTTCATGGGGTTCTTAGGATATCCAGTCTGGCATGGAACAACATTGTATTTTGGTCTCTAGTTAAAGTTCTCGTGGCGCTTGTATGGAGGCACAGTCCGATATATATGGACTCTTTTCAGCATTCCTATCATTGTGTCCATCTTGGTCCACTAGATTGAGATTGATGAGCATATCAGACCACCACCCCCCGGGGAGAAAATATGTTGGTAAGAGTAAACATGTTTGATTTATTGAGAGAGGACGACCAATATATGTTTAGCTTTATTGCCGTTCCGTTCTTCTAGGTTATGTGATTGCATTACATTAATTCAACAGAGTATGTTGCAAAGAGTGAATTACCCATAAATGATTTCATGCGTCTCTCACAAAATGCTTTGCTTACAAGAAAACGCGACAAGTCTCATTTCTATTAAAGAATGGAAAATAAGGTTTCTATAGATGAATGATTTATCACTTAGAATGTGTTATGTTTACCCAATGCTGATGAGAAGATATGCATGCTCAATATGGGATATGATCACAAACTAGGCATATCTTATTGTATAATAAGCTTGCACATTTGTGGCAGCACTTGGAACATAGCATGTAACATCGTTAACGATTAAAAAGAGGGCCACTGTTGCACGAACCAATTGCAAATAAAGGAGTAACCGATGCAAATGTATTCAAGTTCAATTTGTTTAGGCCATTTGTGATGGAAGTAGAGTCTCCATTCTGAACACGATAAAGATGGTTGAGACCCCATTCCTATGTAGACTAGACTAATCCCAGTGTCTATGGCTCTGGGTTCTAAGTATGCTTTCATAGTTCATAGCATTTATCACTCTGATATGCACAAAGGTATTATTATTATTATTATTATTATTAGATAACATTAAACAACAAGGGGTTTGTTGTTTTGATTGATGAGAGAATCATTATCTTGTTTATGGAATTGAATTGAAAATAACAGTCAAGAGTATGGCAGGGGAGGGAGCAAAAGCGAGTTTTATTTTGCCTGCCAACTCAGGGGAAGTGAATTGGACAGCACGGTTTTAAGAGCTCGTAGGGTCTGGGACTGGGGGCAGGGAGTAGGGGCCAAAGTGATTAATTATCTATTTTTCTTGGCAACTAAAAGTTACTTTGACTTGTTATCTCTAACTTTTTCCTCATTTGCTTCTTGCTAGGGTCCTTTGCCTATCTAGATTATGTTTGATTCAAAAAATCTTCAGTATTATCTACTACGATACTATCTCTCTCCTCAAAAAATCTTCTCTCCTCTCACTAAACCCTAAAACCGCCACTCCCACCCTTCTTTTATGAGAAGGGCTAAAAGCCCTCCTCTCGGTGGCCTTTTATTCTTCTTTTTACTAATTTAAGTTTTTTCTTTACTGTTCCGGTTCTTTTTTTTCGTTTTCTCCTCTTTCCTTTTGCCGATTGGCGTGCCACATTCCAACCATCTACTTGACCATCGTTGACCCTCCATGACTTGTGCCGCATCTCCTCCACCCAAGCCGAGTGTTTTTTGGCCTTACTAAATTTTTTTGGCTTTTGTCAATTTCTTTTAACCATCGCAAGTCCTCATATCCGGTCGCCGCAAGTTTCCCTGACTGTTGCTGACATCGAGCTTCTCTCTTGACTTTGACCTATTAGAATATGATCAATCTATTGCCAAGGGTTGGAGTTGACTAGTATTCTTAGTCGGTACCTATGGGTCTTGGTTAAAAAAGTGGTTGAATTTTGCCGAACCGTTATCGAATACCACCATCCATGTCCTCTACTGATAATTTTAAGGAGCCCACAGGTGAAGACGACCACCGCTGGGCATAGCCTCTAGTATTTGAGCACTGCACTCTAGCCTGTAAAACTATTCGATTCCAATATTATATTCATACCCAAATTGTCACATCTACTATTGTTGTGTTAATTTGCAATGATTTGTTGTATTGGTTGGGTGTAGTTTGAATGAGTATTGTTTGTAATGGATGGGGTATATTTATAATAATGTAGTGGCTTATTTTACATCCCTTAGTTTGAATGAGAATTGTTTATAATGAGTGAAGGATATTGTAATAATGTAATGGTTTGTTTTGCTTCCCTTTATGTGGGGATGGTTTTTGTCATTTTTGTGTGATGGTAGATTTTTTTCTTATGTGAGGGTTAGTTCTCCCTTTCGACATGAAAATAGGCTTCCCTTTAATAGGGTAGTAATAGTAGTAATTCTAAATTAAGATGGTCCTCTATTATGTGGTTTGTATGTTTCTCTTTAAGAGAGTAGTAGATTCAATCAATTATAATAAATTTATTTTATCTCTATATAACGTTTCGATAATTTTTTAATTTTATATCAAAAAATTTATAATATAATATGATTAATTTAATCAATAATATTACATTAACGATATTCCAAAAAGAATCTACTACTATACTTCGTACTCTATATAATAATAATTAATAAATTTTAATCACTTAATTTTTATGTAAAATTTAATTCAATAGAGAGACAAAATTCTTCTAAATGTGTTTGACTATTAACAAAAGTTGTGTTAACCACAATTAGTACAATTATCAAACTTGTAGTTTTTCCTGAATACTAATGTCTCTTATAACTATCAATTAATTTTATTTTTACATCAAAATAAATACTTTTATTTTCAAATGTACTCATTTTTAAAATAACAAAACTTCACATATGCAAATATCAATATATATGGTCCACAGTTTTAAAACATGCGGTTTGATTTAAACACCGTTGTTTGGCTGTTGTAAAACTAAAAAACAATGTTATATAGATTCTATTTTCATTTTTCCTGGTAGAACTCATAAACAATGTTGTATAGATTCTATTTTCGTTTTTTCTTTTAAAAACATATAGACATCTGCATAAGAGAAGGACTCTTTGAAATACTTTATAAATTTTATATAATAATAAACAAAAATAAATGTCTTTAAAAATTAGTGTGGTGTAATTCACATCAATATTATTTATCTTTTTTGTTTTTAAATTTTTTTTTATAACTAAATGGGAGAAAACAAAGTGACTCGAATATGTAATTTAGAAGTGTAAAAGCTAGAAGGATAGGAACTAATCGGGTCTGTAATGCATATTTCTAAATTCATTTCTACACCCACTTTAAAATTGTAATATTAAATTCTTTTCAAACTCTTTATGAGTTTAAAGTTTTATTACCGCATCACTATAATGGATATACAATTTTTACCAAATTTGTAATAGGCTTTTAACAAATTTTAAGTGGATTACAAAAATAATATAATAAAAAATATAAAATCATAACATAAATTTCGTATAAACTCATAAAATATATACATCAATATCATATCTCAAGTTTAAGTTTATTGTTAGTTAATAATCAAAATAATCTCAAAAGATTCAATAAAAAAGCACATGAAATAACTATCATCATAAAAAGTTAAAAAGTTTATTGTTAGTTAATAATCAAAATAATCTCAAAAGATGAAATAAAAAAGCACATGAAATAACTATCTAATTCAAAGAACGATTTATTAAATTAGATAAAATAAATCGTTCTTTGAATTTATGGTTAGTACTAAAACTATAAATCGTTCTTTGAATTTATGGTTAGTACTAAAACTACAATTGTTTTCACATTTATAGTTTATAAAGCATTGTCATTTTAGTCCTTTAAAAAAAACTAAATATCCTTATATACCCGTAATAAGTATTCGCACTGAAGTTTGTAGTTTTTGGAAATCTCTAAAAATTATTTTCGCACCATTAGATTTTTGTTAAAATCCCGAATTTAGCCTTGCGTTCTCCTTCGAACGATTCCTAGAACTTTTCTTTGAGACAAAGCCGTCCTCTTGCAAAAAAAAAAATACTCCGAAGATCAAATCAATAAACAACAAAAAAAAAGTGCTGTGTGTGAGAGAGTTTGGCAAGTAAGAGGGCTCTGGGTTTGAGGAGTTCTTAAAGATCAAACGAAGACCTCAAGAGAGCTTTTGGGTTCTTGCTAATGCTTACCTTTCTCTATGCATTCCTTAATCTATATGTGTATTTTTGAATCTATTTCTTAATAACTGAATAACGTATATGTTAGGGTATGTCCTTACATGCTATACCTGTTTGTATGAATATTTATTTGATAATATTTATACAATGTATTTTTGTTAAATCGTTAATACTCTTTATTAAATGGTAATAATGCTTGTCATATTACGAACACTGTATGATTTGAAAGAGTTTAGATTCGGTTTAAAGGAGTGTAGACCGATGCTAAGGGTTAACAAAGTTAAGGGTTATAAATGCTAACAATTAGCACTGTTAAGAGTTAGCAGGTTATAAAAATCAGTGAGATCTAAGGAGATAAAACCTTATCTATAATGGGACAAAGACCTGAGGATACACTAGTAATGGCATAGTTGCAAAGAGTTGCAATAGGAGCTAGAAAATGTCATTATACAAGTGTGTTCTTGATCTATTTTCACCAATGCAGTTCTATCAGTAAATCTCTTTCATATAGATCAATGTATGTCTATATCTGTAAGGTGTAGATGATTATTCTTAGTTGACCATAAGTTTAGAGCTCGTATAGGCATACGAGTATTCAGTTAAATCTAAATATTAGACAAACTCACGAGGACTCCAATAGATTTTCTTTAAAATCATCAATGATAGGTCCTTTTAAGTTGAGTAATATATGTAGTCCTTTGATCTGAGTGCCATAGTGGACTTGTGGGTGATCCATCGCACTTTGGTTCCACGGATGTTAGAGACCTTTTATTGTTTGACTACTACGTATCGTTGGGTATAGTCCAATGCTCATGGAGTTCGGTGTGCGTAGATATGAAATTTTTCAGCTCACATAGGTGGTTTATATATCTGATGCTTCGAGATTGTGTCTCAGAAAATCTTATGACGGTGAGCAATAAACCCAAAAAAAAAGTTTCCCGAAGGGTTGAATAATATAACAAAAGTGTTTGTTTATATTGTTCATCGAGACACGAATCTGGCGACAAGATTGGATGAGCACATAGAGATTTGACAATGCTATTATATATCTCTGCTCATCTATGGTGTAAATGATGGAAGGATTATACGTATGCATTCTGACCTCAGCTTGTATGGTTTAACATGCTGATTTGTGATATCCATGATGTGTGCGTAGGGTATCGATTATGGACTCATCGAATAATTTCATTTAACGAATCAGGTGTGGACCTAAGGAGTCCTACAAGATGAAGTGTACTCGTACACTAAGGCAACATACTGGATTGAATGACTCAATCTAGTAAAATTCAACAAAGTAAAATATTTATTTTAAGAATCTTCAGGAAGCGTGCGTGTCAATACTTAAGTGTTGAGTACGATTAATTAGATAATAATTATTATTGATCAATTAAATGGTGACACTTGGCGTATAGTGAGTCATCGGTTAAGTTAACTCAAGCATAGTTTTAGTGGGACCCACATTAGGTTAAATGAATGTATTTTAATAATTTCACATATATGATTATTTAAAAATTAAATAAACAAGATATTTTAATATTATAATATATTAAATTATATGAATAACTCAACCATGGTTAAAAAGTTAACCAAAGTTGAGTTAATGATTATTAAAATATAAGTATATTAAATATTTAATTAAACTTGGTTCAAGTTTAGTTACTCAACCATGATTAAAAGTCAACCATGATTAGGTCAATATTACATTATTTAAATTAAGGATATTTTAGTGGAAAATATCTAACCTTATCATAGTTAAATATTAACTATGGTTAGGTTAAGTGAATAGTATACATATATATATATATATTTGAACTGAAACAAAACAAAAAACACTTTCTGCTTTAGTTAAGTGGCCGGCCATAGAGAGAGAAAAAAGAGTGAAAATTATTTTTCATGTCTCTTATTCATCTTCTTCTCCATTAGGGTTTAGCCATTAAAGCATTAGAATTTGTTTGTCTATTGTTCAAAGAGTTAATCAAAGAGTGGACTAACAAAATTATTAAACAAAGAGTTTGTCTTAGGCTTAAGTGTTTAAAGGGTTAAACACAGTTGGACAAAACTGTTGTCTAGTTGATCAATTCTACCCTGTTGATCACTAGAACTGCTTACGGGTTACACTTCAGGTGGACTCCTAGAAAGTTTAATCCAAAAGGCTTCAGAGATAAATTTTTCAATTTATATTTAATTTGATTAAATGCTTAGTATGTGTTTATAATATTTTTTTAATTGCTTCCGCTACGTATTTGATGTGTATATATATGTATGTGATGCGCTTATATTAATTATGAACATAAATACCACATGTATACACCGTATTTTAATCAATACTTTTAATATAATGCATGCCTTATATAGTGCAAAGATGCAGTGTTCAATCATAATGCAAATATCCTATAATGAGATGAACTTCAATCCGTTTTAGGATTAAAGAGATGTAATTATATTCAGGGTTAGTTCTTATCTTTTCTGAAGAGAAGTTTCATTGTGATACTTCTCATGTGTTTGATTCAGTTACTAAGGTAGAATGTAGCCCACTTCTCAGACCAAATTCAAGATAATCATGTCATATAATGTAATTACAATCAAACTATATTTTCATTATGTTCAAATAATCAATCAAATCAAGAAAAAATAATAAAAAGGAAGTATCTGAACCTGACTCAAGTTTCTCATTCTTTTCCTGTTAGGAAAACACAAGGGAACTTTGTTGGGTGTGTTGGGTTGGGCGAATCAACTAGGGTGCTTGCATGTGGGTTGTGTTCATCATACTAATAATATACATATCTCATACATACATGTGCACAGCGGAAGATTAAATACAGTGAACACTGAAAATACATATTTGATAAACTAAAAATTCGAAATTGAGAAATATCACCAATGAAGCCTTTGGATTAATTTTCTTTGAAGTCCACCATGAAATGAATCTTTGATCAATTCTAGCAATCAACAAGGGTGGGTTTGATTGTCTAGATGGCAGCATCTTAATCCAGCATATGTGTTTAACTCTTAAACATTTTTCAAAGTTAAACTATTTAACTTAATTAAATTTGTTTTTCCTTTTATTCAACTCTTGAATAAATAAAACAAATATTATTTTTAGTTATTACATTTAGTAACCATTTATCTAATTTGTTTTGTTGTTCTAACACTTAAAACACAAAACAAACAATTTCAATTTCTCGAATTGAATTGGCTCTCAAAATGCAAAACCTAAAAACTAAAAAATTAATTATTTTCAATTTCATTTCACTTTATATACAAATGCATTAATTCCAAACTAATTTGAATTTCATTTGCATTTCATTTGGCTTAACCTAACCTTAGTTAGATTATTTTAACTTAACCTTTAAGTTAATAAATATTTAATTAATTTAACCATAGTTAACTAACTTAACCATAGTTTGGTTAACCTTTACTTAACCTTTAAGTAAGGTTAACTTAACTTAACCATATGGTTAACTCTTAACCTTGTTAGGTTAAATAATTTATTTAACAATTAAATAAATAAATATTTGTTTTAATTATTTAACAATTAAATAATCATAAAGTGAAATTACTATTATATCCTTACTCGGTTACCAAGTTAACCTAAAGTGGGTCCCACTAATTTAACCATATACTTTAGTTAACGTAACCTTAGTAATTGCTGAATTATACTGTATTGAACAATTCAATATGGTACACTGCCCAAGTGCTCAAAGAGTACATTTCATATTGGGACTCTCTAGGTCCACACCCGATTTGTCAAATGGAACTGTTCCATTAATCCGTAATCGATGCCCCACGCACACGTTACGAATATTACAAATCAGCGTGTCAGACTATACAAGTTGAGGTCATAACGTATACGTATAATCCTTCCATCATTTATACCCTGGATGTGCGGGGATATAGATCAGCACCGTCAAATCCCCATTTGCTCATCCATAATCTTATCTCCAGATTCGTATCTCGATAAACAATATACGCAAACACTTTTGCTATATTGTTTAACCCTGTGGGAAACTCTTTTCCCGGGTTTATGCTTGTGGCCACAAGACTTTATGAAATACAATCTCGGAGCATCGGATATACAACTTACCTACGTAAGCTGACGGATCCCGTATCTACACACACCGGACTCCATGAGCATCGGACCATACCCAGCGACACATAGCGGTCAAACCATGAAAGGTCTCTGACATATGTGGAACCAAAGCATGATGGATCACTCACAAGACCACCGTGGCGCTCAGGTCAAAGGACCACGAATACTACTCAACTCGAGAGGACCTTCCTTTGACGATGTCATAGGATATCTATTGGGGTCCTCATAAGTCTGTTCAGTATCCAGTCTTGACTGGATACCCGCATGCCTATACAAGCTCTAAGCTCATGGTCAGCTAAGAACAACTATCTGAACCAGTCAGATATAGACATACACTAATCTATATGAAGTGAATCACCGATAGACCCGCATTGGTGATTATAGATCAGGAACATTATCTTTGAGACATACTTACATAATGATATTTCTTAACTCCTATTGCAACTCTTTGCAACTATATCATTACAAGTATACTCTCAGGTCTTTGTCCCATTATAGACAAGGTTCTAACTCTTTAGACCTCGCTGACTCTTATAACCTGCTAACTCTTAACAGTGCTAACTTTTAGCATTTATAACTCTCAGCTTTGCTAACTATTAGTTCTGATCCAAACTCCTTTAGATCAGATCTGAACTCTTTCAGATCAAACAATGTCTCTAATGTTACAAGCATTATACCATATTAATATGATATTAACAATCATTACTCGAAATGTTTATTGTATAAATATTAACAATTAATATTCATACAATATTGGAATGGCACGTGAGCACCAGCTCCAACAAACTTAATTTTGAATAACACTCTACCACGTGCTCAAACTGGAGTCTATCTTGTCCAGAAGGACATTTCGATAATTTTACAAATTTTGTGGACTTGATTTTTGATTTGACAACACCCTGGGCATGTCAGTTCCTCTTTTTCAATTCCTGTCTAAGGCTTTGGCTAACATGTTTGATCTCTTTTTATGTGACAAGGCTTTTTTAATTAGGTTGACTCACTATTTAGGCCTTGACCAAATACGGACCTAACAGATGCCTCATCCATAAGTGAAGTAGTGCGCTGTCGTTTTGAGGAGGAAACGTTTGAGGTGCACTAATTTAGTTAAACTATTTTTAGACCAATTACAAACACGTCCTTTTATTTTAAAATTTTCGTTTGTCATGTCAGATGTATTGGTTTATAGGGACCTTTTGAATTCAGGAAACATTTCCCTACTCATAAAGAGACACGTTGCTTACCTTTAACCTAATATATTAGGATTCAGCCTTGCTTCTTCATTACACTTTTATTCTCAAGAATTTCTTCTTTCAGCTGCCACAAAATCCCTAATCTCTTTTCTTTGGCTTTTTCATATCTTACAACCATGGTGAAAGATATCAACATGTATATTATTCTTGAGTTTAAGAAATTTTTCGCTATTCCAAATGATGTTGGTACATGTCCTTCTCAAAGGGAACCTCATAATGAACCCCATACCATTGAACGTGGGGAACTTCCCATATTTCATGAGCACCTTAAATGCTTTCGATTCCCCATTCTACCTCTAATCCTTGAATTCCTTCACGTAATATATGTTGGATATCGAGTGTGTGATATACGAGTGTATACATAATTTTAAAAATTAACTATACGCAGCGGAAGCATGTTACGTATATACCCATTTTAACAAATTTAACATATATATCACATATATACGTAAGTATAACAATTATACAAAATATATATATGATGAACAATATTGTACTATAACATAATGTAAATACTCACCTAATGAAGGTAGCTTTACAAATTCTTCAAGTCCTTTAATAATCCATGTGAAGAGCTCACCTTGAAGTATATGTTGAACAATTCTAGTCCATAACTTTTGGTGGGATTAAGAAGCTAGAATGGTAGCTTTAGAATTTTCAGCAACTTGTATTCAACCTCTTTGAATACATATACTTGTTTCATAAACATGAATATGATTTAGCCATCAATGGAAGAGGAGAGAAAGCTGAAGTTTTTATTTTGTTCTTGTTAATAACTCTTTACTAACACAATAAGAATTATTTTTCTTTATTATCATTTACAATATTTCTAAACATGTAGAAATCTGAAAAATTACAAAATAATAACTTCACCTTGTATTCTTTCAACTCCTTGAAAGAAAAAATGAAACCAAAAATATATATATCTCTCTCTCTCCCTTGCACTTGGCTGAATTCTTCTCCTTGCAAGAATGAATGAATGAATTCTTGTTCTTTTCTTCATTTGTTTTGTTTCAATTTTTTACCATAAAAAATTCAATTGTTTTCACCACTGTCATAATGGATGAAACATTATCATTATTAAAGGAAGTGTTTCCTCCATTAGCCAAAACATGGCTGGCCACTTCAATGAAACAAAATGAATAAAATTTATTTAATTACTTATATTAATACATGTAATATAAAAACACTCTCCACCATTCATAATGGCCAAATATTAAATCCTTTTAAACAAAATTAATGCACTAAATTATATAATAATGTTTAGTGCATTAAAAGTATATAATAAATAAATCAAAAACTATTTTTGATTATTTAATTAATATAATAAAATAAATCAAAATCTATTTTGTATTATTTTATTAATATATCATCAAAACAACATGAAGGGTTTAGATTTTGCCATTTGTCACCATCCTATTGGTTAACAACTTTTGTTAATAATATTATCAAATAAATCAAAAATTATTTTTGTATTATTTAATAAATATATTAGAAACAAAATGAAGGGCTTAGATCTTGCCATTTGTCATCATCCTATTAATTAACAACCCTTGTTAATTAATTAAGTAATGTGCTTAACAATTAAGTCTTGACAAATGTACATCTCGGGGGATCCCAAAACAATTATTCTCTTTTACTGAAATTTATTGGATCGAATTAATTCAATCCAATCCGCTACCCCAGTGCGCAATGAGTACACTTCATATTGTGAGACTCTCTAAGTCCACACCTAATTTGTGATATGGAGCTCCTCCATACGTTTGTGAACAATGCCCCACATACACATTATGGATATTACAAATTAGCGTGTTAGACTTGCAAGTTGAGGTTATTGCATATTCGTATAATCCTTTCATCAATTTATAACCTTGAAGAGCAGAGATATAGATCATCACCGTCAAATCTCTATTTGCTCAACCATGAACTTATCTACAGATTTATATTTCATTAAACAATATCCACAAACATTTTTGTGATATTATTTATTCCTCCGGAATATATTTTTTGAGGTTTATGCTTGCGGCCACAAGACTTTCTGAAATACAATCTCGGAGCATTAGGATATACAACCCACTCATATGAGCTGATGAATCCCATATCTACGCACACCGGACTCTATGAGCATCGGACCATACCCAGCGACACCCAACGGTCAAACCATGAAAGGTTTTTGACATGTGTAGAACCAAAGTATGGTGGATCACTCACAAGTCCACTGTGGCGCTCAGGTCAAAGAATCACAAATACTACTTAACTCAGAAGACCTTCCATTAACGACTTTATGAGATGTCTATTGGATGTCTTCGTGAGTCTGTTCAATATCCAGTCCTTACTGAATACCTGCATCTCTATACGAGCTTCCTATTAAGCTCATGGTTTGCTAAGACTAACCATCTGGACCATCCAGATATAGACATACACTAATCTATATTAATGGGTTCCATCAATAAACCCTCATCGATGAAATTAGATCAGGAATATTGTGTTTGAGAACATACTTGCATAATGACATTTCCTAGCATCATCTGCAACTCCTTGCAGCTATGTCATTATTAATATATTCTTGGGCCATTGTCCCATTTCAGACAAGGTTCTAACTCTTTAGATTTTGCTAACTATATGAACATGCTAACTCTTAGCATCACTAACTCTTAGCACTACTAACTCTTAGTATTTATAACTATTAGCATTGCTAACTCTTAGCACTGATCTAAACTCTTTTAGACCAGATCTGAACTTTTTTAGATTATACAATGTCTGAAAACGTTACAAGCATCTTACCATTTTAATTATAAATAATATTAACGATTTTATTAGAAATGATAATTGTATAAATACTATCACTATATATTTATACATAATGGGATGACACGTAAACACAAATCCCAACAACGGGTCTCTCCTAATTGTAAATCCATCCTAACATTTCTATCTCCTTCAGGACATTTCCATCTTCAATCACATGACAAAGCCTCCCTATTGCCTTACCCTTTATGACATCTTCCTGACTTACAGCCTCATCCGTACTAAGCAAAACTACTTCTGGCAGCCTAGGGTTCAAGGAAGTTCTTTAATGGTATTCATGCCAAGCGTACTGGTTTCAAGGAGAATGCTATCATTGTTAACGGGGAATGGAAGAATTTGTTAGGGTTGGTGCTTACATGCCATCCCTGAATGTTTATATACTTATATATTTATACAAGTATACATTCTCATTAAATTGCTAATACCTATTTAAATGGTACCATGCAATGTAACATTACAGACATTGTATGATCTAAAGGAGTTCAGATCTGATCTAAAGCTTTTAGATAAGGGCCTTCAGATGGCCACGCTGAGAGATATAAGTGTTAAATGTTAGCACAGCTAATTGTTAGCTGGTTATAATACTCAACAAAGATCCAAGAGTTGGAGCCTTGTTTATAATAAGACATAGACATGGGAATCTACTAGTAACTACAAAGTTACAAAAGTTGCAATTAGGTGCTAGAAAATGTCAGTTGCACAAGTATGTTCTCGAATATTGTCTCTGATCTATTTCTGCCAATGCGGGTTTGTCGATAGATATCTTAATATAGATCACCATATGTCATATCTATAGGGTATAGATAGTTGTTCCTATCCGAGCATGAGCTTAGAGCTCGTATTGACATGTGGGTATCCAATTAGGACTGGATATAGGACGGATTCACGAGGGCCTCCGATAGACACCCTATGTAAGCCGTCAATGGAGGGCCATCTCGAGTTGAGTAGTATATGTCACGCCCCAGACCCAAAAGATCTGACACATGACATCACTTACATTCATTCAATAATATTTCTAAGCACATTCATTTTAAATTTCTTACAGAATTATAACAATTGAATTATGACTGGGACAATTAGTAAACCGGAGATACGCAGAGTTTTCTCGGAGATTAACACTCTACTACGTCACCAGTAGCAACTTTGTTACCGGAAGCCCAGAATATATTCATTTCAAATTCTTACTTAAAATCAATCCATTACTACACTTGGTGAAACTTAAACTAAATCCAACCATACACAATAAAATAATACATAAGTATTTATTCAATATAGACAAATCAAATATCTTATCCCACGTGTCCTCAAATGAAACACTTAACAACCTAACAACTTAGGGAACCCAAGGAACAGTAGAAGCCTTGCCAAATCTGCTAAGCACACATGTACCTTATTTACCTGAAATCACCATAAACTATAATGAGTATAAAACTCAGTAAGCATACTAGTTTTTCATATATCAAATACAAATACATATATGTACACAATGCATATGTATGATATGCTGTGATCAATCAAAATTATAATCTTATCAAATCACATATCATGTAAGCGCTTACACATTCTTTCAAAACACATAATAGGAATACCATCACTCAACTACTACTTAGTAGGACTTACATATCACATATCACATAATGAGCCAAATGTCACTCGTAGGTGACATACCGTATGAGAGGAATAGTACAAGTGAGGTCTTCAAATTACACATATATAATGCTCATGCCTGAAGGTAAAAGCCAAACCCTCACCCTGATCATCGGTGAGTCCTCTCACATGCACCAATACGCCACCACACGAATGTGATGACTCACACTTCCTTTAGGTACCAATAGGATCCTCCCTACATACGAACACATAACATATACCAATCCAAAAGGAAAGGCCACACATAAAGGCTCCACAAACCACATAAAATGCCTACTAAGTTAACAGTGAGTTCAAGTACTCTCAAAACACAAAATATTTCTCCTAAACATATTACACTTCAAAAGCTTTCTTTGTTAAACATATCTTATTTTGAAAGCTCACTTTCAAAAACACATGTATGTCATGTATGTCCATGCTCACATTCATAAATATATATCTTCACATTTCATATCAAAATATACTTTGACATAACATAAACATATTCCTAACCACATTTACAAAATCATACAAAACAATTACTACGTTTATTGTGATTTCAGTAAAAAGTCTAGTATATTTACCTCTTAACACTTTCAACTACAAGGCTTAAATCTCTTTAACCTATCAATGGAGATTAATCCTTTCATAAGCCTCACAATTCACACAAAATACTTTAAATAGCTTACAAAATTATACACAATGCATTTATCACATCAAATTGGTCTAAATACTTAGTTTCTCAAAACCTGTCATTCTGACCACTTACACTTAACAAAATTTTCTAATACATCAAATGATGTCCAATTACTCCAAAATCAGAATATATCATTCTTGACTCATATATCATTCTTATATATGAATATTATATCAAAATTCCTACACAATCCATTCCATACATACCATCGAATCCAAACTACTAACCTGACAAGATCAAGATACTTACTGAACTGTATTCAATCTCCCAATTTTATAAAATCATATACTAACTCAAAAATTATAAAATTGCCACATAATTACTCTTCACACATATCTCAGTTCATGATAAATACTGCACTTCCAAATCACTGCCAAAAGTATTTTAAAACTATTTTATTCCATAGCTTTAAAAATCTGTTAATCAAATACTGTAATGAGCTGATACACTTTAGAAAATCATAACACTTCAACCACATTGATCTAAATTCTCAATTCTGAGTATATCATATTAGACATATAAAATTATCATATTCCATAAATTAGTAATTTTTGAAGATCATTCAGTAGGACAAAAATTGTTTTTCACTGTATCATACTGTTCACATAGAAAATTTCCAGAATTTCAGGGTCATTTTGGTAAATTCACAAAAAAATCAATTTCTAGAATTTTGAATCAATTCAAAGTCTCAGATGATCCTAAACATGTATAATTGTATATAATCAAAATGTAAAATCAGAATCAAATCACAACTATTTATAAAATTCTTAGATCAAGAGACTATCAAGCAGATATTCTACAATCCATCATAATTTATCAAACTATCTTATAGATCATCATCAATTCTCAAAATATCATACGAAATACACATTAAATCCTCAATTATACATATTTTTAGAAATAAAAAATTAAAGAAATTAACATAATTAACACCAATAAATTGAGAAATAGTTGTGATATACCTCTTAAAATCCAAAATTTCAATTTCTTCTTCTTTTTCTTCTCATTCTTCTCTTTCTCTCCCCTCTTTTTCTCTCTTCTCTCTCTCTAAAAGAGGTAGCTCGACCAAAATGAGAGAATTATGGTTTTAAAAGTGTATTTTTATACTAAGTGGCTTATTTTGATATTTATGAATTTACCCCCAAAACTTTTAAAGTATTACAATTTGGTCCATAAAATAAATCTAAAGTCTTGCAATTAAACCCAATGCTAATAGTATGACCTTAACCTATACAAACACTACTAATAACAATATATAAATCAAGTATCACCAACATACAAATAAAATACGTATATTTATACATATATAAATATTTATTCTTACCAGTCGTGGATACTGGTTACTACAGTATACGTGGTCCTTTGATCTAAGTGCCACGGTGGGCTTGTAAGTGATCCACCATACTTTGATTCTACGCATGTCACAGACCCTTTATGGTGTGACCATTGGTTGTCACCGGGTATGGTCCGATGCTTATGGAGTTCGATGTGTGCAGATATATGATCCGTCAACTTGCATAGGGAGTTAGATATCCAGATGCTTCGAGACTGTATCTCAAAAAATCTTGTGGCTATAAGCAGTAATCCCATGAAAGAGTTTCATCCAGGGTATAACAAAATGACAAAAGAGTTTGTACATATTATTCAGTGAGATACAAGTCTGGGGATATGATATGGGTGAGCACATGGGGATTTGATGGTGATAATCTATATTCTCGCACATTTAAGATATCATAACAAAAGGACTATACATATGCGTTGTGACCTCAACTTGGATGGTCGAGGCACTGATTTGTATTTTCGTGACGTGTGCGTGGGGCAATATTCACGGACTCATGGAATAGTGTAATTTGACAAATCGAGCGTGGACCTAAAGAGTTTCGCGATATAGAGTGTATTTGTTGTGCACTGGGGCAGCGTACGAGATTAAATTATTTAATCCAATAATATCCAGCACTACCACGAGAATGCATGCGTGTTTGTATTTAAGTGTTAAATACAACAATTAGTCAATAATTATTATTTACTAATTGTATAATGACACGTGGAGCATTGTGGTCTCTCGGTTGAGTTTACTTAAGTGTGAGATTTGGTGGAACCCGCTAAGAAGTAGATCTAGTAACTATTCATGAGGGGCAAAATGGTCATTTCACACATTGATTATTTAATTATTAAATAATCAAAATATCTCATTATAATATACTATATATTATATAATATTATTATATTATATAATAGAATATAGTTGTCATGCATTATTTGTTATATTATTATTTATTTATGTAATATTATATTATTATTTTAATATATATATATATATATTTGAGATAAATGTGTGTGTGAATAAAAGGAGGATTCGGTGATCAAAGGGGGAAGCAAAAATGAAATGGTTTCATTTGTTTTCTTCGAAAGGAAAATGAAGTTTTTGTTTCATTTTTCCATTCTTTTAGTGTTGTTGATGAAATTGTTTTAAAGTGTGTTGGCCAAAAAATTAAGCAAAGCAATGTTGGATTTGATTCAAATTTTGAGTTAATTTTAAGTGTTGAAATTAATTCTTATCCTAGATTTTATTGGCCATTAATTACAACAACACAGTAATTTATTTTATTGATCAAAGAGTTGATCAAGAAAAAAATAAATTCAAAGGGTTTAAAAGTTAAGCTCAGTGCTGGATATGGAACTGTTGTTCTAACTTACCAAGCCCACTAAGTTGGTGACTAAAATTGCCAATGAGTTAGTCTTCAGACGGATTCCCAGGATACACATGTATAACGTTACACATTTTGATAATTTCTCAACCCTTCTAATATATTAATATGATTAATATATTAATAATTGTGTTTATTGTATGTTTTAAATTATTTCACAATGTTAAATATGTATGAGATACATATTTTATGCAATAAATACTATTGCACATACATACACCTGATTGTTGTGCTATGGTAGCTAAGCGTAAATACACGCTATCGTATCCAGTAATATAGGATTTTAAGTCCAGATATCGATCCCACAAGGACTATGCAATCTAATTCTATAAATCAAGTACTAAAATTATACCTACTTAACTTATTCAGAAAACCAAAATCTGGAATTTATGTAACTAATCTAGTTCTCTCAATTAACTAAACAAAAGTAAAGAGCAGAATTCACAAATAAAGATAATCTAGGGTTTTGACTCGTCCCCTAGTATTTCATTGGACTCATTAACCACTTAGTTAATCTCTTAATACCAATTGATTGGCTTAGACACTAATCTCATCACAAGCCTCTATCGATGGTCAAGTGACTATATTACACATTCCAACAATCACCTATATGTCTATGGTAATCAAATCAGAATATAATTCATTAAGATTAAGTCTAAATTAGACCATACATGCCACCTAGGTATATGTCTATCCTAGATGGAACTCATAGTTGTTACCCTATGATTATGCATCAAACTATCCTAGGCTAAACACATGAATCCATCCGTCGAGTTCATTATGGTTCCTCAATCATTCAAAATATTGATAAGGTATAATGAAAGCATTAAATACAAGATAAAATGAATCAATTGAATTTATCAAGTTCATAAACTAAAATTTAACACAATTCAAATCCATACTAGGTTCACATAGTCTAACCCTAGATAAACAAATTAACCCATCACAAAACCAAAAGTATCAAACCAATTCATAAAGATCAACAAGAAAAAGAACATAATGATAAAGAAAGAGAAGAAAAACTAATCAAAGTGACTTTTTTTGATGTGTTTCCCCCTCAATCTTGACTTGAAACTTGAATCTTGATCTTGATCTTGATCTTGGTATTTCAATCTTTCACTTTGACATTTAATTTTGTGTTGTGAATTCTCTCTCTAAGTTTTTGCCTCTTTTCTCTCTTTTTCTCTCCCCATCTTAGAGTTTTTGACTTCTATTTATAGGTTTTTATCTTCAAAATACTGTTTATAAGTTATTGTAGTAAAATACTATTCACGATATTGTAGCAAAATATTGTTCCCCCCGACACTATTTACCCGCCGAGGCGCTGGGTTGTGGTCGCCGCAGCGCTCAGCTACTGACTTGGGCACTGGGGCACCCCACCCTAGTGCACCTTTTATATTTTGAGGGTAACTTCTTCGTTTGACGCCCGATTCGCCTCCCGTTTATTCCTATACATCAAATTTTCTATCGTGCATGTATTTATGATCAAAACATATAATTAAATAGCCAAATATTTATGATTTAGAGCAAAATACAAAAATTGGATACAAATTATACTAGTGCTTTTACGCCCCTATCAACACCCATTTATATTAGATCCCGATAGAATCCCAGTCTTCTATTTAAGGTGAACCCCACTTTTGCTGTTTTTGACTGGAAGACTGCCTTTATGCTTCCTAAAGAAGTTGTTTTGAAATCGACCGATCAGTCATTAAAACATCCACAATCCAATGGTGTTGGAGAAGTTCCAGAACTTGAAAAAGATTTAGTTCCTATCGTGTGCCTTATCCTGTGACAAGGATTTGTGAACTCTAACTCCATCAGGTCTTGGTATCGCTACTAAGACTCCTCCCTTGGTGCTAGGGATTTCACTCATTAGATCATCTGGCTAGAGTTTCTTCCCAAGAGGGATCGTTTTTTAGAGTGGGGGTAGTGGAATGAGGATATCTACTCTTCATTATCCTACCACGGACTGTTCCCTGATATTAGTAAGTAAATCTTCTTTTTGTTTGGAACCTTTTTTGTTTTACTATAGTCCAATTCTGTTCTAACTGTTTCCTTATGACAGTTGGCTGTGTACAGTCTATTCGGGTATCTTAGGACAGAGTAGTCATTGACTTCTCCATGTTTACCCACCCCATAGAGGCTAGTTAGGGCTCGGGTGCTACTACTATCTTTAAGGTTGTTCCTCAAGAGGAACCAAATATGCCAACATAAGCGAGTCCTTCTAACCTAATTTTCGTGGATCCAGAATCTTTCATTCCTCCTAGAGAAACTCTAACGACTCCTCCGTCTTCAGTTCTAGAAGAAGAAGGTAAATAATTCTCTATTTATTTTATTTTCCTTATATTTGTGACATTCTACTAATCCTTTTTCTTTCTGTCTTAGCATTTTAATCATTCATGGAAGATCTTCCAAATGTGCATAAAAAGTCAGTGAGAGCATAATAATCTTTTTTATGCTCTTTGTTGATGACATACTGATCATTAGGAATAATATCAGTATGTTAGAATCGGTCAAAAATAATTCGTAATAATTTCTCCATGAAGGATTTAGGAGAGGTTTCCTTTATACTAGGTATAAAACTTTATAAAGATACAGCTAAGACGCTGATAGGACTCTTGCAAATCATTTCACATCAATAGCGTCCAAAGGGGTACAGTTAGTTAACTATGAGATAGTTAATGTATCTGATAGACCTGATGTTCATCTTTCGAGAAGAGTGTCTCTTCAAATGGAAGATGAGAGAGTTAGAGTGTCTAACATACCAGATACATCAGCTTTTCAGAGATTGATGTATGCTATAATGTGTTTGAGACCTGAGATCAGTCTGGCTGTAAGAGTTACAAGTTGAGTCCAGTCTGATTTAGATGACCACTATTTGATGGTAGTCAAACATATCCTAAGGTACCTTAAGGGTACAAAGGATAAGTTTCTTAGATATGGAGAAAATGACTTACAAAGAGAAGACGCACAGATTCAGACTTTTAGTTTGACCTAGATGATAGAGAGTCTACATCTGGATATGTGTTTATTCTTGATAGTACAAGAGAGTTGGAATAACACTAAACTAGGATTCACTGCTAATTCAAATTGGCAGAGTGAAAGTGACAGTGAGGATTCGTAGGTTTATCGTTGGTCTTGGAAGAGTTCCAAGATATATGGATCCTATCACATAAGTTTGTGATAAAACAAGGCTATTGTACAAGCCAGTGTGCCAAGAGTACACCAGTACTCTAATCATGTTGAGAGGAGTCTCACATGATTAGAGGGATCTTGGCTTAAAGAGATGTGATTATTTGTAGAAGTATTCTATAAATAATTTAGCGGACCCATTTTCTAAAGCCATGACTCTAAAAGTGTTTATAAAACACGTAGAGTCGATATGTATGAGATGCCATCAGGAATGGTACTAGAGCAAGTGGGAGATTATTAGGTTCGGTACTTACGTGTCATCCCTGAATGTATATATACTTGTATACTTATACAAGTGTACATTCCCATTAAATCGCTAATACCAATTTATATAGTATTATGCATGTAATGTTACAGACATTGTAGATCTGAAGAAGTTCGGATCAGATCTAAAGAGTTTAGATAAGGGCTCATAGTTAGCCACGCTGAGACATATAATTGCTACATGTTAGCACAGTTAAGTGTTAGCTGGTTATAATACTCAGCAGATCCAAGAGTTAAAGCCTTGTTTATAATGGGACATAGACCTGGGAATATACTAGTAACTGCATAGTTACAAGAGTTGTAATCGGGTGCTAGGAAATGCATGTTGTGCAAGTATGTTCTCGAATAATTGTCCCTGATCTATTTCTACCAATGCGGGTCTGTCGGTGGATACCTTTATATATAGATCAGCATATGTCGTACCTATAGGGTATAGATGGTTGCTCCTGATGGACTGTGAGCTTGGAGCTCGTATTGACATATGGGTATCCAGTTTAGACTGGATATGAGACAAACTCACGAGGGCCTCTGATAGACACTAATGTAAGCAGTCAACGGATGGTCCTCTCGAGTTGAGTAGTATACGTGGTCCTTTGACCTGAGTGCCACGGTGGGCTTGTAAGGGATCCATCATACTTTGGTTCCACGCATGTCACAGACCTTTCATTGTGTGACCGCTAGGTGTTGCTGGGTATGGTCCGATGCTTATGGAGTTCAATGCGTACAAATATAAGATTCGTCAGCTCCTATATGGAGTTTGATATCCAGATGCTTCGAGACTGTATCTCAGAAAGTCTTGTGGCCACAAGCAATCATCTCGGGAAAGAGTTCTGCTAGAAAGGAATAATATGGCAAAAGAGTTTGCGCATATTGTTCAGTGAGATACAAGTCTGGAGATAGGACATAGATGAGCACATGGGATTTGACGGTGATAATCAATATCCCCGCACATCTAGGATATCATGACAGAAGGACTATACTTATACGTTGTAACCTCAGCTTGCATGGTTCAACACGCTGATTTGTATATCCGTGACGTGTGCGTAGGGCATTGCTCACGGACTCATGGAATAGATCCATTTAACGAATCGGGCGTAGAACCTAGGAAGTCCTGTAATATGGAGTGTACTCGTTGTGCACTGGAGCAGCGTGTCAGATTAAATTGTTTAATCCAGAAATATTCAGCATTGCCACGAGAATGCCTGTGTGTTTGTATTTAAGTGTTAAATACAATTAGTTAATAATTATTATTTACTAATTGTATAATGACATGTAGCGTATTGTGGACCTTCAATTGAGTTTACCCAGGTGTGAGATTTGGTGGGACCCACTAGTGGGTAAACTTGATAACTATTCATGAGGAATAAAATGGTTATTTCTCATTTTGATTATTTAATTGTTAAATAATTAAAATATCTCTCTTATTATATTATATAATATATTTTTATATTATTTTATATTATAATATAATATATTATTATATTATATTATATAATATTTTATTATTAGATATTATATATATATTAATATTATATTTGGGTGCCAAATAGTTGGCACCCATTATTAATTTTATATTATTATTATATATATTATATTATATAATATATTATATTATTATTATATTATATATATATAAATAAAGAGAAAAAGAGAGAATTAAGATGTTCTGTGTGATTTTGGGCAATTGTTGCCCGAGAGAAAGAGAGAAAAAGAGGAGAGGAAGAAGAGAAGAAGAAAAAAAAAGAAAAATGAAATTGTTTCATTTTTTCTATCGTGTCTTTAAAATAATTGAGAATTGCTTCAATCTCTATTTTTTATCCTTTTGGAGAAAATGATATAAATACACACCCGGTTATTTTGGGGATTAAGAGTTAATCCGGGCTAAATATCGGGCTGTTGTTCTAGCTCACCAAGCCTACCGAGTTAGTGACTAGAATTACACACGAGTTGGTCTCCATGTGGACTCTGAAAAAATACATGTATAACGTTATACGTTTTGGTGTGTTCTCTATTTTATAAATATATTAATATGATTAATATATTATATTTATTGTGTTTATTGTAAAATTTAGACATTTTCGTTGCGTTAGACAATAGACACAATTACACATACATACACCCATCGTGCCTTAGATCCACCAACAAAGCCTACCCAAGTTCCGTCAGTTTCTAAGCCCATTATTCAAGAGCCATTAGTCTTTAAGCCTCCTATGCAAGAACAACTGGCTTCTTATGAAGATGTTCCATTAGATGAAGCAATGGAACCTGTTCTAAGTTCGTCTGAGGTTCTTTTTGAGGAAGTACCATCTATGGACAGTGTGGGACCTCAATAGCCTCCAATCAAACTAGATGTTAGCGTCATTATGCCAGAAAATGAGTACACCCTAGGTCTAGATGCCAAAGTTGCTCCAGGTTTCTTTTTTTTTTATTGTATTGTTATTTTTCTTTTGCTTTATGTCTGGAACTCACTCGAAGTTTCCACTCGTAGAAAATGACCCAGTGTTCGAGGTTTCAGACTCGGATGCTATTATGGATGCTACCCCATCCGCAAGAGTGGAAATGGAGGAGAGCTCTAACAGGTATGGGGAAATGAGTTCTTCACTGAACTTGGAGGCCGGAGAGTTTATGCCGAGGTTCCCCAAGAGAGGTAAAGGCTTTGTGATGAAGGACATCATTCTATGGCTTGACAATAAAGGTGCAACTCTGGTCGTCCAAAGTCTCTTCTCAAGAGCAAATAAGGGGATCATCTCATCTGGGATTAGCGCGGATGCCTGGTCTCGAGTTAGCGTTGCTTCCACTGTGAGGGTAAGGCTTTGAAAGTTTTTTCTTCTCTTTCTTGTCTTGGTAACTTTTATGTTAAGTATTCTCTATGTTGTATCGGTGTTATAAGATAACTTCTTTACAATAGAGGCATTTAAGAGTGAGTCATCTTCTAAAAGCAAGGAAATCAAGCGCCTGGCTCAGCTTTTAAAAGTGAAAAATGATTAGAAAATCTACCTCAATGGGAAGAACCTCATCCTTAGCTTAAACCTCATGTGTTTCGAACAGGAATACAAGGAGCTTAAGGCTAGTCTAAATGAGTTAAGAAAAATTTCCCAGATGTAAAAAGATCTTGAACATGTTTCCAAGGACCTAGAGCTTCCTCCTGACTCTACCTCAACATAGATTAGCTTTTCCTTTTTCTCTTTTTTTGATTATATAATCAAGGACTCAACTTGTAATCAAAATATTTTATTAATGAAATACAAGTACTTTTGCTTTATACTTGCCCTTTTATGTATGAGTTATTTGCTTTCTTTGATGTATCTCTGTGTGTATCTTGATTCCTCTAAGTATTGGTTCCAAAAACCACTATTTTCTTTGAGAAATTCAATTTTTTTTATTGTATTTTCTTTCTTGTATGGTTCCCTTTATTTGGGATTGTACTTCAATTCAAAGAATGTCCATTCTTTTTAAAGAAATGTAGGTTTTTTTTGCTATCTTAAATAGTTGAACCTACAAACATCATCAGTTGTTTATCTTTTAAGCATTCGATTATTTCCAACAAATGTTCTAGACTGTATAAAGGTTTATTGGGACTTTACACTAAGCTTTGGATCCTTTTTGAGTTTATCTTCTTAGGAAAGGTTCTGTCTTTTATTTTAAAGCTTCTAGACCATGTAAGATGTCAATAAGACCTTATATTCTAAATCTAGGGGGATTGTTTCTTAGCCATCTCCCTTAAAACAGCTGGAGGATTATTTTTGGCCGTCTCCTCTGTTATAATGGCATAACCTTCTTCAAAGGTTCCAGACCGTGTAAAGAGGTGATAGGGCTTTACGTTGGACCTAGAGGGATCATTTTTCAGAACATCTCCCCAAATCGGTTAGAGGATTTCTTTTGGTCGTCTCTTCTCCTAGCAATGACATAACGTTTTTCAAAGTTTTCAGGTCATGTAGAAGGGTGATAGGGCTCTTACGTCGAACTTAGGCGGATTGTTATTTCATACCATCTCCCCAGAATGGTTGGAGGATTACTTTTGGTCGTCTCCTTTCCTAGTAACGGTATAACCTTTTTCAAAGGTTCCAGGACATATAGAGGAGAGATAAGGCTTTACGTTGGTCGGAACAATTGGAGGATTGCTTTAGACCATCTCCTCGGAATGGTTGGAGGATTGCATTTAGCCATCTCCTCTCCTAGTAATGGCATAACCTTTTTCAAAGGTTTCAGGCTGTGCAGAGGGGTAATAGGGCTCTACGTTAGACCTAGGGGGAAAATTTTTCATACCATTTCTCTAAAATGATTGAAGGATTGCTTTTGGTTTTCTCATCTCCTAGTAATGGCATAATCTTTTTCAAAGGTTCCAGGTCGTGTAGAAGGGCGATAGGGCTCTACGTCAGACCTAGGTGAGTTTTTTTTCAGACCATCTCCATGAACATATAGAGAATTACTTTTGGCCGTCTCCTCTCCTAATAATGGCATAACCTTTTTCAAAGGTTCCAAACCTTGTAGAGGGGCAATAGGGCTCTAGGTTGGACCTGAGGGGAGGGATCATTTTTCAGACCATCTCTCCAAAATGATTGAAGGATTACTTTTGATAATCTTCTATCTTATTAATAGCACTAGACTATGTAGAGGGCCGATAGGGCTTTACATCGAACTTGAGGGATCATTTTTTGGCCATCTCTCCTAAAACGGCTAAAGGACTTTTGGTCATCTTATTCGCAGGTAACGACACTAGACCATTTTATCGGATAGAAGGTCAATATGGCTTTACCGTGGGCCTAAGGGGATCTTCTTTTGGCCATCTCCTTAAAACAGCACAATCATTTAGGTTGGTAATCATTGCAGTGAATTTCTTATTTGAATCATCCATAAAAAGTTTATTCAAAAGATATAAACAAATGAGGAAGTCAACATAGAACTTCTTCAGCTTCGATATGTTTTAAGGGGTTACAATTGAGTTCCCTCCACATCTTGCACTAGGAAGGTTCCCTTGTCTAGCTTCCATACGACTCTGTAGGGTCCTTCCCAATTTTCAACCATTTTATTAGCATTTTTCTCTTTGTTAATATCGAGTGCCTATTTCAGGATCAGGTTACATTTGTTAACTTCGCGCTTCTTGATTTTGCTGTCATGGTGAATTTTCGTCTTTACCTTGTAAATCGCTGCGTGGATTGCAATGATCTCTTTGGCTTTATTAGTCAAGTATTTGGCCATGGCTATGGACGCATCATTGAGTTCTAGTTGTATGATCCTCATCCTTAGGGTTTGGATAAAAGCTTCCATGGGCAGTACAACTTCTCTCCCATACACCAAGGAGTATGGTGAGGTTCCCATAGATTTGTTCTCTATAGTTCTGTAGGCTCAGAGCACTCCTAGAAGTTCTTCAAGCCATTTACTCCTTTTTCCACTCTAGTATCTTTCATAGCATCGTGAAGATCGTTTGGTTAGAGATCTCGGCTTGGCTGTTCCCTTATGGATAGTTATGAGAAGAAAACTGTCGTTATTGATACATCCAGAATATAAGATTTGATTTCCAAGTGTAGAATTGTCAAAGTAATGAATCACCCGGTGAAAACTAGGACGATCCATAGGGAAGTGGAATTAAAATTACAAACTATAATTAATCTTAAAATAATTAAAGTAATATAAGATGTTTTTAAATAATAATTCAAATAACCAATTAAAATAAATGCTAAGGTTGGGGGATCCACTCTTGGCATATGAAATAAGAATATATTCAACTCTCTTTATAACTCTATTGAAATCCTAACACGAATGAGGTTTCAATCAAAAAATATAACAATTAAGGTTCTTAAAAATATATATATTTTAACTTGTATTTATTTATTTTAATTATTATACATCAAATCTTGTAAATAGGTTCAAGTATTTATTATGTCAATCTTTATATTTGTCTACTTTACCAGACTCCTACTTTACCAGAAAGGGTTTATACACTAAATCTTGTAAATGGTTTCAAGAATTTATTGTACCAACTATAAAGATTGTCTATAATAAATCAAGATACACCACTTTGCAAGAAATGGTATAAATATTACAAAATAAAATAAATACATCATATATAAAATTGCTTAGCTTAAGAATGTAACGTCAAAGTCAAGAATAAGAGTTTAAGTATACCTTATTACTTTACTAATAGTTTCACCCTTTCACTTTAGCAAAATGAAAATTACTTGGACATAATCAAATTAAAGGAAATGGATGCAAGAAGAGATAACATGAACTTTAGACTAGTAAATAAAGAAATAATACTACAAAGAGATAATACAAAAGAGAATTATTTTGAACTAAAATATAACTCTTTAATTACATACTTTGGGCATAAACAAGCTACTTATTTATAGAAAAACTTGGTTAATATAAGACAAATTAGGAGGGAACCACTTGATAATAAAAGTCAAAGAGAAAGGCAACTAATTTGCACTAATTATTATTAATGCACCAATTTGATTGTCCAATTTGAAATTGATGTGGTCCAAATAAGCTTCCACTTAAAAGAATTAAAATTATATATAAGTCTCTCAACTTTCTAAATTGAATTATATTATACGTATTAGATACATATTTATCCAGTTATGGCAAAATACTGAAGACTATTCAGACTGGGCCTGTAATGCAGACCATTTCTCGTCTAGGCCATTTTTCACCCTTCAAATGCTCGAATTACAAATTCCTTATGAAATTAAATATTATAGTCCATTAAATCAGCTATTCATAAGATCAAGAATTACTCCAATTTGATTCTTAAGTAGAAAGTTATGCCAATTTTACCAAACCTACCACAAAATAGTTAAAAACTAATTAGGCACAATATTGTAAACATGTTTAAATTAAAGAGGTTAATGAAACTAGTAATGTAAAACAATGGTAAAAATCTTTATTAAATGTGTAATTATAAGTGTTCGTCAGCTGTATCTAATACTTCGTGCAAAAAGAAGTGATAATGTTCCTCATAAATTGCTTTTTATTGTCAGATATGATCACCTACGGCATTCCGAACCTAGTGATGATGTTCTTCCAGATACATTTTTTTACTTCGGTTCCAGTAAGATTATTGTAAGCTTCTACTTCTACCTATTTACTAAAATAATCGGTAGTTAGTAGCACGAATCCCTTCATTCTTGTTGTAATGGGAAGTAGTCCTACAATATCCACCCCCACTGGATAAATGGCCAAAGACTGGATACCATATGAGATCATTAGCAAGATTGTGACTAAGCATGGAATACTGCTGGTACTTCTTGCATCTTCTAACATATTCTTTAGCATCTCTTATGATGGAAGGTAGAAGTAACCTTGCCATATAATCTTATGGGCTATGATGCTTGCTCTAGAGTGGTTCCTGCACGATCCTTCATATGTCTCTGCTATGATCTGATGCCCTTCATCAACTAGGACACACTTTATATAAACACCGAAGAAGAATCTGTTGTACAAGTTCCCATCAATTATAGTGAATCTTTCTGCCCTTACTTGGAGACTCTTAACTTCTTTTCTGTCCTCGGAAACCTTTCATTCCTTAAGGAAATATCTGTGCGAGGTCATCTAATTCACCTCGAGTGTGATCTCGAAGGTCATCTCTTCTAGAAGGTCACTTTCATCGTTTATGACTTGAGTTCTATCTTTTTCTTCTAAGAGAATAGTTCTGGTTAAGGGATTTGTAGAAGAAGCTTTTTTGGCTAGCTTATATTCTTCCATGTTTTCTTCCCTAGGAACCTATTATATTGTCATATTGTCGAACTTAGAGTGAGCTATTTTGCTACTCTTAATAAGTTTCACATTCTTTCTTCTTTCATTGCATACTCGTCGTTCCATATGACGCATCTCATGGCCATCTCGGGATCGAGATGGCCCCGAGATTGGCAACTGTAGTCGGCCGCTGCTCTGGCCGCCATTTGTATCGTTATATTACACTAAAAACTCTCATTTTTTGCCCATTTTCAACTTTTCTTACACCATTCTAACCAATTTTTCACATATAATTCAATAATTTCACCTATTTCTTGCTTCAAATACAAATTCTAATAATTTTCTAAAGGCATTTAAAAGTTTCTAGAAGTTTAACAAAACTTACCAAAAATCGCCCATTTCTTTTGTTTAAAGTGAAAAATACATTGTATAAGTCCCGATCTATGCAATGATAACTTCAAAATTTTTGATGTAACGTAATTTGTGAAAATTTAAATTTTTTTGGTGATTTTCGGTAAAGAGTGTGAAAATAGGTTGAATTTTGATATTAGGACAAATGTGTCCAAAAATAAAAAATTTGGTTAATAAAGTATAATTAATTTGAATTTGGTTAAAAAAAATAAAAAATTATAAAGGTTATTTATGAAATTTTTTCAAAATCTTTTTTGTCCACCTTTCATACATATATTCTAACCCTTTTACATGAATAATAAAAGGTAAAAGTCATTTTTGTCATATTCTCATGTAATTGGCGGAATACTTTCCTAAGCTATTAATAAAATATCTGTTAAGTTTTTTTATTATTTTAAGTTATTAAAAATATACTTGTCACCATTTTAAACAATGTGTCATTTTTCATAAACAAAACTTATCTAATAAACTTTATTAAAATAATTAGGACCATAACAAATGAGACAAGTATTCAAGGACTTGTTTATGCATTAAACAAAGCTTACCAAATAAGTTTTTAATAAAATAATCAAGTTTATGATTAGTGTCCAACACTTCTCAAAATCTTATACTCAGCTTAATCATTAAACTTTATTAAAATAATCAAGTACATAACAAGTGTCCAACACTTATTCAAGTACTATACCGAGTTTATCCTTTTAAGACTTAGTGATGTGTTAAATTTTAATAATTAGAATTTGACACATGTCTATCTAAAAGGTTTCAGTACCAAATTTTGCTTATTCGTAAATTTCTCGGATCAAACTATTCGATCTAATCCGCTATCCCAGTGTTCAACGAGTACACTTCATATTATGAGACTCTCTTTGTTCACACCTAATTTGTCTTATGGAACTCTTCCACAAGCTTGTGAACATGCCCTATACACACATTATGAATATTATAAAGCGGCGTATTGAACTATACAAGTTGAGATTAAAATATATACCTATAGTCCCTTGTCACTGATGCGACATTTCTATATCTTAAAATTTAGTGCAAGTATACACTATCGTATACAAGTAATAAATGGACAAAAGAGTTGGATGTCGAACTCATAGGAATAATTTCTACGTTTTAGCCAAGTACTAAAATTATGTCTTTCTAATAATTATTTAGAAAAATAAAAATCTAAGAATGAATATAAAAAATATAAAAGCAATGACACATTATAAAGAAATTTAAAAATAGCAATATAAAGAAAACCTAGGGTTAATACTATCCTTTAATATTCTTTCTAATGATTAATTATTTAATAATTAATTCCCTTAGTCTTTGTTATTGATTAAGACACTAATGTATTCACAAGCCTCTTCCAAGGTCATGCAAGTATACCTTAATTTACCAAATATCTATATTCCTATGGTACTTATAATAAATTAAGATTCATTAAGATTAAGTCCTATTGATCATACATGCCAATTAGGTATATTCCTATCCTAATTTGAAACTTGCATATGCAACATTGAATGTTACTCTACAATCATGCATTAAATTACTTAGGTCTAAATATAATGATTCCTCTTTCAAATTTATCAAAATATTATCAATTCATTCACTATATATTGACCAGATATATTGAAGCATTAAGAACAAGTAATTTGAATAAAAAATAACTAAGTTTATTAAATATTAAAAAGACATGGCAATTAAGCGCACATATTGAGTTCAAGTATTAACCCTAGAAAGAAAATTTAGTTCATGACTACAAGAAAAAAACGGCAAAAATAATAAGAAATCATGATACAATCAATAGCAAATCGATATAGACATCGAATTTGTCTTGACTGTGCTGCCTAAAAAACTCTTGATGTCGAAGTACGTCTTAAATATCTCTCTATGGCTGCGTGAATTAAGCTCCAATTGCTCTCTAAGACTTTTGTTGTGTGTTCTTGATGTTCTTGGATGTCCGCTCAAAGCTGGGGATGAGTGGCCTTTTATAGGGATTGATATGAGTTTGAAAATCTCAATTCATTTCGGTTTAGGACTCGCTCTACCGTTAGAGCGCTATACTACTATCGCTGGGTCGCTATGTGTAAAGACCTCACTATTGGAGTGATGAGGTGTTGATACTAAAGCATTGGTCTATCGCTAACGTGGTGGTGAGCTAGTGCTAGGGCATTAGACTGTGACTTAAACAGGCCGTTTTTTTTTCTATTTTCTTATTTTGATTACTGTTTCAGCACTGAGGCAAAAATTCTTGTGGCCTTGGAGTGACAGGTCCATATTTTAAAAAGTTTGTATAACAATAATTCACATAAATAGCCATTTATTCTCATAAAATAACAAAATATCAAAATAAAAATATGAGAAAATATATGACAATTATATCCTTATCAGTCACTTATATTCTGGAATAGTAGACAAATAGATCATCATTATCAAATATCTATATGCTTGACTATGAACTTATCTTTAGATTTTATTTTTATAAACAATATCCGCAAACATTGTTGTAATATTATTTAACCTTATGAAAAACTCTTTTTCAGGGTTTATGCTTGTGGCTACAAGACTTCCTAAAATACAATCTCAAAGCATTAGGATATATAGCTCACCCATATGAGTTGATAGATCCTATATCTACATACACTGAACTCCATGAGCATCAGACTATACCTAACGGTACCTAGAGGTTAGACCATGAAAGGTCTCTAATATGTATGAAATCAAGTATGAATCCATTCATGGCTTTATGGGATGTCCATTGGAGTACCTCCTCGCGAGTCTGTTTAGTACCCAATCTTTATTGAATAACTATATGCATGTACGAGCTTCTACTAAACATATGGTCTAGTAAAATTGACTGTCTGAACAATCTAGATTAGATATACACTGATCCAAAAGAAATACCAATCGACTTGTATCGATAACCATAGATCAGGAAAGATATTTTCGAGAACATACTGTATAATAACATTTCTTAGCACTATTTACAACTCCTTACAACTATGTTATTACTTATATATTCTCAGACATTTTTCCTAATTCAAATAAGGTTCTAACTCTTAGAATGTTAACTCTTAGAGGTGACTTAAACTCTTTTAAATCAGATCTAAACTCTTTTAGATCTATAATGTCTGAAAAGTAATAAGTTTAGTATCATATAAAATATTAATGATTTATTGAAATGTATATTGTATAAATATTAAACAAATATCCAAACAAAATTAGAATAGTACGTAAACATCATCTTTAATAACTTCCACTTGCTTTAGTCCTATTCATAGTGATATATAATACACATTGACTCTACGTATTTTTTAAACACCCTAGGAGTTAAGTCCTTAATTAATGGGTCTACTATATTATTTATAGAATTTACTCTAAATACCATTATATCTTCTCTAGCCAAGATTTCTCTAATTCTGTGGTATTTCCTCTCAAATGCTTAGACTTTTAGTGTGTCTTTAGCTCCACAGCTTAAGCAATTGCCTGTTATTATCGCAATATAGTGGAATAAGATCCATTAAACTTAGGACTATTTCGAGTTATACGATAAACTTGCGTATCCATACTATTTTTTTGTAGCTTCTGAAGCCACAATGTATTCTGTCTCCAAGGTAAAATCAGCTGTGGATTTCTATTTTGCACTATTCCAACTGACAGTTACACTATTGAAAAGAAACACATAACTAAATATAGACTTTCTATTATCCGGATCAGATTGAAAGTCTAAATCAATGTATCCCTTCACTTGTAAGTCACTCTCTCCATAAATTATAAACTTATCCTTGATATATTTCACAGCCATCCAATGGTCGTTACCTAGATCATACTGATACCATCTTGAAATACTTACAACCATACTGATGTAAGGTCTCATATATAACATAGCGTACATAAAGCTACCTATAATTGATGCATATGGTATGTTAGACATTTTGACCCTTTCATCTTTCTTCTGAGAACACATCTTCCTAGTAAGATGAAAGTCATATTTGGAAGGTATATTAACTGTCTTATAGTTATTGAAGTTATACCCTTCAATAACACTTTTTATGTACGAGAATTGTGAGAGTCCTATCAGCCTCCTAACTTTGTCTTTATAAAGCTTTATACTCAGTATACAAGAAACCTTTCCTAAATCCTTCATGGAGAAGTTCTTACTCATATAACTCTTGACTGGCTGTAACATACCAATATCATTTCTAATAATGAGTATGTCATTCATATAAAGAACTAGCAAGACAATTATGCTCTCACTGACATTTCTATACACGCATGTTTCATCTTTTATTTTGATAAAACAAAACCCTCTAATTACTTTATTGAAACAAATATTCCAGCTTCCAAAAGCCTGCTTAAGTCCATTAATGGACTTCTGTAGTCTGCACACTAAATTAAAAGTCAAGCTGGATGTAAACCTTTTAGGCTACTCTATGAATATCTCTTCCTCGCGATATCCATTTAGGAAAGCCATCTTTACATCCATCTGTCAGATCTCAAAATTATAATATATTTTAATAACCAACAGAATTCAAATCAAATTCAGTATATCTACTAGTGAAAACTTTTCTCGTAACTATCCCTAATTTCTGAGTATAACCTTTTGCCACCAACCAGGCTATGAAGGTTTCTACCTTCACATCGAGCCTACACTTTCGCTTGTAAACCCATTTATAACTAATAGGAACAATTTCTTTGAAAAGATTAACCAACTCCCAGAATTTATTGTCATGTATAGAGTCAATTTCAGATTTCATGGCTTCTTTCTATTTTTCTAAATTGATGTCTAACATCATCTCTCTGTAAGTCAATAGATCTTTTTTTTCCACTAAGAAATATCAAATGTACCTTTCAGCATTATACCATACTTAACAGATGGCCTTAACATCCTTCTCGACCTATAAGGAGGTTGTGTCAAAGGTATCTCACTCAATTGAGCTCAAGGTTCTATCATCAGTTCATAAATTCTTGATTGACTTCATTAAGTTCAATCCTTCTACAATCACTATAATCAATGAGAAACTATTTCTATAAAAAAAAAAGTGGCTTACGAGCAACGAACACATTATATTCCTCTAGATCATAGAATTAGTATCTTATATAATGTTTGGGATATCCAATGAATCAATACTTGTACCCATTAGGTGCATGTTTATCCTATTGCGTAACCTTTACGTAAGCAGGAAAAACCTAAATCTTAACATACTTAAGACTTGGTCTCGTACTAGTGCATATCTCATACGTAGTAGTAGGAATAACCTTCGATGGATCTCTATTCAACAAGTGAGTAGTAATTTTTAAAGTATAACCCTATAGATATTCTAGAAGGTTGGTAAAGCTCATTATTGATTGAACCATATTTAATAAAGTCTGATTCCTCCTCTCTGAAACACCATTGTGTTAAGGAGCACCCGAAAGACTACATTGAGTGATAATTCTATTCTTTTTTAAATAATTAGTGAATTCACTGCTCGTGTATTCACCGCCTTGATCTGATCGAGGCATTTAATATACTTACCGATTTTTTTTCTTTACCTTTAGTCAAAAGTCTTTGAACTTTTCAAAAGTTTTGACTTGTATTTCATCAATAACACATCCGTATTATGAAAAATCATCAATAAAGATCACGAAGTATTAAAACTTACCAATGGCAGTGTGATTTATTAGACCACATACATCACTATGTAGTAGTTTCAACAAATCAATGACTCGGTGTCCAACACTAATACAAGGAGATTTGGTTATCTTTCCTTAAATGCAAGATTCACAAACTGAATAATGCTCTATGGTAAGATCAAGTATTTGATCATCCTTAACCAGACGGGTTAAGCATCTCACGCCTATATGACCTAATCGCATATGCCACAATTCTATATTATTCAAAGTTTTCAAACTATTCCTTTTATTTACTTATACATTCAAGATAATTCTTGTTGTATCTAAATATAATAGCCATTTATCAACTGATATCCAACTAACAAAACATTATCTATATCATATAAATATAAAGAACGGTACTGAATAAATACATAATAAACTTCACTGTCTAACACAAGAAGAGATATAATCTGCCTGATAATGTTTAGCACACGTATAACATCATAGATTTACTACAAGAGAGAAATAACTCGAAATGTTCAATCGCTTCGATATGTAAAAAAATCTCTATTTTCAACATAAAGTTGTATTTCTCTACGCTATGGTAGTCTAACTTTCTTCAAATCCTACAATAAATTAAAGATGTGAGAAGGCCATGTGATATCTAATACCTACCCAGTAGTGGCATCAAATGCCAATAAAATATTAATTATAGCTAAACATATACATAGGGAGTTTGTTTTACCATGGCAAGGAACTTCAAACAATTTCACTTTTAATGTCTGTCCTCACCTTAATGGAAATAGTTTTCTTTGCCTTTGCTATTCTCTTATGGCTTGGATATCACATCTCTGAAAACTCGCACGTGGTATCTGCTTTTTCTTCCCTTAGGCTTGCAATAAACCTTTGAGGTAGAAGACGAAGCATCACCCTAAATGTAGAGGGTTGCATCCCCTTTGTTCATATCCTTTTAAGCTGTCTTCAACAAATTGTATAGCTCACAATATATGGGAGTCAACCCTTGCATATTAAAGTTTATGATGAACTGTGTAAATGACCTTGTCAGAGACTGGAGAATCAAACTATTCCTTAAATTATTATTTAAATATCGTCCACAGTCTTTAATTTCCCAATGTACAAAATCATATTAAGTACATAGAGACTCACTTGACTGCCCTCTACAAGTCGAGACTGAAATAGTGTCTTGGCGACTCAGTATAGCTCAACATGTGATCTGTTGCCAAACAACACTTTCAAATGAAGTATTATACTACTTGCATTATCCATTTGCATATACTTCCTATGAAGTTTTGTCGACATTGAGGTTAAGATATATGATTTGACTCTCAAATTATAAATCAATCCATTTCTAATATGTCTTAAGCTCTTTTGAAGTAGCTTTATTAAAAACATCTTTGGCCATCTTCTAATTAATGATATATCCAAAAATTTTCGAATCTAGAATAGTTCTCAGATTCATAAACCAGTCAGAATAGTTTTTTGTACCCTTTAGTTGGTATGCATCAAGTATGCGTACCAATGGATTGCTCGAAGTCATCTTATCTTTACAAAATAAAAGAAAATATGTTAGCAGAATATTTCAAATCGTTAAAACGCTTTAGATCATGAATATAACAATTATATATTTTTAATCTAAAGACATACTCCCAATGCTTTACATATTCCCTTTAATCTTTCAAACAGGAAAATAAAAGTTCAAACACTTGAAACTTTACAGTGAGAAGTAGATCCAATTGACATTTTACTTTAACCTCATGCTTCAACAATATTAGTCTTTGTAAACCCAAAAGGTAGACAACTCTTGTTAATTACTGTTGGTGTTGTGTGCGTGTGCACTTGTGTGCATAATTAAACAATTTAATAATAATAGCATAACACATGTGCAACGTAGTGAAAATATAATATACATTAAAATAATCTCATTACACTAATGAGATTATGGGACTCACCCTTGAAGCGTGCTATGAACAATTTTAGTTGGGCACGTGATAGGCTTCCTCAAGATAGAATGGTAACTTTCTTTTTCAGAATATTTAAAGTAATTTTATTTCAAATTTATTTTAATCTCTCGGATTAAGGTTAACAATTAACCTTATGAAACAAAAATAATTCAAAACCTAACTACTATGTCTCTCGGTTTGCATGTATATATAGGCATAGTTGTCTTTCATTTAACAAATGAAAAGTGGCTTGATAGCCACTTGTCTTAGTATGACAAGGCAATTAAATTGCCTTGTCATGCTACAATTACTTTAGCCATTTCGGTGGCTAAGTATGGAAGGAATTGGTGGCAATACAGTTTCAATATATTGCTACGTTGATGAAGATTGAATTAATTTCAATCTTTGCTTCAATTGTCGAATGAAAACAAATATTTGCCTTTGTTTTTAACCAATCAAATAAAAATATGTTTTATTTATATTTTGTTCCATCTAATGGAAATAGAACAAATGTAAAGTGAAATGAATCATTTGATTCATGCGGCCGAATTGAATAAACAAATCATTTTTCCTTTTTTTAATTAAAATTTTTATTTACTAATACTCAAATTAGTACCCATACAAATTATTGGCACAATTTGAGATATACACTAGGTAGATAAAAATGACAAGTCTCACTTGGGATAATTTTAAATTTAACAATTAAACCTTAACTGAATCTCTCTTGGCTGTAACAGTCTAACTTCCCTCAGACCCTGCAACATATTATAGATGTGAGAAGGAGAAGCAGTATCTAATACCTAATCAAAATTAGCAACATATGCTAAAGAAATGTCAATAATAGGTAAACATATACCTGAGGGATTCTTCTTTATTGAGGCAAGGTATCTCTAGCAATTTCACTTCCAGTGTCCTTCCTCACCACAGTGGAAACATTTTCCTTTATCTTTCTTCTATGGTTTGGATATGGGTCACCTTTGAGGAACAATCCTGGGTACCTGTCTCACCTTCTTTTTCTTCTTTACTTTAGGCTTCCCAAATGCCCTAGTAACAAAAGATGAAGGACCATGAACAAAGAAAAACGATTCCACTTTATTCATGTCCTCTTCTACTGTCTTCAACATATTATGAAGTTCAGCATAAGACGGGGTCATTCATTGTATATCAAAATTCATTATGAACTATCTGAAAAACCCCGGAAGCGACTTGAGAATCAAACTATTTCTCAGATTTTTGTTCAGTGTAATATCTATTGTCTCCAACCTCTCAATTATAGAAATTATATTGAGGATATGGGGACTGATTGGACTGCTCTTAGAAAGTCTACACTGAAAAAGGGATTTAGCAACCCTATATGCCTCAATCTGAGGACGATCACCAAATAGCTCCTTCAGATGGAGTATAATGCTAAAAGAATCACCTATATGAGCATGCTCTCTCTGTAAAACTGTAAACATAGAGGCAAGAATGTAAGATTTAACTTTTAAATCATCATCCAGTCATATCTGATAAGTCACCCTCTCCTCTGGGGTGATTTCATCAGAAATTCCTGTGGGCATATGCTGATCTATCACATATCCAAGTTTTTTAGAATCAAGAACAGTTCTCAGATTCATCAACCAGTCTCTATAGTTTTCAGTGCCTTTAAGTTGGTTCACATCCAATATGCGTGCCAACGGATTAGATGAAGTCATTTTATCTTCACAAGAGAAAATAAAAGATGTTAGCAGAAAATAAATATTTCAATCACTAATTTTCATTTTAGATTAAGGATATAATCAAATTATACATTTTTAAATCTAAAATACCCTCCCACTGCATTACATAATCTCCTAAATCTCTCAAAAGGAAAAAGAACAAATTTAAACTCTTTAAATAGTACAGCATGAAGTAGATCCATTTTCCATTTTACTTAGGCCTCACGCTTTAGCAATATTGGCCATTGTAAAATTCAAAAGATAGACAACTCTTGTCAATTGCATTTTATGCAACTCTTATCACTGATCCTAAATACACCTTATCCTCACGCTTTAGCAATATTGGGCAATACGTTCGCATACATATTTACCTCATCTTATGTTTAACCGGCATAGTCAAAATCACACCAACTATAACCCTCACGCTTTAGCAATATTAGAAAACACCGATATGACCTGACTAATACCGTATTGACAAGACGGATCATCATATAACATTATCTCATAATGGTATACAATTAAATCTAATTAAGAGAGATTACTTAATTCTATCCCCATCTCATAGAGCCGTGATTCTTAATCACACATTTATTTTGTGCACACACAATTAACCCCCACCAGTAGGGCTCCTATTGTGATTACAAGCACAAACAAATGACCCTACAATATTTATCACATTTATAACAATTATAAATTGTCAAAAATAAACTATTTATTTTTAAACTCTAAAAAATAAATATTTAAAGTAACCGGCATAATTAAATTATGCCACATACACTCTAAATATAAGCACAAAACACGACACTCTGATATCAATTTTGTTGGTGCTGTGTACGTGTGCACTTGTGTGCATAATTAAATAATTTAATAATAATAGCATAACATATGTGCAACGTAGTGAAAATATAATACACATTAAAATAATCTCATTATACTAATGAGATTAGGGGATTCACCCTTGAAGCGTACTATGAACAATTCTAGTTGGGGACGTAGTGAGCTTCCTCAAGCTAGAATGGTAACTTTTCTTTGCAGAATATTTAAAGTAATTTTATTTTAAATTTATTTCAATCTCTCTAATTAAGGTTAACACTTAACCTTATGAAACGAAAATAATTCAAAACCTAACTATTATGCCTCTCGATTTGCATGTATATATAGGCATAGCTGCCTTTCATTTAACAAATGAAAAGTGGCTTGATAGCCACTTGTCCTAGCATGACAAGGCAATTAGCCATTTCGGTGGCTAAGTATAGAAGGAATTGGTGGCAATACAGTTTCAATATATTGCTACATTGATAAAGATTGAATCAATTTCAATCTTTGCTTCAATTGCTGAATGAAAACAAATATTTGCCTTTGTTTTTAACCAATCAAATAAAAACATGTTTTATTTATATTTTGTTCCATCTAATGGAAATAGAACCAATGTAAAGTGAAATAAATCAACTGATTCATACGATGGAATTGAATAAACAAATTATTTTCCTTTTTTTTATTAAAATTTTTATTTATTAGTACTTAAATTAGTACCCATACAAATTATTAGCACAATTTGAAATATATATTAGGTAGATAAAAATGTCAAGTCTTACTTGGAATAATTTTAAGTTTAACAATTAAACCTTAACTATTCCCAGGAGACTCTAAAGTAAATGAGTGAATAATTAATTTAATTTAAATAAAACAACAATTATTTTATGTAAATGGTAGCTATATCTACCAATGCTAAATTTAATACCCATATAAATTATTGGCATAATTTGAAACATACACTAGGTAGACAAAAGTGTCAAATCTCACTTGGCATAATTTTGGGTTTAACAATTAAACCTTAGCTACTCTTCGAGAGACCTTGAAATAAATTCATATTTTTCAAAACTTCCCAGATCGAACAATTTAATTCAGTGCGCTACCCACGTGCTCAACGCGTACACTTCATATAGTAAGACTCCCTAGACTCACACTCATTTTGTCTCACGAAATATTTCTGTAAGTCCATAACCGATGCCCCACACACATACGTTATAGATAATATAAAACAGCGAGTTAAACCATATAAGTTGAGGTTAATCCATATTCATACAATCCCTCCATCATTAATATCTTAAAAGAGTAGAGATATAGATCAATAGTGTCAAGTCCCCTATTACTCAACCATAAATTTATATCTTTTGATTCGTATTCCAATAAATAATATATGCAAATTCATTTGCAATATTATTTACTCTACAGGAAACTCTTTCCCGAGTTAAATGCTTATGACTATAAGACTTCCTAGAATACAATCTTAGAGCATCTGGATATTTAACTCACTCATATGAGCTGATGGATCCCATATCTACACACACCAGACTCCATAAGTATTGGACCATACCCAATGATACCCAGAGGTCAGACCATGAAAGGTCTCTGATATGTGTGGAACCTAAGTATGGTGGATCACTCATAAGCCCACCGTGGTGCTCAGGTCTAGGGACCACGAATACTACTCAACTTGAGAAGACTCTCCACTGATGAATTTATGAGAAATCTATTGGAGGTCTTCATTGAGTCTAGTTCAATATCTAGTCCTTACTAAATACATGTATATCTATATGAGCTTCACTAAGCTCATGGTTTACTAAGATAAACCATCTGGACTATCCAAATATGGACATATACTTATTTATATAAATCGGTTCCATTCGATAAACACTGCATCGATGGAAATAGATCAGGAACATTTAATTTGATAGCATATTTACACAATGATATTTCTTAGCAACACTTGCAACTATTTAAAATTATGTCATTACAAGAATATTCTCAGGTCTTTGTCCCATTTCAAACAAGGTTCTAACTCTTTAGACTTGATCTAAACTCCTTTAGATCATATAATATCCGAAATATTACAAGTATCTTACCTAATAAAATTAATTAGCGATTTTAATGAAATATTTATTTATTGCATAAGTATGAAAATACAATATTCATACAAAATTAGGAGGGCACATAAGCATAAATCTCAACAATTACATCTTATGCAACTCTTAACACTGATCCTAAACACAATTTATCCTCACGTTTTAGCAATATTAGGTAAGTGTGTTCTAGATTAACTTGTCAATAGTCAAATATAAGTGAATGATTCTATCTTCACACTTTAGCAATATTGGGCAATACATTCGCTTATATTTGCTTTATCTCATGTTTAATTGGCACTGTTCAAATCACTTTGACCAATCCCCCATACTTTAACAATATTGGGAAAGATCGAGATGATCCGTCTAACACTGTATTGACAAGACAAACCAAGTATAATATTTTTTGAAAATGAAATATATTTCAATCTAATTAAAATAAACTTTTATACTATTCACATCTCATGAGGATATCATTCTCAAATACACATTTAGTTTACACAAGCACAACTAACCACTACCAGTAGGGCTCTCATTCTGGTTAAACACGTAAAAAATTGATCATAATTTTTATAACAGCTATATAATTGCATAATATAAGATCAGATGCATATAAAAATTAAAAGGGAGTGAAAGCTATGAAGGCCCCAGCGAATATCAAACAAAGATCTAGCACTATAGCATTAATATTTGAAGTTGCAGCGCCTATTATTTTGGGCCTTAATGTCAAACATCACAAATTTACTCCATTGTGCAACAATACGCAACTCTTGTGTTACACACTTCACATACAGTGTGCTATGATACCATTTTTGTTTGGGGTTTAAATATGGATTAGGTGTGTATGTGTGGGCAGTGAAATGCATGTGTCATACACTATACAACGGAAGCATAATATACATTTCAAAACCATATAAACACAAGCTATTTCATCAATAACAAAAAATATACCTTTGATAAATTGTTGATGATGTTGGACAAATGGATCTTAAAGTCTCACTTTGAATAAATCTAGTCATTGACACATTTGGGATCAAGAAGTTAGAATAGTAGCTTTTATTTTACAAGATTTCCGGCTAAACCCTTAAACCCCTTTAAACTCTCTCACTTATGTCTCTTGAAGAAAGATAAAGGCAAAAATCTTTTTTGTCCACCTTTCACACATGTATAAAACCATTTTTATTTTATTCTCATGTAATCGGTCGAACACTTTCCTAAGCCATTAACAAAATATCTCTTAAGCTTTTGATTATTTTAAGTTATCAAAGGTACATGTATCACCATCTTAAACAATGTGTTCATTTCCCTAAAACCTTATCTAATAAGCTTTATTAAAATAATTAAGACCATTGCAAATAAGACAAGTGTTCAAGAACTTGTTCAAGCATTAAACAAAGTTTATCCAATAAACTTTAATAAAATAATCAAGTCTATGACTAGTGTCCAACATTTGTCAAAATCATATACCAAGATTAATCATTAAGCTTTATTAAAATAATAAAGTACATGACAAGTGTCCAACACTTATCCAAATACTATACCAAGCTTATCATTTTAAGGCTTAGAGATGTGTCAAATTGTAACAATTAGAATTTGACACATGTCCATCTTGAGAGGTCCTAATACAAAATCCTGCTTATCTGTAAATTTTTCGATCGAACTTTTCAACCTATCCCGCTACCCTAGTGCTTAACGAATACACTTCATATTGTGAGACTTTCTACGTTCACACCCAATTTTATCTTCTAAAACTCTTCAACAAGTCCGTAAATAATGCCCCGCACACAACTTACAAATATTATAAAGTGATGCGTTGAACTATACAAGTTAGAGTTAAAATATATACATATAGTTCCTCCATCACCTCTATCTGTTGGGGTGCCAGTTTATCCTAGTTCACAACCTAACCCTATTGGGTGTGTGCATATTATACACGTGTTCATTTTAAAATTTATATATATATACATATATATATACACACGCATCAAATACAATATATATCTCATACATAAATATTCACAACGGAAGCTAGAAATCTAATTTCCTAAAAATGAACACAATAAATTTTTTTAATTACACTAATGAATAAAATTATGTATATTAATCATATAAATACAAAATTTAGAGATATCACCTGTCAAACCTTTGAAATGAATTTATTTTGGAGTACCGCTTGAAGTAGAACCCGTTGGTAGTTCTAGGACCCAACGTGGTGGATAGGTCGCTAGAACAATCACGTTTATTTTTCTAGCACCGATTTAACACTTAAACTGTGAGATTAACTTTTTAATCTCTATAGTCTAACACTTAAACCGTGAGATTAACTTTTTAATCTCTATAGTCTAACACTTAAACTATTTTTTTTAATTTGGTTTACCTTTAATCAACTTTCGATCAATAAAACAAATGCTTGAATGCCTTAATGGACTAAGCCTAATAAAGAAGAAGATTGATAGTAAACTCAACATTTGAATTCAAAATTAAGAAAATAAATTTTCTCTCTAAGCTGGCCACCCCTTAAATATTCTAAGACTTTTTCCTCTTCATTTGTTTCAATTGCATGGCTATTTATAGATTTAGGATAGCTTAACAATTAAGCAATCTTTAAGTAATTTCATTCAAGCCCATATGAAAGTTTTTATTTCATTGCTTAACCATTAAGCAATTGAGAAATATCATTCATAACCCTTAACTTAGCCATTAAGTTCCTCTTAACTCACCTTTAGTTAACCTTTAACTTTAGTTAAGTTAGCATTTACTTAACCATTAAGTAAACTTAACTTAGCTATTAAGTAATCACTTTAACTCAACCTTAGTTAACTTTTAACTTAGGTTAAGTTAACAATTACTTAACTATGAAGTTTTCCTTTCATTTAATTCAACCATAGTTAACTATTAACTTAGGTTAAGTTTTAAGTTAACTATTAACACTTAAGCTAACTCATTTAATATTAAATTACTATACTAAACAATAATTATTAACAAATTACTATACTAAACACTTAAGTACTGACCTGTACGCATCCCGAGAGTACTAAAAATAAATACTCGATTTTGCTGAAAATTACTAGATTGAACAATTTAATTCAGTGCATTGCCCTAGTGCACAATGAGTACACTTCATATTGCATGACGGATCTCATATCTGTACACACCGAACTCTATAAGCATCAAAGTATACCCAGCAACACTCAGCAGCTACACCATGAAAGGTCTGTGACATGCATGGAACCAAAGTATGATAGATCACTTATAAGCCCATCGTGATACTCAGGTTAAAGGATCACGTATACTACTAAACTTCAGAGGACTCACCATTGACGGCTTCATAGGATGTCTATTGGCATCCTTATAGTCTGTTTAATATTTAATCTTGACTAAATACTCGTATGCATATACGAGCTTCTAGTAAGCCCATGGTTGACTAAGAATAACCATCTATACCATATAGATATAACATATACTAATCTATATAAAATGGATCCACTGACAGACCTGCATCGGTGAAATAGATCAGAAACATAGTATTTGAGAATATACCTGCATAATGACATCTCCTAGCATCTATTGTAACTTCTTGCAACCATGTCATTACTAGTATACCTTTAGATCTTTGTCCCATAGCAAAAAAGGATCTAACCCTTTAGATCAGTTGACTTTTATAACCTACTAACTTTTAGTAGTGCTACCTATTAACATATATAACTCTCAGCTCTGCTAATTCTTAGCACTGGTCTAAACTCTTTTAGATCAGATCTGAACTCTTTCAGATCATTCAAGGTTTGTAACATAACAAGCATTGTACTATGTATTTATATTGTATTAACAATCATTGAAATGTTTACTGTATAAATATTAAATAATTTGATATTCATATAGTATTGGAATGCACGTAAGCACAAACTCTAACAAACTCTCACTTACTTTAGTGCCATTTGTACTGGTATTTTATATCAATACTCTCCAAGTATTTCTCAAACACAGTAGTAGTTTAGGCTTGAATGGGTTCGCTATGTCATCCCAGGATTGTATCCTACATACTATTATATCTCCAGTAACAAAAAACTTTCCAATTATATGGTATTCAGAGTCCACATCATCCAATTACTGGTATGCTATATGGCATCTTGGATTAAGCAATTACTCTATTATTATTTGCAATGTAGTGGGATAGTATCCACTAAGCTTGGAATTATTCTAAACTCGACAACTAACTTGAATATCTATAGTGCTTCCGTTGTAGACTTCTCAAGCTACAACTAATTCTTCCTCTAAGGAGAATTAGCTATGGATATCTGAATTGCACATTTTCAACTTGCTCTGGTACTAACGAGGAAGAACATATAACCAAATATAGACTTTCTACGATCTAAGTCGGACGGGAAGTCTGGGTATGTGCATTCCTTCATTTGTAAGAAACTTTCTTCATATTTAGAAACTTATCCTCTATACCTTTAAGGTATATCATATATGTTTCATAACCATCTAATGGTCAGGCCTGGATCCAACTGATACCAGCTCATAACTCTTGAAGTCATCCAAATCCAGGTGTCGTATATAACATAACATACATCAAGCTACTTCTTGTTGATACATATAATGGGTTGGACACTCTAACTCTTTCATTTTCTACCTAAGGACACTTCCTCTTAGAAAGATAAATATTATGTCTAAAAGGTACATTAATTGACTCACAGTTGATTAAGTTGTATCTTTTTAGGACTTATTCTATGTACGATAATTGAGAGAGTCTCATTAGCCTCCTAGCTTTATCTCTATAAAGTCTAATAGAAGGTCTCTCTCAAATCTTTTATGGAAAAGTTCTTGTTTAAATAACACTTATCTGATTGACTTGCAATATACCAACATCGTTTTCAACATCGAATATGTTTTCCATATAGAGAATTAGATAGATAAATATGCTTCCACTTTTCTTTCTAAACACGCATGCTTTCTCTTCATTACTGATGAAACTAGACTATTGATTTCATCATTTAAACAAAGATACTAGCTTCGAAAACTGCTTAAGTCCACAAAAGAACTTTTTCAGTCTACATACTAGATTAAAAGTAAAGCTGGATGCAAAACCTTCAAGCAGATTCATGCATATCTTTAACTCTAGACATATATTTTGAAATGTTATTTTTGCATTCACCAGTCAGACCTTAAAATTTTAATATGCTGTGATAGCCAATGAAATTCGAATTGACTTTGGCATGGTTTCTGATGAATAAGGTTTCCTTATTCTGATTCTAGATCTATGAGTGTAACCTTTAGCCACCAGTTGGGCTTCAAAGGTCTCTACCTTTATATACTATGCTTCCGCTATGTAAACTCTCTTACAACAGATAGAAATAATTCTTACAATAAGCATAACCAAGCCACAGACTTGATTGTCATGAATAGAGTCAATTTTAGATTCTATGGCTTTTTGCCATTTTCACAAAACGATGTCAAACATTGCCTCTCTATAAGTCAAAGAATACTTTTCTTCAACTAAGACAACACTAAGGGTGTCTTCAAGCAAATAGTGGCCTTGTTATAATATTCGACCTATAAAGAGAGTGCGTTCAAGGTATATCATTCATTAAACTTAAGATTCCATCGTTGGTTTATATACTTTCTATTTGAATTCAACAAGTACAATCATTCTATAATCCTTACGATCCAAGATAAACTCTTTCTCGTAAGAGGTGGTATTACGAGGAACGAATATATTTTGTTACTTTGAATTATAGGACTGGTATCCTATGAACTAATACTTGTACCTATTGGGCACAAGTAAATTCTATTGCATAACTTTATGCAAACAAACAAACCCAATGCCTTAACTACTTAAGACATAGCTTCTTTTAATCTATATCTTATACCGAGTATAAAAAACTAGTTTTGGTGGAACTATGTTCAATAAGCGAGGAGCAGATTCTTAGAGCATAATTCCATACATATTCGTAAAGAACAGTGAATCTCAATATCAATTAAACTGTATCAAATAAATTCTGATTCCTCACTTCCTTAAGCACTTTTGTGTTGAGAAATATCTGGAAGACCATGCTAAGAAAGAATTATATTCTCCCTTAAATATTCTAAGAACATACTATTTATGTATAAACAGTCTCGATCTATTCAAAGGCATACATAAATGTTTTTTTCTTCAATTTCTAGTTAGAAGCCTTTGAACACTTCAAAAGTTTTCAACCTGTGTTTTCCAAAAGCATATGTCTGTATAGTGACAAATTACTATGCAAACTATGAAGTATTGAAATTCACCTAACAGTATGATTCATTGGACTAAATACATCATATATATCAGTTCTAATAAATAAATGGCCCAGTGTCCAACACCTATACTAGGATTCAGTCATCTTCTCTTAAATTTAGAATTCATAAAGTGGCCAAGGTTTTATAGTTAAATCAAGTATCTGACTATACTTAACTAGACAGGATAGTCATTTTATGACTACATGACCTAGTCTTACGTGCCACTATTCATTATAATTTAAAGTTTCTGAACTACTACACGTTATGTTTACCTAGACATTCCTTATTATATCTAAGATATACTGGCCATTGATTACCTGACACTCAATAAGCAAAACATTATCTTTATCACATAAATATAAGGAATTATTTCCAATATTTTTATGATAACTCTCTCTGTCAACTATAAGGAATGATATGATTCGCCTAATATTGTTTGGCACGTAATATGAATTATACAATATGATACTACTGTCAGAATGGAAAAGTGACCTAAAAGGTGATAACAACTACCACATGTAGGAAATCTCTATTTCCTACGCGAAGACATACTTTTCCTTTCTCAGCTCTGTACTATTTCTCATATCAAGCAACAACTTATAGATATGAGAAGGGCATGTGATATCTCATACCCCTGCACTGACAGCATCATATGCTATTGAAACGTCTATATTTAGTAAAACAATTACCTAAGGGATCTATCTATTCTCAGTTAAGATATCTTGAACAGTAACACTTACTATCCAAACCTTATTATAGTGGAACTTTAACTGTGGATTAGATATATCAAATATATCCAAGTAATTCTAAATCTAAAACTATTCTCAGATTCATAAACAAGTCCTTAATATTTCTTAGTACCCTATAGTTAATGTGCATTGATCAAATGTACTAACGGATCTCTCATACTTGTCTTATCTATATAAGACAAGTATCTTATCTCTATAAGACGAACGTCTTATCTCTATAAGATGAAAATAGGAGATGTGTAGTGGAACATTTCTAATCATTAATTATAACGCTTTAGATCATGGGTATATAGATCTTTTAATCTAAAAGCGCGCTCCCACTACTTTACATAATTTTGATAATTTCTTGAACGGGATAATGGCAGTTTAAACTCTTTAAACTACATAGTTGAAAGTAGACCCTATTGGCATTTTACTCTAGCTACACACTGTAGTAATTTAAGCTTTATAAACCCAACAGGTAGACAACTCTTGTCAATTGCATCTTATATAACTCTTACTCTTGATCCTAAATACACCTTATCTGTACACTGTAGCGATTTAAGGCAATACTTTCACATATATTTGCCTCATCTCATGTTTAACCAACATAGTCTAAGTCCAACCGACCAAGTCTCTCACAATGTAAAAATCTTGAGAAAAGATTGACATGGCTTGTCTAACACCATATTGACAAGACAGATCATGTATAACATTATCTCATAATGAAATACAATTCAATGTGATTAAGAGAGATTTTTGAAACTGAGTCTCACTTCATAAGGTGGTGATTCTCAATCAGTCATTTATTTCTGTGCAAACACAACTAACCCTCACTAGCAGGGCTCTCATTGTGGTTACTAGCACAAAAATAATTTTGATTTATAATGCAGATTGATAACTCTTATTACTGCATCTCATAAATTCTAGTTTATAATGTAAACCGATAACTCTTATCACTGTATCTCATAAACCCTAGTTTATAATGCAGATCGATAATTCTTATCACTACATCTTATATACCCCCACATGCATATTAAAATTTTAAAATACTATTTTAAAATACTGTAGAAACAATATTCAAAACACGGTTCTAGATTACTATACAAAAGTACTATTAAACCAATGTTCAAAATATTGTTCAAGATTACTGTAGAAGTACTATTCCAAAACTACTGTTCGAGTTAACAGCCTCAGCACCGCAGCACGAACGTCCCAGCGTTAGAGCCGTAGCGCAGGATGATGGGCGTTGCGGCGCTAGGGCCTTGGTTCCCTGGTGCTGCAACGCTAAAGACTTGGCACCGCAGGGCTGGAGGCAGAACCTCTAATGTCACAGTGCCAAGTTTTTAGCGCTACGGTGCTAAGGAACCCAGGCCCCAGTGTCGTGATGCCTGTCATCCAACATTACTGCCTGAAAGCTCATCGGTTTCACTCACGCATTTCAACACTTAAAACACTCCAACCGAGCCCTGAAATACTTCAAAACACTAATTCACTCTCAAACACACCCTATTGGCACCATAAAACACTATTATACCATTTTCTTGAGATGCTGGTTTATCTTGGTTCACAACCTAAACCTATTAGGTATGTGCATGTAGTACACATGTCCATTTTAATTTATATATATATATATATACGCATCAAATACAATATATATACATCATTTATGTATCTCATACATAAATATTCACAACGAAAGTTAGAAATCTAATTTCTTAAAAATGAACACGATAAATTTTATTTAATTACACTAATGAATAAAATTAAATATATTAATCATATTAATACAAAATTAAGAGATATCACTAGTCAAGCCTTTGGAATGAATTTATTCTGGAGTACCGCTTCAAGTAGAATCCGTTAGCAGTTCCAGGACCCAACATGGTGGATAGGTCGCTAGAATAGCAACCTTTATTCTTTCAGTGCCAATTTAACACTTAAACCGTGAGATTAACTTTTAATCTCTATAGACTAACACTTAAAATTATTTTTGTTTTTAATTTGTTTTACCCTTAATCAATTTTTTATCAATAAAATAAATGCTTGAATGCTTTGATGGACTAAGCCTAACGGAGAAGAAGATAAATAATAAACTCAACATTTGAATTCAAAATTAAGAAAACTAACTTTCTCTCTCTTCTTTCTCTCTCTTCTTTCTCTCTCTTCTTTCTCTCTCTTCTTTCTCTCTCTAGGATGGCCTCTCCTTAAGCATTTTAAGACTTCTTCCTTTTCATTTGTTTCAACTGCATAGCTATTTATAGATTTAGGATAGCTTAACAATTAAGCAACCTTTAGGCAATTACATTCAAGCTCTTATGAAAGTTTTTATTTCATTGCTTAACCATTAAGCAATTGAGAAATATCATTCATAACCCTTAGCTTAGCCATTACGTTTCCTCCTAACTCAACCTTAGTTAACCTTTAACTTAACCATTAAGTTAACTTTTACTTAACCATTAAGTAAACTTACCATTAAGTAAACTTAACTTAGCTATTAAGTAATCACTTTAACTCAACCTTAGTTAACTTTTAATTTAGGTTAAGTTAACAATTACTTAACTATTAAGTTTTTTTTCATTTAATTCATTTTTAGTTAACTATTAACTTAGGTTAAGTTTTAAGTTAACTTAACACTTAATCTAACTCATTTAATATTAAATTAACTTTATCCTAGGGTTAACTCTTAACTATGGTTAAGTTAATTTCTATTTAACTCTTTAAGTAAAATAAATATTTAGATTATTTAACAATTAAATAATCAATTAAATGAAACTACCCTTAAACCTTTACTTGGTTACCGAGTCAATCTACAATGGGTCCTACCATACTCAATACTTAAGTTAATTTAACCGAATGCTCACTATGCACAACGTGTCACTATTTAATTAATCAACAATAATTATTAACTAATTATGTACTTAACACAAATGCTCGGTTCTGCTAGAAATTACTAGATTGAACAATTCAATTCAATACGCTGCCCTAGTGTACAATGAGTACACTTTATATTGCGAAACTCTCTAGGTCCACGCTCAATTTGTCAAATAAAACTATTCCATAAGTCTATGATCGATGCCACACGCACACATCAAAGATATTACAAATTAGCGCATTAGACCATACAAGCTGAGGTCACAACGAATATGTATAATCCTTTCATCATTTATATCTAATATGTATGGGGATATAGATCAACACCATCAAATTCCCGTATGCTCATCCATTAACTTATCTCCAGATTTGTATTTTTAAGAACAATATACAAAAATGGCTTAGCTATATTGTTCAACCCATTGGGAAACACTTTTCTCGTGTTAATACTCATGGCTACGAGATTTTTTGAAATACAATCTCGGAGCATCTAGACATATTACTCCTCTATTAGAGCTTACGGATCCCATATCTGTACACACCGAACTTCATAAATATCGGACCATACCTAGCGATACCTAGCAGTCACACCTTAAAAGGTTTGTGACATGCATGGAACCAAAGTATGATGGATCATTTATAAGCCCACCATGGCACTCAGGTCAAAAGACCACGTATATTACTCTACTCGAGAGGACTCACCATTGACAGCTTCATAGGATGTCTATTGGCGTCCTCATGAGCCTGTTCAGTATTCAGTCTTGACTAAATGCTCGTATGCATATTCAAGCTTTTGGTAAGCCCATAGTCGGCTAAGAACAATCATCTATACCATATAGATATAGCATACACTAATCTATATAAAATGGATCCATTGATAGACCTGCATCAGTGAAACAAATCAGGAACATAGTGTTTGATGACATATTTGCATAATGACATCTCCTAGCACCTATTGCAAATCCTTTAACCATGTCATTATTGGTATACCCTCAGGTCTTTGTCCCATTACAGACAAAGATCTAACCCTTTAGATCTTACTGACTCTTATAACCTACTAACTCTTAGCAGTATTAACTGTTAACATATCTAACTCTCAGCTCTGCTAATTCTTCACGTTGGTCTAAAGGAGTTTAGACCAGATCTGAACTCCTTTAGATTATAAAATGTCTGTAACGTAACAAGTATTGTACCATGTACTTATAGTATATTAACGATCAAACAAAATTTTTACTGTATAAATATTAAATAATTTAATATTCATACAATATTGGAATGACACGTAAGCACCAACTCCAATAATATTCTGAAAGAGTAGAGACATATCATCATTGTCAAATCTTTATATGCTCGACCATAAACTTATCTCTAAATTTGTATTTCTATAAATAGTTTTCATAAATACCATTACGGTATTATTTAACCTTACGGGAAACTTTTTTTGAAGTTTTTACTTGTGGCCACAAAACTTTCTAAAATACAATCTCGAAGTATTAAGATATACAATCACCCATATGAGTTGAAGAATCCCATACACAAACTGAGCTACATGAGCATCAAACCATACCCAACGACACCCAGAGGTCAGATCATGAAAGGTCTCTGATATTCGTGGAATCAAAGTATGGTGGATCACTCACAAGCCCACTGTGTCGCTCATCTGCTAAGACTAACCATTTGGACGATCCAAATATAGACATACATTGATCAAGAAGGAATACTAGTCGACCCGTGTCAGCAGCCATAGATCATAACCTATATTTTTAGAATATACTGCATAATGATTTTCTTTGTATTATTTATAACTTCTTGTAACTATGTCATCACTAATATATTTTCAGGTCTTTATCCCAATTCAGACAAGATTTTAACTCTTATAATGCTAACTTTTAGCACTGATATAAACTCTTTTAGATCTACCATATACAATATTAATAATTTATTTAAATGTACATTGTATAAATATAATAGAATCATTATAATGGGTTGCCCGAGACTCGAACCAAGAACTAGTCAGATGGAGTAGAAAATTTTCTTATTAAATAAGTAAACAAATCCCTTATTGACATGTATAAAACAAATAGTATGAGATTTCATTTCTTACAACATTTTCAAATCGATTACTTTTATATCAAAATAGACATTCTTATTTCAGCAATTCAAATGTAGGAGAAAGTGTTTTAATAATGAATCGATCTTCAAAATATTCCATTCTAGACCGCTTTCTCTATCAAAACTGAAAGTGAAAGAAACCTTAGAAATGAAAGAGATGGAATAAGTGAGAAAGATTCTTGTTCTTGAAAATTCACACTTTTTGACTTGTAGTGCCTTTGATTGATAAAGTATCTCTTCTAGTCAAGATTACAAAACATTGCTTTCTTGATTCCTCTAGTGGTTTCTTCTTTTTAGTAATAAAAGGATAAAGCATTGTAATAATGTGTCGTATGAAAATTAAACAAATATCCATACAAAATTAAAATGACACCTATACACAATCTCTAACAACAATTACATGGCCATGCTACCAATATTTTCAGGTGAGAATTATCAAGTTTGAGTAGTAAGGATGGAGGTCTTCCTACAGAAATGATTTATTGGATTTTGTAGGAATATGAGATGTTGCACCATTACCTGAAGATCCTACAGTAGCTCAAATCAGAAATCAGAAATCAGAGGAAAGAAAAAAAAGGATCTTCAAGGCTAAGACCTGTATTTTTTCAACATTCTTAAAAGTGACGCAATGCTAGTTCAAAACAAATGCAAATCTTAAATCTCAAAAGAGAATTTGAAATGTACAGGATAAAGGAAGGTGAGAATTTCAAGGATTATACTGACAGGTGATAAGGCGTAATTGTATAAAGTATTTTATCCATCTAAACTTGATGTTTGTTCAATTTATCCTAATAATTTGGCTATTGATGCATATTAATATTCTTTTATAGGTTTAAGCAGTATTGGAGCAAAAATATAAAAAAATCGGATGCAAATTGAGCTATTTGAGATGAGAATCTGAGAAAGGACTACAATGCTCAAAATGTAAACATTGCTACAGTGCAATGCTGGGGCATTCGGCGCCGGGCCATTGGCCGAAGCGCCTATTCCAAAAACTCCACACCGTGGCATTGAATCCAAATGCCGCAGCATTGAACACGAATGTCGCAGCAGTGAATTCTAGGCATTTTTTAAGGGTATTTTTATCCTCTTTTTGAAACCCTAAACCTATATAAAAGCCCATTGTTGGGCCAAAAAAAGTTGGGCAGTAGAGAGCACGAAAATTAACACTTTATTTGGGTCTTGAAAGTAAGAATCAACAACAAGAGGCAAGAATCAAGAGGAAGGAGAAGAATTTCTGCATTTTAGAGGAAGAACATCATCATTGCATCAAGGGAAAATTCTTCTTCTCTTCAATTTCGTATTTGTTGTTGATTCAGCATGTATAATGATGTTGTTAGATGCTCTAAACTTATATTTTCAATTATGAACTAAGTTTTATTGTTAGGATTACAATGTGAACTCATATGTAGCTTGGATTGATTATTTTCCCTTATTTGTCATATTGGTATTGAATTATTCAATTTGTTCTATGCCTAATGCTTCTAATTACATGACAATGTATTAGATTGATTTGGGAACCTTAATGAACTTGAAAAATTGAATTTTGTGTTGGCCATAAATAAATTAATGTATGATCATTGTGTAAAAGCATGAGTTTCATATGAGATAGGAATATACTCATATGGCATATATGACCATTTAGAGAATTTGAACTTAATGAATCTTATTTCAATTTGATTATCATAGGAATATAGATAATTGATTGAATGAGATATACTCACTTGACTATCGAAAGAGACTTGTGAGGATATTAGAGTTCTTGGTTAACATTCATATTGATAGTTTTAAGGGGAGTAGTTGGATTGAAGTAAAGTATTGAGAGATTATTGTAATCCTAGGCATTTGAGTATTTGTGCTATCACGTTTACTCTCTTTGCTCAATTATTATAATTATTATTATTTCTTGTTTAGTTAGTTTAGATATCAAAACCATTAAATTGTCAATAGCTTGAATAAGAATAATAGAACATAATTTTAGTACTTAACAAGTAGTAATAACAATTTCTCATGGGATCGAAACTCTACTCATCATATATTACTTGTTGCGATAACATATACTTGCGTTAGATTGTGTTATAGAAATCACACAACAAGTTTTTGATGCCGTTGCCGAAGAATTATTTATTATTCTTGTTGATACTATACCAATTCATCTTATTCTTAGTTCAAACATTTTTCTGTCATTATTCATTTTGCTATCATTGTACATTTTGCTGTCATTTGTATATTTTACTGTCCTTAGTTCATTCTTTTATTTTTCAGTTGTTGTGGATTGATTTATGATTGCTAGAACATCAACTTTGTTGAGGAATTTTGTAGTACCAAGAGTAAGCGACATCTATTCAAGCATTCGAAAATCGATTATTGATACTGATTACTTTGAAATTCAACCGGAGATGATTCAGTTATTGAGAGCATCAGTACAATTTGGTGGATTACCAAATGAAGATCCAACTGAGCATGTTGTGAATTTTTTGGAGATTTGTGACCTTTGCAAATACAATGGAGTCTCGGATGATGCAATTCGACTTCGCCTATTCACATTTTCACTCTGAGATATAGCAAAGAATTGGTTGAGGTCACTACCACCAGGGTCTATGACAACGTGGGATGAGTTAACGCAGAAATTTCTTACCAAATTCTTCCCACCAATAAAGACAGCAATGATGAGGAGTGTCATAACTTCATTTGTGCAGAATGGTGATGAATCCTTACATGAAGCATGGGAAAGGTTTAAGGAAATGCAGAGGATATGTCCACACCATAACATCTCAAAATGATTACTTGTGCAGATTTTTTATAATGGTGTAGTTGGACATATAAGAATGATAATTGATGCTGCAGTATAAGGTGTATTTATGAATATGTTTATTGATGATGCGTATGAATTGCTGAAAGAGATGGCCTTTAATAACTCTCAATGGACAGCTGATCGTATTGCTCTATGTAAGATTATTGAGAGAGTTGCACAAATCACTTGTGATTTTTGTGGTGGTAACCATCCAAATGGACAATGTGAAGAACCTACAGATTATCCAGAAATTGGTTACCAATAGTAGCACAACCACAATTTCAGTGGCTATTATCCAGAATGTGTAAATCAGGCATCTTGGAATAACAAACAAGAGGAAACTCCATTGCAATTAAATCCTCTTATAGCATCACCAGAAATTATGCAACAACCGCAACTTGAGATGGAATCCTCATTAAAAGATATGTTCCAACATGTAAGTAGGACAACTGAGTTGTTATATAGCCAATCTTCATCTCTGCAGATGTTAGAAATGCAGGTGGAGCAATTAATAAATACTAGCAACAATCATCCTCAAGATGCATTGCCAAGCAATACTGAAATTTTTTCAATGAAAAATGTTGAACACTGCAAGGCCATCATTATGGAAGGTGGGATTGAGCAACATACAGCCAATGAAATAACCAATTCATAGGAGATTCATCACATGGATGAGGTGCAAATAGAAGTAGCAAGAAGAGTACAAGAAGAAAAGTTTCAGTAGCAAAAATTTCTGAGCCATTATACTCCACAATTTCCTTTGTCCATAGAGAAGTGAAGAACCATGGTTTGTATTTTTCCAAGGATTTTTTCCATTGCTTCAAGATTGATATGGTGATTCTAGATGATGCTCAATTATCTCCAAAACAGCAAGTATTAGAAGCCATCATGGATCATGAGCAATAAGAGATATCGCTACACAAATTAAATACCAAAAAGCGGTGAAACAAGCTCGTCAAGGAGAAACCATTAGATACCGGCCAAAGAGGTTTAATTGTCCGGTCTAAGATTAAAATCTTTCCGGTAAAGCTCAAAGCAAGGTGGTTGGAGGTGTTCCTTAAAAATTTTCTCATGGAACTATAGAAGTCGAAGAAAAGGAATACCAATATTGTTGCTAATCTAAAATGTTTGGCAACCTCTAGTACACTTACATTCCAGAGATAAAGAGAGCTAAATTAGATTTTTTAAAAAACTTGAGTTTAGTATTCTAGAGGGATATAGCAATTTCAACAAAGGATATAGAGTTTATCAACCCTTGACAGGAAATATCATCATCAGTAGGGATGTGATCATTGATGAGGAAGGAGAATAAGATTGGGATAATGCAATTCCTTTGAAGATTAGTGCATAAATCAAATTAAAGATGACAATATTGATAAGTATCCTGTAAGAGGGACAAAATCACTTGCTGACATCTATCTAAATTACATTGTTATAGTCTTAGAACCAGTAAAATATGTAGAAGCAACCCATAATGAAAAATGTGTGGTTACAATATAAGAGGAGATGATGTGATAAAAAAAGATAGAACTTAAGAGTTAGTAGACAGGAAACTCACAAGAAGGTCATATGAGTTAAATAGGTATTTAAGACAAAATTGAAGGGTGATGGATTAATCAACAAGTATAAAGCAAGGCTGGTAGTGAAATGGCATGCTCAGCAATTTGGAGTTGATTTCTCAGAAATATTTGCATTAGTAGCTAGACTAAATACCATCAGACTACTTTTAGTTGTTGTAGCTCAGCAATAATGAAACATTTACCAACTAAATGTGAAGTCAACATTCTTAAATGGCTATATATATGAAGAGATCTTTATAGAGCAACAAGAAGGGCTAATGAACACTTAGGAAGGTTTACTTACTAAAGAAGGCACTTTATGGTATAAGACAAGCTCCAAGAGCTTGGTACAATAGGGTTAATGAAAACTTGATTAGAATTGGCTTCAAAAGAAGTCTTAGTGAATCTATACTGTATGCTAAGGAAAAAAAAGAATTTGACAGTTGCATCTATCTATGTGGATGATTTGCTTGTAACAGGAAGCAACACTTAGCTTATTAGGAAGTTTAGAGAATAAATACAGATAAAATTTGAAATGACTGATCTCGGTGAAATGGCACATTTTCTTGGAATGAAAATACAGCAATTTGAAAGGGGAATATTCATTGGACAACATAAGTATACAAAAGATATCTTGAAGAAGTTTAAAATGAAAGATATCAAAGCCATGGACACTTTTTTGGCTTTGAATGAAAAATTTTGTCCAAGAAGTGATGCTAAAGATGTTGATGGAAGTTTCTATAGGAGTACTGTTGGATGTTTAATGTATTTAACAACAATAAGACCTGATTTAGCTTTCATTGTGAATTTACTATCAAGGTACTTAAGTTGTGCAAAAAAAGTACATTTGAAGGTTGTTAAAAGAAAACTAAGATACATCAGAGGCAGTGTTGATCACAGTATCAGATTTATGAAGAAAAAAAAGCTAGTTCTACATGGTTATGCAGATAATAACAGGGCTGGTTCATATGAAGACATGAAAGGCACTTCAGGCTATTTATTTTATCTTGGCTCAAGATGTTTTAGTGAGAGTGTAAGGAAGCAAGAAGTGGTTGCATAATACACTGTAGAAGCTGAATACATAGTTGTTGTTGTTGAGTAAATCAAGATATATGACTAAGGAAGATAATAGTTGATTTAAAGCCAAAGCAAAAGGTTACAACAGAATTATTTGTAGACAATCGGGCTGTAATAACTATTTCAAACAATCCTATATTTTATGGTACAACAAAGCACTTCAAAGTGAAGTTTCATTGTCTGAGAAAAGCGCAAAAGGATAATAAGGTTCATTGCAGCTGTGAAGATCAATTGGCAGACATTCTTATAAAGGGGTTCTCATTAAGATTTGAGTGTCTTAAGATGAAAATAGGAATTTTCAACAAAATAGCAAAGAGAAGTATTAAAAGGTGCTATATTTACTACTGAATACCATGACAAATGAATTGAAAAAGAGATATTAAGAGTTTAATTTAGTTTTAAATTCAAATTGTTATGATCAAATAAGAGTTTAAGTTGTATTTGAATTCTATTATTTTCAGTATTTAAATCCTTATAAGTAACAACATTTAGTTATTAAGCTATTTTAGTTATCTTAAAACACTGTCAAACTAACAAATTCCTATAGTCATCAAACTAGAAGAAACTCCCGGCCAATTAATTGACCGTAAATTCTATCATTGCATGAAGAGAAATTTTCATAAATCTAGGATGAAGCATAGGCTTCTGTAGGAACGATTTTAAAAATTATATTATGTCTATTTCAATTTAATAATAAGGAGTATAAGAAAATTATTTCAATTGTGAATTTTCAATGAATATCTTTTGTCAACACCAGTAAATCTTTTACGTTGTATCTCTCACTAATGAACTACTCGTGTGAGCGAGTTTATTAATTTTATGGAAGATCTAATTTTGTATTCTTAATTTTTTTCTCTATAGAAAAAAAATTTAGCCTAAAGGAAAGCACAAAAGATGAATATGTAAAAAGTGGTTTTAAAAATTCTTTTTTATAGTATATGTATCCTTGTTTAATTTAAACTCCAAATTCGAATAGGAATAGGATAAAATAATATCTTTATATTATTTTAATTTAAATAATTAAAAAGATAAATTCTTATTTGAAAATGATTAAGATAATATCTAATATTATATTTAATTATATAATTTAGATAATTTATAATTATCCAAATTAAATAAATAATTATTTAATTTAAATAAATAATCTTATTATTTATTTAATTTTATAACTATTATATATTGAGCCAGCAATTGATTGAACCCAATGGGTTTAATCAAATTAAATATAAGTCAACAAAATTAATTAATTAGTTCTAATAAGTTTAATCAAATTAAACTTTGGTCAATTAATATTTTAGTATTTTATGGAGCTATGGGTACTTGATAGAACTACAAAATTAAGGTTCAATAAATTAAATCATTTGATTAAACTCTTTAATCAATATAATTTTATTTATTAACTTTATAGTACTTTACTAAAAATATAAATTTGAACTCTTAATTTTGCAGATAAATTATAATACAAAAAATTGACTTTGTCTATTTACTAATCATTTTATATAGATCAATCACCCACAAATGTTCATAATTAGAGTTAGGTCAAGTATCCGTCAACCTCTTTAATTACATCTTTATCATTAATTCACATTGATTCCTTTTAAACATTTAATTTGTAAAATTTAAAAATTTATTATTTTCTTTCGCTCTTAAAGAAAATTGGGCGTTCATTATATTCAAAACTAGAATCAATAATCAATGGAATAACTTATTTAACTTTTATTCAGAAGGAGCGGATTCCATATCTGTGAGAAATGTTCTCAACTATCTATTTTGTTATATTTATAAAATACTTTAATAATTGATTGAAAATATTTTACAGTCTTTTCTTGTAAATAATAAACATAACTCAATTAATAGGAGTTCATTAATCACTCAAGATTAAAATTAATCTATATATGATTATATTGTGATAAAATAAATTCTCTTTACTAATAAAGATTAATAGAGAATTAATTTTATCGTGTCTAATCTTATATAAACATTATACAAAGTACCTCCATTTTTTATATCATTACATATAAAATGATTCAGATAAGACTATTATATATAATATATAAATAAATCACACTTATAATCTATCAAATAAAATTTTTATCTCCGTTCAAACTAAAGACTAATTTAGATTATTATATTTAAACTAATCCTGTTATATATAACTATTATATATTAAAATTAAAGTTATATATAATAATCAAAAAAAATTATAATATTTGAATAAAATCATTAAAAATTATAAAACATTGAATGAATAACATCTATTATTTATTTTCATTAATATCTTAATACAAATAATTATATTTTTAAATCATACTTCCAACAGGTTCCTACTCTAATCTGAAAAAACGTAGCAACTCAAAACTCTTTGATTTACACCGGGATCTTCTTTAAGCCTGCAGCAATTGGCATGCCTAAGAATCCGATGGATACGCTGACAAACCACTGTGTGAGAGTGAGAGGGGTTGTATTGGCAAAAGTGCCCAGAAACTCCACAATTATAATCTGGAAGATAGCAGTGGCACTGAGGACTGCTACAAAAACATAGTTATCCAATATGCCTCTGAAAACATCTATTTCCTCCATCTCGCGCGAGCTTATCTCATTGAAAACCTGCAGAATGAGATAAACCGAGTTATAAAATGGAAAGACCACTAACTTATAATGTGACTCACCTCATTAGAATCTCAAGATAAGACTAACTAAGGGACTTCCAATTTGGTTAAATGATTATGTAACCACAAATTGTATAACTATGGTGCCTGGTATCACTTACCACTTTACATGCATATAGCATAATAATAACTGGGGAGAGTCTGAAGTTGCCTAGTATCATTTACGACTTTACATGCATAGGATACACCAAAGGAGACATAGTATTCAAAGAATACTAGAGACATCTTAGAGAGAAGGTTACCTGACAAAAGACAAATGAGTTGAATATTAGGGTATTCAGGGCTAGAGTGGAGTCTGGGCCTTCAAGACCAAATATTTGTTTTCCTTTAGCCTGAAGCAACGATATCACCATAAACTGATAAATTGACTGCCCTAAGATATTCCTCCACATGACATTACTGATGAAATTCCCTCTTTTTCCAACTGGCGGACGCTTCATTAATTCATCATTTGGAGGCTCAGTTGCAAGTGCAAGTGCTCCCAGTGTATCCATGATCATATTGACCCACAATAGCTGAACAGCCGTGAGGGGTGCACTCCCTGAACCATGGTTTGATACATAAGGATAAGCAGGAATCGAAGCAATTCATAACACCAAAGAAGCTTAATATTTAAATTCAAGGTGAAAGTAGGCAAATGGTGCCTTTCTTACCTGTCAAGCAAGCTGAAGAGAAATTAACAATTAGCGCAACTATATTAACAGTCAGCTGAAACTGCACAAATTTTTGAATGTTTATGTAAACTGAACGTCCCCATTTGGCCACTGTTGCAATTGTAGAGAAATTATCATCCAGAATTATGACATCGGCACTCTCCTTAGCCACCTGAAATTTTGGAATAACATAACTTAGAATGTTGGCACTATTTACCAGAAATAAAATATTTTGATCTTAAATGAGAAGCTCTAGAGTTGATTCACAAAAAGACTAAGACAGAAAATTCAATGACATTAATTAAAAATCTTAGATATAAGGAGTGTCATTCCTGGGATACTAATTGACTCAAAAAATTAAAATTTAAACCCAATGCGCATTGCTAGAGCATGTTGCACTTTTAAAAGTATTCGTATTGTACTCGCCTCAGTTCCAGCAATGCCCATTGCTAATCCAATATCTGCTTCATGAAGTGCTGGAGCATCATTTGTTCCATCACCAGTCACTGCAACCACTTCATCGAATGTAGTTCGCAAATGCTTTACCAATGTATGCTTGTCTAGGGGCGAAGAACGAGCCATCACCTGGAAAAAAAACAAGTTATAACCATTTTCAGTCACAAATGAGCTAGATGAAGTGTCCTCATTACTAAGCACTCAAATGGGAACAAAGGTTTTGGATACATAGAATTTAAAAGCACCTGAATTTTGGGAATTAGCTCAAGCAATTCCTCTGTTGTCTTCTCTCTGAAATCCGGACCTTCAATGGCTATACCATCATCAGTAAGAATCCCACATTCCCTTGCTATAGCCTTTGCGGTATTTATATTGTCTCCAGTAACCATTCTTACAGTGATACCAGCTGAACGACAAACTGCAACAGACTCTTTGACACCAGGACGAACAGGATCCTTAATACCCACAATACCAATACAAGTATACCCAGAAACCGGAATAGCATCATCAGGTGAGAACCCATTTTCCAGTTCCATAAAGGCTAGACACAGGGTTCGAAGAGCCTCATTTGCAAATTGATCAATTGTAGCTTTGAGATGGTTACGGGATTCTTCATCTAGAGGAATCACTTCACCGTTTGAATTAATTACCTTGTCACAGGCAGCTAAGACTATTTCTGAAGCACCTTTACTATGAGCTCTCAAGCCTCCTTCAGGGAGATCCAGCACCACTCCCATCCGTTTCTTTGTAGAGTTGAATGGCTCAACTTTAACAATTTTATATTGTCTCTCGGCCTGGAAATCTCCACCAAGTGACAAGCCAAACTCCAACAAAGCAGTCTCAGTGGGTGTTCCTAAAATCTCACGTTTCCCATCTTTGTTAACAACAACTTCACCACCAGTGTTGGTAAAAATTGATTGTAGCAGGAGTTTCACAGCCGAATCAGGCATTTCAGAGCACAAAGTAGAAGCATTATCTTTACTTACTTCCTTGACATTCATGCAAATGCATGATTTCACAACAGTCATGTGATTAGTTGTTAGTGTGCCAGTTTTGTCACTGCAAATACTTGAAGCCGATCCCATTGTTTCACAAGCTGCTAGATGCCTGACAAGTGCTTTATCATTCATCATCTTCTTCATGGCGAAGGCAAGGCTCAATGTTACAGCTAACGGGAGCCCCTCTGGAACTGCAACAACAACTATTGTAACAGCAACAGCAAAGAATTCCAACAGTTTCAAAGCATCATCTCCTCCCCAACTCCAAATACTTCCCTCTGCCAGTTTATGTTTAAGCAATCCTTGCACCAAAACTGCAAAAGTCACAACGGCAAAGAAAAGGCCTACCTTCCCAATAATGGTTGCCACTCCGTTCAATTTCACCTGCAATGGAGTTTCATCATCTCCTCCTTCACTGAGAGTAGCCATTAGTTTACCCCATTGCGTTCTCATCCCAACAGTGGTAACCAGCATCTTGCATGAGCCATCTTGGACCTTAGTTCCAGAAAGCATAAAAGGATATTCAGCATTCACCATCACTGGCTCACTCTCCCCAGTTAAACTTGATTCATCAATGGATACAGAAAATCCTGAAACAAACAGTCCATCAGCCGGGACTTGATCTCCTATACCAAGATGTACAATATCACCAGGAAGTAAATCATATATTGACAATCTCTGTCTGAATCCATTCCTTGTGACCTGAATTGAGATCTTCTTTTTCTCCTTGTCCAGATCCTTGAATTGCAAGGATTGGCGATAATCACTTGTAGCAGTAACAAACACAACCAGCAAGATACTAGCAACAATTCCAAGGCCATCATGGGCACCTTTAGGCCATCCTTCCATAGCTATGCCAACTATCAAAGACACAAAAGCACAAACCCCAAGTATCATTAGAGTCATATCCTGAAGAGCTTCCCAAACAAATACCCAGAAACTCCGAAGTTTGGCCTCAGCAAATTTATTGACTCCATATATCTCTTGTCTGCGATTGAAGAGATTGGTGTTGGTATTCAGCCCATCAGTCGTTGATGTGGATAGCTTTCCAGCAAGACCGGTGACTCCACCATGAAAATTCAGTTTCTTTACATCATGGCCCTCGACAATAGATCCCAACTCTTCAGCACACACTTGAAAACCTGCAGCTTTGACTTCCTCAGGTACCGTGTAGTCGCTTGGTGTCACACCTGTAGACATTCCATGAAGATGGTTGAGCAAGAATCTTATGATGAAACATAACCTTAATTTTATGTGAAGTGTGAAGAAGCTAACTACCTGAAAGAAAATGAATTGCAGCTTCGGACACGAGGACAGCAATGCGCAACTTCTCCTGCAGTGTTTGGCAAAAAAAGGTTTTAGATAAATTGAGAGAAAGAAACTGTGGTATGAAAACTGAAGCACAACATCATTAACGAATTGCTCGTGATATTTGCTATAATCATGAAATTTCGATGCATGATCACATAGTGAAGATGAACGTCAAATGGCAGAGTCAACATTCTATTGTCTAAAGAATACAATGTTCATTTTGATATGGAAAATTGAAACATATATTCAATCCTCTGTCAAAAATGATGAGCATGTCAGCACTTTCAGTGGGACTCTACCAGTTACGATTGTGCCTCACTTTGACATCTCAGTACCTTAGGTAGTTTAAAAACAGAGTTTTTCTTGTTTGAAAGTTCAGGGGAAGTATAACTGAGAATCAATTGTCCAATGATGAAATTTTTTAGCGCTAGATATCAATAAATAAAAATTTACCAAGAATATTTAAATGAAATTCCTAGGAATCCAGTAAAAAGAAGACAAAAATGCTGAAATCAGTTATGGGTCATCCATAAGGAACATGCTTTGCGTGAAAATAAAATTTTCGCCCCACATGACCAATTTGAAGGATCATGAATCATGACTAATGTTTCTGCAAACCATCGTTCTGTGGCAGCTTGTTCGCTACATCCATGGCAACATAAATATTTAAAGGCATTTCTTTTAACCGACCTGATTGGTTATACGCATGGCAGCAACCTCGTGACGTTTCGAGAGATTGGCAGTGAACCGAAACCTGCGTTTCGGATTCTTGACAACTCCACATAGATGTCTCCATTTTTCCAAGGCCTCAGTAGACGAGTGTTTTGGCTTCACCTCAAAGTTCTCTTGCAAATAGCTCTCCATTAGTTAAAGCTCCTCCTTTAAAAGTCCTATATATAAACTGTTTCTTGTTTCTTCAAGCAAATGAACGTACTACTTATATCAATGCGTTAGCTAATGCTTCATTCAAATACTAGGAAAAGCAGTAGCAGAAACTACGAAGAAGAACTTGGACCGAGTAAAAGCCATCGAAAAAGCAATTGGGTTATTCGTTCCTGGTAAAAGCAGGCGAAGTACGAGGAAATTTCATTGGTATTATTAAAAGGTTACAAAACTGTGTTTGTGGAAAGAACCGAGTTGGTGATTATATGATAATTTAAAAAGACGTGTTATGTTGCTTTCTTTTATTTTTGTTTCATTATGTGGTTTTGGGTTTTGTGTAATAAGTTCACGTTTTGATATTAAGTTAACAATGAATTCGGTAAAATTGAAGAAATTGTGGAGAAGAGGGGGAAGAGAGTGAAGAGGGATCCGAATTTTGATGAAATTTAATTTTGAATTAACGGTATTTTCTTTGCCTCCTGTTCTTATGGAAAGGAACGGGTGAAAAGGAGTCAAAACTCAAAAGGATATAATAAATTCTTTTATCAGCAATTCTAAGACTTTTTAAGTTCTAGGCATGACACGAGTTTCAAAAAAAAAAAAGGTTTAGGCATGACGCGGTCTCTACGCGGAAAGAGAAAACAAAATTAGGACCAACACGGCCTGGACGACCAGGTGACGTAATTGACTTTCGCTTTTGCTTTTCAAAAGTCTGGGCTCCTAACGTGCATCCGAGTAAATTAACCTTCCATACTCCAAAACTTAATTATTGACATTCTGAAAATATTATTACTCTTTGTAGCATTTAGATTTGAAGGAACTACTGGGTATAGTGACAGCTTCTTTTAACAAAAATCATAGATATATATTTTTACATATATACAAGTTTGTAAATGAAAGTTGGTCCAACAAATACATGTGCAATAAAGGCAGGGGTTAGCTAGAGCATTAAAAAATTTGCAGTTCCAGCAGAGTGGCCATGGCCATCAAAGAAACTATTCTGCAGTACAGAGCTACTATAAAACATTCTCACTCCAAGAGACAAGCTTGACACAATAAGACAGCTAGAAGCACAACGATAATCATCATAATTCTCATCAATTATATCACTCTTGCAAAGTGTATAAGAACCAACCTCCTATAAATTAACTTGCGAAAGTAATCTGAAGCATGAGAGTGATAAACAAATTTCTCATCAATCGAAAAAATAACCTCCTCCATCAGGGAGAATGAATGTGCAAAACATCAAATGCCTCCATAAACTACAAATAAAAAATGTGAAAATAGAGAAATAAAGAGCCCATGGTAGCACCTAACCATCAAAACGGTTCATCCACAGACACCAAGAACCTTGAAAGAAATATATCTGTGGAACTACTTATTGAAGACACTTCTCAAGTATCACCATTAAATTGGAAATGGTATCAAATTCTGACAATGCATCATCAATTGGTAAGAAAGCCATCAGGGCTTGAGCACAATGGCCAACCCAAACCTGGGAGTTTTCTCCAATGCCTTGGTGTCAACCTCGCTGGATATTGTCAGCAGTGACTTTGGTAAAACCTCATGCTGCAGCAGGGCACCAAGCTTGCCATGGTTGTTGAGCTTTGCTTTCACCACGGTCAGATGATCAACAGCGTATGATCCTCCAATGGTAAATGTATTCTCATTTGTTGAAAACCTTCTGGTGATCTCCGCCACAGTAGCAGTCTTCTTTAAACTATCCAAATGATGTACATATGATGCTCTAATTGTGTCTCCCTTGTCACCCCTGCAAGAACACGAAAGAGAGAAAGAATAAAACCACCTCTAGATGACTAATTTCCCAAAGAGTAGACAGAACACGGATCTGAAAACTTACAAAATTATTGAAGCATATGAATCTGGTTTGGTAATGCTAAGGCCAGCAGTGTACTTTGTGAAACTACCAGATGTAGTATCATAGCCAGCCTCGGCACCAAAAGCAATCGTTGGGGTACCAATGGTGGCAGTAACATCGACACAAGGGGATTGGTTCAAAGACACAGCTGTAGAAAAGGTGGCATGATCATGGAAGTACTGAACCTCCAACTACAAAATGAATAGCAGAAATAAATTTAAAAGCTGCAAAAAATTATCTTAAAGAACTTTTCATCTTAAGAGATGCCAGAAATTCATACCTTGCCTGAGTTAAAATCAGGCACTTTGAAGGAAGCAATAGTCCTTGTTGATGGAATGATCTCAGTGAAAATGAAGTTTGTTGAGATCTGCCAGAAGAGAACATGGTGAAATTACATGCTAAGTCAAAAAGAAAATTGAAATTGCTAGTTAAGTTTTAAGAAAACAGACAGAAAGAATAAGAAGACAAAGCAGCTCACATTAGATTCTGTATCGACTTTGACATCAATAGTAACATTCTTATATTTGTAAATTGCAGAAACGTCACCAGTAGAGAATCCTCCCTTTTTCACTGCAGTGGATGTGAGGGCCTGAAAAAGAGGCAAAAGAAACTTAATAATTTACATGACAACTAGCCAAGAGAGAAGAGAATAATAACATACCATCAACTGTCATTCAAACGAAAAGGCATGACCATAATCCATTCACAGGCAGTTCTAAATGAGGTAAAGCGCTTCAACCAAACCAACTACGGTGATATTTTCACACGTGAAATAAAACTTAGGGGTTGCAACCACTTCAAATATCTCAGAGTTTTAGAATAGCATAGAAGACACTTCAAACTTCAAGATTGGTTCATCAAGCATTAAAAGATTTCATCTTAAAACATGCTAAATTACATCACATGCTGCTTTGCGCCACATTTTCTACTAGTCTTTCATTGTTGAAATTCCGGAAAGTGAATGTTAGTAATAACAATACCAACAATAATACCAAAAGGTTATAAACAATTTTGCAATTGTTTTTATAAAAGCAGCAAGATTTAATGCTCAAAAGATTTTAAAAAAAACCAAAACACACAAGATAGGATCTTCTTTTGACATAACTAGAAAATGCACATTTCAGTTTTATATGAAAACTGAAACCCTAGCTCATCTTAGCTTTCCTAATAATTCAATCAAGCAAATTAATCATTAAACTGCAAATGAACTCCAAATATAACTAGCCAATACCCAAAATATATATATATAGAAAACGATAAATGCAGACAAATATTACAACAACACTAGAACAAATTACGTTGCTACAATTGTAATATCCTGACATTTATTCAACCAAACTTCATGAGTAAATATTCATTAATCATCAAATCATAATTAAATATCCAATCATCACTTACAAATGAAAGACATTAAACAAAGCTAGATGAATAAATGAACGCACAACATACCACTCCGGCAGCGCTGTAAGTCGAGACACTAACTTTCTGATCGGCGTTGTAGTCTTTCGTCAAAAGATCTACATGTAAAACAATAACCAATCATAATTAAGAGTTTCAATATTTCAAAATAAATAAAATATAAATACACGGAGACGGCGGAGAGGGAGAGAGAGAGAGATCAGCGATTGTTACCTTTGGGTTTCTTCCCGATATCGGCGAAGAGTCCCGGTCCCATACTCATCGTTGACAAGTCACAAAGAGAAGATTGACGAAGCCAAGGATCTGAGTGGAATTGCGAACAGAACGGAAGTGGCGAAAGAGAAATGGAACCTGGAACCTGGAAGGGTTTATTTCTTTTTTTGTTTTTCAAATTATTTTTTCTTTCTACCACGAGTGCGGCGAAATCGAGTGGGGTGATTGGCTGTGACCGTAATGATGTTTGGACCGTTGGATGTGATTTATATTTGAAGAGTAGCTTTGCTGTCGGGTGTCGTTTCTGATGCAGGTCTTGATGCCCAAGTTACCGTGACAGTGTGACAGGTCACAGCTCATGTCTAATTAGCACGAGGGATCTTCAATGTTTGTTTTGGAGATTGAACGAATATTTTTAAATTTATTTTAAAATAAAATATTAAATTCTTTTTAAATATATGATGAGTGTAGAATTTTATTATTAAACTCACCTAGTAATAGTTATGTATTCTTATTAAAATCGTAATAGATTATTCGTAAATTGTAATTAAGTTACAAATTAATATAAAACTTATAAAATTATAATTTTAATTTTAAAAAATAATAATAAAATATAACAATTAAAATTATATTACAAATTTAAATTTAATATCTTCCCATTAAATTTAAATTCATTTTCAAGTTGAAATTAATAAAAATAATTCATAAATAATTAACACAAATAATAGACAATATAATTAAAAAACAATCCCATTAAGCAAAAATAATTTTTCTTAGACTTGATTAGAGATTTAAGAACACATCTTATAAATAAATTTATATTAGCATATTATGATTTTAAGATTAGCTATTTTACAAACTAATTAAGTTAATAACATATTAATCATTAAAAAAATAGAAAATAGAAAAATGTAACAATATTCATCATGTAAAGAAAATAAATAAATAAAAGTTAAATAAAAAGATTATCAATCTCCATCTTGTAAAAAAAATAAACAAAAAATGTTAAAAAATAATTTGATGAGCATGAAATAATAATTTTGTAAAAATAGAGAATCTGACAAAACTAAAAAATAACGTTTGTACAATTAGTGAGATGAAAATAATTGATAGATTAAAAAAGAGATAAAAATCGTTATTTCAATTTTTTATTTAGGGATACAACTACAGTAGCATCATTTAGTCTTTTTTTAATATATATATATATATATATAATATGTAAATATTTGCGAATACCCTAATGGGTATCTGCAAGATATTTTACTAAAACTATATTAATCCTAAACCCATTGCGGGTTTTAACTTTATGTATCAAACTTGTTTCAAGTCTTATTAAATTCTTTATAACAAAGGCTAGTTTTATTGAGTTTATGGGTCATTTTGCGATCTCTAATTATTATTTTTTTACAAGGGATATTATCTTAGGCCGAGGACAATTATACCTCACGAAATTGACATTATAGATAAATTTGTCTCAATTAGATTTGGAATATTTGTCCCAATCCGTTAACTTTTGCTGTCAGTTTGGACGGAAATATAGTTTTAATATATAAGTACCAATTTATCCTCATTATTTGCCCTCTAACTTAAATGTATGATGATTTAAATTTTGGACACGTGCCACAATATCACCCATTCATTGTCTATAAATACATAGCGTAATTTCATCTATTTATTTATTTTAATGTAATTGAAAATAAAATAAAATGATATGTGTCATAATATGAAAAGTTATAAATGACAAGTGTCATTATATAATTACTTTATTTTTTTAATAACAATTTTAAAATATATAATAAATAAAAATGGAGCAGTCAGCCACTGGTTCAACCAATGGCCGTTGCCATCTCTACAATAGGAGACCAGTGGTGATTTGACTCAAAGTTGACATCATTGAACTCAAAAATTTATAATTTATACGATGGTGTAATTTTTTTTAATTAACGAAGCACCGTAGAAGTGCCAAAAATAGGGAAAGAATTGTCAAGGACTAATGGTAATTTAACTCAAAATTGACATCATCGGACTCAAAATTTCGTGATATACATAATAGTATAATTTTTTCATCAATGGAGCAATGTAGAAGTGCCAAAAATGGGGGAGAGGACGACAACCACTGCCTTCTCCCCCACTTTTAGCCACTTTCAAATGGTGGGTCAGTGTAAGTTACCGCCTCACCATTTGATGACGGCATGATGTTGGCCGCCGTCTTCTTCCCCTATTTTGGTTGCTTTTAGATATTTTTTTGGGTCAAAAATGATCTCACCATTGTATAGGTTAAAAAAGATAAAGTCCAATAAAATAAATTTTAATTATTTTTGTCATCAAAGTTTGGTGGTGGGCCACCGCCGCTCAACAACAACGATAATAAAAGCTTTTTCTTATTTTTAAATTATATATTTTTAAAAATAAATTATTTTATTTATTAATAATTAATTCAAATTTATGTATAATTATACTAGAATGCCTTTATTCTGTTTAAACTAACTAAAAAATTAACGGACTAAAATAAAATTTGATATTTAAAATCTAACAGAGTAAAATTTATTGGGAATTATGCTTATGTATCATTCTATTTTATATGAATATTTATTGTTTAACATTTATACAATGAACAATTTATTAAATCGTTAATATTACTAATTATGTAGTAAGAAGTTTATTACGTTTCAAACATTATAGATCTAAAGGAGTTTAAGTTTAAAAGTTATAAGTGCTGAGAGTTAGCAGCGTTAACAGTTAGCAGTTATAAGAACAAATTCTAAGAGTTAGAATCTTGTCTGAAATAGAACAACAGCCTAAGAATATATTAATAATGATATAGTTGTAAAGAGTTGTAAATAGTGTTAGGAAAAGTCATTATGCAATATGCTCTTGAAGACCTCATTCCTAATCTATCTTTACTGTTGTTGGTCGATCAGTGAATTATTTCTAGATCAGTGTTTGTCTATATCTGAATTATCTAAATGGTTAGTCTTAGCAAACTATGAGTTTAGTAGAATCTTGTATAGGTATGCAGGTATTCAATAAGGATTGAGTACTAAACAGACTCATGAAGACCTCCAATAGACATCCCATAAAGTCGTCAATGGAAAGTCTTCTCGAGTTGAGTAGTATTCATGGTCCTTGTGAGTGATCCACTATACTTAGATTATATACATGTTAGAGACTTTTCATGGTCTAACCTTTGAGTTTGTATATTCTAATGCTCTGATATTGTATTTCAAAAAGTCTTATAACTATAAGCAGTAAACTTGAAAAAGAGTTTTCCATAGGAATAAATTATATCGCAAAGTACTTACGGATATTATTTATAGAAATACGAATATGAAGATAAGTTCATGGTTAAGCAAATAAAAGATTTGACGGTGATGATCTACATCTATGCTCTTCAAGTATATAGGTGACGGAATGATTATACGTATATGGTTAACTTCAACTTGTATAATTCAACGAACTACTTTGTAATATCCGTAACATGTGTTTGGAGCATCATTCGCAGATATATGAAGGAGTTCTAATGACAAACCATGCATAAACCTAAGGAGTCTTATAATATGAAGTGTACTCTTTGTGCACTGGGGTGGTGGACTAGATTAAACAGTTTGATCTATAAAATTTTAGCAATTCGGAGAATTTATTTCAAGATCCTTTGGGATATGCACTTGTCAAAAGTTTAGGTGTTAAGTATATCATTTAATTAGTTAACAAAAGTTGTTGACCAATGGAATGATGACAAGTGCCACAACTGAAACCATTGATTGTTTGACTCTGTGTTAATAAAATTAACCTTACTTATAAGACAAATAAGATCTATTAATAATTCAAAAATTATTTTTGAATTATTATTATTATGAGTCAACAAAATAACAAAGCATGACTTAGGCATTGCATGATGGGACTTTACTTTGACTATTAAAGGGGAAATTGAATAAAATAAAAAATTAGTTTTCATTTAGTTAAGAATTGGTTGAACACTTATAAAGAGAAAGAGAGAAGTGTTTCATTTTCTTTGGGGTAAAGGATATTTTTGTACTATGAGTTTAGCTTAATTTTTAATTTTGTCTAACGAATTTCAAAAAACCTAAAATTATCTCAATTCGTTAATAGGATTCCGTTAAATTTGACAAAAAAGTTGATTTTTATGTGCAATGACATTTTTGCCTTTTATTGACAATTCATAATTTATTTTGTTCTTATTCAATTTTAATTTTGAACACCTGACACAATCTCATCCATTCATTTAATACAAAAATTAATTAAATAAAATAATTTATGTTTAATTATTATATTAAATAAAATAAATTTTTTTTCTCTCTCTTTCCCTTACCATTATCCTCATCTTTCATAATTATACCCAACAAAATACATTGTCATCACCATTCATGAAGTCAAAATCCATTCATGTTTTCTTGCCAAAATATTCCTTATTTACTAATTTTCAATATCAATCAAAATTTCAATTATCAATCTTCAATATTTGAGGATGGGAATAGAGCATGAACAAAAGAAGAAGAAGAAGACAAAAGAAAATAAAAAGACATAACAAAGTATAAATCAAAAATCATACAATAAAGTTGCATAATAGAAAAGGTTGATATTTAATTTTACTGGATTTTATTTCAAAATTTTCCAAATTTTCTATTTGAGAAAAGAAAAATTAAAAAAATTCGTGCAAATCTTTTAAAAAAAATTGTGTCAGAAAAAATTTATTGCCTCTTTTTCTAGTCAAGAAACACATTGCATTGTGTTTTAAAATAAATTTAGCATTTCCTTTTATCATTTCTTATCTCTTTTCATTAGCTATTATCATTTCTCACTTTAAAAAATAAAAATTCTCTCTTTTGCCAGTTAGTAACACACTATATTATCTTTCAAAAAATGACCCATCATTCCTCTCTTCATCATCTCTCATCTCCCACTTCAAAAAATGAAAATAAAAAGTTATTACTTCTTTTTCTGATCAGAAAACCTCGTGTCTTCATTTTGCACCCAACACAATTTTGATTCTCGAGCAAGTTCTCCATTTCTCAAACTTCATCATCTCTTCTCTTATTCAAAATATCAGTAGTTGGGTATTTAATAGTAAATTAAAGCATTCTTTTTTATTTTAAAATTATTTATTTAATTATAAAATAAATTCTTAACAAATAAAAATAATTTTTTAAAATATATATTAAAATTTGAATTTATCAAAGTGTGCCATGTGTCTTTTTATCAGTTTGTGTCAGCTTACATTAAAATTTTATATTGAATTCTAATTTTACCTCTTTAGTGTCAAATCTAACAGAATCGTGTTAATGAATTGGGATAATTTTGAGTTTTCTGAAACTCGTGAGATAAAATTAAGAATTAAACTAAACTCGTGGGAGAAAAACGTCCTTTACCATTTTCTTTGGTTGCAAGAGTTACTCTCAAAGCATCTTCTTCTTCTTCTATTGTGGTTGGCTAAGCTACGAAAAAAAAAATAGAAAAATTATGTTTTGTTAAATATTGCGAATGTTGCTCAAACAAAACAATATTCTAACTTTCTTTAAAACAAGTTGAAGGTTAAAGAGTTTAACCAACAACAAGTGTTTGAAAAAGAGTTTAAAAATTAGTTTTGCTAGAATTTCAAGAACAAAGCTACTATTCTAGCATTTCAAGTCTATCAAATTGGAATCTAGAATTGTTAAGGAGAGCACTTCAAGGTAAACTCCAATTTGAAAAAAAAACATTCAAAAGGTTTCAAAGATAAATTCTTGAACTTGTTAATATAACAAGAATTAAGATTAAATGTGTGTTTGTTGAATAGGAAATTAGATTTTCATTCTGCTGCGCATTTTGTGTGTATGACATAAATTTTGATATTTAATAAATACCAATCACATGCATGCATCTTAATGAATTATCACACCTTCAAAATTGTCTATTAGGTCAAACTCGAGAGGTAAAATTGTCTTAAGCCCTATTATCTTAAACACCCTCTAAGATTTAATTTAATATCAAGAATATATTCAAATTTGAAAAATATGCAACAATACTTAATCGTTAAAGAATATTCTACTAAATTAACAAAGAAAAGATAATAAAATCATTTCATTTAGTTGTCCAAAATGAAAGTGTATATACTGTTAACTATCTTCTATAAATCCTTTTAAATCTATCTCCACTAAAAACAAAATCATATCAAATCAAATCCTTAAAAATTACAATAAAAAAAAGTTCTCGCCATTCTTTACCAACCTCAAAACCCTAGCAAGCCCTCGCCATCAATACCACCACTATGCACCGCCAAAAGTGACTCTCCGTTTCCTCTCCTTCGCCACCCCTGAAGAAGTCATAGTTAAAGCTCCTCGAAATCATCACAACTGCTCTCACCGATAATTACCTTAACCTCTATAATCGCTCTCAACAGCCTCTCGATTCCTTCACCCATTCTCTACTTCACAACCACTCTTTCTCTAGTCTTTGCTCCTCTTTCTTACAACAACAATCAAATTGTCTCTTTCTTCAGAGCCACTTTCTTTTCTTGATCATGTGATTTTTCCTTTTCATTTTCATTACTCTTTCTTTTTGTTTCCCTACTCAAAAATCAGAGAGAATGAGATCGTGAGAGGGCTTAAGCCCGTGTGGATAATAAACTTAAGCACCTAAGAGTGACGTATTGATCCCAGAGCAACTCGTGAAAGAGATGCCAAAGCCTTACAAGAGAAGGCTACGAGGGAATTGTTGTAGTGTAATTGTAAATCTTAAACCAAATTTTAATGGTTGGCCACGTGTTGATTTGTGGCCTCTCTGTTAGCCATGCGAAATAATTATGTCTTACAAGTGTTAATTGATTATAGAGAAAATGACATTTAGACCCTTAAGGTTTGATAAATGGACATACAGATCCCTAACATTTCAAAAATTCTATTTATATCCCTGTCAAATAATGAAATCTATTAAAATTAATAGTAAAAAATGTAAAAATAAAAAATCATTCCCTTTTAACTTAAAAAAATGTAAATTTGGTCAACTCCAGTGAAACCCAATCAATATTGGTCAACAATTGGTCAATATTGGTTAACAACTATTAATCAATATCGGTCGATGAACGGTTAATGGCAATTAACAGTTGGTCAATACTGGTCAACAATCAATTAAAATTGGTCAACGACCACTGGTTAACATTGGTTAACAGCAGCCAAAAATAGTCAATGTCGATCAACGAAGGTCAACGATCGACCAATGTGGCTCAACAATGGTCCAGCCACTAATCAATATCGATCGATTAACGATTACAATGGGAGCATATGATAATTTTATATATTTTAATAGATTTTCTGTTAAAATTAACACATTTTATTATTTGATAGGGGGTATAAATTAAAACTTTAAAATTTTAAGAATTTATATGTCCCTTTTCTCAAATCTTAAATATCTAGATGTCATTTTTTCTTAATTATACTCTGACCCTGCTAATAGAAACTGACTAAAGTAATTCTAATTTCAACAAACCAACTTATCACGCCTTTTGCCAACAATATATATTAAATTCTTCTTGCTAAAATCCAATTCCTTTAATTTTGTTAATGCATAAATGATGCTTCATAAATCAACCATATTTCTTTGCTTTTGTGTAAACGAGCAAGTGGGACTTGAGATGGGACAACACTTTGACTTACTTTCTACTAGATCCAGATATGATTGGATCTGAGTTTCTCAAAATAATAATATTATATTATCATATCTTGTATATTTTTGGTAATTTTTTATTTGTATTATTAATTATGTATATAATTGATTTAATTGAAAGGGAAAGTATTGATGTATTTTTCTCATAAAAGAAAAATAAAAAATGAAAACAAAAGCAATATATAATTGTTGCGTAATATTTGAATATTTGTTATAATGTAGGACTAATAAAATAAATAAAAAATTCACTCATGAGAAAATCTTTCCATGCATTAAGAATTAATATCTTTTTAACATTTAATTAGGCTGGGTAATTGTTTTCAAATGAAAAAAAATTACATTTATTTGATTTTTCTTTTGAAACAAAGATTGCATTAAACTAACTGGAAATAAATGAGGATAATCCTCTATAATAAGATGAACAAGGGTCATTGGAATATTAGGTCTCTAAGTGACTTTTGTATCAGAATTTAAGGCAAACTTAGCTAAGCCATAAGTTACCTTGTTTGCTTTTTGTGGAACATATGAAATTTTGACTAAACTAAAGGATTGCAAACTTCAGGTGATATCTTGGAGGATTAATCCCAATTTCGAAGCCACATTCGAGTTGGCTAGAAGTTCAAAAACAACAATCGCAACATTCGACTTTACTTCAATCCTTATAATCCTCACTTGTTGAGCTTTTAAGACTCCCCTCAAGATGACCATAGCTTTAACGATAGGTGTCGAATACAGATTTTGCATTCTCTCTGTGAGAAATAACGAAAAGAAAAGAAAAAAATAATAGAAAAAAATAAAGCAAAATTGAAAAACTTTAAGGCTATATTGTTGCTATATTTGTATGTATTACAAATGCTACATAGATGGTATTTATATAGGCTTTAAGTTAACATAAATAAGGAACATAAATACATATAAGAAAATCAAATAAAACCTATTACATAAGAAAACTAAATATAACATATTGATTATAATATATATATATATATGGTAGGAATTAATTATCCTAATTTCTTTATATCTTTAACATCCCTCCTCAAATTCAAGATGGTAAACGTTTGAGTTTAAAAACGAACATTCTTGATTGTAATGGTGAGATACAATCGTTGTCAGCGAATGACAACCATTGTCAGAGAGACAACCCTTGTCGAAGAAAGAAAATATTATCGTAGAGTGACAATGTTGTCGGAGTAACAAACGCATTGAGAAGATTAACTATTGCGATTACAAACGCATTGATTAAAAAAATAAGAAATCAACAGCTGTGAGTACAAGTGCATTGAGAGATTCCATATTAAAAAAGATAAAGAAAGAAACAAAAATTAGCTCTTAGAAATGATCAAAAGACTTTGAGAAGAATCGTAGAGTGACAATGTTGTCGGAGTGACAAACGCGTTGAAATTATCAACCAATGTGATTACAAATGCGTTGATAGAAAAAATAAAAAATCAATCATTGCGAGTTTAAGTGCATTGAGAAATTCTATATTAGAAAAGATAAAGAAAGAAACAAAAACTAGATCTTAGAAATGATCAAAAGACTTTGAGAAGAATCGTAACGTAACTCTGATACCATATGAAAAATGACAAAAAGAAAAAAAAATAGAAAAAATAAAGAGAAATTGAACATCTTTAAGACTATATTTTTGTTATAATTGTGTATATTACAAATGTTACATAGATGGCTTTTATATAAACTTTAAGTTAACATAAATACATGTAAAGGAAACCAAATATAATCTATTACACAAAGAAACTAAATACAACATATTAATTATAATATATATATATATATCGTAGGAATTAATTGTCTTGATTTCTTTATATTTTTAACACTCTTTGCACCAGCAAAAGCTAACTCACCTCGATTATTTTGAATCATAAAACCCAGGCTTGTTTTATTTGCCTTCTGATCGATTGCAGCATCAAAATTGAGCTTCTAACCCTAGGCTCCAGCAGTTGCCAACGAGTTGCATGATTGTGTTATTGAAATTGTATTACCAAGGTTGAGCAACCATACGATTAGAGGGATATCAATAGAAAAGAAAGGAATAATCATTTTATTGCTTTTAATCTCAGTTTTATATAGCAACTTGTAATCATAATCACAGGATTACATTTTGTTTTGAATTCAAAAGAAACAATCCCTGATATCAATGAGTTTGTTGCTTATTCTAACTATAATTCTTGACTTAGTAAAAATCAACTACTAGATAAAATTTATTCTAAACCAAATTTAATTGAAAATCTCAATATTCTAACACTCCTCCTTAATATTTTCAATTAAAACTCCTAATTTGGCTCTAAGATACTCGAACTTGGCTCTTGGAAGGGCTTTAGTCATTATGTCAGCATATTGGTCTTCAAAATTGCAGTGCAATAGCTTAATTTCCCCTGACCTTTCAGTTTTTCTTATAGCATGAAACTTAACACTGATGAGTTTAGTTCTGCCATGAAGTATTGGATTTTTGGAAATGGCTATAGCATACTTATTATCAACCCTTATGACAGTGCTTGTAACCTATTGTTGTCCAATATCAAATAATAACTTTCTAAGCCAATTTGCTTGATTAGATGCATTTGTAGTGCAAATGTATTCTGCTTCTGCTGATGATTGTGCCACAACTTCTTAATTTTTAGAGTTCCAGGTGAACACTCCACTTCCAAATAATAAGACATAGCCTGAGGTACTCTTAGAATCTTTAATACTTCATGCCCAGTCATTGTCAGAATATCCTTGCAACTGATCACTTTCTATCTTTATGAACTATAAGCCATAGTCACATGTCCCCCTAATATATCTTAAAACTTTTTTAGCTGCCCCTAAATGTGTTTTGCTTGGTGTCTACATAAACCTTGATAACAAACTTGTAATATACATAATATCAAGTCTTGTTGCTGATAAACAGAGTAAGTTGCCTATAATTCTTCTGTATACTGAGCCATCTATCTTCTCTTCTTCATCATTGCTCTTTAGTTTCTCATTTACAACCAATAGTGTAGCTACTGGCTTTTGTCTTTTCTAAGTGAAATTCTTTCAACATTTCTTTAGCATACTTCTTTTGTGAGATGAAGATTCCATCCATTGCTTGTTGAATCTCCATACCAAGAAAATAGCTCATTATCCCCAGATCAGACATCTCAAACTCTCTTTCCATTTTTGACTTGAATTGCTCTACTGTATTTGTATCTCCTCCTATTACTAGGAGATCATTAATATACAAGGATACAATGATATCAATTATATTGTCATGATTTTGAACATACAATATAGCTTTATTAAAGCTCTTTTGAAAACCTTGTATAGCTATCAATTCTATTGTACCAGGCCCTTGGAGCTTATTTGAGACCATATAGAGCTTTATGAAGCTTGTAAACCTTCTATTCTTTACCCTGTACTTTGAATCCTTCTGGTTGCTCAACATATATCTCTTCTTCAAGTAAGCCATTTAAAAAGGCTGATTTGACATCTAAATGATATATTTTCAACCAAGTTTTGCTAAAAGTGCTACAAGAAGTCTTATTGTACCATGCCTTGCAACTGGAGCAAAAGTGTTTGTATAATCTATCCCTGGTTGTTAAGAATACCCCTTTACAACTTACTTTGCCTTTAGTTTGTTTATTGAACCATCAGGGTTTAACTTCGTTCTGAATATCCACTTTACCTTCAAAATATTATGGTTGTAAGGTGCATCAACCAACTCCCAAGTCCTATTCTTCTTAATCATGTTTATTTCTTTATTCATAGTACTTCTCCAATCCTCTAACTTTGCAGCATTTGCATAACTTGTAGGATCCAAGGTAGATGAATTACACCTTTAATAAATCTCTGCAATTTATCTTATGCCTCTGACAGGTTGCTTAGCTTCTAAATCACTATCTGAAGTGTTAATATCCTGGTATTCTTGTTGGGTGTTTATCATAGAGTGTGTGATTATACGAGTGTATGCGTAATTTTAAAAATTACCATATGCGCAGCGGAAGCATGTTACAAAATACACCCATTTTAACAAATTCAACATATATCACATATATGCATAAGTATAACATGTATACAATTATGAATATGATGAATAACATATATCACATATATGAACAAGTATAACAATTATACAAATATAAACATGATGAACAATATTGTATTATAACACATAATGTAAAATACTTACCTAATGAAGGTAGCTTTACAAATTCTTCAAGTATTTCACCAATCCATGTGAAGAGCTCACCTTGAAGTATATGTTGAACAATTCTAGTCCATAACTTTTGGTGGGATTAAGGAGCTAGAATGGTAGCTTAGTGTTTAGAATTTTCAGCACTTGTATTCAAACTCTTTTGAATACAATTTTGTTTCTTAAATGGAGATGGTAAATATTTTCTATACAACTCTTGTATAAATTAAAAATCTTTAACATACAACTCTTGTATATTAATCTTAGAAACAATTTTTACATGATAATTATTTTGAACAACTCTTTGTAAAATAATTATCTTTTTCTCCATTTACATATCATTCATTTTTTGCCATCCATTAAAGAAGGAGATGAAGAGAAGTTTGTTTTTTTTTCAACACTTGAAACAATAAAACTCAAAGAACTCTCTCTTACCTCTCTTCCTTGCCATTGCCAAATTCTTCTCCAAAAATTGAATGAATGAATGAATTCAATTGTTTTGCCAAAATTCATTTTGTTTATTCAACACTTTGATTAAACAAAATAAACAAAATGAAGTGCTCCACCAATTTTATTGTTGGTCTCCCATTTAGAATTAATTAAACCAAGCACTAGAATAATGACCACCAAAATTAATCTTTACCTAACAATTATAATTACTTTAATTATAATGGGTAATTAAATGGCCAACATCTAGGCTCCTCATTGTATTAAAATACAATGCCATGATCTATATATATTATAATATTATCTAATAATATATGATTTAATTATTCAAAACAATTTTGAATAATTACTTTTTACCTTACTAATTTTTACTACCATGGTTAAATGATAAAAAGGTAAAATCAAATCATGGAACAAATTTTGTCATTTGTCAATATTCTATTAATTAATAACCCTTGTTAATTAATTAAGTGATGTACTTAACAATTAAGTCTTGACAAATGTACAATCCGAGGGATCCCTAAATAATTGTTCTCTTTTGCTAAAATTTATTGGATCGAACTATTCAATCCAATCCGCTACCCCAGTGCACAATGAGTATACTTCATATTGTAAGACTCTCTAGGTCCACACCTAATTTGTCATATAGAGCTCCTCCATACGTCCGTGAACAATGTCCCACACACACGTTACGGATATTACAAATTAGCATGTTAGACCATGCAAGTTGAGGTTATTATATATTCATATAATCCTTCCATCATTTATATCCTTGAAGAGCAGAGATATAGATCATCACCGTCAAATCTCTATTTGCTCAACCACGAACTTATCTCCAGATTTATATTTCATAAAACAATATCCACAAACACTTTTGTGATATTTTTTATTCCTCCGGAATATCTTTTCTGAGGTTTATGCTTGCGGCCACAAGACTTTCTAAAATACAATCTCAGAGCATTAGGATATACAACCCACTCATATGAGCTGATGGATCCCATATCTACGCACACCGAACTCCATGAGCATCGGACCATATCCAGCGACACCCAGCGGTCAGACCATGAAAGGTTTCTGACATGTGTAGAACTAAAGCATGGTGGATCACTCACAAGCCCACCATGGCGCTCAGGTCAAAGGACCATAAATACTACTCAACTCGGAAAACCTTTCATTGACGGCTTTATGAGATGTCTATTGGATGTCTTCGTGAGTCTGTTCAATATCCAGTCCTTACTGAATACCTGCATCTCTATACGAGCTTCCTACTAAGCTCATAGTTTGCTAAGACTAACCATCTGGACCATCCAGATATAAACATACACTAATCTATATTAATGAGTTTCACCGATAAACCTGCATCAATGAAATTAGATCAGGAACATTGTGTTTGAGAACATACTTGCATAATGACATTTTCTAGCACCATCTGCAACTCCTTGCAGCTATGTCATTACTAATATATCCTCAGGTCATTGTCCCATTTCAGACAAGACTCTAACTCCTTAGATTTTGCTAACTCTTAGTACCACTAACTCTTAGTGTTTATAACTATTAGTGTTGCTAACTCTTAGCCCTGGTCTAAACTCTTTTAGACCAGATCTGAACTCCTTCATATCATACAATGTCTAAAACGTTACAAGCATCTTACCATTTAATAAAAATAATATTAACGATTTTATTAGAAATAATAATTGTATAAATACAATCACTATGTATTTATACATTATGGGATGGCGCGTAAGCACAAATCCCAACAATTCTAACACAGCTTCAAATTGATCTTGCCTTGTTACTGCAACTTTATTTTCCTCCCCATTCTATTTTTCTGTTTCATCAACTTTTACATTTTTGCTTATTGTTACTTTTCCAGTTTTCAAATTGAAAACTCTATACCCTTTTGTAACATTGATGTATCCTATAAAAACTCTAACTTCATATTTGTTATTTACCTTGTCCCTCTTTTCATCTGGAACATAAGTATAGCACAAGCAACTAAAAACCCTTAAGTGATCAACTGAGATTTTTCCTTTGGTTAAGCATTGGTGTGGAGTTGCACCATTCAAGGCTTTCATTGGTAACAAATTTTGTAGATAAATTAAAGTATTTACAGCTTCAGCCCAACAATTTTTTGCCATACCTCCTTCAAACATCGAACACCTTAACATCTCTATTATGGTTATGTTCTTCTTCTCACTTACCCTATTTTGTTGAGGGGTATATGGTACTGTCAATTGATACTTTATTCCCTCCTTAATAGAAATATTTTTGAACTGTAATGAAATATATTCTGCTCCATTGTCAGTTCTTAAAATTCTAATTTTGCCACCAGTTTATTTTTCTGCAAAAACCTTAAATTTTTTTAACTCAGCTAATACTTCTGATCTTTACTTCAAAACCTCACCCAGCAGTACCTTGTAAGGTCATCAATGAAGGTTAAGAAATACCTACTCCCATTCAAAGAAGGCACACTCATAGGGCCACATATATCTGAGTGTATTAGCTGCAACTTCTCTAAAGCTCTCTAGCTACTTTGTGAGAAAGGCAGCTTCTTTTGCTTTTCAAATTGACAAATATCACATATATGGTCAGCACCATTAACAGTAGCATATTCAATATAGAGTCATTTTCTTGTATTTTCTTTAGACTTGTATAACTAACATGCTCAAGCCTTTTATGCCATAAGATAGACTCATCAAGTTTACTAAAATATGCAACCATCTCAGTTTGCTTCTAATTTAGAAGAAAAACTCTATCTCTCATTTTGACACTCATGAGTTCACTTCCTTCTGGATCATATATTGTGCTCTGCTTTCCCTTAAAACTTAATGTGAAACGCTTATCCATTAGTTGACCAATACTCAATAAATTTTGACTAATCTCATGAATAAAAAGAACATCTGAAATAATTTTTATACCTGATAGTGTGACAACTGTTGCAATGCCTTTTCCTCTAACTTGTACCCATGCTCCGTTACCAACCTTTACTTTAGGGTGTAGGTATTGGTGGCATATCTAATATATGTGGGTGTATCTATATGCAATTGCGTCTATCACAAAAAATACGTATCAAATACAATTTAAGTCTGACGGAAGCATAAAACTTACAATAAACACAATAAATAAAATATATTAATTATATTAATATATTAATTAAAGTAGAGAACTCATTTCAATGTCTAACGTTATACACGTATTTTCTGAGAGTTTGCATGAAGACCAACCGCGGGCAGTTCTACTCATCAATATGGTGGGCTTGGTGAGCTAGAGCAGCAGCCATCGACACAGTACTAGGTTTAACTCTTAAATCTCAAAATAGTCAGTGTGTGTTTTTATCCTTTTCTCCAAAATGATAAGAAATAGAGAATTTGAAGCAATCCATCATTACTTCAATCGGAACCATAGAGAAAAATGAAACAATTTCATTTTTCTCTTCTCTTTTTGTTTTCTTCTTCTTCTTCGATTTCTCTTCTTTCTTTTTCTTTTTTTCTTTCTCCTCTCCATTTCATTTTTCTCTCGGTTAACAATTTGCACACACACACAATCACTTTCTTTCTCTCTTTCTCTTTATATATATATATATACAAATAATAATATATTATATAATATTAATAATAATATAAAAATATAAATAGGTGCCAACTATATGGCTCCCAAAATAAAATATTTATATTTATATTTATATTTATATAATATCATTTAATAAAATATTATATAATAATATAATATATAATAAGAGAGATATTTTGATTATTTAACCATTAAATAATCAAAGTATGAATTGACCATTTTGCTGCTCATTAATAATTACCAAGTTTACTCCGTAGTGGATTCTACCAAATCCACACATAGGTAAACTTAACTGAGGGTTCACAATGCGCCACATGTTATTATATAATTAGTAAATAATAATTATTGACTAATTGTTATATTTAATACTTAAATACAGACACGTACGCATTTATGTGATAGTGCTGAATATTGCTGGATTAAACACTTTAATCCAGCACGCTGCCCCAGTACACAACGAGTACACTCCATATCGCGAGACTCTCTAGGTCCTACGCCTAATTTGTCAAATAGAACCATTCCATGACTCCATGAGCAATGTCCCATGCACACGTCACGGATATACAAATCAGCGCGTTGAACCATGCAAGTTGAGGTTATAACGCATACGTATAGTCCTTCCGTCATGATATCCTAGATGTGCGGGGATATAGATTATCACCGTCAAATTCCCTAGTGCTCATCCATGTCTTATCTCCAGATTTGTATCTCATTAAATAATATGCGCAAACGCTTTTGTCATATTGTTCCACCCAGGTGGAACTCTTTCCCGAGATGATTGCTTGTGGCCACAAGACTTTTCGAGATACAGTCTCGAAGCATCTGGATATCTAACTACATATGCGAGCTGACGGATCTCATATCTCTACACACCAGACTCTATAAGCATCGGACCATACCCAACAGTCACACCATGAAAGGTCTGTGACATGCGTGGAACCAAAGTATGGTGGATCACTCACAAGCCCATTGTGGCACTCAGGTCAAAGGTGTTGATCTATCGAGTGTGTGACATACGAGTGTATACGTAATTTCAAAAATTACTATGGACAATAAAAGCATGTTAAATATACACCCATTTTAGCAAATTTCAACATATATCACATATATGCATAAGTATAACAATTATACAATATAAACATGGTGAACAATATTGTATTATAACATAATGTAAAATACTCACCTAATGAAGGTAGCTTTACAAAATTTTCAAGTCCTTCATCAATCCATGTGAAAAGCTCACCTTGAAGTGTATTGTTGAACAATTCTAGTCCATAACTTTTGGTGGGATTAAGAAGCTAGAATGATAGCTTAGTTTTAGAATTTTCAGCAACTTTTATTCAACCTCTTTGAATACATATACTTGTTTCATAAACATGAATATAATTTAGCCATCCATGGAAGAGCAGAGGAAGATGAAGTTTTATTTTGTTCTTGTTAATAACTCCTTATTAACACAACAAGAATTATTTTTCTCTATTGTCATTTACAATTTTTCTAAGCATGTAGAAATCTGAAAAAGTACAAAATAACTTCACCTTGTATTCTTTCAACTCCTTGAAAGGAAAAATGAGACCAAAAATATCTCTCTTTCTCTCCCTCCATCTAGCTTGGCCGAATGATTCATCCTCCTATAATAAATTTGCCTTCATTTGTTTTGTTTCAATTTTCACCATAAAAATTCAATTGCCTTTGCCACTTTCATAATAGATGAAACATCATCATTGCATTAAGAAGTGTTCCACCCATTAGTTAAGAAATGGCTGGCCAACTATAATGAATCAAATTCATTTAATGGCTTATATTAATACATGTAATATAAAGAAATCCTCCACCATTCATAATGGCCAAATATTAAATTTATTTAAATAAAATTAATGCAATAAAATATATAATAATGTTTAGTGCATTAAAAGTATATAATAAATAAATTAAAAACTATTTTTGATTATTTAATTAATATAATAAAATAAATCAAAAACTATTTTTGTATTATTTTATTAATATATCATTAAACAAAATGAAGGGCTTAGATCTTGCCATTTGTCACCATCTTATTGGTTAACAATTTTTGTTAACTAATTATATGATGTACTTAACAATTAAGTCTTGACAAATGCACATTCCGAGGGATCCCGGAACAATCGTTTTCTTTTACTGAAATTTATTGAATCGAACTATTCCATTCAATCCGCTACTCCAGTGCGCAACGAGTACACTTCATATTGTGAGACTCTTTAGGTCCACACCTAATTTGACATACGGAGCTCCTCCATACGTCCGTGAACGATGCCCCCCACACACATTACGGATATTACAAATCAGCGTGTTAGATCATGCAAGTTGAGGTTATTACATATTCGTGTAATCCATCCATCATTTATATCCTTGAAGAGCAGAGATATAGATCATCGCCGTCAAATCTCTTATTTGCTCAACCATGAACTTATCTCCAGATTTATATTTCATTAAACAATATCCACAAACACTTTTGTGATATTGTTTATTCCTCCGGAATATATTTTTCGAGGTTTATGCTTGCAGCCACAAGTCTTTCTGAAATACAATCTTGGAGCATCAGGATATACAACCCATTCATATGAGCTGATGGATCCTATATCTACGCACACCGGACTCCATGAGCATCGGACTATACCCAACGACACCCATCGATCAGACCATAAAAGATTTCTGACATGTGTGAAACCAAAGCATGGTGGATCACTCACAAGCCCACCGTAGCGCTCAGGTCAAAGGACCACAAATACTACTCAACTCAGAAGACCTTTCATTGACGGCTTTATGAGATGTCTATTGGATGTCTTCGTGAGTCTGTTCAATATCCAGTCCTTACTGAATACCTGCATCTCTATACGAGCTTCCTACTAAGCTCATAGTTTGCTAAGACTAACCATCTGGACCATCCAGATATAAACATACACTAATCTATATTAATGAGTTTCACCGATAAACCTGCATCAATGAAATTAGATCAGGAACATTGTGTTTGAGAACATACTTGCATAATGACATTTCCTAGCACCATCTGCAACTCCTTGCAGCTATGTCATTACTAATATATCCTCAGGTCATTGTTCCATTTCAGACAAGACTCTAACTCCTTAAATTTCGTTAACTCTTATAAACTTACTAACTCTTAGTACCACTAACTCTTAGTGTTTATAACTATTAGCGTTACTAACTCTTAGCCCTGATCTAAACTCCTTTAAACCAGATCTGAACTCCTTCAGATCATACAATGTCTAAAACGTTACAAGCATTTTACCATTTAATAATAAATAATATTAACGATTTTATTAGAAATAATTATTGTATAAATACTATCACTATATATTTATACATTATGGGATGGCACTTAAGCACAAATCCCAACAAAAGAACTACGTATATTGATCAACTTGAGAGAATCCTCTATTGACGGCTTACATAAGGTATCTATCGGAGGCTCTCGTGAGCCTGTCCCTTAACTAGATACCCATATGTCAATACGACCTCCAAACTCACGGTCGGCTAGGAACGACCATCTATACCCTATAAATACGATATATGCTGATCTATATATAAAGATATCCACCGACAGACCCACATCGACAGAAATAGATCAGGGATAATTATTCGAGAACATACTTGCGCAACTTACATTTTCTAACACCCAATTGTAACTCTTGTAACTATGTAGTTACTAATATATTCCCAGGTCTATGTCCCATTACAGACAAGGCTCCAACTTTTAGATCTGTTGAGTATTATAATCAGCTAACACTTAGTTGTGCTAACATTTAGCAATTATATGTCTCAGCATGGCTAACTATAAGCCTTTATCTAAACGCTTTTAAATCTGATCCAAATTTCTTCAGATCTACGATATCTATAACGTTACATGCATAATATCATATATATGTATAATATCAAATTTCTTCAGATCTACGTTGCTTGTGCTTCTTCTTTAAAAAATGACTCCCAAATTAGATTTGTATTCCAATGACTTGATGTCAAAATGAGGTCTGCCAACTTTGAGTTCTTTAGGGCTTATGCGGGTACAATGGTTGAAAAGTGTAAGGTTAAGGGATCAATTATCCTAATAAAAAACCATAAATTTGCCATTACCAATTCTCCACCGAGAGCCATGAACCAGCAGCTCCCGACCCCACAAAATACTCCTCCAAATGAAAGATGATGTTGGCTTTAATTTTACCTGCAAAAAAGACATTTGTGAGAAATAAAAGCCTTTCAGCACTCGAGCCATTAAAGAGTTTAGAATAGACAAAATACGCCATTCGTTCTTCGCGAGCATTACTTTATTAAACATTGAGAAATTTTGGAAGCCAAGACCTCCATACTTCTTAAAATTACATAACTCCCCAATGGCACCAATACACTTTCCTTTTTTCGTCATTTCCTCCCCACCAGAACTTAGCACAAGCTTTGTGCAACTCATAGATGAGATTGGATGGGAGACGAATAAGATTCTTAGAATATGCATGAATGGCCTATATTACTGCTTTAATCAGTGTTTCTCTCCCAGCCCCCAAAACCATTTTAGCTTTTCAGCCTTTTAGCTTATTCCATACCTTATCCTTCAAAACTACAAAAAGAGACCTTTGGGTTCTACCATGAATACTCGCTAACCCAAGATACCTTGCATGAAATTCCACTATCTTAACTCCAAAGAAACTGATTAAATCAATTAATAATGAGTTTGGAACCTTAAGGCTAAAACAAACTGTTGATTTATCAAGATTTACTAATTGACTCGATGATGCCTTCTCATACACTTCTAAAATTCATTTGATTGTCAAAAATTATTCACCGAAGCATTAACAAATATGTGATTGTTGTCTGGGAAAAAAAAAGAAATGGAAGGACCCTGCCTTCCACACTGCACTCCTTAGAAATCTCTATTAATCTCATCTTTCTTAAAAAGTAAGGACAAGCCCTGGCACAAATAATAAATAGGTAAGGGGAAAATAAAGCACCTTGATGGAATTAAAGAACCACTTTACTTTCCATTATTAAGAATTGAGTACGATACAAGAGAAATGCAACAGATAATCTTCCGAACGTAAATATCCGAGAAACTGAGCTCATGCAACATAGCTGCAAGAAAATTTCATTCCATCTGGTCGTAAACCTTAAGACATGTTTAGTTTCAAGCAATATATCCATCATTTGCTTTTCTTCTAATGCTTGATAAAATGAATACACTCAAAACCCACAATTGCGTTATTCGTAGCAACCCGTCCTAAAATAAAACACTCTGCGAGTCTAAAATAATGTCCTTTTAACACCCCTCGGAGCCTATTTGCCATAGTCTTCGAAATTATTTTGTACAACATATTGCAAAGGCTAATCGATCTATAGTCTGCCGGGTACCCTAGATTCACACACTTTGGAATTAAAGCAATCAATGTTTCATTAAGGAAAGAAATATCCAGACCTTTATTCAGAAACTCCAAGCAGCTAGCCATGTCTCCCTCACCCACTGTATGCTAGAATTTTTAGAAGAAAAGGATAGGCACACCATCCTTTCCTGCGCGCCTTCGTCTAGTACATTTGGAATCGCGCATTGCAAACTTCTTCTTTAGTGAAAGGAGCATCTAAGTAGCTCTTACTAACATCCAACAATTCATGCTAGACACAATCCAAAACTGCTTGAATATGTGGTCCGGAAGGCTGTGAAGAAGCAAAAAGTTTTTGAAAGTAGGCAACAAAAACTCTCTCCATGCGGTCTCCATCATCCTACCAATGGTTTTGCACATGAAAAATCCCCTTTATCTTATTCTGCCTTCGTAACTTTGATGCCTTATAATGGAAGAATTTCAAATTTTTGTCCCCGCTCATTAACCATGTCACTCTCGGCCTCTGCTTCCAATAAATCCCATCCTTATAAAGCAAAACATCTACCTTTTTCACAAGCCCTTAATTCTGCCCAGGACGAACAATCAATTTGCTTGTTCAATTGTTCAGTTCGCCTCCTGAGATCCTAAATGTTGCTGGACAGCCTTTTTGAATTACGTGTGATTCCAATGTTGTAGGCTGGCACCAATACATGCTAGAGTTGCTTGAATAACTTGAAGATTAGTAACCGAGTCACACCAACCTACCTTGATGATATTCTCACAACCCTCCTCATCCACCCAAGCTTCTTCAAAGTGAAACCTACTACTACTTCTATTCCTCCTACCTCCGTTTCGTTCACCATCTACTTCAACCAAGAGTGGTTTATGATCATACCCCCAATAATCTGAACGAAGAACCCAGGCATGTGGGACAAGATCATCACATTCTCTATTGCAAACCACTCTTATCTAAATGTTCTTGCATGAAATCACCACCCATTTTCCATAACACCATGTAAGTAATACCTTACACCGTTAAACCACAATCATCCACTCTATCAAGATGTTCTATCTAGATTTTTTTTTTTGGCATGATTTATTTGAAAATGTTTAAATAAAATATAAAACGGTTTCAAGACATGATTTTAATTTGAAAAGGAAGATTTGTGTCATAGTGTAGTTATTAGTTAAATTAAAGGTGTTGGAAACCATGAAATAAACTTAGGTTATACCAGATGAATGAAATAAGAGATCAGATGATACCAGATGAAAGATCTATTGTAATTTTATTCGACCATAGTTGAGTTGATAAAATTAAACGTATAATTTCTAAGAAATTTTAGTTTTTTAACTCATTGGCCATGCTTAAATCATTTGAGTTCAATACAACTAGTTAATTTATCTTCCAGTGTTCCAATTAAAAATCTTACGGCTCTGGTTGATTTTCCCGAGAGAACAGTTCAAACAAGTTTTCTCAATCAAATTTTCAAGTCTAAAACTTCACAGAAGGAGATTCGATTCCACTCAATCTATTTGATGTTCGCGGAACATTTGCAGTCTCCATGAACAAGCGCAAACACGAATTGCATATGAGAAGCGTGTAGTTCCGCGCAAGTTCACATTATTCACCAGAATAGATGGAATCCACTTTTGGATTTACAAAAAAACAATCATAATCACTAATAAATCAAAGCTATTTTCATGCAATGTGATACTTGGTACTTGGGTATTTCATTAAACAAGGACAGTCAGCTTCTTGTTAATCTTTGCAGAACCCCAGAAACACAGATCATATTTTCTACTTCTGTAGAAGCTTAACTACTATCAGAGGCACTAAAAGGCACTCTTTTAAAAATACATTATTCACCAGAATAGATGGAATCCACTTTTGGATTTACAAAAAAACAATCATAATCACTAATAAATCAAAGCTATTTTCATGCAATGTGATACTTGGTACTTGGGTATTTCATTAAACAAGGACAGTCAGCTTCTTGTTAATCTTTGCAGAACCCCAGAAACACAGATCATATTTTCTACTTCTGTAGAAGCTTAACTACTATCAGAGGCACTAAAAGGCACTCTTTTAAAAATGTCACAATTCCTACACCATTTGGAATCAAAATCAAATGTCTATTCAAAAAATACTTGTAACGAGACACTGTGACAAACTATACGCACACAATACACGAAATAAACCACTATCAAAATGTGCAACATGTATACAGTGGTGATGATTAACAGAGAAATGAAAAAGGGCAAGTGTTAATTAACAAAATCTTATCCTGTTGTGTCATTAATTGACAATAGTATCTGACTGAAGTTGTGTGCTCAAAAAAAGAGAGAAATAAGTAGTGTGTTTCATAATTCAGCTAAACGGCATCACAAAATAGACAATTATAACATGAATTAGATGAGATTGAGATTAAAACTTCATTTAGGAAAAATAAGTACCTCTTAACATGAACAAAAATACTTGAGCCAAGACCAGTTTTTCAGGACACAATTCAGGACCATGCCTTGTTAGTTATGTTTTCAATTTTATCATATGTTTTAATAATGCAGTCAAATAAGATTGTAACCAGCATCACTATCTCAAATCTTATTTGGATAAACAAACACATTCACACAAACATTAACTTGACATAATTCTCACACATGAAGTTGTTTATTAGGGCACAACATTATGCATCAATGTCCTTATTCCGAAATCATGCACAAGGCTATCATGTAAGAACAATGCTATACTAAGCAAACATAACAGAAATTGCTTAATTAATCCAATCAATCAAGCAAAAAATCACAGTGTTCAGAATAAGACATGAGCATTATACAGTGAACATACTTGACACCAATTCAATATAAGCTATCACATTCATTTCAATCCTTTGACAATCATCTACACCACAATATGACGCAATGACCAGCACCATACAACTGGATGAAGGACACTACCATCTCAACACAACAAAACAACACACCATAATCAAGGAACCCACAGTATATGATAAAAAAAACATGAACAAGAAGTTTAAAAGAAAAGGCTACAGTATATGATCACACAAAATCAGGAACCCACCTCAATTAAACAATAAAAAAACACGAACTATAATAAAAAGATACAGTATATAATCACACAAAATCAGGAACCCACAAGAGAAACATGAACAAGAAGTTTAAAATATAGAATTGAACTTAAAATGGCGAAATTCAAAAGAGGTCCCTTAATTTTCAACGTAACCCAGCCTCAAAACATCATAACACAACAATAAAAATATTTTAGTGACAGTACCAAAACAAAACATCCTAAATCCATAAATCTATTACGCTTAAGCAAAACCCTTAATAAAAAAACAACCTCTTTTCAAATCAGTCAACGCTCTGCATAATATCCTCAGGAGTGAACTTGGTCCCCTTCTCCTTGTCAGCAGCAGCACGTCCCTTGGCCTTGCGGTCGAGAAGAGACTTCCTGTCCTTGTCCAGACGGAGCTTTGTGATCACGACCTTCGACGGGTTGATTCCGACGTTAACGGTGGATCCGTTAACCTTCTCGCGGGTGATGCGCTCGATGTGAATGACCCACTTGCGACGGTACACTTGGACGACTTTCCCCTCGCGCCCCTTGTAAGTGCCACGCACGACCTGGACCTCGTCGTCCTTGCGGATCGGCATCGATCGGACGTTGTACTTCTGGCGAAGGTCGGTTGAAAGCGGGGCGCTCATGAGGATGCGGCGCACGCTGGAAGGCGCCGTGAAGTGGGCCTTCCGGTTCTTGCGGCGGGAGGAGGAGACTCTGGGGTTGTACTTCATTGTGGTGGGTTGGAAGGTGAGGCTTGGCTTTAGGGTTTTGCGAGAGCGGCAACTCGAAAATGGAGAGGCTAAATGAATGAAGAGTTTGTAGCTATTATATAGAAGGTATATAATTTGGAATGGATGTCGTTTATATGGAGAGGGGAAATTAGGGTTTGTAATTGGGCCTTGGACCAATGGAATTGGATGTTGTCGCATCTTTCTCGGGCTACGAACAGAAAACAAGTTTATAGCAGTGCTATTTGACCCCCTTTCTCTTTCTTCACAGCGCCCCCACAAATTTCTTACCATACCCATTAATTTTTTTTTTAAAAACGAAAATAAATATAAATGATTGTTACAATTAAGATTCCAAAAGTTATAAATGTCATAAATAATGTATTGATTTTTTTTTGACATGGGAAGAAAATTCGAACTCAAACTTCCACTTAAGTAGAGGAATAAATACACTATAAGTCTATATTATCGGGGTTAGTAAAGAAAGTGCATAATGTAACAATGTATTGATCTTTTGCAGTCACTATTTAATCATTCAAATCGATTGCATCTTACAAAAAAAAAAATTTAATTTTTAAATAAATGGTAAAAAAAACAAAGAAATTGGAGTTTATTATACACCATATTAATAATATAAAAAAATAAAAATATTCTATAATAATTGCTTTGTTTTTGGCATTGCTTTCATATATATTAAAAAATATTTACAATTTTTAATAAGATATAATGAAAAATAGAGATTAATGAGATAAACAAAATAGGTCAAATAATGTTATCCGCATCTATCATCACATGTGGAGTTCAACTAATATGAATCAATAATGTCATTGTAATAAAATTTCAAAAATAAAATTTATGATCAATAATGTTTTTATATTTATTTTATAATATTTATTTATTCAAAATATTCAAGATAATGTCATTTCATATACTAAACTAAGTGGCATTCATATTTTAAGAAAGCATAAACATTCTCACTTAAAAAGAACTCTATATATAATCTTTCAATTTAGACATTCACGTATTTAAAAATACAAATTTGAGGTATATATAATTGTTTAGCTTAAACATAATTTCATATTTTAGTTATTTGATATGTCTGTAAGATTTGTCTGTAAATATTGTGCTATAAAAGTCACTTAATATAAATTGTTCCTACCCATTGAACTTTCTTTATGGGTCTCCAATCATAAAGGTTGAGTTACCTCCCTAGATGACTTCCTTACGGGCTTAAGCCCATTCTCTTCGACAATTCTAATACGACCTTCCTCAAAAGCCCTTTTGTCAATTGATCAGGTATGTTCAACTCAGATCTAACATACTCTAAAGTTATAACAGTATTACTTAGAAAACTTTTAACAAACTTATATCTAACTTTAATATGTTTATCATCTTTTTGTTTGTATGAAATTGTTTCACTAAATCTATAACAGCCTTACAATCACAACGTATTGGAATTGTAGACAAACTTATACTTATAATAGGTATCTCTATTATAACACTTTTAATTTATTCAAGTTCTTTACAAGCTATATCAAGAGCTATAAGCTCGAACTCTATAGTGCTTCTTGAAATTAATATTTATTTTTTAGAACCCTAAGATATGGTTACTCATTCTAAGAGAAATATATAACCACTTGTAGACTTAATATCTATGTTATCAGTTATCCAATTTGCATTACTATATTTCTATATCACATAAGGGAAACCTTGATAACACAAGAAATAGTTAATGGAACTTTTAAGAAATTTGAAAATTCTCTCCAAAGCATTCTAATGTTCATTGCTAAGATTATGAGTGTATCTACTAAGTCTTTCGACGGCATATGATATATTAAGCTTAGTTTTATTGACTATATATAATAAAGACTCTATCATTTGTGAATACCTCAATTGAGATACAAGCTCTTCTTGATTTTTTTTTCCACTTTATACTATGATCATAAGGTGTAAAGACAGATCTACAATTAAAGTATCCAAATTTTCTTAACATTTTCTCTATAGAATTTTGTTGATCTAATATAATACCTTTTGAAGTCTTTTTAATTCTTATGCCTAGAATTATATGAGCTTCTCCCAAATCTTTCATATCAAAATTTCTAAAAAAAATAAGCTTTTATATCATTTATTATCTCCAAATCTGATCCAAATATCAAAATATCATCTACATACAAATTTAATATGACATGGGCTCCATTACTTTCTTTATGATATACACATTTATCAAATTCATTTATCCTAAAGCCATAATTTAAAATCTCTTTATCAAATTTCTCATGCCATTACTTTAGAGCTTACTTAAGACAATAAAGAGATTTTACTAATTTGTAAACTCTATAGTCTTGATCATTCATTATAAAACCTTCAAGTTGTTTCATATATATTTCTTCCTCTAAATATCCATTCAAGAAAGTAGTCTTTACATCATTTTGATGAATGACTAGATTATGAATTGATGTTAAGGCAATCAATATCTTAATTATTGTAGTACTAGTAATAAGTGAAAATGTGTCAAAATAATCTATTCCTTCTTTTGGTGAAAAATCTTTAGCTACCAACCTCACTTTATACTTATCTATAATACCATCTAGTTTAAACGTTTTCCTCAATACGCACTTGCAGTCTATTACCTTGTTTCCAAGAAAAAGATCCATTAAAACTCAAGTATTGTTTTGAACAATAGAGTCAAACTTATTATTAATGGTTTTCCTTTAAAAATGGTGCATCTATGGAAACCATAGCTTATTTGTAAGATGTAGGATCTCCTTCTACTAGAAAAATATAAAAAATCTTTTCCAAAATTCTTACCTACTTTAGGTCTTTTACTTCTACTAAGTTTAACTTGTGATTCATTAATAGTCACACTATTAGATAATTAATCACTAGTTGAAGTTTGATTATAATTTATAAGTTTCTTAACATTGTTTTTTAAAAGAAAATATTTTCAAAGAAAGTTAATTCTCTAGATTCTATTATTGAGTTATTGAAAATTCCATTAACTTCATAATTTATAACTAAAAATCCATTAGAATTAGTATTTTGAGCATAACCTATAAAAATAGTACCTATAGTTTTAAAGCCTATCTTCTTTCTCTTGGGATTGGGAATGCCAACTTTTGCAAGACACCCCATACTTTAAGAATATTAAGATTAGTAGATCTACCTTTTCAAATCTCATAATGAGTCTTTTCTTGATCCTTTATTGTTACTCTATTTAGTATAAAATATGTAGAAAGCATTACTCCCCCCCCCCACAAGTTCTCAAGTAAACTGAAATTTAACAACATTGAATTATCCATATCCATTAAAGTTCTATTTTTACTTTCGGCAACACCATTGGATTGTGATAAATATAGAGGTGTTACCTTATGTATAATTTTATTTTCTTCACAAAAAGTATTAAAAGCACTAAGTGTATATTCTCATCCTCTATCATATTTAAGTTTCTCAATCCTTTTCTCTAATTGATTCTCTACCTCATTCTTATACACTTTGAAAATTTTAAAAATCTCATCTTTTGTCTTAATCAAATATACATAACAATATTTTGAACAACCATTAATAAAAAAGTCACAAAATATTTATTACCACCTTTAGTAGGTGTTTTATTGGAATCACAAATATCACTATGTATGAGTTGTAATACCTGAGTAATCATTTCTACGGACTTAAAAGGATTTCTAAATTGTTTGGCTTGCATACAAATTTCACACTTATGTTTAAAATCAATTTATGTCTTAAGTATTAAATCAAGATCTATCATTCTTTTTATCTTATTTAAATTTACATGACCAAATCTCTCATGCCACATATTAACAGTTTCAACACTAAGAAATTCAAAAAATTTATTAAAACTTGAAACAATATTCAACTTAAACAAACTATCATAAACATATCATTTACCCACAAATACATTATTTTTGAAAATCACTACTTTATTAGCCTTTAATACAACTTTGTATCCTTATTGTAAAGAAGATCTACTATTAAGATTTTTCCTTACTTCAGGTACATGCCTCACATCCTTGAGAGTCAAAATCTTTTCAGATGTCATCTTTAATTCAATATCTCTAATACCAAGTAATTGTGTAGTAGAATTATTGCCTAGAGTCACACTTTCTCCTTTTGAGTTGTTGGAACTGATACTTACGTGTCATTCCCAATGGTATGAATATTAATTGTTTAATATTTATACAATATCCATTTCGAACAAAAATTGTTAATATGAAATATATATAATAAAATGCATGTAACACTTCAAACACTATATGATTTGAAGGATTTCAAATCTGATTCAAATGAGTTTGGATCAGTGATAAGCATAAATTATATCTATTATTTTCACTCTCTTAACTTAATTAATTGCTCATTTTAATAAGAATATTAGGCTTTTTATATATTTAATTGCTATTTTACAAATTTGGAGTCAATGGAGTAATTGTGGATGAAAATCTAAGAAAAACAAGACAAAACATAAAATGTTACAGTATATCGCTACAGTGCCCTTAGAACAGTAACGCGCGAACAGTGTTCAGTGAACAATATCTGCGCTACAGTGCTATCGCCCCAGCGATGAACAGTGATCGCGGCAGCGGTGAACAGTGCGATTTTCCTAATTCTAAAAGAAATACAACTCCAAGACTCCAATCAATCCCTATATAAAGGCCACTTATTTCAAACCTTAAAGACACACAACTTAGGGCTCTTAGAGCCATAACATATTGAAGAAGAGTAATTTTTAGAGAGAGAAGCAAGGACAATTCAAGGAAGTAAGAGATTATTGGTGAATCTTTGGCATATCAACCAACTGCGAATTGACGTCTATATTGGTTTGCTTTTAGTTGTATCATGTTTATTTTATTTTTCAGCCATAATCCTCTTGTTATCATGAGCTAAATTTATTTTCTAGGGTTATTACTTGAACTCAATATGTGAGCTTAATTGTTGGATATTTTTAATATTTATTTGAACTCAATTCTTCATTATTCAAATTATTTATTCTTAATGCTTCATTATATCTGATCAATATTATGATTGTTTTAGTAATACTTTGATAAACTTGGAAAAGGCATCATTGTATTTAGACCTATATAATTTGATGCATGATTGTAGAGTAACATTCAATGTTGCATATGCAAGTTTCGAATTAGGATAGGAATATACCTAATTGGCATGTATGGTCAATAAAACTTATTCTTAATGAATCTTTACTTATTACAAGTACCATAGGAATATAGGTATTTGGTAAATTAAGATATACTTACATGACCTTGGAAGAGGCTTGTGAATACATTAGTGTTTTGACCAATAATAAGAATTAAGGGATATAAATATTAAAAGGATTAATCTTTAAAAACCATATTGAAGGATAGTAATTAACCCTAGGTTTTTGTTGTGTGATATGGTGTGTGATGTGTATAGATGTGTATAATTTCAAAAATTAAATACGCAACGGAAGTATTCATACATATTAAACAATATGTAACATATTCAAGCATGTATGATCATTCAAGTACATATATATCTCATATATATATTTCATGCATGATATAAAATGAATAACAAATAAATAACCTACCCGAATATGAAGGTAGCTTTACAATTCTTCAAGAACTCCAAGCTTCAATTTGTTGAGCTCACCTTGAAGTGTTCCCTTGCACAATTCTAGTTCACAACTAAATCCGGTGGGATTGTGAAGCTAGAATGGCAGCCTTGAATTTCCAGCAAATGATTGTTTTAACACTTAAAACAATTTGTCCTTATGAATGATTACTACCAAGAGATGAGAAGAATTAGGTGTTTTCTATAGTTCTTTACAACTCTATATGTTGTACCTTGGTAAGCCTTTGCATTTTCTCTCAACACTTTGAGAAAAACACTCAGGAAAAGCTCTCAATTCTCTCTCTTTTCTCCTAAAACGAATTTTACTCTATCTTTCACAAATTGAACTCTTTCAATTCTTTCTTAAGTGCAAAGAATGATTTCTCTTAGTGCTCCACCACCACTTAACCATGTTTGCCATTACAAACATTAATCTATCATATTTTTCACTCACCAATTTGATTCAACCAATTCAATCAATTTCTAGAGAGTAAATGGCATTTAATCAATGTTAAGTGATTTTACCACTTCCTTAGTGCATCATTTAAGAATCACTAAGTAGTAAACTTTCCTTATTATTAATAACAAGTGCATTCTCCATTAGTAAATGGTGTTTGCCACTTATTCCAATTAATAATAATAATTTGATTAATATATAAAATATTAATAATTCAAAACTATTTTGAATATTTACATTTAACATATATGTATTTACCAAGCAAGGTAAATAGGTAAATACATGGTAAATAATTTATGGAGCAAGATTATATCACTTGTCAAATTCTTATTGGTTAACAACTCTTGTAAACCAATAATGTATTTTACCTTCAATTATTGACAAGTGAATAGTAAAAGGAACCTTGAAACATTTTTTATTTTGCTGGAAATTGTTGGATTAATTGTTCAATCCAATTCGCCGCCCCAGTGCACAACGAGTACACTTCATATTGTGAGACTCTCTAGGTCCATGCCCGATTTGTCATATGAAACTATTTCACACGTCCGTGAACAATGTCCCACACACATGTTACAGATATTACAAAACGGCGCATTAGACCATACAAGTTGAGGTTATATCATATTTTTGTTGGAGCTGGTGCTCACGTGCCATTCCAATATTGTATGAATATTAACTGTTAATATTTATACAATAAACATTTCGAATAAAGATTGTTAATATCATATTAATATGGTAGAATGCTTGTAACATTACAGACATTGTTTGATCTGAAAGAGTTCAGATCTGATCTAAAAGAGTTTAGATCAGAACTAATAGTTATCAAAGTTGAGAGTTATAAATGCTAATAGTTAGCACTGTTAATAGTTATCAGTTTATAAGAGTCAGCGAGGACTAAAGAGTTAGAACTTTGTCTATTATGGGACAAAGACCTGAGAGTATACTTGTAATGATATAGTTGCAAAGAGTTGCAATAGGAGCTAAGAAATATCATTATGTAAGTATGTCTCAAATATAATGTTCCTGATCTATGATCATCAATGCGGGTCTATCGGTGAATTCACAATATATAGATTAGTGTATGTCTATATCTGACTAGTTCAGATGGTTGTTCTTAGCTGACCATGAGCTTAGAGCTTGTATAGACATGCGGGTATCCAGTCAGGACTGGATACTGAACAGACTTATGAGGACCCCAATAGATATCCTATGAAACCGTCAAAGGAAGGTCCTCTCGAGTTGAGTAGTAATCGTGGTCCTTTGACCTGAGCGCCACGGTGGTCTTATGAGTGATCCATCATGCTTTGGTTCCACATATGTCAGAGACCTTTCATGGTCTGACCGCTATGTGTCGCTGGGTATGGTCCGATGCTCATGGAGTCCGGTGTGCGTAGATACGGGATCCATCAGCTTACGTAGGTAAGTTGTATATCCGATGCTCCGAGATTGTATTTCATAAAGTCTTGTGGCCACAAGCATAAACCCGGGAAAAGAGTTTCCCACAGGGTTAAACAATATAGCAAAAATGTTTGCGTATATTGTTTATCGAGATACGAATCTGGAGATAAGATTATTGGATGAGCAAATGGGGATTTGATGGTGCTGATCTATATCCCTGCACATCCAGGGTATAAATGATGGAAGGATTATACGTATACGTTCTGACCTCAACTTGTATGGTCTGACACGCTAATTTGTAATATTCGTAACGTGTGCGTGGGGCATCGATTACGGATTAATGGAATAGTTCCATTTGACAAATCGGGTGTAGACCTAGAGAGTCCCAATATGAAATGTACTCTTTGAGCACTTGGGCAGTGTACCGTATTGAATTGTTCAATACAGTATAATTCAGCAATTACTAAGGTTACGTTAACTAAAGTATATGGTTAAATGGTGGGACCCACTTTAGGTTAACTTGGTAACCGAGTAAGGATATAAAAGTAATTTCACTTTATGATTATTTAATTGTTAAATAATTAAAATAAATATTTATTTGTTTAATTGTTAAATAAATGATTTAACTTAACTAAGGTTAAAGGTTAACCAAATGGTTAAGTTAAGTTAACCTTACTTAAAGGTTAAGTAAAGGTTAACCTAACCATGGTTAAGTTAGTTAACTATGGTTAAATTAATTAAATATTTATTAACTTAAAGGTTAAGTTAAAGTAATCTAACTATGGTTAAATGTTAACTAAGGTTAGGTTAAGCCAAATGAAATGCAAATGAAATTCAAATTAGTTTGGAATTTATGCATTAGTATATAAAGTGAAATGAAATTGAAAATAAAAAAAAAAAATTTTGAAATTGGTTTTATATTTTAGGTTTTGCATTTTGGGAGCCAATTCAATTTGAGAAATTGAAATTGTTTGTTTTGTGTTTTAAGTGTTAGAACAACAAAACAAACTAGATAAATGGTTACTAAATGTAATAACTAAAAACAAGATTTGTTTTATTTATTCAAGAGTTGAATAAAAGGAAAAACAAATTTAATTAAGTTAAATTGTTTAACTTTGAAAATGTTTAAGAGTTAAACATATATGCTGGATTAAGATGCTGCCATTCTAGACAATCAAACCCACCCTTGTTGATTGCTAGAATTGATCAAAGATTCACTTCATGGTGGACTTCAAAGAAAATTAATCCAAAGGCTTCATTGGTGATATTTCTCAATTTCGAATTTCAGTTTAATCAAATATTATTTTCTGTGTTCATTATATTTAATCTTCCGCTGTGCACATGTATGTATGAGATATGTATATTGTTTGTATGATGAACACAACCCACATGCAAGCACCCTAAGTTTTTATTTGTACACCCAATATAACTCAACAATATTCGTATAATCCTTCCTTCATAAATATCCTAGAAGAGCGGAGATATAGATCAACACCGTCAAGTCTCCATGTGCTCAACCATAAACTTATCTCTAGATTAGTATTTCAATAAATAATATCCGTAAACACTTTTACGATATTATTTTTCCGAGAATAAAATTAATTCTTGGATATGTCTGCTTATGGCCATAAGACTTTCTGAAATACAATCTTAGAGTTACAGGATATTTTACTCACCCAATTGAGTTGATGGATCCCATATCTGTACACACCGGACTCCATGAACATCAGACCATACCCAGCGACACCCAGCGGTCAGACCATGAAAGGTATCTGACATGTGTGGAACCAAAGTATGATGGATCACTCACAAGTCTACCGTGGCACTCAGGTTTAAGGACCACGAATACTACTCAACTCGAAAGATCCTCCATTGACGGGTTTATGGGATGTCTATTGGAGATCTTTGTGAGTCTGTTCAATATTCAGTCCTTACTGAATACTTGTATCTTTATACGAGTTTCTACTAAACTCATGGTCTGCTAAGACTAACCATCTGGACTATCCAGATATAGACATACACTGATCTATATTTATTAAGGTCTTCACTAACAGACCCGCATTAGTGAAGATAGATCAGGAACATTAAGTTTAAGAACATATTTGCATAACAACACTTCTTAGCACCATTTGCAACTGATTGCAACTACGTCATTACTAATATATTCTTAGGTCTTTGTCCCATTTCAGACAAGGCTCTAACTCTTTAGATTTTGCTAACTCTTATAACATGATAACTCTTATCAGTGCTATCTTTTAGCATTTATATATTTTAGCATTACTAACTCTTAATTCTGATCTGAACTCTTTCAGATCAGATCTGAACTCTTTCAGATCATACAATGTCTAAAACGTTACAAGCATCTTACCATATTTGTATATAAAATAATTAGTGATATATTGAAATCATAATTGTATAAACATAAAGCAAATATTTATACACAAAAGGGATGTCACGTAAGCACAAATCCCAACAGTTTTCTCTATATTGTTATTTTCTTATTTTAATTAAATTGTATCATTTATTTTCTGCACTTTTATTTTATTCAAATTTATTGCAAAATTAAGATTTGATTTTTCTGAATAATTATAAGAAATATATAATTTTAGTACTTGGTAGAAAATAAAAATTATCCATGTGGGTTTGACATCCGACTTTATAAGTCCCTTTATTACTTGTTACGATAGCGTATACTTGCGCTTAATTATAAGATATAGAAATATCGCACCAAATTTTTGGCGCCGTTGCCGGGGATAATATTTTAATTTTGCCAATATTAATACTAATCTTTCTTATTTTTAATTCAGAATTTTTATTTTTATTTTTTATACAGTTGCTTTTCATTTCTTTTTGTTTTTTTTTTTAGGATACCTTTCAGAGCTATATCATGGCTTATCAATTTCAGTTTCAGCAGCAAGTGGAAGAACATAGATCTTTAAGAGATTATTCAATCCCTACGATTAGCAGCATTCAACCCAGCATATGTCGACCAACAATAAATGCTAATTATTTTAAAATTCAGCCGAAAATAATTCGAATGTTGAAAGACTTAGTTCAGTTTAGTGGATATCCATGTGATGATCCGAATGAACATATCATAAATTTTCTAGAGATTTGTAATTTGTTCAAATATGATGGAGTCTCAGATGATGCAGTACGATTACGGTTATTTCTTTTTTCATTTCGAGACAAGGCGAAGAGTTGGTTGATGTCACTACCATAAGGATCAATTACAACATGGGATGACGTGGCCCAGATATTCCTATCTAAATTCTTTCCACCGGCCAAGACAGCAAGGACGAGGAATGACATCATTTTTTTTATGCAGTATGACTCAGAAACACTTTATGAAGCATGGGAGCGGTATAAAGATATGCTGAGGAGATGTCCACATCACAGGATTCCAAAGTAGTTACTTGTCCAGACGTTCTATAATGGCTTAATGGGGCAATTAAGAATCATAATAGATGCCGCAGCAAGTGGAGTACTAATGAACAAGTCAATTGACGAAGCATATGACTTGCTAGAGGAGATGGCATCCAATAGTTATCAATGTGAGAACCATCCAAATGGCCAATGCATGGAACCTATGCACTACATAGAGAACTATCAAGTACAGCAGCACAATCCCTACACAAACTTCTACAATTCAGATTGGGTAGACCCTCAAAGCATGCCAACACAACTTCAACAGCAGATGGAAGAGAAACTAGTCCTAGAGAAAATGTTTATGCAATACATGAAGCAGACAGATGCCCTTCTTCAAAGACAAGCAGCCTCTTTAAGGATGTTAGATATGCAAGTGGGTCAATTAGTCACATCAGTAAACAATCATCTACAAGGCCCATTGACCAATAACACAGAGGTGAATCCAAGAGGAAATAAGGAGCAATGTCAAACCATCACCTTAAAGGCTGAACAAGAATTGCCAACAGCTGGTGAAACATCTCAACCTAAGGAGAGCCATGATAGAGCAACAAAGACAAAAGAAGATGAGGCAACTACAAAAGAAAAATGAATTAGTGGCATTTCAAAGCAAAGACAATCCATATATTCCACAACCACCTTTCCCACAAAGACTTCAAAAGAAGAACCTTGAACATCAGCAATTTTTCAATAATATATCTCAATGTTTCAAGGTTGACATGGTAATTCTTGAAGATCCATCACCACCTCCTAAAGTAAAACTAATGGAAGCCCTTCAACTACAAACTCATACAAAATTGTGCAATTTAAAAAACAAAGAAGAGGCATAGCAAGATAATGGAGAGGTAGATTGATGCCGGCCAACGAGGTGCAATATTCTGATCTAAGATTAAAATCTTTTCGGTAAGGCTCAAATCAAAGAGGGTGGGACCGTGTCTACAAAAAAATTTCGTGGAGCTATGGAAGTCAAAGAAAAGGAATAGCAATGGTCTTAAACATAAATTGAAGTTCCATAGGCGCGATACCGCTGACATACAGTTTGATCCTCCATGAGTCAAAAAAAAGAAGACGTCAAGCCGATGACATTAAATCAAGTGCTTCTTGAGAGGCAACCCATGTAAATTTTATTTTTATTTGCTTATTTTCAATTTTAGTTATAATAGTTTATTTTTTTTAGGAATAAAACAACAAGTCAAACACTCAAGGAAAGCCGCACAAGCATTTGCAAGCATCAAAAGCAAAAGACACTACATTCACATCATTATACAACAATGCTACATTGCTTCTACTTCTTTTACCAGGGGAGTTTCTCTTACTCTTACATTTAATTTTTGACATTGGGGACAATGTCTAATTTAAGTTTGGGGGTGGAAAATACTTTCTTGTGTTTATTTTTACTGTATGATTTAATTGGTTGTCTTGTGGGATAATTTTTTTCTTCTTCTTTTACTTGTTAGGTTGTTAAGATGATTATTAGTTTATGATAAGAAAAAAAATACATGGTTGAATTTTTATTTTTTTTTACAAATCTATAGGAATGATAGATACTTGAGACAATTTTGATTATTTAAGTTTAAGAACAAGTTCGACCTTATTTATAATCACCATTCTTTTTTTTAGCACTTATTAAAGCACGAATAGTTATAACTATTACTTAGAAATACTTATGCTTTATGGAGTACACCACAGTCTCGAAGACCGACACTCTAGAACTTATCTTTAGTTATTACTTGAGACGAAATCCTAGGAAACACATGAATAGGGAAATTACGTTAGGCCATCTTTGGACTGATTGAGCCTTTCTAGCCTACCTTTTATTGTATATTTATCCCTATTACCCTTTTTTGAGCCTAATTACCCATTTTTGGTTTAACCACATTACAAGCTCAAGACTTAAAGTTTATTTATCTAAAAATTTGCCCGTAACACCATAAACCTTGCATTTGCTTAGAAATACTCTTGAAAGAAAAAGGTTGTGGTGATATGAAAAAAATAAGTTTGGGTGGTATTTTTCAATCTAAGTTTGGAGGTATTAAAAAAAAAGAAAAAGAAAAATACCACCGGCTTAAGGAAAAGAAGAAATGTTTTGGAAAATAAAGGTTGAAAAGAAAGATGGGAAACACAATAAGTTTGGGGGAAGAGATAATACAAGGAAAAGAAGATCAATAGGTTTCTAGGTAAAGTCTAAGTGTTCATGGTGTGACTTGAACTTCATATATTTATCCTTTTATCCTACCTTGACCTTAACCTTATGTTACAAGCTAAGTAAAGTCCTAAATAGATCCCTAGACATGTTATTTTCTATATTAGTGGAGAGTGGTAGTAAAGACAAGCCTATGGAAGTATCATTATACAAATCAAATGCCGAGACATCATCTTTTCTATACGAACTAAAGTATAAAGTAAATCAAAGTATGGTTTTAGCTATTGCTTGCTGCTTGCACACACATACATATGGTGATTATCTTTGAGGAAGAATGAGTGACTAAATGAAGATAATTAGAATTATTAATAGTTTTTTTTTATCTACCTTAAGGATTTGTACAATTTAACAGCTTTTGAGACAATCATTTTGATCATCTTACTAACCTGGCATGTTTATTTTATTTTATTTTTAAATTCTTATTTCATTTTGAGTCAAGTATAATCTCTTTAAATTCTCTCTTTAATTTTATTTTTCATTACTCAAGGACGAGTAAATATTTAAGTTTAGGGGAGTTTGATAAGCATAAATTATATCTATTATTTTCACTTTCTTAACTTAATTAATTGCTCATTTTAATAAGAATATTAGACTTTTTATATATTTAATTGTTATTTTACAGGTTTGGAGTCAATGGAGTAATTGTGGATGAAAATCTAAGAAAAACAAGACAAAACATAAAATGTTACAATATAGCGCTACAGTGCCCTTAGAACAGTAACGCACGAACAGTGTTCCATGAACAGTATCCGCGCTACAGTGTTGTCGCCCCAGCGATGAACAGTGCGATTTTCCTAATCCTAAAAGAAATACAACTCCAAGACTTCAATCAATCCCTATATAAAGGCCACTCGTTTCAGACCTTAAAGACACACAACTTAGGGCTCTTAGAGCCATAACATATTGAAGAAGAGTAATTTTTAGAGAGAGAAGCAAGGACAATTCAAGGAAACAAGAGATTATTGGCGAATCTTTGGCGTATCAACTAACTGCGAATTGACGTCTATATTGGTTTCCTTTTGGTTGTATCATGTTTATTTTATTTTTCAGCTATAATCCTCTTGTTATCATGAGCTAAATTTATTTTCTAGGGTTATTACTTGAACTCAATATGTGAGCTTAATTGTTGGATATTTTTAATATTTATTTGAACTCAATTCTTCATTATTCAAATTATTTGTTCTTAATACTTCATTATATCTGATCAATATTATGATTGTTTTAGTAATACTTTGATAAACTCGGAAAAGGCATCATTGTATTTAGACCTAGATAATTTGATGCATGATTGTAGAGTAACATTCAATGTTGCATATGCAAGTTTCGAATTAGGATAGGAATATACCTAATTGGCATGTATGGTCAATAAAACTTATTCTTAATGAATCTTTATTATTACAAGTACCATAGGAATATAGGTATTTGGTAAATTAAGATATACTTACATGACCTTGGAAGAGGCTTGTGAATACATTAGTGTTTTGACCAATAATAAGAATTAAGGGATATAAATATTAAAATGATTAATCTTTAAAAACTATATTGAAGGATAGTAATTAACCCTAGGTTTTCTCTATATTGTTATTTTCTTATTTTAATTAAGTTGTATCATTTATTTTCTGCACTTTTATTTTATTCAAATTTATAAGTCCCTTTATTACTTGTTACGATAGCGTATACTTACGCTTAATTATAAGATATAGAAATATCGCACCAATCAGTAATAAGAGTTAGCTATATTAAGAGTTATAATTGCTAAGAGTTAACACTGCTAAGAGTTAGCAAATTATAAAAGTCAGCAAAATTTTAAAAGTTAGAGCCTTGTCTGAAATGAGACAAAGACCCGAGAGTATATTATCAATGACATAATTGTAAAAAGTTATAAATAGTACTAAGAAATATTATTGTGCAAGTAAATTTTCAAACGTTATGCTCCTAATCCATCTTCATTAATGTGAGTCTATCAATGGAAACCTTATATAATAAAAATTAGTGTATGTCTATATCTGAATGCTCCAAATAGTTAGTCATAGCAAATTATGAGCTCAGTAAAAGCTCGTACAGTGAGAACTGAGTACTGAAGAGGCTCAATTAGGATCTCCAATAGACATCTCATAAAGCCTTCAAAAGATGATCCTTTTGAGTTGAGTAGTATTCATGGTCCATAGACCTGAGCACCACGGTGAAGTTGTGAGTGATTTACCACACTTAGGTTTTACACATGTGAGAGACTTTTCATAGTCTAACCGTTGGGTGTCACTAGGTTTATCCAATGCTTATGAAGTCTGGTGTGTGTAAATATGAGATTCGTCAACTCATATGGGTGAGTTGTATATTCAGATGCTCCAAGATTGTGTTCATAAAAGTCTTATGGCCATAAATAAATCACTAGAGAAAAATATTTTCCGTGTCAAAAATAATATTGTAAAATTGTTTGTGAATATTGTTTATTGGAATACGAATTTAGAGATAAGTTCTAGAGTTGAGCATATGGAGACTTGACAGTGATGATCTATGTCTCCGCTCTTCCAGGATATAAATGATGGATGGATTATATGAATATGTATTAACCTCAATTTGTGTAGTTCAACGTGCTATTTTGGTTTCCATAATGTGTAGGGGGCAACATTTATGGGCTTATGGAAGAGTTTTGTAAGATGAAATGGGTATGAACCTAAGAAGTCTCATTATATGAAGTGTACTCTTTGTGCATTGGGGTAGCACACTAGATTAAATAGTTTAAACTGGAAAGTTCTCGAAAAATCAAAATTAATTCAGAGTCTTTCGAAGAGATCATAGGGTTTAAATGGTAAGCTAATAAGCGTAAATTATATCTATTATTTTCACTCCTTTAACTTGATTAATTGCTCATTTTAATAAGAATATTAGGTTTTTTTTATATATTTTATTTTAATTTTATAGGTTTGGAGTTAATGAAGTAATTGAGGATGAAAATTTAAGAAAAACAAGGCTAAACATAATGCTACAGTAATCACTACAGTGTTCTGTGAACATTAATTTTTGCTACAGTTCATCGCTAAAGTGATGAATAGTATTTCACCCTAGCGCCAAGTGAACAATACGTGGTGAACAGTGTCTCATGAACCGTACCCAGTGAACAGTATCTGTGCCACAATATTTTCACCCCAATGATGAACAGTGTTCGCTACAGCAGTGAACAGTGCAATTTTTCCTAAACCTAAAAGAAATACAACTCAAAGACTCCAATCAATCCCTATATAAATGCCTCTTATTTCAAACCTCAAATAACACACAACTTAGGACTCTTAGAGCCACAACATAAAAGAAGAACAATTTTAGAGAGAGAAGTAAAGGGAATTCAAGGAAGTAAGAGATTATTGACAAATTTTTGGTGTATCAACCAACTGCAAATTGACATCTATATTAGTTTGTTTTTTGTTGTATCATATTTATTTTATTTTTCAGCCATAATTCTCTTGTTATCATGAGTTAAATTTATTTTTAGGGTTATTACTTGAACTCAATATGAAAGCTTAATTGTTGGATCTTTTTAATATTTATTTGAACTCAATTCTTCATTATTCAAATTATTTATTCTTAATGCTTCATTATATCTTATCAATATTGTGATTGATTTGGTAATACTTTGATAAACTCGGAAGAGGCATCATTGTATTTAGACCTAGATAATTTGATGCATGATTGTAGAGTAACATTCAATGTTGCATATGCAAGTTTCAAATTAGGATATGAACATACTCAATTGGCATGTATGGTGTAATATCCAATCCCTATTAGTGTATTGGCGCTTAGATTTTGGTATATAGTAATAAAGACACCGTAGGGTTATCCGGTTTTTAACCCTATTAGAAATATTATTTTCTTTCTATGGTATGCGTGGGAGATATTAGACTTAATTTGGTAATTTCACATTCGGTCAGAGCGTCGGATGACTCTAGAATATTTTTGAAATTTTTCTCTATTGGCTTAAAAAAAGAATTTTAATTTACTTCATGAATTTTCATTTAAGGGTTATGTATGGAATAAGCCTTTGTTGAGAAACACAATCTATATATTAGAGAATTGACCAATTAGAGACAATTTCATGGATTACCAAGTTGGGAATTCTAGTTAGTTCTTTTGACTATTCTAACTAAATAGTTGCAAAGGAACCAATTACATACTTAGTTTCCAACCAATGACAAATTAAAAATTTATAGTAAATTGAGGGGCAAATTGGTCAATTAAGGGAGCACTACATATATAGTAAAAGTGTGTAGAAATTTCAAGAGATTAAAACATAATATGTTAAGAGCTAAAGAGAAGCAAATTTGTCCAAGTGAAGAATGGGCTACTACAGTGAAATTTCAAGTTTTTTTTCATGCTTAATCAAGCTATAATAAGGTCAAGTATAAGTTCCTAAACTCATTGAAACCTCTATTAGTGAAAATCCAAGAAAAAAAGGTAAGAAAAGTATTGTTTTGTGAGGTTGATATGTGAACTTTCAAGATTGTTTCAATTGATGTTCTTGTGTGTATTCTTGGTTTAGATTGAGTTGAATTCTACTGTGAAGCTTGAATGAGTCATCAAATTGAAGAAATTGGCAATGTAAGAATTAGGGTTTTGGGTGACTTTGATGTAGAGACTTCAATTGGTTATAATTAAAGAAATTGGCTTGATTTTGATGCAATGGCAACAAGAAATTGAAAAAAAAAATGTGTTGGAACATAGGGTGAAATTTTGCCACTTTAGGAAAGTTAGGGTTGAGTTGTGTTGTGGTTGAATTGTGGTGTATAAATGGTGCCTTATGTAAATTGAATGGATATGGTTGATGAAAAAATTAAAAAATGAAAAAAGGGGACATAATTATCCATTTTGGTAAGGTAAAGGTCAATTATGTCCAACCAAAGTTATAAGGTGTTAAGCAATTTTCAGGGCGTCGAATGGTGAGTTAGATTGGATTAAATGACTTTGTAAATGAAAATTAGAAAGTAGTATCCATCCGGGCTTTGTATGTCGATTAGAGCGTTTAGTAGTTAATTGAGATTCTAGTGTTTGAATTAGCTCTAAATGTCATTTATGACTTGTAGGTGAAGAAAATCGAGACCGGTAACTTGTACAAAAATTTTGAGCGAAATTGAGTTCTGAATGGTTGTGAGTGAACATCTGTCTTTTTTTTATCTTTCATTTATTATGTTTCCGCATAATGAAAATGTATGTTTCATGTACTTTTAATGCATAAATATGATTTATGATTTTGATATATATATCCATAGATATGCTTTTACATGTTCGGTTTAAGAAACATGTTTAAAATTACTACATTTGTTTCAAAAGCCACTGGTACTCTCAGATTATAGTAGTGGTGATGGTATTAGACTCGGCCGATGTATCCCATATACATGGGCAAGTATTGGGGGTGTGTCATTAACTCTGGAAAGTCGGGTTGTCGAGTCATGTAAGTCACTCTATGTGTACGGGATATTGTCTCGCTATATGTAGGCAATGTAGGATTCCGCTACATAGCCAGTGGGATGTCTTAAGATGTCACTATGGGTGCTGCTAGTTGAGACGCCCCGTGACCTACTCATGTTTGTGGTGCTAGTTGAGTCGCTGCGTAAGTATAAAACTTTAGGGCTACCATTAGTATAATTTAAAAAGAAAATGATCGAGGGAAGGCTTTAATAGTTTTTGATTTACCGATTGCCTATTATGCGTTTATATGCACATACTAGTTATTATATTGTACAGATTTTGGATATTATTTTTCGAAGATGTAAATAAAATCCGTTCGACAAGATTTCATCGGCATATGATATTAGAAATCGTTTTACAGCTTTATACTAGTTTTAGAAGCTTAATTTATGCATGTCTTTTAGAATTTAATATCTATGTAGAATGTTATTTTATTTGAAATCTTAAATGCACTCACTGAGCTCCTTTAGCTCACTCGTTTTGTGTTTTATGTTTTCTATCCCCCTCTAGGTGCAGGCCTCGATGCACAAGTCGTTTATTCTCCTACGACTAATTAGTAGCCCAATCGGTCAATCAGTTTGTAAATGTAAATGTGTTAAGTAGCACTCTTTTTGCTTTTTGCATAGTAATTATAGGCATGTGTATTTGTACATATATTTTGGACAAACACGAAGAGGTTTCAATATTATGATGATCGTTTTTACTTTTTATAAGTGTGCCAATTTTGTGATTTTAATGAAAATATTGAGTCAAGTTGAATTGATTTTGGAAAGGACCGGAAGTCTTATTCGATAGTATTAAGAAGTGTTTAAAATAGAAGTGCAATTTCTTCGCAGGTTTTGTATTGAATATTGAAGAAAAACAAGGAAAACTCTGTCCATTTTTTAAAAAAAAAATTAAGAAGTCAGTTCCATGTATATTCCAAAACATTTTCAGTAATAGCTAGAACTAAAAAGGGGTTCGCCTCACGAAAATTTTCAACTTATCCAGTTAAATTCTGAGAAACTTTCGTCGGGGTACCCGGCAGGACTGCTGGGATCTACAGTAGAAGGTCTTGGGGCAGGTCTTGTCATATGGTCAATAAAACTTGTTCTTAATGAATTTTAATTTATTATAAGTACCATAGAAATATAGGTATTTTATAAATTATGATATATTTGCATAAATTTGGGAGAGACTTGTGAATACATTAGTGTCTTAATGAATAATAAAAACTGAAGGATATAAACATTAAAATGATTAATATTTAGAAAACATATTAAAGAATAGTAATTAATCCCGAGCTTTCTCTATATTGCTATTTTTTTATATTTTATTTGAGTTAAGTCATTTATTTTCTATACTTTTATTTTACTTAAATTTATTGCAAAATTAAAATTTGATTTTTCTGAATAATTATAAGAAAGATATAATTTTAGTATTTGGTAAAAAATAAAAATTATCCTTATGGGTTCGACATCCGACTTTATAAGTCTCTTTATTATTTATTATGATAGCGTATATTTGCATTTAATTTTAAAATATAAAAATATCGCATCATAAGCTTGAGATCTCGGTAAGTAGAACTTGTCATTTTAACATTTTTATTAATGCCACATGTTATGTTATTAATTTATAAAAATATAACACATGGCATGATATCAATAAACTATTTATTATTAATTATTAATAATTAAATGACGAAATGAAATGAAAGACATATTGTTAATACATATAATTTAGCCAAATTCCATTTCAATTAACAAATGAAAATGAAACCATGAGATGGCTTTAAGCATGACGTGTTCATTTTTTATTCATCATTTAAAGGCATGCTTTGTTGAAAGCAAAACGCTGGCCACATTTCATTTATAGTAAAATTGAAAACAAGAGAACAAAGACAATGCTTAACAAATATTTGTTAAGCATTATCTTTGTTTTTATTTGTCATGCTTTTTGCATGGGCTAGCGTGAATTGATTTCAAATGGCTACTAAATTAGCATATATTGGCAGCAATTCAAAATGCTTAAAAGTATGAATCTTTGTCATACCTTTCCTAAGCAAGAGGTGGCGTTATTAAAATGAATTGATAAATTGAATTTCCACCCATTAGGCTATAATTCGGACAGCCCATTTAGCCTTGCCACCAAGTTAAATTACAAGCATAAGATGTGCATGTAATAGCATTGTCATACTTGTTTTTTTGAAAGCCACATACTGATTTATAATTGGATTAAATAGACAGCCAATGTTGCTATAAAATGGTGATTCATAAGTAAATGGAGTATAAGTCAATAACTCATAAATTAGTTACGAAGTTCAAGAGATTTTTTAGAAGTAATAATTGCTTCAGTATAAAATATTTTGGTGAGAATGAAAAGTTACCATTCTAATTTAAAGGATCTCATTATGTTCTAAACTAGAACTGCACAAAGAATACTTCGAGGGTGAGTTCTCTAATATCTCATTAGCGTAATGAGATATTTATTTATTTTTTGTTGTGTATTTATGCATGTGATGTATAAATTAAAAAAATTAAATGTACATGCTCATTCAATGCACAACACACTTTCATGAGTGCTAATAATTTTTAAAACAACCTCAGTCAAAACAAATATGTACATTTGCACCTGAATCTAACCATCATTTACTATTTTCAAAAGCATAACTAACACTTAGAAGATTAGGGTTACACCTAATAATGAGTTCATTTGAATCATTCTTGTCTTCTAGTATGTTAACTTGGTCATATTATTCTTTTTTAAAAATATTTAAGCTTAGACTTGCGAACTTCAATTTTCTTAAAGTAACAATCCTTAGCCAAATGGTTCGTTCTTCCACAAACATAGCATGACCTATCCTCATTGCCTTTAGAATTCTTAGAATTGTTACGGTGAGAGTTTTGATTGAACTTAGCCTTAAAGTTTTTCTTATTAGGATGATAACTATTGTATTTCTTATTATTCTTTGAGCTTTCTACTAAGTTTATCTTAATAATCTCATTTTCTTTCACGTCATTGAACCAATTTTTCTTGTCAATTCTAAGTGAATTAATCACTTGTACCATTGTAAATTCTCCTTGTCTATGCTTAAGAGACTTTACAAAATTGGACCAACTAGTTGGTAACTTATCTATCAAATAAGATATCTTATAATTTTTATTAAGTTTGGTGTCATGTTTCTCAACCTTTCTTAAAAGTTCTTGAAATTCAAGAAATTAATCATTCATGAATTTTGAGTCTACCATTTTATAATTATTCAAACTAGACACAACAAATATATCTAAACTAGTGTCTTCTACTTTATAAATAACTTTAAAAGTATTTCATAAATCTAAAGTATTCTTGGTAGTTTGATAAACATCATAGAGATGGTCCGATAAAGCACTCAAAATTCGATTATGACAATGATAATTAATGTCTTCTTTTAAAAGTTGAGTAGTAGAAGATGTTGAAAAACTAGAACTAGAGGTTTGTTTAGTTGTTAGATGGCCGAAACTAGTCTTAAAACGATAAGCCAATATTTTACTTGTCTTTGCCATTTTTTAAAATTTTGTCCATTAAACTTTTCAGACTTAATACTAAATGCTTTTTGTGAATTGTTTATTTTCTTAAAGAATTCTAAAAGTAAGGGAATATACAATTTGAATATAATAACATAATTTATTAGAATAAAATAACTAGAAAGTAAAATTGAAAGATATAAATTTAGATACAATATTATAATAAATAACAATTCAAACTAAAGAAGTTATAAAGTACCAACTACTTAATACAATGAATTAATTAAATGTACATTAACACCTAAAAAGGTAGTTTTTTATATATAAAGTTCAACTCTTTTAAAAAAATGATTTAATTATTTTAAAGAAAAACAAATTATTATTTTTATATATAAAAAAATAACTCTACGTTATGTAAAATTGTAAAATGCAATTTTATATTTTGGATAATAAAGAGTTAAAAACTAAACACAAAACTATTTCCAACAAATTAAATAGTATTGGTCAAAATACTTTATAACAAGAGAATTGTTCTTTATCTATAAAATATATATATATATATGTTTATAACTCTTAAATTTTGTAAGATATATATTTTTTAATTTAAATATTACAATATGTAATGAATTTGAGAAAACTAAGCTCAATACAAGAAATTAACACTTAAAATGGTTATCTAAGATTTTTTTTTAGATGTATAATAGTAGGTAAATAAAATTAAAAAGCAAAGTAACTAACAAATTACTAAAACAAATATTTCAATTCAAGCAAAATAATAAATATATTAGTTTAAGAATTCAACACAAATAATAATAGATCACAATATCAAAAAAAAATATTAAAATTCTCTTTGGCTTTAGAATGTGAAAAATATTATACGTGTATATGTTATATATTATTTTTAAGCATATCCTCAAACTATATAGCACTAAAATTTATCTATACAAATAAAACAATAAACTTAACACAACTTTAAACAAGAAAATAAAGATGGTTTGTGCAATAAAAAAGCACGCATGTAGTGCTGTCTTAAGAGATCTTTCCTCGAGCAAGTAATTACAGTTCTCCTCAACTTTAAGATAAATTCAAATGCTTTCCTTCTTTGATGTGCATGATCAACGGAAGGAAATACCAAATCTACAATGTCGAAGTTACAAAAAAATTGTGTGTGTAAAATTTTTAAAAGTATAGACTTAGAATACATATGTATGTTTGGAATAGAGAATGACCCCTTTATATAGTATTAGTAAGACTTAAGAATTAATACTAATATTAATTTTATATTATTACAAATTTTAAATATTTTATAATTGATATATTAATTGTGTAATTTAAAATTTGTAACTCTCACATTAATTTTCATTAATATGAATTTGAGTTTTAAAACTGTAACTCCAAGAATTTATAATATCTACTACAATTAATTTTAATTTTAATATAAGATTTTAAAAACCTTTTTAATTCTAACAAAATGGTCCGAAAATGGGTTATTCGACAATACAAAATTTGCCAAGGTCGTAAAAGGTCTTCTAGGTGGAGATCTTTGGAGCTTTATAAAGCAAGTGGAGGCTGTTACTTCTGAAATGGAATTTGCAAAGGCAATGTTGCTTCTCTAGGCCAATTGGCAAAGAAAGAATAAGCTTACCATGATAGGGGAAAGAGAAAGAGAAAGAGAGGATTCCAAATAGACCATAGCTAAAGCTTAGTCCATTCTGGATTCCTTGACCCCTCAGGATCTAAGAAGTCCAGTTCTGCAGTTGAATGGAATGGCAAACTATTTTTTCATCACCCCTCTCAATGTTGTCTTTGAACAAATCAAACATCACTCTGCATCAAACAGCCACTCTGAATTCCTCCTCAAATATCTCTACCCATTGTGGAAAAATCAAGAATATTTTGTCTGACTACCTTTCCACATGAACGAACATATCAACCCAACCAAAGCTAGCCACCCTAGCATGCCACCGGACCATGTTGATATAGCCAACGCAGAGCTCACACAACTGTTACAAGAAGGACTCATTGAACCCACTTCCTCACAATGGGCCTGTCAAGCCTTCTATGTTAACAAACACAGCGAGCAAATTAGAGGAAAATTAAGATTAGTCATTAATTATCAACCTCTAAACTCTTTTTTGCAAGATGACAAGTTTTTCCTACCCAACAAACAGACTCTATTCTCAAGGATTGCATAGGCAAATGTATTTTCAAAATTTGACCTAAAAACAAGATTCTGGCAATTAAGGGTCCACCCTGATGACCGACACAAAACAAGATTCTGCATGCCTTACCACCACTACCAATGGACCATCCTACCTTTCGGTCTCAAGACTGCCCCATCCCTTTTCCAGAAAACGATGATGAAAATCTTTGAACTAATCCAAGACCAGGCCCTCATCTACATCGATGATATCCTACTTTTCTCAAAAAATGTTGACGAACACTATGATCTCCTTTTGAGATTTAGCAGCATTCTACAAGAAAATGGCATCATGATTTCACCCACAAAGTGCCACGCATGTCTTGAAGAAATAGATTTCCTAGGGATGCGAATAAAGAATGGACAATACGAACTCCAACCCCACATTGCAGAACAGCTGACCAGATTCCCTGACGATAACCTGATAAAGACCCAAATTCAACAATTTCTCGGCATTGTAAATTACATGTCGGATTTCATACAGTACCTCTCACAGATCACGAAGCCCTTGTTTCACATGCTAAAAAAGAATCCTCCACAGTGGCAACAGCAACTGACGTCAATCGTAAGATTGCTCAAAGAAAAAACAACAAATCTGCCGCCCTTACAGATCCCATCACATGGAAAGAGAATCCTACAGACAGATGCAAGCAACTACCATTGGGGGGTCATCCTCCTAGAAGAAACCAATGGAAAACGACAAATTTGCGGGTACAGAAGTGGGGCCTTTTTAGACTCAGAGCTCCACTACCACAGCACCTTTAAAGAAATATTAGCAGCAAAACGGGCAATTGAAAATTTTGAATTTCACTTGATTGGACACAAATTCATGGTCGAACTGGACATGTCAACATTTTCTCATATGCTAAAGTTCAAACAGAAATGCATTCCAAACTAGCAATTGCTAAGGTGGCAACAGTGGTTCTCTAATTTCTCATTCGAAGTCAAACACATCAAAGGCAAAGACAACACAGTGGCAGACTTTCTCTCCCGAAACTCTATAAATACCAACAGCCCGCTCACTAACCACATCACTACCAAACACACGATCAAAAGGCCAAAACACAAATCCTATTCCACCATCCTCCTGATGGCAGCCTCCTTGTCCTCTGCCTCCTTCCTCGCCAGTCCCGTTTGCCCCTCCAAAATTTGAAGAAAGAATCAGGACCAGAACCATCAGGTCAAACCCCACTGAACTCATAAGAGAGTATGCCATCCAAGCTGTTGAAGAAAATGGATGAGGCACTCTTGGCACCCCGCTATTCAACCTAACCTACCCATTCTTCTACCTATTCACAGTCACCCCTTTCTAAGCCTGGTCCAAAAGCGTTCTTTACCTGTTATGGTACCTGTTAGATTCCTACACCATTGTAATGGAATTCCCTATCCTGAAGATGAAAAAATGGCTCGAAACAGTCTCGTCTAGCCACGATGCAATCACATTCTTACAATGGTTTTTTCCCCGCAAACAATGGCTAGTCAAGTTCAAGAGGCTAATACATCAGCAAAGCCAATCAAGAATGCCACCTAGAAGATTTCATATCATCATTCTCTTCCAATGTAAGGGAATGATTATATCCGATCATGAGGTGCATTACTATCCCATCGTCGATGACTACTTTATGTTTTCATACCCCCTGCATCTGTTCTGGGATAACCATAGGGCAGAAATGAGAGAACTAGAAAGAGTTCTTGCAGAGAAAAACCAGATCATCCCACCAGCTGTATGGATAGACCCTGAAAACTGTGCCCCTTGGGAAACCACAGACGAAGACTTCTCATACAGACTCCAACAAGTATCCAATATCCACAAACACAGACAGACCGGACAACACCAACGCTATACCCAACAGTACTACCAGTACTGTCGAGCCAGAATCAATCATGAAAACTCTCCTCTCATAATCATCCCATCAGAACCCCAGGAGACAGACACTCAGAAAAGCAGGATATCATTGATATGTTCGTTCATGTGAAAAGGTAGTCGGACAAAATATTCTTGGTTTTTCCACAACAGGTAGGTACATTTGAGGAGGAATTCAGAGTGGCTGTTTAATGTAGAGTGGTGTTTGATTTGTTCAAAGACAGCATTGAGAGGGGTGATGGAAAAATAGTTTGGGATGGTTGACCGTGGTAAAAATTGGGCTTTGAACTTCAATCCATTAGGCTTGGTAAAGAATTTCTTTTCCAAGAGTTTTTTGGATCAAATCAAAGCCTATGATCAGGTCTTTTCCTGGGAGGTCCGAGCTTAATAGTTTATGACGAATTTTGAGGTTTGGAAAGAACTGTAGATAAATTAGCTTACTGATCATGGATACAGTAAATAATTCATGATTGGCTGCTTGGAAGGTTTGGTGATAGGGTTTCCAGTAAGATTCTGGGAGAATGATTGGGTTGAGAATTGAAACAGCAGCGCCGGTGTCAAGTAGTCCAATAACTTTGATTGGCTTACTGTATTTGGATAGGTATAGCTGGAGTTCTAGCATCGAGACGGATACTGTGTGTAGTGGCTTGGATGGTATGGGTGACTGTAATGGCTCTGTTTGGATTTTTAGTTACTCTGAAACAGAGCTTGAGGGGGATTCGGATTCGGATTCTGAGTAAACAAGGATTGTGTCACTGTCCTCACTACTTTGCTCAGACAAATGAGATTCCAAGTCTGAGTTGATGGGTTTGTCTTTTGCAATGGCACTGATGGCCGACAACATCTTTTTCCTTTTGTCTTTTTCAGGACATTGTTTTTCAAAATGACCTTTTTGCCCACAAATAAAGCACCTGTCCTTTTTCTCGAAAAAGCTAATTTTCTTCGAAAAAATCTCTTCTTGGACCTGTGTGGTCGGGAGAATGTGAACTGGGTTAGAAATGGTGGGGCTGAAGGACTCGGTTTCTCAAAACAGATCTCAGTTTGTCCATCCCGTCTTTGAAAGAAATTATGGTTTGTGGTTTGTAGTGGTTTGGGTGGCTGGGATTGTCTGTGATCATGCTTATACTTAGTTATCCATGTGTCTATGAGGAGTTTTACCAGTTCTTCATTAGAGAGTTGTCTTGGTACATAGGTGCATGTTGGTACCTTGTTGGATTCTACAGAGAGTGGGATGGCATCTTGACTGATGTAGGGCGTTCCAAAGTCTAGGGTATGATTTTGGACCCGGTAGACCATTTGGTAGTGAAGTGTGGCTGAATATGTGTTTTCTTCTGGTACTGCCCCCATGATGTAGATCTGTGCTTTTAGGGTTGAAAAGAGGCTAGGGTCTGTAAAGGGCATGCAAAAGTTAGGGTACAGAGTGACTAATACTGTGTCAGCATTTAATGTAGTTTTCATCATGCCGATGCAAGCGTCTTTGTACTTGGAGAATCGTCCATCAAGCAACGCGATGCGGGCAACAGTTTCAAGCCTTTTTCGGCCATGGAGGGTCAAGGCAAATCGAACAGCACCAAAGTGCATATGAGTGTAGCCTTGTTTTAACCAATGAGGGAGAAGGTCCTCAGGGAACCTGAAGGTCACTACTTGTTCTTCGGTTGAGGCAGGGAGGAGGTGTTGGTCGAATTTGGTTGCTTGTACATATTCTTTGGTTTTAAGTCGATTTGGTGTTATCAACTATTTGAGAGAGGTAGAAATTAATTTTTGGGGCTTGAGAAAGGCATAGTAAGGGTTGATTATGGGGAGGTCCGCCATGGGTACTTTGTTTTCCTCTGGTAAGTAAGTGATTTCATACAGATGGTCCATTCTTGAAGAATCGGTGGATCAGAGTGAAGGAGAGGGAACAAATGTAGTTGGAGAAGGGGAGAGGGCTGGGAGAGGAATGAATGACTCGAATGATGAAGAATCCATAATGATGAAGGCTGGTTGTTCTCTCTAGTCTCCTTAGATATTAAGGCATAGACGAGTTGATGGCTTGAAAACTTGTTCAAATATACAACCTACAAAAGTAAGAGGAGTTGATGGCCCTGATACCAGTAGAGGAGTCTAACTAGTTATGAGGTATGCTTTGGCATAATACCCTGAGCGGCCCTTTGCCTTAGCGAGATTTCTGCTTCTTAACCTTTTACATAACGTAGTGACAATTCCTAAATAGGTTCTGGAACCGAAAATGAAAGATGAAGATAAACGAAAATAACTCCCCCTTAAATGAATGGTTCAAAATCAATATGGATGCAACTATGCGCACAAGGGATGGAAAATCTCGTCTTGGGACAGTGATAGAAGACTCAACAGGTAATGTCAAATTGCAATAAAATCCATTTATGAGGATGTAGAGAGAGCTAAAGTAGGTAAAGACTCCACTTTTTGGCCTTCAATTAGCAAAGAACAATGATATGTTTCTTATAATAGCTGAAACAGATGCAAAGAATGTAGTTGATATTGTTCAAAGGAAGCTAGACTCATTTAAAGAGATTAAATGGAAAATTAAAAAATTTCATGAGCTAATGATAGAAGGGAATCAAGTAGGCATGTTCCAAGATCTTGTAATGTTTTAACCTATAAATTTGCTAAGCTCTCCATTTTAATAGTATTAGATAGTGGTTGGACTGTTTTTCAATTTCTTAATATAGTTACAATTCATTCCAACAAAAAAAAAAATTAATGTATTGGGATTCTTTTTTTTTTATCTTTTATTTCTTCAAACGAACAGAGATAGAATTAGACCAATTTTTTAAAAGTTTTTTTGAATATTTTCTAATGACTTGATTATTCATTTGAATAAGTATCTACTTTTGGAAGAAATCAAAGAATTATTTAAAAAATTTACAAGATTCATTCGTTCTTTAGAGAATCTCATTTATTTGAATGATTAGATAATTTTTTAACATCGTATATAATTCACGGTTTAAAATAACCGAAAAAAAAAAAATCCTTAAGACGTTTATTTTTCGAGTGATATCGAACTTTTTATTATTTGTCTCGTCAATTTTTTGATTCTTCATTTGGGGTGTTGGCATTTTCGAAAATTTCCCAAAAATAAACAACGACGGGATGTCACCATTCACTTATAACATGAACACCCACTCGGCATCCATGTCTTTAGAGGATCCAAATTCTTTCTTGAGCGCACTTGGCTTCCAATAAACTCTTACACATCCAAAGTCTAACCACCTTTCCCTCTCAATATATATACCATCAAACTTGGTTTCAATGAAATCACTTTTTCTGAATCATATTAGTATCTGTTCAGATAAGATACTTCTATCATCAATTTGATAAACAAACATGGATTCCAACCGAATTACAGTTATATAACCAACCTCTTTCTCTCTCTCCTCCGACAAACTCGCCTTGCTTTTCGGTTGATTCACATTCACCGAGACTCTTCTCTCTCTGTTGACAATAGCGTGTACGTGATTTCGTTTGGCCTATGGAGACGGCTGCCGCCGTACAAGGAGCTCGAACTTGCCCGCCGATTGGAAGTTCCCCGCGGCCGGCGGATTTTGACTCTTTACCGTCGGCGAAGGAGTTAGGATTTATCGACGTGTCGAGGATCGGTTATTGTCGTTTTCGTGGTGGTAAAATGAGGTCGATGTCTTGGTCTTTGCAGCCGATTAAGGCAGTAGAGGAGTCGTCCTCAACTGCGTCGGTGGTTAATGAATCTGCTGCCATTTCTGGTATTACTGTTTCTTTATTTCCCATTTTATTTTTTGTTTTTGTTTTTGAGGTTGTAAAATTTGAGAAAAAGAAATATATATATATATATATATTTTTGTGCGATTAGAATCAAGAATAGTATTCTCGGATTGCTCATTGAATGATTTATTTCTGGGTGCTTGTTTGTACTTTTAATTATACAAACTCATCCATACAAAACAAATTAACATGACATGATATAATTAAATGAGTTAAATAAAATGTGTCAAGTAAATGAGATTGCTCATCCAATCATATCACACCACATTAGTTTGTATAAGTAGTTTGATGTCTAATGTTCTTCATAATAAAAGTTGCTGCTATTATGTGAAGGGCTGTATCTTAAATGATGATGCAGTAATTTTAGTTTATTTTTTTACTGCAATAGTTTCTGTTAAGCATAGAGTGATTGAATTTGAAGGTCTACTTATGTTTCAAACTGTTGACTTATTGTCTACATTAGAACAAACAGGGCATGTTATTATTGAGTTGAAATTTTGTCAATTTATTTAGTTCTTGAACTAACTCCTGTTAAGTTTATACAGTGTACTACTTTTAGATTAGGAAGATAAAGAAGATAATTGGGGGATTTTGAATTTAACACTTTTTGGTACCCTGCTCTAGACATAGCAGTTCTAGTTGTGTAATGTTGTCGTAAGCGTACCTAATTCCTTCCAACAATTATGTGTTTTAAGTTAGTTGACTAGCTGGTGAAGTTATTTGTTGGAGTTGAATTCCTTGTAGCTATACTCATTTAAAATGTGTATACAATGGAAATTCTGATGAAGTGAAATGTGTGGCTTCCGCTTTAGTGTTGAGAACTTTTTACTCCTGCACATAAATGCCACTATTACTCTTCACTTTGTAAATTTGCTTCTTAAACTGTAGTTGCAAACTTTTGGTTTATCAAACATATTGCTTTTGCTTGTCTGGATCTATTAGGATTCTAATTTTGACCATCCAACAGGTGAAAATATCCACCAGATTTCTACTGTGGGAAATTCGACAAATGTCTTGTGGCACAAAAGTTCAGTGAATAAACACGATAGGCAACAGTTACTTCAGCAGAAGGGCTGTGTCATATGGATTACTGGTCTCAGTGGTTCAGGTTTGTTGATGACGTGTTTCTTTAAATGAATTGATTGGCACCGGTATAGAACACTAGAAATAATTCTTTATTCGCTCTTTAGTCTCGGTGATTATGCATGAAAAATTTAACATGTTTTTTATGATAACTATGAAGGTTCTTCCTTTTACTTGAGAATCTTTCTCTTTACCCTGAATTTGATTACACTGTCCTCTCTATCCCTCTCACTTTGTTTTAAATTCTTATTTTAGGAAAAAGCACTTTGGCCTGTGCTTTGAGTCGAGGATTGCACACAAGAGGAAAGCTGACCTACGTTCTTGATGGGGATAACTGTCGGCATGGACTGAACTGTGACCTCAGTTTCAAAGCAGAAGATCGTGAGGAAAACATACGTAGAATTGGTAATGTCTTTTGTTCCTTTTGTAAATTATTATCTCAAATAATTTCTTTTTATTCCTTTCTTACAATCTGAAATTTTCAGGAGAGGTAGCAAAACTCTTTGCAGATGCTGGTCTTATTTGCATTGCCAGTTTGATCTCTCCTTATAGAAAAGATCGAAATGCCTGTCGTGCACTATTGCCAGAAGGAGATTTCATTGAGGTATGTGGTGCTTGATGCAATGGTTTATTTCTATGTTTTTTGCATTGGAACAAAGGAAAGGAATTTTGAACCAACGAAGATTTACTGTTTCTGGTTAAAATTCTCAGAACTTGCCTTTACAGGTATACATGGATGTGCCTCTCCAAGTGTGCGAGGCAAGGGACCCCAAGGGCCTTTACAAGCTTGCGCGAGCAGGGAAAATCAAAGGTACTTTCTAATTCCCATTTGAAGTTTGCCTTTTTGGATTTCAGATGTTGTTTCTTATCAGGTGTATTCTCAATGTGAAAGTTGGTGTGAGATGTTTGTTCTGTGTGTTGCAGGTTTTACAGGAATTGATGATCCATATGAACCGCCACTGAACTGTGAGGTTGGTATACATGTTTGGTATAGATTTGAACTTGCACTAACATGAACATCTATCTAAATGAATGGTTTATTAACTAAATAGGCAACAAACACGTGATATTGTCCCCACAAGTCAATAATAATTTTTAAGAAAACTGGCACTCTCTACCCACAGTAACCATCAATTCTCAGACGAAATGGCTATTATCTGGTTAGGAATAGTCTGATCCTGTTGGAAGTGTCTGATCTTCACTGCCTCAATTCACACACGCAACCTAATAAGTCTGAAGTATCTTTTAAACTGGAGTCCCAGATTAACAGTGGATTGCTTCAATCTCAATCAATCATGCTTTTCTTTCTATCCACTGGAGTTTCACACGAAAGTTTTATATTCAAGCAACTGAATTGAAAGCATTGTCTTTCGCAGATAGTGCTGGAACAGAAGGGAAACAACTGTCCTTCCCCAAATGATATGGCTGAAACTGTGATATGTTACTTGGATGAGAAAGGCTATCTGCAAGCATAAGTTGCAGAAGGTCTGTTCATGGTTGCCATAAGCTTTCATCACCTGTAGCAATATATTAATTCTTGCCAAAGTAAGGAAATTTCTCGTTTCCTGCATCCATGGTTCAATCATGCCTTAATAGCCACACTAATTAATCGATCGATTAATTTGTCAGTGTCAATGCCAAGTAACGCATCGTATTACATCCATAATTCAGGTAGCAATTAAGAATGGCAAGTTGTGATTTGGAATAAGGTTTATTCACAGGCGAGCAGTTGATGCAAATTAGTGTCACTTAGCATGTGATGTGTATCTTACAATAAAAGTTCTCATATTTGCAATGAATGTTGTTTGTAGACAAATCCCGTCATTGTATTAGTATTATTTTTTTATCACAATATTAGAGCAAATGCACTGTTGTCATGTTAGGAAAAGTATTGTTAAGATGCAAGGATGATTCAATAGTTTCCATCTTTTGTGTTAAAAATGTTCACCGTTGGCATTATGCTTCATTCATTTAAATCATCGCTTCTCGTCATGTATATAAATCAAAGAGGTCAAGAAGCTCGTCTCTTAGGCTAGCCAAAAGGGTAAATTTTGCAACTGAAAAATAGCCTATACGTACACAAATCCAGAAATGAGAAGGGCTTCTAAGGGCAAAACTCGAACTTGGAGAAGACATTACGTTAAGCGAAAGATAGATTAAAGTTCGGCTTTCAATGTTCATAAACATAGCATGTGATATGGGAGCCAAACATGTTTTTAGCCGTTTGCCAAAGAGTAGGGAGCTGCTCATTTGAGTCCAAATGCAAAACACCGTCGCAATTTTTGTCTATATGCAAATCATTATTTTAAAATGTACCGTATTTACGAGGCCTGTGCATTGATTTGAAAAGCCTACTTTTATGCCTTTGAGGTGCAACTTGGTGTGTTTGGTTGTTGGATTATTTTATGTTCCTCCGCCTCGGCTTTAGGATCGCATGTGAAAAGCTGCTAGTGGGGTTATTGCTTACATAGAAATATGGTTATCCTTTCATCGAAATTTGGTTCAAATTAAAAGGACAACCGAACAAGGCTTACTTTCTATGTTCCAATTAACAAATTGACGGAGCCATCAAGGCATTTTACGGCCCAGCCCCTCGTGCCATTTCTGGCTTTTCTGCAAATTGTGACTCTGAGAGAACAGAATTTTGAACAATTATTATCTAACTCAAACGCAAAACATATCAGAACGACATTTTCGTGGCAACTTGGCAAATCTAAATGTGATACTCAATTCATCCTGTAAAGTGTAAACTATCTTCATAAATTGTTCTATCTTCCATTCTTTTGAGGACAATTGACTAATGACTGAGCAAAGAAGTGACAGAGTGAGAGATTGCTGAATTGCCATTCAACCATTTATTGTCACTGATACAGTATAATAACAAACTAAATACGATATACCATTTTCTTATCCAAGAAACAAAGAAAATGTCGAATATAATTATGAAGAAAATCAAATGAAGGCAAGAACCATTTCTCCTCGGCTGTGTGTTTGTATGGACAAACAGCAAACCACAAGCGCCATGGTCATCGACACCGCAGCCGAGCTCACAGCTTCAAAGGTAGCAGAGAATCGCCGCTCTTGCAGACCCCAAATCGTTCTGACAAACAAACCAAAACCATCCACCACCATTGCCAGCAGCACCGCCATGTTCAAAATGAAAACACAACTCTCAAAACTTCTAAGTAATAAAGAGAACCCAGAACCTGAAACTGCAAACCAACTTGTCCAAACTCAAAAACACTCTCCTAAGATATGCAAGACTTGGGAAGTAAGTGCATGTCTTTGTAGTTGTTGCAGAACCAAGGGCTGCTGTCTGTTTTGCTTTCTGATAACAAAACTTGGCTCATCATTAATCCATCAGATAGATTGCAACTTGTGGGTAAACGGAAAGACCGTTGTTTCCGCGTTGCTTCTCATGTTTATTTTTGTATCTTCCCTCGGAGAATCTTTTGTGTCAACATTGAGAAATTTTAACAGCTTAATTCTCTTGAGACAATGGAAGGTATGGAGTTGGCAAAAGTCTAACTTGTAGTTCGTTGTTAGGTGAGTAGGGTTTGGTGGGCTTGGTTTTGTTTGAAATTTTATAAAAAAAAGTAGATTAAATTAGGTCAAATAATCTCATTTTCATTAAGTGCAATTTTGAAATAATTAAAGAGCCAAAGATTGGTAACTTGTTAACAAATCAAAATATTCCAGTCTTGAATCACTTATTACTAAGAGATTTTATGGATATCCCACGGCCCACTTGTAAGGGAATAACCGATTGATGCAATAAAGTTATGGTAATTAAAAGTAAAAAAAAAATAATAAAAAAAAATTGAATCGAATCGGTTAGTTTAGTTCGATTCAATCCAGTTTTTTTACTATAAAAAATTAATTTGGTTATATTTTTGAAAAAGTTAACCCAACTTATCAGTTTCGGTTAGGTTTTTTTAAAAAAGTAACTGAACCGATTTAACCAGTTTTTTTTATAATTATGTTAATAAAAAATTTAAATTTATTTCAAATTAAATAAATTATAATTATGTTAATATGAAATAGACTCAAAAATTAGGTTAAAAAATTATTTATTAAATTATTTAGACAAATATTTAAAAAAAAAGCCTACAATTTAAAATATAAAAAAACTCAAAAAATAGTTCAAATTTTTAAAGAATTATATAATATATAAGAACAAATTTAGTGGTTTATGTAATGTGTAATGAAATTTATTTTATTATATAATATATAATGTGTAATATAACGTGTAATATTATTAATTTAGTCAACTTAATTTTTTAAAGACTTATATAATAAATAAGAACAAATTTAGTAGTTTATGTAACGTGTAATAATTTTTTTTTATATAATATATAACGTATAATGTAACGTGTCATATATAATTATTTAGTCAACTTAATTTTTTAAATACTTATATAATATATAAGAACAAATTTAGTGGTTTATGTAATGTGTAATAAAATTTTTATTATTATATAATATATAAAGTGTAATGTAACGTGTAATATATATTAATTTAGTCAGCTTAATTTTTTAAATATTTATATAATATATATGAACAAATTTAGTGATTTATGTAACGTGTAATGAAAAAATTAAAAAAATAAATTAAACTGATTCAGTTCAATTTCAAAAAAATCAAACCGAACCGGACCATACCCACCCTTAATGGTAGTTGGCTTCATCCTCGGGCTAATAATATGTAATCACTTTGTTTCAAAAAAAAAATTAATAATATGTAATCACTTTATCTCTTGGGCAAAAATTATCCTACTCCATTTGAGTGTTCAAAAATGTTTGAAAATGTCTTTTATTTTATTGCATTAATCTTTTTTAGCTTCTCAATAAACTTTTAATCTTTTATAGTTTAATAACATAAATTCGGACCATTTTACCTCTAATCACATTTTTCCTCCATTTTGAGTTGGAATCGGTTATCTTATTCCCAAAATATTCTTAAAAACATTAAAATTTTAAGCAAGTAAAGAAGTAAATTGGCTATTTGGACGTGCACATTTTAAAATTTGGTAGGTAAAAGGATCAGTTGTAGAGTTGAAAATTCAAAAATAAGCAAAAATTAGGGAGCTTTGATTTTTGGATTGTATTTTTATGTTTTTGTTAATAATTAGTGAAAATAATTAAATTTAGAGTTAAATGAGTGAAAATAGCCATAGGCCTACGCACAGAGTGCAGGTGCTAGCGTGTCGTGTGTAAAAAAGTAGGCATGTGTTAAGTGCAGCGAGCAGGCGTGTGCATGCCATGTTTAGCTCACACCCGCTCTCACCACATGGTGCGTTTGAAATTTTTTTAAATATTTTTTTAATTAAATTTATTTTAATTTGACATTAAATTAATTTTAGTTATTAATTAAATAAATGAATTAATTAATTAACTAATATTTTGTTATTAATTTCAGTTGTTATTTAATTAGTTTAATTGATGTAATAATAACTAATTATTAATATATTTTTAATTATTATTTTTTTATTAATATATTTAATTGTTTAATTTTTTTAAATGTTTAGTTATTTAAATGTAATTAATTTATTAATAATTGATATTTATTTGTTATCTAATAAATTTACTTTTTGTTTAATTTTAATTATTTAATTTAATTTAATATTTAATGCTTTATTTAATTTGTTGTCAATTTTGTTAATTGTTATTAATTAGATTAATTTATTTAATTATCTACTCTTACACTAACAAATTTATTTTTTATTAAGAAGTAAAATATGTTCAAATCATTTATAGTTTCGAAAAACGAGTTTTATCGAGCCTTGGTAATGGCTTATTTAAAGTTGTGGGCTATAGGCGCCATTAGAAATATGTTAACATCCAAATAGGAGAATTTATTTAGGACCATATGTTGGGGTCATTTTCTAGATGTGCACGATATCTCATTTTCAGGTATATTAGTACATGAGGCATTGTTAAAACAAGTGTATACCAAAAACTTATTTGAAAAATTATGATTTTAGACATGCAACAAGCGCAATAAATTCTCCCGTTTAAATTTTTATCTAATTATGGGGTTTAAAATGGGAGGTTATCTCTTAGTCAGATAGTTAAATAAAAAATTTAAAAATAAACTGTAGGTCAAATATTTTAGAAATATGACCAAAATAACCTATAAGAACTTAGATTTGTGATTCAATATGGTAGATTTAAGTGAAAAAGATGACACAGACGTAGCAAAATTATGTTTGTTTTATTTTTTCCATCATATGTTGATATCGCGAGATGATCGTAAAGAGATTTAGTATTTAATGCTTAGGCTTGTCGACGACTTGGATGAGTTCAATCAATACTCATGAAGCATACTTGCATAGTTCGCACTCTATAATACCTTAAGCACAACAGTGAAAAATTAAATTGAAAAAGATTAGAAAAGATGGTGGTTGAAAAAAGAAAGCATATAACATGTATGGTTTTACACTTACATGCCTGGTGAGTAATTCTATCGATTCAATATTGTATAGAAAGGCAAAGAAAGTGTTCAAATTATCATTTATTGATGTGAAATTGTTATTTTTTATTATCTTAAGTTTAGATCTATGAGGCAATTTCGGTCTATAGATCAATATTTGCAGATCTCGATGATGACCATTTTTCACGTATTTTGAATTGATATAGCAAGACACCTTTCGTATATATATATATAAAAAAATTTATTAATTATTAATAATTTTGTGTAAGTTTTAGAGGCACATAGAAAGTTAGTGCTGAGACAACATGAAAAGACTATGAAGTGTCACACAACATAACAGCAAAGTTGCGACTCCCATCAAAAATATTTAGAAGAGATCTCAAATTAAATTATATTGTAAAGTTGAATGTCTAATTCAATAATCCCCTGATGATATAGATGTTTAGGGCTACCCCTCTAAAGCCCTACTAATGTTTGGAACAATGGTACAATTTTAATACTTTTTTTATTTATTCATAATTTAATTTTGATGAGTACTGAGTTGTGAATATTAATTATAATTACTTATATATAGTTTAAGTCGAACAAGTCATTATACTATGGTGTTCTTGAACAAAAGATTGATGATCTACATGACCCCATTATAGTTATTAAAACAGAGTTGATGACTAGGATGAACAAAGACAAAGTAAAGCTCTTACATCAGATAAGACTCATGATATAATGCTTCTAGTCATCTAGCATGTTTGAGGATGTAGATCAGATGATGGTATGTTTTGTATATAAATTTGATTTTATACATTTTTTATAACTCAATATATTGATTGATATTGTTTTATTTCAGAGGAGAGCAAGTATGGCTGGTGGCATTCAGACTCCAACATTTGAGTATCAGTATAAGTGGCAGCCAAACATGCAACTGAGCATGCAATATAATTAAGAGAGCCCTATAAGCATAAGAATGTATACGTTAAACACATTCCCTATACCAATCCTATTAGAAAGAAGAATATATATATATATATATATATAAAGGTAAAATTGCAAGTGGAGGATTCGAACAATGATTCTTAGGTTGACCTAGATCCATAACGATCGATACATAATCTGTGTGAAGTTTTAGGCTTGAATTCAAGCTGGTAAAGGGTATGTTAGCTTACATAGCATCGATGCTGATCTGAAATAATTTATTGTGCTCTTAAATAATTGACTTGATGATTTTGTAAGGACATTCTTGTATTTTTATTTTTTTTAAATATGAATTAATAGTATCAATACTTATAAATAGTATATGGGATTTTACAGTATATTATTGAGTATCTAAAGTTGGTATGTTAATACTAATACTAGTATGTGCAAGTATACTCATAGAAGTGCATGATTACAGATGCATATTTTTTGTAAGGTTTTTTTTTCTAATTGTTGTTCACATTATGTTATAAATTTGTTAGTATAATTATTTTAATTTAATGTCACATATTTGAGTTTATGAGTCATTCCATTTCTTTAATGCCACTTTATCATCTCTTGTCTTATTTTCAATTTCTTTCTTATCAAGTAAAGGTCATTCGATTAGTAGTACAAACTACATCTCTCTTTAAAACGCTCCCAACCCAAACTTAGAAACAAACCCTAGCCCCCCGCCATCTTCTCCCCTTCTCCGATAGACACATCCCTTATTTCATGTCTTTCTCTTTCTTTTCTTTTTTTCTTTATTTTAACGTTTTCCTTATGCTTTTTCGGTATACTAGTTTAGTCGCCAACCTATACCGAGATTTAACAGAAGTCATTGAGCTTCGTTGAATGCTGTCGTGGCTTCATTGGCCCTTGCTAATCCTTTACTGACTCCATTGGGCGTCTGCCAGACGTTGCCGCACTTACTTTTATCTTGCAAGCAAGTTTCTAGAACCATCACCAATGCGATCCACCTCTAGGCAAATAGCCATTACCTTATGATCAACCTAGATTTGGTAGGGAAACAACCTCTTGTGGCAATCAAGTCTCCTTGTAGCCACTTAAACTTTATGTGTGTATGTGCTGCCGCACTTACTTTTATCTTGCAAGCAAGTTTCTGAAACCATCACCGCTGCGATCCACCTCTAGGCAAATAGCCATTACCTTATGATCAACCTAGATTTGGTAGGGAAACAACCTCTGGTGGCAATCAAGCCTCCTCGTAGCCACTTAAACTTGATATGTGTGGCCTTATATTAGATTTATTGTGGAAACTGTGGAGGATTTAAGAACTCATATGATGGTGGATTTTGTGATGTTCTTTCTACGTGAGAAATATTTTGTCTCTCTTATGTGAGGGTTATTTTATCTCTCCTGTTTGAAGGAAAGATTTCTCATTCTTAATAGGGGTAGTGATCCCTAGTTATACGAATAATCCCAATAATGAAGTTTAGGGTCAGAGATTACATTCAAACATACATCAATGAGTCAATAATAATGTCCCAATAATTTTTTCATTTTATATCAATGATCCTTGATGTAATATTTTGATTCCATCAATAATATTACATTTGTTGATAAAAAATTTATTATAAAAAAAAGTAGTGGTCATTCTATAGAAAAATCAATTAAGAATATAACACGTAAGTTCAAATATGTAACCAAAACTTTAAAATGTGTAATAAAAATTTAAGATAAATAACTATGAAGTTGAACAACTCCATCACAAGCCTACTTCATAGAAGTCTTAACTTGGAAGTAGACATTTAAACTATCTTTTAATTTAGATGTGATCTAAAGTGGACGGGATTCTAGATGAATTTGATCTAAACTTGATGAGTCTCGATAGATTTCTTTTCACTTGTGCAAGGCATTAAAAAAAAAAAATTTGATTGTGTCATCTTTTTTCCACTCGATTGTTTCTTTATTGATACATTATTAGCGTTTGATGAACCAGTAGCCCTTTTTCAAATATATCTGAATTGTTTATATGTGTCATGATTAAAACTTGGGAAATTCCCCAAGTTGACCGTTATTTTAATATTAATTTTTATTTTGACCAAAGTTAAATATTTTAAATTATATTAACCAAATATACGATATGTTTACTATTTAACCCTTATTACAATTTTAATAATTTTTATTATTATTTAATTTTTTATTTTATTTTATATAAATTATTGAAGAATATAAATTTTTAAATAATTTAAATTTAAATTAATTATAAAAAGATTGTAAATTTATAATAATAACAATAAAAATTAAAAAAATAAATAAATTTTATTTATATAAATTTAAAAATATAAATTTTATGTTTACTAGCGACCATTTTGTGTTTTTTTTTTTAAAATAAATTTAAAAAAATAAATAATTATAAATTAAATATTCCTTATATTTTTTTATTTATTTAAATATATAAAGCCATCGTATTATTATTATTATTGTTATTTACCCTTAATATCATCTCTCGTTTTATTCATTCTTATATCTAGCGTTCTCAAAACTCACAGATCGCTCTCAAAACTCATATCTCTCAATCATAACTAAAGTTTAAAACAAGTAAGATTTTATTTATTTTAATTTAATTAATAGTATTATTTATATTTACTAAAATAAATTATTAAAGTGTTTAGATATATATCTGTTACGATTAAGCTGTAGTTTATGATTAAGTTATGGTGCGCGTATAATTGTTGCTGGTGGTGGATTGGTATGCGTTTGCGCGTGACTGCACATATAGTTGTTGTTGTCCACCGTTGTATACACACCAGTAACACTGCACATATAGTTGTTGTTGGCCACTGTTGTGTACACACCAATAACAATCGGTGCTCATGTATAACCTGTTCTGATGATCACCAGTTGTAATAAAGTACTGCTGCGCATCATCGCAATGTTATAACACCACCACCAAATAGCTTTCATTTCTGAAACTGCATATTATATTTATTTTATATATTTAAAATATATTTTTATATATAGTTATATATTTAATTAAATTTTTTTAATTTAATTAAATTAAAATTATGTTATATTTTTTTCAGGTATGTCACAAATTTCAACCATTATATGTTTTGGGGGATATGGGAGAGCTGTAGCAATGGTTTTAAAAGATACATTGGTTATCAAAATATGCATATGGTTGTTCCGAAAAATATTAAATACAAAGCGTTGTTGAGAAGAATTTGTTATTTTTTAGGAGTTAATCAGGTACATTATAAAGTAACTTTGAAGTTTGAAGTTCCTTCAAGTACTATAAAGTTGAGACCCATTCCACTTAAAAATGACGATGATGCAATATTGTGGTTGAGCTTACAGAATAATATGGCTACATCGCTTTGTGTAACAGTAGATGCTCGAGGACCTGAAAGTAATACAGAAGCATCAATGGAGCAAAAAGAAGGCTATGATAAGTAATTTTCATCGACAACTCCTGTGTATATTCCAAATTCTCCGAAGGATTATCATTATTCTCCTTCGATGCTCAACGAACAACAAGGCTACACATATGACCATGGTCAGATATATGGAGACGTTGGCGTTGATATTGGCTATGATATTGGTGAAAATGATGATCATGATTACGAGATTGATGATAATTGTAGAAATGATTATGATGATGATTATGAAGAGAATGAGGATGTAAATGATAATGCTGGTGATGATAATGATGAGGAGGATGATGATGAGGAGGAGGGTGATAATGATGATGATGATGAGGGTTATGGTAGAGAAGAAAGGGTTAAGGTAGAAAATTCATTTCAGTTTTAGCCTGAGATACCACCATTTGACTTGAATGTATCGGAAAAATTTCTTGTAATGGGATTGGTGATGTATTTGTAGGAAAATTATATAACAGCAAAGATGAAATTCATAAAACTATAAGTATGGTTGCACTGAAGGAAAAATGGAGCTTTAGAGTTTACAAATCCACTAAAGATCGTTTCGAGTTGAAATGCGATGATGACAGCTGTAAGTGGAGGTTACGGGCAGTGTCGATAGAAGGGCGACATTTTTTTGTTGTTAGACGAGTAGATACAGGGCACACTTGTGTTTTGAGTCAATTAAGGGATGGTCACCGGCAAGCCAAGAGTCGAATTATTACTAAAGTAATAAAAAATAAGTTTACATCGGTCAATAGAAACTATAAGCCGAAAGACATTCAAGCAGATATACGTGAACAATTCGGTGTTCAAATAACCTATACTAATGCTTGGTGCACTAGGGAGCGTGCATTAAGATTGATAAGAGGTACTCCTGAGGATTCGTTTAGATTGATTCCTGCATAAAGCTATATGTTGCAACAAAATAACCCAGGTACGGTTACTCATTTGGAAACTGATGCGGATAATCACTTTAAGTATTTCTTTATGGCGTTAAAACCCTGCATCAGAGGTTTTAATTCATTAATCCGACCGGTAGTTGCAATGGACGGAACATTTTTGAAAGGTTCCTATCTTGGTACAATATTTGTGGTCGTTTATAAAGATGGAAACAATCAGATTTATCCATTGGCTTGGGGAATTGCTGACTCAGAAAATGATACTTCTTGGGAGTGGTTTATGGTTAAACTGCGAGGAGTTATTGCAGATCATCAGCATCTTGTTTTTATATCTGATCGACATGCCAGTATTGAGAGGGCTATACGGGGTGTGTTTCCTCATGCATATCATGGGTTCTGTATATATCATTTGAAAGGAAATTTGATGACAAAATATAAGTTATCATCAGATAAGTCTAAAAATGGGGTATACCTATCTACCTACTTCAGTGCTACCAAGGCTTATCGTGTCCATGATTTTCAATACCAATTAAACAAAATGCAACAAATGAGACCTGACGTCACAAAGTATTTGAAGGAAGATATTGGTACAGTGAGATGGACACGATCATCTGGTGCTTTCAGAAGGTATGACATTATGACTACTAATATCGCTGAGAGCATTAATGCAGTTGCAAAAGAAGTAAGAAAGCTTCCGGTGACTAATTTGGTGGAGTGGATGCGAGAGCTAACGCAATTATGGTTTTACCATAGACGATTGGCATCACAAAATATGACCAATGTCTTGACGAACTGGGCACATCATAAAGTCATGAAACATAACGATAAGGTAAGTCGAATAACCATTTCTCCTGTTGATGATTTACGATTTATAGTTATGGATGGTGAAGTAAACTGGATTGTAGACATTGGCGAAAGAACATGCAGCTGTCGAAAGTTTGATTATCGGCAACTGTCTTGTTCCCATGCACTCGCCGCATGCAGATACATCAGATTATCGCACGAGAGTATTTGTTCAACTTATTACATGTTTGAGATTTTATTCCGTGCCTATAGCGAGCCAATACTTCCGGTTGGTCAAGTGTCAAATTGGATAGTCCTAGAGTATTTGAAAAATATGGACATTCAACCTCCGATAGTACGTCGTCAGTCAGGCAGACGTCGAATGAATCGAATTCTATCTCAAGGAGAAGAACCATCAAAGAATATATGTAGTCGTTGTAGACAACATGGACATAACCGACAAACGTGTCGAAACCCTGTACCTTTACAGAGCAGGTGATGTATATTCATTTATAAATATTTACTTTATTGATATTTAATTATGTATAATATAAGACTAATATTTAAATTTTTTTTTTCAGACGGATCTGAAAAAATAAGAGAAAGAGCTATACCATGAGGCTTAATTATGTATGAGAGTCGAGTTTCGTCACTTCTGTAATTCACTTATTTTATAATGCACTTATTTTGTAATGCACTTATTTCGTAATGCACTTATTTTGTAACGCACTTAATTTGTAATGTACTTATTTTGTAATTCACTTATTTTGTATTCACTTATTTTGTAATGCACTTATTTTGTAATTCACTTATTTTGTAGCGCACTTAATTTTTAATTCACTTAATTTTATAATTCACTTAATTTTGTAATTCACTTATTTTTTAATGCACTTGTACTGTGTATTACATATTTATTTTATTTTAATACACTTGTCTTTAGTATTAATGCTGATAATTTTCACAAAAATTTTGACAAAATCTCCTCTATAATATGGACAATTCCAAACCTGTCATATTAAATAAACACACTTCTATCAAACTGCAAAATTACTTTCGCATACATACACCCAAATCAACGCCCACAAACAATTATACACCCAAATTAATGCATATTGATTAAATCACACTTCTATAAAACTGCAAAAACACTTTCGCATACATGCATGTAAATAAATTATAGTGCTAAATATCTACGAAGTTGTAGTCCACAAATCAACGGCCATCTTCTGTCTATAAAATGTACCAATGTCAAGGAATGAGTCAAATGGCCGACCTAACATAAGATATTCAATATACATACAGACGAATACGCCACAATCCCCGCTCCCAACCTCTTGTTGCGACACATTCTCCCGGATACGAGTCACCGGCCAAGGGAACAAATTTGGGCTTTCTATGCCCCTCAAACTATAAAATCTACACCTTCGAAGGTACAAAGGCATTGCAACACACAGAGACTCTATAAATTTCATGATAGACTCGTCTGCATGGCCGTTCACGCTAGAATCATAAAGAACGATTGTAAACTGAGCAAGGTCGAGTTGCGCTACAATCCAATATTTTTGATTCATATTCAAAGGAATATATACCTACAAAATAATTATGGTATTATTTTTAACTTAATGTTGTTACATGAACAGTAAAAAGTCAACCCAGTCATTGTTGTCTTGAGGATTAGCAGTAAATGATGTTTTTCACATTTGTCGAATGTACTCCTAAACACAAATAAAAGATACTCGTTAAAGTCGATAATAGTTAAAGTCAATAATATTATATGTACAAAACACACAAAATATAATAACTTACGTAGAAATATGCATCTGCAGTTGTACAATCCTGTAAGTACATGTTAGAAAACGTTCTTTGACGCAAACGCAAAATCGTCAAATATTCATTTATATGCTACAAAACACATAAAATATGTTTAAGTTTTGATATTATTAGACAAATCACAAAACAAAAAAAAATTAAAATAAATCATCACCGAATCGTCAAGCCAATTTTGTAATATCTCATTAAACCACGTATTGTTCGAATCGAGTCCGTGCAAATGAACCCGTTGTGTTGGGTCATTTTTTTTATCCAATCCAGAAGCTCAGCATATTTACTCTGATCAATAGGAATCAGCTGCCCGTTTATGTCAATAATAGGACGAAGCTGTAAGTCCACAAGTTTCTTCTTCGCGGGCTGTTTTAACGAATTGGTATATGGACTGACTTGAGCTGTTGCCTTCTTGCGAAGACGCCCATACCTACTTATGTTTCACCCAATGGAGCATGTATAATTTTTAAACTTGTAGGGCTATCAGTAACAGGAGCAAATGACTGATGCTGAGACTGCTAGCAAGAGCAAATGTATGAAAGTCAGCAGCCATGAATTCGGCACCCTACAAAACCAAACAATACCGGTTAATGTATTGACTTGTTAAACTTTGTATCCAATATATTTTAGGTTTAAAACGTACCATACTCTGCCCTACATCCTCGGAGATATTGGCTGGTATAAGCTGTTGCATCAAGAGAGGTATCTGATGCAAGATATTTTCTTCAGCCTTATCAATCTTGGCTGAAAGCTTTACGTCACCCTTATCAATCTTGGTAAATATCATTTCTTTAAGATCATCCATCTTCTTCTCCAGGATTTCATACTGTGATGTTGACATGCCGGATTGAAACTATACATAAATTATTATAATCAATTTTCACAAGCTAATACTAACCAGTAACAAAAGCATCATAATAATTGAAGGGAAAAAAATTAAATTATTATACCATTGATTCAGTCGCTGGCGGGGCTTGAAATTCGTCGAGATGCTGCAGATTATCGGTGAATTGGGTGTCCGGGATATCAACTATCTCCAACTTAAAACTCCCTTCCCATTTTCCCGATGGAATGCAAAAGTTTACCGTCGCGCGATAGTCCGCAGTCTTCTTATGTTTGCGGGGTACCAACTTCCTATGAACCTCCAAAACCTTTATTATATTTTAGATTTATTAATCATTATTAGAAAATATAACACAAATTATAAGAAAGTTATATATATTTTTTGTTGAACATAAAAGCATACCCCAACACCATCGAAGAGGACATCTACGACTTTTTCGTATAATGGGGTGCTCGTGCCAGACCAATTTAGAATACGAGAAAAATCATCTCCATTCCTATTGGTAAACAACTCCCCACACCTCGGGATCGCCTCGTAGATCCACACCTGAGATGATAATAAATTTAAATTACAATACCAACAAAATAAATTTTTCTCTATCATAATGAATCAAAAAGATAGAATTACTTATCAAGAATGCGTGACAAAATGAGTATAAGTTGTATGATTCTATATCCCCAGCGCCTATTTTTTTTACCTTCGCTAACTTTTTAATTGGAGCCGTGCATAAACTATTGTAGAGTACAGTCCATGCGATCGTGCCCCAATGATAGACATTAAACTCATCTAAATTATCTACCAAACGAAGTACAAAATATTGTATGATTCTATTCCGATCACGTGGCATTATCAATTTATGAAATACATAAAATATGTATCTACATCATTGTCAAATGTAACGTTACTAAACCACTGATCTAAATCCTTTTAAGTCAACCGACTTCTACCCAAAAAATATTTATGACAAAGTCTATCACCTAACTCACTTACTACAGGATAATCTTTCATCCTCAAACCAGTAATCAAATAAAAATCTTGACGAGAAAATCTAATACGTCTTTTACCTATATAGAACCATAATTCTTCATATAAATTTTTGGTATGCACACGTCTTAATAAAATCTCATGAGCTAAAATACCTGAGAATGGAATATTTGATACATCCAATAAACTATCAAAACATGTGGTTCTAAATATTTCTACCTGCCTCAAAGTCAATTTATTTTTTATATTTCGTATAACCCATAACTTCAAGTACGTATGTACGTTTGCTTGGTAGAAATTTTTTTCGGCAATTACATATTCTTTCGTGACATTCTCCTTCCTGAAAAAATTAAAAAATTATTAATATTAACAAAAAAATAATCAATATAACATATAATCAAATTTTAATTTAATTATAACTAACAACCTAAACTATTTACATAATTATTAACCAAATTAAATTATTAAATTAAATAATTATAAATAAACATAAACAACATAAATTAATTAAAAAATTTTATAAAATGAAAATTTTTGAGGGTAAAATGCGGCAGCGCGTGCGTCACGCGCCGCTGCATTTTATCCCAAAAAACATACATTCTGTATACATTCTACATCCAATCTACACACATTATTATTTCTATTTAAATCTATACATTTCTACATATTTTTAATTAATATAAATTACAATACTCAAAAATAAAAAAATTATTTATAAATACATACCAACTTTGTTCCGCCATGACGAGAGAGAGGGAAGACTGCCGTGAGAGGTGGAGCACCGCCGTGAGAGAGAGTGACCGTGAGGAACGCCGCCGAGAGAAAGTGAACGTCAGAGAAAATTTGAAAAAGTGAAAAGGAAAGTAAAGGTGAAAATGTCGGTGGAGAGAAGAAAAATAAAAAAAATAAAGAAATTTTTTTATTTAAAATAAAAGGATAAAATAGAAAAAAATTAATGTAATTGGTTAATAAAGCTTATGTTATTTTGACCGAGTCAAAACAACATAAGCATTTAAAAATTCGGCCAAATTGGCCAATTTCCCTTAAAACTTTGAAGTAGAGGATAGTCTCAATTGCTCTTTTTGTTTTTCTTTTTCCCTTCTTTTTCTCTGCTGTTTCACACAGAATGAAAAGAGAAAAATCCGCTTGACGTGGAGAGTTCTGACCAGCACATAAATATTTGAGCAATTCCCTTTTAAAATGACTTTGAAAGTTGCTTACATACACCAACATGATTCTAATATTAGCACAATAGAGAAATAGCAAGTCAACAAAGCACCAGCTGGCGTGCAAATTGCAATGGCTAGATTACAGCAACAAAACAGATCTCCGGATTGTTCCAAATATTAGCAAAACGCCAGCAATTCAAATGGTTTTAAATGTCTGTCTATACTTAATTGTTGCCCTGCATTTCTATTTGACAGAGCAGAAAAAGAAAACGGCAATGGCAGATTAGCTGTCTGAATTACTCTCACTTGGAGTTTATGGGATTAAATTAGCAGGGGTAAATTATTAACAAATAGAAAAGCAGCATCTAATGGAACACAAATGAGAATAGAAATTAAACCTAGAACTAAACAATTTATAAGCCACCAATTCTAACCTTGAGACTTCACATGCATTTCTCTAGCAATAGAAGGTAGCCACCTCTCTCCTCTAATCCGTTTCAGTTCTCCAACTCTTTCCTCTTCCTTTTTGGCTTTTGCTTTCGCAGCTGCATCTTTGGCTTCTTGTCTAGCTAATGATTTCTGGCATGTGTCTCTTGCTGCAGCAAATATATCTGCCCCATCCACAACAACTGATTGGAGTTGTCGTTTGAACTGTTCACCATTCAGACAATTCATATATAAATAAGATTAATTCAGAGTCCTGTAATGTAATACAAGCAATAGTCCAATAGAGAGTATATCAAGAGAAAGTCAAACCTCCCTTGATTTCATATCAATCTCTTTTCCAGGAAGGATTCTTGGTTTCTTTTTGGGGCCTTCAAGTTCAACTGTTGGCGGAAACATTGCTTCAGTCTTTAAATAAATTCTGGCAGCAGAAAGGAATTCAAAAGTGGTCAAACTTCAATGTTGGAAAATGGTAGAATTCCAGCCATTCAAATTTCCCTCCTGTGAATTAGTCTGCCAGCTCTAGCAGGATATTTACTAAGCAGGGAATGCCACAAAACTGAGTTTCCACTCATGCTTTTTTCCCAAATGTATCCGCACTCATAGGTCAGAAAATAATTTGAGCTCCACTGTCTGGCTCTTTTCTCTAACATTTTCAACTACTTCTTGAACTAGAGGCTCCATATGAACTAAAAATACAACTAGTCGTCATATCAGAGGCTCCATACGAATTTTTCTTTTCTTTTCTTTTTCAATGTTTGGAAGGGGATGAGAAATCTCACCTACTAAACATCAACCCTTGCCCCTTATTTTTACTCGAACTTAGGTGGCTGCGGGCACAAAGCACATTCAGAACAATCTGGGCTACGCACAAGGGACAGGCTCCATATGAATTAAATGCTTGCCATTCAAATTAAGGATATCGGGCAATAAGTCAAATGATCATTAGCTGCTTGCCCTATCTGCTTAAAATTATGAGAGCAGCATTTATATTGTTTTTGCTAATTCAACATGCCAAAATCAATATTCTTCATGCTGCAATAAATAACATTCAAAGCATGTGAGCAAGATCAAATTTAGCTATATGATCAAATATTATTCCAGGTGGAGAATGTTTAAACAATCAAACTAGGCCTTCATTTCACGTGACCATTATCCGGAATATGAACAGCATCTCTCACAATCTCTAAACTCTTCTCCAACATCTCATCCAAAATCTTTTGCGCCTGTCATGAACTTTATTAGTTACCGCAATCGTAATTTGTTCAGTCTTTCAATACGTAAAGCTTCCTAATTTATTTTATTTGGGAAGTGAGTCATCAAAATTCCTCACCCAATTAGAAACGTAGCTATTGAGTTGAATCAGTTTATCAATTTGGGTTCAATGAGAAAACTACATTCAAATATATAACAAAAGCAGAAAGAGAAACTTAGAGAATAAATTTGAAGAAGATGATGAATGACCTTGATTTGGTAGTGTTTGAGCTTCTGGGGTTTGGGTTGGAATCATACTCGGTGTTTGAAGTTGGTTTGATGTGGTGGCGTCGACGATTGACTCGACGGCTTCCATCCACTCGGCGGGCCCATCTTCCTATCCGCTGCTGGTACTGCATGGACCTCCCATCTCCACCACCCGTTCGATCAAATTCCTCTTTAGTCTTTACCACGGAGTAACCGTGTCTGCTGCCACTCTGCCCCCTAACGGCAAAGGCCCTGGAGAAACACGAACCAAGTGGGCGGGATTGGGCTATTTTTATTTACTTGGCCAAAGCTCATTTTAAAACCTTTTGACATTTTGTAATTGATGACACTTTTTTCCCTTATCATGTGTAAATATACCTCATCTTTTAAATTTTTTTTGGTAATTATAATTTTATACTTAAATAAAATCATTAAAAGATAAATAATACTAATTTAATCATTATTTATATTAATTTAAAAACTATATATATTATATAAATTTTAAATTTTTTATGTATATCTTATAAACATAAAAATAAAATAATTAAAATAATATACATTGAAGGAATTAAAGAAGTTGTTATAAATATTTCACTAAGAGTGCATACCCATTTCAATTTGGTCATATATCTTACTTTATAAGGCAATAAACTTACTTATTTATAGGGTCTAAAAGAGTGCCCTCACTAATGACATTTTGAATATAATAATCTAAGAAAAATTGAATGGTATGCATGAAAATTAAAAGCAAGGTATACTAAGTCTTTTCCTTCCTAGTTCTTTAAGGAAAATGAGTTTTCTAATCAAAAGCTTAGTATGTCTTCCATTAGCTTGATTTTATCTTTCTCTTTGGTGGAAATTTATCCACTTGATTTACAACATTCCCCTTGGATATCCACCATATCAAGATAATTGTATTCATCTTTACTAAGAAAAAACTTAGTAGGATAAAAACTATAAACAAAGTAATGCAACTAGTTGATGAACCATAAAGTTGTGTTGAGCATGTAACTGCCTTGTTAAAAAACTTTACTTGTATAACTTAGCAGGACAAAATCTAATTAAAAAGAAAAAGAGTATAATACACATATGTCCTATATAGTTGTTGAAGTTCTTTCTTCAAACATTATGTTCCCTTTTATTAAAGCTCCCCTCACAGATGACACATGTCAATACCATTTATCATCCTCTCAATAATAGTTCTGGAAAGCTTTAGTTAAAAAAAACCCACAAAATTATAAATAGAGCGAATTAGTTTGACATTATTTTTCTTGTCTTGTTAGAGCTCATGAGTGTAGAATAACTTTGGTATATATGTTTAGTTTTTTTTTTCCTTTTAATGTGTTCTCCTCTTATCACAAGTAACATTATCTTTATATGTAGGAGTTATGTAGTGGAAGATCATTTACATGTATTTTGAATATAATAGATAATCGACCGTAACTATACACATTTTTTGCATGCTTCATATAATGCAAGAATTTCATAGTGGATGGAGGATGTCGTAACAATAGTTTATTTAGTATTTCTCTAAGAAATTATTGTGCCATTATAAGCTAAGATGCATCCCATCTATCAGCGGGCTTTATAGGGATCAAAAAAATAACTTGCAGCAACATAACCAACAAGATCAAAATTTTGTGTTAGCTCATTAGAATAATATAATCTTAAATCTATTATTCTACAAAGAGAACTAACAATATGTTCAAAATCATCTCAATGTCTTCTAGTTAGTTTTAAATCAAACCTTGCTAGTAATTTTATTGAGAATGTTGTATTCAGTCTAGTACATTGTGCTAAATATAATAAAATATCAATCGCACTCAAATAAAGTACTTCTAGACCAAGTACCTATTTATCTCCTTCTTTAAGACGGAATTGATCTGTTTTAGGATTAAGAGACCAAACAATTATTGAGATACTCAATCAAAAAACTTTTTTCATATTGACACGTTTCAAAATAATTTTAACATAATTTATTTGATGCATAAAGATTATATTTGAAACTATACCTAATCTGCAACTCAAGATAGTTTTTTATTTCCCCTAAAAAATTTATTTTATTTATAACTAAAATTATTACGCATGATATAAGTAGCTACTATAAATGTAAACATGTCATGATGATTCTATTTCTAGTCCATCTAGGGTTATAACCGTGGTTTATATCATTTTAGGCCATATCGCTCTTTAGGAGGAAAATTTTCATATATAGACACTTTAGGATTTAAGCCATTAATAGGATTTGTGCCATATCAATGACACACCACTCTTCAAGAGTAAACTTTTTCATTTGTAGCCTCTTTTTAGGCTAGAGTCATATTTGGACTCGTGTCTTATTAAAGACATCATGCTTATTAAGAGCGATTTTAATTATAGCTCTCATTCTTGGGACTTATGTCACATTGATGACACCAAGCTTATTAAAAGCGATTTTAATTATAGCTCCTATTTTTGGGCTTATGTCACTTCAAGGACACATTGCTTTTCATAGTAATTTCAGCCTCTTTTGGGACTTTTTAAAAGTTTTTACTAGATTCATATCATTGACATAAACTACTATAATAATAAACCCAAATTTTGAGTTCTTAAAGAATACACAAGGGCAAATAAGATAACTATATCCATATTTCATTAATTATTAAGGTGGTTATACTAGATGTATTCGGATTTCTTTAACTTATATATGGATTTTTGTAACTTTATAGAATATAAATTACAATGTGGTGGTTGGAATGCTTTAGACATTTTAAATTCTTTACGGATCTTCATATAAATTTCAGTATCAAGTGACCAATATAAATAAATTTTCAGCACATCTATAATACGTCTGTTAAGTTTTTCTAATAGAATGGAACTTATCAAGAATCAAAATGTGATGGAATCTATTATAGAAGAATAAGTCTCCTCATAATCAATACCACATCTTTGTGAGAAGCCTTAATAACAAGTCTAATTTTATATCTTTTTAAAAAAAAAAAATATTTCCTTACAAAAATTCATTTGTACCCAATGAGTTTGACAATTTCTAGTATTTAAAGTTAGTCCAAATACTTCATGTTTGCTAAAGAATAATTTTGCTTGAATTACTTCTTTCTATATTGGCCAAATCATGCCTTAGTCTACATTGATTAACAAATAGTGATTTTAAATCATCATACATAATATCTATAATTATTGTAAATGCAAACACATCATTGATGATTGTTTCTTTATTTCTAACCTCTTTTAGGGCTTGAACCACTTCTAATACTTAAGCCACTTCTAATACTTGAGTCATTTTTAAGGGTCTCATTATATCATGATCATTATGCTTTTTAAGAGCATTTATAGCTTGAGCATAATTTATAAAAGGATAGCCCCCAAAGGCATGGTCTGATGGTAAGTTAGGCGTTTTCCATGTAAGTCACCCAGTTTCAACCTTGGAAATGTAAGGGGCCAAAATCATTTGTGCTTTGGCACACCTCCCTTACCTTTTTTTAAAAAAAGTTATAATAGGATCCTCATTTTTTATTTTCCTTTTCCAACGAAATTCTTCTAAATTAAGTAGTCTACCACACTTTTAGTGTGCAATATACACTTTCTCAACTACCGTTTTAATAGATTGTCATTCAGGAATAACTACTTGGGTTGGTATATTGACAGCTAACATATATGACTTAATTAATTTTGATACATCTAAAATGCATCAAACAAACTAATTTGTAATTTATTTCAAATGAATTATCCTTCATACTTCATTTTCATTTTATATGGTGTGAGGATAGAAATGAGACATATGGTCACTTTTCAAGATAATTCATGCCTATTTTTTGAAGGCGTTTTTCTCAATCCTAATAGAAGAAAATTCATCTCATTAAAATGACAATCTGTAAAATGTAGTAAACATGTCACCCTTTAGGGTTCCACATACCTGATAATAGATGGTGAGTTAAAACCTACATAAATTCTCAAAAGACATTGAGGTCCTACCTTGGTATAGCTAAATGAGTGCAATTAGAATTTGTATAGCACAACTAAAAGTACATAAATGAGATATATTAGGTTGATGACCAATCATTAGTTGTAATGGGAATATTTATAATAAATACTTGGCCTCAAACATATTAATTAGTAGCATGTAAAATTACATGACCATATGTTGAAGTATGTAATTGAGTACGTAGCAATAAAATTTTTGCAATCATCTAAAGTCTTTTAATAAACAATTTTGCCAACCATTTTAAGCATGAATGTGTGGTATTGGATATTCCAAATTAACTCTCACTAATATGCAATAGTCATCAAAGGTTTTGAAAGTGAACTCACTAGCATTATAAAAAACATAAGGTCTTAATTGGAAAATTTAGAAATTACAAACATAATTTGATAATTTAAGCAAACAATCTAGCAAAAGTAATATTATATGTAGATAGCAAACAAACATGTGACCATCATGCTAATGTATAAATTAAGACCATAAAATAGCAAAATGATCTACTAGGCCGGTGAATAGGTTTGCAAATAGCTTCTAAATTCTTATGTGAACAAGTAGTGCAACATTTTTTATTAGACAAAAGAATCTTTAGATCCTTCAATATATTTTCATGAGAATTTTCAATAGTTCTTGCATTATTGTTAATCCAAGATGGTTATGCTAGAGCATAAAGTTCTTTGATTTTTTTATCCTCTCATTCTTAGTTGTGTAGCTCTCTAATACCTTAATCATTGTATAATATAAGCCAAAAGAAAAAACAAAACATGAAACTTCTCTAATGATTCTTTGTGGCTAAAGACTTTAGAAATATTGCAACGATATTCCATAGTATTCTTATTGATAGTTTCTACATGGAAACTATTACAATGAATATCTTTAAAATTAAGTATGAAACTCTTTGATCTAGATAAATACAGGGTGTCATGGATGTATAATTTTATGACGTTTGTTAAGAAGATCATAACACTTCTAAAGCCTTCAATCAAGTTTGTAGAACATGATATAGTATTCATTTACACTTTAACTAATCTCAAATTTGAGAAAAAACGTCTTATTTTAAAGGATTGTATGTATTGTTGTACTATCTACTAGACATATCTCTCTATCTTTCTCAATGACATATATTCACTATTTGAATCCAAATCCTTCATGAAGAGAAGAAAAATATTAGATATTGAGATAACAACATATATTCGTATAATGCAAAAAAGAACAGTAATTAAAATTTAATCCGTATAGATAAATTCTTTTCAATGCTTGATGAAGATGGTGATAAGAAAAATCATAGCTTGAGTGTGATGTTGTAAAGAAGCATTATTTTGAATCTTGATTTTATCACCAAGGCATTTAACATTCATGTGAATTTCAACATCTAAAATCCATGACAAGTAGTACTCACCTAGATATCTAGGTTGTCAAACTCAAGTTTTGTGAGATTTGACATCTTAATATAGTCTTTAATTTCTTCTAAATAATTTTGCAAGCTCTAAATCTTAATAATATATTTCTTTTTTCTTTGTGTTCAAAACGAAGATAAAAAAAACTACAAGATGTTATAATAATATAATAAAGCATATAAACTAATCTTTATTTTTTAATGTGGAAGATATAATTTAATGACAACCACAAAACATACTCATAAAGATAATTGTATAAGAGTATAGAGGTAGATGGGATACTTCTTGAAGTAGAGTCCTCATGCTAATAACGTGTTGTAAATGTAAAGCTAAAATAACTAAATGAAGTTTATATAAATTAAAAGAACTAAAAGGGTTATAATTGATATTTCTCTAAGAGTGCACAGCCCTTTAATTCGGACATATCTTACTTTACTAAGGCAATAAATTTACCTAAAGAAAATCAAATGGTATGCATACAAATCAAAAAGCAAAGTTTATTTATTAAGCATTTGTCTTCCTAGTCCTCTAAGTAAAAATGAATTTCTAATCAAAAGCTTAGTATATATTTCATTAGATTGATTTTGTCTTTCTCTTTAGTAGAGATCTATCCATTTGATTTATATAGATATACACTTTATATTCTTTTTTCAATTGAATGTATTTCTTATCTATATAACATTTTGAATAATGATAATATTAAAGAAGCAAATAAAGTTTTACATTGAAAAGAAATGGGGAAGATCGTGGGTATATAAGGAGTGAATTATATCTTAATTGGTATGAGGCCTTTTGGGTAGAGCCTAAGAATAAAACAATGAGGGCTTAGGCTCAAAATGGACAATATCATATCAATGTGGAGATATGTGCAGTTTATGGACTCCTTACAAGTGGTATCAGAATCATCCCCCAAAGTTAGCAATGTAGAAGAAATTATCAGTGTCAAACGAGAAGGTAGTGAGCCTGGTAAGCCTCAGTTTGCGATTGGATTCATAGTAAGCTCTATGAACAGGCGGTAGTATGCTCTCAGGCATCACGTAAGGCGTGTCATCTCAACGCAGTGATGCGAACTTCACGTAAGGCGTGTCTGCCAACGCAGTGATAAGGAGTTAACTTGATAGAGCGGGTTCTCGAGGTAGACGGTACTCTAGGCTTCACGTAAGGCGTGCTCCCACAACGCAGTGAAGATGAGTACTAAAATGATAGCGAGATCTTCCTATGTGGAAGATAGACGGATGAAATATCGTTTGAGGAGAGACTTAGTGGTCATTTGTTTGAGGGGAGGATTGTTAAGGAAGCAAATAAAGTCTCACATTGAAAAGAAATAGGAAAGATCATAAGTATATAAGGAATGAACTATATCTCCATTAGTATGAGACTTTTTGGGTAAAGCTCAAGAATAAAATTATGAGGGCTTAGGCTCAAAGTGGACAATAACATACCAATGTAGAAATATATATTATTTATGAACTCCTTACAAATAATAAAAAAAATATAGAGTAAAAGTAACTTAAAAAAAAAATTAAATTATATATATTATTTTTGCAAAATTATGATTCTACCTAAAGTAAAAATAATAATAACTTAAAAAGGGTCAGATCCATGGCACTTTTTTTTTTACATAATTTTTTAATTATTAGATCACTTTTCATTGATGGTTAAGATTAAAATTGATATATAATTATTGTATTTTTAAAAAGTTATTTAATTATTAATGAACTCCGTCATAACTATAATAATTTTATTTTTTCTCTCCTCTCTTATTTCTTTTTTTCTATCTTATTTAATTCATTTTTTTCTTTTATATTAATACTTTACTCCTTTATTGTGTATAAATATTATATTTAACTAATTTTAATAACTTCACTTTGTTTTCAAACAACTCAAAAATTAATTAATTGGTAGAATCTTTATTTTTTCAAAATATTCATCCCATTTCATTTTGAAGAAGGAAGAGGTTCTTCTGAAACTTTTTTTTTGTCAATAAAAAAAATAAAGAGATGATTTGTAACGAAGAATAAAGTTTTTCAAGCTAATTATTTGAGGAGGCTTCTGAGTTTCATCATAAAAATAATATGCACTAAATTTATAAATTAATTAAAGAAAAGAAAAAAAATATGAAAGAATGATATTAAAAAGAAATAATCAAACACATTTAAATAAAAATAACAAGGAAATAAAAAGAAAGAAAATGATAATCCGTGTGTTTCACGTGATAGGCATATTATTATGCCTTAAAATGATTGTTTTAATTGTCAGTGTAAGTCATTCAATGAAACTTAAATCTGTTATGTATTATAAATTTAATCATTAATTAATTTTTAATATTTCTTTCTACAGACATCATACACTAGAATATAATGTTAATTTACAATTTAAAACATTAAGCTCATCCATTGATCACAGTTACATGAAAAGCAATTAACCATAATTTTTTTTTTCTTTTGGATTTATATCTTAATCAATTTTTCATTATGTTTCAAAGTGTTTGGATATTATCAAAGCTTTTTCGTAGCAAAGTAGCAAATACTTTGAGTTAGAAAGAAAAATCTTGTGAAGAAATGACTTCAATCAAGCTATAATTAAATGAATATTAGACTGATTTATTTATTTTTTTTTAAAAGAAAAAAATGAATCAACTTCATATTTATGATATGATATTTGTATACAATAAAAGAGAAAAATATTAATATAAAAAAGAAAAAATAAATTAAAAGAGAAAAGATAGAGAAATAAAAGAGGAGAGAGAAAATAATAATTAAATAAGATAAGAAATAGAAATAAAAAATATTATTATTATAATTATGGTAAGTTCATTAATAATTAAATAATTTTTTAAAAATATAATAATTACACCTAAACTTTAATTTTAACAATTGAATGAAAGGTGATTTAATAATTAAAAAATTATATAAATAAAAATGTGTCGTGAATTCTACTCAACTTAAAAAAAAATATTAAAAAAGAAGATGAGAATAAAATATATTATAAATGTTAAATAGTGGGGGCATTTTAAGAATAATTAGAGTTTATATATAATATTTTAAACTTTTGAATAAGGTGTATTAATACATAAGGTGTTATTACACAAAATATGAGATGCAAATTTGTGTAATGCAAATATCAACAAGTTTTTTTAATTTTAATTTTAATTGCATACAAGCGGAAATCTTCGTTGATTTGTATCAAATTTTGGCAGACACGCTGCTTCAGTTTTATTAGATTTCATTTCAAATAAGTTATCAAATTTAATCATAAATTTCCCTTACCGAAGAGGTTTTGACACTTCTAAAAATTTATCCGTGCCATCTAAAAATTTAAAAGAAATCATGATATTTATTCTTTTAACTTTTTGGTCACTAATGGTTTCGCATAATATTTTAAAAATAACTAAATTTATTGTTTTTAAAAAAAATACTATGTACACAAATTAAATTGTATAAATTTATTAATACCACTTTCACGTGATATTATAATTGATTTATCACATTATATATTTTATTCTTTTCTAGTTTTTATCCTTTAAATCATGTTTTACTATGTTCAATAATGTTAGGAGATATTAATGGAACATAGGGACACCCTAAGTCCACTTTATGATCATTCAAGCCCACATTTTTAAGAAACGGTTCGACCTAAAGAAGAGTTATGTCAATAGGCTAAGGGGCAGAATCCAAATATTATCCCGTACTTGAATTATCTAACATATTCAAAATAAACCACCTAAAGGTCTAGATCAACATTAAACTCTAAAAGGGGCACACATTAGTTGGGCTGCACACATCCACATCAACGTTGGGTCCTGCAGCCAAAGTGCATGTCGACCAACCTGACGTAACCCCCCACATCGACTTTCATGTCATCATTAAATCACTAAAGCTTGCCAAGTAAACATACTTAAAAACAACTAAATAAGAAGATAAGAATCGATGCAGACATGTAATCTTAAAAGGGCTACTATCATGTTACCATGTTAGCCTCACCTCGAACTTTGTCTCCTAATAAGCAAAAGACAAGGGCTTGTTTGAAATTAGGTGAGACAATTCTACACCAGCTGCAACTCCAAATATTAGCACTGAATGGCACATATTGTCAGGTCACCCTTAAACTTAACTTCCACATAATAGTGTCTCATTAAAAAAAACTTAGTACTCCATAGACTAAGAAGCTTAATTACTAAAGGTTCTCAATCTTAATAATTTTCTAAAATTCTCGTAAATATATAAAAATCCTCCAACCGTTTGTCACCATGTGTCACCCTAAGAGGCACTCTTGGAATATATTAATAAAAAATTTCAAACACAATGATAGATAATACAATACCCTCAACAAATAAGAAAAACATATTTCTTCCTCTTCTTCTACTATCTCTAGGGTAGAAACCTAAAGAAAGTAATAATTATTAAAGTCACCATTTAACTTTAGCGTTGAAGGGTCGTCATCGCCTACTCCTCTAGCACTAACTTATAATCGAGTTTTTTTGTGCTCAGTATCTCAACAACGTCCTCAATTACTTTTAGCTCCACATCCCATTTTTCATCGCTCTTGATCGCTTAAATTCATCTCTTTACATTGTTCAACTTATCAAACTCGAACCAATCTCTATTTCAACAAATTCTTATTGCTCAGTGTCACGACCATTTTTAGACTTCAACAAGTAATATGAATGATTTTATATAATTAATTTGTACATATAATATTATATATTTTTTAAATAATAAACTTAATATTTTTTTTAAAGTTTACATAAAAAAAACCATATTATTTACGTAGTCATTTCCTTCTTTTTTTTTTAATCTTATTAAAAGTCAAAATCCAAGATCATTATTTATTGTGATAACTTTATGACAATAAATAAATTAAAGCATGCAGGATTAAAATGTTTTCACAATTTTCAAATAAAAAGGATACTATTTTGCACTTTTAAAAATATATTATTAACACTTATATATAACTAAAATAATTATGACTTAAATCACCATCAATAATTGAATAAAATTAAATAAAATATTATTACTATATTCATCTAAAACACCTAAGCATTCAAAGTAAAATTTAATTTATTTTAAACTCTAAAACTTTTTTCCTAAGAATCTAATATTTATTTTGGCCTATGAAGCAAAGTTTACGAAGAAACTTGTTAATCATTTGGTATGTAAAAGAACAAAACGTACGGGGGCTAAAAACATTGAGAAAAGAAGTAGCATTGCATTACTAAGACCTTTTGAATCTTTAATATTCATTAATAGACTGAAAAGTTGATCTGTTTAGAATATCCCACATGTACATGTACATGTATGTACATGTACATCAATTATTTTACCATCAAACAACTTTGCAAACACATTAATCTGTGCAGAGCCGTCATGCTCATTTTTATAGTACTTGAAATCCCAATTTTTGAAGCAAAACCTAAGGTATTTTTGGTAATTATCATAATTATTATTAACAGCTCGAAATATTGAACCTGAATATATATATATATATAATTTAATGTATCGAAATATAAAATTCAATTCACTAGAAAAAATTACAAATCAGATTTAATTCTATTTGATCAAAAATTATTATAAAAAAACATTGATTCAATTAAAAAATGTCAATTAGGATGAACTGCTCGAACTTGAAATGAATTAAACCTATTGTATTATAACTTGATTTGACGTATTTATATTGCAGTATTATGGTGAGTGACTTTGGATTAAGTTTTATGCTCATTAATCCTATTAAAAAATTTAAAAATCAATGTAAAAATAGTTCACAATCAAAAGTAGTTTAAATTCAGCAAAAAATAATTAATTATTTTTTACAAAATATTTGGCTCAAATTTTTTTTTATATAGTTGCACAAATGAAATAATTTTCACGAATGTTATTTTATTTATAAATATTATGATATTAATTTCTTTAAATTAAATCCAATTTTAATGATTTATCGAAATAAATCTGTGAACTGATCTATCAAAGGCGGATTTCAAAATTTTCAATCCAACCTAATTTATCATCAAAATTTTCAATCCAACCTAATTTATCAAATATGACGAAAAGCATGTTGATTTGAATCAGATCAGACAAACTAAATTGATTGGATTACCCTCTACCTCTCTCTCTCTTTTTAAATTATTTCTTCTCTTTCTTATCCTTTTTTTTCTTTTCAATTTTGTTTCTATTACAATTTAGTTATTTACAACTTTTTTGTTATTTTAGCACTTCTATTTCTCTCACATTTTTTTATATGATTCCCTGCTCTTTTTTTTCAATTTTTAATTATGAGAATATTGATTAAAAATTATCATAATATAATTTGGAGAGTAAGTTAAGTGCGTAAGGCGCATAAAGATCAAAGACGGACGTAAAAAAATGCGAAAAATAAAGAAGAAGGTGCCAAGTATAGACGCCGCGGTGCTCAAAATAGAACCTGAGCATCGCGGCGCTAAGTGATCAGCGTTGCATCGCCCAGGCGGACACACCAACACCGCGACAATGGGCACGCAGCACTGGGCACGAGAAAGAGTTTCCCTTTTTGAATTGTCTTATTTCTTCTCTCATTTGCTTCAAAACTCCATAATACGACTCCCACAAGTTTAGAGTACACTTAAGACGTCCTAAAGCTTATATAAAGACTCTTTATTGGCTTGTAAACACATCTTTTTTATAATCCAAGAGATTTTAGTTATTAAACTTTTTTTGTGGTTCTTAGTAAGAGAAAATCCATAAATTGCAAGAAATAGTTTTTTTTGGTGATATTTATTGTAAAATGCATACTTTGTGAGTGCCATATGATTCAATAATAAGAGTGAGTGATCTTGATTTGCCATAGACGTAGGTAAGTTGCCGAACCACATAAATTTCTGTGTGTTCTTCTTCTACCTTTCTCTCTTTAAATCCTTTAATTGCTTGTTTTGTACTATTTGCTTGGGTGACATTGCTTGTTTATACAATTTATACTTTGTGAGTGCCTTGTGATTCAATAATAAGAGTAAGTGATCTTGATCCGCCGTAAACATAGGCAAGCTGTCGAACCACGTAAATTTCTGTATATTCTTCTTCTACTACCTTTCTCTCTTTAATTCCTTTAATTACTTGTTCTGCACTATTTGCTTGAGTGACATTGCTTGTTTGTGTGCTTCCGCTTTAATAAATTAGTATCAGAGCTTGGCTCTAAGCAAACATGTCACATCCAAGTATGAAGTAGAGAAATTCACGGTACAAATGACTTTAATCTATGAAAGATGAAGGTAAAGGAGTTGCTGGTGAGCCAAAGGCTACACTCGGTATTAGAGGAGATTACAGCTCCATCTAGTGATGAAGAGAAGACATCAGAGTCATCTGAAGCTGAAGCAGAATGAAGAGACATTCAAGAAAGAGCTCATAACATAATTATTCTATCATTAGGCGATGAAGTACTAAGAGAAGTAGCAGGTGAGACGACGGCAATAGGTTTTTAGAAGAAGCTTGACTCTCTTTATATGTGAAAATCGTTGGCTAACAGATTACATATAAAGAAGAAGCTGTATCAGCTGTCCATGTCAGAGAGGACGCCGATGTAAAATCATATAGACGTCTTCAATAAGATCATCCTTGATCTTGAGTCTATCAACATCTAGATAGAAGATGAAAATAAAGTAATTATCTTGCTAAGTTTGCTTCTCAAGAGTTATGAGAGTTTTGTTAATACGTTACTTTACGGTAGAGAGAGTTTAACGATGAGCGATGTAAAATCATCATTAAACTCAAAGTTATTAAGGAAATAGATCAAGGGTAATGCAAAAAATTTATCTATAAGAGGAAGGCCCTCATATAGAGATGGAAAGAAAAATGGCTCAAGATCAAAGTCTAGGACTCTTAGGAAGTGCTATTGCTGCAAGAAAGAGGGACACTTTATAAAGGATTATCCTGAGAAAAGAACACAAGATAAGAAGAAAGCGGATGCTGCGCTTGCCTGTGATGATAAATACGATAGCGTAGAGACACTCGTCGCTACTGATAGTAAGAACACTGAACAATGAGTTCTTGATTCTGGTTGTACTTTTCACATGTGCCTACACAAGTTTTGGTTTGTAAATTTCCAGCCCATTAGTGGTGGTAAGGTGTTAATGGGTAATGATGTTGCATGTCAGATGATAAAAATTAGTAGTGTTAAACTTATACTACATGATAGGCGAGTGAAATAGTTGATAGATGTTAGGTATGTTCCTGACCTTAAGAGGAACTTGATCTCACTAGGGACTTTAGACCAGAATGTTGTTCCATCAGGATCGACGGAGGGATTTTGAGAATGTTGAAGGGTTCTATAGTGGTAATAAGAGAAGAAAAGCACAAATGAGTTTATGTGCTTATGAGTGAAGTCGTGAGTGGTTCTACATTATTCTCTGTAGATGATGAGAGTATCTAAACCAAGTTGTGGCATCTTAGATTGACACACCTAGGCGAGAAAAGCCTGATGGAGTTATTTAGTCAAAAGACATTTGGTGAGGATAAGTTCCAGCCCTTGGAGTTTTGTGAGCATTGTGTGCTTAGGAAAACACATAGGGTGAGGTTTAGTACTGGTAAGCACAAGACTAAGAGGACTCTTGACTACATACACTCGGATCTTTGGGGACCAATTTAGACAGTTACTCGTGGCGGTGCCAAATATTTTCTCAGTTTAATTTATGAGTATTTTAGAAAGCTGTGAATTTATGTGTTGAAGAGCAAGGATCAAGTATTTGATGTGTTCAAGACTTAAAAGGCTCTTATTGAGAATCAGACTAACAAAAGGGTGAAGAGGTTAAGAATTAACAATGTCCTCGAGTTTTACAATAGAGAGTTTGATGGGTTTTGTGTCAAGCACGAGATTGTAAAGTATAGAACGATAAGATCAACACCACAATAGAATGGCATAGCTGAGTGGATGAATATGACCCTACTTGAAAGGGCTAGACGCATGCTTACTAATGCAAAGATGTCTAAGGCATTTTGGAGAGAAGCTGTAGTGACTACAACTTATTTGATCAATAGAAGTCCATCCTTAGCAATTGACTTCAAGACGTTGGAAAAGAAATGGTCTGGCAATCCTCCTAAGTATGACAACCTCAAAATATTTTGTTATCCTGCCTAAGTACATGTTAAGGAGGAAAAGTTGAAACCTAGAGCTATCAAAGGGGTATTCATAGGATATCCCGAAGGAGTGAAAGGATACAAGGTGTAGTGTAAATACTTAACACCATCAATGAGTATCATAAGCCTTGACGTGATGTTCGATGAGACGACGATGCTAAAAACCTCTCAAGAAGATGAGAAAGAAGAACCTGTGCCCAAGGAAGACACAACACCCGAGTCAATAGAAGTTGAACTGGAACCTGATAGTAGATCTGATATGCTCTTAGATCAGCACTTCAACGAGAATATCCTTGAGGATGAACCAATAACACTGGCGAGTTCCTCAAAGTCCACCCAAAAAAAAGACTAGAACTCATGAGATGAAACTTGAAGAGTACCAACTAGCCAGGGACAGGCTAAGGAGAACGATTAACCCACCAGTCAGGTATACACAAGCAGATCTAGTTGCTTATGCTTTTAATTATGTTTACACTATTGAGTATGATAAGCTTAGGACATATGGTGAGGCTATAAAGAGTGAAAACAAGAAAAAATGGCAGCAGACCATGGAAGAAAAGATTAGTTCTCTTAGAAAGAACAATACCAAGAAGTTGGTAGAGATACCTCAAAAGAAACTAGTTGGGTGCAAGTGGGTGTATAAGGTGAATGAGGGGATACCAGAGATAAAGCCTACGAGATTCAATGTTAGGTTACTTGCACAAAGTTTTACTCAAAGAGAGTGAGTTGATTTTTATGAGATATTCTCTTGAGTTGTCAAGCACACATCTATTAGGATTTTGTTAGCCATGTGTGCAAACTTTGATTTACATTTAGAGCAGATAGATGTAAAGATAATTTTTCTGTATAAAAAGCTTGAAGAGACGATATACATGGCACAACCGCAAAGGTTCGAGGATCCTGGGAAAGAAGATCATGCTTATTTGCTAAAGAAATCGTTATATGGGTTAAAGCAATCACTTAGACAGTGGTATAGGAGATTTGATGAGTTTTATGATGGCTTGTAGCTTTAGTAAGAGCAAGTATGATAGATGCGTGTACTTTAAGAACATAAGTTATGAGATGATGTATTTATTTTTATATATCGATGATATGTTGATCGCATGTAAGAATATAGAAGAAATACAGAAGCTCAAGAAGCAATTGAGTGGCGAGTTTGAAACGAAGAATTTGGGAGCAGTAAAGAGAATATTAGGTTTGAATATTGTGAGGAAAAGAAGAGATGTTATCTTCTATTTCTATTCCTTTAGCCATGCATTTAGACTTTCAGTAACACAGTCGCCAACATCCGAAGAAAAGAAATAATAGATGAGTAAAATATTGTATGCAAGCGTTGTGGGGAGTATCATGTATATAATAATAATTTGCACAAGACTAGACATAACATAGACTATGAGTGTGGTGAGTAGATACATGGCAAATCCGAGTAAAAATCACTGGCTTATAGTGAAGTGAATTTTGAGATATTTTAAGAGAACGTCAAATCAGGGGTTGATGTATAAGAGAGATGAGGACAACAGTGAAATGGTAAGAGGGTACGTAGACTCATATTATACAGGTGATCTAGACAAGAGAAGATCGTTGACGGGTTACGTATTCATATTGTTTGGGTGTAGTGTGTGTTAGAGATCAATTCTACAATATGTGGTTGCACTATCTACCACAGAGGCAGAGTACATAGCTATTGGTGAAGCTATTAAGTAGGCCGTATGGTTGAAAGGCATATACGCAGAGGTATTGGCTAATGAAGATATAAACATCAGTATATATTGTGATAGCCAAAGTGCCATACACCTAAGCAAGCATCAAGTATTCCACGAGAGGTTGAAACACATTGATGTGAGACTTTATTACATTCGAGAGATTGTCCAAAGTAGTGAAGTTAGTCTAATGAAGATAACGTTGTCTAAAAACCTTGCTGACATGTTGACTAAGCCACTATCTTCAGTTAAGTTCATCCTATGTAAGGACTTAACCGGAGTTACTACTTTGTGAAGGTGATCCAAGATGCGAAAATGAGAGATCGAGTTACTTTGTGCATGATTTTGAATCAATGAGGGGATTGTTGAGAATATTGATTGAAATCATCAAGATATGATTTGGAGAGTAAGTCAAATGCGTAGGGTGTGCAAAGATCAAAGGCGAACGTGAAAGGAGGCGAAAAACGAAGAATGCGGTGTCAGGCATGGATGCCACGGCGTCCAGGAATGGGCACCGCAACGTCTAGGAGGGCGCACCAGTTTCGCTGCACTAGGCACGTGAAAGAGTTTTCCGTCTCATTTTATTTCGTCTCTCACTTACTTTTAGACTCCCTAATACGACTACCACACGTTTAGGATAAATTTAAGATGTCGTAAAATTTATATAAAAGCTCTCTATTAGCTTATAAATACATCTTTGTGATAACCCAAGAAATCTTAGTGATTAAATTTTTTTTGTGGTTTTTAGTTAGATAAAATTCCTTAATTATAATTGAGAGCTTTTTTTTTGTAATATTTCTTATAAAATGCATATTTTTGTGAGTGTCTTGTGATTTAATAATAAAAGTGAGTGATCTTGATTCGCCGTGGACATAAACAAATTATTGAACCACATACATTTTTGTATATTTTTCTTCTACCTTTTTTTTTTAAATTCTTTTAATTACGTGTTCTGTACTATTTATTTAGATGATATTACTTATTTAAATGCTTTCTCTTCAAGATTAATTCTCTCTGTTTACATAAATATTACATCTCTATTCATTTAATTAATAAATTATTTTTGTTAATGTTCTATATATTTACTGTTTCTTGTTGTCAACATGATGACAAGCCTCCCGTATTATTATTTTAATATTGACATCGAGGGTAATTATGGTATTACAGAAATTTATTTACAGAATTTTAAATTTTTTATAATAATAATTTAAAAAGAAAAGGGTGTTATTAGAAAATATGAGGGATGGAATTATCATCACCCATATCCAAATCCTAACAAAACAAGCCCCATCATATTTGGGCCTTCAAATATTTTCTTTTGGGCCATGAAGCGCAACGCATTGATTTCTAAGGATAACAATCAGATAGGCCTTTATTAGGCCGTCAATATTTCATCTCTTTGCCGTCGTCGGCGAGTTCACCGCCTCGAACGGTCAAATCTCCTGAACAAAAGCAGCTCAACTCAAAAAAATAAAAATAAAAATCAATCTGCTTTCTCTCTCTCTAATACAGGCACGAATCCAAGAATTAGGGTTTGATAGAATTACTAATTGAAGGGATTCCTAAGCGCGAATCAAGATGGGGAAGAAACAGCATAGCAAAGACCGCATGTTCATAACCAAAACGGAGTGGGCCACCGAGTGGGGCGGCGCCAAATCCAAGGAAGTCCGTACACCCTTCAAACGCCTGCCCTTCTACTGCTGCGCGTACGCTTCACTCTCTCTCTCTCTCTCTCTATTGCCTTTTATCACAATCATCGTATTGAAATCATGCTTTATTTGGTGATATTGTCGATGCAGTCTTACGTTTACGCCATTCGAGGATCCGGCGTGCACTGCCGACGGCAGTGTTTTCGATGTAATGTGAGGTTTCCCCCCCTCTTTTGTGATAAGTGTATAACGTCGTAAATGATGTAGATGTAAAATTTTCTCAAAAAAATTTATTTTGAATATGAGATTTTTTGTGTGCACGTAGGAGTATAACTCCTTATATTACAAAGTATGGGAAACATCCAGTTACTGGGGGTCCACTCAAGCTTGAGGATTTAATTCCACTAACTTTTCACAAGAATGCTGAAGGTTTGGATTTTATTTTATTGAAGTTGATTTTGTAGATTATAATTGTTAATTAAAAGCTTTTAAGTATAACTGGCAGGGTTGTGAACTCTTCATGATTGCTTGTGTATCCAAGGTTTTAAATTTGATAGGAAATTAGAGTAAAGTGTTTGATGAACTTTAATTGATGAGTTAAACTGAAGTATAGGGATACATAAGTCTTAATTTTGATGTGAGCTGTGTTTTCTTCGAGGATGATTTTTACCTTGCTAAATACCTTGTAGGGGTAAAAACTCGTAAAGTGCATGAACTTAGATGAGTTTATTTTCTGTGTGTAGTTTAGGTGCATTTTAGCGAAGGAGTTTTACATGTCTTTGCTTTCCTCGGATGTATACTTGTTTTATCTCAGTTTGTTTTGAACTGTTCATTTTAGTTGAGCGTTTGTTGGATTATACTCGTTTTATCTCAGTTCATCTTGAAATTTTTTTGATTAGCTTATTATGAATTAGTGCTTTTAGAAAATGTTGTGTATGTTGGCTACTGAGTTGTGGGTTAACCAACAACACATTTGAAGAACTGGAGTGTACTGTTATATTTGGTTTTGGAACTAGGGAATCCTTCAGTGAGTTTTTTTCCCTTTCTCTGCAGGAGAGTATCATTGCCCTGTCCTAAATAAAGTTTTTACAGAATTTACACACATTGTTGCCGTGAAGACTACAGGAAATGTGTTCTGTTATGAGGTTCTTTTGTTGGCTCATCATCAGTTCCAATAGTTGTTTCTTTCAATTCTTCATATCTAGATTGTAAATAAATCTTTCATTTGTGCAATTTTTATCTTATAGGCAATTAAGGAATTGAACATCAAGACTAAGAACTGGAAAGAGCTCCTTACTGATGAACCATTCACAAAGGAAGACCTTATAACAATTCAGGTAATTAGTAGCTGAGAATGTGTTCTGTTTAGCTATGCATGGCAGTGGTTTTTTCTAGCATGAATTTTACAATTGACAGGAATGTTATAATTTTGGTTGGCATGCTTTGCAGAACCCCAACGCACTTGACAGCAAGGTTACACTTGAGTTTGATCATGTTAAAAAGGGTCTGAAAATTGATGATGAAGGTGAGATATAACATTTGGCACTCGTAAAAGGTTGCTTGTAGAGTGTCCTGTCCTTTTCCTTGATTGTAACATCTTCGGTTTCCATTTTCCAGAAATAAAGAAAATGAAGGATCCAACTTATAACATAAACATTGCTGGGGATATCAAGCAGATGTTGGAGGAGCTTGGAACTGAGAAAGGAAAACAAACTGCACTGCTCGGGGGAGGTGGCAGCAAGGCTCAAAAAGAAAGAGCTGTGGCCCTTGCTGTCATTTTGGATGCAAGATCGCGCATTAAAGAGGATTCCGAATCAAATAAAAATGGAGAAACTAAAACCACTCAGTCTTACAGTATTGTAGATGCTGCTTCAGCTTCAGTTCATGGAAGAAGTGCTGCTGCAGCGAAAGCCGCATCCACTGATAAAACGGCTGCTCGGATAGCTATGCACATGGCTGGTGAGCGAGCACCTGTAAATGCAAAAATGGTTAGTATTTTTTTTTTTTTGCTGAAATTCATTTTTTTTTAAAGACAACAGTATATGCAAATGGCCCTAATTGAAGTTCAGTATCCAGTCCCTTCATGTCAAAACCCTAATTTCCAAAAGTACAGAGTAATAGGAATCACATTAAATGCATTTACTTGTATGAGTTATATTTTTGTCTGTTTTTCCACAGTTATGGATGATGACATGTTGTCTCTGACTGGTAACTTAGATTATCATAATAATGGACATGTTTGAAAGGTCAGTTATATTTACAAGTGGATGATACTAGGGAATGGCTAGAACATGAAATGCAAATTACAATTCGGGAGGAGGGGTGTCATCTTAAGGGTCCTTCAACATTCATACCAGAGTAGACAGCTATCACTGCTTGGTATGTGCTTGACATAGTTCCTTGGACATACCTTAGTTTGACTGTTAAACTATTGACTTATAATATATAAAATTATGTTTTGATTTAAATGTTTTATGCAATCGAATGATGGTCAAAGAGCCACCGTCAATCTTCTCGATAGATATTTTAATTGTCTTGGTTACTATTGTTGATGCAATTTATTACAGTCACGTGAAAATAGGTTAACATTGCATAAACCATGATAAGCAATAGTGAGACTTAAGATGAAGTTTCCTTTCAGGTGAAGAGTCGTTTTACCACAGGTGCTACTTCACGATCCTTCACTTCTACCGCCTATGATCCTGTTACTAAAAATGAATTTGAGTACATCAAAGTTGAGAAGAATCCAAAGAAGAAAGGTTATGTTCAGTTGCATACAACACATGGTGATTTGAATATTGAGCTGCATTGTGATATAACTCCTAGAGCATCTGAGAATTTTATCACTCTTTGTGAACGTGGCTATTATAATGGAGTAGCTTTTCATAGAAACATAAGGTATGGTGACAGCTATCTAATGCAACTTCATTGTAAATAACTTTTGTGTTGGTTTAGCAGTATCACTGATAATGATAAGGTACCATTATCTTCTGCTTTAGGAATTTTATGATTCAAGGGGGTGATCCTACTGGTACTGGAAGAGGAGGTGAATCTATATGGGGAAAGCCTTTTAAAGATGAAGTGAACTCCAAGTTGCTTCACTCAGGAAGGGGTGTTGTCAGTATGGCAAACAGCGGTCCACACACGAATGGTTCCCAGTTTTTCATCCTGTACAAGTCTGCAGTTCATTTAAACTTCAAACATACTGTTTTTGGCAATGTTGTTGGTGGTTTGACTACACTGGCAGCAATGGAGAAGGTTCCTGTTGATGACAATGACCTGCCTTTGGTGAGTTTCTATGTTCAACATCCTTCTATGGGAATTATATCTATAGTTAACAATAATGATACACGTACAAAGTTGAGATAAGAAAGTTTGTATCTCAGTTAATGTGTCACTAACCAAGGGCTGCCATGTATTAAGAAATAATTGACTTTATTATCTCATCATGAATGTGGTAATTATTAGCTCTTATGATTGAATGACACTTCAGATGTCACATTAGTTGTGGTACAAAATTTGTATCCCAGTTTTGTGTGTATAGCATTACTCCTGTAGTTAATTGTTGATGCTTCTTTTTTGCCTATTAAATAATAGTTTGTACAACTGATGCTGACTGTTTGTGTATTCCGCACATGTTATCTTCACATGAAGCAAGAGCTGTGTTTATTTATTCCTCTTACATGCCTTTTTGTATCTTGGTACTATTATGGATAAAAATGTTGTTTGGCAACATATGGAATTGGAAGGTTCAGCTCCAGATGGCTTCCAGCATGTCAGAAGTCATTTGTTTAATATGTACGAAGTTCATAATATTTATGAAGTGGCACTGAAGTATGTTCCATTTACAAATGCACATTTGTTTTGGTCAAAGTGCTTGCTGGAACACATACACATTTCTGCTTGTTGACATTTACTAGAAACAATGTTCAAACCACTGCACTCCTGTACCACCCTAATATGTTCTGTTCTCACATTTGTTCAGGAGGAGATTAAGATAACCGGTGTAACAGTGTTTGTCAATCCTTATACGGAACCAGATGAAGAAGAAGAAGAGAAGGCCAAAGAAGAGAAAAATGCCAATGACGAAGATAAAGTTAGTTTATGGACCCTTTAACATGGAGTGATGACTTTTTATTTTCCTCCAAATTTTGTTTTGCCGAAAGGTGCTGATATTTCTTTGGTTACTTTCAGGATAAGGTTGGTTCATGGTATAGCAATCCGGGGACAGGAGCAACAGAATCTGGAGCTGTTGGTGCTGGAGGGGTTGGAAAGTATTTGAAGGCAAGGAATGGGTCAAATGAATCTGCTGCTAATGACAGTGGATTGACTGCCAAAGCCAAAAAAAGGAAAGTGGGAGTTTCAGCAGGGGAATTCAACGATTTTTCTGGCTGGTGAGAATTCCCAAATCTTGTACCACAATGCTTTTTTGCAGCTGGTTTGGGCCAGCATTGTAATGTATTCTTTTAAGTGAGAAGGAGAACGCTAAAAAGGAAAAAAGAAAAAGGTGGCTGCATGTGTATTTATGGAAGTATGTACAATGATTATGAGATGCATTAGAATCAGAATTTGATTTAGATTTTCTGATAAATACAGATTTGTGTTCAAAGTGCTTGTCTCTCGCTCTCTCTAGTGTGTACTAATTGATGATTTCAGATCAGTTTCTTTATACAAGGCGTTCCAGACTCAGTTGACCCTTTAGCTTGTTCCTTGTTTCTTTCTTCAGTATACAGTGCTATTAACTGAGCAGCTTTGATCACTTTTTTTTTTTAAGAGACGGGCCTCCAGCTGGTTCCACACTCTCTTTAATAATCAACCCTTCCCTTCCCGAGTCCCGACTACCTCTACTTCTACCTTTTTTTTTTTTAAAAAAAAAAAAGAGACAGTGGCCTGCATGCTAAGCACCTGACCTCCAGCTGGTTCCGCACACACTTTAATAATCAACGCTTGCCTTCCTGAGTCCCGACTACTTTTACTTCTACCTACTTTTTTCAGAGACCTCCAAGCTTGTTGAACAACATTGTTCTCATTTTAAAGATTTCATCGATTTCGCTGCAGACAAAAAGGAGCAAAGAAACCAATATCACTCCCGCGTTTATCAGTTGGCATGTAGGGCAGTGGGATTAAATTAAGCAAAACAGAACAAAAGGATAAACAAATCTATTAAGCCAAATCTTCATGGAAGCTTGAAACACAAAAAAATAGGGAAATGTTTTCAAAATTAACCTCTCATAATTTTTTTATTTTTTTATTTTTTTTAACACATAAATTTTCTAATCTTTTATAGCTAAAGATTTATAATAGGATGCGTTTGCCCCTACAACATACTTCATTCCTCTCTTATCATCTATTATTTTTGAATAAAAATTAAAAAAATATGATAAATACTTGATAAATTGTTTAAATTTTTTTATATATGTGATAAATGTGTTAAAAATTAGTAGATTGTTGTTATATTATATAATGTGGGTAGATTTTATAAAAAAAAATAGATAAAATCATTAAATTTTTCTTTATGTAATAGATGCAAAACCTATGATAAGGATTAAGAAACACACTCTGAATGACCATCTCAATATATGTCAATCATATATAAAATCTAGATCCTAAAAGTCACTAATTACTTCATGTAGTTTGGCATAAACCATGCCTAAGAAGCATCATTTTTAAAGTTAACAATCTCCTATCCTAATAAGAAAATATTATTGTTTCCATCTTTACATACAATCACTAATATTGTACCAAGATATACACTGCAATCATGGGTCAGATAGATGACTGAAAATATTTGATGCATGGTCTCAATACCATAAAAAATATTTAAAGTGATTGTCATTGTCAATTTTCAAGTGAGTATTCGTATTTGGGTTTTATTATTCTAGATTCTAGCACATAACAATATACAAGAAGCAATCTAAACGAGTTCTCTGGAGTACCTTGTATCAATTTGCATGCATGCTTCTTAGTTTGTTAAGCAGTAAAATACGTTAACACTACACCAAATTCTTTAGGCATATCCACTTAGATTTTCTTCGGTTTATAATTTCTACTAACTAATGTAAATATATTTTTTTATTATTTTACTAGTAATCTAACTCTTGACTTGTCGATGACCATCACACAATCAGTCAAAAACACATGTGTGCTCTGCATCTATTCTCTGCATAGTAAAGAATTTTTACGCTTTTGTCGACATTGCACATACTTTCTATTTACATCTTTCATCATCGTATTTTGCTTCAAAATTATATTTCATAAATCTATTAACTTTGAACCTCCAACTACTTTTAAATATTAGTATGCTTATAGCCTCGTAAAGTTCATCTTTACTATTATACTACTTTCTTACAAACACATTCCTAATTATTGTACACAATATCTTATCCGATATAGACAAGTCCAGTAGTGGTATCAGAAGAATAAATTGAAAAGGATTTTCCACTTGAACCTTATATTCTTTTGCATGCAAATCATAAACATCATGCAATTTATAAAGAGAATTATTAAAAACATAACATGGTTCGTCATTTGGTATATCATTCAATCCATTAACTTTGATTTCATAATCAACATTTTCATTACCATCATCATTCCTATCTGCCTGACAAACATAATACATATAAGTTTGATCTTCGTTAAATATTATAAAGGAATAATGATAGTCATTTATAATGTTTGTCAGAAACACAACTATTGATATTATTGAGGTTATGTTACTCACTTAATTGCTACCGCTTGCAGATTTGAAGTGATTACAGTAGGTTTTTCCATTCTTACTAGGCATTTTTTTATTATTATTTTTACATATGGGAGCTATAACATCCAATGTTACATATAGAGGTGTCAAAGCATTTTATTAAGACCCAATTGGAACTATATATCATCATTATTTTAAATTGCAATTAGTCTCAACTTCACCCTTATTACATCGACAGAAATTCTTGTAAATACTTTATACTACACTTTATTAACTCTAATTACACGACATACAATATTTAACAGCGCTTTATATTTTACATTCTTCGAAACTTGAATTTCTAGTGATAGTGATGAGAAATATATTAGATTATAACATTTTAAAATCTAATATATCTTTTATCACCGACACTAGAACTCTCACACATTCTCCCAAAGCATATAACAAATAAAATATGCTTAATGATACTTATAATAAAAAATAATTAAAATGAAAAATAACATTAAAAAATACGCACATACTATGCGAAAATAAATGCGCTCATGCTCCACGCTTGTGCAAAATATGTAGGTGCTGAGTGCACGTGCAATGCCGAGTACGCGCCATTGTTCTCCACTGTGTCGACCACCCTTTAATTTCAATTTAGTTTTAATTTTTTTCACTTATTTTTCACTATTTTACCACATTTTTGCACCATTTTGCATAATTTTCATTCGTTTTTAACTATTGTACTCATTTTTAACACATATATCACAAAATATATTAGTTTCTAATATTATTATATGATATCTTTAATTTGATAAACTTACAAAGTATTTACAGTTGATTTGCTAATAATTTACTAGCCACTTGATTAAGATCTTTAAAGTTAAATGAGTGCGTTTATTTTTTTAGGCTTTAGGCCTTTTTTTTGTGAGTTATTTGAATTAGGAGAAAATATTGTTGAGAGGCAAAAGCGTCCTATTTTAAGTCTTTTGCCTATAATATATTAGAAATTTTACGTGTGGCTAAAAAAGAAAGTAGATTAAAAGATGAGCTATTTTTATGATGGGCATTGGTTCGGTCAAATTGAAAAACTGACCAAATCAAATTGAAAACTTCTAGTTCGGTTTTGTTTCATGGGTAAGAATTGATTAATTCCATTTTTGCAAAACTGATCGGTTCGTTCGATTTGGTTGGGGTAAAACTGAAAACTGAACCCAAAACCTAAAAAAAAAAACCAAAATTTAGCCAAAATAATTAAATGTATTGTTAAGGTTGGTGCTTACGTGTCATTTCTAAATGTACATATATTTGTGTATTTATACAAGTATACATTCCTATTAAATTGCTAATACCCATTTATATGGTATTATGCAATGTAACATTATAGACATTGTACGATCTAAAGGAGTTCAGATTAAATCTAAAGAAGTTTAGATCAGGGCTCATGTGGTAATAATACTGAGACATATAATTGCTAAATGTTAGCAAAAATAAGTGTTAGTTAGTTATAATACTCAATATATCCAAGAGGTGGAGCCTTATCTGTAATGAGACATAGATCTGGGAATATACTAGTAACTACATAGTTGCAAGAGTTGCAATCGGGTGCCAAGAAATGTAAGTTGTGCAAGTATGTTCTCGAATAATTGTCCATGATCTATTTCTGTCGATGCAGGTCTGTCAATGGATACCTTTATATATAGATCAACATATGTCATACCTATAGGGTATAGATGGTCGTTCCTAACCGACTATGAGCTTGAAGCTCGTATTGACATATGAGTATCTTGTTAGGATTGGATATATGACAGACTCACGAGGGCCTCCGATAGACACCCAATGTAAGCCGTCAATGGAGGGTCCTCTCGAGTTGAGTAGTATACATGGTCCTTTGACCTGAGTGCCACGATGGGCTTGTAAGTGATCCACCATACTTTGGTTCTACACATGTCACAGACCTTTCATAGTGTGACTGCTGGGTGTTGCTGGGTATGGTCTGATGCTTATAGAGTCTGGTGTGTACAGATATGAGATCCGTCAGCTCCTATATGGAGTTAGATATCCAGATACTTCGAGACTGTGTCTCAAAAAGTCTTGTGGTCACAAGCAATCATCTCGGGAAAGAGTTTCGCCAGGGTGGAACAATATAGCAAAGGAGTTTGCACATATTGTTCAGTGAGATACGAGTCTAGAGATACGACACAAATAAGCACTAGGGGATTTGACAGTGATAATCTATATCCCTGCACATCCAGGATATCATGACGGAAGAACTATACGTATATGTTGTAACCTTAACTTGCATGGTTCAACGCGCTGATTTGTATATCCGTGACGTATGCGTGGGGCATTGCTCACGGACTCATGGAATAGTTCCATTTGACAAATCGGGCGTAGGATTTAGGGAGTCTCGCGATATGGAGTGTACTCGTTGTACATTGAGGCAGCGTGCCTGATTAAAGTGTTTAATCCAGTAATATTCAGCACTACTACAGGAATGCATGCGTGTCTGTATTTAAGTGTAAAGTATAATAATTAGTTAATAATTGTTATTTACTAATTGTATTATGACACGTGGTGCATTGTAGACCCTCGGTTAAGTTCATCAAAGTGTGAGATATGGTAAGACTCACTAGGGGTGGACTTGGTAACTATCCATTAGGAGCAAAATGATCATTTCACACTATAATTATTTAATTGTTAAATAATTATTCTTTTATTATTATATTATATAATATTATTATTATATTTGAGTGTCAAATAGTTGACACCTATTATATTATATTAATATTATATATATATATATATATAAAGAGAGAAAGGTAAGTGTGTTATTTGGGCAGTGGCCGAGAGAAAGAGAAATGGAGAAGAAGAAGAAAGAAAAGAAAAGAAGAAGAAGAAGAAAAAGAAAAAGGAAAAGAAAAGAAAAATGAGAGGGAAATGAAATTGTTTCATTTTCTCTATGCTTTCAATTAGTGTAATTGTGAATTGCTTTAAAATCTCAATTTCTTATATTTTTGGAGAAAATGATAAAAATATACACCGATTATTTTGGGGTTTAATAGTTAAATTCAGTGCTGCATATATGGCTACTGTTCTAGCTCACCAAGCCCACCATGTTGGTTACTAGAATTGCCTGAGAGTTGGCCTCCATACGGACTCCAAAAAAATACGTGTATAACGTTACACGTTGAGGTGAGTTCTCTACTCTATTAATATATTAATGTGATTAATATATTTATTTATTGTGTTTATTATTTAATTTACACGCTTCCGTCACATATAATTTATATATGATACATATTTTAGATAATAAACACAATTATACATGTATACACACACATATATTAGACTCCAACAACATGTATAAATAAAATAAATCTGAAACATGTATCATCAAATGTCAAGATGTACGTACGAGTTAGTTTAAGGCACCAGCTAAAGGGAATTGGTTTGAAATGGCATGGTTTGAATCCCATTTTTTAACAAATCATTATTCCTTTTTTTCCTCTAGTTATATAAACACATTATCAAAGCATAAATTAACCAAAATTTAAATAACAAGAGCTATATATAAATTTGTGTGTGCAATTTTAATTTTATTTTACTTAATTGAATTATTTAATTTATTTCATAAATATAAATTAATTAAAATTAAATATTGCACAATTAATTTTTAATTGATTATTTCATAATTGAATTATAATTTTATTTTACTCAATTAAATTATTTAATATATGAATTATTTGATCTATTAAATGAATATCAATTAATTCAAATTGAATTCTTTTACAAATGAATTATAATTTTAATTTACTCAATTAAATTATTTAATTTATCCCATTAATATAAATTAATTAAAATAAAATCCTTGTATATTTGAAATTAAATATTGCATAATTGAATTTTAATTAATTATTTCACATTTGAATTATAATTTCATTTTACTCAATTGAAATTAATTCAAATTGAGTCCTCACAGTTGAATTATAATTATAATTATAATTTATTCAATTAAATTATTTAATTTATCTCATTAATATAAATTAATTAAATTGAGCCCTTGTACAATTGAAATTGAATCTTGCACAATTATATTTTAATTGATTATTTTATAATTAAATTATATTTTATTCTAGTCAATTAAATATTTGATTTGTCACATGAATATCAATTAATTCAAATTGATTGTTGTACAATTGAATTATAATTATAATTTATTTAATTAATTTATTTAATTTATTTATTTAATTTATCTTAATAATATAAATTAATTAAAAATGAATCCATGTACAATTGAATTATAATTTCAATTTACATAATTAAATTATTTAATTTATCCAATGAATATAAAATTATAAATTGATTTAAATTGATTCCTTGTACAATTAAAATTGAATCTTGCACAATTGAATTTTAATTGATTATTTCACAATTGAATTATAATTTATTTTACTCAATTGAATTATTTAATTTATCACATGAATATAAATTAATTCAAATTGAATCTTTGTCCAATTAATATTGAATTTTGTACAATTGAATTTTAATTCAATTATATCGCAATTGAATTATAATTTTATTTTACTCAATTGAATTATTTGATCTGTCGCATGAATATCAATTAATTCAAATTAAATCTTTGTACAATTAAATTATAATTTCAATTTATTCAATTGTATTACTTAATTTATCCTATTAATATAAATTAATTCAAATTGAATCCTTGTACAATTGGAATTAAATCTTGCACAACTGAATTTTAATTGATTATTTCACAATTGAATTATAATTTTATTTTATTAAATTGAATCATTTGATTTATCACATGAATATAAAGTATTAGAAATTAGAAATTGAATCTTGCATAATTAAAATTTAATTTTAATAAATTGAGATGCAACATTGAATTTTAATTAATTTTACTCAATTGAATGATTTTTTCATGGATATAAATTAATTAAAAATATAAATAATTCAGTCAAAATAAAAAAGTACAATTACATATTTAATTATAAAAAACCTATATTTAATTTGTGTAAATATTAAAAATTAAAATTAAAGTTAATTTAATGCCTAAAATATTAATTTTAAGCTCAGAATATAAAACAAATTATTATTGAGCCCAAGTATCTCAAACCCAAAACTCAGCCTAAGTTCTATAAAAAAAACTAACCCAAGCCTATATATTTAAACTAAACCATGATTATGACAAGGGAATTGTTCATTTGGTTTAGTTTCAAATCGAAGTTATTGAATTGAAACTAGTACTTGCCTATTTCTAAATATTTTTGAAATTTTTTAAAAAATTTATACAAAGAAAAAGTTTAAATAGGTTAACTAGGAGAAATATTTATCAAATTTTTTTACAATTTACTTATATTTTTAGACAATATTATTTTTTAGTCACAAATGTAAGAGTTAATTATAGTTGAATAATTATACTATTGAGATATATAATCTCTCTCTCCAAAAACATTTGAATTATTTCTCTTTTAAGAATTAAAATTTTTAAAATTTTAATGTTTATTTTGTAAATATTTAAAACACTGAAGTGTAATGTGATAAAGTACAAGAAAAATAAGGTGAATTAAAAGAGAAATAGAGTAAATAAAAAAAGCTCAACTTAAAAAAAAGAGAATTAATTTGTGCGCTTGATTTGTGCATTCGTGACAAGGCGCATAAAATGGCCATTTAATTTTTTTATTATATTATTTATTTATTTAAAAAATTAAGATTTAATTATTTATTTTATAAATAAATTGATAATAAATAATGTATTCAATTAATAATTATTAATAAATAATACTAAATTAAACTAAATAAATAATAAGTTATTTATTTAATGATTAAATTAAAATTAATTTTTTATAATTTAAGAATATTTATTATAACTAATTTTATAATTTTATTTAAATTAAAATAATATAAAATATTTTAAAAAAATTAAAACAAAAAATGCCATTCGAGCATTAGAAAAGGCGCGTAAATGCCCTTTGATTAAATTTTTTTTGGCGCTCACTTTTTTCTTTCAACGGGTGATTCTCGCTGGCGAGAAGCTTCCAACTCGGCGCGAAGACGGTGTTTCGTGCGACCATTCGCGCGGGCGCTTATGCACGAGAAGCGCCCAACCTGATGCAAATCGCGATCGGCAAAAGTGATTTTTGTAGAAACCTCCATTTGTTTGTTCATTTATGATTGGATTTTTTTTTTCATTTTCACTTAATTTTTTTATATTTACAACACAATTTATTCATCTTTCACTTATATTATTCCAACTTAATTATTTTTATAATTTTTTTATCACAAATTATAAATTACAACAAAAATTTTAAAAACTTAAAAATTATTGGCCATTTTTTAAATTTAAGGTTAACCACCGATATTCTTAAACTTTGATCTATACAATATTACATCCAAAATCAGTAACTTATACAAGGTTGATTTTGGAGTGTTTTTTTAAAAAATGAGTGTTGAATTTGAATTTTTATTGGAGAGAAAAATATATTAAAAATAAAATTGTTAAATTAATAAATTTTTTTAATTATAAAAAATTAATTTTTATTTATAACTAAAAAAGAATATTACTTAAAAATATGTGTCAATGTAAAAAATTCCCAATGTTTATGCATTGGCATTGCTTTCGAGCTAGAAAGTAAAAGTACCGATTGAAGAAAGAAAATGTGAAGTTAAATTATGAAAATATCCGTATTAGAACTGATTAGAAGCAGATTTGGAGCATAAAATCTTTGTCATTGCTCTCTCTGAATCTGGTGATCCCATGGCATTTCGTGGGCCAAAAAGTGAACATGTCTGTCTATATCGGGGGAGGTTTTGTTATGTTTCCAAGTGACGTAGAATTAACGTATTGGTGACGTTGGTTTGGATCGAAGTTACTTAGAGAAAAATGGCTTGTCAAGTTTAAGGCATGCTGCTCACTGTAACTGCTGCGTACAGACTTAGCTGAATTGGATGGACCACTTCCTCTGTAACCTTTTTTGCCTGCAAATACTCTGATAATTTGTGTAGCAAGACAATGCTAAGCCTAACTTTGTTTTAATTTATTCAATCGCCTTTGTAAGTCTAGCATTTTTTTTATTCAGTTTACATATCATATCACCATATTCAAAATCATACCCATTTACTAGCATGTCGTGTAAAATTATAACTTCAATCGCCGGCTCAATTTTGTTCTCCATGACATGTATATACATATGGACATTGTTGAAGCAGAAGTACACAAATAAATAATATTACTCAAGTAAATAAAGTAGAACAAGTAATTAAAAAATTTAAAGAGAGAAAGATAGAAAAAAGACACAAAAAATTAATGTGGTTCGATAACTTACTTACGTCCACGGTAGATTAAAATCACTCTTGTTATTAATGAATTATAAAACATTCAAACAATATGTTTTATTACAAGAAAGACTTACAAAAAAAATGCTCTCTCTTGCAATTAAATGATTTTCTCTCATTAAAAATCACAAAGTATGTCTAAATCATAAAGATTTTTTAAATTCTCACAAAGATATGTTTATAAGCCAATAGAGAGCTTTTATATAAGCTTTAAGATGTCCTAGGTTTACCCTAAACGTGTAAAAGTTGTATTAGGAAGTTCTGAAGCAAGTGGAAGACGAAACAAGTTACAACAAATAGGAAACTTGTCACGCCCCAGACCCAAAAGATCTGACACACGACATCACTTACATTCATTCTTGCTATAATACTTAAACATTCATTTTAATTTCTTTCAGAATTATAACAATTGAATTATGACTGGGACAATTAATAAACCGGAGATACGCAGAGTTTTCTCAGAGATTAACACTCTACTACGTCACCAGTAGCAACTTTGTTACCGGAAGCCCAGAATATATTCATTGCAAATTCTTACTTGAAATCAACTAGTAACCACACTTTGAAAACTTAAATCAAATCCAGCCACACACAATGAAATAATACATAAGTATTTATTCAATAGGGACAAACCAAATATCCTATCCCACGTGTCCCCAAATGAAACACACAACAACCTAGCAACTTAGGGAACCCAAGGAACAGCAGAAGCCTTGCCAAATCCGCTAAGCACACATGTACCTTATTTACCTGAAATCACCATAAACTATAATGAGTATAAAACTCAGTAAGCATACTAGTTTTTCATATATCAAATACAAATACATATATGTACACAATGCATGTGTATGATATGCTGTGATCAATCAAAATCATAATCTTATCAAATCACATATCATGTAAGCGCTTACACATTCTTTCAAAACACATAATAGGAATACCATCACTCAACTACTACTTAGTAGGACTTACATATCACATATCACATAATGAGCCAAATGTCACTCGTAGGTGACATACCGTATGAGAGGAATAATACAAGTGAGGTCTTTAAATCACACATATATAACGCTTATGCCCGAAGGTAAAAGCCAAACCCTCACCCTGATCATCGGTGAGTCCTCTCACATGTACCAATACGCCACCACACGAATGTGATGACTCACACTTCCTTTAGGTACCAATAGGATCCTCCCTACATACGGAACACATAACATATACCAATCCCGAAGGAAAGGCCACACATAAAGGCTCCACAATTCACATAAAATGCCTACTAAGTTAACAGTGAGTTCAAGTACCCTCAAATCACAAAATATTTCTCATGGACATATTACACTTCAAAAGCTTTCTTTGTTAAACGCATCTTATTTTGGAAAGCTCACTTTTAAAAACACATGTATGTCCATGCTCAATGTCAATGCTCACATTCATAAACATATATTCACATTTCATATCAAAATATACTTTGACATATCATAAACATATTCTTAACCCCATTTACAAAATCATACAAAACAATTATTATGTTTATTGTGATTCCAGTAGTAAGTCTAGTATACTTACCTCTTAACACTTTCAGCTACAAGGCTTAAATCTCCTTAACCTATCAATGGAGATTAATCCTTTCATAAGCCTCACAATTCACACAAAATACTTTAAATAGCTTACAAAATTATACACAATGCATTTATCACATCAAATTGGTCTAAATATTTGGTTTCTCAAAACCTGTCATTCTGACCACTTACACTTAACAAAAATTTCTAATACATCAAATGATGTCCAATTACTCCGAAATCAGAATATATCATTCTTGACTCATATATACTTCTTATATATGAATATTATATCAAAATTCCTACACAATCCATTCCATACACACCATCGAATCCAAACTACAAACCTGACAGGATCAAGATACTTACTGAACAGTATTCAATCTCCCAATTTTATAAAATCATATACTAACTCAAAAATTATAAAACTACCACATAATTACTCTTGACACATATCTCAGTCCATGATAAATATTTGGCTTCCAAATAACTGCCAAAAGTATTTTAAAACTATTTTATTTCATAACTTAAAATATCTGTCAATCAAATACTACAATGAGCTGATACACTTTAGAAATTCATAACACTTCAACCACATTGATCCAAATTCTCAATTCCGAGTATATCATATTAGACATATAAAATTATCATATTCCACAAATTCGTAATTTTTAAAGATCATTCAGCAGGTCAAAAATTATTTTCCACTGTATCATACTGTTTACACAGGAAATTTCCAGAATTCCAGGGTTATTTTGGTAAATTCACTACAAATTCAATTTCCGAGATTTTCAGTCGATTCAAAGTCTCAGATGATCCTAAACATGTCTAATTTCATATACTCAAAATTTAAAACCAGAATCGAATCACAACAATTTATAAAATTCCTAGATCAAGAGGTTATCCAGCAGAAATTCCATAATTCATCATGATTTATCAAACTATCTTATAGATCATCATCAATTCTCATATGATCTTACGAAATACACAACAAATCCTCAATTATACATATTTTCAGAAATCAAAACTTAAAGGAATTAACTTAATTAATACCAATAAATTGAGAAATACGTATGATATACCTCTTGAAATTCAAATTTCCAATTTCTTCTTCTTTTTCTTCTTCTTCTCCTCTTTCTCTCTCCTCTATTTCTCTCTTCTCTCTCTTAAAATGGGTAGCTCGACCTAAAAATGGTAAATTAGGGTTTAAAAGTGTATTTTTATACTAAGAGGCTAATTTTTGGTATTTATGAATTTGCTCCCAAAACTTTCAAAGTATAACAATTTGGTCCCTAAAATAAATCTAAAGTCATACAAATAAACCCAATACTAATCGTATATCCTTAACCTATAAAAATATTACTAATAACAATATATAATTCAAGTATCACCAACATACAAATAAAATACGTATATTTATACATATATAAATACTTATTCTTACCGGTTATGGATACTGGTTACTATAATTCTCCCCTCCTTATAAGAATTTCGTCCTCGAAATTCATAACTTAAGCACATAGATGAGGATACTTAGATCTCATTTCTTCTTCTCATTCTCAATTTTCCTTTTCAACTGTATGGTTTATTCATAAAACATTTACAAAGCAATCTTCCTTGTATATAGGATTTGCTCATTGTGGTCCAAAATCCTAATAAATACTCATTCATATGTTAGATTATCTCTAAGTTGGCTCATAGCTGAGTATACGAGAGGAGTACGAAACATATATCCATAAAATAAACATATGACACACATTATGGACTTATAAAATTATACACACATATTTTTATTCTTTTTTTTTCCATTCGTTCAATATTTAATGGGCATCTATACACTTCACATTTTATTCATTAAAGAATAACATAGATGTAGAATATTCATACTAATCTCTTAAATAAAATTCTTAACTCCTCTGAAAATTTTAATCCATTCAACATATACTCATACGTCATAATATCATTCACTACCTTGATATCATTCTAAAAAAAATGTAGCATTTCTACGCAACTAAGTTGTCATTCAAATCAGAATATTGAAGGTATTATCTTAAATGATCAATGATTCTTAAACTATAGATCTCAACATTATATCTCTTACTCTAACTCTTTAAAAAAAATAGTCCACCTTATTGGACATCATTTTCTTATTGAGACTGACATGTCTGCTTTTTCTAATATGCTCAGTTTCAAACAGAAAAGATTCCAGTAGCACAATTACTTCGATGGCAAATATGATTTTCAACTATTCCTTTAACGTTATCTACGAAAAAGGAAAGGACAAAACGATTATTGCTTTTCTTTCACAAAACTCTATAAATAGCCTAAACCTCATAATCACTTTTCTAGTAATAAAGAAAACCAACCCTCTTACCATCTTCATAATGAATCCCATTATCATAACTCCTCCTGTTCCTTTTACTCCACCACAATTTCCAGACCTAATCAGAACCAGAACACTCCATTCCCGTGCCAAAGAATTCATCAGACACTACGCCATCTTGGCAGTCCAAGAACACGGCCTCACAGTTTTTGGTGGCCCTTCGTTCAACTTGGAATACCCTTTCTTTCACCTGCACTATTTTTTCCCATTTTCCCAATGGTCCAAACCTGTCCTTTACTTGTTATGGTACCTGTTGGATCTGTATACAATCGCTATGGAATTCCCATTACTTAGAACCGTCTAACAATTAGAAAAATATGATGAAGATCATCCAGCCCTGATTTTTCTCCAATGGTTTTATCGAAAGACATGGTGGATAACTAAATTTCAACACATGATTGCAAACAACACAAATGATGCAGTCCCTAGACAACATCTTTGGTCTGTTTTACTTCTCCAACGAAAGGGTATGATTGTTTCAGATCACGAGATTCATTATTACCCCACTGTTAAGGATTACTTCACATTTACCCTTTCACTAAACACTGTGAATACGTAACCCGTCAATGATCTTATCTTGTCTAGATCACTTGTATAATCTGAGTCTACGTATCCACTTACTATTTCACTGCCATCATCATTTCTATTATACATTAACCTTTGATTTGATGTCCCCTTAAGATATCTTAAAATTCACTTCACTGCAGGCTAGTGATCCTTACCCGGATTTGTTATGTATCTACTTACCACACTTACAGCCTATGCTATGTCTGGTCTTGTGCAAACCATTGCATACATAATGCTCCCCACAATGCTCGTATATGGTACTTTACTCATCTGCAGTTTCTTCTTTTTGGATGTTGGCGGCTGTGCTGCTGAAAGTCTGAAATGCATGGCCAAAGGAGTAGAGACAGCCTTTACGTTGGACATACCAAACTTCTCTAGAATTTTGAGTATATATCGCTGTTGGGATAAGAAGATAACATCTCTTCTTTCCCTTACAATATTCATACCCAATATTCTCTTCGTTGTTCCCAAATCATTCATTTCAAACTCGCCACTCAAATACTTCTTGAGCTTCTGTATTTCTTCCATACTCTTACATGCGATCAACATATCATCGACGTATAGAAGCAAATACATCATCCCATCATTTATGTTCTTGAAGTACACACATCTGTCATACTTGCTCCTATTAAAGCCACAAGCCATCATAGACTTATCAAATCTCCTATACCATTATTTAGGTGATTGTTTTTACCCATATAATAACTTCTTTAGAAAACAAGCATAATCTTCTTTTCTGAGCTCCTCGAACCCTTGCGGCTGTGCTATGTATATTGTCTCTTCAAACTCTCAATGTAGAAAAGTTATTTTTACATCCATCTGTTCTAGATGTAAATCAAGGTTTGTATATATGACTAACAAAATTCTAATAGATGTGTGCTTGACGACTAGAGAGCAAATCTCATGAAAGTCAACTCCCTCTCTCTGAGAAAAACCTTGTGCAACTAACATAGCCTTGAATCTTGAAGACTCTATCCCCGGTATCCCCTCCTTCACCTTATATACTCACCTGCATCAAACTAGTTTTTTTTAGGTCTCTCCATCAACTTCCAGGTATTGTTCTTTCTAAGAGAACTAATCTCTTCTTCTATGGCCTGCTGCCATTATTTCTTATTTTTACTCTTCATAGCCTTATCATATATTCTAGGTTCATCATACTTAAGAGTGTAAGAAGAATTAAAAGCATGAGCAACTAGATCTGCTTGTGCATACCTAATTAGTGGGTTTATCGTTCTCTCTAACCTATCTCTAGCTAGCTAGTACTTTTCAAGTTCTATCTCAAGAGTCCTAGTCTTTCTTTGGGTGGACTTGGAGGAACTCGCCTGTGTTCTTGGTTCATCTTCAAGGATCTCCTTATTGAAATGCTAATCTGGGGGCATATCAGATATACTATCAGGCTCCACTTCAACTTCTATTAACTCGGGTGCTAAGTCTTCCTTGGGCACAGATTCTTCTTTGTCATCTTCTTGGGAGGCTTTCAATATAGTCGTCTCATTGAACGTCACATCAAGTGATAAAAATTCAATAAGAAGTCACACTTAAGTGATTTGAGTATACAACAAAGTGTTGTATAAATTTTTAGAGTTTAGGTATTTGAATATTTATTATAATTTATTGTGGAATTCATTGAATATAAAAAAATGGATTAATAAAAAGTTAAAATTCTTAATTTATTGTAGATGTAAACGATTTTATCAAACCAAATAAATTTGATGTAAGTTTTTTTTTATTGTAATTGATTTATTATTATTTTTTGTATAATTTTTACGTTTTTTTAATTATCAGAGAATGAATGACTTTCGCAAAGCGTAAAAAATTTGTTGGGTGTATAACCACAACACACATCATATACTTCACCCGTTCAATTTTGTTCCACTGTAAACGTTATCTTCTGCAGATCGGGCACAATTTTTTTCCTGATACATATTGGAGGTGGGGTAAGGCTTTGCTAGCTATTAGCCTGTTACAGTGAAGCAATATCAAGAAGAGGTAAAGGAAAAGTTCAAAAAAAAAAGGGAAAAAAAAAGTATGCTCTAAGGATGAGGATGTCTGGCTTCGGTAGCGCGACGATTTCCTTTTCAACTTATGTAAACTTGTTTCTGTTATTATATGATAATAATTTTCTTATTTTTAGTTTTTTAGTATATGAAAATAAGAATTGACCTACACTTTCCCTCTAAATTTATTTTATGAAAGAATTTTAATTTTTAACATTGTCAATGTTAAAAAAAAATTGACTGCACTAACTTAAATGATTAATAATAAAAAATTTGTAATACATTTTTTTATTAAACCGATAATTCTAAATTTGAATCTTCTTTCTCCGTGTTAAAAAAAATTAATTAGATAAAAAAAATATAAAAATTATATATATAATTAATCTAATATGTTACATAACTCATATATAATATATTTTATTGTCATATATTATTATCTAATAAATTTATTAATTTTTATAATTTTTACATAATTTATAATATACGATGACATATTTAATAATTTATATATATCGCTGTTGTGATAAGAAGATAACATCTCTTCTTTCCCTTACAATATTCATACCCAATATTCTCTTCGTTGTTCCCAAATTATTCATTTCAAACTCGTCACTCAAATACTTCTTGAGCTTCTGTATTTCTTCCATACTCTTACATGCGATCAACATATCATCGACGTATAGAAGCAAATACATCATCCCATCACTTATGTTCTTGAAGTACACACATCTGTCATACTTGCTCCTATTAAAGCCACAAGCCATCATAGACTTATCAAATCTCCTATACCACTATTTAGGTGATTGTTTTTACCCATATAATAACTTCTTTAGCAAACAAGCATAATCTTCTTTTCTGAGCTCCTCGAACCCTTGCGGCGTGCTATGTATATTGTCTCTTCAAGCTCTCAATGTAGAAAAGTTATTTTTACATCCATCTGTTCTAGATGTAAATCAAGGTTTGTATATATGACTAACAAAATCCTAATAGATGTGTGCTTGACGACTAGAGAGCAAATCTCATGAAAGTCAACTCCCTCTCTCTGAGAAAAACCTTGTGCAACTAACATAGCCTTGAATCTTGAAGACTCTATCCCCGGTATCCCCTCCTTCACCTTATATACTCACCTGCATCAAACTAGTTTTTTTTAGGTCTCTCCATCAACTTCCAGGTATTGTTCTTTCTAAGAGAACTAATCTCTTCTTCTATGGCCTGCTGCCATTATTTCTTATTTTTACTCTTCATAGCCTTATCATATATTCTAGGTTCATCATACTTAAGAGTGTAAGAAGAATTAAAAGCATGAGCAACTAGATCTGCTTGTGCATACCTAATTAGTGGGTTTATCGTTCTCTCTAACCTATCTCTAGCTAGCTAGTACTTTTCAAGTTCTATCTCAAGAGTCCTAGTCTTTCTTTGGGTGGACTTGGAGGAACTCGCCTGTGTTCTTGGTTCATCTTCAAGGATCTCCTTATTGAAATGCTAATCTGGGGGCATATCAGATCTACTATCAGGCTCCACTTCAACTTCTATTAACTCGGGTGCTGAGTCTTCCTTGGGCACAGATTCTTCTTTGTCATCTTCTTGGGAGGCTTTCAATATAGTCGTCTCATTGAACGTCACATCACGACTTATGATACTCTTTGGTGGTGTTAAGTCTTTACACCACACTTTATATCCTTTCATTCCTTCGAGATATCTTATGAATACCTCTTTGATGGCCCTAGGTTCCAACTTTACCTCCTTAACATGTACAAAGGTAGGGCAACCAAATATTCTGAGGTGGTCATACTTAGGAGGATTGCCAGACCATTTCTCTTATAGTGTTTTGAAGTCAATTGTTAAAGAGGGACATCTATTAATCAAGTAAGCTGCCATCACTACAGCTTCTCCCCAAAATGCCTTAGACATCTTTGCATTGGTAAGCATGCATCTAACCCTTTCAAGTAGGGTTTTATTCATCCTCTCAGCTATGCCATTCTACTGTGGTGTTTATCTTACCGTTCTATGCCTCACAATCTCATGCTTGGCACAAAATCCATCAAACTCTCTATTGCAAAATTCGATGCCGTTGTCAGTTCTCAACCGCTTCACCCTTTTGCCAGTCTGATTCTCAACAAGAGCCTTCCAAGTCTTGAATACATCAAACGCTTGATCCTTACTCTTCAACACATAGACCCACAACTTTCTTGAATAGTTATCAATTAAACTGAGAAAATACTTGGCACCACTACGAGTAGCTGTCTGAGCTGGTCCCCAAAGATCCGAGTATATGTAGTCAAGAGTCCCATTAGTCTTGTATTCGCCGGTACTAAACCTCACCCTATGTGCTTTCTCAAGCACATAATGTTCACAAAACTCCAAGGGCTGGAATTTATCCTCGCCAAACGCCTTTTGACTAAATAACTCATTCAGGTTTCTCTCGCCTAGGTGTGCCAATCTAAGATGCCACAACTTGGTTTGCATATTCTTATCATCTATAGAGAATAACGCAGAACCACTTATGACTTCACCTTTAAGCACATAAAGCCTTTGTGCTTCTCTTCTCTCATTATCACTATAGAACTTTTTAACATTCTCAAAACCCCTTCGTCGATCTTGATAGAACACCCATTTTGGTATAATGTCCATAATGAGATCAAGTTCCTCTTGAGGTCAGGAACATACCTAACATCTGTCAACTCTCTCACTCGCTCTTCATGTAACTTAATTCTAACACTACCAATTTCTATCATCTGATATGCAATATCATACCCATTAACACCTTACCACCACTAATGGGTTAGAAATTTATAAACTAAGACTTATGTGGGCACATGTGAAAAGTACAACCAGAATCAAGAAACTATTGTTCAATATTCTTACCATCAGTAACGACAAGTGTCTCTGCGCTGTCATAGCTATCATCATAGGCAAGCGTAGCATTCGTTTTTTTTTTCTTGTCTTGTGCTTTCTTCTCTGGACATTCTTTTATGAAGTGCCATTTTTTCTTGTAGCAATAGCATTTCTTAGGAGTCCTGGACTTCGATCTTGAGCCAATTTTCCTTCCATCTCTATATGAGGGTCTTTCTCTTACAGATAGACTTTCTGCATTGCCCTCGATCTGCTTTCCTAATAACTTTGAGTTTAATGATGATTTCACATCGCTCATCGTTAAACTCTCTTTGTCGTAGAGTAGCGTATCAATAAAGCTCTCATAACTTTTAGGGAGTGAACTCAGTAGGATAATTGCTCTATCTTTATTTTCGATCTTGATGTTGATAGACTTAAGATAAAAAAATGACCTTATTGAAGACGTATATATGATCTTTCATCGGCATCCCCTCTGACATAGACAACTAATACAACATTTTCTTTATATGCAATCTCTTGGCTAACGATTTTCGTATATAAATGGAGTCAAGCTTCTTCCAAAAATCATTTGCTGTTGTTTCACCTGCTACTTCCCTCAGCACTTCATCGCTCAATAATAGAATTATTGTGCTGTGAGCTCTTTATTGAATGTCCCTTCTTTCTGCTTCAGCTTTAGATGACTCTGACGTTTTCTATTCTTTACTAGATGGAGCTATAGTCTCCTCTAATGTTGAGCCTAATTGTTGGCTCACCAATAACGCTTTAACCTTCATCTTCCATAAATTAAAGTCATTCGTACTGTTAAATTTCTCTACCTCATACTTGGGTGTGGCCATGTCTGCTTAGAACCAAGCTCTAATACTAATTTGTTGAAACGAAAGCACACAAACAATCAATATCACCCAAACAAATAGCACATAATAAGTAATTAAGGAATCTAAAGAGAGAAAGGTAGAAGAAGAACACACAAAATTTACGTGGTTTGACAACTTTCCTATATCTATGGCAGATTAAGATTACTCTTGTTATTAATGAATCACAATGCACTCACATAGTATGCCTTTTTGCAAGAAAGACTCACAAAGAAATACTATTTCTTGCAACTAAGGGATTTTCTCTTACTAAGAATCACAAAATATGTCTAAATCACAAAGATTTCTTAGGTTCTCATAAAAATATGTTTACAAGCTAATAGAGAGCCTTTATATAGGCTTTAAGACATTCTAGATTTACCCTAAAAGTGTAGGAGGCGTATTAAGGAGTTCTGAAGCAAGTGAGGGATGGAACAAGTCGCAACAAAATAGGAAACTGTTCCCGCCCCAGCACCGCGGTGCTCAGCACTTTATCGCCGCGGCGCTAGTGTGCCGACCTGGGCGCCACGATGCTCAGGTTCTGTTCTGGGTGCCGTGCGCCTAGAGCCTGGTCACCGCAGTGCCCACACCTGGGCGCCTCTTTTTCGCTTTATTTCATATCCGTCTTCGATCAGTGCCCACATCTGGGCGCCTCCTCTTCGCTTCATTTCATATCTGTCTTCGATTGGTGCCCACACTTGGGCGCCTCCTCTTCGCTTCATTTCATATCCGTCTTCGATCCTTGCGTATCCTACGCACTTGACTTGTTCTCCAAATTATATCCCGATATTTTTTAATCAACATTCTCACATACATAAATAAGAAAAAACAAAATAAGTATTTTCCATAATATATAGTAATAGAACTGTTAGGTTTAACTACTCTGTTTAAGCTTACACGCAAGGCCTCTTCTAACATCATCAATGGTGAAATAAAAGAAAAAATATTAGTAAAAGTTTGGTTGACACAAAGAGGTAGGGCATAGAGGCTAACTAATGGCCTTATGGTAACAAGTCAAATTGTTAAAATTTTGGTGATTCAAAATTAAGGATTAAGTTAATTTTGAGATTGATAAAAATTCAATAAGAAGTCTAATATGTAAAAATTATGTTAGGATGAAGCAAAACAAAAAAATCAGAAGTAAGAAGGAGAGTATTGTTCACGCAATGGGTACTGTTCATGAGGTACTATTTACGCAGTTCTGCTTACTCGACAACTTATGAGTATTTTTTATTTTGATTCAATTCATGTAACACTGTTTATGCAAGTACTGTCCTCGCGATAATTTATGAGTATTTTTTATTTTGTCTTAATTGATTTTTTAAAGTGGGATTTACTCTTCTACAAATAAGGTTTAAGGTTTACTCTTATTTCAATTAAATTTAGAGTTTTTAAGATTAGTATTAACATTATATAAACTTTTATAACTCTTTATAATTGATATTAAGCATCAAAAGTAATAAGAGAAAAAATAGAGAGCTTAGTCATACTTAAGTGATTTGAGTATACAACAAAGTGTTGTATAAATTTTTAGAGTTTAGGTATTTAAATATTTATTATAATTTATTGTGGAATTCATTGAATATAAAAAAAATGAATTAATAAAAAGTTAAAATTCTTAATTTACTGTAAATGTAAACGATTTTATCGAACCAAATAAATTTGATGTAAATTTTTTTTATATTGTAATTGATTTATTATTATTTTTTGTATAATTTTTACTTTTTTTTAATTATCAGAGAATGAATGACTTTCGCAAAGCGTACAAAATTTGTTGGGTGTATAACCACAACACACATCATATACTTCACCCGTTCAATTTTGTTCCACTGTAAACGTTATCTTCTGCAGATCGGGCACAATTTTTTTCCTGATACATATTGGAGGTGGGGTAAGGCTTTGCTAGCTATTAGCCTGTTACAGTGAAGCAATATCAAGAAGAGGTAAAGGAAAAGTTCAGAAAAAAAAGGGAAAAAAAAAGTATGCTCTGAGGATGAGGATGTCTGGCTTCGGTAGCGCGACGATTTCCTTTTCAACTTATGTAAACTTGTTTATGTTATTATATGATAATAATTTTCTTATTTTTAGTTTTTTAGTATATGAAAATAAGGATTGACCTACACTTTCCCTCCAAATTTATTTTATGAAAGAATTTTAATTTTTAACATTGTCAATGTTAAAAAAAAATTGACTGCACTAACTTAAATGATTAATAATAAAAAATTTGCAATACATTTTTTTATTAAACCGATAATTCTAAATTTGAATCTTCTTTCTCCGTGTTAAAAAAAATTAATTAGATAAAAAAAATATAAAAATTATATATATAATTAATCTAGTATGTTACATAACTTATATATGATAAATTTTATTGTTATATATCATTATCTAATAAATTTATTAATTTTTATAATTTTTACATAATTTATAATATACGATGACATATTCAATAACTTATATATATATATATATATAATTGCATGCCATGTTCATCCCAATAAAAAACAAGTTTATATATATGGCTGGGGCAATGACATTTCATCTACACTATATGATATAAAAATAATTGAAAGCAATTGAGTTAAGCTAATATAGTGGACCCCACATGACTAAAGAACATCCCCTAATTTAAGACTCGAAAGTCTCTGGCTTATCATGTTTTATTATTAATTATGTAATTTACGTCAGGAAGAAAAGATTTTTAATTTTTGGTCGGAATAGATAACTAATTAATAAATTGTAGTCTTGCCTGCGAAATTTGACCCCTTCAAGAGAGAATATTTGTTCAAAGAATATCTTGGGAATTGAGTGGCCAAAATTCCCCTTACACCGTTAGATTGGAAAAATAGCTCCCCGCTCTAAACTGAGTCTGCAATATTAGGTTCCAAAGAAAAACTAACTTAAAATCCGTTCTTGACAAGAGTCCAAACATTCAATTCTCTCCTAATGATTGACAGAGATCTAAAACCAAAGACAGTAACAAGAAAATGTGAATATTTCAAGGACATACATAATACCAAACTTGACAAACGAAGGAGAAATTAATGGAAGGAAAAGATCACATGAAGCTAGAGAATCATTCTACCAAAAGATATAAAACTTGACCATTTATTCAAAGTGCTAAGCTGACTCAATGAAAGTGAATGGTAAGTCCTATAATAAGACAACCAAATATGGATTTTATGCCTAGAAAGAATTAAGATTGAGCTTGGCAACAAGAGAGTAGAGACAATAGAAGCTTATGGTGGGATTGTGGTGCAATCATAATGAACCAACTTAACTAAGAAGATGAGTTAAAAGAGGTGTGTAGTCAAGTGGGTGGTGAGAATTGGGGTTGTGACATGAAGGAAAGCTATATATGCTTCGGAACATCTAGAGAAATGGCCTAGTTTGTTTTTGTTGGTGAATGGAAATATATATTGGTGCGTTCACAAACTATCATATCATGTGGGAATGGGAGTAAAAAGAAAGTGAAGAGCATGCCCTAGAACTTAGGGAAACGGTAGATTTCGGTAATAGAATAGAGCATTATTATATGACAAGTTCATGTATGGGTTAATGTAAAATAGTATAGAAAAGGGAAAAAGTAAGGGAAGTTTTGGCAGAGTTTGGAAAGGGATTAGGAGGCAAGGAATGTGAATGAGTTGTGTTGGGGTGATGGTGGGTTTGATGATGATGATGCACGCCGGCAGCTTTTACTACTCACATCATCTCTCTCTCTTAACCCAAAAACAAACCCAATTGGCACGCCTGCTCCCACTAAAATAACCTATTGTCATAACATTCTCTTTCTCTCTTTTATAAGAATGAAAAGCTAAACCCACTAACCCATTTTGTGATCTCGACCATCTTATCTTTAATCTTTCTTTCCCCCTCTCTCTTTCATCTTTTGTCAGATAGAAATTCTATTTCTAAACCCCCCAACTATGCGTTAGACCTTCCTGGTTTTAACAGGGATCCTATATTAATCAATTCCCTAAACAAATTCTTTTCTAAAAGAAAAGCATGAGCTAGAAAAGAAACGGAACCCCACTTCATATTCTTCATCGATTACACAAAAAGAAAAGCACATTTTTACTACTCAAAACTTAGATTCCTACACCCCCTAATTCTTATTTGTTGTTAATAATGAAAAAAAATAAACCAAAGCTAAAAAAGTCCAATTTTGAGATCCTCCTTTAATCATTCCTCTGTCGCAATTTTCACTGTTAAAAACTCATCAAACAACACACCCCCAATATCAATCTCCATTTGTATTCCAAGTTCAAACCCAAACCCAAACCCCCCAAAACAAACCCAACATCCTCTAACTCCATCAAAAGTTTCATTGATGCAGGTCTCTTCAGGTTAAATGGATACTTTGTTTAGACTTGTTAGTCTCCAATCTGATCAATCTTTCAACTCTAGCAGAACCTCTAGCAGCTCTAGATCCTCCAAACAAAACAACCATCAATACCAACAAGAAGACGAAGAATGCTTCAACTTTTTCATGGATGAAGAAGACTTCTCCTCGTCTTCTTCTAAACACTACTATCCTTATCACCAACCCCACCCTTCAAACACCACCACTACTCCCACCACCACCACTACTAACACAAGCACTCCCACTCATCATCAATATCATCACCACCCTTTTGAGCCCACTGATTTCTCTTACTCCCCTGCTCGTGACCTCAATTTCGAATTCTCGGGAAAGTGGGCAGATGATTTACTAATCGAAACGGCGCGAGCTGTCGCTAATAAAAATAGCGCCCGCGTTCAGCAGCTGATGTGGATGCTCAATGAACTTAGTTCGCCCTATGGAGATACAGACCAGAAACTAGCTTCTTACTTTCTTCAAGCTTTGTTCAGTCGCATGACGGATTCCGGCGAGCGGTGTTACCGGAATTTAGCATCTGCCTCGGAGAAGACTTGCTCTTTTGAGTCAACGAGGAAGATGGTGTTGAAGTTTCAAGAGGTGAGTCCTTGGACTACTTTCGGTCACGTAGCCTGTAATGGTGCAATAATGGAATCTTTTGAAGGTGAAAGCAAGTTACATATAGTTGATATTAGCAACACGTATTGCACACAGTGGCCCACTTTGCTTGAAGCCCTAGCGACCCGCACCGACGAGACCCCACATCTGAGGCTAACTACCGTTGTTGCTAGCAAGTCCACTGGCGGCGCTGAAGCAGGAGGTTTAGCCGCGGTGCAAAAAGTAATGAAAGAAATAGGTAACAGAATGGAAAAATTTGCTAGGCTTATGGGGGTGCCTTTTAAATTCAATGTCATACACCATCTTGGTGATTTATGTGACCTAAATTTAGCTGAACTCGATATCAGAAGTGACGAAGCTTTAGCTATCAACTGCATCGGTGCTTTGCATACAATCACAGCCGTTGATAATCGCAGAGACATTCTGATATCAAATTTGAGGCGATTGCAACCAAGGATCATCACTGTTGTTGAAGAAGAAGCTGATCTTGATGTGGGTATTGACGGGCAAGAATTTGTTAATGGTTTTCAAGAATGTTTAAGATGGTTTAGGGTTTATTTTGAGTCATTAGATGAAAGTTTTTCAAAAACAAGCAATGAACGGTTGATGCTGGAAAGGGCAGCAGGGAGCGCGATCGTCGACCTGGTGGCGTGCTCGCCGTCCGAATCGATCGAGCGGCGGGAATCGGCCACGCGCTGGTCCCAACGCTTGCATGCAGCAGGGTTTAGCCCTATTTTGTTCAGTGATGAGGTTTGTGATGACGTACGGGCCTTGTTGAGGAGGTACAAGGAAGGTTGGTCGATGGCACAGTGCCCGGACGCCGGAATTTTCTTGTCGTGGAAAGATCAGACGGTTAATTGGGCAAGTGCATGGAGGCCATGAGGATGAAATTTGAAGGGAAGAGGTCAAGTTTTACAAAGCTTGGGCGGAGAGAGTGATTTTTCACACGTGTGACATTGTTTTTGTTCTCACGTGCATGCATGGGATTATGATTAAGTGAATTGTTGGGTGTGCTAGGAGAGAGAGAGAGAGAGAGAGAGAGAGAGAGAGAGAGAGAGAGAGAGAGAGAGAGGAGATTTTAATACGATTTATTTGCAAGTAAGGGTTTGCTGCTTGATTTGAATAGGATTGATTAATGCAAGTAAATTGATTTTCATTAACCTTTTTGTTACAATTTTGTGATTAAATAGTTAATTTTTGTTTTGAAGAAAGATAGGTTAATTAATTACTAATGGTTTTGATGATAATCATATGAAGGGGATTTAATTCTTTTCATACAACATTAATTCTGATCAATGTTTGTATTTCACCTTCTATTGAATAGCATATGAGATTTTTCCTTTTTCTATATATTTCTTCAAATAATCAACACGTCGAATTAAAGATCAAAGGTCTACAATATTTAAATAGCCTGCTCAATTGTCTCCATGCTCGTTCTACAATCAAGACAAAAAGCACCCATAATCTTCAAGATACTCATAAAGACCAAATATATATATTAATTAATTTCTTAATTGCTTAGCTACATGGATGGTGACTTGGAAATGGAATATCAATTTTGTTTCTTAATAATCCTTTCATAACTAGGTCCAAAATTGAAATGGGTTTGGTATAACACATTAAGGTGATATCAGCTTCGTTGAAGTTGTTTATTAATTAATTTATATTTCAATAAACAATGAAAAGGTGATTATATATATGTAGGTAGTTTGGGACCTTGGAATCTTAGGACGGCCATTCGAAGGTGAGTGGCGTTATGGGGGAATCTTGTGAAAAAGGTGTCGAGCCATTAGTGGCTGTGGCTGTGGCAGTAGCACTATTGTTGTAGTGGGCAGCATGCTATATTTTGGTGTATATGGTTCTTCTTCTCTTTAACTTGTCCTCTATATATATATATATCAATGGCCCACTACTACAAAAGCCTACGATCACTGACCCAAAACTAAACACCTTCCTTGGTGATTTTACTGAAACATGCATTTTCAATACAACTTGTAAATAAAAAAAATAAAACTAAAAAAATACTCATGTTCGAACACACTGACCCATCACATACTAAAAAGATTAATATAAAGGAAACATATTTTAGTTATTTTGAAAAGTCACAAAAAAAAACCCAAATGAGGTGAAGAAGTGAGTACTTTTAGGCCCACAGAAGAATTGGAAAAAATAAAGAAAAAGAAAAAGAAAAAGAAAAAGAGGAAATTACTTTTCTTTTTTAAAAAAAAAAAGAAAGTGGGAGGGATGGGAACTGCTTTTAAGAGGTAACCCACATATATCTTAATCTTTTTGACAAGACTTGCCCCCTCCACGTTAACAAAACCGCACCTCACCGCACTGCCACAGCAACTGGCCACTTCTTTTACGTGTGTGTGTGTGTGTGTGTTCTCTCTCGATCTCTTTTTTTGCTTTTCTTTAGGGTTGGCCCATTCCTTCTTCTTCTTTAGCTTAACCTTCGGGCTTTTTTTTTTTTTTTTCTCTTTTATTGGCGTTGACGATGACCAGCCACCTCCCAAAACCAATGAATTATGAAATGATTCATCTTTTAGTTAACACGACCAAGTTCAAGAAACCAACACGTTGAAAATGTTTCAATGGCATCCGCATCATATATATGGGAGGGATTAAGGAAGGGGATCTTCTTTAAACTTTTTTTTTAAATTTTTTATATAGAAAAAAAGTTTTTTTGTATTAAAAATTCCATCAAAAAGTATTCCAAATCATATGTCACAACAAAACAAAGAGTAAAATAATGAAGAATTTATGTGATTTTAGGAGTAGATAAGCAAGCTAACCACTCCATCAGGGTCTTTGTCTTGCCAACCGAGTCATTATAAAACACCAACATGACAATTCCAAATCTAATTCATTTGAATTGACTAATTCAATCAAATCCCTTCCATTTTGATCCTCTTTACTTTGTTCAGTGATTGTATTTTCAAATACGTATCCAGAAAGAAAATTGTATCAGAAATACAAATCTATTTATGCTTAAATCCAATTGAATAAAAAAAATTTATATGTATTGACAAAACTAAAAAAGACATGGTTGTAACTAATTATGCTTCTACTTAATTCTACTTTGGCAGCTAATTTTTTTTTTTTTTTAACCATCCATCCATCCATCTACTCTGAGTTTATGTTACAGCACCTCAAACCTTAAACATACTCTAAACCATAATGAATTGTCATAATTTAATTGATTTCAATCAACTCACTACTCTCAATTCGTTAGAGGATGTTTGATTTACAATGGAATTTGGCTTGTAGTGTGGGTATAAATACTCTGATATGATGGCATGATTAATATAACAAGCACACTGCACAGTCTTGTATTGAGATCGATGGTATAATGATAATGCTGGTTCCTTGCGATTGTAGGCTTCTAACTTCATTAACTTTTACTCCCACAATTTGTTATTTTCTTTCTTTTTTGCTAGTTGATAGTTGATACAAAGTCAACTCCTCTTGACTGACTTTAGAAACCCATCTAGACCTAGTGAACTTATAATTGCAAATAAGTAATGTCACCCAGTTTAGTTTATTCTAAAATTTTCAATATATGGGTAATTTTTCTACATAAACATTCACCCTCCCCAAAGCTAATATTAACATCATCTAAACAAAGAGACATATATGTAAGTTATTGCTGTGTAAGCTTGAAAAAACAAAAGATTTTTATAACATACACATACACAACAATGAAAACCAGGTGAAAGAGAATAACCAAAGATTTTTAACATATGATACACTAAAATCATGTTGAAAATGGGCCTAAAATCAATTCAAACACTCCATCTGGGAGGAAGTCTCCACTTTTTATGCCAATATATTGACAGTCTTGACCATAAAGGGAAGCCAAAATTGTACTCAAGTGGCCTATCAGCAGGCCCTCCGACTATCAAAGGTAACCATACATATCTTGAGTCCCTCAGGTCAGCCGGATTCCACCGGTCTGCCATGAAGATATACGAACCTGGCAGTCCCGGCAAAGGAATTACATATGTGCTCTGTGCAAAAAATGTTGTAAGCCTAAAAATTTTATTCCCTCCAATGCATGGGTTTCCCATTGTCTCCCATGGCCCCATAATTGATTCAGCTGCATGAACCAGCGCTTCATTTGGCGCCCACCCAGTGCAGCCAGAAGTGATCATATAGTAAGTTCCCTGGTGCTTAAATAGAGCCGGGGCTTCCCGGTGTTGTCCCACAAGAATCCTTCTCACAAAATTTGAGACATCAAGATATTCTGGGGTTAGCGGTCCAATGTGAAGTTCACTGTTGTCATCGGAAGAATAGATAAGATATGCCAAACCATCGTCATCTTTGAAGATTGTCATGTCCCTGCTGTCAAAGCCATGAGGTCGCTTGCTATAAAGATAATCAAAAGGACCAGTTGGGTAATCACTAATGGCAACGCCAATGGCAGCTTTAGTGTAGTTGCAATCATCAATATGCATCCACATTACATACTTTCCAGTCTTGTCATTGTAAATAACTTTAGGTCGTTCAAGCACATTTAATTTGTAGAGATCATGGGTCTCATTTGTCTCTTCTGCTGCCAACACAATTCCCTCATTTTGCCATGTCCACAAGTCCTTCGAGGAATAGCAGCCAACTCCAATGATGTCAACCTGAATACAAGAATAAATACAGCAACTCAATGACTAAGTTCTTGGAAATAACAAGTAAAATATCCAGTTAATGGTAAAACAGTGAAGTATCCATCTTATAGATACTGGAATTAGAGGCTATAATACAAGGTTAAAGGCAATACAATTCACCGATAAAGCTGGCAAGCTGATTATATGAGAGTCTTAAAAGAATAAAAAAAATAGATAGTGATATCAGTCAGAAAAACAAGTTAAACATAGTCAAGACAGTTTGACCTTGGTGTCACTGAAATCCAATATCAAATGACAACAAAATCTTTCAACACATTGATACCACAAAAATAGTGCACTGTCAGTCATGATAGTGGTTAGAAAACCAAAAACTTCTATATAGTGCTGCCTTATCATTTATATATCTGTTGTGAGAAAATAGAACTATGGTAAAATATCATTAGAGCTCTTGCTGGAGAGTATCAGTCTCTCCCGTGCCATCTTCATGAATTTTCATATGTAATCTCACACGTTACGCCACTCCTGTTTGTGCGGAACACAATGTTCAAGATAATTATATCTGCAAGAAGCATTTGTATGACATGTGTGAAAGCATGTTGGGCACAACAGATAAAAAGTGTCAAGAAAAAAAAGTGTAGTGGTATTGGCCAAGGGGTGAAATGGTACTTCAACAACACATAGTTAAGCTTTGAGAAGAATTACCTAATAGGCTAGTAGAATAAGAATGTTTACAGGCACCATGTACAAGGCTCTCACATCTCCAAAAGTGTCTTTAAGTTTTCAAAAGATGCTTTATTATGTCCATCCAAAGTTTGACACAACTCGATGAAGGTAGTTGGCATCTTTGAATAATTTTTTATCTCATCATACAATCTACAGACATATGGCGTCGGAAATGTTTAGACTCCTTAAAATCTTATATCAGAAAATCATCAGCATTGCAATTCTACAGATGTCATCACCTTCTTCATCTAGTAAACCTCTGTTGCCGTAAATCTCATGTTGTAATTTACAAAGTCAGTAAAGATTCATGCTACTTCGATTTCTTGACCTCTAACTCCTTAACATCAAAGTCCATGATGGAGAGCAGAAATTTGCCTCACATCTGACTAGCATAGCAAATCAATATTATGACATTTACATCCCTTGCAGATAATTGATTCATGAGAAAATATCACCGTGTAACATAAGAGGAACTATTCTCACAATACAAAAGTTAATGATTAATACTCATGCACATTGCTAGCATTGAAACTTAACATCTAATGCCATTTCAATAAACCTCACTATTTTGCTTGAAAAATTATTCTGAAGAACATTTTCATAATACTTATTCTGAAACAAAAAGCCACACCAAGAACAGGATTAAATGCTAAGTTTAACTTGTTCTCTCTAAATTAATGATTAGATATAAAGGAGAGAAAAATACAATGGAAAAATAGAGTCCTCCTGGAATAAATCCCTGGAAAAATAAAGCAAATAAAGCCTCCTAGAAAGAACCTAAGATGAGCAACTGTATCCTATAAGAATTTGTAACATGGTAGGTCCTCTCTCTTAGCCCAAAAATCTGCCTAAACTATTAGGGATGCAACAACCACAAACTTTATGCAATACCAATAATTTATGCTATGAAATGCAAATGTTTTCATAACCATTAGTGCCCCTTGTTAACTCAAGATATAACTCAATACGTATCTAAAATCATTGGTCTTCATTGCCTAAGACCCACAAGAAATGGGAGAAAAATCTCAACTTGAGAAGAAACCAATCTAATGGCATCAAGAATTCCTAGATGAGATGAACACCATGGCCTAGTGTAGATATTATCCATTTTAGGCACACAACCCATAACGGTTTTGTTTTTGGGCTATGCCACCCAAAATATGTCTATACCTTAAAAAGCTCTCACAGTAGCTAAACTAGCTAGGAAAACCCTTGTTGCTAATGATGTGGGATTTGGTAGCTCACTTTAATCCAACAAAGTTCCCATAATCTCCCCTCCTATTAGACCTTGCATCCTTACGAGGGTCAGGATTTGTGGACAGAGAACCTACCAATACCATGTCGCAAGTCAACTCTAATATTAACTTAAACAACTAATTCAAAAATCATAAGTTCTTCTATTTTTCTTGAAAAACAATCCCAACTAAAAATTAGAGTGAAAACCTAGTTTGGAATGATAAATTCGTTCTTTGAAGGACAAACACACTTTTCTCCCTCTAATTTCTCTATCAAAATCTAGCACTTCAATTTCTCTCTAATTAGGAAAATAACAATGATTCAGAGCTTTAAATCAATTCCAAAAGCATGAAATACATTCTTAGTTTTGCATTAAATCAAGACTTCTAAAAAATTTCCAAACCCTCATTCTTCATCCTTCTCAATGCCTTTGTTTCTAAAATGCTTGTCTTTTTTTTTTTAATTTTTATTTTAGGGTTAAAGATTTCCAAACCCTCATTCTTCATCATTCAGAGCTTTAGGGTTTAAATTTTTTGAGTTTAAGAAGAATATGGGTTTTCGTTTGAACTTATGGGCCCAACTCAATTATAAAGTGTTTGTGGACTAAATTTAGAACAATAAGTCAAAATGAGAATTAGCTTGTTAAAATATGAGGCTTTGTAAAGAAGAATATGTAGAACTCCATTGTTGGGACGAAGTGGGTGCGAGGAGATAATTGGTCCAAATTTGCTATATGATAAATACAAATTATAATGGAAAAAATGAAATGGTTTAAGATAATCAAACAAGTTATGCTAATAAGCATAATAAGCATATAGGCGTACTTGAGTTCAATATTGGAGATAGTCTTTCAACGAATTTCTCTTTAAAAAGGTGTACTTTGATTTGGAAAGCATAGGAAGCTAATCCTACGATCTAGTGGTCATGTGAGATTGTAGAGAGGGTTAGTGTTATTGCCTATTGCTTAGCTCTACCACTTAAGTTATCAAGAATATATAATGCATTTCATGTCTCCATGTCTCAAAAGTACACACCAGATCCAACCCACGTGTTAGAGCAGCAATAGGTTCAATTCAAGAAAAATTTGACTCACGACAAGGAGCCAATAGAGATATTGGAGTGGAAGCAACAAGTCCTACATTCTAAAACAATCCCTTGTTGAAGGTATTGTGGCAGAACCACACAAAGGAAAAGGCACTTAGGAGTGTGAGGACTTGATACAAGCTCAATATCCATTTCTATATTAATTAGTCACTATAAACTTCGATGACAAAATTTTCATAAGGGGAAGAATTGTAATGGCCCATTTCTCATTTGGCTTATTATTCTAAAGCCCACAAACACTTTATAACTAAGTTGGACTAATAAACTTAAATAAAAGCCCATATTTTCCTTAAAGCCTAAGTCCAAAAGACTAGAATCCTAGAGCATAAAAAAGAAAAGAATAATAACAGGAGCCGAGAAGGAGGAAGAATGAAAATTTAGAAGATTTTTTGGAGGGCTTGAATTAGTGAAAAACTAAGAATGGGTTTAGTCCATTTGGGTTGTGGGTGAAGTTTGGAATTGATTTGAAGCTCTAAATCATATGTTATTCTCCTAATAAGGGAGAAATTGAAGTAGTGGTTTATAGAGTGAGAAAGGTGTTTGGGCTTCAATGAATGAATTTATCATAACTAAGGTTTCCACTCTGCTTTCTAGTTGAGTTGCTATTTTGCAAAAAAAAGAAAGGGATTTATGATTTTAGGACGGTGTCGTTTCATAAGATTTACAATCAATTGAAAATTCCAACAACTTTGCCAACTCAATTAGAAAAAATAAGAGTTGGAATTAAGAAAGGATAGAACTGAAATCCAAGATTGATGTGAAAAACCATTTCGTACGTCAATCTTGATGTGAAGCAAAATAGATATTGCATATAATAAAGAGAGCTCAACAACTAGAGCCTAGGTTTAAGCCTTATAAGAGAAAAAAGAGCTACATATAAAAGTACTAAAAGTTAGCATCAACTACTTTATGCAAATGTAGATCAGCAAATATAGAAGTAAATTAGCATCAACTATTTTATCCAAATATATGGAGCAAATAATGTGGTGAAAAAGCATAAGCTATATGAAGTGTGTCCATAGAGGCTTGATGTTAGTAAATAGCAATATGATTTATTTGAGGACATGAAACATTCAAAATGATAACTAACCCGTGCTGCAGCCTTTTTATGAGCATGGTAGGTAGGTCCATCTTTATACTCCCCATACCAATAGTATGTCCTCGACCTCTCGTCATATAGTATACCTCCTCCATGAGCTTGAATAGGGGCTCCCTCTGTATCCAGCCAAATCCTTCCCGGATAGTAATAATAGCTATCGTTCCCATTATCTTTCATTGGATCTATGGCGGTTTTCATATCAGGAAAGAAGACATGCCTAAGTTGGGAATTCTCATCAAGAAATTCATCAATCAATGTGGTAGTCCGCTTAGGTCTCCGTTTTGCAGCACGTGGCGATCGTTTTCCCCTAGGTGGGGAAATTTGAATATTCTCCTCTTCTACTTCTACCAGTGCACGGAATGATGGGTGATGACTTATGTGCAATTGAATCTCTCCACTAGTTCCATCTTTGTGACTAACAAGGGAGTACAGATGAAGCATAAGAAGAAATCCCATCAAACTCCACACCACAGTAGACATTGAACATCTGCTCCCTGCATTGCAAGGGAAAGTGGTTGGTTTTCTGTATTTGTTCCTCATCCTCATTTTCTCTTCCTTTTTCTATCTCCAAGATAATGCTGCAATTAAGAAAATGCAACCTACAGAGATAATAAACGCGACTGAACATAAGTCACAATAATGCTAATCCATATCTGGTCAAAAAAGTTCTCATTTCATAAACCTTTTAAGTTTAAGAAGTTTTTAACCAAATTATGATAAAGAATTTCAGATAATTGTGCTGAAAGCCTTGAAATTTCCAAAATGCATTCCTTCATGATTGGTATGCAGAATCAATGGTGGATAAATTATTAAATATTCATTTATTAACTTCATAATTTAACCAAATAATAGCCAACAACTTAACCTATATAATGAATAAAATTCAGTCCCAGCTTCATGCTTACGAGAAAAAAAATTAAAACCAAGACATTTATTTAAAAAAAAAAACAAATGGATGATTAATATTAAAAAAAAAAAAGGCCAAATTCCTGGTACCACAAAACCTTCCTAAATATCAGATGATCAGGTTCGTTTTATACAATAATTAACGAATAAAGAAAAGATAGCATTTCTTTCATCGCTTCAACATCAAGATAAACCACCAATTAATTACAAAAACAACTTCATCCATCCAAAAAAATAGCACAAGAAAGTGTTTTATCTCATACAGCAGATCCATTGATACAGCTTAAACCCTAAAAAGAATAAACCCACGCTTAGAAAATAAAAACAAAATAAAACAGAACAGAACAGAACTAGACCAAAGTAAAAAACTTACCTGACAACACGCGAATCATGAGTTGAACACAATTTTTAGACATGGGTTTTCTTCCAGCACTCTTTTCAAAGTCAAATGCAACAATTATCAATTACCCAGCTCACTGTTTCATCTCATAACTCAATATAACTGTTAACTAATGCAGGTCCAAAGGAGAAGGGACACAGCAACAAAAGAGAAGAGAAGAGAAGTTGTTAGGTTGCTTGTTTCAAACTTTAACCGGATCTGAGTGGTGATGATTGATTGTGACTTTGGACCAAAGTTGTTGTTTGTTCTTCCTCAAGCTGTGTGTTGTCAGTTGTGTTTGCGTTGGGCTAAGCCTAAGTTGGACTTTAAGCCGGTGTCTGATGGATGGATATGTATATGGATTCTGATTTATGCCATCTTTCAGTGAATGAATGTATGATGATGAGTTTCCTTGCTTGTGTTTGTTCTTTCTTAATCAGAAGTTACTAAAGTAGGAGCATCCAATGATATTTTGACAGTTTTAAATTTAATTGGTTCAGTCAAATGCTTATTACACAAGTGATGGAAACAATGCAACAAATCCACACCTTTTTTCCACACAAAAAAAAAAAAAAAACAAAGAATAGAAGGATTAATCTAATTTAAGATTTTATTTCAATTTTGAATTAGGATAAATATTTTTTTAATATATATTACCATTCAGAAAGACTGAAAGACATGTCATTTAAATTTCGATTTATTCTATCTTTTTGTCATTGTCATGTGGTGATATAGGTTCTTTAATACGAAGTAATGATTTTTTATCTAAAGTATGACCAAGTAAATAAGATAAATGCAGGAAGACATATTTTAAAAAAAAAATCTCAACTGTTCCTCTTTTGGGAAAAACGACAATTTTTTTCAATACATTCTGATTCTTGTTTCCCTTAATGCATGAATATATTAATTGCCCGTGGTTGTCCACAACAAATAAAGAGAAATCAAATAGTAGGGCCAATAACGGCTTGTAATCTTGAGCTATTCAGAAAAAAAACAATTAATTATATATTCTATCATTTAATATCAATAAAGTTATTATGACAAATCATGGAGGATAGTTTCTGAACTTATTTTGAGAACAAATGAATTTGTAAGAAAGAAAAAAAAATGTGTAACTAGGAGAAACCTCAACTCTGTCTCTAAATTCCTAAGCAATTTGAATGTTAAATTATTAATGTATTATGAATGGACCATCTATGTGGGGTTTGGGATAATGGACCATCCGCAAAAACTTCTCCCCTTGTCTTGCCAAGCTTTTGCCACCCAAGTTAACACCAAAGCCACCATGAGAACGGAAAGTGAAAGTGTTGATGACCATAATAGTCGAACTGAAAACCTAAACGATCTGCATTGATTCCTAACAACATCAGAAAATGCGCGCTTCTCGATTGTGCATTCTGTCAAGTTCTGGAAATCAGGGTATATGTCTAGCATGCTCTGTACAGATTGACTGTAAGCTCGAGCCTTGTCATAATATTTTTGGGGAATAAATTTTCCATTGCTTATGCATGCATCTGTAGAATCACCAGTGTAGCAGGTGAAGTTTGAAAGTACCTACAATTCAATTTTCAGGCCAAAATTAAGCTGCTTGGAAATTTCTGTTCAGAATAATCAAGATATGAATCATTTAATTTGCTTACATGGGGTAAGTCACCGATTTGAATGGCATTGTTGGTGCAGCTCTCTGGTACATAAGTGTAATTAGGCCCTGCCGAGAAAGGGTCACATATTTTCCAACATCCAAATTGATCATCATCTTGTTTGTTTAATCTGAGCAACTTATACACCAGCTGCATTCGTTGGTTTGTCTGCAAGAACAAATTTTCATACGTTGCAGGAAATAATTAAATCAATAAAATCTACACATGTCAAAATAAGGTTAATTTATATAATAAAGTACCTCGGCTATGACTTTATGAATAGTGTAGCCTATGCTCGATAATATGTTATCTGAATTTCTCGAAGACATGCATGGTAATAGCGCGCTCAGGCTGTTATTTTGTGGGTTCCGCACAAAGTCCTCAAAAGCTGAACAAGTGTCTTCTGCAAAACTACATTGCAATTTGAGAATTTAACAAATTATACACGTATGATCAATATGAATGAAATATTGGCATCACAATTGATGTTCAAACTATATATTTGCTTACGTATGAAGGAAGAAATCAATGCCTGTCAAAACCCAGCATAGAGTTGTCAAGATCCAGCAAAGGAAAATTATCCTGAAGTCAAACTAGAAAAATGTTAGAGAAGACAAAAGGCTTTTACCAAGTTAATTTGAGCTGATGAAATGATGACGGGGTTTCATGTAAATTGACTTACGTGATGAATCCAGGATGCCAATGCAGCAGGAGCAGAACTGAGCCAAATCAGCAATCCATTAGTTTCTAACCCAAGCTAGTTCTTTAAATTTTTATCAGAATCAATCACAAAATCAGATATGTATTCCATGTTTCAAGGCCTAACTATATATAAATTCTTATTCAAATCTACATTTTAAAACGTACAAATATCCGCACAAGAGAATAATTCTATTTACACCGAGAATAATTAGTCTACCTATTGCTGCAACCACGAAGATCAAGTTGATGTTTACAACCACAAGATGTGAAATATACCTGGATCACATACAAGAGAATATAGACGATAGTTTAATAAACACGCACACTTAAAAATGAATAGACAGATTAATTGTAGAAAGTTGATAAATATGATTATGGGAATTATTAAAGAGGTGATGCTTACGAAGCTTGGATTGCCTCATCAATGGAGCGACCACTTTTATGAACGAAATTTTGGATGGCTTGGGATCCATTTTCAAGTCTATGGATGGTGACATTCAAGCGGAGAGACGTGTTTTTGTCATATTCAAGTAAAAGATTATCAATTACTGTGAGGGCGTTGATCACTTTCTGGATTGTTTGGCGCACATTTTCGCCTGCTTTGAGGATGGTGTTCTTCAACTTTTTGGTCTTCTTTAGGCAGTTTTGGTTTCCTGCCAGGATCAAACCTGTAGCGACTCTGGAATTCAAGTAGATGCATCCACACAGTTCATAAAATAAGCTTAAATTGATGAGAAGTATATACCATTATTCTAAAAATTTTGCCTTTCTTTTTTCTCTCACATAGTATCTTTGTTCTACATTTAGCTTGGCCCAAAAAGCTCGTATTTGTCAACTCATATATATGTGTTCAGCATACTTGTCACTTTAAATTGTACATGTAAACTTAGTAAAACTAAGCACTCTTTTGTAGTTTGTAAAACAAATCCAACCCAATTTACATGTCTAAACAGCCCATATTAAATTGGTTTACATGGTGGATTGAAAATCAAAATTTCGTCTAATGTGATGTGAGAATGGTACTTACATGGCGAGAATGGTCAAAAGGACGATCAGCAGGAACATAATCACATAGTAACGATCCGAAAGCAAATGGTCGGTATTTGAGAATGGGCCACTTCTTGGACTCTTCAACCTGACGAAAAGGCCTAAACCCACCCCAGATAATATCCATGCTGCCGCTATTACATAACCATGGACTCCTGTAAATGCCGCAGACTGAAAATTCATTAAATAAGGACTTAATCAATCCAAATCTATCAACAATTCTAAATTACAATTTTCGCTTTACCAGTATAAACATGAATCAAGTTTCATATTATGTAGACTTATAAAGATTATATCCCGTGGCTCCAATTAATGAACAGCATGCCATGCATCATGTATGCAGCCACTCTATTGCTACGTTGTGTAAAAATGTAGTTCCCAATAATAAAAACAAAACATCAAAACGCAAAACTTTGATATAGTTTCACGTTCATGATCAACAGCTCATGGATCATGCTCTGGTTCTCAATACAGAAAAGAAAATTTGTGCATAAAGCAAGAAACGTACAGCCCAATAATGCTTGTCTCTAACGTCGTAACTTCCATTGTAGTACTTGAAATGGCGGAGAGGATCCGGTCTCTTGAAGCTGCGTTGATGATGATGGTCGTTATCGTCATGAACGGGTGAGCCAAAAACTACCAACTTTGGCGAAACAACAGACGTAAAAACCAAAAGGAGCATAAATGGAGCCGCAACTCCATTTGATTTAGACATTACAATACCCAGTTCGGGTTTTTTTTTTCTACAAAAGGGGTAAGCAAATGTTACATCCAAATCCTTTAAAGTTTAGAGAGAAAAAGATGGATATTGGTTTTTGGGATGTACCTGACGTAGAGAGTAAGGTAAGGATAGCTTATGGCCATGGTTTTGTCATGAATTTTTCTTCTTTTCAGACGAATCAAGGCCCTGATATTTCGGGTTCCCGAAAGTTGAATAATTCGACTTTCTCTTCTATTATTATTATTATTATTATTTTTAATTGTCTCTTTATATCCAAGCCTCGAAGTGATTTTTTATATTGTCTTTTACATTTTCTTTCTCGATTTTTATAGCGTGCTATTATGAACTATGAAAAAAAAAACTACGAAGAATATCATTTTGTAACTTTTGGCACTAGTGGTCTTAATTTAGGGGTGAGCATTTTCAGTTGGTTTTGGATTGAACGACAAACAAAATCGAACAATTTGATTCTCAATTAAATAAACTAAAACTAAATTGAATGGCAAGTGAAATGGGACCAATTGAGTTTGATTTGTCGGTTTAGACTATTGATTTGGTCTAGGTGAACTTTTTGGTTGAGCCTTGATTTGCATTTTTTTAGAGTAATTTCAGCCCACCCCTACATTAAATTGACATATGTTAATTTGAACTAATGTATTTCAGTCATCACCGCACATCCATTCCATTAGTAAACTTCGTTAAACTTGACGTTCAGAGGGATAGAATTGTAAATGCAGATGTCTAAATTTGAAATATTGGACTAGGACTATCAAACCTTGTGCAGTGATGTTTGAAGCCTTATTTTTAATCAAATCAAACAAAACCTGTCTTTAAATAAAGCTAAGAATTGGAGGGAAAATTAGGTTCTCGTATAAATGGGCCATTAACGGGATTGGCGCCAGATAACATAAACCCTAAAATCAGTTTTAAAATCACACAAGTTTATTCACTCTGAATTAGTCTTTTTTGGTGGATAATAAATGGCATTTGAAATAATAGAGTGGATAACAACATGATTTAGAAGAAGTTAGTGTCTTCAAAAAAAAAAAAAAAGGTTCTTTATTTATTGCATTTGGATTTTGCATAATGAGATTCATTTTAAAGGAAGTTGTTTATAATGTAATAAAAATATGATTTTTCTTGACATATTCCCTAATCATGGTTTGAACTTATTCAAAACCCGTAGATTTAAATTGATTGGCATTATATGTAGTCTATTAAGGTTTTTTTTTTGTTTGCCTTCACCAACAGGAACCTAAGAGATCCCGACTCCGGCACACGCTTTTCAAATTTCATCATCGCTATGTAGTCTATTAAGGTTTTACACCAAAATTATATGTGCTCCTATTTTACATTTGCAAGTTATTGATGAAGGTTAGATATGATGCAAGGGTATATATGGACAATTCTTTAAGTATAAGATTCTAATCTACGTTTATTATTAGTAGTAATTTGCACATTCATGATATTTTTAATTATATTCAAAATATAATGTCTATTTATTAACTGACACTCAACTAATAAAACATCATTTACATCATATAAACATAAGAAACTGTTCCTAATATTTATATGATATCATTCACTATCAAGTATAGGAAAAGACACAATTTGTATAATGATGTTTACACAAGAAATATATGTATAACATCATCATCGCTATGTAGTCTATTAAGGTTCTACACTAGAAATATATGTGTTCCTATTTTACATTTGTAAGTTATTGATGAAGGTTAGATATGATGCAATGGTATATATGGACAATCCTTTAAGTATAAGATTCCAATCTATGTTTATTACTAGTAGTAGCTTGCACATTTATGACATTTCTAGTTGCATCCAAAATGTAATGCTCATTTATTAATTGACACTCAATTAATAAAACATCATTTACATCATATAAATATAAGAAACTGTTCATAATATTCATATGATATCATTCACTGTCAAGTATAAGAAGAGACACAATCTGTATAATGATGTTTGGTACATAATACAATTATATAATATAACAGTTCTATTGCAAGAGAGAAGTAAATCAAACTGTCCAATAGCTTGGACCTGTAGAAAATCCTTATTTTTTACTCGTAACATCACTTCTCCAGGCTGTAACATTCGAGTCTCTCTCAATCCCTACAATATATTGCAGATGTGAGAAGGATATGTTGTATCTAATAAGCTAGAACTGGCATCAAATGCCATAAGAATGTCTATGATTGCCAAGTATATACTTGAGGGAGTCTTCTTTACAGTGGCAAGGTATCTAAGGCAACTGCATTTTCAATGCCCAACCTCGTGACAGTAGAAACACTTTCCATCTGTTTTACTCTTTTATTGAGGCTTGGATATTTGTCGCCTTTGACGACTTATCTTAGGGTGCCTGCCTTACCTTTTTATTCCTTTTGAACTTCTCAAAAGCCCTTGGAGTAAAAGATGAAGCACTCTGAATGAAGAAGGTCGCATCATCTTTGTTTATATCCTCTGAGGTGGCGTTATCAAAAACACCTTATGACAATCTCTAATTAACAACACATCTAGACTTTTCTGAATCTAGAATATTTTTTAGATTCATCTGCTTGTTAGAGTAATTCTTAGTACCCTTGAATTGGTCTGAATTAACTATGCATACCAAAGGATTCATAGTAACCATCAAACTTTCATAGGCAAAAAAAAAAAAAGAGATGTTAGTGGAATTGTAATCAAATAGCTAATTAAATATTTTAGATCATGGGTATAATAGTTATACATTTTTTAATTTAAAATACCCTTTCACTGCTTTACATAATCCCGATAATCTCTCAAATAGAAAAATAGCTTAAACTCTTTAGACTATACAGTAAAAAGTAAATCTTATTTGAATTTTACTCAAGCCTTACACTGTAGTGATCTTGGCCCTTGTAAACTCAACAGGTAGACAACTCTTGTCAATTGCATCTTATGCAACTCTTATCCTAATCCTAAATACGTCTTATTCTCATACTCTAGCAATCTTGGGTAAGCGTATTCCAGATTAACTTGTCAATAATCAAATATATGCTATCGATACTACCCTCACACTGTAGCGATCTTGGATAATACTTTCGCATATATTTGCCTCATCTCATATTTAACCATTATAAATAAAATCACACCAACCAAATTTCTCATACTGTAACGATCTTAGGATAAGACCGATATGACCTATTTACACCGTATTGACAAGACGAATCATGTAAAATATTATTTCATAATGTAATACTATTTAATCTGATTAAGAGAGAATTTTAAAACACTGGGTTCCATCTTCAGGTAGGTGATCTCTCAATCATCTATTTATTTTTGTACAAACACAACTAACCCCCAACAGTAGAGCTTCCATTGTGGTTACCAGTATAGAAATAACATGATCTTAGTTTATAATACAAACTGATAACTCTTATCAATGTATCCATAAACTTTGGTTTATAATGCAGACTGATAACTTTTATCACCGCATCTCATAAACACTGGTTTATAATGTAGACTGATAACTTTTATCACTGCATTTCATAAACACTGGTTTATAATGTAGACTGATAACTTTTATCACTACATCTCATAAATCCACACATGTATTTTTAAATTTGAAACACTGTTCAAAATTATTGTAAAAAGTATTGTTTGAGTGAATAATGTCAGTGCCACAACGTTGGGTTACTACAGTACTGGCTTACCAGCGTAGCAGCGCTGCACGCTGAAAGGCAAAACCCCTAGTGCTGCAATGCTGCTTGTCTAGCACTGTAATGCTAGAAACCAAAGCTATGGTTCCCAGTGTCATTCTAGCCTTGGTATACCTGTTTTAACACTTGAAATGGACCATTTGACATTGGGACTTTATCAATAACACTTTCACACTCAAATTTTAACCCAAATCAATACACAATGTTCTGATACGATTCTTGTAGGGGTATGTCATTCGGGTCTACAATTCTACAGTGTATATATGTGCCATATATTTATTATAGCAAATACATATCTTATACATATTAAATCATACATATATCCATCATATACATAAATTAGCACCAGAGTGGTGTAACGGAAGTCATAAAACATAATGAACACAAAAAAAATTATATTAATCAATTAAGATAAAGAGATTGAGAACTTCACGACTGTTTTCTTTTGAACTCTTCAAAATCAAAACCCGCATAAAGTGAAATTTGATGGCAATTTTAGTAGTCAACAGGATAGACTTGATTAACTTGATCAACAGCTTGATCCAGCAGATCTTGGTTTAACTCCTTAAACCTATGTTATATATTTACCATTGATCAACTCTTGATTAGTAAAACAATAGCCAGTATTGCTGTAGTGGGTTAATTACTTGAGGAAGATGATGAATTGTAGTAATCATTTATCCACAACCGGTAAGAATAAATATTTATATATATATAAATATATATATTTTATTTGTATGTAGGTGATACTTAATTTATGTATTGTTATTAGTAGTGTTTGTATAGATTAAGGACCTACTATTAATATTGGGTTTATTTACAAGACTTTAGATTTATTTTAGGGACCAAATTGTATTACTTTAAACGTTTTAGGGGCTAATTCATAAATACTAAAAATTAGCCTCTTAGTATAAAAATACACATTTGAAACCCTAATTCACTCATTTTTGTCGAGCCACCTCTTTTAGAGTGAGAAAAGAGAGAAAGAAAGGGGAGAAAAAGAGAAGAAGAAGAAGAAAAAGAAGAAGAAAGTTGAAATTTACGTTTTAAGAGGTATATTATAACCCTTTCTTAGTTTTTTTGTGTTAATTTAGTTAATTCCTTTAAGTTTTAATTTTTGAAAATATGTACGATTGAGAATTTGATGTGAATTTTGTAAGATATGGGGAGAATTAATGATGATTTATATAGATAGCTTGATAAATCATGATGAATTACAGAATTTCTACTTGATAGTCTCTTGATCCGAAAATTTTATAAATTGTTGTGCTTCGATTCTGGTTTTTAATTTTGAGTATATAAAATTAGACATTTTTAGTATCATTTGAGACTTTGAATCGATTGAAAATTCTAAAAATTAAATTTGTAGTGAATTTATTAAAATGACCCTAAAATTCTAGAAATTTCCTATGTTAACAGTATGATACAGTGACAAACAATTTTTGATCTGCTGAATGATCTTCGAAAATTACAAATTTATGAAATATGATAAGTTTATATTTCTAATATGATATACTCAATGTGGTTAAATTGTTATAATTTTCTAAAGTGTATCAGCTCATTGCAGTATTTGATTAACATAATTTTAAAACTATGGAATAAAATAGTTTTAAAATACTTTTGGCAGTGATTTGAAGTGAAATATTTATCATGGATTGCGATATATGTCAAGAGTAATTCTGTGGTAGTTTTATAATTTTTGAGTTAGTATATAATTTTATAAAATTAGGAGATTGAATATTGTTCAGTAAATATCTTGATCCTGCCAGGTTAATAGTTTAAATTTTGTGGTGTTTATGGAATGGATTGGGTATGAATTATTATATAATATTCATATATAAGAAGGATATATGAGTCCAGAATGATATATTGTAATTTTGGAGTAATTGGACATCATTTGATGTTTAAGAAAATTTTGTTAAGTGTAAGTGGTCAGAATAACAGGTTTTAAGAAACCAAGTAATTAGAACAATTTGATGTGATAAGTGCAATATGTGTAATTTTGTAAGATATTTAAAGTGTTTTGTATGAATGTTGAGGCTCATGAAAGGATTACTCTCTATTGATAGGTTAAGGAGATTTAAGCCTGCAGCCAAAAGTGCTAAGAGTAAGTATACTAGACTTTTACTGAAATCACAATAAACATAGTAATTGTCTATGTATGATTTTGTAAATATGTTTAAAAATGTGTTTATGTTATGCCAAAGTATATTTGATATGAAATGTAAAAGATATATGTTTATAAATACGAGCATTGACATTGAGCATAGACATACATGTGTTTATGAAAGTGAGCTTTTAAAATGAAATGTGTTTAACAAAGAAAGCATTTGAAGTGAAAAATGTCCATGAGATATGTTTTGTGTTTTGAGGATGCTTGAACTCACTATTTACTTAGTAGGCACCTTATGTGATTTGTGGAGACTTTATGTGTGGCATTTCCTTTTGAATTGGTAAATGTTATGTGTTCCGTATGTAGGGAGGATCCTATTGGTACCTAAAGAAAGATTGAGTCATCATATTCGTGTGGTAGCGTATTGGTGCATGTGAGAGGACTCACCGATTATCAGGGTGATGGTTTGGCTTTTACCTTCGGGCATGAGCTATATGTGTAATTTAAACCTCACTTATACTATTCCTCTTATACGGTATGTCACCTACAAGTGACATTAGGCTCATTATGTGATATGTGATATGAAAGTCCTACTAAGTAGTAGTTGAGTGATGGTATTCCTATTATATGTTTTAAAAGAATGTGTAAGTGCTTACCTGACATGTGATTTGATAAAATTATGATTTTGATTTATCATAGTATATCATACACATACATTGTGCACATATATGTATTTGTATTTTGATATATAAAAACTAGTATGCTTGCTGAATTTTATACTGATTATAGTTTATGATGATTTCAGGTAAATAAGGTATATGTGTGCTTAGCGGATTTGGCAAGGATTCTGCTATCCTTTAGGTTCCCTAAGTTGTTAGGTTGCTGAGTGTTTCATTTGGGGACACGTGGTTTAAGATATTTAATTTGTCTCTATTGAATAAATACTTATGTATTATTTTATTAAGTGTGGTTATGAGTTGATTTTAAGTAAGAATTTATAATGAATATATTCTGAGCTTCCGGTAACAAAGTTGCTACTGGTGACGTAGTAGAGTGTTAATCTCAGAGAAAACTCTGTATATCTTCAGTTTACTAATTGTCTCAATCATAATTCAATTGTTATAATTCTGAAAAATTGAAATGAATGTTTAAATATTGTCAATAAATGTTTATGTTTATATTTTAGGTTATGGGTTGATTTTAGTATTGAACTTACTAGCAACTTGTTAATGATTCCTATGTTAAATTAAAGTTTGAAATTTTATGCAATATTATTTATGAGTGCACATTATTGAATGAATGTAAGTTATATCGTATCTCAGATCTTTGTAATCTGGGGCGTGACATAAATAATGAAGAGAAACAATTTTTCTTGCACTTTCAATCTCTAAAAAATAATTTTCCAAGAATTTTTCTTTATAAACCCAATTTTTCAACAACTATTCATTCATTTTTATTCATAATTTCACATATATATATATAACTATAATTTATTATTAAATATTATTTATATATACTTGGCCATCAAGTATATATATAATAATATTATATTATATATATACTTGGCCACTAAGTATATATATTTATATTATATTAAATAATATAATATTATATATAATATAAAATAATAAATATCTTGATTATTTAACTATTAAATAATCAATATGTAAATTTATCATTTTGCCCTTTTTACATGGTAATGAAGTGTACCACTTAGTGCGTCCCACTTATTACACATTCGGGTAAACTCAACCAAGAGCCCATCATGTGTCATGTGTCAATATACTATTAATCAATAACAATTGTCAATTAATTAATATATTTAACACTTAAATACAGACACGCGCATATCCCCTGGTCATGCTAGATATTACTTAACTAAACAATTCAATCTGGTACGCTGCTCCAATGCACAACGAGTACACTTCATATCACGGGACTCTCTAGGTTTATGCTTGATTTGTCAGATGAAACTATTCCATAAGTCTGTGAACAATGCCCACGCGTCATGGATATTACAAATCAGTGTGTTGACTATACGGTGGACTTGTAAGTGATCCACCATACTTTGGTTCCACGCATGTCAGAGACCTTTCATGGTCTGACCATTGTTTGTCACTTGGTATGGTCCGATGCTTATGAATTCCGGTGTGTATAGATATGAGATCCGTCAGCTTACATAAGGAGTAATATATCCAAATGCTTCGAGATTATATCTCAAAAACTCTTATGGCTATAAGTATTAACTCAAGAAATGAGGTCTCTACAGGGTTGAATAATACAATATAACAAAAGTGTTTGCATATATATTCATTGAGATAGAATCTGGAGATAGTTTATGGATGAGTATAGAGGAATTTGACGGTGATGATCTATGTCACCGCACATCCAGGATATAAATGACGAAAAACTATAAATATGTTTACAATATTGTACCTAATTAGCTTTTAACAAAAAGTTAAATATATTCTTACTTCTTATGACAATAGTAGATCTCCCCAACCTTAGCTTTTATTTAAATTGGTTAATTGAATTAATATTTACAAACACTACTCAACTCGAGAGGACCTTCCATTGACGGCTTACATAGGATGTTTATTGAGGTCCTCGTGAGTCTGTTCGATATCCAGTTCTAACTGGATACCCATATATCTATAGGATCTCCAAGCTCATGGTCAACTAGGAACAACTATCTATACGCTATAGGTATGACATACGTTGATCTTTATAAAATGGATCCACCGACGAAACTTGTATTGGTGGAAATAGATCAGGAATATAATGTCTAAGAACATACTTACGTAATAACATTTTCTCGTACCCAATTGTAACTTTTTGCAACTACGTCATTACTAGTATACCATCAGGTTTTCGCCCCATTACAGATAAGGCTCCAACTTTTGGACATTCACCGACTCTTATAACCTGTTAACTCTTAGCAATGCTAACTATTAGCAAGTATAATTTTTAGTAATGCTAACTCTTCGTGCTGATCTAAACTCTTTTAGACCAAATATGAACTCTTTCAGATCATACAATGTCTGTAACGTAATAAGTATAGTACCATTTAATTAAGAAATTAGCAATTTAATAAAAATGTATATTTGTATAAATTGCGAATATTTATACATACAGGGATGACAAGTAAGCACCAATCCTAACATAGTGAATTACTAACCTCAGTTCTTTTGCGAATTCGAAGTGATCCGTCGTTTTAACAAGGCACTAGACATATATAAATCTAATCACTTGAAATTTATACGCGAACAATAGGTCTCGAGGATGTTCCTCTAACGCTATTGTTATGCCTTTTTTAATTAGTGGGCTTGGGCCTAAGCTGCCCTAGTGTAGAAGGTGTTTGTTGTGGACCTTAGACGAAATATCTTCAAAACATTTGATCCCAGAGCCTATATGGCCATTTGGGCCTTTTTAGTTAGGATTAGGGTGTGTATCTTATTTGATAGATTATCATATAAAGCCATTAATATCCTAATATATAGTGTGGTATGCCTTTAAATTAGTTACATTAATATTTATAATCACACTGTTTAGATAAGTTTATTTGAATTAATTTAATTATTGAATCGAGAAAAAAATGAAGAGTAAAACTTGACATGGATATATTATTAATGAGTTGTGTTATACTTATATAATTAAGATATAAAATTTATATTTTAATTAAGAATAGTAAAATACCTTATAGGATAGAATCTTGTGGGGCCCCACCCTAAATGAATTGATGATGAGGTAATTTTTGTAAAATTATGATGGAGCACGAGAAAAATTTATTCCACAAATTATTAATAGAGCAGGGATGAGATTAAGTCTTTAGCTTAGTGCCCCATTTTATATGAATATATTAAATGTAATTTTTAGTATATTTTTATATATCATATGGTTTATTAAATTTTATTGGGAAAAGTTCATAAATAACTTTTTAATTATTTTATTATTATTTTTAACCAAATATAAAATGATTATACTTTATTAGCCAAATAACTTATTTTTGGACACATTTATCCTTATATCAAATTTATAACTTCTTTCTTTTTTGAAAAAACTTTAAAGATATATTGAACAAAGTTTATTGATGATCGAATATTTTTGAAGTTGCTATTGTAAAAATCAAAGTGTTGCTGAGGATCGCTTCAAATCAAATCAAAGAAATAACTCCGGTAAATTTTCTAAACTTTGTTAGAAATTAGATAAATTTATATTTGAAGTTAAAAGTAGTTGTTATTAACGAACTAAATGAGTTAGAATGGTATAAACGGTGTTGAAATCCGGCCAAAAATAAGTTTTGGAGTGTGTTTGGCGAAAACCAGACGGCAGTCGCTGCGGCCGCCGTCGCGAGGCACATCTCGGGCCCGAGATGGCCCCGTGGTGCGCACATTGTGTGCATCTCGAGTTCGAGATGCCCCGCGATGCGCACATAGTGCGCGCCGCGGGGCCGTCTCGGGCCCGAGATGTGCCCCCGCGATGCGCATGTTTTTATTTTAAAATATTTTATCTTTTTAAAATATTTTACTAATTTTTCCATTTGTGAACTTTTCTTAATTTTCTTTTTTATTTTTTCAGATCATATGGAGTGTGATGCGATAGTTATTTGTTTTGGAAGAAAGTGGGAGAGTTCTAGTGACGGGGAAGAAAGTTATGTTGATTATAGTAATTTTGGAATTTCGATTCCGAAAGATATTAATTTTGAAGATCTTTTAAATGCAATATGTTATACCTTGGGAGTCGACAATGTGAAGTGTAAGGTGACTTTGAAAATAAAAATTGATGCAACGAGGTATAACCTAAAGCCTATTGAGATTAGAAATGACAATAATGTTTGGTTTTTTTTAAGCGCCAATAGAAGATCGTACTGTCCTTTATGTGTAACAGTGGATCTTAGAGCTCCTGTTTATGAAAAAAATGTACAGCCCCTCAATCAAAATCCACTATCAATTCATGCTCATTTTATGTCAGCTAGCGGTAGCAACCAAGTGAGCCATACATCTCTATCAGTTCCAGCAGTGGTTCCTGCAAACACAACGAACGAGTATCACAATGTTTCTCCTATACCCTTTAATGAAGACCCAGCCTATACACATTACGCTTGTGATGACATTGAAAATGTTGGGGATGTGGAAGGGGACTATGATGATGTTAGAAATGTTGATAATTTAGAAGGGGATGATTTAGCAGAAGGTGGACGTTGTTATGTTTCGACAAGCTCCCTAAATGTTGAAGCTAGAAGAATAGATTTTTGTGAAGCAGAAAACCCCTTTGCGTTTATGCCTCCAATACCACCATCAGACTTAGGCATTTCAGATAAGAATTCGAGTAGTGGAATTGACGATGTGTTTGTAGAAAAATTGTTTGATAGCAAAGACGAACTTCACCAGGCTATTAGTATGGTAGCACTTAAAGGTAATTGGAGCTTTAAAGTGTCAAGGTCGACAAAAGATCATTTTGAGATCAAATGTGATGATGATAGATGTTGATGGCGATTACGTGCAGTGTCGACAGATGCAAGAAAACATTTTATTGTACGCAGAATTGATTCAAGTCACGTGTGCCAATTAGATCGATTGCGCGATGGTCATCGACAAGCAAAGTCTCGGATTATTGGCAAATTTATAAAAAATAAGTTTGCATCTGCGAGTCGACTTTATAAACCGAAGGAAATCCAAGTAGACATACGTGAGGAGTTTGGCATTGAATTAACTTACCCTACTACTTGGCGGTCTAAGGAGCATGCATTGGTGTTGATACGTGGTACTCCAGAGGGTTCATATAAATTACTTCCTGCATACTGTCATATATTGGAACAACAGAACCCTGGTACAGTCACACATTTGGAGATTGACGATTGCAAGCACTTTAAATATTTCTTCATAGCTCTTGGACCATGTATTAGAGGGTTCCAGTCTTCCATCCGACCGGTTATTGCAGTTGATGGTACATTTTTAAAAAATGCATACTTGGGAACAATGTTTGTGGCTGTTTGCAAGGATAGAAACAACCAGATTTTTCCACTTGCATGGGGTATTGCTGACTCTGAAAATGATGCTTCATGGAAGTAGTTTATGGAAAAACTCTGAGGAGTTATTGGTGATCTTGCGAACCTTGTATTTATATCTGATTGACATGCTAGTATCGAGAAGGCCATTTAAGAGGTATTTCCTAATGTATATCATGGTGTATACATCCATCACTTAAAGTGTAATTTGGTAGCACGATATAAGATACCATCGCATACAACAAAAGGAGGGGGATACTTGGCCTCCTATTTTGTTGCTGCCAAGGCGTATCGCATAGCTGACTTTCAAAGGGAAATATATAAGATGCGAGAAATGAAATCGGAGGCAACGAGATACTTGGAGGAGGAGGTTGGTTTTTCAAAATGGGCTCGATCAATAGGAGCATTCAGAAGATATGACATCATGACCACCAACATTGCAGAGAGCATTAACGCTGTTGCGAAGGATACACGTGCCATGACGGTGACTGCCTTAATTGAGTGGATCCGAGAGTTAATGCAAAAATGGTTTGTTGAGAGACGTGAGGCTACAGAAAATATGTCAAACTTCTTGACCACTTGGGCCCATGACAAGATTTGGAAGCACAATGATGATTCCGCTCATATGACAGTGCATGCAATAGATCGATCTCATTTTGTTGTTAAGGACGGAAAAAGAAATGGAATAGTGGACATCCCGGGGAAGTCATGTAGTTGTCAAAAGTTTGATATGCGATAACTACTGTGTCCTCATGCACTTGCAGTATGCAGGCAGGTCAGATTCCAGTACCAGACTCTTTGTTCGCGATATTACACGACTGAGTGTTTGTTGCGTGCATATAGTGAACCAGTAAATCTGGTTGGTCATCCGTTAGATTGGATTGTTCCAGAGGAGTTGAGAGCTGCTGACATCCAGCCTCTTATAGTACGTCGGCAATCAGGAAGACGTCGGAAGAATCGAATTCTATCGCAAGGTGAGGCTCCCACGAAGAATGTATACAGTCGCTGTAAGCAGCATGGACATAATCGACAAACTTGTCGAAACCCAATTCCATTACATAGTAGTTGATGTGTTCTTTATGAGTTATATTTGTATTTTAAAGTCATGTAGTTATGGGCTTTATTTGACTAGTTAATTTGCATTTGTTTTTACGATTGCGTTTAATTGATAAGTTTATTGTATTCTTATAAACATGAAAATTTTATTTTATTTTTTAAAATTCCTGGATTAAAACGGACATAGTTTTCCCTATTATTTCTCAAAATCTATATTTTATAAACCTACAGAAAATACACTTCAAATATTTCTCACATCTCTTAGCTGTAAAGGGGACCTCCCGTCCCTACCCAAATCAATCAACATCATTTTACAATCTTTATAAACATACATAAAAAACTTTATAAACATACAAAAGTTAATTTTCTTTCACTAATTTTTTGCACATTTCCATAAGTCAGTCACCATTTTGGTCCTAAAAAATGACCCATGCTCAGGACCAAAATCTAGGGGATGACAACACATCAAAAACTCTATAAACATACAAACATAAACCCCACAATCTCCACTATTCACTATCTGTTGTGACACTCCATCCTTTAATCTAATTGAATGAAAAGGGGTTAAGTCAGGTGTAATTTGTCGTTGCTCATATAATCTACAAGCATCTAGGTAACGGGGTAATAACGTAGCTAATGGTAGGACATAATTCTCAATCACGCCATCGGTAAATCCCTTGATGCTAGAATCGTAGATCAATATTTGCCGATGCAAGATGTCCACCTCAGCCGTTACCCAATGTTGTTGATTGTAGTTGACAAGAATATAAACCTACATAAAATTCAAATAAGTCTTAGAAATAGTACTACAAGTTATAAACAAAAATAACAACATTCACACAAAATAGTACTACAAGTTATAAACAAAAATAACAACATTCACACAAAATAGTACTACAAGTTATAAACAAAAATAACAATATTTACCTTATCAACCTCAATCCACATACGTGTACCGAGTAAATCTTCTTTAGCGCCTTGAGCATATGCCATCACTTCATCACTCCATACAATGCCAGTAATGTCATTTTTGTGCTGCTCATAAAGGAGTCTAAAAGACTCCTACAAATACAGGGCCATCGAATAATCAATAAAATTGAAATAACAAAATATAAATAATTTAATTCATCACTCACAAAGAAGTACGAATCCACAGAAGTGGACAATTGAGGCAATGCATTAGTGCAACCGTATTGCCTAAGCCGAATCACCTTCAAATACTCATTAATATGCTGCAGTTAGAAACAATAACCGTCAAGTGAGTCTGTAAATTTAGAAAAAAATAAAATGAGATAATTATTCAATAATTTACTTACAAAGTCATCCAGCCAGCTGTGTAGCAATTCCCGAAACCATGTCGGGTTAGCTTCTAGCCCAGGTAAGCTGACTACACCCTCATCCTTATCCATCCAAGCCTGAAACTCAACCATAATAGTCGAGTCTATCTGCTGCAACAGATTCATGTCTACTTGAGGTTGCACTTCAATTTCGAATTTCTTCTTCTTGTGTATCATTTATGGAAATGGATTTGTATATGGGGTGTGCAAATACCATGCTAGCCTATACTGTCTCCCAAATTGACTTACTCCCTTATGCGGGGCAGGCAAGATCTCAACACTTGCAGGACTGTCAATCAGTGGCTGGGGCAATATATCATGACCAGTAGCTGGGGTCTGAAAATCATATTGACAGCCTGCCGGTGTGTTCTCTCCATACTATAATATATGTATATATTAAAATAAATAAAACTGCAATTAAGGTAACGAAAAAATAATTGTGTTTAAAATTTATTTTGCTTACCATATTATGGCTTTCGTTCTGTTGGAATGAGCATGACTGTCTAAACCACATCATCATTTGCTGCATCTGCTGTGTAAGATCGGTCCGGAGTTGATTAACACTTGTTAAAATTTCATCTCTATCATTGTCCATTCTTTGTACAAGTGCAGCTTGCGCAGCTTCAGTATGCTCAAATCTCTTAATCATCTCCTCCCGCAGCTGCTCAATCTGATGTGTTACGCCATGGTCTGTAGATGCACTGTGTTCAGACTACAAGAAACATAACCATAGTTAATGACTTATTTAGAAATATTAGAAATATATTAAAATTTCTCTTTAGTTAATCACGTAAATAAAGTAATATACCGTTACTCCTGCCACTGGTGCTGACATTTGTGGGTTTGTCCATTCATATCCACCCCCTCCACATCCATAACATCATCGTTAGGGTCACTAAAATGGGCATAGGTCCTGGGGCGCTTGCTCTCGCTGAAATCAGACATATTTGGTAAGTCCTCAACATAACTTTCGCTTGGAATGCCTACACATCTAGCTAGGCGGACAATTGCCTCTCTCTTCTCATGGTCTTTTGGTACTAATTTACGATGTACCAAAAGAACCTATAAATCAACCAACCATATTAAGTTACGCTTAAAACAAAATAAAAGTTATAAACCAATGTATATATTTTTCATTCATATCAACACATACCAAATCCTTTGCTAACATTGTATCCTGAACCTCATTGAACAATGGAGTCCCTCGAGTCGTCCAATTCAAAATACGAGGGAAGCGATCACCATTATGATAACCAAAAATCTCTCCGCACACTAGAATTGCCTCGAAAATCCATACCTAATATAATTATATTTAAAATATAAGTTTGACGTATACAAACAAAATATATAATTAAGATCAAAAAGTTAAGTACACGAAAATTATGGCGTACCAGAAATGCGTGTAAAAAGCCATATACGTTGTAACTTTCAAACTTCTTCTGTGCAAACTCTTTCCTTTTTATTTTCTCAAGTTTTTGGAATGCAGCATTCTTAAGTGAGTTATGAAGCACGGTCCATGCAATATTGCCCCATGGATACTTATTAAACTCATCAAGGTCATCCACTAAACATAGAACAAAATTTTGAATTCCACTACGCTCGTCACGTGGAATCAAAACACCATGCACAAAATAAAATAAACTCAACTTTACTGCATCTGCATCGTCCATTTTCTCCAAATTTAGACGTGCGTACCATTGATCAAGAAATATGTAAGATAATTTCTTTACCCCAGAAAAATATGTATCCCATAATCGAGTGCCCAATTTCCTATGCAGCTGCTGGGCGAGAGGGTAATCTCGCATTTGTAGTCCAGTGATTAGTACAAACTCCTGCCGGCTAAAACGGATGCGTTTCCTCCCTATGTAAAACCACATCTCATCTTCTACATTAGAGGTATGCACCTCACGCAACAATAACTCGTGCACCAAAATACCAGAGAATGTCAACTCTGACATATCTAAGAAATGCCCCATACACGTCTGCCTAAATAATATTTTCTGATTTGTTGTCAGTTTATCTTTAATGCAATTTAGACCTCTCATCTTAGTATAAGCCGTCACTGATGCACGAAAAAACATATGTTCTAAAATTCTATATTCTTTCGATACGTTCTCTTTTCTGTAACAATAAAAAAAATAAACAAAATACATTAATATTAAGAAAAATAATAATCAGAGAAATATTATTTACAGAAACAATTAATTTAACATACATAAAAATCATAATACATTAAAATAATTAATTACTAACATATTAATCAACATATTATAATAAAATCAAACCAATTTACTAACATATTAATATTAATCAACATTAATTAATTATATATTAAAATTAAAATAATTATATATAATTATAATTACATAAGGTACTCACAATAATAATAAGAAATGTTACAAACCAAAATTAATGAGTCATTTAAGCAAATTTTTTCATCTATTAGATCAATTTCTTCTAAATTCATGAAATATTTTCCTTTATTTAATTTAAATAAAATTACATTTATCTAAATTCTATTAATGTAATTTTATTAATATATATATTTAATTAATTTAAATATAATTAAATATAATTAATTAAAAAAAACCAACAAAAAAAATCGCGCCACGTGGCATCTCATACAGGTGCCACGTGGCACGAATTTTGCGACATCGCGGACGTCCGCGATGCTGCACGCGATGCGCTCTAAGGGTGCATCGCGGGCCCGAGATGGCCCCGAGATTGGCAACGGTGGCCGCCGCCGCTCCGGCTGCCGTCTGCATCGCGAATATGACCCAAAAATCACGATTTTTTGCCCATTTTCAACGTTTCTTACACCATTCAAACTCATTTTTCACATAGAATTCAATAATTTCATCTATTTTTAACTTTAAATACAAATTCTAATAATTTTATAAATAAATTTAAATTTTTCAAAAATTAAACAAAACTCACCAAAATTCGGCCATTTTCTTTGTTTGAAGTGAGAAATATGTTGTACAAGCTCCGATCTATGCAGTGATAACTTCAAAATTTTTGATCTAACAAGTTTTGATAATTTTCGATTTTTTTTGGGTGATTTTCGGGTGAGAGAAAGGTTAATAGGGAAAATGGGCAAATGTGTCCAAAATGTATATTTTTGGTTAATAAAGTATATTTGATTTTAAGTTGGTTAAAATATTATAATAAAAAAATAAAGGGGTTATTTGTGAAATTTTCCCAATTTTATTTTATAATTTGTATTTAATTATGTTATTAGAAAATATTTTAATAATATAATTTTATTAATAAAAACTAAAAATATCTAATAAAAAAAGCATAAAATCTAGTATTAAAGACTTTTATTCTTAAATTGAGCTGTCATTAATTTTATTTTCTCATCAAACTTGCTCTCTTTGTTCTTTCATAACTTTTAATGAGAGATGATAAAACAATTTAGTAATACTAAGCACTATAACATTATTTAAATTTTTATTATTATTTTGTTTTATTCATTAATTACTTAAAATTTTTATTTATTATTTACATTATTGAAGAATATTGTCATATTATTCTAATTTGTTAGTTTGATTCATTTTTATCATAATATAAATTAATTTCATGTTGTTAAAATTCGTGAATATAAATTAATAATTAATATTAATAAACATAAATCGAAATGGATCGAAGATGAGAAAATTATTTCCCATATGAGAATTTTTTATCTTTTGCCCATTAAATTTTTATTAAAAATAAAGTGAGGATAAAATTTAAAATAAAAAATAGGGTGGGGCATGGAAAGGTCTCCCTTCCCTTACCTCCACTTTGTCTCAATGTTATCTCAAAATTAATATATTATTAATTAGTAATTATTTTTCGTCAAATAATTGTTGATTTTTTATTATTATAATAATTATATAATATTAATTAATAATAAATATATTAAATATTATATTAATTAAAATATAAAATTTATATCTCAATTATATAAATATAATATTATTTATTATTAATTCAATTGATATGTAACATATTTTTAAAAAAAATTCTTTCATTATAAATTTTTATCTTCTGTGATGCAATTAAGATATAAGAGATAAGAACACCGTTTGTTTAGAGTCTAGACCGTTGTATTATATGGTGTTGATGGCACAGCTGGCTCTGCCACTTACTGGACTCCGCATATGATTGCCAATCACGTTCCAGCGTCACACACTAACAAGATTCATTTTGATTGGAGCGTGTCATTCAATCGAAATGGACGAGCGTGGCCCTAACTCATCCATTCTCTTCCAAACTACTTTCACTTGCCACGGAATCTTCTCCTGATTGGTCCGCATACACAAAAAATAAAACAAAAAAAAAACACAATCAACCAAAACTTGCGGCTCCAGTTAGCTTCCTCAGCACCGCCTGAGAAATCTGGACCGTTAATTAAAATATTCAATCAACACCGCCATCTTGTAACTCCTTTTAGATCAAACGGTCAAGATTCTAAACTGGGAATATGATTTTGATTTTGTTAATAGTTATAATTATAACAAATTTAATCCCCTATTTTAAATGCACAATCATCGTTCGCTGTAGTAATAATAATTACTAATTTTTTGAAGTTGCGTTTATTTGGTCCATTTGTGGGAAGGTACTTATACGGCAAACCAGTAGAGACAAACGAAGAAGCTTCATCAGGGGGCCAATTCATTTAAAGGATTAGATCTCTCTTTTTATCTCGTCTTTTGGATTTTGTGATCATCAGCAATGGGATTGTGGGAAGTTTTTCTTAATTGGCTCCGCAGGTTAGCATTCTCTCTTCATCAATGTTGATTTATTGATAAATTTTTTTATGCGAGGAATTTTGAATTTTTTATTTATTTTTGTTTGTGCTTATGGAGAATTTGATTTGCAGTTGTAATGATAACGAAAATGGACATGAAAGTTCACCTTTTTATTCTTTAAGTCTCAAGCTTATAAATTGTTCTTTATAATTGCTTGATTGCATGTTCTGGTTTTTGGTATGTGATGTTTGGTGAAGCTTTGCCTTCGGTGGTAATTTTAAGTTTGTTTTGGTGATTAATAAGGGCTTTTCTTCTTGTTCTTCTTTATGATATTCTGTTTTCTACCTTGAGCTTCTTCTTTTTATGTTTGTTCAGTGTGAATTATAGGCTTGTATTTGAGATTTATTTATTTTTTCCCTTAAACCTTTTTTTCTTTCCTTGGATTGAGAAACCGAGCTGCTACATATAGAATTATAGTCCTCAGAAATAAAAGACTATAAATTAGAGACATAATGAAGAGCTTGACTTCTTAGAAATTATAGGTGCCAATAGAATGGCATTGAATATGGTGACCTAAATTTCATTGATAAGGGCATGCATTTGACCGGCTTAAAAGAGCAAAAAGTACTAAAGAAGAAGAGACCAACGTTCATTATTGACTTATTCTAGGATCAGAGCAATTGACCCAGTTGTCAAAAACTGACATTTCATATTGGAACTGGTGAATTTATCAATTGTTAGATTAGGAAATCCTGGTTATGGACATTTTTCATTGCAGGGTGCTTTAAGCTTTGGACGTGCGCAAGACTAATACACAGTGCCTTTTCTGTCCAACTAGTTGTTTAAGAAAGTACTCCATTGGGAACTTTATATGAGAGTACTGTTTTGGTGATGGCTTGATTAGTGCTAAGCAAGCAAAATGAATTTGGCAGAGTTTTTTTTTTTTATAAATTATAAATTTTTATGCTATAATATAGAATCTCAAAATCTGTATAATTAAAAATGTTCCTTCAACTGGATGTCATTCATAAACAGGTGCATCTTTTGTTGGTTTAAGTTGAATAATGATTTCACATTGTTTATTTGATGGATGGTAAGGTATTTTTAAGGGGTTGAGTAGTGTGACATGTGGAAGCTTATTTGCGATTTATGCATTCTTGATAATGTGAGCACTTTCTGACTGGATTCATGGATCTATAATCTGTTTAAGGTCTTTTATTAGACAAATTAGTTTGGGCTTGCATAGGTGGTATGGCAAATTTAGTAAATATCTGAAATAATGAAGGGAGCCAACTTAATTATATTAATGGATTTCTACTGTGTTAATAAGATTAATGCTGACACAATTATAGCTATGAAGAATTTTTTCCATTAAGCCTGTAAGTCTGGTCTTTACAAGTAACAAAATATCTGCTGTATCATATGTTGATTTCTATTTGAACGTATCCAATCAAGTAGAAAAGGTCAAGGAATTTTGTTTCTCTTTATGAATCTATAAAACATTCTTATTGTGCTTTATTGTGGTGGATTCTTCTACCAAGTTAATATAATGTTATAATGGGTATGAATGTGTGATGCATGTAAATGGCATTCTATTTTTGATAACTGAGGGGAAAGAAGTTAATTTGTTGCATAATTGGTATACCAGGAACTGAAAGTGGGAAATAATGAAAAATCCATGATATTTAAATGAATGTCTCAGATACTGGGTTCCAAGTTAGGTATTTCAATATTTTCTTTTCTGAGGATTTTATATACTTAAGTATTAGTCATGCTTTTTAAGTGACCTCATAGCCACTGCACTGCAAACTTTCTACTCTTTACTTAGGTTGAATGTGAAATATGGTTTTTACTGGGATGTAAAATGAAATATTTTTAAGTGAAAAGTACTCACTTTGAAAATGCTGAATTTGAATGGAACTTTTTGGTTGTCCCTTCAATGTGTTCTAGTGTTTTGACGAACAACCTTTTATTTTTGGTCTAGTTGCTCTGTCCAGTTGATACTAATGAATCCTTCACATTACATAAAGCTCACTTCACTGCATATGTGGCTGCAGCCTCTTTTTTAAACAGGAAATGGAGCTGTCCCTGATTGGACTTCAGAATGCTGGAAAGACCTCACTTGTAAACGTTGTTGCAGTAAGTACATTAATATGGAAATAATGAACTGGAAGAATTTCTTATGTCAATTTCTTTGGGTTGATGCACTGAAAATTTGTTCCCTTTCTTGTTTTCAGACAGGTGGATATAGTGAGGACATGATCCCTACGGTGAGTTATATCTTTGAAGAAAACTTGTGCTTGCTTTTTCCTTTAATAAAAGACCACGTTTTTCTCTATTTAATTTATATGAAGCTTTATCACTTAGTGGTGGAATCAAAGTAACTGTCAGCATAATTTTCAGGTTGGATTCAATATGAGGAAAGTGACTAAAGGAAATGTCACGATTAAGCTTTGGGATCTTGGAGGTCAACCAAGGTTCCGCAGCATGTGGGAGCGGTACTGCCGTGCTGTTTCTGCTATTGTGTAAGGGCCTAATTTCCTTGTGATGCTCTTATAATTTGACCAAATGTCTGCTTAGAAATTTGGTAAAACAATTGTATTAGCCAAATCTTCTTAGCAGCCACTTTTTCAGTTTTTTTAACCTTCAAAGGCTGTATACCTGCTTAGTTTTTTTAGGCTTCATTATAGGTGTAAAGTAGGAAGTTAAAGTTATATTATGTATTGATTGGCACTTAATGTTAGTTTCTTTTTCTTGTGCTGAATTTGTAGCAGTGGTAAAAATCTAATTATTCATGGTGCACAACTGTCAATCTTATTTCATTAAGTAGTTTTCAAGTACATGTGTTTTATAAGTTGTTATCAGTCAGGACGGCAAGTTCATGTTTACAGTGTCAAGATTGGTTAGCTTTTTCATTTTAAGAATATTTTTGCTTGTGGTATAAAAAAATACTATCAGTATTTCAAGATTGGTTTAGTTAAGGTTTTGGGACGAAGGGATTCCAAAGCCGGATGCATCAATTGTTGGTTATCAATGATCTGCAGGTCTGTTTTTCCTATAACTTATTATGGAAGATAGGTTTTGTAAGCAGTGTTTGTTTATTCATAAAACTTCTGGAAATCTGGTAAAGAATAATTTAGTTAGAAAATCAAAGTCTAGAAACTGTAGTTATGAGGTAGAATGCTATGTGTTATTCATGTTATCGGACTATCATGAAGTTGTAGTATTTGATTGTAGCTCCAAATATCTGGGTTGAGAGTTATCGAATTCTGAGAGTAGCTAATAGTTTTTAGTAAGTAAATTGTACAGTTGCCAAATTTTGTCAATACAAATCTTAGAGAAAACTATTCTGATGCACCTGAACCTGAGGAAAACTATTATTTTGATAACTGAACTATCACTTGAATATACCTCTGAGCTCTTCTAATCCATAAACTGATTTCTTAATTAATTTAATGTTATCTGTCAATGTTTATCAATCATGTCATATTTTCTTGATGCAATCATGGTTTGAATAATAAATGAATCAGATTATTCTATATAGATAAATTCCGTGATCATATATGTGATTTTAATTTCAGTTTTATGTTTACTTATCAAGTTGTTTTATAACCTGATCTTTCCTGCAGTTATGTGGTTGATGCTGCTGACCCAGACAACCTGAGTATTTCAAGAAGTGAACTTCATGATTTGCTGAGCAAACCCTCACTTAGTGGTATCCCTTTGCTGGTGCTGGGGAACAAGATTGACAAACCAGGAGCTCTATCGAAAGAGGCCTTAACCGATCAAATGTAAGACACCATTTTATTTTTCTAATGAGAATTTTCAGAAGTGAAACAATAAAGATAATCCACATCGGTGAATGTTGAAAATTTGAATTTCAGTACCATATTCTCATATGAAGGGTATTTATACGCAATGTTTTTGGGTGCTAAGAATGGAATTATGCTTTTGCAGGGGACTTGAGTCCATTACTGACAGAGAAGTTTGCTGCTATATGATCTCATGCAAGAACTCGACCAACATTGACTCTGTTATTGATTGGCTCGTGAAACATTCAAAATCAAAGAGTTGAGAAGATTTCTATTATTTTTCTTTCTTTGTGGATTTCTATGTGTGATAATTTAAGATGGATGCATTTAGAATGGAGGTTTTGCTATTCTAACTTGCTTGCTGATTTTTTAATCGTTTTTCTTTTTCTTCTGAGTTGCAATGTACTGTATATTAGATAATTTATTCCTAATTACTGGCTTTTAGTGTTCGTATGGTGCTTTCTTCTCCCTTAATATTTTCTTTTGCAATTGAAAAATAAGTGCTTCTAGGATCTGCTGTTTGCCGAATAAACTTGCATTAAGAAAAGAGGATTGTTAGCAAATAATGAAAAAAAGCAGCATTTTAATTAGCACGTTCTATCTCCACGACAACTCCCTTATGAAATATCTGACACAAATATTCGATTCTAAGTTCTGATTCCTTTTTAAGGCCATATATGCTCTATATGGAGTTTTTCACTTCTAATAACAAGAAGAAGAGGAGTCATAAGTCAGAATTCATAAGCCAATGAAAAGCAAGAAAAGAGAAACGAGAAATAAGGAAAATGTTCTTTTCTGGAATGTATCACATCACCAACGTAAGGTCATAAGTTGAACTGGGGCATACATAAAATACTGCCGAGAAAACGCCGAAAGTCGTTCCTTGCTCGGCTAAGATCTAGTGTTGTATCTCTTCTAATCAGTTTAATATCTGATACGTGGGTCATTGGCCTACATGATGGGGAGAGTCAATTACGGTAGCTAGCTACTGGGCCTCTCGCACGTCGCGGGGGCCTGGCACAGCCCAACAAATCCTAATTTGACAAATCTTGGGCTTGGCACTTCTACATGTGTTATAGTTTTTATTGGGAGCATTCTTTTATTGATTGTAATTGATCGTGCGTTGTGGTTAGGGGCAAAATTCGAATTGATTGTATTTGAATTTGAATTTAAGTTTGAATTTAATTCTTTTTAAATTTTTAACTTTTTTTATAATTGTAGGTGAAATTTAAGATTTTAAGATATTTATTTTGTAAAATAATTGTTAGAATCAAATATATTAAAGATTAAGAATTTTATGAATTAATTTATAACTTTAAAAAAATAAAATAAAATTTAAATTTGAGTCCGAGTTTAAGTTTTTGGGTTCCCGCAAAAACTTAGATCTAGATTTGGAAAAAAATTTGAATTTTTCGGGTCAGATTCTGAATTCGAATTTGGGCAAGGTTTTGGATTTTTTCGGGTTCAAATCTTGATCTGGGCAGGGTTTCGAATTTTTTTGGGTTCAAATTTTTTTGCCATCCTTAATTATGGTTCTTATTGACTGTAGTTTGGGCTTTGGACTTCTTAGTGCGTTATAGCTATTATTGATTGTAGCCAGTATATTTGTGCGTTACAGCTTTTATTGATTGTAGTTTGGGCTCTGCACTTCTTTGTGCATTATAGTTTTTTGTAGCCGGCTTTTATTGATTGTAGTTGGGCATTAGAGAAAAAATAAAATGTATTTTAATGCATTTTTATTGGATTTTTCTATGAGTCCAAAGAGTTTTTTTAATGTCATTTTGAAAAAAAAAAAGATTTTTTTGACGACGTATGGTTGCCAAAATCTAATATTTCTATCAACAACACATGACGATTAAGAATTTAGAATGCATACCTAAGATTGAACCAATATCCTTTGAGCTTGGCTAGAATTTGGGTGGTTCAATTTTATTTCTCTACAAAATTGAGAAAGAAGCATAGAAGAGATATGGGATACGAAGAGAGACAAGAAAGAGAAAAGAGAGAGGAGAAAATTCTACCCTCTATCATATGTAACAAAAATTATGAACTCAATAGACTAGCCTCATAATACATAGGATGAGGGTGTGAACCTCATCTTAATAGGAAAATACATAATACAAATCCTATTATAGGTCACAAAAAATGTCCACAAATGGTCACACTTGTCTAAATAATATAATATTAAATATAAGTGTACCAAAATAATTTATTAACAATATTGTGATCACTAACCAAAATAAGTCTGATAAAAATGCTCCAAATAATTTAACATCAATTATGTAATAATTTGGCTTTGTTTAACAACAAAAGGAATTATTATACCAGTCCACCAAAAATAAAAAGAAGAGCTTTTGAAGACTAAAATAGTTATTTTGTCTCTATTTGTAAAAGTTCAAATTTTAAATTTTTAAGAGTAGAGTTTTTTTAATATTTGTATAATGTCATATATACCTTAATAATAATTTTTTATTATTATAGTGTATCCTTAATAAAATTAAATCCTATTTAACTAATATATTTTTAATATTTTCTTAAAAGTTATCATATCTCCAAATCTTATATCTCTACAACCATAATATTTTACAATAAGCTACCAAATTTTTTTTATTGATTATTTTATTTTTTAAATAAAAAAGTGTTATTTTATTTTCAATTTTTGTACCAAACACAAGAATTTAGATTGATTAATTGATTACTATGTATTAATTTTACTTTATTTTTTTATTTTAAGAAATTGAATTTAAGAAAATACATGATAAATTTAAACTTATATATAAAAAAAATTGAATTGTTTAAAATTTGAATATAAGTTTTATTAAGTGTCTTTTTTGGTAATTTAATAACAGATAAGTACTTTAACAATATAAAACCAAGCAATCTAGTACATTAAAAGATTTTTTTAATTGATAATCAAATGATCAATGACTTTTTCTTAAAAGTTTTACTTCTAAAAGATTTTTTTATGAAAAGCTCTACTTCTAAAAGTTCTATTTGAAAAGCTTAACCAAACGATCCCTTAAAATTATTAAATGTTATATTTATATAATTAAAATATAAAATTTGTATATGTGATAAATAGTAATAATTGATTGGTGATGTATTAGTTGAGATATAATTTTATATCACAACTTTATAAGTACAATAATACTTTAATAATAATTTAGTAACCGTAGTCAGGCATTATATGGTAAAAGAATTTAATGATTGTTACGAGTCGGTACTTCTATTAATATATATATATATATATTTTATAGAGTTAAGAGTTTCTAATTAGGTCTAAAAGTAGTCATGGCCCAAACACACTAAGGATTTGTTGAAATAGGGATTGACTCGAGTCTAATAGGTTGGATAATGTCAAGAAAGGGATTTCGACTGTTCAGTAAGTGATGAAAAAGAGAACTTGGAGCTCGAAGTCATTGAGGATGTTGCTAAGCCAATGAGACTTATTAAGCATATGAAACTGTCATGCTCCATACCTAAAAGATCGGACACACAACATAATTTACACTCATTTAAAAATGCGCACTCATAATTAATATTGCATAAAATTTCAAACTTAAATTCAACATAAGAATCCTTAGCAAGTTGCTAGTAAGTTCACCACAAAATTCCATCCCCATACTTGGTAAAACATAAATAAAATACAACCACACCTAATAAAATAATACATAAGTATTTATTTAATAGGGACAAATCAAATATTTTAAATCACGTGTTCACAAATGAAACACTCAGCAACCTAGCAACTTAGAGAACACAAAGGACAACAGAAGCTTTTCCAACTCCGTTAAGCACACATGTACCTTATTTATATGAAATCACCATAAACTATAATGAGTATAAAACTCATTAAGCATACTAGTTTTTCATATATCAAAATAAAAATACATGCACACACACATATATATATATATACACACACACACACATACACACAATGCATATGTATGATATGCCGTGATAAATTAAAATCATAATCTTATCAAATCATATATCAAGTAAGCGCTTACACATTCTTTCAAAACATATAGTAGGAATACTATCATCCAACTAAAACTTAGTAGGACTTCTATATCACATATCACATAATGAACCAAATGTCATCCGTTGATGACATATCGTATGAGAGGAATAGTACAAGTGAGGTTTAAATTACACATATATAATGCTTATGCCCGAAGGTAAGAGCCAAACCATCACCCTGATCATTGGTGAACCCTCTCACATGCACCAATACGCCACCACACGAATATGATGACTCACTCTTCCTTTGGGTACCAATAGGATCCTCTCTACATATGGAACACATAACATATACTAATTCCGAAGGAAAGGCCACAAATAAAAGCTCCACAAATCATATAAGGTGCCTACTAAGTAAATAGTAAGTTCAAGTATCCTCAAAACATAAAACCTTTTTCATGGACATATTACACTTCAAAAGCTTTCTTTGTTAAACACATTTCATTTTGAAATGCTCACTTTCATAAACACATGTATGTCATGTATGCCCATGCTCAATGTCAATGCTCACATTCATAAACATATGTCTTTACATTTCATATCAAAATACACTTTGGCATAACATAAACATATTTCTAAGTACATTTACAAAATTATATATAGACAATTACTATATTTATTGTGATTTCAGTAAAAGTCTAGTATACTTACCTCTTAACACTTTTGAGTACAAGGCTTAATTTTTCTTAATCTATCAATGGAGATTAATCATTTCATAAGCCTCACCATTCACACAAAACACTTTAAATAGCTTGCAAAATTACACATATTACATTTATCACATCGAATTGATCTAATTACTTGGTTTCTAAAAACTTGTCATTATGACCACTTACACTTAACAAAATTTTCTTATGCATCAAATAATGTCTAATTACTCAAAAATTAGAATATATCATTTTTGACTCATATATCCTTTTTATATATAAATATTATATCATAATTCATACACAATGCATTTCATAAACACCATTAAATCCAAACTATTATCCTAACAGGATCAAGATATTTACTGAATAGTATTTAGTCTCCCAATTTTATAAAATCATATACTAACTCAAAAATTATAAAACTACCACAGAATTACTCTTGACATATATCTCAATCCATGATAAATGTTTACTTCAAAAACCCTGCCAAAAGTATTTTAAAACTATTTTACTCCATAACTTTGAAAAACTGTTGATCAAAATACTGCAGTGGGTGACACAATTTAGAAAATTATAACAATTTGATCACATTGATATAAATTCTAAATTTTGAATGTATCATAGTACACATGTAAAATAATCACATTCCAAAACCTCGTAATTTCTTAAGATCATATAGTAGACCAAAAATTGTTCATCACTTTAGCATACTATAAACATAGGAAATTTTTAGAATTTTAGGGTCATTTTTGTAAATTTATTAAAAATTCAATTTCTGAAATTTTCAATCAATTCAAAGTCTCAAATAATTATAGACATATCTAATTTCATATTCTCAAAATCCAAAATCATAATCGAAGTACAAAAATTTATAAAATTCTCGGATCAAGGGACTATCAAGTAAAAATGCTACAAATTCATCATGATTTATCAAGTTATCTACATAATCATCATCAATTCTCAATATATCTTACAAAATCCACATCAAATCCTTAATTTTTCATATTTCTAAAAATTAAAATTTAAGGAAATTAACTTAATTAACATTAAAAAAACTAAGAAAGGGTTATGATATACCTCTTAAAGTTTAAATTCTAAATTTCTTCTTCTTTTTCTCTCCCATTTCTCTCTCTAAAAGAGGTAGCTCGACAAAAAATGAGTGAATTATGGTTACAAATGTGTATTTTTATACTAAGAGGCTAACTTTTAGTATTTATAAATTAACCTCCAAAACTTTTAAAGTATTACAATTTGGTCTCTAAAATAAATCTAAAGTCTTGCAAATAAACCGAATACTAATAGTAGGTCCTTAATCTATACAAAAAATACTAATAACAATACATAAATTAAGTATCATCCACATACAAATAAAATATTAATATTATATATATGTATAAATATTTATTCTTATCGGTTGTGGATAAGTGATTACTACAATTCTCCCCTCCTTATAAGAATTTCGTCCTCGAAATTCATGACTTAAGCAAACAGATGAGGATACTTAAATCTCATTTCCTCTTTTCATTCCCAAGTTGCCTTTTCAACTATATGGTTTCTTCATAAAACCTTTACAAAGCAATCTTCTTTGTATATGGAATTTGCTTATTTTGGTCCAAAATCCTAATAAATACTCATTCATATGTTGGATTATATCTAAGTTTAAGTGACTCATAACTTAGTATATAAGAGGAGTATGAAACATATATCCGTAAAATAAACATGTTGCATACATTATGAACTTATAATAATAATGCAAAAGGAAAAGTTGATCAACCACATCATCTGTGCCTTCAAGGATCTCAATTGGACCAATAAATATTGAGTTTAATTATAATATTTATACACACATATTTTTATTCTTTTCGCCCGTTCATTCAATATTTAATGGGCATCTATATACTTTACCTTTTATTCATTAAAAATGACATAAATGTAGAATACCCATACTAATATCTTAAATATAATTCTTAACTCCGCTGAAAATTTTAATCCCTTTAACATTTACTCATATGTCATAATATCGTTCATTACCTTAATATCATTCTCAAAATAAAAATAATTTAACATTTCTACGCAACTAAGTTGTCATTGAAATCTAAAGTTTCAAATTAGAATGTTAAAGGCATTATTTTAAATGATCAGAAATCAACTTCAATAGAAAGACCTTTAGTTCAATTAATTCTTAAACTATAGATCTAAACATTATATCTCTTACTTAACTCTTTAAAACATAGTCCATCTTATTGGACATCATTTTTTCATTGAGATTGACATGTCCGCTTTTCCTAATATGCTCAGTTTTAAATAGAAAAGATTCCACTAGCACAATTACTACGATGATAAAGATAGTTCTTTTAACTATTCCTTTAACATCATCCATGTAAAAGGAAAAGACAAAACGATTGCTGATTTTCTTTCACAAAACCTTATAAATAGCCTAAACCTCACAACCACTTTTCTAGCAATAAAGAAAACAAACCTTCTTACCATATTCACGATGAGTAACTTCACAGTCACTCATGTACCTTTCACACTCGGTCAAAGGCAGGTGTTGGTTGGATGGTCGACATCGGCCCTTCAACACTTAAGCTAGGTGGGTACGTCAATAGTTGTTATTTTTCTAGGGTTTTGCCTAAATAGAATAAGGGAAAATGGAGAAAAACACTTTTCTTACTTGTTAAGTGCACTGTATTCCCTGTCTTTGTTTTTGAAATTTTGAGTTATATACCTTGAGCGTTGGAGGGAAAGGTGGCCAGAAGAGTGCACCTTGGGGCAACTCATAGCTACAAACTATTGAAGGATCTTTATTTACTTATAAGCATTTTGAAGAATCATTGAGTTCATAGACTTTTGATATGTTGAGTACTAAGTATACTCTGATTGGAAAATTTTATGTGGAAGTTAAGTATAAGGGTAGCTTGACAGCATATCCTCTTTAGTACTAATGTTTGGAGTGATAATTGATGCAGGTTTGCCTCACCTAATTCCAAATAAGTCATTGTCTTCTACTCACATAGAGAGATTCTAGGCGGGGCTGACATGGCAGCATAGTAGTAGCCATTCTCAGGATTACAAATCTACATTGGTTCTTATTCTCTTATCTAGTTGTCTTGAAGTAGGGTTTACTTAGCAAGACTTGATGATTGATGGTAATATAGAGACTGATGTGGAGGCTACATCAACCTAACTGATGTGTATTCTAATCGCAGGGCCCAATATTAACATGGATGTGCTATAGTCTAGTTGGTGTGTGCGATTCTTGGAGTTTAATGCTAATGTTGAACCTTAGGCGAGGCCATTAAAGTACATTATATAGCTCATGTAAAACTTGTATTTGGGCTCTTATCCATTGATTAGTCCATTAACATATCCTTTCCTTGGGCCAGACCATTCCTTGAGAGTATAAGCTTGGGTGGCCATGGAAAGGGCATAGGATAGCCACATGTCTCATAAATACCCCCAATAATAACCCTCATAGTTTCAGTTATTAAGGTTAGGAGAAAACAAAAATGTCTCTATATAACACATGAGGAATATTTTGTTTCCCACTTAGGTCCTCTGCTTTCCTTTCTCCCTTTATTGCTTTTCTTTTATTTTTCTTCTTTCTTATCATGGCAAAATTCTCGCACCTTGAAAATTTCAAAGACGTTTAACTTGGGGTTTTTTGGATTTTGTGTGTGATTTTCGGGATAGTAACACAATTTCAAATTTCTTACTCATTTAGTGGGCTTCTAAAAAGGGGGCCTCACATTCTTAAGAGGCACACACTAACCCCCTAGGCATATGACATCTGGTGGCTCCCTAGTGCTTGATAAAATAGATAGCTAAGATTTGTTCGCCTTTTTTCCTTCTTAAACATCCAACTCTCTCTCCTCAGCCTCACAATTCATGTTTTTGAAGCCAAAAAGAGAAACTCAGAGGTCTTTGTAGAGTCGTTTACCTTCATCTTTCTTGGGATTCTTTCCAGACCAGAAATCCACCTATGTTACTTTCTCCTCAGTGTTTTACAAATCCATCCCTTTAGACTTTGTCATGATTGATCTCCTTTTAGCTGTTGTTTCTAGGATCTTTAGGAGGTAAAAGCTTCCCATTACTCATTTTCATGTGTCCTTACTTTGTTAAATTCTATTTTTTTGTATGCCATTGCGTATGGTTATTGGTGGTGAATTTTGTGTGAATAACCTTAGTGATGGGGTTGTAATACTGATATATACCATGGGATTACAGGATGGACAAAATTGTAAGTATTGAGATTAGAGATATTTCAAGCAGCAGTGAGGTTCTTTTGGCCTCAGTGGACCTTAGTGACAATAGTGACTAGATAGAGATTAAAAAAGTCTAAGAGAGAATCAGAGGACTTTAGTGTCATTCTAAAAAAGGGGAGAGGCAACTCCTCTCAGCAAAAAGGCCTTTATAAATTGACCTCTCAGTCCTCAAAAAAGAAAAAATAGATTTTATTGAAAGAATGCCACCTCTACCTCTACCTCTAAAGAGGCATTTCCTTAGAGGTTCTAAACCTTAACTCTTATCGCATAAGCCAAGCCTTACAACCCTTCTAAGGGTCAAGATCATTGCTTACCTATTCTGAGATCCAAAAGTCTAAGCTTCCCCTCATTTAAGCTTGCTACTCTATTCCGTCTTTAGTCATAATTAGGATCTTCAAATTTGGAAAGTCTCCCACATCTCTTGCAGAAGGAGAAATAATCTATGAAGAGTTTATACTCTCAGTCTTCAGCTCCTATTACAACCTCTTTTTAGGTAGTTATTATCTACTTTGAACATTATCCTGTTTAGTTGATCCTAGTTATCTGGTAGTCAGTGGTTGGTTGCCAAGTATTATAAAGGAATACTTTTAAAGCCAATTTCACTATAAAGGATTTCAGGTATCTTTTTGCTTGAAGGGAAATAGTTTGGGCAAAGATACTTATTACTTTAGCTTTTGGGATAAGAACAACAACCTTGTCTGTAAATACCAATCTCGTGCGAACTAGAATATCAGATGGCTATATGTGAGTGGTGATTGGGCATTAAAGTGGGTTGAGCTTTAAAGAGAATTTGGTCCCAGTTTAACCTAAAGGGTATATACTTCTGGCCTTATTCCCTCATCCTTCTTTGTTTTTATTATATTGTGTTGCTTTGTTCTGCTGAGCTCGGAAGACCTATTATGCTTTGGGCACTTCCCTCAGTGTGTTAAGCTTTACTAACTAATTTCATATTTTAGTTGAAGGCTAGGGTAAGAACCACAATTGTCCACACTAAAACTCGTTGACAAGGTTATAAAGTATTTTGCTGACTTCGTAGATAATGACTTAAATGTGCTGGATGAGTGCTACTTGAGAGAGGTAGGGATCATTGGTCCTCCAGTTCTAAAAACTTCACCTTAAAGTAAGTGTGGTTTAAGCTTGGTAATTATGTTTTAAGCTCAGTGTGTGGTTGTCTAAGGTGTGTGTGTATTTTCTAAGTTAAGCTTCTTTGTGGGACCGATTTGTAAGAACCATCATATGAGCAACTCCCGTTGCTTCCCTTTCCCTGACCTATTTTGAATCAATTAAAAAGTTTAAAAGTGAAAACTAAATGCAAGACCTTATGAAGGATCTCTCTAATTCCTCTCTAGTGCCTTGTAGTAAGACCTTGGCGTGGGGAAACTCTATTGCTTTCCCTGCCTCTAAACAAGAAGAAGTTGCCCTTACTGTGTCAAAGAATGGAAGAGTTCCTGAGGCTAGCCAAGCCATAGCTGCCTCATTGTGCTCAAATAACCTTAATTCCTCATTCAATGACAAGGTTGGGTATCTGTTGATTCACTTGCACTTTGCCCACAAGAGTTTGTCACTCGAGCTGGCCAATTTGATCTCTTAGCAAGATTCATTGAGTGCCTTATCTAGGGCCTTGGGTCTCGCTCACTTGATATTTTTTTAGGGTTAACCACTTAGTGTACCTTCACCTTAGGGGAGTATAAAGAGAAGTTGAAGAAGGCACTGAAAGCTGCGGAGGATCCGAAGGTGTACCAAATCATATCTAGGTAGAGTAAGGAGGCTATAAAGATTAAAAGATATAAGTACAAATAGAGGTGAGCCTCGGAGAGCTTTCTATTACCTACAAAGGTGCTATTTAAATTGGATTCATGGGTTTATGCTCGTATGATGTGAGTGTTTCTCCTAAGCACAAATGCACATTATCGCTAACAAGTAATAAAGAGTGAAGGGTGTCGAACCCACTAAGACTAGTACTTTGCTCTATTCAAATACTAAAATTGATTCTCCTATTTTTAACTTAACAAATTGATTTAATTGAAAATAAAATTAATTACCAAAGTAATAATTAAATATGTAAGTTATAAATTCCAATACTCCCAATAATAAGTAAAGTCTTAAATGTGTAGCTATCCCTTAACCCAGATTTATTATAGATATACTTTGAATAACAATTCATTGGTTAATTATTGGTCATAACACTATGTTCGTCATAAGCCTTCTCTGATGGTTAAACAATTATACCCCACTCAATCCAATATCTATATTCCTATGTTATCGAGATTAAATGGAATTTATTAAGTTCAAGTTGTTTTAACTATGCATGCCAACTAGGTATATTCTTATCGTTATTGAAACTTGTAGATGCTACTCTACAATCATACATCACATTGTCCTAGGATATTCAATGAGATGCCTTTTTCAAGTGTATCTCAATGAATCCAAAGTCTATACATAAGATTGGCCTGATCAAATGTAAGCATTAAATATCAATAAGTTCGTCGCAAGCCTTTTCCAATGGTCAAGCAATTATACCCCACTTAATTCAATATCTATATTCCTATGTGATCGAGATTAAATGAAATTCATTAAGTTCAAGTTGTTTTAACCATGCATGCCAACTAGGTATATTCTTATCCTAATTGAAACTTGTAGTTGCTACTCTACAATCATACATAACTTTGTCCTAAGATATTCAATGAGATGCCTTTTTCAAGTGTATCTAAATGAATCCAAAGTTTATACATAAGATTGGCCAGATCAAATGTAAGCATTAAACACCAACAAAATGAATAAAAACCAAATTTATGCATTCAAAGTTAAAATATTTACAACACATAGTTAAGTTCAAAACTACAATCTTAGACAAGTGAATTTAGTTCAACATAATGAAGTTCAGAGAATAAATTACAAGATTTAACAAAATAAAACCAAGTTTAGATCAATAAATATAGAAATAAAGTTCAGATGATCTTCCTAAGCCTTAGTTCCAATTCTTCTCTTGCAAGTATTAGCCTTCCTTAATGATGTTGATCATTCTTCAAATGAATTCTAAGTGTTGAAATGTATTTTTTTTTTTTTACAGTTAAAATGTGTGATTTTGACCTAGAACATGCTCCCTAAATTCTAAGATAAAGGCGAAGTGTTCCAGCCCCTTTAAAAATCAGAAAGAATTGCTTTATATAGTGCAGAAAATAACTGTAACATTTTAGCATTTTTCTTTATAATGCAGAGGCGTTACTAGTTGTCATGTATGAATGTTGCGATGTTGAGGTTTAGCAATATTGGGGTATTGTAGTGCTACTGTGTTGCATAATTGGCATTGGGGTATTGATAAAGTGACACTACTGCGTTGCCTTCTAATGCTGAGTGTTGGGGATCTTAAAATTTTTTTGGAATCTATGCTGCTCATCCTTCATATCAACACTACAACATCTAAATTCATAGAAATGTTGGGGTGTTTAGTACTCAACGCTGCAGCGCATTATTTTTTTAGAACGCAGCTACATCGAGTCCTTTTCTATGCCTCCATCTCTGAATTTTTTACTCTTTGGCTTCCTTTTTGCTGCTTCTCTCTTTTCATTTATTCAAGTGCTTTAACTGCAATTTCAACACAAGTATGCATAAATAGATCGTAATTACTATATAAAAAAAATAATGAAAGCTAAAAAGGGGAAATAGTTATATCAATTTTACACTTATTAGATGGGCTATCAAGGGAAGCTAAAGAGAAGAAGGTGTTCCCCTAGAAGAATGAGGAGTTGATCAAGACTGTATCCAAGTTGCATAGTGTAATTGACCTTCTCGAGAAGAGGCTCTGCGTATTTGTCCAGAAAGTTTTGAGCAATGCTTATTGTAGAGTGATGAGACTTAACCAAGTTTAAACTTCGGCTCTTTAACTAAGCATGTTAATCACCCTTGAAAGCATGCTATTTTTCTAGGATGCATGCAGATGCAACGTGTTCATTACAATGCAATATATATGTCATACGTACATATTAGCACAGCAGAATCGAAAGTCTAATTTCTTAAGCAGTAAACACATTTTAAATTTAAATATTTCATTATAATAATGAAATTGAGATAGAAAATCACCTTATAAGCCTTTTTGAAAATTTTGAATCAGAGTCCAACATGAAATGCACTTGCTGGCAATTCTAGGACCTAACTATGGTGGTCTTGGATCTTTAGAACAATAGTTCTAATTTTTAGCAATGATATTTAACTCTTAAACACCAAACTTGGTTAACTCTTAACCTTAATTAATCTAAACTCCTTAAACTCTTTTAATTGAATTGTTTTTGCACAATTCACTTTAAAGCATGCAATGGCCGAACCTTTCCCACACAAATGAAACCAAATCATTTCATTTTATAACTATTAATTTCTCTTTTTTCACTTTATTCTTAAAAAATATATTTCTCTCTTTTCACTAAGTCATCACATAGCCTCACATGCCATACATGGCCTATTCATTTGTGTTTTTTGGTTTCCCTCTAATTAGTTTAATAACAAATAACACATGTGTCATAAATTACTATATTATTGTTTGATTTTACAATTAAAATAATTCAAAAATAATTTTTGAATTATTAAATAAACTTTACTTGTCTAATAAGCAAGATCCATTTTGTAATTTTAAAGTTAAATAATGAATGGACCATATTGTGTCACTTGTCATTATCTCACTGGTCAATAATTGTTGTTAACTAATTGATGTACTTAACATTTAAGTCTTGATAAGTGCATGACCCGAGAGATCTTGAAACAAATATTCGATTTGCTGAAATTTATTGGATTGAATTATTCAATTCAGTATACTGTTACAGTACATAATGAGTACATTTTATATTGGAAAACTCTCTAGGTTTACGTCCAATTTGTCAAATGGAACTCTTTTATAAGTTGTGAACAATGCCCCACGCACACGTTACAAATATTACAAAGCAGCGCATTAGACCATACAAGTTGAGGTCATAACATATTCGTATAATCTCTTTGTCACCTATATCCTGAAAGAGTAGAGATATAGATTATCAACGTCAAATCTCTATATGCTTGACCATGGACAATCTCTAGATTTTTATTTCAATAAACAATATACGTCAACACTTTTGCAATATTATTTAATACTGCGAAAAAACTATTTTTCAGAGTTTATACTTGTGGTTACAAGACTTCTTAAAATACAATCTCGGAGCATTAAGATAAATTAACTCACCAGGGATGGTAAAAATATCTGCAAACCCACTAAAACTCGCATGTATTGAGAAGGATTTAGTAAGGTTTGAAGCGGGTTTGGTATATAAAATTAAAATCCGTAATGAATTTGGTACGGGTATGGGTTTGATAAAAAATTTGCGAATACTCATAACGAGTATCCGCACATACATCATTTAAAAAAAAAGAATTTTAGAGAAAAATAAAAATATGAGTTAATTTTGTTTTGCATTTATTTTTAACTCACATCAAAAAGTTTAGGTTTGGTTTGATTTTGCTCATACCATTAAATAATAAATAAATTAAATTAGTTCAAATGGACTAGTGATTATAATTGAAATTGAAAATAAAATTATAGCATTTAATGTAATTGAAATTAGAATATTTAACAGTTAACGTAATTAGAAATGGATTTAGAATTATAACATTTAACGTAATTAAAATTATATTTGTAATTGAAATTAAACATTTAACGCAATTGAAATTGAAAATGAAAATGAATTTAGAATGATAACATTTAATGTAATTGAAATTAAAATTAGATTTAAAATTATAACATTTTACACAATTAAATTTGAAATTGAATTTAGAATTATAATATTTATTGTAAATAAAATTAGAATTGGAAATAAATATTTAACGTAATTGAAATTGAATTTGAAATTATAATATTTAACTATTGAAATTGGAATTATAATTATAACATTTAATGTAATTGAAATCAAAATTTGATTTGGAGTTATAACGTAATTGAAATCGAAATTGGATTTAAAATTATGATATTTAGCGTAATTGAAATTGAAATTAGAATTAGATTTACGACATTTAATGTAATTGAAATTAGAATTGGAACTGAAATTATAGTATTTAATGTATTTGAAATAAAAATTAGATTTAAAATTATAATATTTAAAATAATTGAAATCGAAATTGAAATTGAAATTATAACATTTAACATAACTAAATTTAAAATTAGAATCAAAATTATAATATTTAACGTAATTGAAAATAGAACTATAACAGTTGATGTAATTAAAATCGAAATTAAATTTTAAATTATAATATTTAACATAATTAAAATTAAAAATTAAAAATAAAAAAAATTAAAAATTAAAAATTAAAATTATAAAATTTAATATAATTGAAATCGAAATTCGATTTAGAATTATAACATTTATCATAAGTGAAATCAAAATTGAAATTGAAATTATAATATTTTAGCATAATTGAAATCAAAATTGGAAAATGAATTATAATATTTAACGTAATTGATATCGAAATTATAATTATAATTATAACATTAATGTAATTAAAATTGAAATTGAATTTGGAGTTATAATATTTAATATAGTTGAAATTGAAATTGAATTTGAAATTATAATATTTAACATAATTAAAATTAAAATTAAATTATTTAACGTAATTAAAATTATAACATTTAACGTAATTAAAATTGAGATTAAATTTGAAATTATAATATTTAATGTAATTAAGACTAAAATTATAACATTCAAAGTAAATAAAATTGGAATTATAATTGATATTATTTTAATTTCTATATTTTATGAATTTTCAATTAAATTAAGGTTGTAATTTTATTTTTTATTATATTAATTCAAAAATCGCTTAAAATCCACGGATAACCCGTTGCGAGTTTGTTAATAAGTACATACCCGCAAGTGCGAGTTTGGTAATGGTATTTCAAATTCACCATGAATTTGGAAAGGATTTTGTATTTCATTTTTTAAGCGGATGTGGATACGGGTTTAGGGGTATCCATCCCAAACTCGGTCCACTGCTATCCCTACAATTCATCTATATAAGCTGACGGATCTCATATCTACGCACATTAGACTCCATAAGCATTGGACTATATCCAGCGACGCGTAGTGGTCAGATCATGAAAGATCTCTGACATTTGTGGAACCAAAGTATAGTGGATCAATCACAAGCCCACCGTGGCACTCAAGTTAAAGGACCATAAATACTACTTAACTTAAGAAGACCTTCCATTGACGGCTTTATGGGATGTCTATTAGAGGTCGTTGTGAGTCTATTCAGTATCCAGTCCTTACTGAATACGTGTATACCTATACGAGCTTCTACTAAACTCATGGTTTACTCAGATTAATCATCTAAATCATCCAGATATAAACATACACTGATTTATATAAAACAAATTTCATCGATAGGCCTGCATTAGTAAAGATAGATCAATAATAAGGTGTTCAAAAACATACTGCATAATAACATTTTCTAGTATTATTTGTAACTTTTTGCAACAACATCATTACTAGCATATTCTTAGGTCTTTATCTCATTTCAGACAAGGCTCCAATTCTTAGATTTCACTAACTCTTATAATTTGCTAACTCATAGAATTACAAACTCTTGGCACTGATCTAAACTCTTTTAGATCATACAGTGTCTGAAATATGATAAGGATCTTACCATTTATTATTTAATATTTATAGTTTTATTTGAAATATTTATTGTATAAATATTAAATAATTAATATTTATATAATATTTGAATTGCACGTAAGCAGTATCTCTAACAGTCCTAACCCTCGCTGCTAAAAAGGAGGATAACGCAGCCAAGGCCTCTACTAGCTATACAACCCTAAATGAACTAGACACTAGAAAAAAGTAGCCACCTATCCTGTTAAGCTTTGTATGTCCTTAATTGTCTTAGATGTTTTCATTTTCCTTTTTTTTTTATCTTCTCCGGGTTTGCTTTATTCCCTCTTTGCTTTACAATAAATCCAAGGAATTTTTCCTTGGTCAAGCTAAAAATGCACTTTTTTGGATTTAACTTCATGCTATGCTTCTTCAGCACCTCAAACGTTCCCTTCAGGTCTGATACGTGGTCAACAGTGACTATTGACTTGTTGATCATGCCATTAATATAGATTTCCATGGTTTGTCTAATTTGATCTTTGAAAAGTTTGTTCATTAAGCACTAGTATGTGGCCCCAGCATTCTTAAGCTTGAAAGGCTTTGCCTTGTAGCAGTATAGGCCACTATTGGTGATTAAGATGGTCTTATCCTTATCTAAGCTATACATCCTAATTTAGTTATAGTTTGAAAAATAGTTATAAAACTTAGAAGCTCATGCCCTAAGTTTGAATCAACCAGCTAGTCTATTCATGACAAAGGGAATCTATCCTTAGGACAAGCTTTATTGAGGTTTGTGAAGTCTATATACATACGCCACTTCCCATTTGCCTTCTTTCTGGTACATCATTGAAGATCCACTTCAGGTACTGAGCCTCTCAAATAAAGCCAAGACTAAGTAGCCTATCTACCTTGGCCTCGACTGCTTTATAACTTGGTTGAAAGACATCCTCTTCTACTTTATTAGTTTATAGTTAAGATCTATATTCAACTTGTGACATGTTACTTTTGGATCAATCCTGGGATGTCCTTATAGGACAAGGAAAAAACGTTCGTATAATCCCTAAGAAAGATTATTAGAGCTTCCCTAACCTTTTCAAGCATCAAAGAGCCTATCTTGACGATCTTACTCGAATAACTTGGGGAGATAGAGACCGAAATAAGCTTCTCAGTGAGTTCACCCTACTTCTCTTCACTTATTTCCCATGGGTCAAGTGTAGCAATCTAGTAGCTTGACTTGACGATAGTTGCATATCATTTTCTAGCTACTTTTTAATCACCTTTAACAATGACGACCTCTTCATTATTGAGATATGTTGGGATTTGTGCTTATGTGCTATCCTTTTATGTATAAATATTTGTTTAATATTTATACTAGCATTATCATTTCATTAATTCGCTAATTATATTTTGTATATGGTAATATGCTTGTAACGTTTTAGATATTGTATGATCTGAAAGAGTTAAGATATGGTCTAAAGGAGTTTAGATCAGTGTTAAGAGTTAGCAATGCTGAGAGTTATAAATGCTAAGAGTTAGCACTAATAAGAGTTATTAGGTTATAAGAGTCAACGATATCTAAAGAGTTAGAGCCTTGTTTGAAATGGGACAAAGACTTGAGAATATATTAGTAATGACATTGTACAAAGAGTTGTAAATAGTGCTAAAAAATGTCATTATGCAAATATATTCTCAAATGTTATGTTCTTGATCTATCTTCACTAATACTAAGTCTGTCAATGAAGACCTTATGGTTAATATAGATCAATGTATGTCTATATCTAGATGGTCTAAATGGTTATTCTTAGTGGACCATGAGTTTAGTGGAAGCTCGTATGGAGATATAGGTATTTAATAAGGATTGAATACTGAATAGACTCACGAAGACCTCCGATAGACATCACATAAAGCGTTAATTGAGGGTCTTTCGAGTTAAGTAGTATTCGTGGTCCTTTGACCGGGGTGTCATGGTGGGCTTATGAGTGATCCACCATACTTTGGTTCCACACATGTCAGAAACATTTCATAGTCTGACCGTTGGGTGTCGCTGGGTATGGTCCGATGCTTATGGAGTTCGGTGTGCATATATATGGGATGTAAAAGCTCATTTGGGTGAGTACTATATCTTAATGCTCTGAGATGGTATTTTAGAAAGTCTTAAGGTCATAAGCAGTAATTCTTGAAAAAAAAGTTTAACCCTAGGGATAAATAATATCACAAAAGTATTTACGAATATTATTTATTAAAATATAATTCTAGAGATAAGCTTACAGTCGGGCATATAAAGCTTTGACGGTGTTGATCTATATCTCCGCTCTACTCGAATATAAATGATAGAAGAATTATACAGATATGTTATAACATCTACTTGTATGGTTTAATGCGCCACTTTGTAATATCCATAACTTATGTATGGGGTATCGTTCACAAACGTATGGATGAGTTCTATATGATAATTTGGGCGTAGACCTAGAGAGTCAGAATATGAAGTGTACTCGTTGTGCAGTGGGGGAGCATTATAGATTGAGCAGTTCCATTCTAGAAATTCCAATAAAATGAAAATATATTTTCGGGTTCCTCGGGTTATGCACTTGTTTAGACTTAAATGTTAAGTAAATCACTTAATTAGTTGAAAAGAGTTGTTAACTAATTAGATGTTAACAAGTGACATAATTTTGTTTCATGAATTATTTTACCATGAATTCACCTATTAACCATGTTAGTAAAATCAAATAAAGTAAAAATGATTATTCAAATAGTTTTTGAATAATTTAATAAATATTATTTAAATAAATAAAATATAATTTTTATTTATTTGTTATTTTATTGTTAAATGGAAGAATACCTAATTTAAGAAACATAAATTAAATGGTGAAGCACTATTTGTAGAAATTAATGGTCCATTGTTATTAGACCATTAAAAATGGTCACCAAATATAGTTTTCGGTAGTTGGCCACTTAACCTAATTTTGGTGGAGCACTTGTGAAGTGTGATGAACACTTGAAATTACACATTTAATAAGAATTTTACATGATTGTTTTGTATTACTAGTGTATTTAATTTTCTTAACTTAAGTATGTTTGCAATATTGTACTTAATTATCTTTTAACTGTTTTGTGGCAGGATCGGTAAAATAGGCATAACTTTCTACCTAAAGATCTAATTGAGGTGATTCTTAATCCTGTGAAGAGCTGACTCAATGGGCTAACATATTGTATTTCACAAAGCATTTGAAATTTGATAAGGGCAAAATTGTCATATATTTTCTCATGCTTTTATTTTGATATTTTATTGTTTTATGAGAATAGATGGCTATTTATGTGCTTTATTGTTACTTGTAGGGACTTAAATGAAATTTAAAGAAAGAATGCAAAAGGAGCAAAAACAGGGACTAAAATGCAAAATTTTCAAAGTATGTGTCCATCGCCCCAGCGCCACGAGGATTATAGCCCCAACTCTGGAACAGTGATCGAAATAAGAAAAACGACCTGTTGAAGTCGCATCTGGCGCCCCAGAGCCAAACATTCACCGCGCTCGCGATATACCAACGCCCCAGCGCCATCATCCCACCGCGCCAGCGATGAAGCCTTTTTCACGCGTCGCCCCAGTGACAACTGGATAGCGCGCCAGCGGTAGCGCGAATCCTAGTGCGACAAGAATTGAGTTTTTCAAGTTTAAATCAAACCCTATAAAAGGCCACTCGACCCCAGACGTAAAGAGAGACCAGAGAAGAACCTAGGCCAAGAAAAAGAGAACTTAGAGCAGTTCAAGAGCACCAAGAATCTAGAGCAACATCAATCAAAAGCAATTCGACGTCTACATCGGTTTGCGATTGATTGTATCATATTTTATTTTTATTTTTATTGCTGTGATTCTCTTGTAGCTATAAACTAATTTATTTTCTAGGGTTAATATTTGAACTCACTATGTGCGCTTAAATTGCTATATCTTTTAGTATTTAATAAACATAATCCTTTATTATTTAAATTACTTGTGTTTAATGCTTCAATATATCTGACCAATATATGGTGAATGAGTTGGTAATATATTGATAAACTTGGAAGAGTAATCAATATATTTAGACCTAAGTAATTTGATGCATGATTGAGAGTAACATTCAATGCTACATATGCAAGTTTCAACTTAGGATAGGAATATATCTAGTTGGCATGTATGATCAATAAGACCTAATCTTAATGAATCTTAGTTTATTACAAGTACCATAAGAATATAGGTATTTGGTAAATTAAGGTATACTTGCATGACTTTAGAAGAGGCTTGTGAATACATTAGTGTCTTGATCAATAATAAAGACTAAGTGAGTTAAATATTAGAAGATTAATCATTAAAATGCATATTGAGGGATAATATTAATCCTAAGTTTTCTCTACATTTCCTATCACCTAAGTTTCTTTGCATTGTGTTTTGCTTTTATATTTCTTACACTCATTCTTAGATTTTTATTTATTTGAATAATTATTAGAAAGATATAATTTTAGTACTTGGTAGAAAAGAAAAAATTATCCCTGTGGGTTCGACATCCGACTTATTTAGTCTCTTTATTACTTGCATACGATAGTGTATACTTGCACTTATTTATAAGATATAAAAATATCGCATCAAAATTCGAGTGTTTAGAGGGTGAAAAATGGCCTAGAACAGAACTGATCTGCAGTACAGGCCCAGTTTGAACAGTCATCAGTATTTGGCCTATAACTATAGAAATACGTATCTAATACGTATAAGATCACTCAATTTGAAAAGATAAGAGACTTATCTACAACTTTGATGTTTTGAGGGACAGCTAATTCGGATCACATCAATTCCAAATTGGATAATCAAGTGGGTACCCTAGTGATAATCAATGCAAATTATTTTGCCACCATTCTTGACTTTCATCAACCAAGTGGTTCCCTCCAAATTCGTCTCGATTTATCCATGTTTTTCTATAAATAGGTGGCTTGTTTATGGCTAAATGATGTAATTAGAAAGTTAGAATTTAGTTCAAAATACTTGTCCTTTGTATCCATTTCTTTGTAAATTTATTTCTCTTATTTACTATTAAATCATGTTATTTCTTCTTCCATTTCTTTTTTTTTTAGTTTTATTATGTCCAAATAATTTTCTTTAAGCTAAGGTGAAAGGGTGAAGCTCTTGGCAAGGTAATAAGATATGTTTAATATTTATTCATGAATTTAATGCTTCATTTTTAAGTTATGCAAATTTATATATGATGTATTTATTTTGTTTGTAGAATTAATACCATTTCTTCTAAAGTGGTGATTCTTGATTTATTATTGACAAACTTAATACTTGACACAATAAATTCTTGAAACCATTTACAAGATTTGGTGTATATAACCTTTCTTGTAAAGTGGGAGTCTTGATTTATTGTAGACAAATATAAATATTGGCATAATAAATACTTGAACCCATTTATAAGATTTGGTGTATAATAATTGAAAGAAATAAATACTAATCAATATATAAATGATGATGAACTTTAATTGCTATATTTTCCGGTTGGAACCTCATTTGTGTAAGGATTCCAATTGAGTTATAAAAAAAAAGTTAAATATATTCTTACTTCTTATGCTAAGAGTGAATCCCCCTAACTTTAGCTTTTTATTTGAATTGGTTAATTGAAATAATATTTGCAAATATCTTATACTGCATTAATTATCCTTAAAGTATTTATAATTTGTAATTTTAATTCTACTTCCCTGTGGATTGACCCCGTTCTCATCAGGTTATTTATTACTTCGACAATCTTGCACTTGGGAATAACTCCTATATTTTGGACGTGTCAAGTTTTTGGCGCCGTTGCCGGGGAGGTAAAATTAATATTTTTTTTTATTGTTGTTTGTTTGTTTATTTTATTTTCATGAAAGGCTAAACTTCCTAACGTGCTTTACTTTATTTATTATTTTTTTTATTTTTGTTAAATATATTTTCATGGAAAGTTAAGCCTCCTAACTTGTTTTAGTTTATTTATTATTTTTGCCTTTTATTTTCATGGAAGGCCAAGCCTCCTAACATGCTTTACTTTATTTATTATTCTGTTTTTTTATTTTCGCTTTTTTTTTTCATGGAAGGCCGAGCCTCCTAACGTACTTTATTTATTATTTTGTTTATTATATAATCTAACATTACTAATCTAACTTCTAATTATTTATCTTTATTTTGCTTTTCATTTTTCCTATTTTATTTACTTGTATTTAATATTTGTTTTTCTCTTATTTGTATTATTTATTATTATTGTATTGTATTTTATTTCTTTTATGAGTGGTTGGTTTCGAGATCCTAATTCTCATCGTTTGGTGAAAGGTAATTTCAAAACTTCCTTTAATAGTTTGTTAGATTCTTCTTCATTTTCTCATTCTTTACTAATTAACACTATGAGCGAAAATCAAATTGAGGGACTCATAGACCCAGGGGACAATCAATCTCAACATAATGAGCATAACCGACCTAGGACACTTAGAGACTACATGAACCCTACACGAACTGGTGCACCATCTTGCTTAATTTTTTCTCCGGATGCAACGCATTTTAATTTTAAGCCAGATATTATCCAACTTTTACCCATTTTTCATGGCTTAGATGCAGAGAACCCTTATCTATATCTAAGAGAATTTGAAGAAGTGTGTAACACGTATAATGATCAAAATTATAGCATGAACACAATTCGACTTAAGCTTTTCCCTTTTTCTTTAAAAGATAAAGCTAAAACATGGCTACAAAACCTTAGGCCAGGATCCATTTCTTTATGGGATGAGATGCAACAACAATTCCTGAAAAAGTTTTTTCCCTCTCATAGAACAAATTCTTTCAAAAGACAAATCACCACTTTTGCCCAAAAACCAAGAGAGACCCTTTACCAATGTTGGGAAAGGTATAAAGAATTACTTAATACATGTCCCCATCATGGTTTTGAAACATAGAGAGTAGTCTCAAATTTCTATGAGGGCTTAACACCCCAAGTTAGGCAAATGGTAGAAATGATGTGTAATGGAACATTTGAGGAAAAAGACCCAGAAGAGACAATGAACTATCTTGACTTACTAGCAGAAAATGCTCAAAATTAAGACACTGCTGGTACCTATGAGGCACCTAGTAAAAATCAAACCACTACATCTAGTAGGGGTATTTATCATCTTAAGGAAGACCATGACCTTCAAGCCAAATTAGCATCCCTTACTAGAAAAGTCGAAACCTTAGAAATAAAAAAGAGTGGTCAAATAAAATCTGTTCAAGAAATTGTATGTTACATTTGTGAAACCCATGATCACTCTACCAATGATTGCCCAACTTTGCCTGCATTTAGGGAATGTCTCCATGAACAAGCCAATGCTCTAAACACGTTCAAGCGGTCAAACAATAACCCATATTCACAAAATTATAATCCTAGATGGCGAAATCACCCGAATTTTAGTTGGAGGAATGACACTCAAGCACAGGCTTCACAACCACCTTTCTAACCACACCAAAACTTTCAAAATCATCAAGGTTATGCATCATATATCCTACCTCCTAGGAAAAATCTTAAAGAAACCTTGCATACATTCATTGAAAAATAAGAGTCTGTTAATTCTCAAAATGCTCAAACATTTACTGATTTGAAAGATACTCTTGCTAAATTTACATCTGCACTGAACATTTATGAGAAAGGAAAATTTCCTTCTCAACCACAGCCAAACCCCAAAGGACAACATAACTCAAATGCATGTAGTTCAAGAAGCCAACACATCGATCAAGTTAAAGTAGTTATCACTCTTCGGAGTGGTAAAATTGTTGATAAAGAAATTTCTGAACCTCATGAGAGTGATGAATTAATCTCTAAGGGTAAGAAAAATGTTGAACCTACATCTAATGAAGAAAACACCAAACCCTTACCTCCATCTCCATTTCCTCATGCATTACGTAATACTAAGAAGATGAATCACAATCTTGAAATTTTTGAAATCTTCAAACAGGTAAAAGTTAATATTCCTTTACTGGATGCTATTAAACAGGTTCCCTCTTATGCAAAATTTTTGAAAGATTTATGCACAGTAAAGCGAAAACTGAATGTGAAAAAGAAAGCATTTTTAGCTGAACAAGTAAGTGCCATTCTTCAGAACAATAATTCTTTGAAATATAAAGACCCTGGTTGTCCTACAATTTCATGTATTATTGGAAGTCATAAAATTGAACAAGCCTTACTTGATCTTGGTGCTAGTGTGAATTTATTGCCGTATACAATTTATCAGCAGCTCAATCTCGGGGAGTTAAAATCAACATCTGTAACTCTTTTACTTGCCGATAGATCAATAAAAGTACCAAGAGGGACAGTGGAAGATGTTTTAGTTCAAGTTGATAAATTCATAGATCCTGTGGATTTTATTGTTTTGGACACAGAACTTGTCAAATGATGTAATCCGATACATGTTATTTTAGGTCATCCATTTTTAGCAACTTCTAACGCTTTGATTAATTGCAGAAATGGAGTAATGAAGCTTTCATTTGGAAACATGACACTTAAACTCAATGTTTTCAATATGTGTAAGCAACCATATGAAGAGGAGGATGAAAGTGAAAAAGGCGACATGATTGAAACGATTATAGAGGATCATATTCAAAAAGGGAGTTCTACCGATCCTTTAGAAATGTGTTTAATAAATTCATTTAAGTCAAATATACAATTAGATCCTGAAATCTTTGATATATGTTCTTTACTTGATTGTGCACAGGTGATTAAAAATAAAGGATGGAAACTAAAGTTTGAAGAATTAGGAGAAAATGAGGATAAATAAAATGAAATTTCAAAGTTAGAGTTATAACCTTTGCCTGAAGGACTGAAATATACATTTCTTGGAGAGAAACAAACTTACCCCATGGTAATCTCTTCTACACTTACAAGTGAACAACAAGGTAAGTTGATTGAATTATTGAAAATGCACAAAAATGCAATTGGGTGGACTTTAAAAGACATAAATGGTATTAATCCTCTAATTTGCACACATAGAATACACCTAGAGGACAATGCCAAAACTTTCCAACAATCTCAAAGGAGATTAAAATCCACATATGAAAGAGGTAGTGAGAGCTAAAGTTCTCAAATTACTTGAAGTAGGAATTATCTATCCTATCTTAGATAGTAAGTGGGTAAGTCCTACTCAGGTAGTACCAAAAAAATTTGGAATCACGGTCATTGAAAATGAAAAAGGTGAGTTAATACCAACTCGAGTCTCATCTATTTGGAGGATGTGCATAGATTATAGAAAGTTAAACTCGGCCACTAGAAAAGACCATTTTTCTTTACCATTCATTGATCAAATTATAGAAAGAGTAGCAGGACATCCATACTATTGCTTTCTAGATGGTTACTCTGGCTATTATCAAATTTCTATAGCACTAGAGGACTAAGAAAAGACTACATTCACATGCCTTTTTGAAACTTTTACTTTTAGAAGAATGCCCTTTGGACTTTGTAATGCCCCAGCAACATTTCAGAGATGCATCTTAAGCATTTTTAGTGACATGATTGAGCATCATTTAGAAGTTTTCATGGATGATTTAACTATGTTTAGAAATTCTTTTGATAATTGTCTTGAAAACTTAAAAAATATTTTAAAAAGATGTGAAGAAAAAAGTCTTGTATTGAATTGGGAAAAATGTCATTACATGGTTACTTCTGGAATTATTTTAGGACATATAGTATCTTCTAAAGGAATTGAAGTGGATAAGGCAAAAGTCGAACTCATTACACATTTGCCTCCACCAAAAACAGTCAGAGAAGTTCGAACCTTTTTAGGACATGCTGGATTTTATAGGAGGTTCATAAAAAACTTTAGTGCTATATCTAAACCTCTTAGTAAAAGATGTATCATTTAAGTAGACTCAAGAGTGTCAAAATTCATTTGAAAAATTAATTGGCCTCTTAACATCTGCTCCTATCATACAATCTCCTGACCGGTCTTTACCTTTTGAGCTCATGTGTGATGCTAGTGACTACGCTGTTGGTGCTGTATTGGGACAAAGAAAGGAAGGTAAATCCTATGTAATTTATTACGCAAGTAGAACTTTAAATAGTGCATAAATAAATTATACAACAACTGAAAAAGAACTACTTGCTATAATATTTGCATTAAACAAATTTCGTTCTTACTTAATTGGTTCTTCAACTGTTGTATTTACTGACCATGCTGCTGTAAGGTACTTAATGTCAAAACAGGATGCAAAACCAAGGCTGATTCGATGGATTCTATTACTTTAAGAATTTATTATCACTATAAAGGATAAGAAGGGAGCTGAGAATGTTATTGTAGATCACTTATCAAGACTCACACCAGATTCATCAACAGAAATAACACCTATTAATGATTCTTTTCCAGATGAATTTTTATTTTCTACTATTACAATGCCTTGGTATGCTAATATTGTTAATTTTCTTGTAACAGGAGAAATGCCACCTCAATGGAATACTCAAGACAAAGAAATTTTTTAACTGAGGTGAGAAAGTTTTATTGGGATGATCCTTATTTCTTCAAATATTGTCGTGATCAAATATTTTAAAGATGCATACCCGATAATGAGGTAAATAAAGTTATTGAATTTTGTCATTCTGAAGCATGTGGGGGATATTTCTCATCAAAGAAAACAGCTGCAAAAATCTTGCAGTGTGGATTTTATTGGCCCACTTTATTTAAAGATACACATACATTTTGTATAATTTGTGAAAATTGTCAAAAGTTGGGATCAATTTCAAAACAAAACATGATTCCTTTGAACCCCATTCTTGTTATTAAAATCTTTGATTGTTGGGGGATAGATTTCATGGGACCATTTCTGTTATCATTTGGATTTACGTATATCTTAGTTGCAGTAGATTATGTCTCAAAATAGATTGAGACTATTCCATGTCGAAATAATGACCATAAAACAGTCATGAAATTTTTGAAAGAAAATATCTTAAGTCGATTTGGAATCCCTCGAGCCATTATAAGTAATGGGGGTAAGCATTTTTGTAATAGACCATTTAAAACATTAGTAAAAAAATATGGTATTATTTATAAAGTTGCCACCCCTTATCATCCTCAGACAAGTGGACAAGTTGAATTAGCAAATAGGGAGATAAAATAAATTTTAGAAAAAATTGTAAACCCAAATCGCAAAGATTGGTCTTTAAGACTAAATGATGTACTGTGGGCTTATAGAACTGCTTTTAAAACTTCATTGGGTATGTCTCCCTATAGGATAGTTTATTGAAACCTTGTCACTTACCTGTGGAACTTGAGCATAAAGTCTACTGGGCTATTAAAACTTTCAATGAAAATCTTGATTCTGCTGGACACATACGTAAATTACAAATAAATGAACTTGAAGAATTGAGAAATGATGCATATGAGAAATCGAAAATTCATAAAGCTAAAATTAAAGCCTTTCATGATAAAAAAATTCAGAGAAAAACATTTGACACTGGTCAGAAGGTTTTGCTTTATAATTCTCGACTTCATATATTCATTGGAAAATTAAGATCAAGATGGAGTGACCCTTTTATTGTGAAACATGTGTACCCTTATGGAACAATTGACATTGAAAATTCTAGAAATGAGAATGTGTTTAAGGTAAATGGGCAAAGACTCAAGCCGTTTCTAGAAAACTAAGCTTTTCATGAAGAATTTACGTTTCTGTCGGATCCTTGTTACGAGACCAATTAATCTTTGTTTTATATATTTACATATTTATATATATTTATTCTTCTTCTAACATTTTGTTTTTTTACTTGTAGGTTAATTTAGTAGTTTTGTTAAAGTTTTGTTTTGCACCCCGGTTAAGTGGCGGATAACGGTACTCTGTGATATTTCAAATCGGTTTTGTCAGTTTTCCATAATTACTGATATCTCCTTTCTTTCCCCTTTTCTAAAAAAAAAAATGGATGACATTCTAAAAAATTTGAAAAAGCGTTTTCCCTCATTGCCTCAAAATTCCTTGAAGAAAATTTACCAAGCAAGATGTGAAAGATTAAGGTTATTAATGATTATGAATATACCTGTTGATTTACGTTGGTTAATTGAAGTCAAAGTTAGATTGACAGGTGAATTTTCAGACTCATTAATTTCCTACATGCCTGGCTTAGGTAAAAGCTCTTTTTCAAAAAAACGAAGAGCAAAACGATTAAATGTTTGTTACAAGTGTGCACGCATGACTTGCAACACTGTTGTGTGTTTTCTATAACACAAATTAGCGCAAGTGCACGTTGTCGCAACAAGTAATATATGATAAGTAGAGTGTCGATCCCACAGAGAATGATTTATCTTTTCTAGTTTAAGTACCGAAATGGTGTCTTTCTACTATTATCCAGAAAATGATTTAATGTATGATGATTAAACTACTCAAGTAAAAGAACAACTTAATTATGCTAAGTGATAAACTAAATTACCAACAAGTTAAATTCAATACGAGAAATCCTAGGATTACAAACTATCCCCCATTATGCAAATAAATTCAGCAGAATCTCTTTGATGTTTATTGGTTCTCAACTTGATATATTGACCAAAACACTTAACACATCACAAGCCTCTTTTGCAGGTCAAGTGACTCTATTCCATCCAATCAAATATCTATATGTCTATGATAAATAAATTGAACAAAATTCATTAAGCACAAGTTTTATGAGCCATACATGCCTTATGAGTATATGTCTATCTCATATGAAACTCAAGTGTACTACACTATGATCATGCATCAATATGCTTAAGACTAAATACCTAAATGCCTTTGTCAAGTTTATTTAAGCATTTCTAGATCAATTTAACCACTGGCCAAGTAATCAAATAGCATTAAGCACAAGCACAATGAATATATCAAAAGCTGAATTAATGCCATAAAAGAGAGAACTAAAATCAATCACATAATGAGTTCAAGGATGTAATCCTAGATGAACGAAATTAGCTCATCATTAAACTACACAATCTTGAAGCTAATTCCATCAATACATGTAAACTAAACATCTTACAACAAGTAAAGAATCAAAGCAAAGAAGACATCCCTGTCAAATGCCTTTGTTGTTGAAGCTTGCTTCCCTCCTCTTTGATTTCTTCAAACTTAGAAGTTAGGTGTTTCTTTGTGTTTTCAGCTGCTGTCCCAGCTGGAGTCCTCCTTCAAAATGTAAGTTTTGTGCAAATATATAGGTAAAAGCACGGAATTAGGGCGCACTTGGGGCTGCTTTTGGCTTTCCTGATTTTCAGCAACCTGTCAGCATTTGCTGTCCAGGTCCCGACGCCGCGGCGCTGCGATTTGGCGCTGCGGCGCTCAGTTTCTGCAATCGGCGCCGCGGCGCTGAAATCCAGCGCTGCGGCGCTGCACTGTTGCTACAGTGGTACTGTAGCAGTGAGCTGCAGCTACAGTGTTACTGTAGCAACAGTGCCTCCATTCGTATTTTTATCTCTAATGCTCCGATTTGCGTCCGTTTTCCGGTATTTTTGCTCCGATAATGCTTCAACCTATAAAACAACATTAATACGCATAAATAGCCCAATTATTGAGATAAATTGAACAAATACCAAGTTATGAAGATATAATAGTTTATACAATTACGCCTTATCAAACACACGTTGCCACACTTTAGGAATGGTGTCTGTAAATCGCGAAGATAAAATTAGGTTTATTAAGAATGGCCTGAGTAAGGAGTCTTTAGATAATATCTTATCGACTCTTGAGACGCATCTTAGTGGATATGTGCATATTGCAATTCATGAATTATGGGACATATTCCTAAAAGAACATGAGCGGTACAGTCTTGGGAATCTGACTTTAAAAGACCCTGTTTGGCAATTTATAAGAAAATTGGATGGGAAGCCTATCCCCGACCCATAGAAGGCGTTTAAGCCATTTCTGAACATAAAACCAGAGGAAGATGTGAGCCACAATCACAACTACTTGTATATATTTACTATAGCTATTATTTTTAAATGTTTCATTTCAAACTCAAACGTTTTTTCAATAATCAACCACCTATAATCCTTTTTAAAAATTTTGCATTTTAAGCTGACAACCCATGTGACTTTTTCAGCTAACAAATTGAAAATTGGTAAAAAGGTGTTGAATCTTTTATTTCAAGCCAACAGCTATGTGATTTAACTTTGCAATACCTTTTGGCTCTATAAATACATTGCATTATTTCTACATCTTTGTACAAACTCAAAATCATTCAAGAGAGAGGGTGAGTGTAATCATGGAAGGATCATCAACTTGTAAATTCACAAAAATTTGTGTCTTTTGTGGATCCAGCCCTGGAAAAACTAGTGAGTTTATAGAAGCAGCAGAAACCCTTGGTAAGATGTTAGCTGAATGAAATATTCATTTAGTATATGGGGGAGGTAGTCTTAGATTAATGGGGCGTATGACAACCGCTGCACAAAATAATGGCAGTTGAGTTTTGGGTATCATACTAAAAGTTTTAGCTGTTGGAGACATTGTAGGAAAAATAATTAGGGATGAGTTACAGGTATCATCAATGCATGAACGAATTTCTTTTATGCTTCGTAATGCTGATGCCTTCATAGCTCTACTTGGAGGTTTCGAAACATTGGAGAAAATTTTTCAAATTGTCTCATGGGCACAATTACAAATCCATAAAAAACTAATTGGTTTGTTAAACGTTGATGGTTTTTATAATAGGTTGTTATCTTTTCTTGACTAAGCGGTGGAAAACTAATTCGTCTCATCTGCAGCATGACAAATCCTCATTTTTGCTTCAACTATTGATCAGTTACTCGATGAACTACAAGCTTTTACACCTCTATCTGATCTAACAATGAGCCAGATAGATTGGTATACTGATAACAGTGAAAAGAAACGCAAGATAGATTTGACGCTTCATCTGTAGCCTATCTATTTCTATATATTTTTAAGCTTTTTGTGTGGCTTGTTTTATTTTGTTGCAGGTTTAATTTTTAATAAAAGATGTTTCAGGTGATATCTTCTATACTTTACTCTTTCTATATTTTGACAATGAGGACAATGTCTCAATTTGGTTGTGGGGGGGTGGGGTAAGGGGAAGATAATTGATATTATTGTTATCACCTTGTTTACAAAAAAAAAATTATTATTATCATGAATGGCGCCAGTAAAATATTCATTTATGTATTCTTGAGACGTATTCTAGCTCTAGAATGGTAGAGTAAAGAGTACATTATAAACTTTTGAAACACATTCTAATTGGTTTATTTTTAATACATTTTATGTATAAATGTTTGTTGCTTAAGTTCTTGGTAACTCTTGCATAAATAAATTTGCTATGCTATCGATATATGTTTCAAAATTGTTTAGTTTAAATCATTGTTTCTATCTAGGTTACTAAAGAATAACTTCTGAAATTATTTCCTGAGAACAATACTAAGTCTTGTGGTAAGATGGATGATTCAATATATATAGCCAAAAGAATTTTCATGTTTAAGTATACATATTATTTTCTAAACTCACATATCTTTTGTGAGTGAGTGGAGAGGTTTGAGATAACAGCTTACGAACTTTCATTGATCTTTTGAAATGGTTAATTTTTATTTGGAATGACATTATTTGGGATGAGGAATGATTTGGTTGCTTAGCTGAAGGATAAAAATTTTTTTTGGAAAAGTATTATGGTGATAAATTGCTCTTATTTTGTAATGATTCCTTATGTCTTTCAAAAAAGAAAAAAAATGAGTAAAAAAATTAAAAAAAAAAGAAAGAAAGAAAAGAAGTCAATTCAGTTCAATAAAGTCTTCATTCAATTTTAGAAGACTAAAGTCATTAGGAAGTAATGTTATCACCGAATTCTATATTCATAAGATTCACATTAAATAATTAAAGTCTTGAAGCTAGTATTTGACAATAATGGTTTGACTCTAAATATTTGATTTTCTTATCTTTGAATCAATGTTAGTTTGTCTGTCTGTCCTTAAATGTAACTTTTTCTTGAGCGATTATCTGTTTTCCAACTCCATGAGTGAAATCCTAAGCCATCAAACAAGTTATTCACCTGTAAGGATATGAAGTTGAGGCTTTTACTTGAAATTTTTTTAAGGCTATATATATTGTGGTTTGTGGTAAGAAGGCTTTGGTTTAATTCACAAAAAAAAAAAATTTGGAAGTTATGATTGAAATAACTTTTATAGCGATTGTGATTTTAAATTGACGTTTTGTTTGAAATACTTAGGTAATGTTCAAATTTATTTATGCTCGAATTGCTAGGGACTAGCAATAAGCCAGTTGGGGGGTGTGATGAACACTTGAAATTACACATTTAATAAGAGTTTTACATTATTGTTTTGTATTACTAGTGCATTTAATTTTCTTAACTTAAGTATGTTTACAATATTGTACTTAATTATCTTTTAATTATTTTGTGGCAGGGTCGGTACAATAGGCATGACTTTCTACCTAAAGATCCAATTGAGGTGATTCTTAATCTTGTGAAGAGCTAACTCAATGAGCTAATATATTGTATTTCACAAAGCATTTGAAATTTGAGTGTTTAGAGGGTGAAAAATGGCCTAGAACAGAACTGATCTGCAGTACAGGCCCAGTTTGAACAGTCATCAGTATTTGGCTCATAACTATAGAAATACGTATATAATACGTATGAGATCACTCAATTTGAAAAGATAAGAGACTTATCTACAACTTTGATGTTTTGAGGGACAGCTAATTCGGATCACATCAATTCCAAATTGGATAATCAAGTGGGTACCCTAGTGATAATCAATGCAAATTATTTTGCCACCATTCTTGACTTTCATCAACCAAGTGGTTCCCTCCAAATTCGTCTCGATTTATCCATGTTTTTCTATAAATAGGTGGCTTGTTTATGGCTAAATGATGTAATTAGAAAGTTAGAATTTAGTTCAAAATACTTGTCCTTTGTATCAATTTCTTTGTAAATTTATTTCTCTTATTTACTATTAAATCATGTTATTTCTTCTTCCATTTCTTTTTTTTTTTAGTTTTATTATGTCCAAATAATTTTCTTTAAGCTAAGGTGAAAGGGTGAAGCTCTTGGCAAGGTAATAAGATATGTTTAATATTTATTCATGAATTTAATGCTTCATTTTTAAGTTATGCAAATTTATATATGATGTATTTATTTTGTTTGTAGAATTAATACCATTTCTTCTAAAGTGGTGATTCTTGATTTATTATTGACAAACTTAATACTTGGCACAATAAATTCTTGAAACCATTTATAAGATTTAGTGTATATAACCTTTCTTGTAAAGTGGGAGTCTTGATTTATTGTAGACAAATATAAATATTGGCATAATAAATACTTGAACCCATTTATAAGATTTGGTGTATAATAATTGAAAGAAATAAATACTAATCAATATATAAATGATGATGAACTTTAATTGCTATATTTTCTGGTTGGAACCTCCTTTGTGTAAGGATTCCAATTGAGTTATAAAAAAAAAAGTTAAATATATTCTTACTTCTTATGCTAAGAGTGAATCCCCCCAACCTTAGCTTTTTATTTGAATTGGTTAATTGAAATAATATTTGCAAACATCTTATACTGCATTAATTATCTTTAAAGTGTTTATAATTTGTAATTTTAATTCTATTTCCTTGTGGATCGACCCCGTTCTCATCGGGTTATTTATTACTTCGACAATCCTGCACTTGGGAATAACTCCTATATTCTGGACGTGTCAGAGTGCTTAGAGCACAAAAAATGGTTGGAATTGAGTTTGATTAATAAAGGTGAAGCAAAAAAATGTGGAAGGTGAAGGCATTGGTAAAATTTTTTGGTTTTAGAGAGTTTTTCTTTGAATAAAGAGTTGTGAGAAAAATTAGAGAGAAAGAAAAATCAATTATTCTTATTTTTCTTTCAAGAAACAAAAACTTGTTGCTAGAAATTCAGTTGCTGCTATTTTAGCATCACAATCCCACCGGATTGTTATGAACTAGAATTGTACAATAGTGCACTTCAAGGTGAGCTCAAGGTTAGAGCTATGAAGAAGCTGGAATTGAAATCTTCACCGAAGTTCTTCAAAGGTATGGTTTTTGTAATCTTATGTTATTAATGATATAAGTTATATGTGTATATGTTGATTACATATTTAATTCTGCTGCGAAATCATGTATATGATACATGTATTTAGTTTTTTTAACATGTACACAATCACATGCATACAACTTAGAACACGTTAACAAATGGTATCAGAGCATCTTTATTGTGTTTCTGGGTTGTTAAAGTATTATATGAAGTGTTTAGAATGCTTGAAAATAGTGAAAATTACATTTTAAAGTGTTGAAAGTGTAGAAAAATAGTTTCTATGGAACAAACGCCGTAGCGTTAAGAATCGAATGCTAGGGCATTCACCAGTGAACGTAAGGGCGTTTGTCGATGAACATTAAGGCATTCGTTAAATAACGTTAGGGCGTTATTTGTGATAACGCTAGGGTGTTACGGTGCTTAACATAAGGGTGTTAAAAGGGCAGAATATGGGAGCATTCAAATGTTGAAAGCCAAAGTGTTCTTGAAGATAAATGTGGGGGCATTCAAGTGTTGAATGCCGGGGAGTTCATAAGTCAAAAACCCAGGCCGCTTAAGGTTGAAGACAAAAAAGAAATAGAGTAAATTGTTTTGTAGCATTATATTGTATAATGATATAACGTTTAACTTTTAACGCTGATCATTTTGAACAATACACTCCAATTTAAAATTTTTGCATGTGAGGTTTATTTAATACAATTATAATTGTTATATCATTGTATTAAATGTTGTATATATATTTTTCTATGCTTATTAATCACAATGGAAGTCCTATTGGTAGGGTTAGTTGTGCTTGCATAAACAAATATTCTAATTACAAATTAGATTTGTATAAGATGTGAAAATTTATTATAATTGTTAATAGTAATAATAATTATAATAGTTATTAAAAAAATTAATTATTATATTAAAAAAATAAAAAACTCTCTAAATTAGATTAAATAATATTGTATTATGATATAATATTATATAACGATCCGTCTTGTCAATACGGTATTAGATGGTTCACTTCGATCTTTTTCAATATTGCTATAGCGTGAGAGATTGGTCGGGGTAATTCGGACTATACCAGTTAAACATAAGATGAGACAAATATATACAAATGTATTGTCCAATATTGCTACAGCGTGAGGGTTATACTGGTAGCATATATTTGAAGATTGGAAAGTTAATCTGGAATACACTTATCCAATATTGCTACAGCATGAGAATAAGATGTATTTAGGATCAATGGTAAGAGTTGCATGAGATGCAATTGACAAGAGTTGTCTACCTTTTGGGTTTACAAATGTCAATATTCCTACAGAGTGAGGTTAGAGTAAAATGCCAATGAGATCCACTTCTCAATGTATAGTTTAAAGAATCTAAAACTATTGTTTTCTCGTTTGAGAGTTTAAAGGGATTATGTAAAACAGTGGGAGGATATTTTTAGATTAAAAAATGTATAACTGTAATACCCATGATCTAAAATGTTATTTATTAGTGATTGAAATATTCCGCTAACATATTTTCTTGTCTTGTCAAGATCAAATAGCTTCAAGCAACCCACTAATTCGTATCCTTGATGCGCACCAACTTAAAGGTGCTAAAAATTATGCTGATTGGCTTATGAATCTCAGAATAGTTCTAGATTCTTAGAAGGTTGGATATGTAATTGATCAGCGCCTACCCCAAGCCGTTTCTGATAATTCTTCTTCGAAAGAAAATGAAACATATAAAAAATGCTTGGATGATGATTTGAAAGTCAAATTGCACATTATCGGCTCAATGTTTACGAAGCTTCAAAGGGAGCATGTCCACATGGACAGTGCTGGGAGTATAATACTCTACCTGAAAGATTTATTTAGTAACCGACCTCAAGTTGAAATAAACAGCGTTACCAAATCTCTCTTTCAAGCTAAACTACCCGAGAGTAGTCCAATAAGTCCCCATGTCCTTAAGATCATATCTCATATTGAGAGGTTAGAAACCATAGATATCTCATTAAGCAATACTTTGAGAAATAGTTTGATTCTCCAATCACTTCCAGGGTCATCTGCACAATTCATCATAAACTTTAACATACAAGAATTGACTTTACTTATGTTGATCTGCATAATATGCTAAAAATAGCTCAAGAGGACATGAACAAAGGGGGCACAACCTTTTATGCTCAAGGCGTTTCATCTTCTATCCCAAAGAATTCTAAGAAGTTCAAAGGAAAGAATAAAAAGAAAGCAAAGTAGGTACCCAAAACTTAAAAGCAACACATGACCAAGCCTCAACATAAGAACAAAGTAAAAGAAAAATATTTCCATTGCAGCAAGAATGAGCATTGGAAGCAGAACTACCCAAAATATCTTGCCACGATTAAGAAAACCTCCTCAGGTATGCATTTGCCTATCATTGACATTTCTTTAGCATTTAATGCTACTACTAGTTGGGTATTAGATACCGCTTGTCTTTTTTATATCTGCAATATGTTACAAGGTCTGAAGGAAGTTAGATTGTTATAGTCTGGAGAAGTATAACTTGATGTTGAAAGTGGAGATTTCTTGCAGGTTAAGGCTATTGGATGTTTTAATTTACGTCTTCTATGTTAGAAAATTACTGTATTTAATAATTGTTATTATTTGCCAAACATTATTCATAAATTATTTCTATTCTTGTATTGGACATTGAGGGATATTATATGTATGTTTGAATCTGTTCCTTATATTTGTATGATTTGGATAATATTTTATTAGCTGAATATTAGTTGATTAATTGGCATTATATATTGCATACAACAGAAAACGTCATGAATGTATAGGTGAATACTGATAATAACTTGAGAACTTTAAATGATACAGAATTAATGCATATGAGATTAAGTCATATAGGTGTAAGACGCCTAACCTATCTGATTAAGGATGGTCAGATACCTGATTTGACCATAGAGCCTTATCTAGTTTGTGAATCTTGTATTCAAAGAAAAATGACTAAAGCTTCATTTCTTGATGTTGGATACTACGCCACTGATTTATTAAAACTTATACATAGTGATGTATGTGGTCCAATGAATCACACTGCAATGGGTGGCTTTGGATACTTCATTATCTTTATTGATGATCTATCATGATTTGGATACATGCTTCTTATAAAACACAAGTAAAAAACTTTTGAAAACTTCAAAGAGTTTCAAACCGAAGTACAGAAACAAATCGGAATGTATATTAAATGCCTTCGATTAGATCGAGGTGGTGAATACATAAGTAGTGAATTTTGAATTATTTAAAGGAGAATAGAATTCTCGCTTAGTATAGTCCTCCAGGTACTCTATAACACAATAGTATTTTAGAGAGGAGAAATCGAACTTTATTGGATATGGTCTAATTAATGATGAGCTTCACCGATCTCCCTTAATATCTATGGGCCTGTACTCTAGAAACTACTGCTCATATATTGAACAGAGTTCCATTGAAAACTGTTCTTTCTACTCCTTATAAGATATAGAATAGAAGGAAACCAAGTCTTAAATATGTTAAGATTTAGGGCTGTTCTATTTACGTAAAAGTTACGCGGCATGATAAACTTGCACCTAAAGGATACAAGCATTGGTTTATTTGATATCTTAAGAATTCAATAATGTACCAATTCTATGATCCTGAGGAATGAAAAGTGTTCATTGCTCAAAATGCCACTTTTTTTTTTAAAGAAACAATTTCTCATGGATCATGGAGATTATAGAAAGATTGAATTATATGAATTCAATCAAGATATAAATGAACCAACTATGGAACCTTAGGCTCAATCAAATAGAATACCTTTGACACACCCTCCACGTAGGTCAGAAAGGATATCAAGGCCACATGATAGGTATGATTCAATACGTGAAGGTGTTTTCTTGATTAAAGAATAGGATCCTTTGCCTTATAGAGAGGCGATGTTGGATATCAATTTGGGAAAATAGCAAGAGGCCATAAAATCTGAGATTGACTCAATTCATCACAATCAAGTCTGGGACTTGGTTGAGCTTTCTGAAGGAATTATTTCTATCGGTTGTAAATGAATTTACAAGCAGAAGAGTGGGCTTGATAGAAAAGTAAAGACTTTCAAGACCCATTTGGTGGTGAAAGGTTATACTCAACAATCTAGGATCGATTATGAGGAAACATTCTCACCAGTAGCAATGCTTAAGTCAATTCGAATTTTATTAGCAATTGCTGCATATTATAACTATAAAATTCAACAAATGGATGTAAAAATTACGTTCTTAAATAGATATCTTGAAGAAGAGATCTATAAGGAACAACCTGAAGGTTTTACATCTAGCCAAACTTCTGGTTTAGTATACAAAATGAAGAAGTCTATTTATGGACTTAAGCAGGCTTCTTGAAGCTAAAATCTTCGTTTTGATGAAGTAATCAGAGAGTTTGGCTTTATCAAGAAAGAAGAAGAATCATGTGTGTATAAAAAGAGTAGTAAGAGCATGATTGTCTTCTTAGTTCTTTATATGGATGATATACTCATTATAAAAAATGATATTGGTATGTTACAATTAGCTAAACGCTACCTTGTAAGAATTTCTCCATGAAGGATTTGAGAGAGGCTTTTTATTTTCTAAGTATAAAGCTTTATAGAGATAGAGTTAGGAGGCTTATAGGACCCTATCAATCATCGTACATAGATAATATTTTGGAAAGGTATAATTTCAATAACTGTAAGATAGTTAATATACATTTTAGATATGACGTTCATCTTTTGAGGAATATGTGTCCTCAAAGTGAAGATGAAAAGGTTAGAATGTTTAACATACCATATGTATCAACTGTAGGAAGCTTGATGTATGCTATGATGTGTACGAGACTTGACATCAATATGGCTGTAAGTGTTACAAGCCAGTAACAATTTGATCCAGGCGAAGGCCATTGGATGGCTGTGAAACATGTCCTCAAATATCTTAAAAGTACTAACGCAAATTTATCTCTGAACTTGGAATAGTTTCAAATGCAATGGATCTTATACCATTATTTTGTGACAGCAACGGAGCCATTACACAAGTTAAAGAATCGAGAGCACATCAAAAGTCTAAGCATGTGAAAAAGAAATATAATATCATTAGAGAAATCTTAGTTAGAAGGGATGTAATAGTTTGTAGAGTAAACTCTATAAATAATGTAGTAAACCTACTTACTAAAGCCTTGACTCCAAAAGTATTTGAAAGACATATGGAGTCAATGGGCATTCAATACCATCATGAATGGCACTAAAGCAAGTAAGAGTTATTGGAATTTGTGCTTACGTGCCATCTTTTTATGTATGAATATTTGTTTAATATTTATACTAATATTATCATTTCATTAATTCGCTAATTATATTTTATATATGGTAAGATAATTGTAACGTTTGAGATATGGAATGATCTGAAAGAGTTTAATATGGTCTAAAGGAGTTTAGATCAGTGCTAAAAATTAGTAATACTGAGAGTTATAAATGTTCTGAGTTAGCACTGATAAGAGTTATCAGTTGTCAGCGATATCTAAAGAGTTCGAGCATTGTCTGAAATAGGACAAAGATCTGAGAATATATTAATAATGACGTTATTACAAAGAGTTAAAAATAGTACTAAAAAATATCATTATACAAATATGTTCTGAAATATTATGTTCCTAACTATCTTCACTGATGCTGGTTCTGTCAATGGAGACCTTATAATATATAGATCAGTGTATGTCTCTATCTAGATGGTCAAGATGGTTAGTCTTAGTAGACCATGAGTTTAGTAAAAGCTCGTATAAAGATACATGTATTTAGTAAAGATTGGATACTGAATAGACTCATAAAGACCTCTAATAGGCATCACATAAAGCCGTTAGTGGAAGGTCTTTCGAGTTGAGTAGTATTCGTGGTCCTTTGGCCCGAGTGCCACGGTGGACTTGTGAGTGATTCATCATACTTTAGTTCCACACATGTCAGAAACCTTTCATGGTTTGACCACTAGGTGTCGCTGGGTATGATCCAATGCTCATGGAGTTCGGTGTGCATAGATATGGGATCCATCAGCTTATTTGGGTGAGTAATATATCCTAATGCACTAAGATTGTATTTCAGAAAGTCTTATGGCCATAAGTAGTAATTTCTGGAAAAAGAGTTTAACCTTAGAGATAAATAATATCACAAAAGTGTTTGCGAATATTATTTATTAAAATATAATTTTAGAGATAGGCTTATGGTCAGGCATATGGATCAGTGTATGTCTCTATCTGGATTGTCCAGATGGTTAGTCTTAGTAAACCATGAGTTTAGTAGAAGCTCGTATAGAGATACATGTATTTAGTAAATATTGGATACTGAATAGACTCACAAAGACCTCTAATAGGTATCACATAAAGCCGTTAGTGGAGGGTCTTTCGAGTTGAGTAGTATTCGTGGTCCTTTGGCCCGAGTGCCACGGTGGACTTGTGAGTGATTCATCATACTTTAGTTCCACACATGTCAGAAACCTTTTATGGTTTGACCACTAGGTGTCGTTGGGTATGATCCAATGCTTATGGAGTTCGGTGTGTATAGATATAAGATCCATCAGCTTATTTGGGTGAGTAATATATCCTAATGCATTAAGATTGTATTTCAGAAAGTCTTATGGCCATAAATAGTAATTTCTGGAAAAAGAGTTTAACCTTAGAGATAAATAATATCACAAAAGTGTTTGCGAATATTATTTATTAAAATATAATTTTAGAGATAGGCTTATGGTCAGACATATGGAGATTTGACGATGTTGATCTATATCTCCACTTTACCCGGATATAAATGATGGAGGGATTATATGGATATGTTATAACCTCAACTTGTATGGTCTAACGCGCCGTTTTGTAATATCCATAATGTATATGTGGGGCATCGTTCACGAATATATGGAGGAGTTCTATATGATAATTCGAGCGCGGACCTAGAGAGTCACAATATGAAGTATACTCATTATGCACTGGGGCAACATTATGGATTGAACAGTTTCATTTTAGAAAATTCAGCAAACCGAAAATATATTTTTGGGTTCCTCGGGTTGTGCACTTGTTTAGAGTTAAATGTTAAGTACATCACTTAATTAGTTGACAAGAGTTATTAACTAATTAGATGTTAATAAGTGGCACAATTTTGTTCCATGAATTGTTTCGCCATGAATTCACCCATTAACCATGTTAGTAAAATCAAATAAGGTAAAAAATAATTATTCAAATAGTTTTTGAATAATTAAATTAATATTATTTAAATAAATATAATATAATTTTTATTTATTTGTTATTTTATTATTAGATAGAAGACATACCTAATTTGAGAAACATAAATTAAATAGTAGAGCATCATTTATAGAAATTAATGGTCCATTTTTATTAGATCATTAAAAATGGCTACCAAAAATAATTTTTGGTAGTTAGTCACTTAACCTATTTTTTGTGGAGCACTTGTGAAGTACTTAGAGCACCAAAAATAGTTGGAATTAATTTTGATTAACATAAGTAAAGTAAAAAATGTGGAAGGTGAGGGCATTTGTGAGGAATTTTGGGTTTGGTGAGTTGTTTTTTTTAAACAAAGGATTGTGAGAAAACTAGAGAGAAAGAAAAATTAATTCTTTTTATTTTTCTTTCAAGAAACAAAAATTTGTTGCTAGAAATTCAGTTGCTACTATTCTAGCTTCACAATCCCACCAGATTGTTGTGAACTAGAATTGTATAATAGTGCACTTCAAGGTGAGCTTAAGGTTGGAGCTAGGAAGAATCCGGAATTAAAATGTTCACCGAAGTTCTTCAAGGTATGTTTTCTATAATCTTATATCATTAATGATATAAGTTGTATGTGTATATGTTGGTTACATGCTTAATTATGCTGTGAAATTATGTATATGATACATGTATCTAGTTTTTTTAACATGTACACAATCACATGTATACACTCTAAAATACATTAACAAGATCTTTATTGCTAGGTGATCCAAGATCATGGGGACAACAGCTCGAGTCGCCATTAAGAAGGGCTGATCCAAGATCACATTGTAGGCACTTGGTTGATCTACAACTAAGAGTCAATAATACGAACTATAGAGTTTGCAACACTATTAATGGAGACAGAAAAATTGATGGATTCGAGGGGCATTACATTATGCCACATGAATCCTACCAATAGAGTAAAGACATATGATAGCTTAGGAAACTCAATCCTTATTTTGTCTTATGCACTACTGAGCTCACAGTGTTCATTGTCACGTAAGCAGCCTCACTGGTGCCTATTCTAAGTGTGACTATAAGAACATCATCATGGGGAAACACTGTTGTGATATGGTGTGTGATGTGTATAGATGTATATAATTTTAAAAATTAAATACGCAACGGAAGTATTTGTGCATATTATATAATATGTAACAAATTCAAGCATGTAATCACATGTATGATCATTCAAGTACATATATATCTCATATATATTTCATGCATGATATAAAATGAATAGCAAATAGATAACCTATCCGGTTATGAAGGTAGCTTTACAATTCTTCAAGAACTCCAAGCTTCAATTTGTTGAGCTCACCTTGAAGTGTTCCCTTGCACAATTCTAGTTTACAACTAAATCCGGTGGGATTGTGAAGCTAGAATGGCAGCCTTGAATTTTCAGCAAAGGATTGTTTTAACACTTAAAATAATTTATCTATATGAGTGATTACTACCAAGAGATGAGAAGAGTTAAGAGTTTTCTTTTGTTCTTTACAACTCTTTATGTTGAACCTTGGTAAGTCTTTGTATTTTCTCTCAACACTTTGAGAAAAACACTTAGGAAATGCTCTCAATTCTCTCTTCTTTCTCATTGGACGAAATTCACTCTTTCTTACACTCAAATTGAACTCTTTCAATTCTTTCTTAAGTACAAAGAATGATTTCTCTTAGTGCTCCACCACCACTTAACCATGTTTGCCATTACAAACATTAATCTATCATATTTTTCACTCACCAATTTGATTCAACCATTTGAATCAATTTCTAGAGAGTAAATGGCATTTAATTAATGTTAAGTGGTTTTACCACTTCCTTAGTGCATTATTTAAGAATTACTAAGTGGTCAATATTCCTTATTATTAATAACAAGTGCATTCTCCATTAGTAAATGGTGTTTGCCACTTATTCCAATTAATAATAATAATTTGATTAATATATAAAATATTAATAATTCAAAACTATTTTGAATATTTACATTTATCATATATGTATTTACCAAGTAAGGTAAATAGGTAAATACATGGTAAATCATTTATGGAGCAAGATTATGTCACTTGTCAATTTCTTATTGGTTAACAACTCTTGTAAACCAATAATGTATTTTACCTTCAATTATTGACAAGTGAATAATAAAAGGAACCTTGAAATATTTTTTATTTTGCTGGAAATTGTTGGATCAATTGTTCAATCCAATTCGCTGCCCTAGTGTACAACGAGTACACTTCATATTGTGAGACTCTCTAGGTTCATGCCCGATTTGTCATATGAAACTATTTCACACGTCTGTGAACAATGTCCCACACACATGTTACAGATATTACAAAACGGCGCATTAGACCATACAAGTTGAGATTATAACATATTCGTATAATCCTTCCATCATAAATATCCTAGAAGAGCGGAGATATAGATCAACACCATCAAGTCTCCATGTGCTCAACCATAAACTTATCTCTAGATTTGTATTTCAATAAATAATATCCGTAAACACTTTTACGATATTATTTTCCCAAGAAATTCTTAGATGTCTACTTATGGCCATAAGACTTTCTGAAATACAATCTTGGAGTTGCGGGATATTTTACTCACCCAATTGAGTTGATGGATTCCATATCTGTACACACCGGACTCCATGAGCATCGGACCATACCCAGCGACACCCAGCGGTCAGACCATGAAAGGTATCTAACATGTGTGGAACCAAAGTATGGTGGATCACTAACAAGTCTACCGTGGCACTCAGGTTTAAGGACTATGAATACTACTCAACTCGAAAGATCCTTCATTGACGGCTTTATGGGATGTCTATTAGAGATCTTTGTGAGTCTGTTCAATATTCAGTCCTTACTGAATACTTGTATCTCTATACGAGTTTCCACTAAACTCATGGTCTGCTAAGACTAACCATCTGGACTATCCAGATATAGACATACACTGATCTATATATATATATATATATATATATATATATATTAAGATCTTCACTAACAGACCTGCATTAGTGAAGGTAGACCAGGAACATTAAATTTAAGAACATATTTGCATAACAACATTTCCTAGCACCATTTGCAACCCATTGCAACTATGTCATTATTAATATATTCTTAGGTTTTTGTCCCATTTCAGACAAGGCTCTAATTCTTTAGATTTTACTGACTCTTAGTTCTGATCTAAACTCCTTTAGATCAGATCTGAACTCTTTCAAATCATACAATATCTAAAACATTACAAGCATCTTACCATATTTATAAATAATTAGTGATATATTGAAATCATAAATGTATAAGCATAAAGCAAATAATTATACATAAAAAGGATGGCACGTAAGCACAAATCCCAACAAACACAACTCCTCAACAATCCTCTTTATTAAACATAATTAGAGTATATATGAGAATTGAATTAAGAGGGGTAAAGTGAGCAATGTGTATTTGCATCCATTCTATAATATTTCATGTTGTTTCTTGGGCATAGTTCCTTATTACTCTCTTGAAGGATTCTACTCTAGTTACGCTTCTTGAGATCACATTAACCTTAAGGTCATTTTTCGATGTGGGCTTCTCAATTACACCTCATTTACCCCCAGGCTTGTCTCTTTGCTTAGTGCTTGACTCATATTAAGCATTTCTCACCTCATTGAGGAACTCCTTTAATAGGCCATTTCTGATTAGGGCCTTAATCTGCTCCCTCAATTTAAAGCATTAGTAATGTTGTGGCTATACTCTTCGTGGAAATTATAATATTTCTAGTTACTTCTCTTATTCGGGCATCCTTTTATGGTTGTTGGCTTTTGAAGCCATCCTTTGTTTCTAATGAAAAAAAAAATGCATTTCTAGGAATTATTAATGGGTTGTAAGACTGAAATTGTGACAGTTCCATATTGTGCACTTGGCTGGTTGAACTTAGTGGTAATAGAGGAAACCTCAAGGGAGTTAGGTTTTCTCACTAGCGGGGCCTCATAGGTGCAGATAGTGGCATCAAGGCTGGTTTATCTTTCTTTTGTTTGTCCTTAAGTTGAATGCTATCTATTTTCTCTTCTTGCCCTTTTATTAGGGATTTCTCATCTATTTCAATTTATTTTAAGGCCTGATGCCTCACTATAAGTTTTTAGTTCTGGTTCTTGGAGAGCAAACCATAATTTCCCAAGCTTGATATTTTCTTGAAAGTTGATGAGTTTTTCTTTAGCACCAAAAATATCTATGTCGGTAACCTTTTTGTAAAACCTCTTTATGAAGTCTTTTAGAAACTCAAACTTTCATTTTCTAACATACATCAATACGAAATGATCTTTAGGCCCGTCTCGTGCATACCGGAACTAGAAGGCAAAAACCTTAAACAATTGGTCGAAACTGCATATAGACCCAGGTCCAAGCTGTAGAACTAAGCTCAGGATATGTTGTATATAGTGTACGGGAACAAAAGACACATTTCATACTCCTCTATACATTGGATCAACATGTGGTCTCTGTAGAGCTCTAGGTAAGCTGTTAGGTCTAATTTGCCTTTATAGTTCATAAGTTATGGCATCCTAACTTTAGTGGCAATGGTACACTCATAATGTCCTTAGTGAAATGAGATCTAGATTCCATTATAAGAAAGGTGCTACAACATCCTTCATATTTCGGATGTCTTTTAAGTTTTGTTGAAGTTTGTTAACCTTTTTAAGGAGGATGGCCATGGTGTTGCACACCGCAGCATTTTTTGCATCCTTGTGGGCTTGTCGCTTGTCATTGGGTGAGTCCAAAGATCATCCTTAAAAGGTTGCTTCAATATCCTCTCTAATACTTTATGACTTGCTTTCTACAGTAGATCAGAGATCCATATTAGTGTGAAAAAGGGATTTGCTCTTACTAACTTGTCTACTTTATTGTGGTTTTTGGGAGTAGTGGCTCTTGGATCGTTCTTAGTAAGAGCGAACGAGAGCAAGCTATGTTTACTCACGAGCTTCTTTCTTTATTCTCCTTTAGCCACATGCTACAAGGGTTATAGTACGACATAACTTTTCAGCAAAGTCTTCAAACTATCTCCGGGTGATCAGAGTATCTTCATCAGATGGTCCGTTAGGTGACCTCGAGCTATTCTTTTCGTTATGTTTGAGGAACCGCTGTATGGGTCCTTTTAAGTCCTTGGTTGCTTTCTCAATAGGCCAGTTTTTAGTTAAGGCTCTAGTTTTCCTTGATATTTCACACATGATAGAGGGTTTTATGAATCCTTAGTTAGTCAAATTTGGCAAGGTGTCTTAAAGTGGGCTTTTTTAAAAAATTCACATAGACAACGCCAGATACTTAGGGCTGATTTTCAATTTAGGCTTGCCCAAAATAGGTAAGGGAGTAGAGCAAGAGAAAATTTAATTTATTGGGCTTGTTGGTGCTAAGAGTTGAATTCGGACCTTCGATTTAGTAAGGATGAGATTGGGATTAAGTATAGATTGAGCTGAGGACCAATTGTAAGTTAGGTTGCTTTAAAGGACTTAAGGAACACAAGAAATACGAGGTTAGTGGTAGGCATTGGCTGAATAGTTAGTAACGACCCTCTGATGCTCAAGTTAGGTTATGGCTTAATGGTGAATCTTCTCTAGGGTTTATGCCCTAGAGAGAAAGAGAGGAGAAAGAAGGCATATATATATATATATATATATATATATATATTATTAGAGAGTTGTTACTTAATTTGGATTTTTCTTTCTTACACTCGTTCAAAATTGGAGTTAAACCTTGAGCATAGAGGAAATTGGCCTGGAGATTACCCCTTAAAGGTAACATATAACAATACTTAATCGGAGAATCATCTATTTCACGAGGGATATTTTAGAGAACTGACTCAAATAAGGGCATATGAGTAATTATGCCCTTCTAACATTCAGAGTACTAGATATCTTATTAATTGTGTGTGTTTTTGGAGTGGCTAGTTTTGTTACGTAAGTTGAGAACATTAAGTGAGTGGTAGGCTTTATCCCCTTGAGCTTAGCGAATTTAATACTGGATCATCCTAATAACTTTAGTCAACTCTGATCCTTATGTCAGTAGGGAACAGAGACCTAGTACATATTAGTACGAAGGCTTGTTATTAGCTCTTCGAAGATTTTCTCAATAGACCTTATTCCTAGGTCTAATCATAAAATGATACGGCGTTCAACTGGATCATTAATATGACTTAATGATGATGTAGCAGGAGCCTTAATTATATTGACGCATACACTCGTTGATCACCTTAATAATAACATGGTAGATAACTTGACCACAATAACGTGTCTCTCTAATAACAATATTAAATAATGACGTGTGTTTTGTACTGGTCATATTTGATGACTTTTCTAGACTAAATTATAAAAGTTTATAAATTCGAAGTCGTGCTTAACTTATTAAGTTAATGTTCTTTAAGAAAGTTTGTCCTAAAGACTTAATTCAACCATTATGAATAAACTAAATGCCACAGTTTTTTACCAACAACACCACAATGTCAAATTGATCTTGATATTACAATTTAATATAACTAAAATTGTCTCCGATCTTAAAGTAAGTGAAACTTAAATTGTAAGTCTCTTATGTCAATTCAAATGATTTTGCCAATCAAACCGATTCCCACAAATTTATCAGCATTTATATTCATCACTTGATAGAAACTTTGAATATACATTTTATATCCTTGATAAGAATATGTATGTTCAGAAAATAGAAGCCGCAAAGTTCTTACATAAAATTATTTTTATAAAATTGCAAAAATAATTTTCAAAATTTAATATTTTGCATGTCATCAGATATGAATATATTATATATAAAAATAATTTTAAACTGTCTCAAAGCATTTTTATTTTAAGATATTTAAAAGAATAGTTTTTTTTTTAATAAAAAACACCTTTAAATGCATTAGCAGCATTACATCAAAATTCATAAATTCGTCTTCTTTCTTCCTAAAACCCTAAAATACTTTTTATTTAAAAAAGAAAATAAAAAAACCCACATCTTTTCATTCTTCTTCTCTGTCGTTCGGACTCAATCAAATGAACAGGCTCAACAACAAACCCACGTCCCTAAACTCTTGAATTATCTCCAAAAGAAAATGTCCTCCACAATCAGGAAAATCCCCTGCAAGTCCCTCGCTAGAATCGTTACCGCTCTCAAACGAACCGAACCCATGGCCATTTCTCGCTCACTCTGCACGGCGACCGAGTCTCGGACCCAGAAGCTCGAACGCATCGCCGACGAACTTCTCGACCTAACGAAGCTTGAGCGATATGATTACTCGATCTTGTTTCGGCTAAAAATGGGCCTCAACCGCTTCGGCCCTGCAGTTTCCGCACCCAGCTCGGCTGGCTCGGCGGCTCCAGGATCCGGTGCTGCGGAAGCCAAGGCGGCCGAGAAGACGGTGTTCGATGTGAAGCTGGAGAAGTTCGACGCCGCCTCTAAACTCAAGATTATTAAGGAAGTTAAAGGCTTTACTAATTTGGGGTTAGCAGATGCTAAAGCTTTGGTAGAGAAAGTGCCTTCCGTGATCAAGAAAGGAGTCACCAAAGAAGAGGCTGATTCGATTGTTGAGAAGCTCAAACCGCTGGGTGCTACTGTGGTATTGGAATGAATAAAAAAATTTCTTTTCTTTTCCTTTTTTTGGTGATTTGTGGATTAAAGTTTTGATTTTTTGATGTAGAATAATGATTGATGAGCTTAATGATAAAGTGAAAGTTACTCTGTTTTTTTTTTTCTTTTTTGGAAATGCGTTTGTGTTTCCTTAGGTTTTGTTGTGTTAGATTGATGGCTAAATTTAGGGTTTATAGTTGACTACTATGCTTTCTGACTAGCTTTTGGCGTGTTTTAGGATGAAGATGATTGCACTCTTTGGAGGAACTTTGAATATGGATTATATAAATATCTGAATCAGGTTTCATTCATGATATCTTTGTCGCCTAATTACCTTTAAGTGTAGTTTCATGATGTCATTAATGGGATTTTGATGTTGGAGCCATTTTCTTTAATTGGAAGCTGAATTTCTGTGTGTTTCTTAACAATGTGCTCTTTGATTGGAGTTCTAAGTGAGGAGCGGTTGCATTTGAATTCTTATATGTTGTTAGGTATTGGATGGATTACATGTTTTGATGCCATCGAATAGTAGTTAACTAAACCAGTCTTGGATTTTTTGCGACTACCATACAGCCATAGTTGTTCGCATGCAAATACTTTAACAGATGCATCTGGGATTGATTTCTTGTTTCTCCTAGATGGTCTCCAGCTGAGAAACGTTCATGGCTTAAGTTGTTTCAACTTTTTTATGATTAACTATAAGTCTGTAAGGTTTCAAATTCTAGTTGGCAATAATGGGTACTTAAGGCCTTTATGGTCAATATTAGACAAAAAATGAAGCATAGAGTTTAAATTACAGAGAACTCTTCTTCCAGTTTTGAAGCTCATGTTGATGTAGGAATTGTAATGAAATTAACGTCCGTACAGCTTGAAAACAGTGCATTCAACAAATACAGAGAGAATGCTTTCATGTTGTCTTTCAGGCGCTTGAGTTCACATTTTTGGTGGGTAGCAGTTGCTACAGAAAGGGAGGAATGGGAATTGAACATATTTTTCTTACTTGAATAGCACAATTAAGTTGATGAGGTGAATGGTAGTTGTTGGATTTTAATCCGTTTGATTCTTTCGGGCTTCAATCAAATTTCTTTGTTTTTGCAATGTCTCTTGGGCGTCTCTGGTTACATGCTAGATGTTGTGTTATCTAAATTCTTCAGCACCCGTAACTGAGGCTCAAACACCTCAATGCCATTCCTTTTTTTGCCCATATAGTTCTTTGATTTCTTAGGGTTAATCATCTAAATGCCAAACTTATAACAGCAAATTCTTTATTTAAATAATGTCAGCTGCTCAGAGAACCAGAAGAAGTTTTCTTATATTTTCCATCATTCATAAAATGCTTCTCTTATCTGGGGTCGAGGATTAGGGATGGGAAAATTTTCTCTCTGTGGATCTCCAAGAAATCTCACAAATTCTCCTCTCTAAAGCCATACCTATTGTGTTTTTCAAATATCAGCTTTTCATTGGAGGGGAAGGCAGTATCTGAAGCTTTGGATATTGCATTGGAAGTGTCAGATTTGCAGATCGTCTTTCTTGGCATCGCCTTTCACGCATCAGTTAAGGAATTTCATTATACCTTTGCTTTTACCAAAGTATGGCAGATAAAAAGATTATGATCCGATTGCCGTCTATATCTGTTTTTAGTGAATTTGGATTCACAGCAATCCATGGTAACTGCTCGAGTCTCAGGCATACCTTTTAATGATTTAAAGACTTCAGGGAATAAAATTCTATTGTAGTGTACTTCTTGCTTTATGTGCTTTATGTTGTCTACCTAAATGTGTTGCCGTAAACAGGTTTTTAATCTATCATGCAAAAGATGTTACTTGTTAACCCAGCTTTTTTCTTTCCCGAAAAATACCGTTAACCCAGTTATTCTTGCTGTTTTGCTTATACAAATCACAATATGCAGATCTGTTTTCTCTCACCGTGTGCACAATTTCATGATTGAGTTAGAATTAATCAGTAAAGGTCGTAATTATTTCCTTGGTATCCACTTTGCGTTCATAGTGTTTCAACTATCTTCTTGTGATGCAAGCTCCGAATTATGAGGGTTAACCCTTTCCTGCTTGCATTTATAAATTTCTTGATACAATAGCTTGTTGCCGTCAGGCTTAGATGTGGAACATTAGGTTTGAGAACCAGAAGCTTGACAGAGGAAGAACCAAGACGAGGGGAAAAATAAATTTCTTACCAACCATTATCACTAACAGCCAGATGGAGAATAGAGGAAACACTGACACCAGCAAAAGTAAGACACATGCAGATTCCGAGCATTGTAAATTAGATGAATTCAGAGCCATACTCAACAGTATGGAACAGTCTTAACATATCTCTATTACCCTTTTGTGTGGTGGAGTGATGGGTGCTGGAGGTTGGAGCATCAGCTGCCCCACTTATTGCCTATGATGAGTGATTCTTTTTCTGAGAACTCAGACACGCACTTGAAGCAACACAGAGAGAAGGGGAGAGCGGGAGAAACTGGTGCCTCCAACACCAGAACAACAATGAAGCAATATCACTATCAGAACCCGCTCCTAGGATCAACTTACAGTCAAAAAATGAAAATGAAACAAAAAGATTTTATGTATAGCTTGGCATTAGAATGCCTATGTCTATTTCTTTCACTAGTCGGTTTTTTTGAGCTTTGAAACCCAGAAGACCTATAATGCTATAAAGAAAACACTTATAAGGGGTCAATCTCACAATTTCCAGATTTACAAGCCTAGCCCTATACATAATTATTGACATAAGGTGTGGCTGTTGCTGCACCAATATAATGTTTTGAGTATGATGCCCTATCCCAAATCCATTTGTTCAGTTTCAGATATTCTGCACATGCATTAAAAACAATATCAGTAAGACCAACAACCAGTACTGGACTAAAAATTCAGCAACCTACAACATTACATATGGACAAATGCTTTACTATTTTCAAGGATATGGAAAAGGGCCATTAGATTAGTTAAAATACCAGACTTTTCAAAATATAAAATAAATGTGCCAAAATTAACAAGCTGATGCATATCATTCCCTCTCAGCTATAGTGGACTTAGAGTTTAATGCATGAGAGAAGGATGCAACCCAGCTGTCCCAAATAGTTAGATAATGCTCTAGAAAGTGCAGCAGAGTTGGAAGGGAAAACTCTGCACATACCAAGACAGAAGCCTCTTAAAACAACTGATTACTTGAATTACCCGGAGTCTCAGCAGCAGGGCCAGAGTCCTAGTAATAAGACTAAACAGCACTTAGGAAGTGAACAGCTGAAGCACTTTACCAGGTATGAAGCGTCCTACATTTCAATGCCTTGATTGCTGCTTTGGCAAACACTTGTGCTGCTTCTGCTTCTGCTTCTGCTCTCTCTGCCTCCCTTGCTGCCGTTTCAGCCTCTGCCATCGCAACTTCTGCCTCTGCTATAGCTTGTGCAGCAGCTGCAGCAGCTTCCTGTGCTGTCATACCCCTCATCCTTGATAGATCAGCATCAACTTGGGATTTGGTAAGAATGTTGATTTCTTTCTTCTGTGCTTTAGGTGAACCTTTTTGCATTCCATCCAGGAGTAGCTTGGGTGACTTTTTGGCTACAGAAACTGGCGCGGTGGGTGCAATCCTGTACTTGTGCTTGACCTGTTAATATAAAGATCATAAAGATATCCAATCTATAATCGCATTCCATATGATTTTCTTTTGCACTTATGTTATCCAGCTGTATGAGCTCTTATGCTGATACATATTTTTACTTCTCGTTGCATACATCAACATTGCAAAAGCCAAAGCTTTACACTTCTCCAATCCATTAAAAACCAAATATTAATGTTTCTGAATCTCAGACATTCTGGATTTGATCTCTTTATCCTTTATTGCTATATTTCTTAGCACTATTAGTTTAAATACGCCATCCAAAATACAAAAACCATCTTCTTCTACCACTTTCCAAGATATCCTTAGTTATGGGACTTTGCATACAATTAACCAAGTAATCCATTCATACCATCCTAGATATTGAATAAGACCAGAAAATAGAAAATGCTATTTAATACAACTTTTCCAGATAACAGGTCACAGACGTTGCATTCAGCAAGTGCAGTGGACTTTATGGTTTTTAATCCAAAAATTCGGTTTGAGTTATTACCTTCATTAATTTGCCATTTGCTGTCAAAAACTTTAGTTTTGTAGCCAATAGCTTTCTAAGGTTGACAGGTGCCCAGTATTGCTCCTACAAAATAAAAAATAGATAATGTAAAAATCAATCGAAAGTAAAACAATTTTTATCCACGTATACGACTATCAGAAGTGACCTAAGATTCCCTGGCATTACTCTAAAATCATCATAGGCTGGTTCTCCTAGACCTGGATGGGTTCTAACATAAACTCCAAGAATCGCATGAAATTTGATTAATATTTTATTAGTATAATACATTTCCCAAGAGTAGTCTGGTATTGCAATTAAGATTTTCCAGTTTCCAGTCGTAGCAAATAGGAATTAGCAACATGATAATAAATAAGACAGCTTTCAAGACCATTCAAATATAAATTTAAAAATGAAGTAGATTACAGAGAAAAAAAATGTTGATCTTACAATGTCAAAAGATGTTCATTATTCGTGCAGCTAGCAGTAGTAGAAATATTTTGCAATATTTCTTTTCAGGATAAGTAACCAATTTCAAAAAAAAAATGGTAGCAAGGAGGACACCTTTTGAAGAAGCACATTTAAGAGAAAATCTAATTGATATAAGGCATTAAAACATTAAAAGTGTTCTGCACTTTAATCAGTTCAGTATTTGAATTTCCAAACATCAAAAAAGATTTTCTAAATTCACACACAAGTTGAAGTACCTCTATGTAATTAGCGATGGAAGCCCTGTCAGAACCACTTGGCTCCTTCAAATTGGTGATAGCCTCTAATATGAGCTTCTCCAACCTACAACACATAGAGGAGGCCTCGACAAGGTGAATAATGGTCATGCAATGCAAAAGCCGGATGGCATGGCTTATAGTACAATAACTTTTTGGCCTAAAACGATTAAAAAGACTATCATTTGAGAATAAACTCTTGGCTTTTTGCCACATCCTCTACCAAAATCAATATCTGTATTATCACTGTTCAAATGATCTCTGCTGGGGATTATTCTTGTTAAATGATCAATGATTCAAGTGCTTAGTAATGCACACATTTCCATAAAATCAATGTGAACACTAGAAAAATATTATCAGAGTACATGATATTCACGTTCATATCTTTCCATGATTAAATGTCAACTTTAAAAGAACTGTTTAACTATAGGCCATTCATATCGATATCAAAGCTAAATAAAAAAGCAAGAATAACTTTACAAAATCATAAGGGATGTAACCTTGCAACTGATTCTTTTGAACCAGAAACTCGCATTGTTCCACTGGAAATAGCAAGAGGCCTAGCATCAACAACTTCCTCATTTCGAGGTACAGTGCTCAAAGCCATAGGGTTGTCATCATGCTTAGGTGTCAGTTGAGTCCTACCCTCGTGTTTAGGGGTCAGTGTATTCCTTTTAAGGGCAAGCTTAGCCTTCTGCCGAGATCCCCATATTGCTGTTACATTTATATTTCTCCATTTATCCTGTCCAGAGTAAAAATCACACAAACTAACACAGTATAATGCAAATCAAGGAATATTGATAATCCAATTAAGCAAGGGACTCTTTTTGATATATGTGGATGCAATAAACAGAAGTGCTATGAAAAGAGACAAATTCAAGACTCTCTGACCTGAATAGAAACAGAAAAAATTACATTTGTTTTCAGTAATAACTGAATATTCCTTCTAAGATTATTGTCTACCTTGAGATCCACATTCGAGCGTGAATGCAAAATGGTGCTAAACTCAGGATCTGAAAGTATAGTTCGCCATTTGCCTGTACCATGCTTAAGTACCCCAGCTTTGAGAGCAGCTTCTTCTTCAGCTGTCCACTTTTGCTTTGGAGCACCCATCAACAGATATCCAGAAACCTCGGAGCTAAACCAATGACTTATGCACCTGTTAATGCATCCGCCCGTTTACAGATTACCAAACACTTAATACTATTCCTTCAATCCCCGACTCAAAAAAGAAAAAAAGAAAAAGAAAAGAAAAACTGAATATTATTAATTCCATCAAAATTACATGCATTAACTGAATGTATACAACCATTGTATTACAATCAATCAAACAGATTACAACCTCTGAACAATTAAATAAGCTGATGAAATGGTTTAACATCTTAATTACGCTGAATTTAACATATACAGGCGACAAATAAGTTAAAATTTCAATATCAACAAGATCATTATCCGAAACGAGCAAAATCAGCTCAAATTTTGAAATATCTTAATGTAAAATCAATGAATTTTGATTCTTTGCCTACGTAATTTACATTTAACAGAAAAAAAAAAGCAAAAATGAAATCAGCAAATCAGTAGAACTTGTTCATTTCCTTAAATAAACCCGACTTAAACAAAATCGATTGTAGATAAGTAATTTCATACCGGAATTTGAATTAAATTCAGCTGGTAAATCAACACATGATATCGGATCATAAAATTTGCTCCGGATCAATGGAATATTATCGATGAATTTGTCAAATGATGTAAGAAGTAGCAAATTCACTTGCAGCTGATTGATTATCTCAAAATTTTACTACTTTATTGTAAATGAGAGACGAAGAGTTAAAGTGAAATTAATGTATGGACGTTGTTCTCGTCCGTCAAAAAGATCTCTGTTTCCTTTTTTTTGAAATATAATTCATCTGCAACCCCTGTATTCTCTAAATATATCAAATTGGCCCAGACCTAATGGGCTAATATAATTTAGCATCTTTCTATATAATTCGCTCAAAATGAGGTCCTTTATATAAATTATCATAATATAGTTGTGAAATTATTCTACGTAACATAACTTTTAGGTCTTATATATTATATTCTTGCTCATTTGTATTTATAAAAATAAAGAACATAAGGAGTGGTTCAAGAGATTAGAGTTTAAACTTAGTTCACATTAAAATTGAGAAGAAAATTAGTTTATGTTCACCCCAAAATTTGGCAACAACCAGAATTTGGGAGGAGCTAGGTTAGATTGGTCCGTTCTAAGAATACTAAACTTGTTGAAAATCCTGCAATTAAAGAAAAAGGTAAGCCATGCTGAAAGTTTTTCTAGTGAAAAAACTCTGATGCTAAAGTTAACGATGGTTGGAAAAAGAAGAAAATCAAATGAAGGCAAGAAAAAAAGGTGATGAGTAGTGAAGTAGAAGTTTTGTTGAGTGCTTGAAAGCTAAGAAGGCTTTAAATCTTGCAGAGTAGTCTGTGTATAAAAGTTTAGATACTAATACCTAAATCTATATAGGTGTCAATATTGTTCATCCATCATTCCTCTTATACCTTTAACTTAACAATTTGATATTTATAGGGTTGTAATGTGAGCTTAATATATAGTGATAGAACCCTATTAGGGTTAAAAGTTATTAACATTTTCTTTTCTTAGATTCATCTAATAGAATTCTACCTAAATAAAGTTAGAGCTTTCTTGCCTTTATATGACTCATATCGAGATTATTGGAGTTGTATTTATGGAAGACACATCGAGTTTATGATTCTCAGTGGCAAGTCTATTTTAGGATACTCGTGCAAGACCAAAGTGGTTGATTAGTTTGAGGAGAGTAGCAAATGACCGAGGATGATGCTGATAAGAAGAGGACTATAAGCCAACTCGAGGATATTATGTACCTTTGTAATGTTTGGGCCCAGACTTCTAGGCTTGCACTTTGTGGGTTATAGTAGATAGGCTAGGCTTTGTAGTGATTAGGCTTGTAGGCCAGAATTTAGAAGGGAATATAGGTACCTCAATTTTTAGTATTAATTTATTGATACTAGAAACTTTATAAGTATAGTCCCTTGGATTAGGTAATCTTTGGAGTGTCTTTTGATGTGATTGACCAGAGTCTTCGACTTGTCAATTTGAGGCAGTGCTTGAGATTAGTTATTATGTCTTTGTAGGAGAATGAATGTACTGGTTAATAATGAACACTATCAAGTGGCTTACTAAATAGTCGCTTTTGTTTTTTAATTTGTGAGGATGTGGTTTCCTCTAGGAGTAATAGTGGCAATCAAAAAGTTAAAGTGTGCTCTTCAATGGAATACGTATGTTCAATGAGATTTTTTCCTTTCGAGGTGCTCTAACCTTGAAATCTCAAGTTAACGATTGTGATTGCTTCTAAAAACCATGTATATAAAAAATTATTTCTTCTACTTTACCACTTTAATTTTACTTGACAGCTTTCAAAAGAGAAAGGCTTTAGCGATTCAAAATCATTGCACAATTCGCAATTTACTTCCATTTGCAATTCTTCTTTTATTTCATAATTTTTGCACAAGTAAATATTTTGACGCTGACTTTCTTATCTTTAGGTGTATTATTGTTTTGGTGTGCTTCCTCTGTGTTCAATATATTTCTAGATTTGTCATTTAAAGCTTGTGTGTTCATCTTAAGTCTTTGACTTTAAGTGTTTGTCTTATTATTTTGTCTAGGGAAACTTTTGATAGGGTGTATTCTTTATTTGTTTAGGTGTGAAAATCACGTCTTTAATAGATGACTCCTAGAATATATCTAATTATAAGTCTGGTCGATTTAATAAGGGCTTGGTTATTGGAAGTAGCTGAGCTGAAGGAATAGATAATGAGAGTGTTTGAGAGAGAGGGAAGGGGGACCGAGGACTCAGATTGAAAGGAAGAGAACCTATTCAAGTAGAGGATGTGATAGAGCTTGAGCCTTGGACTAATGACGAGGTCCTTTTTAAGTTAGATTGCACACCCTATCATCTATTGGGCGTATGCGAGGAGGATCTTGTCAATTGAGGAGGCTGTTTGATATCCCAGAGATAATTATTTGAAGTGTTCCTTAAGAAAATGAGTATGTAAATGTGTCACCGGCTAAGAATATGGCTCATAATCTATATTTTTTCAACTTAGGGTTAAGATTGCCTTTTTTACCTTATTTGATAGATACGTTGGCTCATTTGTACTTGGCATCATGCTAGCTAAATTTAATTTTATAGAGGATACTGGTTGGCCTTTATGTTATATGGCATAAGGTTAGCTTTGGAGACCGCGTGTTCTCTGAACTTCAATATCTATACTTGACACGAGTGAATACTGATCATCATAAGGACTTTCACTACTTGACTACTTATAATGGTGAGAAAAAGATCATCCATGTGAAATATTTACCTTCAAATAATTATAAGTGGAAACATTTGTAGTTTTTTGTTGGTAGGGAGTGGGGGCAAGAACATGAGGGATTGTTTGGTCTCTAGTCGTGTAGTAACTAGTATCCATAACTGGTAAGAATATGTATATTTATATATATAAATATACGTATTTTATTTGTATGTGGGTGATCCTTGATTTATATATTGTTATTAGTAGTATTTTTATAGGTTAAGGATATACTATTAGTATTGGGTTTATTTGCAAGACTTTGGAATTATTTTAGGGACCAAATTGTTATACTTCGAAAGTTTTAGGGGCAAATTCGTAAATACCAAAAATTAGCCTCTTAGTATAAAAATACACTTTTAAACCCTAATTTACCATTTTTAGGTCGAGCTACCCATTTTAAGAGAGAGAAGAGAGAAATAGAGGAGAGAGAAAGAGGAGAAGAAGAAGAAAAAGAAGAAGAAATTGGAATTTTGAATTTCAAGAGGTATATCATACGTATTTCTCAATTTATTGGTATTAATTAAGTTAATTCCTTTAAGTTTTGATTTCTGAAAATATGTATAATTGAGGATTTGTTGTGTATTTCGTAAGATCATATGAGAATTGATGATGATCTATAAGATAGTTTGATAAATCATGATGAATTATGGAATTTCTGCTGGATAACCTCTTGATCTAGGAATTTTATAAATTGTTGTGATTCGATTCTGATTTTAAATTTTGAGTATATGAAATTAGACATGTTAAGGATCATCTGAGACTTTGAATCGATTGAAAATTCTGAAAATTGAATTTATAGTGAATTTACCAAAATGACCCTGAAATTCTGGAAATTTCCTGTGTAAACAGTATAGTACAGTGAAAAATAATTTTGTCCTACTGAATGATCTTAAAAAATTATGAATTTGTGTAATATGATAATTTTATATGTCTAATATGATATACTCGAAATTGAGAATTTAGATCAATGTGGTTGAAGTGTTATGAATTTCTAAAGTGTATCAGCTCATTGTAATATTTGATTAACAGATTTTTAAAGTTATAGAATAAAATAGTTTTAAAATACTTTTGGCAGTGATTTAGAAGTGAAATATTTATCATGGACTGAGATATGTGTTAAGAGTAATTATGTGGTATTTTTATAATTTTTTAGTTAGTATATGATTTTATAAAATTGGGAGATTGAATACTGTTCAGTAAGTATCATGATCCTGTCAGGTTTGTAGTTTGGATTCGATGGTGTGTATGGAATGGATTGTGTAGGAAATTTGATATAATGTTCATATATAAGAAGGATATATGAGTCAAGAATGGTATATTCTAATTTTGGAGTAATTGGACATCATTTGATGTATTAGAAATTTTTGTTAAGTGTAAGTGGTCAGAATGACAGGTTTTGAGAAACCAAATATTTAGACCAATTTGATGTGATAAATGCATTGTGTATAATTTTGTAAGCTATTTAAAGTATTTTGTGTGAATTGTGAGGCTTATGAAAGGATTAATCTCCATTGATAGGTTAAGGAGATTTAAGCCTTGTAGCTGAAAGTGTTAAGAGGTAAGTATACTAGACTTACTACTGGAATCACAATAAACATAATAATTGTTTTGTATGATTTTGTAAATGGGGTTAAGAATATGTTTATGATATGTCAAAGTATATTTTGATATGAAATGTGAATATATGTTTATGAATGTGAGCATTGACATTGAGCATGGACATACATGTGTTTTTGAAAGTGAGCTTTCCAAAATAAGATGCGTTTAACACAGAAAGCTTTTGAAGTGTAATATGTCCATGAGAAATATTTTGTGATTTGAGGGTACTTGAACTCACTATTAACTTAGTAGGCATTTTATGTGATTTGTGGAGCCTTTATGTGTGGCCTTTCCTTCAGGATTGGTATATATTATGTGTTCCGTATGTAGGGAGGATCCTGTTGGTACCTAAAGGAAGTGTGAGTCATCACATTCGTGTGGTGGCGTATTGGTACATGTGAGAGGACTCACCGATGATCAGGGTGAGGGTTTGGCTTTTACCTGCGGGCATAAGCGTTATATATGTGTGATTTAAAGACCTCACTTGTACTATTCCTCTCATACGGTATGTCACCTACGAGTGACATTTGGCTCATTATGTGATATGTGATATGTAAGTCCTACTAAGTAGTAGTCGAGTAATGGTATTCCTATTATGTGTTTTGAAAGAATGTGTAAGCGCTTACATGATATGTGATTTGATAAGATTATGATTTTGATTAATCACAGCATATCATACATATGCATTGTGTACATATATGTATTTGTATTTGATATATGAAAAATTAGTATGCTTACTGAGTTTTATACTCATTATAGTTTATGGTGATTTCAGGTAAATAAGGTGCATGTGTGCTTAACGGATTTGGCAAGGCTTCTGCTGTTCCTTGGGTTCCCTAAGTTGCTAGGTTGTTGTGTGTTTCATTTGGGGATACGTGGGATAGGATATTTGGTTTGTCCCTATTGAATAAATACTTATGTATTATTTCATTGTGTGTGGATTGGATTTGGTTTAAGTTTTATAAAGTGTGGTTATTGGATGATTTTAAGTAAGAATTTGCAATGGATATATTCTGGGCTCCCGGTAACAAAGTTGCTACTGGTGACGTAGTAGAGTGTTAATCTCTGAGAAAACTCTGCGTATCTCCGGTTTAATAATTGTCCCAGTCATAATTCAATTGCTATAATTCTGAAAGAAATTGAAATGAATGTTTAAATATTGTCAAGAGAAGTTTATATTTATGTGTTAGGTTATGGTTGATTTTAGTGTTGAACTTACTAGCAACTTGCTAAGGATTTCTGTGTTGAATGAAAGTTGAAAATTTTGTGTAATATTATTTATGAGTGCACATGCAGTGAATGAATGTAAGTGATGTCGTGTGTCGGGTCTTTTGGGTATGGGGCGTGACAAGTCGTATCCTTAAGTCTTTTATAGGAGAGGTATTTTATCCGTCTATATTCTCGAGCTATGATGTCTTCGGCTTTCATTGTGTTCTTAACAATTTTTGTCCTTCTTTTTAGCTACGTATTGGTCGGCCAAGCCTAAGATTACCAAGAGAGAGAAGAAATAAATTGACTAGGCTTTAGCGTATGGTGTTTCATTTAAGGAACTCATCTTTTAGGCCAACTTAAAGGGTACCGGTCTCGTTAGTAAATTACCCAGCTTGCTGTCCAAAGGTAATTTCTTGGGTTTTACAATGTAAAGGCATGTTTTCTCTTGTTGGCTAATCCTTATTTTCTTTTTTATAGAAATGGTAGGAGGTTTAATGATGCCCCCTATTCTGGGAACTTGAAAAGATGAAAGAATCTTATAAACCCATTTGGCTATGGCAACAAAAGGTCGAACATGAGCTTTGAGGGAGGAGTCAACCTGAAGAACTCCTCTAATGGCAAGAGAAAAAGGCTAGTTGAGGCCTAAAAAGCTGCTAAAGGGATGGATCCAAGGCTTTAATCTTTGCTCTTACTAGTTTAATGCCTCTTAATGTAGTCATACCACCCTTTCATCCTTCACTACTTGAACCGAGTAAGGGTGGTTCTACAACAAATGCCAAAAATGGGTCTCTATACTAAGATCCTAGCTGAAGCACGAGCCAACACCTCATCATCTCTTCAACATTCTATTTGTAAAGAGAGAGAGGTAGGAGCACCTGGTGCCCCTGATGAAGAAGGTAAAGTATGCAATGCCTAAGGAGCATATTGCTTCGATGATGATGTGCAAACATCCCAATCCCTTGTTCACAGTTTGGGATCCATTTTTGAGGTAACTTTACAAATTTTCTTTCTTTTTTCACAGCATCTTCTTATTTTTAACTGCTCAATTTCTTTTTATAGAGGGTGTTCACCTTTCTTAGTCATTGTGATACTCGTCACAAGGCGGTGATTGTTTATGCTTAAAATGTAATGCGACTATTGCAGTATAGATTGAGGTATCGATCCCACCTGGAAGCTTTTAAAAAAATAGGTTGGTGAAGTGAAATATTAAAGCAGTAGCAAAGGAAAAAGTTAATTAATTGGTTTAAGTGGATGAGATAGAATTGTCTATGATTTGAAAAAAATGTCTTATGATGATTTAACCAAGGATTTGAGAATCATTATTATGCTTTATAAATCTACTTTATACTATGATTCAATGTTTATAACACAATTGAAAGTTTCACATCCCAAATAATCAATCGGGAGATATGTAAAATACAACACATTTGATAACACGTGTATTTGATGTGACTAAACTCTTTACAAACATTAACACAAATCATGTTCATTTATACAAGTTATCTAAGATCGACAATATATCATTTTGATAATATTGCAGTAAAAGATTAATATATAAAACAATGTAACCAATAACAATTATAATTCAACAAGAATCACATAAGAAAAGCATTACTGAAAATATATGAGACATGAGAATTATAACCTTTGGATTATAAAAAATAAAATAGATAAGAGTTTAAGCAAAACCAAACTTACAAACATTTGTAGCTCTTGACAACGAATCAAAGCATAGAAGTAGATTTATTACATATAGAAGTTCATCGCTTAACCTTGCCAATAACTTTAACCTAGATTACAATGCATGTTAATGAGAAGAAAATAAGAGAGAATTATCTAATGTTGAAAACGTCCAAAAAGTGTCCTTATATAGGCAATGAATGGAAATATATTAAGTGTGACATCAATCTTCAATAATTTAGGCCAACAACTCGTTCACCCACTTGTAGTACCTTTTTGATAATGTAAATGACCGATATAGCCTTTTTGGATGACATAAAAGTTGTAGCATTTTGTCTCTTCTTTCTATAGGCACTAGGTTCATATAAATTGGATGAGTATCCAATGAGATATATGCAAAATTTTGAAGATACATCAGATTTCGACCAACAACCATTTTACCCACTTACAATACAATTTGGTCTATTATAACGGCTGAGTTGTTGACAATTAAGTCAGTATTTCACAGCTTCAAGAATTATACCAATTAGGTACGTAGTTTGTGAGATACAGTCTAAATACGTAAGTTTGGTCAAGCTGAGCAGAAGTTGTAGTCCGATTCTATTGTATCTTGATTTTTGGCCCATAATATGTTGAATTTGGCTTTTTAACTATTCTTCAAGTTTGTGTAAGATTTAGTCATGTTACTCTAGGTTCAAGAATTTTTTCATTTTGATTTCTACATTGAGAATTATGTCTATTTTACCTAAACTTGTGCAAATAACATTCATTAATCACAATTGAAGGACAACACTTTATTTCAAGCTAAAATTACAAAAATGCTAAAATTAGTAACATGAAATGGTGATTGAATCTCTTAATAGATATACATTTTCATGTGTTCATCACAGCTCCCAACCAGCTTATTGCTAGTCTCTAACAATTTAAGCGTAAATAGAATATGTAAAACTACCTAAGTTTTTTAAACAAAAAGTTAGTTCAAGATCACTGTTGCTATTATGATTTTTTCAATTATAACTTCCAAAATTGTGTGTGTGAACTAAGCCATAACCATTTTATCACAAACCACAACAGATATAGTATTGAGAATTTCTCCAAGTAAAAATCTCAACTCCATATCCTCACAGCTGTATGACTGTTTAAAAGGTTAGGATTTCTCTCATGGAGTTGGAAAACAGTTATGCACTCAAGAAAAAGTTAATTTTAAGGACAGATATACAAACTAACATTGATCCAAAGATAGTAAAATCAATTGTTTAAAAATCAATTATTCTTGACATGTACTAGCTTTGAGACTTTAATTGTCTTATGAGAATAATACAAATATAGCTTGGTAAGAAAGCTGATTTACAAGATATTTGCCTTCTAAAATTGAGTGAAGACTTTATTAAACTAAATTAATTATTTTTTTAATATATATATATTTTTCTCTTTTTCTTTTTTTTGAAGAATACAAGAAAGCATTACAATATTTTAGAAGTCATTATTTAGTAACCTAAATAGAAACAGTGACTCAACCTAAACAATTTTGAAATCATACCTAGGCAGAAAAGTAAATTCCTTTATACAAGAATTACCAAGACTACAAGCAATAAACAACAATACATGAAATATAAAACAAAACAACAAAAGTCAGTTAAAATGCGTTTCAAAAGTTAGAAATAAAAATCCTTACTCTACCTTCTAATTTGACCTAGAATGAGTCTCAGAAGTTCAAAAATGAACTCTTTACTCTGTCATGTTAATCGAGAGTATATATTAGCATCATTATTTTAGTTTACTCCTTACTTTTTTTTTTTTGAATTTTTTTTTTAAATGCAAAATACAACTTATGTCTACTATCTTCCCCCTCAACCAAATGAAACATTGTCCTCAATGTTAAAATAAAAAGAGATAAAGAATAGGAGACATTACCTGAAACGCCAGTTATTCGAAAGAAACAAACCTGAGAGACACTTAAGCAAATATAAACTAAAATGATAATGCTGATAAATAAATAAAACAAAGAAAAACACATGTATTTACAAGTAGTTGTGATTGTGGCTCACATATTCCTCTGATTTTACATCCAGTAATGGTTTAAACGCCTTATATGGGCCGGGGATAGACTTCCCATCAAATTTTTTTTATAAATTGACAAACAGGGTTGATAAGGGCAAATTTGTCATATATTTTCTCATATTTTTATTATTGATATTTTATTGTTTTATGAGAATAGATGGCTATTTATGTGCTTTATTGTTATTTATAGGGACTTGAATGAAATTTAAAGAAAGAATTCAAAAAAAGCGAAAATAGGGACTAAAATGCAAAGTTTTCAAAGTATGTGTCCATCGCCCCAGCACTGGAATAGTGATCGAAATAAGAAATACCACCTGTTGAAGTCGCATCTGGGGCCCCAGCGCCAGACCTTTACCGCTCCAGCGACGGGATAGAGCCCTAGCGCCATCAATCCACCGCTCCAGCGGTGAAGCCTTTTTCATGCGTCGCCCCAACAAAAATTGCATAGCACCCCAGCAGTAGCGCGAGTCCTAGTCCGACAAGAATTGATATTTTTAAGCTCATATCAATCCCTATAAAAAGCCACTCGTTCCCAGCCTTCAAGGATAATCCAAGAGCAACCTAGAGCAATTCTAAAACACCAAGAATACAGAGCACGAGTCTTGGAGAATAATAAGAGTTTAATTGAAGCAACTTTAGAGAGAGATTCAAGGCGTTCTTTGGCATCAAGAGTATCTTAGGCAGCATAATCAAGACAAATTCGACGTTTATATCTGTTTGCTATTGATTGTATCATGATTTTTTGTTATTTTTACTGCTGTTCTCTTGTAGCCATGAGCTAAACTTATTTTCTAGGGTTAATACTTGAACTCAATATGTGTGCTTAATTGCCATATCTTTTGAATATTTAATAAACTTAGTTATTTGATATTTAAATTATTTGATCTTAATACTTATATTTTTTGCCAATATATGGTGAATGAGTTGGTAAAATTTTTGAGAAACTCGGAAGAGGAATCATAATATTTAGACCTAGGTAATTTGGTGCATGATTGTAGAGTAACATTCAATGTTGCATATGCAAGTTTCAATTTAGGATATGAATATACCTAATTGGCATGTATGATCAATAAGACCTAATCTTAATATATCTTAATTTATTACAAGTACCATAGGAATATAGGTATTTGGTAAATTAAGGTATACTTGCATGACCTTGGAAGAGGCTTGTGAATACATTAATGTCTTGATCAATAACAAAGACTAAGGGAGTTAAATATTAGAAGATTAATCATTAGAAAGCATATTGATGGATAGTATTAATCCTATGTTTTCTCTACATTACTATCACTTAAATCTCTTTGCATTGTGTTTTTGCCTTTATATTTTCTACATTCATTCTTAGATTTTTATTTATCTGAATAATTATTAGGAAGATATCATTTTAGTAATTGGTTAAAAAGAAAAAATTATCCCTGTGGGTTCGACATCCGACTTATTTAGTCTCTTTATTACTTGTATACGATAGTGTACACTTGCACTTAATTTTAAGATATAGAAATATCACATCAAGTTTTTGGTGCCGTTGCCAGGGATAATTAACTACTTTTTTGCCAATATTAATACCAATCTTTCTAGTTTTTACTTCAGATTTTTGTTTTAATTATTTTTCTTAATTTAGTTTTACTTACTTTCTTTTGAGGTACATGCAAAGATCGAAAAGTGAAGACTTGATTGCTTTTGATCCAGAAATTGAAAGAACTTTAAGAAGAATTAGAAAAGAGCAAAATCAAGTTAACACCATGGAAGATCAGTTACCAATTATACCCGACAATAAAGCAAGACCACTAAGGGAATATGCTGTTCCCTTAGTCAATGGAATCCATTCAAGCATTCAAAGACTAACTGTTCAAGCTAACAACTTTGAGATCAAGCCAAGCACAATTCAAATGCTCAAAGATTCAGTACAATTTAGTAGAATGCCCAATGACGATCCAAACATGCACATCATCAACTTCTTGGAGATATGTGACACTTTCAAGTACAATAGGGTATCCGATGATGCAATCCGACTAAGGTTGTTTCTTTTTTCCTTGAGAGACAAATCAAAGAGCTGGCTGCTATCACTTCCATCTGGATCTATAGCTACATGTGATGATCTTGCACAAAAGTTCCTTGCCAAATTCTTTCCACCTGCTAAAACTGCCAAGATGAGGAATGATATCACATTATTTCTACAACTAGATGGAGAATCTCTTTATGAGGCATGAGAGAGATACAAAGATATGCAAAGAAAATGTCTTCATCAAGGAGTTTCGAAGTGGTTGCTTGTACAGACATTCTATAATGGATTAGCCGGTCAATTTAGAACGATAGTAGATGCTGCAGCTAGAGGAGCACTCATAAACAAGTCCACCGATGAAACGTATGATCTATTAGATAGGATGGCATCCAATGCCTATCAATGGCCCACTGAAAGGTCAACCACAAGGAAGATCGCTGGACTACACAAAGTAGACACTTTGACCAAGGGTCTTTTAGAGTCAGATTTTCGAGACTATACCGTTGATGTTCATTTCTAAATTTGTTCCATAAATCAAGAAGTTCACATTGCACGAGCCCATAAGGATGCGTCTCAAGAGTCAATAGGATATCATCCAAAGACTCCTTACTCAGTCTATCCTTAATGAACTAAATTTTTTCTTCTTGATTTCTAGATGTAAATACTAAAGTACGACAACTCTGGTTACAATTTCATCAAGCATATTTATGACAGACTTGTAACCTCTTTGCTCATCGCCTTTTGGCATAAGAGCTTTTTCCAAGACCAGGCATAAAAGAAACAAAATCATTTGTAGACTCACCAGATAATCGAACCTTAGCTTCAATTAACCAATGAATGTCCACAGGGATATTACTCAACATTAATAGCCTTAATCTTTCACACCGTGCTTTGTAAATCTTAAGTAGAGCATTTTGAGGCAATGAAGAAAAATGTTTTTTTTTTAAAGTTGACAAGAATGCAATCCATTTTGAAAGAAAGAAAAGAGATGAATGCACAGTTTGAGGGACAGTTTTTAGGGAACTGAGAAACCAACTTTAATAACCATGGAGTATCGTATCCATCACTTGATCGAGAAATAAAATCACACTGATCAAACATGATAGACAGGAACCACAATAGGGGTACATAGAGTGGTCTACCTTTTTCACATAACTTTTCAGCCGCTATCCATTCACTTTAAAAGTTTGCCCATCAGTGGGGTCCTCGATTTTGACAGCACCATTAGAAAAAATGTGTCTTACCATAAATGGAACAGTCCATCGAGATCTCAAATTTTCAGGGTTTAAATACAATCGAGAATCATAAAGATAGACCCGTTGATTTATCTCAAAGTATTTTCTTGAGATCTGTTTGTTATGAGCTGCTTTCATTTTAGCTTTGTGAATTCTGGAGTTATCATATACGTCATTTTGTAGCTCTTCTATTTCTGACAATTGTAACTTTCTCTGGAGACTTGCAGCACTCAAATCAAAGTTAAGAACTTTAACAGCCTAATAAGCTTTATGCTTTAACTCAACGGGTAAATGGCAAGCTTTCCCATAAATAAGCCGGTATGGAGACATTCCTAAGATGGTTTTGTATATAGTGCGATATGCCCATAATGCATCAAAAATGCGTAGAGACCAATCTTTACGATTCGGGTTAACGGTCTTTTCCAAAATCTGTTTAACCTCTTTATTTGCTAGCTTGGCTTATCTATTTGTCTGTGGATGGTATGCAGTGGAGACTTTATGAAGAACACCATACCTGCGCATCAAAGATTCAAAATAACGATTACAAAAATGTGTTCTTTGGTTACTAATGATGACATATGGTGTCTCAAGGTTTGATGGCTGTGGTTTCTTCTTCTCTCGTGAAAACTCTTCAATGCCTGGTTTCTAAAATCGAATCTCTTTATCCTGTGAGTCAAAAATACTAAACACATCAGTTATTTCATTAGGATAATATAATTCTTCAAAATCAAAATCAATGAGATTTTCTAAAGAACCAGAGCCATGGTTTTTATAAACTTCCTTCGCTACAAATGTGTTTATTATATATGAATGATAGCATTCATCTTCTTCTCGTGATTGCTTGTCAATATAAAAAATGTTCACGTCAAGAGTTATATTCCCAAAAGATAATTTTATTAAACCATTTATGTAATTAATAAGAGCGTTAACAGTGGCAAGAAAAGGTCTCCCCAAAATAAGAGGGATTTTTGACTCCATGTTAACGGTAGAATGAGTATCTAAAACAAGAAAATCAATAAGGTAGTAAAATTTATTAATTTGTAACAAAACATCTTCTATTATTCCTTATGGTTGCTTGATTAATTAGTCAGCTAATTGTAGGACTACAGATGTAGGTTTACTCTTGCCAAGTCCCAATTGCAAGTAAATAGAATAAGGCATTACATTTACACTTGCTCCTAAGTCCAACAAAGTTTGACCAAACTCATGTGTCCCAATTTGGTAGGAGATTGTGGGATATCCTGGGTCTTTATACTTGGGTGGTGTCTTTTGTTCAATCACTACACTTATCTCTTCTGCCAAAAATACAGTTTTCTTTACATAGTGTTTTCTTTTAATAGTGCATAGATCCTTGATGACTTTGGCATAAGTTGGAACCTGCTTAATCAAATGCAACAAAGGAAGATTAATATTAATTTGTTTCAAATGTGCCAAAATCTCACCTTAAATTTTTGAATTTTTCCCAACCAGTCGAAGTGCTTAAGGAAAAGGCACTGTGATCAAAAATTTATTTTTGGGCTCTTTTTTCATTGTGGCCTCTTTTTCAAGGGGGGTGTCTTTACTACTCATCAATGTGTTAGTTGAAGAAGTAGGCTCACTCACAATCTTACCACTTCGTTTAGTAATGGCATTGACTTCTTTGAGATTTTGTGCATTAGAATTAAAATCTTGTGCCATGAATTGTCCTTTTGGATTGGATTGGAGTTGAGATAGAAACTTACCTCGCTCTTGTACAGTTAAGGCACTGGTCAGCTTTGCGATTTGATTCTTGATTTTTTTATTTTCGTCTATAACCTGCGCATGAACTGTTTCAAATTTTTTATTAGTCTTACTTTGTGCCTCCATAAATGCTTGTAATGTATCCTCTAAAGGACTCCTAGTTGGTCATGCATTATATTGAGGTGTAATAGAAGACTTGGGTGCTTGTTGTTCTTGTTTCCAATGGCTGTTGGCTTGTTGGTCAGATTTTCAACTAAAGTTTGGGTGGTTTCTCCAGCTAGGATTATAGGTTTCAGACTATGGTGAATAATGCTTCTTGTGTATCCCTAGGGTATTATATTATTTCTTATATATCCCTCTCATCTCATTATAAATGGGGCAATCCTGAGCTAAGTGTTTCGCTCTTCCACAGAAAAAACAGATATCGTGTGACTCAACCTTAACAACCGTGTGGGTGGCCCTTCTATCTTTGGCTTTCAAGGCCTCTAACTCCCTAATTAAGACCTCTAATTCGGCTATGAGGTTATCCTCTTCCCTACGATAGAAAACTCCACTGGGTCGTGACCTATTTATGCTTTCAGTCATGCTAGGTCCAGTCTATGTATGGATTTTTTTGGCTAAGTCATTAAGAAATTCTATGGCTTTCTCTGAATCTTTGTGAAAGAACTCCCCATTACACATCATCTCAACAAATTGGCACTCTCTAATTGTGAGTCCTTTATAAAAATAGCTAACAAAGCGCTAATTTTCATACCCATGGTGAGGGCACAGATTTAGCAACTCTTTAAACCTTTCCCATGCTTGATATAAGGTTTCACTGTCTTTTTGGAAGAAGGAAGAAATTTATTTTTTCAGGCCATTAGTTTTGTGTTGTGGAAAGTATTTATTGAAAAATGCTTGAGTCATTTCTGCCCATGTTCCTATAGACCTTTGAGATTTTGTGCATCAGAAGTAAAATCTTGTGCCATGAATTGTCCTTTTGGATTGGATTGGAGTTGAGATGGAAACTTACCTCGCTCTTGTACAGTTAAGGCACTGGTCAGCTTTGCGATTTGATTCTTGATTTTTTTATTTTTGTCTATAACCTGCGCATGAACTGTTTCAAATTTTTTATTAGTCTTACTTTGTGCCTCCATAAATGCTTGTAATGTATCCTCTAAAGGACTCCTAGTTGGTCGTGCATTATATTGAGGTGTAATATAAGACTTGGGTGCTTGTTGTTCTTGTTTCCAATGGTTGTTGGCTTGTTGGTCAGATTTTCAACTAAAGTTTGGGTGGTTTCTCCAGCTAGGATTATAGGTTTCAGACTATGGTGAATAAGACTTCTTGTGCATCCCTAGGGCATTACATTATTTCTTATATATCCCTCTCATCTCATTATAAATGGGGCAATCCTGAGCTAAGTGTTTCGCTCTTCCACAGAAAAAACAGATATCGTGTGACTCAACCTTAACAACCGTGTGGGTGGCCCTTCTATCTTTGGCTTTCAAGGCCTCTAACTCCCTAATTAAGACCTCTAATTAGGCTTTGAGGTTATCCTCTTCCCTAAGATAGAAAACTCCACTAGGTCATGACCTATTTATGCTTTCAGTCATGCTAGGTCCAGTCTATGTATGGGCTTTTTTGGCTAAGTCATTAAGAAATTCTATGGCTTTCTCTGAATCTTTGTAAAAAAACCTCCCCATTACACATCATCTCAACAAATTGGCGCTCTCTAATTGTGAGTCCTTTATAAAAATAGCTAACAAAGCGCTAAGTTTCATACCCATGGTGAGAGCACAGATTTAGCAACTCTTTAAACCTTTCCCATGCTTGATATAAGGTTTCACTGTCTTTTTGGGAGAAGGAAGAAATTTGTTTTTTCAGGCCATTAGTTTTGTGTTGTGGAAAGTATTTATTGAAAAATACTTGAGTCATTTCTATCCAAGTTCCTATAGACCTTGGCCTCAAAGAGTATAGCCAACTTTTTACTTTGTCTTTCAACGAAAAAGGGACAAATGTAAGCTTAACAGTGTCTATGGCTTCAGGTTGGCTATGGAATGTGGCAATTACCTCTTCGAAATCCCTAACATGGTGAATGGCTCATTGTGTTGGAATTACAAGATGAACTAGATGGTGAATTCTCTTCCCTTACAAATTGTGGTAATGGTTCTAGTTTTACTTCTCTCACGAATCTTTCTCGTTTGTCTCTAAGTCGATACATACATCTTAACAATTTTTTTTTTTTGTTTTTACTCTTTTTTTTATGAAAGCAATGCTCAAGGAAAATTAAGAAGTGAAATAAAACACAACAAGAAATAGAAATGAGTTAGGTGGTAAGACCAACCATGAAATATAAATACAATAAATGAATAAAAGATAATAAACTGTAAAGTACTATAAAAAAATATAATAAGTAAATAAAAGAAAAGAAAGTGCAATAAATATAGGAAAATAAAATGTAAAGTACAATAAATAAAAAAAGGTACAATAAGTAAATAAATAAAAAGTTAGGTGGTAGAACCGGTCATTAAAATAAAATAAAATACAACATATTAACTAAAGAAAATAAAGTACAATAAATAAATAAAATAAAAATAAAGTACAGTAAATAAAACAAATACAATAAATAAATAAAAAAAAATAAAGTACAATAAATAAACTAAAGTGCAATAAATAAATAAAGTGCAATAAAAAAAATTAAGTTAGACGGTAGAACCAGCCATTAAAATAAAATAAAATACGACAAATTAACTTAAAAAAGTAAAGTGTAATAAATAAATAAAAGAAAATAATGTGCGAAGTACAATAAATAAATAAAAAAATTAACTAAGTTAGGCGGTAAAATTAACAATTAAAATAATATAAAATATAACAAATTAACTAAAGAAAATAAAAGAATTAGGTGGTAGAACAAACCATGAACAATAAAATAAATTACAACAAAAAAAATAAAACTAAGATTTTTCAAAGAAAAGAAAATGTACAAAGTTACCGCTTTAGTATTAATAAACGCACCAACTTTCGTTTAGTGTGCCTCCTCAACAACGGTGCCAAATTTTATTTATGCTAAAAATGTAATGCGGTTATCGCAGTATAGATTGAGGTGTCAATCTCACGAGGAAGCGTTTGGCAAAATAGGTTGGTGAAATAAAATATTAAAGCAGTAGCAAAGGAAAAAAATTAATTAATTGGTTTAAGTGGATGAGATAGAGTTGTCTATGATTTGAGAAAAATATCTTATGATGATTTAAACAAAGTTTCGAGAATCACAATTATACTTTATAAATCTACTCTACAATTTGATTCAATGTTTATAACACAATTGAAAGTTTTACATCCCAAACAATCAATTGAAAAATATGTAAAATACAACACATTTAATATTACGTGTATTTGATGTGACTAAACACCTTGCAAACATTAACACAAATCATGTTCATTTATACAAGTTATCTAAGATCGACAATATATTATTTTGACAATATTACAGTAAAAGATAAACTTGAATAGCAAACATTTATTGTCTTTACATGTTATTTAAGATCGACAATATATCAATTGATAATATTGCAGTAAAAGATTAACATATAAAACAATATAACCAATAACAATTATAATTTAACAAGAATCACATAAGAAAAGCATGACTGAAAATATATGAGACATGAAACTTATAACCTCTGGATTATAGAAAATAAAATAGATAAGAGTTTAAGCAACACCAAACTTACAAACATTTGTAACTCTTGACAACGAATCAAAGTATAGAAGTAGATTTATTACACATAAAAGTTCATCTCTTAGCCTTGCTAAGAACTCTAGCCTAGATTACAATACATGTTAATGAGAAGAAAATAAGAGAGAATTATCTAATGTTGAAAACGTCCTAAAAGTGTCCTTATATAGGCAATGAATGGAAATACGTTAAGTATGACATCAATCTTCAATAATTTAGGCCAACAACTCGTTCACCCACTTGTAGCACATTTTTGATAATGTAAATGACTGATATAGCCTTTTTAGCCGACATGAAAGTTGTATCATTTTGTATCTTCTTTCCATAGGCACCAGGTTCATACAAATTGGATGAGTATCCAATGAGATATGAGCAAAATTTCAAAGACACATTAGATTTCGGCCAACAACCTTTTTACTCACTTGCAATACAATTTGGTCTATGATAACGGTTGATTTGGACTTTACCATCAACATAAGAGTTGTTGATAATTAAGTTAGTATTTCACAAATGTAAGAATTATACCAATTAGGTACATATTTTTTAAGATACAGTCTAAATACATGAGTTGGGTCAAGCTGAGTGGAAGTTGTAGCCCGATTCTATTGTATCTCCAATTTTGGCCCATAATATGTTAGATTTGACTTTTCAACTATTCTTCAAGTTTGTGTAAGATTGAGACTGTTACTCCAGGTTCAAAAATATCTTTATTTTGATTTTTACATTGAGAGTTATGTCTATTTTACCTAAACCTATGTAAATATCATTCATTAATCACAATTTAAGGATAACATTTTATTTCAAGCTAAAAATACAAAAATGCTAAAATTAGTGACATTAAATGGTGATTGAATCTCTTAATAGATATACATTTTCATGTGTTCATTAGTGAGAAACAAGTAAAGATCGGTAACGGCCGAGGCAGGTCTGCCTAAGTTGAAGGGGGCCTTGAAGGAGGCTAATAAGAAGATGGAAGTCTTTGAGTGAGAGCTCAAATGTTACTCGACCAAGGTAAAGAATGTTAATAAATGTGGCTGCCAAGGTTTGGGAGGTTAAGGCTAAGAGTGTGATAATGAAGATTGAGGTCTCTATCCTTGAGCGGAGATTAAGAGGTTAAGGCCTAGGTGGATGATGACCTCTTAAGGAAGAATGAGGAGTTGGTATAAAAGCTCAAAGCTTCAGAGGGCCAGCTTATTGAGAAGGTCTTTGAGGCTTTTGGCAAGGTTATGAACCTATTCAGAAGCCATTATGCTGACTAGGACCTCTATTGGTTGGACGAACTGCTTGCTGGCTAAGAGAAAGCTGAAGAGACTGAAGTCCCAACTCCTCAGATAATCGATGAGGTCCCTAATCTACCCCTTGATGAGTCTATTCTAGCAACTGGGGAGGATTTTCAAATTGAAGATATTCTTGCTCACTATCATACTAAATAATATAGGATTTGAGTCCAAGTATCGTCCTATGGAGACTTATTTAATCTAACTCTTCTAATCAAGTACTAAAATTAATCATACTTAACTCTTATTTAGACAAGCTTAAAATTGGATAATCTTTAACTAATCTAAATTTACTAAACTAAACCTAGCCTTAAGCACTAAGCATACAAGAGTCGAATTCATAAATATAAAAAGGAATCTAGGTTTTCAACTTATCCCCCTAATATTTTCATAGAACCTATTATTCTCTTATTTAATCTTTCAATAATGAATTGCTAGCTAGAACACAAATATCATTATAAGTCTCTATCGATAATCATATAACTATGTTTTATCTTAATAATCACCTATATGTCTTAGTTTTCTTAGAAATAAGGAAAACACTTATATATCTTTGGTAATCGCTATTTTTTTATTTACTTTGGCCTTTATTTTTACCAGCGATTTAGTTTTTCTTGGCTTGTTCTCTAATACCAGTAAGTTGTTGCCTTTGATAACTTTGTTTTGATAGCTTATTCTTATGATTATTTCTAGACTTTTATGATTATGTGAATTTGTATACACATTTTATATGCCTTCTAAACTATGATTTCTTGCTTGATGATGATGGTTTGTTGATTATATTCTTTGCCTTCAAGTTGTAGTGACCGGCCTTGTTTTTTAAAATTGATTAGACTGATTTATTTCTTTTTTTAAGAATTATGTAAGCCTAAGTTAATCTAGGTTTCATAGTTTAAGTGTTCGGGCAAGAGTGGTAATCAAGACTAAGTAAAGTAATTATGAGGAAAAAGAGGTTCCTCTAATTAGGAAGAACAATCGAGGTGGTCAGCTTCAAAAGAAGCTTGGGAAGGAAGTGAGGGTCTTCTTTTATTATTCATACTTTTTATTTCAAGTTTTCAATACAAATTTGGCTTTTGCTTGCACTTTTGTAGCTATGCAAGGCGAGAATAATAGTAGGAAATGTGCACGACATAAGTAGCACTGTACTAGACCTACTGCTCGAGGAGTTATTGGTAACTTGTTCGGGTATGGTCAACGGGTTGGTACTACTAATGCCATTGGAGGAGGTGCGAAGGTTCTGAGGACATCAGCTTGAAGGGTTCATTCCACGGTTGAAATGGGGGAAATGAATGGCTAGCTCTTCAATTCCAACTCAAAGTTTTACTGTAATAACCAGTATCCACAATCAGTAAGCATAAATATTTATATATATATATATATTTTATTTATATGTGGGTGATACTTAATTTATGTATTGTTATTAGTAGTGTTTGTATAGGTTAAGGACATATTATTAGTATTGGGTTTATTTGCAAGACTTTAGATTTATTTTAGGGACTAAATTATAATACTTTGAAAGTTTTAGAGGTAAATTTGTAAATACTAAAAATTAACCTCTTAGTATAAAAATACACTTTTAAAATCCCAATTCACTTATTTTTGGTCGAGCTACCCCTTTAGAGAGAGAAAAGAGAGAAATAGAGGGGAGAGAAAGAGAAGAAGAAGAAGAAAAAGAAGAAAAAGAAGAAGAAATTGGAATTTTGAATTTTAAGAGGTATATCACAATTATTTCTCAATTTATTGGTGTTAATTAAGTTAATTCCTTTAAGTTTTAATTTTTGAAAATATGTACAATTGAGGATTTGATGTGTATTTCGTAAGTTATTGTGAGAATTGATGATGATCTATGTAGATAGCTTGATAAATCATGATGAATTGCAGAATTTCTACTTGATAGTCTCTTGATCCAGGAATTTTGTAAATTGTTGAAATTCGATTCTGGTTTTGAATTTTGAGTATATGAAATTAGACATGTTTATAATCATTTGATACTTTGAATCGATTGCAAATTCTAGAATTTGAATTTGTAGTGAATTTACCAAAATGGTTCTGAAATTCTAAAAATTTCCTGTGTTAACAGTATAATATAGTGACAAATAATTTTTGATCTGCATAATGATCTTTAAAAATTACGAATTTATGGAATATGATAAGTTTATATGTTTAATATGATATACTCAAAATTGATAATTTAAATCAATGTGGTTAAATTGTTATGATTTTCTAAAGAGTGTCACTCATTGCAGTATTTGATTAACATATTTTTAAAGCTATAGAATAAAATAGTTTTAGAATACTTGTGGCAGTGATTTTGAAGTGAAATATTTATCATGAATTGAGATATGTGTCAAGAGTATTTCTGTGATAATTTTATAATTTTTGAGTTAGTATATGATTTTATAAAATTGGGATTGAATACTATTCAGTAAATATCTTGATCCTGTCAGGATAATAGTTTGGATTTGATGGTGTTTATGGAATGGATTATGCATGAATTATGATATAATATTCATACATAAGAAGGATATATGAGTCAATAATTATATATTCTAATTTTGGGAGTAATTGGACATCATTTGATGTATAAGAAAAGTTTTGTTAAGTGTAAGTGGTCAGAATGACAAATTTTGAGAAACCAAGTAATTAGACCAATTCGATATGATAAGTGCAATATATGTAATTTTGTAAGTTATTTAAAATATTTTGTATGAATGTTGAGACTCATGAAAGGATTAATCTCCATTGATGGGTTAAGGAGATTTAAGCCTTGTAGCTGAAAGTGTTAAGAGGTAAGTATACTAGACTTTTACTAAAATCACAATAAGCATAGTAATTGTCTATGTATGATTTTGTAAATATGCTTAAAAATATGTTTATGTTATACCAAAGTATATTTGATATGAAATGTGAATGAAATATGTTTATAAATGTGAGCACTGACATTGAGCATGGACATGCATGTGTTTATGAAAGTAAGCTTTCAAAATGAAATGTGTTTAATAAAGAAAGCTTTTGAAGTGGAAAATGTTCATGAGATACGTTTTGTGTTTTGAGGATGCTTAAACTCACTATTTACTTAGTAGGCACCTTATGTGATTTGTGAAGCCTTTATGTGTGGCATTTCCTTCGGGATTGGTATATGTTATGTGTTCCGTATCTATGGAGGATCCTATTGGTACCTAAAGGAAGATTGAGTCATCACATTCATGTGGTGGCGTATTGGTGCATGTGAGAGGACTCACCGATGATCAGGGTGAGGGTTTGGCTCTTACCTTCGGGCATAAGCATTATATATGTGTAATTTAAACCTCACTTGTACTATTCCTCTCATACAATATGTCACCTACGAGTGACATTTGGCTCATTATATGATATGTGATATGAAAGTCCTACTAAGTAGTAGTTGAGTGATGATATTCCTAATATATATTTTGAAACAATGTGTAAGCGCTTACCTGACATGTGATTTGAGAAGATTATGATTTTGATTTATCACAGCATATCATACATATGCATTGTGTACATATATATATTTGTATTTGTATTTGATATATAAAAAACTAGTGTGCTTACTGAGTTTTATACTCATTATAGTTTATGGTGATTTCAGGTAAATAAGGTACATGTGTGCTTAGCGCATTTAACAAGGCTTATGCTTTTCCTTGGGTTTCCTAAGTTGCTAGGTTGCTGAGTGGTTCATTTGGGGACACGTGGGATAAGATATTTGATTTGTCCCTATTGAATAAATACTTATGTATTATTTTATTGTGTGTGGTTAGATTTGGTTTAAGTTTCACCACGTATGGTTATGAGTTAATTTTAAATAAGAATTTACAATGAATATATTTTGGGCTTCTGGTAACAAAGTTACTACTGGTGACGTATAGAGTGTTAATCTCTGAGAAAACTTTGCGTATCTCTGGTTTACTAATTGTCCCAGTCATAATTCAATTGTTATAATTCTGAAAGAAATTGAAATGAATGTTTAAATATTGTCAATATAAGTTTATGTTTATATGTTAGGTTATGGGTTGATTTTAGTGTTGAACTTACTAGCAACTTCCTAAGGATTCCTATGTTGAATTAAAGTTTGAATTTTTGTGTAATATTATTTATGAGTGTACATTATTGAATGAATGTAAGTGATGTCATGTGTCGGATCTTTTGTGCCTCGGGTGTGACATTTTCACCTTAAACTACAATCTTACACCTTTTTCAGGGGGTCATCCTAGAGGTTCAAGATCTTATTAAAGTCTGAACCCACTCTCCTAAGAGAATAACTAATTGATTGAGAGGTTGTTTATAGGCTAGTAGTTGGAAATTCTCATACTTTCTCCCCGAGTGATTTACTCGTTGTATCTTATAGTAAGTTCGAGCACCTGGTTCTACTAATTAAAGAATGATAGAAGTCTGTTGGCCCAACTCATGCTTATCGAAAGCAAGACTAAGATGCTTTTATTGCCTTTCACTTATCACTTATGTGTGTAAGAAGAGAGAGTGGTGGACAGAGTAGTTTAGGCTCCTTTACTTCCCTGATTAGAGAAAAAGTAGTGCAGTTGTGCGGTTGTGTTTGATCGAGCAAGGGCACGAGCAAGCGAAGGAAATGGTTGATTAACCATACCTCCTCACTAGGAACTCTCTATTATTGAGAGATGTTCCTTAGTGAACTTCTCCTGTTAGCTCAAATTCAATAGAGGTTAGTATTTTATTTTTTTATTTAAAAAAATTGAATTTCCCTCATCCAATTGCTTTAATCTTGACCTTTTTTCTTTTTAAAGAGATGTATGATCTATCTCTTTGCCGAAGAACTGTCATTAAGTGTATCTATGAAGGTTTAAAGGCTTCAGGCCTCATTAAAGATTTAGCTAGGGTGAGGAATCAAATCAAACTTAAGGATAGGGATGCAAGAGTCTTAGAGGAGAAGCTGGAGAAAATGGCCACCAAGATGGCTACAACTAAGAGTCAAGTTTTTGAGTTTGAACGATGGAGTAAAGTTAACCAGGATGAGTCTACTGGAGTTCTAGTTTTTGTCAAAAGTAGGATTTCAAATCTGACAAAGTAGAATGCGTGCCTAAAGTAGAGAATGAAGAACATGAAGATGTTAGTCGATGCTCTGAATGAAGAGTCTGATCAACTGTAGAATAGGGCGTATAAGGCCAAAGAGCGAGTTGATTAAGTTGCAATATTTTTAAGAAGTGTCAATCTTTTTAAAGACCTATTCATCGACCTCCAATGGTTGAATGATGCTTTTAATGCCTTAAGTGATAAGGAGGATAATGATGACTCTCTTGTTAAAATCAGCTTAACTACACCTGTTATTGAGACCGCCCAACCTCTAGTTGTTGATCAACTTACCCCTCATGTTATTGATTCTTGAGATCTTGTGTTTCTTTCGTTTTTGTTGTTTTTTTTTAAATACTCTTGTAAATTATCAAGATATTAATGGAAAATTTTATTTTGCTTATGATTTCTTGTTCCATGATAGTCCTTTTTTAATGTTGAATTGATCCACTCTTCATATTTTGAGATATGATATGTTCCTCTTTGAGTTTGGCTTTTAGGCTTTTCTAGGGGAGGGTTCACCACTCGGAAGGTATTTTGAGGAATTCTTTAATTTTTTACCCTTCTCAGGCACTAGGGACCCTTATGCCCCTCAGTCTAGAACTCATTTGCTTATCATATATATATAGAGAGAGAGAAAAAAAGGAGATTTTATTAACAAATTCTTTAACTTTTATAGGTTTAAGGAGTACAATAAAAATAACTACTGATATTATTTTTTCAAGAGCTCAACATTCTAGGGTTTTTTTACAACCCTTTCATTCGTATGTTCGAGCTCGTAACCACTTAGTTGGATCCTTCTGAGCACTTTGTAGAGCCTTTCCTAATTTCGCCCAAGAACTCTTTCGATTGGGTCATTGGTATTTATAGAATCAAGTCTCCTTCTTGGAAATCTTGAGCTTGGACTCTCTTGTAATATCGAGCAATCTTTTATTTATAATCAGTGGTTCGAATCTTAGCTAGTTCCCTTCTTTGCTCGATTAGGTCAAGGATTTTAATATAAGCTCCTCATTCTTATTCTTATTAAATCATTGTACTCGGTGGGTGAGCATCCCCACTTCTACTGGGATTACAACTTCACATCTGAAGGCTAAAAAGAGAGAATCTCACTAGTGGTTGTCTTATTGATAGTCCTCAGTGCCTATAGTACTTTAGACAACTCATCGACCAAAACCCTTCCTTTTCGGTTAGTTTATTCTTTAGTAACTTTTTGTTGAGCATGTAGATAATTCTACTTGGTCATTCATCTTCAAGTGAGCTCCGGAGGCAAATAAGAGCTGTGTTTTGAGCTATTTACGGAAATCCTTAAAGCTTTCGTTATTGAACTACTTGCCACTGTTCGTAATGATGGTGTGTGGTACTTTAAATCTGTAAATTAGATTTTACCATACAAATTCTTTCGCTTTTTTGTGGTGATGGTTGTTAGGGGCTCAACTTTTATCCACATGGGAAAGTAATTAACAATAATGATGGCGCACTTGGCTGAGCCTATTCTTTAAGGTAAGAGGCCAATTAGATGGAATCCTTATTATGTGAAGGGCCAAGGATTGGTCATTGTCTTTAAATTTTCCACCGAAACATAAAAGTTACCAACATATTTATGGCATACATCACATTTTTTGACCAACTCCTTTGCATCTTAGAGTGTGGTAAGCTAGTAATAATCCATTCTAAAAGTCTTGTAAGCTAAGGCCTTAGCTCTAGAGTGATTTCCACAAATCCCTTCATGAATTTTATGAAATAAATATTTGGAGTTTATGCTTACGTGTTATTCTAATTTTGTATAAATATTAATTATTTAATATTTATACAATAAATATTTTAATATATCGTTAATATTTAATTATATGGTACTAAGCTTATCACTTTTCAGACATTGTAGATCTTAAGGAGTGAAGATTTGATCAAAAGAAGTTTAGATCAGCGCTAAGAGTTAGCATTCTAAAAGTTAGAATCTTGTCTGAAATGAGACAAAGCCTTGATAATATATTAGTAATTGCATAGTTGTAATGAGTTGTAAATAGTAGTAAAAAAAATGTCATTATGCAGTATATTCTCGAAAAACATCATTCCTGATCTGTGGTTGCCGACATAAGTCGATTAGTATACCTTCTAGATTAGTGTATATCTATATTTGGATTGTCTAAACTATTAATCTTAGTAAACCGTAGGCTTAGCGGAAGCTGTATAGGCATGTAAGTATTCAGTGAAGACTGGGTACTAAACAAACTCACGAAAACCTCTAATAAAATTCTATAGAACCGTCAATAGAGGGTCTTCTTGAGTTAAGTAATATTCTTATTCCTTTTACCTGAGCGTCATGTTGGGCTTATGAGTGATCCGCCATGCTTTTGATTCTATGTATGTTAAAAACCTTTCATAGTCTGACATTTGGGTGTCATTTGGTATGGTCTGATGCTTATAAAGTCCGGTATATGTAGGGTGAGTCGTATATCGTGATGCTTGGAGATTATATTTTAAGAACTCTTGTGGCCATAAGCATAAACCCTGAAAAAACATTTTTCGTAGGGTTAAAACAATATTACAAAAGAGTTTGCAAATATTCTTTATGAAAATATAAATCTAAAAATAAGTTCATAGTTGAGCATATAGAGATTTAATAGTGATGATCTATATCTTTGTTATTCTAGGATATAAGTGACGAAATGATTATACGTATATGATTGACCTCAACTTATATGGTTTAACACGTAGTTCTGTAATATCTGTAATATGTGTGTGGGGCATCGTTTATAGACTTATAGAAGAGTTCTATAGGATAAACTGGTGTAAACCTAGAGAGTCTCATAATATTAGTGTACTTGTTGAGTACTGGAATAGCAGATTAGGTTGAGTTCGATCTGAGAAAATTTTAGAAAGCAAGATTTATTTTAGAATCTCACAAGAAACACACATGTCAAGGTTTAAGTATTAAACTTATTATTTAATTGGTTAATAATTATTGTTAACCAATTAGAAAATGACACATGACTTATGCATGACCATTTGTATGACAAATGACACTTTGCATGGAAAGGCAAGGTGACAAATGTCATCCATGAAAATGGTTTGCATGGCCTTTGCTTGATAAGTGGTCATAATGCATGACTTAAGAGTATGACAAATGGCATGAAGTGGACATATGTCCATTTGAAAAAACATCAAAGTATAAAGAGTGCAAAATTATTTTCATGGAACTTGATTTTTGGCCATTTGAAATATAGCTTTGAAAAGTTAGCAATTTGATCCCTAAGCCATCTTTTGGACAAAATTGATAAATATTAAAGCAAGTGTTGCTTTAATTAAACCTGTTAGAAATTGAAGCTACTATTCTAGATTTTTAATCCCATCGATTGTTGCTTACTAAAATTATTTACGAGATTACTTCAAAGTGAGCTCCGAAATTAAATTCTTCACCAAATTGTCTTCAAGGGTGAGTATTTCCAAATTTTTTGGTGTAATAAACTTTAATTCAGTACGCGTTTGTTGAATAAGAAATTAGATTTCAATTCTATTGGGCTATATATATATGACATGCATTATAAATTTAATGAACACTTTTTTACATGATTGCAACATTAGATACACTCACAACATAGACATCCCAGGTACGAGAGAGAGTGTGTGTCCTCATTGATAAAAGACGTGATAAGGGCGTAGATGCATTAGTATATTTGGTACCCCGAATGGGTGTTTTACTCTAATTTATAAATCTTTTACTATTTAATTGTGTTTTTTTTATAATAAACAAGTGCACAACAAAAAATATGACGATTCAGGACAAACGAGAGGCTAATTGGAAGAGAAACAAAGAAGTTGCGCTCAAAATACAAAAGCGCTTAAACCTAGCGCCGTAGCACTTAGCCGGCCGCCACGCCTCTCGTGTTTTCAAGTTTTAGCACTGCGACACTCATACGACATATAAAACTCCCTCTTTTTAGTTCTATTTGGACTTAGATTCGAATACCCTCGACCCTAGGGTTTATCATACATATAAAATCCCTATTTTAAGAGCTAAAACATAGACTTTTAGAGAGAAAAAACTAAGGGAAACATTTCACAATACAAGATCAAAATATCAATGCCAAGATTGAAGATTTAAGCCAAGAATCAAGTTTCAAGTCAAGATAGAGAGAGATTAAAACCAAGGCATCTTCTTGATTGGTTTTTCTTCTCTTTTTTTATCATTATATTTTTTTTTATATTATTCTTGTATTGGTTTTATACTCTTGGTTTGGTGATGAGTTGAACTTGTTTTATCTAGGGTTAGATTTTGAACCTAGTATGTAGTTAAATTTTGTTAATTATTAGTTTATGAACTTAATGCATGTAATTGATTCATTTTATTTTGTGTTTAAAGCTTTCATTATATCTGGCTAATATTTTGAATGATTGAGGTGTTAGAATTGGTGCTTACGTGCCATTCTAATATTGTAAGAATATTAATTATTAGTATTTATACAATAAACATTTCATATTAAATCGTTAATTTTATAACATATGGTTCCATGCTTGTAACGCTATAGATATTGTATGATTTGAAGGAGTTCAAATCTAATCTAAATGAGTTTAGATTAGCGTAAGAGTTAGCATCACTGAGAATTATAAATGCTGAAAAGTTAGCATGTTATAATAATCAGCGAAATCTAAAAAGTTAGAATATTGTCTGTAATCAGACAAAAATCTGAGAATATACCAGTAATGACATAGTTGTAAAGAGTTATAATAAGTGCTAGCAAATGTTATTATGCAAGTATATTCTCAAATACTATATTCTTAATTTATTTTTGCATATGCGAGTCTATTGGTAAATCCATTTTATGTATAGATCAGTGTATGCTATATTTATATGGTACAAATGGTTGTTCTTTTCTAACCATGAGCTTATCAGAAGCTCATATGGGCCTATGGGTATTCAGTTAGGACTGGATACTAAACAGACTCACGAGGACCTATAATAGACATCCCATGAAACTATTAATAGAAGATCTTCTCGAGTTGAGTAGTATTCGTGGTCCTTTGACCTGGGAGCCATGGAGGGTTTGTGAGTGATTCACCATACTTTGGTTCCACATATGTGAGAGACCTTTTATGGTCTGATCGCTACGTGTCACTGGGTATGATCCGATGCTTATAGAGTTCGGTGTGCGTGGATATGGGTTCCGTCAGCTCACATGGGTGAGTTGTATATCCCAATGCTTCAAGATTGTATTTCAGGAAAGTTTGTGGCCATAAGCATAAAGCCTAAAAAAGAGCTTTCTGTAGGGTTAAACTGTTGGTATTGTGTGCGTGTGCGCCATGCTATAGGCGATTGTGTGTATTATTAAATAATTTAACAATAAATATGTCATACATGTAACGTTGCAAAATTAAAGCACATATTATATTATCTCATTACACTAATGAGATTGAGACTTATCCTTGAAGCGTGCTTTTGAACAAGTCTAGTTGTGGATGAGGTGAATTTCCTCAAGCTAGACTGGAAGGTTTTCTTTCAAAATATTTGAAGCAACTATCTGCTTCTAATATATTAATGTCTCTCGGATTTAAGATTAACTCTTAACCTTTCAAAAGAAACTGAAGAACTTCACTCTAAATTCTCTCTTGCTCGGCCAACAATTTATATAGGGAACCATTGCCTTTGTTTCAGCCAATTAGAGAAGACTTGATTGCCATATGGAGTAGCGCATGACAAGGCAAGCAAAATGGCCAGTAGCTGCTTAATTAATATGCTGAATAATGAGCTGCTTTCGTGGCCAATTAGGGAAGCAATTAGTGGCTTGCTTTTATAAATCATTACCAGTAACTACTTGATCAAAGATTGAATCAAATTCAATCTCATTGAAACAATTATCTTTGAACAATGCCACGTTATGGTTTGCATTTCATTTGTTTTGAATTAATTCTTTTGGGCAAATAATAATTCAACACACAATCATTTGCTTTTGTTTATCCAATAAACTTTAAAAAAATGGTATGCATATTGTTATCATCAAATGAATCAAATTCATTTGATATAATAAATGGTTGAATAATTTAAATAATAATTATTTTATTTAAATGGTAGTTATATCCACCAATGCCAAATTAAGTACCCATACAAATTATTGGCATACTTTAAGGCATACATTAAGTAGATTAAAATGTCAAGTCTCACTTGGAACAATTTTAAATTTAATACTTAAACCTTAACTACTTCCCGAAAAACCCTGAAATAAATAAATGGTCAAATAATTAAATTTAAATAAAACAGCAATTGTTTCATTTAAATAGTAGCTGTAAATTGCTGGCAAAATAACCTGTGGATTTTTAAACCCGCGGGTTCCTGACCTGATTAGGTTGGGTATTCAGGTAGATCATTGGAAAAAAAAGTTAAAATTTGGTTAGGTAATTTTTACTAGAAATTGTTTGGGTCAGATGCAGGTGAACACTATAAAACCCAACCCAACCCGAATACCCGACATATATAACATGTTACCCTAAAATATGTACAAAGTTTAACTTTTTAAAACCGTCAATCTTTTGAAGCTAATTCCACAGAGGTTCTAAGGTACTTAACAAAGATTTGCCGCTAATTCTACTAATCTAATTTTGTAGAGGTTCTAAGGTTCAAAGTTGATTCTACTAATCGACATTTCAACAAAGATTTTCCTTTTGATTTTATGATACTCACTCATTCTCTGATTCTAAAAATATAGATTATTAATAGTTATTTTTACTTTATTAGAAGGATTGTAAATATTATTTTTAAGATGCAAAACCCATTTAAGATTTCTAAGTTGCTGCTTTAATGGGGAGGCCGATTGAGAGATAAAGGCAAAGGGTGTTTGGTTCCGGGTTTGGTTTGGCTTTTGGGTTATACTTATTGTATGCGTAAGATTTATAATGAACAATTATCTTTTAATTGTTTGCTTTTCCTCTTTTTCTTGTTTATTGTGTTTGTTTCTTTTAATTCCCCTTTTTCTTTGCTTCAAAGTGATGACACACGAAAAAGTGTTTGTGATTGTTCAACATTAATCCTAGTAAAGTTAATGCAAGTCCTTGAGAAATTGTATCGAGACTCAAAGAAAATTATGAATTGGAATTTCCTTTGTTGGAATTTGTTTAACTCTGTTGTGATTTGTATGCACCAAATTTGGAAATTATGCCTTTTCTGATTGAAGTACTATATAAATCTACTTTTTTCTACTTAATTCATAATAAATTTTCACAGAATTTTGAGAACCTTTTCCTTTTTTTTCATAATCAAATGTTTGGAATCATAATTATTAATATTAGTAATTATGACAGAATCATTCAGGGCAGTTCTTGCTGTTTAATGTAATGTAATATAATGTATTATACTTATCATATAGTTTCCAAGAAAAAAAAATAGAGGAATAATATTTGGGATAAAAAAAATAGAGGAATAATATTTGGGATCAAAATCAATACATATATAGAATAAAATAGATATTGCAATAAATAAGTGTTCTTGTGTGGTCTTTATAGCCTCAGTAATAAGACTTCAAAGGATTAAATTACATTTGCCAGGAACATAGTAAGTTATTTCTAATTGTTATTTCCTTGGACTAAATTGTAATGTTCTTGTCATTCACCTTCCTTCTTGCTTTTCTTGAGTCCAACTTGTTTTGTTTGCGATTTCTATTTTATTGGTGAATTCATAATGCCTTTACTCAAAGACTTCATTTATTAATGATTTCTTTGCCTGCCTAACAGCATATTACACTAATAGTGATGAACCTAACTTGTGCTTGATGCCTTCTCTTGAAATTCTTATCAAATTCTTGTTCTGAAAATTAACGAGTTTCTAGAAATTCTTGTCAATAGATTAATGAGATGCCATGTGATTTTCATTTGGGTAACGTTGGAAATACAAGTAGAATGAATTGGCATTTGAGTCAATGCATTTGTTAATGTACAAAGATGATTGATTTGAAGATATTAGGTCTTTTTTAGGCAGGACTGTTACTAGATAATAAGGCATTTATTATGTAAGCAATGAAAAGACATAGTATCAGATTTATGTCAAGGTCTGCTGCTACAGCCAATAAGTTTGCCAATCTCTAATACATTAACTTGACGACCATATATGCTACATTTTAATTTACTGTTTCTATCAATTTTGTTACAATTTGCTTATAGATTTATTTGCTATTCATTTTGTAGGTCAAATATGTCAAATCCTACATGACATGAAGGGGATGATAATGTTCAACGTGGTGATGAAACTTCAACTCAACAATCTGTCCAAATTGATAGTGGTGGGGGGAAAATAACAAGGTTGCGATCGGTTATGTGAAAATATTTTTATAAGAAAGAAGTCAATGGGGAGCAAAAAGCTATATATAAATATTGTAGCAAAGAGTATGTGGGGAGAAGTAGTGATGGAACTCATAATTTGTTGATCCATATGGACAAATGTAATATAAAGAGGCAAAATGAAATGGTAAAGTGTAAAAGTGCATTGAAAACTGTAGAGGATAATGAGGGAAATACAAGAGTAGAGACTTGAAGTTTTGATCAATAAGTTACAAGGAAAACAATAGCACATGCAATTATCAAACACAAGTACCCATTAAGTATAGTGGAGCATGAAGGGTTTAGAGAGATATTAGTATCCCTTAATCCACTTTGGAAGAACGTAACTCTTAATGCAATAAAATAAGAAATTATTAATTTGTATGAGTTTAAAAAGGCAAAGAATGAGTTTGTTGGAGGGTTTTCAAAGTAAGGTTGCAATTACAACGGATATGTGGATAGCAGATATACAAAACCAATGGTATATGGTAGTCATTGCACACTTTATTGATGACACTTGGGCCTTACGGAGTCAAGTTCTAAGGTGACTTCTTAAGTTTTATTTACAATATAACAAAATATTGTTGTTGTTAATGTTAATTACAATAATATCTTAGTCCTTTTATTTAATTATTATTGTAGGTTCATACGTGTGCAACATCCATACACCGATAGAACACTTGCTGACTTATTGATGGCTTGTTTAGTGAAACTTAATATTGAGTGCAAGGTATCTTCAGTCACTATTGATAATTGTTCTATAAATGATTGTATAATTAGTTGTTTATTAATGAAGATTGAAAAGTCTAATTTGCTCATAAGTGGGAATTTATTTCATATTTGTTATTGTACCCATATCTTAAATTTGATTGTAAATGAGGGATTAGACATAGTTGGTGATATAATAGGAAAAATTCGTGAAAGTGTTATTTTCTGGAATGAATCACCAAAAAGAAGAGAAAAATTTGAGGATAATGCTATTCAAGCTAGTATAACAAGTGGTAAGAAATTAGTGCTTGATTGTCCTACTAGATGGAATTTTTGTTATCTCATACTTTCATCTGCATTGCACTTTAAGAATGCTTTCAGTCGATTGCATCAAATTGATGCACAATGTATTACTATACCTAGTGAGCAAGAGTGGAACTTGATTAATGAATTGGAAGATAATTTGAAATTATTTTATGATCTCATTTGTTTGTTTTCAAGTACAACATATCCTACATCAAACACATTTTTTTTTAATTATTTTAGTGAGATTAGATTATCTTTGAATGATTGGTCTTCATTGAATTATGACAAGATTAGAAATATAGCTTTAAGCATGGTAAAACAATTTGAAAAATATTGGAAGAACTTTCATGGTTTGTTAGGTGTGGCTTCTATATTAGACCCAAGGTACAAAATGAGGTTGGTTGAATACTATTTTCCTATGCTTTATAATGTTGACTCTCCTTATTATGTTGATCAAATATGTACCATTTGTGAAGACTTAGTAAAGAAGTACCAGTTGAAATTTTTTTCAAATGAGAGTTCTTATCCTCAAAGTAGCTCATCTTTAACTTCTTCTGTTTTTATAGAAATGGGGTCTCCTCGTAAGAAAACAACCTAACGATTTTTGGGTTATCAAGACTTTTTTAGGGTAGGCAATACTATGAATGGCAAGACAAAGTTAAAGACATATTTAAATGAAAATGTATTAACATTTTAGGAGGGCTTTGATATTTTGGGTTGGTGGAAAGTAAATGCAAGCAAGTATCCTATATTGGCCTGTATAACTAGAAATATTTTGGCAATTCCAATTACCACGGTCACTTCTAAATCAGCGTTTAGTGCAAGTAGTAGAATGTTTACTCTACATCATAATAGCCTTTATCCAAATACAATTGAGGCTCTGATGTGCTGTCAAAGTTGGCTACGTGATAAATCATGAGGTATAAAAATTTTTAAATTATATTTTATTTATTTATTTATAATTATTTTTATTATAATTACTATGTTGTTTATCTTATTTTTTTTATACTTTGAATTAGCTACATGTTTTAAGATGGGAATAAACACATTAGCTGATGATGAGAAAGAAGATGAAGAACATAAGGTGAATATTTTTATAAATATTATTAGTTTCTTATATTGATAGATATTTAATATTATTGAACATAATCTTTTAATTTTTTATGATGTAAGGTTATGAAGGAACTTAAAGAGAAATGTTGTTTTTATATATTGTATTTTTTATTTGATGTAATTTGGCACATTTGACAACTATATATAACTTAATATGTTTACATTGTTATGAATAATGATTTTTATATATTTTTTTCTCTTTTTTATTACAATGATTAATGATATTAAGTTGTTTTGTTTAAGTGACTTATATATCTTAAAAATAATTTAATAATATTAGATTTAGTTATAATATAATTAATATTTAATAATTTAGAGAATTTGTTTTGAAAAAGTATTCTTTGAAAATTATTCTAAAAATTAGTTCAATTTATTTTAAATAAGTTTAATAATAAAGCTCAAAAATAAAAATTAGATAATGGGTTCTATAGGTTATATCCAATTTGATTGTGTGTACCCTACCCAAACTCATTTTGAAGATTTAGGTAATGGGGTGGGTTGAAAGTAACCCAACCTATTTGAGTATGGGTTTGAGTCAAGTGAAACCCACCCAACCCAACCCAACCCAACCCAATTGCCAGCACCCTATTACTTAAATCTTCTTTTTCATCCATTAATGCCAAATTTAGTACCCATACAAATTATTGGCATAATTTGAGGCATACATTAGGTAGATTAAAATGTCAAGTCTTACTTGGCACAATTTTAGGTTTAACACTTAAACCTTAACTACTCCCTGAGAGGTCTTGAAATAAATTAATATTTTCTTAAAACTTTTTGGATTGAACAATTCGATCTGGTGTGCTACCCACGTGCTCAACGAGTACACTTTATATAGTGAGACTCTATAGGCTCACACCTATTTTGTCTCATGGAATATTTTTGTAAGTCCATAACCGATGCCCCACACACACATGTTATGGATAATACAAAATTGTGTGTTAAACCATACAACTTGAGGTTAATCCATATTCGTACAATCTTTCCATCATATATATCCTGGAAGAGCAGAGATATAGATCAACACCGTCAAGTCCCCTATTGCTCAATCATAAACTTATCTCTTCGATTCATATTCCAATAAATAATATCCGCAAACTACTTTGCAATATTATTTATACTACGGGAAACTCTTTCTCGGGTTAAATGCTTATGGCCATAAGACTTCCTAGAATACAACCTTAGAGCATCGAAAAATTTAACTCACCCATATAAGCTGATGGATCCCATGTCTACATATACCAGACTCTATAAGCATCGGACCATACCCAGCGACACCCAACGGTTAGACCATGAAAGGTCTCTGATTGTGTGAAACTTGAGTATAGTGGATCACTCATAAGCCCACCGTGGTGCTCACCTCAAAGGATTACCAATACTACTCAACTTTAGAAGATCCCCAATTGACGGTTTTATAGGATATCTATTAGAGGTCTTCATTGAGTATTTTTCAGTATCCAGTCCTCACTGAATACTTGTATATCTATACAAGCTTCCACTAAACTTATAGTTTGCTAAGATTAAACATCTAGGCGATCCAGATATAGATATACACTGATCTATATAAATCAGTTCCACTCGACAGATCATGTGTCGGTAAAAATAGATCAGGAACTTATAATTCGAAAATATACTTGCACAATGACATTTCTTAGCAACGCTTGCAACTCTTTGCAAATATATCATTGTTAGTATATTTCTAGGTTCCATTTTAGACAAGATTCTAACTCTTTAAACCTAATCTGAACTCCTTCAAATCAATATAATGTTCGAAATATTACAAGTATCTTATCTTAATAAAATTAATTAATTAGCAATTAATGAAATATTTATTTATTACATAAGTATGAAATTACAATATTCATACAAAATTATAATGACATATGAGCACAAATTCTAACATAAACAATATCGCAAAAAGTGTTTATGTATATTGTTTATTGAAATACGAATCTAGAGATAAGTTCTCGGATGAGCACGTGGAGATTTGAAGGTGGTGATCTATATCTCCGTTCATCTAGGATATAGGTGACGGAAGGATTATATAAGTATGTTATAACCTCAGCTTGTATGGTCTAACGTGCTGATTTATAATATCTGTGACGTGTACGTGGGGCATCAATCATGGACTCATGAAACAGTTCTATTTGACAAATCGGACGTAAATCTAGGGAGTCCCACAATATAAAGTATACTCGTTGTGCACTAAGACAGCATACCTGATTGAATAGTTCAATCTAGTAAATTCTAGCAAATATGGATATTTGTTTTAGTTTCTCTCAGGATATGCACGTGTCAAGACTTAAAAATTAAGTACATTAATTGGTTAACAATATTTATTGACCAATGGGATGATGATACGTGGCACATTAAAGATCATTTATTGTTTGACTTTGTAATTACCAAAATGATCTTACTTGTGAGATAAGTAAAGTTATTTATTTATTCAAAAATATTTTAAATAAATAAATGTATCAAAAATTGTTATTAATATTATTTTAATTAAGTCAAATAAATCTTTTTTTAATGAATGGCACATGTTTATTTGTTAGTTAACAAATAAAAAGAAAGACATAAATGCATGCATGGTGAGGCATGATGTCTTTGACTTATAAGAAAAAGAAATTGAAGCATTAACAAATGTAATACAATTCTTCTATTTGATGAAGAATTGGCCAGCCAAATCCTTTGATATAGCCAAAAAGTATTTTTGTTTATTTCAAAAGTCAACAAATGTTTGACAAAAGAAATGAGAATGAATAAAGAATGAAAATGTTTCATTCTTTTCCTAATCTTCCATTCGGCCACCTCACACATAAATAAGAGCAATGTTTTTTTTGTTATATTTAATTTGATTAAAAAAAAGCAAAACATAGGAAAATGGTGGAGACATGCTAGGTCATTCTTTACGGGGACTATATATTTGCTATATAAATAAAAATGTTTCATTTTGTACAAGGAATTATGTTGATTCGACCAAAAGAGAAAAAGAGAGAGAAGTGAAAGCTAATTCTTTTTGCTTGTTTTAATAGTTGAAATAAAACTATTCATCTTCTTCTCATCATCAAATTGGCCGGCCATCCAACAAATCAATAGAAAATTATTTTGTTTATTTTAAGTGTTGAATAAACAAAAATAATTTAATTACTTTGAAATATATACAAAAATAGTTAAAGTGTTTAACCATTATTCCAAGCTTAAAAAGTTTAAGCAATGATTAAGAGTTGTCTAATGTGATTAAGAGTTAATCACTTTTGGTGTTTAAGAGTTAAACATCATTGCTGAAAATTAGAGCTATTATTGTAGCGATCCAAGCCCATCCCAGTTGGATCCTAGAATTACCAATGACTTCGCTCTAATTCGATAATTTCCAAAGGCTTGTTAGGTGATTCTCGATCCTTTATTTCATTAGAGTAATGAAACATAAATTTTAATGTGTTTGTCACACTAAAAAATAGAGATTTCCACTTTCACTGCGTTAATTTATGTATATGATGCATAGATCGAATTATGATAAACACATGCACATACATGCAACCTAGAAAATTAGCACACTTTCATAAGGAACCATGATGAATTCAACGGATGGATTCATGTGTTTATCCTAGGATAGTTTGATGCATAATCATAGAGTAACAACTATGAGTTCCATATAAGATAGACATATACCTAGATGGCATGTATGGTTTGATTTAGACCTAATCTTAATGAATTACATTCTATTTTGATTACCATAGACATATGGGTAGTTGTTAGAATGCGTAATATAGTCACTCGACCATCGATACAGATTAGAGTCTAGCCAATTAATTCGTATTAAGTGATTAACTAAGTTAATGAATCCAATAAAACACTAAGGGATAAGTCAAAGCCCTAAATTTTCCTTACTTGTTGAATTCTACCCTTTGTTTGTGTTTGATTAGTCTTAGTTTACCTTGATAATGTTAGTTTAATTAGATTCAATTCTTATTTTAATTTTTTTGAATAAAAGTTAAGTAGATATAATTTTAGTTCTTGATTGATAGAATTAGATCGCATAGTCCCTGTGGGAACGATATCTATACTTAAATCCTATATTATTTGATATGATAGTATGCACTTACACTTAGCTACTAAAGCATACATCAAGTTTTAGTGCTGTTGTCGGAGACTATTTCTATCTATTCTTTAGATTAATACTAATACTAAGCTACTTGCTTTTAATTTAAATTTTATTTTTGTTTCAATTTATTTTCTTGTTTTTACTTTATTTTCTATCTATTTTGCTTTGGCAGTTCATGCGAAGGGCAAAAAATACTGACTTGACTTCTTTTAATCCCGATATCGAAAAAACATTGCAAAGACTTCGATGTGAACAACACCAATGATATTTAACTATAAAGGAGAATAACGATCACATTAATAATTCAGTGTTTAAGCCCATAATACCACAAAGAGCGTTGAAAGAGTATGTTGTCCTAACTACAAAGGGTGTTCAGTCTAGTATTCGGTGACCAACTGTTAACGCTAACAACTTTGAGATCAAGCCAAATACTATTCAGATGCTGAAAGAGTTTGTATAGTCCAACATAGCTCCCAATGACGATCCTAATATATATATCATAAATTTCTTAGAGATTTGTGATACCTTTAAGGATAATGAAGTCTTAGACGATGCCATCTGACTCAGACTATTCCTTTAAGGGACAAGGAAAAGAGCTGGCTGATGTTATTGCCGTCAAGATCTATATTGACGTAAGATGATCTAGCGCAGAAGTTTCTAACAAAGTTTTTCCTACCAGTAAGATAGTAAAGATGAGGAATGACATCACCTCATTCAACTTGGTTGATGGCGAGTCATTGTATAAGGCATAGGAGTGCTTCAAGGATAATTTGAGGAAAAGTCTTCACCATGGTATCCCTAAATGGCCATTAGTCTAAATGTTCTATAATAGATTAGTAAGCCATTTGAGGACCATTATAGATGCTACTACTAGAGGAGCTATAGTGAATAAGTCCACAGATAAAGCTTATGATCTATTGAAAAAAATAACGTCAAACAGTTACTAATAGCCAATAGAGAGAATTACACCAAAGAGAGTCGTTGGTGTACATGAGATTGACATGTTCAATACATTGGTAGCTCAAATCAATATGTTATCTAAGAAGATTGATGCATAGAATGTTATTAAACCTCAACAAGTAATATGTGACTTTTATGGTGGTAACCATATTAATAGACATTGTATGGAATTAGTGAATTATGTGAATAATCTTAATCGCCAGCAACCTAACCCACAATCCAACTTTTATAATTCAAGGTGGAGAGATCATCTTAACTTCTTTTGGTGTAATAACCAATGGGAGTCATTTAGACTATTGAATCCCCAAGGATTATAGCTACAGTCAAAGAAGAAGCTATCATTGAAAGACATGTTTACACACTACATGAAGTCAAATACCCTATTATGCAGAATCATTCAGTAACCTTGAAGAACTTATAGGTTAAAATGGGACAACTTACTGCAGCCATTAATAAGTGACTCCAAGGCACTCTACCAAGCGACACCGAAGTAAATCCAAGAAATATAGAGTAATGCTAAACCATAAACTTACGGAGTGGTAAGATCTTATAAGATAACACATCTAAACTACTATTATCAAGTATAAAGAGAAGGAGAAAATGGCATAACAAGAAGAAATGTAATCTATCCCCTTCCTCCAAAAGCTGCAGAGACACAACCCAAGTGTAGAAACTAAAAAATTACAACAAGGCTATCTAGAAAATGCAATAAAAAAGGGCAGCAAAAGAGTGCAAAATTTTCAACAAAGAAAAATACAAAAAACTGGTATTGAAATTCAGCAACATTTTAAGATGCAAAAAAGTGACATCGCAATAAGAAATACCAGTAGCAATATGCAGAATTAATAGTTTACTTCACCTCTACCATTCCTACAGTAGCTGCAAAAGAATAAATTAGATAAGTAGTTTTCTAAATTTCTTGAAATTTTTAAGAAGTTACAAATTAATCTTTATTTTGCCGCTGTACTTGAACAGATTCTTATCTACGCCAAGTTTATAAAGAGCATCCTTTCAAAAAAGATGAGACTAGAGGATTATGAGACCGTAGCATTGACTGAGTAGTGTGGCACTATCCTTCAGAAGAAGCTACCTCTTAAGCTCAAAGATTCTGAGAGATTTATTATACCGTACTCCATTAGCAATCATGATTTTGGTAAAGCGTTATACGATTTAGGAGCGACATTAATCTCATACCTCTCTACGTCTATAACAAGTTAGGTTTGAGAGAAGTAAAGCCCACTAATGTCACACTCACGCTTGCTGACCAATCTTTCACCTACCTAAAGGAATCATAGAGGACGTGCTAGTAAATATGGATAAGTTCATCTTCCCAGTTGATTTTATCGATCTAGACATAGAAGAAGACAAGAAGATCCCTATCATACTTGAAAGACTCTTCTTAGCCACGGGATGTACAATCATTAATGTTAAAAAAAAGGAGATAACCATAAAGGTGCAAGATGACATAGCAATAATCAAAGTTTTCAAAGAGATTAAGTTTCCATCTAAAGGTAAACACTGCTGTAGTATTGATGTGGTGCATCAAACTTCCAAGCAACTCAATGACATAGAGATGTTGACTCATATAAAAAAAGAAGGCGTTGAACCATAAAAAGAAAAGAAAAAAAAGAAATAGTACGATGAAAATATCAAAAAGAAGGGTATAAGAGAACTACTTTCCTGGTTTAAGATTAAAGTCTTTCTAGAGAAGCATGAAGAGAATAAGGCAAAAGTTACTGCCCAAGGTCTAATTACAAAACTATAGAAGCCTAAAGAGAAGAGAGCCAAGAAGATCACATGAAAATATGCTTCCACAATCACTTTTAATCTACCATAAGAATAGAAGAAGCTTCGTTAAGCCGACAACGTCAAATCAAACGTTTCTTGAGAAACAACCCAAGTAATTTTTATTTTTATTTAGTTTCAGTTTTAGTTATTATAGTTTCTTTTTCTTATTAGGAATAAAGCAATTCAGGCATTCAAAGAAGTAGCACGAATATTTGCAAGCATTGGGAGCAAAGAAAAATCATAGTTACATTCATCAGAACACAATGCTGTAATGTTTCAACTTCATTTACCATGGGATTTTTCTTGTTTTTAAGTTATTTTTCAACAATAGGGACAATGTTTGGTATAAGTTTGGGGGTGAAAAATACTTTCTTGTATTTATTTTACTGTTTATATTGATTGGTTGTCTTGTGGGGTTAAGTTTGTTTTTAGTTGATAAGTTGTAGTTAAAAATATGATCATTATTCAATGATAAGAAATAGAATAGTGGCAGATTTTTTTTTTCACAAGTCTCTACAAAATAATAGATGCGTGAAATAATTCTTATATCATGAATTTTGGACTGAGTTCAAATTTATTTTTGATCACTTATTCTTAAGTACGTTGAAATAAATATGTATTAGTTGAATTTTTTATTTAGAGATACTCTTACTTAAGTAGTACACCACAATTTCGAGGACCAATACTCTAAAACTTACTTGATTATTACTTAAGGCAAAATCCTAGGATTATACATGAATATAAAAATGACATTAGGCCATTTTTGGGCCGCTTAAGCCATTCTAACCTACCTTAGACATATATTTATCCTTAATTGCCTCTTTTGAGCTTAAATACCTTTTTTTTTTCCTATTTAACCACATTACAGGCCTCATAACTTTAAGTTTTTTTATCCTAAAATGACCCATAGCATCATAAGCCTTGAGTTTACTTAGAAATATTCTTAAAAGAAAGAGGTTGTGATTGTGTGAGAAAATGGTACAGTAGTGAAAAGTAATGTGTCTTGAAGGTACCTATCAATCTAAATTCAGGGGAACGTTCTAAAAGTATGAAAAGAAAAGGAAAAAAAATATCCTTAAATTTACAATGCCCCTAGCTTAAGAAAAAGAAGAAATTCTTTGCAAAAGAGTGAGTAGAAAAAGATAAGAATATCATAAGTTTAGAGGAGGAGATAAATCAAAGAGAAAGAATCAAGAGGTTTATAAGTAAAGTCTAAGTATTCATGGTATAATTTGAACTTAATATATATCCTTATATCCCACCTTAACCCTATTCTTATGTTATAAGCTAATTAAAGTCCTAAATAGATCCATAGACATGTGTATTTTTATATTATTGGAGAGTAGTATGAACAACAAGTTTCTGGTAGTGTTATAATTGAAATATGCTGAGATATAATCTCTATATAGTATATTAAGTTATTGAGTTTGAAAGTTTTATTTGACTAATTACTTACTTATTGCACACATGCACAAGTGATCATTTATAGGGGACAATGAAGGACTTTGATGTATGGTAGAATAAATTATTGAAAGTTATCTCTTGCATTCTAAAAAGACTTATGCTATTTGACAGCCTTTGAGACTTTGAATGAGATTATCTAAATTAATCAAGGATTATTTTAGTTTTTAGTTTTTATAGAGTCAATAATAAGTTGTAATTATTTGCTTTTGTTTTACTCGAGAGCGAACAAAGTTTTAAGTTTAGGGGTATTTGATAGGAGAGTAAATGTACTAGTATATTTGGTACCCTGAATGGGATTTTTGCTCTTATTTGTGAAATTTTGGTTATTTAATTATGTTTGTGATCATAAATATGTGTACGGCAGAAAGTGTGATGATTTGGGATAAACAAGAGGCGAATTGGATGAGAAATGAAGAAGTTGCTCTCAAAACACGAGAGTGCTTAAACATAGCGCGTAGTCGGTGTGACATATAAAACCCCATCTTTTTAGTCCTATTTTGACTTAGATTCAAAAGCTATCAACCCTAGGATTTCTCAAATTTTGTCTGGATTGGTTTCAATTCCTCTTTGACTCATTATAAATCCCAAGCATTTTTCTAATTCAACCTTGAAGGCACACTTTCAGAGTTTAGATTCATATAGTATTCTTTTAAGATATTGAAAGTCTTTCTTAGGTTGTCCACATAGTCCTTGGATCAAAGTAACTTCACGTTCATATCGTCTACGTATACCTCTATGTTTTTCTTGATCAATGATTTGAATAGTTTATTTACGAGCTTTTGGTAGGTTGCACTTACATTTTTTAGTTCAAATGGTATGACCTTGTAACAGTAAGTCTCATAATGAGTAATGAATAATGTTTTCTCTTAGTTAGGAGGGAACATCTTAATATAATTATATCTTGAAAAAGCATCAATGAAGCTAAGAAGAGTGTGCCTGACTATGAATTCTACCAATTGGTTTATCTTTAGAAGTGGAAAGTTGTCTTTAGGGCAAGCTTTATTCAAATCTATTAAATCCGCGCACATTCTCTATTTTTTGTTAGCTTTCTTAATCATCACTACATAAGCCAACCATTCTGGTAGTGGACTTCTTAGATGAATCCCATTGCGGAGAGTTTCTCGACCTCTATTGTGATGTCTACATTTCTTTTCTGATTAAAAATTCTTCTTTTTTATTTGACTAGTTTAAAGTATGAATCGATAGCCAGTGCATATGAAATAAGGGCTTGGTTTATTCCTGGTATGTCTTTATGCGACCAAGCGAAGATGTCCAAGAACTCCATCACTATTGTACTCAGCTCTTTCTTTATCTTCAACTTTAATTGCAAGCCTATCTTGACTATATTTTAGGTGCCCTTGGTTTAACGGGAACCAAGAATAATTTTCTTATTGGCTTCAAGGACTTAGATTCACTCTCTTCCCTTTAATCCAATGTTAAGATCCAGAAGTTTTTCTTAGATGAGGTCGTATAGTAGCGAATTTCAATTTCAAATAGTGGATGGACATGGCTTCTTTTGAATTTCTCATAAATAGTTTTCTTAGCATAACTTAATAAGGTATTACCTAGTTGACCACTACAAAGTCCACCATCATAGTCTTAATGTAGGGCTTTTCTCCAAAGACATTGGAAAATTAACAATATCTAATGACATGATACAGTTGTCCTCAAATCTATTAATAAGGTCTGCATTCTTTTTATTTTCAAGTATTTTATATCGAGCTGACCCAACGTCTCCTTGAATATTATATCCACTAACTCCCTATGTTGATAAGTACCTGATTTACCTTTATTCCAACTATCTAGAAAGTTATGATCAGCGCGCATTCGTACAAATAACTAATTTTTCGTGCATCTTCCTCGCTAAACATTATAGGGATCATCTTGACCTATGGCTTCTTAGCAGGGATGTTGTATATCACTTAGTGTTCCATTAATGTGTATCGAGAGTAGTTTTTTATTTATCTATTAGAATCTCTAGTTAGTGTAGACCATTTATAAATTATCATAGTACTTTTTCGGTGAGAAAAGTTCTTGGTTTTTAGGTTCTCGTTAGGTTGGGATTTTTTCTTTAAAAAGTCAGCCCTAAATTCTTTTAAGTACCCATTCTGCATCAGTCGATCCACTTGGTATCTTAAATATGGGCATTTGCTAGTAGTGTGGTTATGGTCTTTATGGTAGTTACATCTCTTATCCTTGTTTCATTGTTCATGTAGGATCATAGATGTTCTTGGCTCTTTGAGCAAGCCTTCTCTTTGATAGCTTCAAACACTACTATCAATGGAACAATTAGAGGAATAAACTTTTCTTTTTTAAACTCTTACTACTCTAGAAGAGACTTCCTCATCTGATACCACATATTGCCTCATCGAGGTTGAATACTACAAGGATATGGTGCTTATGTGCCATTCTAATTTTGTATGAATATTTATTATTTAATATTTATACAATGAACATTTTAATAAATCGTTAATATTTATTATATAATACTAAACTTATTACTTTTCAAACATTGTAGATTTAAAGGCATTTATGTCAACACTAAGAGTTAGTGTTCTAAGAGTTAGAAACTTATCTAAAATGGGACAAAAATTTGAGAATATATTAATAATAATATAGTTGCAAAGAGTTGCAAATGATGCTAAAAAATGTCATTATGTAGTATGTTCTCGAAGATATCATTCCTGATCTATGGTTGCAGACACAAGTCAATTGCTATACCTTTCAGATCAGTATGTATCTATATTTGGATTGTATAGATAATTAGTCTTAGTAGACCGTGAGCTTAGCAAAATCTTGTATAAGCATATAGGTATTAAATGAGAACTGGGTATTGAATAGACTCATGAGAACTTTCAATAGACATCCTATAGAGTCATCAATAGAAGGTCTTCTCGAGTTGAGTAGTATTCGTAGTCCTTTGACCTGAGTGTCATGGTGGGCTTATGAGTGATCCACTATACTTTGATTCCACGTATATTAAAGACCTTTCATGGTTTGAACTCTAGGTGTCGTTGGTTATGGTTTGATGCTCATGGAGTTTGATATGCATAGATATGAGATCCGTTAGCTCATATGGTTGAGTTATATATCTAAATGCTCTAAGATTGCATTTTAAAAAGTCTTGTGACCATAAGCATAAACTCAAAAAAAGAGTTTTCTATAGGGTCAAACAATACTACAAATGCATTTTCAGATATTATTTATGAAGATATAAATTTGGAGATAAGTTCACGGTTGAGTATGTAGGATTTGACGGTGATGATCTATATATTTTTGCTCTTTTAAAATATAGGTGATGGAATTATTATATGCATACGGTTGACCTCAACTTAAATGGTTTAACACGTTGCTCTAAATATCCATAATGTGTATAGGGGGCATCGTTCATAGACTTACAAAAGAGTTTTGTAAGATAAATAGGTGTAAACCTAGGGTGTCTCATAATATGAAGTGTACTCGCTGAGCACTAGGGTGACGGACTGGGTTGAACAGTTCAATTTGGAAAATTTTAAAAAGTAAAATTTGTTTCAAGATTTTTTGGGAATCACATATGTCAAAGTTTAAGTGTCAAAGCTATTATTTAATTGGATAAAAATTGTTATTAACCAACTGAAAAATGACAAATGGCTTATGCATGGCCATTTGTTTGACAAATGACACTTTGCATAGAAAAGCAATCTTGATAGATGGCAATAGAAATAGACACTTGGCTTGGTACATGTGATGCATGAAGAGCATGCGTCGTTGCAAAATTCAAAAGAAATAAATAATATATAAAAGTTACATTTAGTGCTTTATGCTAGAATAGGCCAAGAGGGAAATACTTTGAAAAAAGTTGTATTTTAGTCCCTAAACTCATTTTTGGTCAATTTTAAGAAAGAACAAGAGTTGTTCAATCATCATGCTGGAAATTTATAAGGCTATCATTCTAACTTCTATAATCACACTAATTTTTGCGGATTAGAATTGTCCACGAAATTGCTTCCATGTGAGACTCAGAATTCGATTCTTTACTGAAAGGTTTCAAGGGCAAGTTTTTGAGTTTATTATTGTAATAGACTTCAATTCAGTGTGTATTTATTGAATATGAAATTAGATTTCATTCTACTTACAATGTATGTATAACATGCATTATTTGATTCAATGAGTACACATTCAAATGCATGTACCCATTAGTAGGAGTACTAACACTGAGTTCGTCAATAAGAGGATACATTCTTTCCCATTCAATTGTTCTTGGAGGAGAAAGTTCCTACCTTCTACAGTTTTAAAAACAATTAGCGCAATCGCTCCTCTATACTTTGAACTTTTTTTCCAGAAGGTCTTTAGGTTTGGGTGCTGTGCTTTGCTGCTCATCACATTCTCTGATTCTGCAATATTTTTCTCACATCCTCTTTGATTTTGTTATCTTCTCTATACTTATTCAAGATTTGTTGGGCGTCTTCCTCGATTATGCTACCTTTTCTACGCTTGTTCAAGATCTCTCTGACATCTCGTACACTTTTATTTTCTTTTTTAAACCCATCTAGTATCATCCGGGCATCATTTTTGCCCAAATTGTTTTTGTTCACGCTGATACCTCGGGCTTGTCTTAGAAGGTTCGAGTCGCCAACTTCTGTTTGAACAGGAGTGTGATCGCGATTTCCTTGGCATGACCTTCTCTTCTTCTTTGGAGGATTCCACTAGAATTGATTTTCCCTTTTGTTCTTGGGTAAGCTGAGGATGATTTTTGCTTCCCCTAACTATTGGGAGGGTACTCTTGTGATCCGAAGGTTGTGTTATAGCCTAGTGATCTTCTAGGATTCTTGCAGTCTTAAGTTTTGGAGCTTTTCTAATACTTCAATCATCAAGCTTTTTAACTTATCCTTGTTTTACTGTAATTTTTTTAATTCTTCTTTCAATGCCTCTTACCAAGCTCGTGATTCTCCATTTTGGATGATATGTTGTTGTTTCATACTTTTATGAATCTTTTTTTATTATGAAAACTAAGATTTCTATTAGCCTGCAAATTTTAACTACTATTTCGAGCAACCATATAGTGGGTAGTCATAGTCTTTGAAAGTACATTCCTCATGATTTTCATCTTTTTAATAGCTTTTTGTTTGCTTCCTACAAATGATGTCAAACTGTTAATCCTAAAATTTAGTCATCTTAAAGCAATGAGCTAAATTTGTTTCTTTTAGGAACAATAATTGGATTTTGGAAGGAATTGGGCTGATTGGTCCCTCGAAGAATATTGGGCTTGCTCAAAATCTTGCAATCAAATAAAAAGATAAGGCTACGTTGAAACTTTTTTCGACAAAGGCACTTTGATGCTTAAGTCAGTGATAGTTGAAAAAAGGAGAAAATAATATGAGGGCAAGAAAAAAAGGTGACGAGAGATGAAGTGAAAATTTACTAAGTATTTGAAGGCTAAGAAAGCTTTAAATCTTTCAAAGTAGTCTGCTTATGTAGGTTTAGATGTTGATACTTAGATCTATATAGATGTCAATATTAGTCATCTATTGTGCCTCTTATGCCATTACCTTAGCAATTTGGAACTTATTTATAAGGTTATAATGTGAGCTTAATGTGTAGTTGTAGAATCCTATTAGGATTAAAAGTCATTATGACCTTTTTTTCTTAGATTCATATATTAGAGTTCTATTTAAATAAGATTAGACCTTTATTGTACGTATAGGACTCATATCGAGATTATTGGAGTCGTATTTAGAGAAGATATATCGAGCCTGTAATTCTTGGTAACAAATATATTTTAAAATGCTCGTAGACGATTAAGGTGGTCCATTAGCTCGAAGAGGGTACACAATGATCAAGGACGATGCTGGTGAGAAGAAGACTACAAACCAACTTAAGGACATCTATGTATTCTCGTAACGTCTAAACTTGAACTCTTAAGCTCGCACTTTATGAGCTATAATAAATGGATTGAGGTTTGTAACGATTGAGCCTGTAGACCAAAATTCATAAGGAACCGTTTATATTTGTTACAATATAAAAATATACATTTAGTGTACAATAATATAAATGAAGCACATAAATTTGTATTTTATGTGAATATATAAAATTTATCATCTCAAACTTCAACATTCAAGTTCATCTTTTAATTGGGTAGTTTTTAATTTTTTTTAATTGGATAGTTTTTAATTTTTTTTTTAAGTTTGTGAAAAGACGTTCAAATTTCTTCGTAATAAATAAGATTTTAGATTTTTTTTTAAAAAAAAATTGGGAGTAAGTATTACTTTATGTGCAAAAACACTTTAAATTAAATCTTGGTAAATTCTTAATATTTGAATGAGATCATAATTGTATTCAAATTTAGGATTAGACATAGCACTCTATAACTATAGATACCTGCACTAAATCATAATGGAATAATTTATGTGTTCTATTAAATTTGATAATCCAACCAATTCATAATTAGTTAGATTTGTCTTAATAGATTATTAGAAAATGGTATCAGCTCTTTAAAAAAAAAAACAAAAAGCCTTCGATCTTCGTTTATTTAAATGTTTTTTTTCTCTCTTGTTAGAATACTCTTTTTGTGTATTTTATTTTATTTATTATTTATAATTACTATTTAAGTTAGGGGGCCATTCTTTCTAACAAGAAAGTTAAGGGGTCAGTTTGCTATATACCAAAACACTCGAGATGAAAATGTAAATTTTACAAAAATAAATATTTCACCGTTTCTACGTTTTAATCTTCGTATTGTTGACAGGGGTACAGAGAGCAGTCGAGCAACAGGCTGTTTGGTTGGTTCGAAGATGGCTCAATCTCTGCAACGAATATGGAGCCGCGGCCGCGCCTTGCGAGCCACCGCGAGCCCTTTCTCAAGATCATTCTCTTCGGAAGCTTTGGTAGAGGTCAAGCCTGGCGAGATCGGCATGGTCTCCGGAATCCCCGAAGAGCATCTCCGTAGAAGTGTACTCTCTCTCTCATTAATTTGATTTTACCTTGGACTTGTTTTCGACGGATCACATTTTTATTCTTTTTTTTAGTATTATGATAGAAAATGTTTATCTTTCGAAATGCTTTTACATTTTAGGGTGATTTGATTAATTAGGGTTTTGAACTATTTTACACTTTTAAATCTTGTGATTTTTGTATGGCTGTGATAAACAGCTATCGTGGCTGTTATAAGTAACACTTTGTTTAGGTTTTAGTTGTGTGACAAGCAAGATTAAGCTGATTTTAGCAAGGATCTGGTTTATGATATTCTATTCAGAGTAATTTTTTTTCATCTCTTTTTTGCATGGCAGGTTGTAATTTACTCACCTGCTAGAACTGCTACTCAGCAAGGATCTGGAAAAGTTGGGAGGTGGAAGATCAATTTTGTGTCAACACAAAAGTAAGTTATCTTATTTATCTGAACATTTTTTATGCTCAAGAAGTTCCTAAGGTTTGTTAACTTAGTCAGGCTAAATTTAGCGGCATAGAATTTGAATGTAGAATGGAGTTGGAGAATTTCACTATTGGACTTGCATCTGGAGTTCCACTCAGTTCCAAATCCAAAAGTTTGATTTTATGCTACTAAATGGAATTTTGTAAAATGTGGATTCTTTTTAGTTCCATCGCTACACTTCGGTTAGGATATCTTTAAGAGGCTTCTAGCTGGTTGCAATTTCATGAAGTAGGTGTCCTAAAAAAAAAGAATTCATGAATTCTTTTTTCCTGAGTTATCAGAATAATCTTTAGTAGTGATACTGTCTATGTCTTGTACATTTGTGCACCAGGGAAAAGTTGAGCTATGCTTTAAATATGTGAAATTGTGTATACTTTTCTTTTCAAATTTCCGGAGCCAAATATATGTTTGCTTTTCCAATGATTTGACTTTTCTTTAGGTAAGTATATATGTTATGACTAATATCTAACTTATATGAAAATTGTGTCTTATCGTGTAGTTGTAAAACAACATGCTTGTCTTCACCAAACATATTTACTTGATTTCTATTATTACATTGCTGACAATTTCTTGATCAAGTTTGAATCATTCCCCCAAGCCCCTGCCCCCCAAAAAAAAGTTCTAATGTTTAATACTGATTTTGCAACATATCACATGATCAGCAGTTTCTCATTAGTGAGTTACATGTTGTAGGTGGGAAAATCCATTGATGGGTTGGACATCCACAGGGGATCCATATGCCAATGTTGGTGATTCTGGATTGAGTTTTGATAATGAAGAGGCTGCAAGGGCATTTGCTGCAAGACATGGTTGGAAATATGTGGTATGTGTTGTCTAATTTATAATTTAAAGTTCTACTGCTGAGATGATTTTGTTAAAAGAGTCTTAGATGGTTTGATTCTGAGATACTTTGGGATTTAAATATTTCTTACATTACCTAGCTAGCCACTGGATATATGTTTAAGGGCTCCTTTATGTCATCACTATTTCCCCTTAAATGTACGAGAATTTGGTAACAATTTGTGGCTTCCAGTCTCAAAAGGTTCCAAGTGGCATCTTTTGTTTTAATAGAGCAGCAGCATTTCTGTTGCATGTTTGATTTCGTACTTTTCAACTCTGAGAGAAAATATGCAGTCAGCTACTTATCAAAGAATTTAACTTTAAGTTTCTTCTTTTTTAATTTTCAACTTAATTACTATTAAGAACACTTATTGAACTCATTTCAGGTGAAAAAGCACCAGACACCATTACTGAAGGTTTGATACTCTTCTTTTACCAATTTTATTGGCATTTTTAGTTGTTTGCATCACTTCACTATAACAATCTTTTATGTTTTGCTGGCAGATGAACTGTTTTTTTAATGAAAATAGCAGCTAGATACAAGAATTGGAAATTAATTAGAAGTTTCATAAAGTTGCAATTGATTAGGTCTGTAGTTGCAATTCAGTTTGCATAACAGGATCAAAATGGAAAAACTACTTTCATAGTTCATTGATTTATAGTTGTCATCAATATTTCATTTGAAGCATGATTTCTAGAATGATCTGGGAGTTCCCCTCTGTTATTGTTCTTTGTGATCAATTTGGTGTTTGAGAGGGTCTTCTCATGGCCTAGATGGTAATTGTGATAGTTAGTTGCTCACTCTTCTTACAAGGAAATCTTTTGGAGCCTGCCTTGTTGATTCCTTCTCTTTCTTGTTTCTATTGTGTATTTGGTCTCTGGTTGGATCTATTCTAAGTGGCAGTAGAATGTTAGTGCCTTATTTTATTTTTTATTTCTTATTTAATTTTGAGAGGGAACGTTATTTCTTTAATAGATTCCAGAAGCCTCAGTCCAAACTTATGATTTGAAATTTAGGATGTACTAGTATACTAAGAGGTATAATTCGTGAGATGTGACTGATTGATGGATAGTGGTGGGTTAAATAAGCTCTAACTATCTCAAGACATGGATGAATCACAGGGAGAAAGATTGTAAGTCCCGCTAATGTACCCAATTCTGTTCCATATATGCAATAATCTCTGGCCATATGAGCAATAATCTCTGGCCATATGAGCATGCAGATCTAGGTGCGTGATTGTCAGTTTTTACTACTCTTGCATTGAAGTGTTCCATGCATGTCTAAAGGTGTATAACTTGTTCAAGGTATATATGGTGTTGACATAAATATAAAAAAATTTATAACAGCTTCCTTTTCTATGTTATGCTTGCAGCCAAAGTCATATGCAGACAACTTCAAATGGAAGGGTCCCCCCAAAATGGATGCAAACTGATTATCTTGTCTGCCAATTGTTTTATCATAATACAAGTCATGCAGTGGAGGATTGTGGTTTCATTTATGGCAAATTTTCTGCAGATGGCAGCAATGTAGCACGTTGTCAAGTCATCCCAAATGAATTTGTTGATTATAATAAAATGGGACTGGTGGGTTGCGCCCCTCTTTTTTTTTATCCACAATGAAAAGATATAGAGCATTTGTGTTCCTCTGAATGATAATTTGAAACCGACTGCGTTCATCACATAGAAATAACCCCGAGTTAAATCCTTCTAGCTTTTCTTTTAAGATCTCTGAAGTTATATAGCTGTTTTGCGCAGCTCCGTCCAACTCACCCCATTTCCATAACTTATCACGAGTTTCTTTTCAGAGGGGTATGATGCTGACAATCAAGCCTATCTTTGGCTTAAAGGGCAAAGGGTTGCAAGGCCAGCTTACAATGCTCTTGTTAATTCACAGTAAAAAGGTGCCTTGGGCTTATAATTCTCTGGGCACATAGCTGATACTTTGAATTACGAAGAACTTGAATCCTTTCCTAATATGAAAATTCAAGCTTTGGAGGATCTTCTCACAAATCAATAATAGTAAGTTATGCACGAGTAAGAATCCAATTTGCGAAAATATGTTTGTTAACTATAACTCTGAAATGTTTAACCTATTGACATACGCAAAATTGGGCACGCAGCAGCATCTTAACTTGCCATCTCACCAATGAACTTAACGTTCATGATAAAGCTTTTATGATAATTAATATACAAGTATACAGCCCTCTGACAAATCATGGGTCCTCATGATCGACTAGACCTCACAATTCAAAAAAACTTGATGCAAAGTCAACTCTGCAAAAGACCACGATAAAGAAACCAAGATGATAAATAGGGCAATCACAATAACGGGGATTGACTATTCAAAATCCCTCATGCATCATAATGGTGGGGATAGCCTCATCTAAATACCCTAGTAATTCCGCTTCTATCAGGTAGCAATTTCTTTATATAGTATTTAGATTTGCGGGATAGATTGATCCTTTTCCTTCTTTCTTCTGGAATCATTTCAATAGAACATTCTTCGAAACCACGACTTTTAAACCTGTAACCAAACGAGTAATGTCAGATTCTTGGACAAGCTAATTAGTCAAACGGACAGAGAGTACCCAAGAGCCATAAATTGGCTAATAACCAATATTTATTGCAGAAAGAAAGTTGTAGCACACTTGAACATGAATTTTCCTTGCTTTTTTTTTTTAATCCTGAAGAATTATTCTATACAGAAATAACTAGTATGCAAATTATCATATGTATTTAAGGTAGTCAGGTAACAAACCAATCTGCAGTACGGGTTGTCAGGAGGAAAAGCATCTCCAATCCTAGGGACAATGCCTTCTTCTCAATATAATCTGCAGGTAATTTGATTGCAAAGGAATCTATAAGCAACAATTTTTGCAAGCAATATAGTACAGAATATGCAGACTATTGTGGAAACTACAAACTACAATAAACCTTTCAGGAGGAACACCTTAAAATCTCTTTCAGGGAAGGGGTTGTGAAGGATGTACAAGTTCTACCTCCAAATATTGTGAAGACATATGTAAATAAGCAATCACATCTAATTTGTTATTGAGGGGAAGGGCCAGATTGGTAAACCAAAAAGAGTTAAAAAGGCATAAGAGGATGTATTGGTCTTAGAGTCAGAAAGGCAAGAAAAAGCCAAAAGGTATAAGTTAACAACATTTCCCCATCAAACTTCTAAAAATCACAAATAAATAGAACCAGACACGTTTCTTTATACATCTCCTTCAGTTTCAATCACAACGACCAGAATATGGGATGAGAAAACCTACCCATTTCCAATCTATGGTTACACAGTTTAAACTTTAATTGAAGTGCAAGCATTTTCTCATAAAAGATAAAACTAAAATCATACCAAGTAATTTGTCACCCTGCCCTTGACCACGGCAATCAGGCGAAACTGCAATAGCAGCAACCTCTCCACACTTTTCCTTAAAGAAAGGGAAAAGAGCAGCACAAGCAATGATCTGGCCTTCCCGTTCCACAACAAAGAATGAATCTAATGCTTTAAGTAACTGTTAAGAAAAAAAACGAAGGAGAAACATTGTCACTCACTTTTTCCACGAAATAAATGAGACCCAAGTAGAGCCCAATTTATGTTAGTTTCATATACATCAATAAACTATCAGTAAGAAATGATAATATTAATATAAACAAACAAAAGGGAAGAAGCTCTAACCTCTTCATCAGACCTCCGGACCAATGTCCCAGATTCTTCTAAAGGTTGTATAATTTGTCTGATTCCAGATAAATCTGTCACCTTAGCCATACGTGTTCCTTCATAAAGATCACTAAGATAGACATTTGAATGTGAAATCAGTTAATGGGATTCAATTAGCTCAAGAAAGTTAAAAACAGGTACGTCATAAAGGAACCAATAAACTTCAATACAAGCGATTACATGCATCAAGGACACTAGTGTCTACCACACAACTACTTATATTACTCTTACTTAACTTACAGTTCAGATAGGAACATTCGAAATTTACATGAGAATGATGACTTTTTGGAAGAACATTATTGGAGAAGTTGCATACCTTGCCACCATTGTCCCCATTCCATCTCTCTTAAACAGTTCCAATAATAGAACTCCACCAATGGTGCCGTCCAACAAATGAACTCTTTGAACACCTCTCTGATAAAAAGAAAGATAATATGTTGGACTCCAGAGACAAAAAAAAAAAAGAAAAATTCCGAGAGATTGCAAAAAACTAAAGTCAGATTAACTTAACTATGGGAATTAACCATTACTCTCATCTTTAAGGTTTGGTTAGGAATTATCAAATATAACTCTACGAATAAGTTGAATGAAATCAGGAAGGGAAAGGTAAAAGGATAGATTGAATTCTAAACATTGAAATAAAAGCCTCCTCTCAGAGAAAGCTTTTCCTTTACCACTCAGGTTCTGAAAAAAATTGCAGTTTACTCTTAGCATTTAACCAAACCTGATTGACTTAAGTAATGAATTTCCCATAAATTAATAAACAAGATGATGCAGCAAAAGTCAAAAAAAGGGTGCTTTCCTTAGAAAAGTATATAAAGTAATCCTGTAATGAACTTACTCGGCAAACATAGGCTGCAGCAGCTAATTCTGAAAGGTAACCATTTAGTCGACTAAGCCTCTCCTGTCCTCCAATTGCAAATCCCTGTTCACCAGACCAAAGTCCGTTGCCATTGTCAAAACCAACACCGTTATTAAAGGTTGCTGTATACTTTTCACCAAGAGCTTTCCCATTTTGGGGAGAACAAGCGCTTCCATTAGAATCAATATGAACACGACAAGTGAGATCTTCCTCACCAACAGCTTTCACATAGTTAGCAGCTATCTCACTTTGCTTCGCACGTTGACGAATTAACCTGTCTGCTTCTTGGAGAGTCAAAAAACGAATTAGGCGTCCACTCTCATCCAGAATTGGACCATCTATAATACAAATAAGCTTATCTGCTCCAATAGCTAAGGCACAAGCTGTAGCTACTTCATATGTGCTGAAATTTACAAAAGCATTATAGATTAGTGATTGAGGATCAGCACCTGCAACTATTTTAATCCAAAATGTAAATAAGAAATATCTTCTTTTTTCCTTTTTTGGTAAGAAGCACTAAAGAAAAGGTTGAATTGTCAAAGGTCATAAAAATTAGACAATCAATCAAATCAAATCACTATATGAATACAAGCTCAAGCAGATCCAAATCGAAAGGTGGGAAAATCCATGTAAAGATGAAGGTGATAAATGTTCTCACAATTTCCATGACCTTTTTGACAGCAAGATAAAAAAAATTTATAAATATCTCAGCTGAAAGTTTTAGTGGATAAAGAAGAAAAATTTCCAAGGAAAAAGACAAGAAAAAAAGAGAATTCACATTTTTCTCTCTGAATTTACCTCCAAATTCTGTGTTTTCAAAACTTTAAATGTTACATCTACAATTACAGTTGCAGTTGCTTTCAAACAGCCCAAGTCTAAACATTGACAACTCAATAAGGAAGTATTTTCTCTAAATCCGAAAAAGATGTTTCCCTCTATATTAAATGAAATAAAAAACACAAAGTGCAAACTCAGTATAAGAATGCCTGAGAAACACACAATCTTTATTCTTGCATTAACAAAATTAAATTGTTTTGCTTATCCCAAGTCATGTGCCACTCAGTTAAAGAAAAGTGTCAGAAATGCATGAGAAGATCTACTACCAGGCATCAACTACTAATACCGAACTGAGAAATAGAGAGAGAGTTATGAATGAGATGTAAAATAAGCAAGATTAATCAGTATATAATGAGGAAAACTGTAGTGCAAACACATACATGTTATAGAAGTACTACTGAGCTTCATATGTTAGATCAGGCTAAATCAGAAGAAATAATATTTAAGGAACAATCAAATTAGGCCTACTAATAATCTCATAAACTACATTGCATACTTGCAATTTAAAACTTCTCCAGAGCTGGAATAGCCCAGGTTGCTTAATATAACTACACAACCACCATCAAGTCGCTCGCGCATGCGAGTGACATCTACTTTCTTTACTTCACCTGTTGCTCCATAATCAACACCATCAAAAACTCCTCTTCTCTGAAAAAGAAATTAACAGAAATCACAGTGGCAATGATATTTAAACAATGATAGAAAAGCACATATAAAACAAGCAATTAACAGAACACTCGACCTGCCCTGTAAGTATATACAACAGCATCATTGTAACTAACTCTTTCATGCTGAAATATATTTAAAAATTGCAGATTGTTACCTTGGCAGCGAGGAAGTTACCACTAGCTACACTGACACCAACTTCATGCCAACGACTACTATCACCATGTCGACGAATGTTACATATTGGGGGTCCAGGAGAAAGTTTTGCTTCTATCATCACACGGATTCCACCAGCTGCTTCCATTGCAGCCGCAAGAGATTCCGAGTCAGTTATCCTATATCGACCTACATACTTAGGCTCATGTTCTGCAATAACAAACCTGAGTAAGATCCATCTAACTTTTTAATCATAAGCTCCAAATCCCCAAAGCAGAATCAGGAATGAAAAAACTCAAAAGGTACAAGCTTTCTCATTCAGATACCTCTTTCAGCTAAAAGCTTGTCGATTTGCACATGAGTACCCGGAACAAGAACAAACCTAATCCCCAAGTGATGAAGAAACGCAATATCCTGTACCAAACACAGAACTTAACATCACCACACAATCCAATTTCTTCTTTTAAAAAAATCCCAGCATATTCCCACAAATCAAAACATATTTAAAGAAAAAATAATAATAAGAGGAGCAACAAAACATTTGCCTTTAAAATGGGGTCCAAGAAAGGGCTACAAACAATTTCACCAGAAATAATAACAACAAAGGTCCCCCCTCTATGTGCCCACAAGTAAGGCCAAGCCTCACGAAACCACTTCACAAATTGCTGGTCTTCAACAGGGTTATGAATTTCCTTAACATTGCCACTCTCTGCTTCGCTGAACACTTTGCATTTACTTAAATTACCCCTTTGACTCTTGACTGAACAAGATAAACCGTTCGGTGACTGGCGATGAAACCGGAGGTTTTGGGCAGGTTTTAGGGGATTGGACACTTGGGGAGAGAAAAAGAGCTGGGTTTTTGTTGGTGATGGTGATAGTGAATGATGGGCAGTGGCCATAGAGGAGCAAATTGGGAAAATGTTGCAACCCGCACCAGCCAATAGTCTTTGTTGCAGTTGCGGGGTTGTGCGTTTGATTTCAGTTTCTGTTTTGGTTTCGACTTTCGAGTTCGTTTAGACTTCCGGTTTGCCCTAAAAGTTGACAAGTCAGAGACGTGAAAGGGCTTTTGTTTTGACGTGGCTATTGCATTATCGAAGACTTTATTTGAGGTGGAGTTGGTAAGTTGGATGTATATACAAATAATGGAGTTGTTCTAAACTGAATTACTAATTAATTCAGTTTATAGGAATTTTGGAAATAATTCAAGAGTAAAAGGCAATTCTCTTTATATAATTAAACAAACTAAAAAGATATAAAGTAATCTCAATTTTATATATTATATACTTGAAGAAATAAATAAAAATATGTTTTGAGGGTAAGACAAAAAGTTAAAATATCTTTTTAACAAAAGATAACTCTAAATTTTATAATGTATCTTAAGATTGGTGTTGAACATTCATCTTTAATGTGTGAATCCAAATTATAAAGCTTCAGTTACAATGGAGTTAAGTGATCAGAGAGAAAAAAAACCTTGAGTATGGAGTCTAAGCAGGGACTAGCAACAATTTCAGATGATAATACGACAACAAATGTACTGCCTCTGTGCATATATTAGTAAGGCTGAGCTTCTCGGAACACCTTCCACAAATCGTACATCTTCTTCTGAAATTTCATAAACTTGCTGCCACTGCCCGCAACCTTTCACCACAAACCTTTCTTTTCCCTTCTTTACACTCAAACTATGGCTAAAGATATGGTCGTTTCTTCTGTTCTGATAGCTGTAATTGCATAGATGCACTTTGCTGTAACATGACGGCCAAGTTTCTTGGTGTTTCTGTAACAAAATCCATGACTTTGCTGACTTCGAGGGTTTGAGAGTACTAAGTATATGTTCACATACAAATTAATACATATATTCCAAATTCTCTTGATGTGTGTGCTTATTTTCTTTCTCTTTGTTTCTGGGTCAGGTAATTTCACTTAACAGCATAATTTTGAACACGATCTCATAGAAAATGATAATAATTATTGGTATGAATTTTTGGGAACAAAAAAGTTGAGAGGTTTAAATTTGGTCAGCTGGGACCAAACAAATATCAAAATTGTGGAGTAATATTGACCGTAGGTAGACCAATGTGGGCAAAGAACTGCTGAGGACACATTGATAAAGAGAACACGTTCTGTGCGCATAATAGAGGTAAAAGTGAAACCCCCCAAGTATTGGGGTTTCTCAGATGGATAAAAGAACTATCTTAGACCACATAATGCTCAACAAATTTTTGCTCATCTCACTCACTCAAATGCCAAATCTAACCTAATATATCCAAAGTTTTACTTAATATAATTTTATCAAACAAACCCATTAAAATTATTTATATACACATTAGTTAAACACATATTAAGAAGAAATATTATCACGAATATTCTTAAAGTAAGATTTAATTTTAATATAAAAAAAGTCAAATTTGACTAAAAAAAATGTGGATATAAAATTTTGACCACATTAAAATTTTTTACAATATAATAACCAAACACGAGTAGTTGACCATTTTGCCCCTAAACACAAAACACATATAAACCAATCCTAATGATTATCTAACATGGCACCACCCCGAGGCACTACGTGGCACAAATATTTGTATTTTTTAAGTTATTTTTTTATTAAAAATTTAATTTTTTATTATTTATTTATTTAACAAAAAAATAAAATTTTTTAAGTTTGAATAAACTTCATTCTCTCCCTCATATTCTCAAAATTGTCTAAAATTCACAAGATTTGTCACACAATTTGTAGATTAGCTTGAAATGCGTGACATTTTAAAAAATATAAGTGAATAAAGATTGTAGAATTAAAGAAATTAAAAATAGACAAAAAAAATATTAGTGAGTTTTTATTGTTTGTTTGTTGTTGTGTGTTTTTGTTGTTGGTTTATAGACGTAGAGTTAAAATGTATAGATTTAGTATTAAGAAGAGTTAAGAAGGTGAAAATAAAGTTAAAAATAGGTGCAAAAAGTCAAAAACAGTAATAAATTATTGAAAATGGTGGATTCAGGGTTAGATCGGCGGGCATCTCGTGATGCATGCGCTGGTGGTTGTTCCACGTGCCAAGCTAATGTACGTATTAGGGCGTTGAAGTGCTCAGTAAAGCACTCTGTCAAGCTAAGGCACGTCAGCTTGACTCCACGTGGCACCAGTTGGTATTTTTTTAAAAACTTTTAATTTTTTTATGAAATCAATATTTTTTTGTCACTAATTTATTTATATTAAGTTTAATTTTTTTACATTAGTTAATTTTTGTACTTTATATTCAATACTTTACATCATTTTTTATTATTATATATATAATTATACTAAACTAATAATTATTTTGGTGTTATTTTTTTTCAGGTGTTGCTAATATTACATGGTGTAAATTTTGATCATTGTATACTTTGGGGAAGATGAAAGAGTTCCAGTGATGGTTTTGAGAGATACATTAAATTTCAAAATATGCATATGATAGTTTTGAAAAATATTAAATAAGAAATATTGTTGAGAATGGTTTGTCATCTTTTGGGAGTTAATCATGTGCAGTATAAAGTGACTCTTAAGTTCAGGGTTCCTTCAAGTACTGTAAAGTTGATACCTATTCTACTTAAAAATGATGACGATGCGATATTTTAGTTGAGCCTACATAAGAAAAATGCTACACCTCTATATATAGTAGTGGATGTTTGAGCTCTTGAGTATGAAAATAATGCAGAAGCATCCATGGAGTAAAAATAAGGCTACACTAAGCAATTCACATCTACAACCCCTGTGCATGTTCTAAATCTCCAAAAAGATTATCATTATTCTCTTTCAATATTCAACGGGCAACCGGCCTACATATATTATGATAGTCAGATAATAGAGATGTTGGCATTAATTTACATTATGATATTAGTCATAATGTAGGTTATAATGTCAGTAATGATGGTAGAAATAACAATGATTATGAGAATGATGATCGTGGTTATGATGTTGGTTATGAGGTTGGTAATGATGACGATGATGATAATGCTGATTATGGAGAAACAACTGCGGATGAAAATTATGGTGATGACGATGACGATGACGATGACGACGACGATGATAAGGATTATGCCAAAGAAGAAAGGGTTAAGGTAGAAAACCAATTTCAGTTTCAGCTTGAAATATCACTATTTGACTTGAATATATTAGAAAATGTATATTGTACTAGAATTGAAGATGTGTTTGTAAGAAGGTTGTATAACAACTAAGATGAAATTCATAAGGTTATATGCCTCATTGCACATAAGAGTACATGAAGTTTCAGAGTTTGCAAGTCCACTAAAGATTGTTTTGAGTAAAAATACGATGATGACAAATGAAAATAGAGATTATAGGCAGTGTCGATGAAAGGGTAACATTTTTTCATTGTGAGTTGAGTAGATGCAGAGCATATTTATATTTTGGGTCAATTGCAGGATGGTCACTGGCAAGCCAAAAGCTGTATTATTGCTAAAATAATTAAAAATAAATTTGCATCGATTAATAAAAATTATAGGCCGAAAGACATTCAAGCAGACATATATAAAGAATTCAGTGTTCAGATAACATATGCTACAGCTTCGCGAGCTAAGAAGCATGCGTTAAGATTTATAAGAAGTGCTCTAGATGATTCGTTCAGATTGCTTCCTACATACAGTTATGTGTTGCAACAGAAGAACTGGATACGGTTACTCACTTGCAAATTAATGCGAATAATAGCTTCAAATATTTCTTTTTGGCGTCGGGACCCTGCATCAAATGTTTTAATTCATCTATTCGACCAGATATTATAGTGGATGGTATATTTTGAAAGGTCTCTATCTTGCTACAATGTTTGAAACTGTTTGTAAAGATGGAAACAATAAGATAGTTTTATTGGTATTGGAGATTGTTAACTTATAAAATAATGCTTTTTAGGAGTATATTATAGTCAAACTGCAGAGAGTAATTGGTGACCATCAAAATCTTATTTTTATATCTGATCAACACGCTAATATTGAGAGGGCTATACAGGGTGTATTTTCTAATGCATATCATGGGTTCTGCATCTTTCACTTAAAAAGAATTTTAGTGACAAAATACAAGTTACCAACAGATAAGTTTAAGAAAATGATATACTTCTCTTCCTAATTTGTTGGTGTTAAGGAGTATCGTATCTTTGATTTTTAGTACCAAATGAACAAGGTGCAAGAAATAAGATCTGATGTAACTAATATTTAAAGGAGGATATTGGTAGGGTAATTTGAGCTTGATCAACTGGTGCCTTCGGAAGGTACGACATCATGACCACTAATATTGCAGATAAACTAATGCTATTACAAAAGAAGCAAAAAAGCTTCATGTGACCAATTTAGTAAAGTAGATAGGAGAGCTAACGTAGCTGTGGGTTTATCATAAATGGTTAACAGCACAAAATATTACAACCGTGTTGATGACTTGAGAAAATTACAAAGTGATGAATCATAATGATGACATAAGTCGTATGACAGTTCACCATGTAGATGTTTCATAATTTTTAGTCAAAGACGGTGGCAGAGACGAGATAGTGGATATTTTTGATAAATTATGTAGTTGTTGAAAGTTTGACTATCGGTAAATGACTTGTCCCCATGCACTCGTTGTATGTAGATGCATAAGATTATCGCACGAGAGTCTTTGTTTAACTTATTATACATCCGAGACTTTATTCATGTCTATAGTAAGTCAGTATTTTTGGTTGACCATCCGTCTAATTGGATAGTCCTAGAGAATTTAAAAAATATGGACATTCAGGTTTTAATATCACGTCATCAGGCAGGTAAATGTTGAAAGAATCGGATTCCATCTTAATGGGAGGAACCATCGAAGAGTATTTGTAGTCATTGTTGACATTTTGGATATAACAAATAGACATGTTGAAACCCTGTAGCTTTACATAGTATGTGATGTATGTTTGTTTATAAAACTAAAAAATTGATATTTAATTTCACTACAATATAAGTCTAATATTTTTGTTTTGTTTTAAACGAGTATGAGATGGAGGAAACGACCTGGATCCCGAGGTATAATTCTGTATAAATATTTCATTGTAGAAAAGGTTATTATATACCATTTTTTAATTATACTACTTTGCATTAGAGTGTTGAGTTTCATAACTTTTGCATTGCACTTATTTTATAATGCACGTATACTTTTTATTATGCACCTAAATTATTGATGATAGATATATTTTTCATTTAATGTTGATGTTGATGTTAATAAATTTTAGTTGTGGATAAGTTATAGAAATAATTTGTATAGGTGTCAAAATTATAAGTTACAAGTGTGGGATGTTTAAAATTTTAACAAAATTTTAGTTGAATCTCCCATATTATATAAACATTTCAAAACCTATATATTGAAAAAATACACATCTATATAATTATATATCTTTTCTGCACACATCCATCTAACACACAAATGTCAAAATAATTATAGAACACAAATGCACATATGAAAAATATATTACACATCCAGAAAGCAGTGTTTGTAGTGATCCACAAATCAACGACCATCTTTTGTCTATAAAAAGCACCAATCTCAGGGAAGAAATTAAATAGTTGACATAATATAAGATACTCAATAAACATATAGGTAAATGCGCCAAAATTTTCGTTCTCGACCATCTGTTGAGGTACGTTATCCTTTAAACAGATGACTTGCCATGGCGACATATCTGCATTCTATTCTCCTCTTAAACTATAAAATCTACATCTACGAAGATAAAATGACATGGAAACACTCAAAGGTTCCATAAAACTTTGAATGGCTGTGTTGGAGTGCCCATTTATGTTGGAACCATACAACATAATCTTCCTCTAAACAAGTTCGACATCTGCTGTAAACCAATGCTCATGATTAATATTCAATAGAATATATATCTGTAAAAATCATTGTTGTATTATTTTGAACTTATTATATTTAATAACAATAAAAAGTTATTACTGTACTTCCATTACTTTATTGACCGACATCTACGTTTTAGCCCTAAGTAATTCAGTATTAGTTCCTTATGCATATATGCCAACAAAACTTCGATTCATTCAACGTCAGAGGTTGAGCTAGGCTTGAAAGAAGTTTACCATATTTGTCTAATGTACTTTTAAAGACAAATATATATGACATTACACTCATTAATAGTTAACCAATGGTAATGTAATGTGCATAATAGACAGGTAAAAATACTCACATAAATATATATATATCTGCAGTTGTACATTTCTATGAATACATGTCGGGAAACATCATCTATCATGTACGTAGAACTTTTATGTACTTATTCAGATGCTGCAAACTATGATAGAATTATATAAGTTTTGATTTGTTAAAAAAACTCACAATAAAAAAATATATAAAAATAAAAAGTCCTCACCGTATCATCAAGTCAGTGAAATAATAGCTTGTTAAACCATATGTTGCTAGCATCGACCTCGTGTAAAGCAACATCTATGGTGAGTCATTTTTATTAATCCAATCCATATTTTTTCTAAGTTTTGCTTCATAAATAAGAATGAGTTGCATGTTTATGTCAACTGTAGCTTTTACTTCCAATTCTACAAGTTTCATTTTATGAGCTTTCGAACAAATTAATATAAGGACTTCTTTGAGCTTGCGCCTTCTTATATAGCACCTATACCTACTCTCAACTACATGTTATATTTTCATTATCATAAGGGTGATGCTAAGACTTACTCGCAGGATTGTAAGCCTAAAATCAACGGTCATGAATTCTATGCCCTAAAATAAAACAACACTAATCAATGTATTGGCTTTTTAACTTTGTACCCAATGAAATTTAAGTTCAAAATATACCATAGTCTAGTATGCATCCTTAGAGATCTTGGATGACTTCAAGTGTTGCATTATTTGAGACATATGATGCAAGATGCCTTCTTTGTCTTTGTTCATCCTACTAATTAGCTTTGCTTGAAGCTTTGAGCTAACCGTATTAATCATTATGAATGCTCTAAGCTTGCCTTATCAATATTGTTAAATATCTCTGCTTGAAGATCATCAATCATCTTCTCCAGGACATGATACTGCAATGACGTGCCTGACTCAGACTATACATAAATAATTATAATTAATCTTCACAATGTAATACTCATCAACAACATATAGTAGTGAATTCAAGGAAAATGATTAAAGTATTATACCATTGCTTTAGTTGTTGGTAGGGCATGGAATTTTATCCACATTGATCATCCATATCAACCTTATAATCGGTGAATTAGGTGTTTAGAATCTCAACTTTTTTCAACTTCAAAGTCCCTCCCCATTTTCTCGATAAAATGCATAATTTTTTTGCTATGTAACAGTCCACATTCTTCTCATATTTATGGAGCACAAACTTTGTATGTACTTCCAAAATCTACACAAAATTTTGGAGTTATTAATCATTAATAGAAAAAACAACAATATTTATAAGGAACTTATGTATATTTTTTGTTAAATGTAAAAAAAAAATATAAACTTAAACATTTCAATAACTACAATACAAAAATACAACAAAATAAATTTAGAATAAAAACTCATCAATTTTCGCCTATTTTTAGCTTTTTCTATTCTATAATAGGTTGTTTTACTTTAAATCTTCAAAATATTATATATTTAAAGCTGATCTACAAATTTTGGGTAATTTTAAGACAATATGTTGCAATGGCTAAATAGAGTAAAATGGGAGAAAAAATAGAGAGCTTGAGAATTGAAGTCTTTTAAAGAATTTTGCTACAAAGGGCAAAATGGGTATAACATATTTTTTTGATTAATATAGATTAAAGATTTTTGATCGGGGCAAAATATATAATGATTAAAAAGATGAAAATTTTGTATTTTTCCTTTTAACAATATTTCTAATTTTGTGTAATAAGCAGTAATACACACAAAATTTTCAATTTTGTGAAATATAGATTAAAGATTTTTGACCAAGTCAAAAAATATATCAATTAAAAAGATAAGAATTTCGTGTTTTTCCTTTTACCAATACTTCTAATTTTATGAAATAAATAATAATGCACAGTCGTTAGAGAATTTTTGGTGGAAGTTAACAGAATTTGTATTAGAGAATGTTAAATGACTAAATTTTTCTTCTTTTACACAAATAATATCCCTATTAAGAATTTAAATTTAAATTAAATACAACAATGAAGTCAATTACATAATAATGAAATTTGGTAATTTAACAATATAATTGAGTATGATTTTGAGTTAAAAACTAATGAAAACTTTAAATAAGGTTGAGGACGCATTAAACAGACAAGAAAATGGTTAAAAGGAAAGTCAAAATAGAGGAAGGCCTTCGAGCTCAAAGAAAAGGTGAGGGCCAAGTTGTTAGATGCCAAAACATGGGCTAAATGGTGCCTAAGTGTCAACTTAAGGGAAGTTTCTCATTTTAAAAAGGAATGCATCCCAAAGTCAAAATTTAAAATTCTACAACACATGAACTCTTATTATACTAGAAATAAAGTTTCTAGGAACCTTTTGAAAACTATATAATCTCTTATAACCTTTTAGAATAATCAAACATAAAAGATGTAAGCATAAAAAAGAATAGAGAGTTGGATAAGTACTAGAGTGTTACTATAGGATAACTTGAGTGCTGAGTGTGCAAGAAAGTGATTATATATCTTTAAGAGAAAGCTTCGACTATTTGCTGTATTTATTGATTAATCTTTTGTATAGTATCTTAGTGATCTAAAAAATCTTTATGATCTGATCGGGCTTTTATGACCTATAATTTTTTATGAATTGTTAATAAAAGAAGTTAGATCTTTGATACGTTGTGGGTATAGGTGTTTGTTGTTAAACCATGCATATATTGTATCTTATGGTGACAGTTTCTTTATCTTTATTGTGTAATCTTTTATATTTTTAGTTACTTGTAGGTGAAGTCATTCACAAAGTACTTAGGTAATTTTAAGATGAAAATACTAGTCATTGAGGTATTAAGATATGTAAAAAATCCAATAAGTAGTGTCAGTTCTACAGCTAAAGTTGAACTTAAGTGGTATCATATTGGATAGCTTAGTTGATTTTCTAGCAAATGATATCAAAGCCAGATTGTTTAAAACATTAGTTGTTTGAGAAGTATTAGTTGCTTTATCTTTGCGACTCACAAGTATGAAGATGTTTAAAGGGCAAGATAATTATCTAAAAGAGGTAAATGTGATAGCTTTATTAGTGAGTTTAGGATTAGAGATAACTGTTAGGGTCGATGCTTACGTGCTATCCCTGAATGTACATATACTTGTATATTTATCCAAGTGTACATTCCCATTAAATCACTAATACCCATTCATATGGTATTATGCAATGCAACGTTACATATATTGTAGATCTAAAAAAGTTTAAATAAGGGCTCATAGTTAGCCACGCTAATACATATAAAGGCTAAATGTTAGCACAGTTAAGTGTTAGCTGGTTATAATACTTATTAGATTCAAGAGTTAGAGCCTTATTTATAATGGGACATAGACCTGGGAATATACTAGTAACTGTATAGTTGTAAGAGTTATAATTGGATGCTAGAAAATGCTAGTTGCACAAGTATGTTCTCAAATAATTGTCCCTGATCTATTTCTACCGATGTTGGACTGTCGGTGGATACCTTTAATATATATATATATATATATCAGCATATGTCGTACTTATAGGGTATAGATGATCGTTTCTAGCTGATCGTGATCTTGGAGCTCGTATTAACATATGGGTATCCAGTTAGGATGGATATAGAACAGACTTACGAGAGCCTCTGACAGACATCCTATGTAAACTATCAACAAAGGGTCCTCTCGAGTTGAGTACTATACGTAGTCCTTTGACCTGAGTGCCACAGTGGGCTTGTAAGTGATCCACAATACTTTGGTTCCACGCATGTCACAGATCTTTCATGGTGTGATCGTTAGGTATGGTCCGATGCTTATGAAGTCCGGTGTGTACAGATATGAGATCCATCAGCTCGCATAGGGAGTTAGATATCCAGATACTTCGAGACTGTATCTCTAAAAATCTTGTGGCCACAAGTATTAATCCCGAGAAAGAGTTCCGTCAGGGTAGAACAATATGACAAAGGAGTTTACACATATTGTTCACTGAGATATTAGTCTGGAGATAAGACATGGATGAGCATTAGAAGATTTCACGATGCTAATCTATATCCCCACACATCCAGGATATCATGACAGAAGGACTATACGTATGCATTATAACCTCACCTTATATGGTTCAATGTGCTGATTTGTAATATCCGTGACGTGTGCGTGGGGCATTGCTTATGAATACATGAAATAGTTCCATTTGACGAATCAGGCACAGGACCTAGAGAGTCCCGCGATATAGAGTGTACTCGTTGTGTATTGGGGCAACGTGCTCGATTAAAGTATTTAATCCAGCAATATTTAACAATACCACAGAAATACGTGCGTGTCTGTATTTAAATGTTAAATACAACAATTAGTCAATAATTGTTATTTGCTAATTGTATAATGACACATGGCGTATTATGGACCTTCGGTTGAGTTTACACAAGTGTGGGATTTGGTGGGACCCACTAGGGGTATACTTGGTAACTATTTATGAGGGGTAAAATAGTCATTTCACACTTTAATTATTTAATTATTAAATAATCAAAATATCTCATTATAATATATTATTATATTATATAATATTTTATTATATGATATGATATTATATATTTAATATTTTATTTTAGGTGCCAAATAGTTGTATATTATATAATATAATATAATATATTATATTATAATTATATATATATATATATATATAAAGAGAGAGAAGTGTGAAATTTGTATATTAAGTGTGTGTTTTTGAATTTGGCAGAGAAAAGAGAAAGGAAATGGAGAAAAGAAAAAAAAGAAGAAAATGGCCAGGGAAGAAGAAGAAGAAAAAATAAAATTGTTTCATATTTTTTTCTATGGTTTTAATTGGAGTAATTGTGAATTACTTCAAATTTTTAATTTCCTATCCTTTTAGAGAAAATGATAAAAAACACACACCGGCTATTTTGGAATTTAAGAGTTAAACCCAGTGCTGGATATAGGGCTGCTGTTCTAGCTCACCAAGCCCACCGTGTTGGTGACCAAAACTACTCGCGAGTTGGTCTCCATGCGGACTCTGAGGAAATACGTGTATAACGTTACACGTTGAGGTTAGTTCTCTACCTTACTAATATATTAATGTGATTAATATATTTATTTATTGTGTTTATTGTTTAATTTAAACGCTTCTGCCACGTATAATATGTATGTGATATGTATTTTAGGCAATAGACACAATTGCACATGCATATACCCACATGTACTAAATTCCCAAAAATAACTACTGAAGAGACTTGAGGCACAACCAGTAACAAAGATGCATACGTCATTGAGATCCAAGTCAGATTAAAGAATCATTAGATTGAATACAAAAGAATTGGTGAAAAGATTAAAGTCTAGTTGTGCAACAGTATTGACTGCAAGATGAAAGGTTGAAAATAGAGATGGAAGAAGAAGAGCAATCAAGATTGAAGGCCAGATCCAAGAAATACTTTGGTTGCAAGAAAGAGTGGCACTTAATAAGAGATTATATGAAGAGAAATACTAAAATGAAAGAAAAATAATGTGAAGTTGTAATAGTCTATGAGGATGATTAGGAAATTTCAAAAACCTTGATAGCTTTGCAAGAACATATATCTGGGGAGTGAATACTTGATTCTAGGGTGTAGTTTCCATATAAGTCTTGGAAAGTCTTTGTTTACCAATTATGGGTTTATTAGGGATGATAAGTACTACTAGATAGAGAAATGGCTTCTGTAGTAATGGAGATTGGTAGTATAAGATTGAGACTGTATAGTAAAAAAGTAGGGGAGTTACTAAGTATGAGATTTGTTCTTGATCTCATAAAAATTTAGTATCTCTAAGAGTGTTAGATCAAGCAGGATATTCATTTAAGGCAAAAAAAAAAAATACTGAAGTGTTGAAAGGATTTATAGTTATTATGAAAGAATAGAAGCATAGTTAAAGCTACGAGTTTGATGAGAATGCTGTGTATGACCTAATATAGGTTGTTGAGAGGATGTAGAACAAGGATAACATTGGAGATTATCTTGCTAGTGTGGCAAAAGTCAAAAGATAATGTATGAAAAGGACTGTTGGCAGGGATAAGATTTAGCCACGAAGGTATTATAATGGTGTCAAGGTGACACTGGAGATCACAATAAGAAGATTTCCCGAGAAGAGATGCATTCATATCTTTAGAGACTAAAGTCATAAGCCTTATAAGAGTTAAGTATGGGCATAAGATTTAACTGAAGCAATACTAAAGTAATTGAGCAATGGTTGAGGAGGAGATAGATCCTGAAAAACTTATTGAAAAGAGATTTTAATTCAAAGAGAGGTTTATTAGAATTTGATGATTCAAAATTATATTTGAGTATAATTTTAAGTTTGAGACCAATGAGGAGTCGATATGAGGTCGAAGACGTATTAGACAAACAAGAAAGGGTCAAAAATGGAAGCCAAAAGTAAAGAGATGCTTTGAGCGCAAAGAAAAGGTAAGGGCCAAGTCACTTTAGCGCCTAAGCACCAAAACTTGCACAAAGTGGTGCCTAGGCGTCAACTTATGAGAAGTTTTCCGTTTTGAAGAGGAACGCATCCCAAAGTCGATTTTTAAACTCCTATAATGCGTAGACTCTTATTCCAACTAAAATTTAGGTTTCTATGGATCTTTTGAAACCTATATAAACTCTTGTAATTCTTTAGAATTATCAAGCATTAAAGATATAAACATAAGGGAAAATAAAGAGAAAGGTAGACACTAAAAAGTCGAGTGCACGAAAGAGTGCTACCATAGTATCACTTAAATACTGAGTGCACAATAGATTAATGATAGATCCTTTGAAAGAAAGCTCTAACTATTTGTTGTATTCTTTGATTAATTTCTTTCGTAAGATTTTAATGATCTGGAAGATTTTTGTGATATGATAAGTCTTTGCAATATAAAGTTCTTTGTGGACTGTTAATAAAAGAAGTTGGATATTTGATCTGCTGTGGATGTAGGTGTTTGTTCCCTAACCATATATATTTTGTATTTTGTGGTGATTGTTTCTTTATCTCTATTTTGTGTGATCTTTTTATATTTTGGGTTATTTGAGGGTTAAATCATCTATAAATCATGTAGGTGGTTTTAGAGTACTAAATACTAACTAAAGAGATATTTGGGCAAATAAAAACCCTAATAAATGGTGTCAGTACTAAAACTGAGGTTGATATTTAAATGGTTTTAGATTGGAGAGTCAAACTGATTTTCTAACACATACAATAATTCAAAGTTAATTTAATTTTTTTTTAAATTAATCATAAAATCTATGGTTGGCTCAAACTTGTGAAGAAGTCAAAGAGAATATTATTATCAATTAGTAATAATTATAATAAAAGTAATGCTATTCTTATATAGTTAGAATATAATTGACATGATATTTTATGTGTTAATTATTAATTGATATTATGTAATTATCATATTAATAAAAAATAAAAAGTCAAATAACTATTTGACAAATAGTAGTGATTTGTTCTTCACCAATTCTTAATCAATTGAAATATATTTTTATTTTACTGGGGACTCTAGATTCCTAAGCATACCATTTTGATTCTTGGTTTGCATTTCAAGTTTCATGAGCAAGGCAAGTGTTTCGATTCCCATACCAATAGAAGTTCTTAATGTTTTAGTTGTCTAGCAATTAGCAATTTAAAATCCCGATTATTGACCCACAATAAAGAGACCAATGAAATTGTAGTGCTGTTACCATCGCAAGGTCGTTCAGCATTGCACTCATCCGCTTGAATGTTTTGTTTCATTTACAGAGTTTTGATAAAGATTTACAAGTGGGACATTACAGAAAGAAACAAGAGCTGAGACCCTGAACAAAAGTTCTTGTTTCCGTTAAGATTACTGAAAGGAGCGAAGTTGGTAACTAAGTTGTATTGTTTAAAGAGAGAGCTCTTGTGAACATTGTTAAGATTAAAAAGAAATTTCATATATTGGCTTATGGCCCCGTTGGGCCAATTCGGAGTGTATAGTGAGAAAGCAAAACGTTGCCCAGCGCGCAAAAGATTTGCATTGTTTTGTAATCGAGTGAATTAAATTGAAGAAATGAATTATCGCTCATGAGAATCGGTTCACTGCTGGTTTAATGGAAAAACATTGTTTCCTGAAATTAAATTCATCCAAGTAATGAATGAGAAAGTACTCAAGCTGAATTCATTGGGCAGGACACCGAAACTGAAAATTGCAAAAGAGAGCATCACCATACTCTTTGCACATCCAAATAATCACACGGGAAAAAAGAGCTACGTAATCGATGATTAGGAGTAATCTCTCGTTAATGATCAAGGCATAAAGAATCTTTAGCTAATGTTGAAGCAAATCCCAAACAAACATAACATCCTAATATGTGGAACATTAACCATAGACAAATAAGAGATGATGCTCCAAGAATGATCAACTATGAACAATTGACCATGGCTGAATTGCTGACAGTTCTCCTCATCAGAAGCAAGCATCCAGAAGGCAACAACAGCAGAGAGCCGCTAAACTGCAACAAGCACAAGGATGTGTCAATTTTCGAACCAAATTACAAGAAGGGAAGCCAAAAAAAAAAAGAATAAATAAGCTATTTGCTGATGAAGCTCATCATGTTTGCAAACTAGCCACTCATTGTTATATCATGGAAATGACTAGAACAAAAACTAGATCACACAAAAGATAAGCATACACACAAGCAATCTCCTTCATCGAGTGTTTTGTTCACAATTCTTCATTATTTATGGCAACTGTGAATGTTAACAAGTTAATTAATTGCTCGATAATTGCAAGATGAAGCACTTTTTTAAGGGATCATCCCATTAATTTAACGCAACTTGAGAATAAACTGCCCCCATCAAGGAAATTTCTAACTCAAGTATATGCAGTATATTCCTGCAATCTGGATAAACTCTAGAAGTTTTATCGAGGCAATAAAGTGCACATTAGTACCCCAATGACAAGACATCCACCAACAAAGGGAAAACCCTTATTATTGGGCACTGTATATGTCATCCAGTTACTCAACTGCAAGACTGGAACTATGTTAGAATCCTTAAATTACGTAGGGCATAATTGAATTTACAAATCATTAAAAGGCCTAAAGCACGTTACGTTACTCTTTGATTTTTTTTTTGGAGAAACCTTCCTTAGTCTTTAATCTTTGATCTAACTCAATCACGATCGTCTAACCAATAATCAACTAAATACAGCTCCAAATTACAATTGTCACAAAAATCATTGCATATTTTTTGAAGATGCAACTAAAATTTGGGTTTTGATCACATGAACCGACATTAATTTCTTGAAATAGAAAAACAAAGAGTCGTGTGAGAGCTGCAACCTATTCTTAAGGGACAAATCCAAAGAAAACCAAACAAGAAAACAACCAATGAAATCAAAAACACCATCCAAGTAAGAGATCCAGAAAGTGAATTACCATCCCTCAAGAAAACCAGTTTCTTGGCGAGGTGGAGGCTGAGCGTACTGTGGGGCATATCCTTGAGGAGGGTACCCCTGCGGAGAGTAATCCTGAGCATAGCCGCCTTGAACTGGATACCCCGGAGGAGGGTATGCGTCCTTTGGTGGATACCCTACAATTATTCACAACACATATCGAGCACAAGATGTTGACTCCACAAATATATTAACCCGTAAAAGATTAAGCCAAGTAACGTACCTTGAGGAGGAGGAGCACCAACTGGAGGCTGATTCTGATTGTAGGAATTCATATTCTCTGATCTCTGGGTTCTACCCTTTACTCGCAATAGAATTACCTTTGAATAAAGCAATGTTGAAGATGGTAAAATAGCAGGGAGAGGATGAGGGGGCGTAAAGGCGGTAAATGTTTGCGGGAAGAAGCTTCCCTCGGGGTGTAAACAGAAACTTAACCGACTCTGTTCAGGCTTCGGAGGATCACTGACACCATACGCGTTTTTCCAGCTTTTGTCAATAACCCTCAAACAAACAAATATAAAGATGGCATCATGGCAACACCAATCAAGCAAAAAGGAAAAAGCATCTTTAACAGTATGCTCTCTACAGGTTTCCTACTCCCCTAGACCGGTAACGGGTGTTTATTCAACCGCGCTTTTGCTTTCAAGTAAATGCTTTCCAAATTCTTAAGAGATTCACTTGCTACTAAAAATTGTTTGAATCCCTTGCAACGGTATTTTCCTGCCCCACAAGAAACACAAAAGTCTAAAGTTGCTATGATTTGAGCGGTGTTTTAATTGAGCCATTCGGTGGGCTTGGGTCATCAACAAACCCACTTTTTTGTCGAGGATTTGAAGTTAAACAAAAACAGTAATTAAAAAACTGAGTTGTTAATTTGACAAATAATTGGTTCTACTTCTACCCAAAAGACAAAAGCCTATGTATGTCCAAAACTTATATTAAAACTGAACACTAATTTTTTTATAAAAAACTTTGTTGAATTGAGATGAATTTTTGGGAATATTAGTTCAAAAATGTGTTAAATTTAGGATATGCTTATGACACCATTAAAATTTTTTGATAACTTATAAAATGAGGTAACATATAATATCATACAAATTTTTTTTTTTGGGGGAGAAATTAAAAGAGTAATATTTAATGTCATTTGGTAATAATGTCCTTTCTTTTTAAATTTTTGAAAGGACTAATAATATGTTATGTTACTAATTAATTTTGCAAGCTAAAAATTGATATCGCATAGTATAATTTTGACGTTATTGACAAGTCCAACTAATCATGTGTTCGATTGTTAAAATAGTGTTAACTCGCAATAATTGAGCAAAAGTACTTTTGACTTTATCAAAAAACAAAGGAAATATTTTGATGAAAATTTCCGTCGATGGTGTTGTCTTCAATCTCTACCTACAATCAAGATTTCAAGGATAATTGATGAAATAGAAATGTAGAAAGAAAGAAATCAAAGAAAGGAATTTAATCACTGTGTTATGATTATCAATTCATGTACAAAGCTTACGTATACATATATGGAATAAGATAAGTGCTGACAATACTGTTCTAATTTAGTTACACTAATATCTTATCGTTATCATAAAAATAATTGAAATAAAAGTCTAATGAAACTTTAATTTTAATATATAAATTTGTTAATGAAGTTGCTCTGTTGTATATAAGATAAAATTTTAATTGATGAAAGAATCATTATAGTTAAAATTTTATATTAAATTATTAAAAAAAATAATATTAAAAGTATATATGAATTTATAGAGATGCAGAAAATTAAAGTTAATATTTTTTACGTTTAAATTTTTTTTATGAAAAAAATTGTCATTACTCACTGATAGAATGTGAATGAATAATACATTGGGGTTTAAATTGGGGACCTCAATCTATTATTTATAATATTTTATTTTATTTTGGCCTTATTAAAATATAATAAAATAACTGTGTCTCTACACATTAAAATTCATGTTATACGTAATGCCCTAAAAGTCTAATAATAAATAAACTTTATTTCATCACTTTTAATGGACAACAAAATAAATGGCCAATAATATACAATTAATTGATATATGTAGGCTCACTTTAATATAATATCAACAATTTCTCACTTGAGCCACATATGTTACTTTACAACTGTACATTATCAAATAATTTTATAAGTTCAATATTTACTATCTTAATAAAAGACATTTATTAACAATCTGATTCATCAATTATACTGATATAAGATCAAAGTGATTTTCGTTATCTTTCTTGTAACTAGATCTATCAATGGTCACATATATCAATATAATCAATGACATAGATCAAGTATGAATGTGTAGCTTAAAAATTTCATGCAATGTGATCATTTAACATGTCTATTTCCAACTAGTCCTACTTTATAACACATAAAAGTTCAACAATAAACTTTCAAAACTTTATGCAAAACTGCAATTGAAAGATATAATTTTATTTCAGAGTTTTCAATAAATAAACAAAAAGTAATATTTTAGTCTGATAAAAAAAATGTCAACTGTAATTGAACATCAAGAAACAAATTCTCACTATAAAAGCATATCATCAAGATGAACCAACCCATACGAGGCACATAATCATGAAATACCTTAGGTGGTACACCTTTAGTAAGCGAATCCGTAATCATTAAATTTGTACTGATATGTTCAATAAACACCTAAAGACTCTGAACTCTCTCTTTAACAACAAGAAACTTGATGTCAATATGCTTTGATTTTGACAAGCTTCTATTGTTCTTAGAATGTAACTAGGCGACTTTATTATTACAATTTATTCTTAATAGTCTATCAATGCCATCAACAATTTAATGCTCAGTTTTAAAATTTTATAGCCATATTACTTGATTTGATGCCTCATAGTAAGCTACAAACTCTGCTTCATGATGGAGGAAGCTATGAGTGACTGCTTGACACTCTTCCATGACACAGCTTCTCCTAGCCAATAAGAAGACATAAACTGAAGTAGATCTTCTCTTATCGAGACTGTAGTAACCAGTATCCACAACCTGTAAGAATAAGTATTTATATATATATATAAATATACATATTTTATTTGTATGTGGGTGATACTTGATTTATGTATTTTTATTAGTAGTGTTTGTATAGGTTAAGGACATACTGTTAGTATTGGGTTTATTTGCAAGACTTTAGATTTATTTTATGGACCAAATTGTAATAGTTTGAAAGTTTTGGGGGTAAATTCGTAAATATCAAAAATTAGCCTCTTAGTATAAAAATACACTTTTGAAACCCTAATTCACTTATTTTGGTCGAGCTATCTCTTTTAGAGTAAGAAAAGAGAGAAAGAAATGGGAGAGAAAGAGAAGAAGAAAAAAAGAAGAAGAAGAAAGTTGAAATTTAAGCTTTAAAAGGTATATTATAACCCTTTCTTAGTTTCTTGGTGTTAAATTAGTTAATTCCTTTAAGTTATAATTTTTGAAAATATTCACAATTGAGTATTTAAGGTGTATTTCGTAAGATATTGTGAGAATTAATGATTATATATGTAGATAGCTTAATAAATCATGATGAATTGCAGAATTTCTACTTGATAGTCTCCTGATCTAGGAATTTTATAAATTGTTGTGATTCGATTCTGATTTTAAATTTTGAGTATATAAAATTAGACATGTTCAGCATCATTTGAGACTTTGAATCGATTGAAAATTCTAGAAATTGAATTTTTAGTGAATTTACCCAAATGACCTTGAAATTATAGAAATTTCCTGTGTTAATAGTATAATACAGTGACAAATAATTTTTGATCTACTTAATGATCTTCAAAAATTATGAATTTATGAAATATGATAAGTTTATATGTCTAATATGATATACTCAGAATTGCGAATTTAGATCAATGTGGTTAAATTGTTATGATGTTTTAAAGAGTGTCAGCGCATTATAGTATTTAATTAACCGATTTTTAAAGTTATGGAATAAAATAGTTTTAAATACATTTGGGAGGGATTTTGAAGTGAAATATTTATCATGGATTGAAATATGTATCAAGATTAATTTTGTGATAGTTTTGTAATTTTTTAGTTAGTATCTGATTTTATAAAATTACGAGACTGAATACTATTTAGTAAATTTCTTGATCCCGCCAGAATAATAGTTTGGATTTGATGGTGTTTATGAAATGGAATGTGTATGAATTATGATATAATATTCATATATGAGAAAGATATACGAGTGAAGAAAGATATATTCTGATTTTGGAGTAATTGGACATCATTTGATGTATAAGAAAAGTTTGTTAAGTGTAAGTGGTCAAAATGACAGGTTTTGAGAAATTAAGTAATTAGACCAATTCGATGTGATAAGTGCAATATGTGTAATTTTATAAGCTATTTAAAGTATTTTGTGTGAATGTTAAGGCTTATGAAAGAATTAATCTCCATTGATAGGTTAAGGAGAATTAAGCCTTGTAGCCGAAAGTGCTAAGAGGTAAGTATACTAGACTTTTACTGAAATCACAATAAGCATAGTAATTGTCTATGTATGATTTTGTAAATGTACTTAAAAATATGTTTATGTTATGCCAAAGTATATTTGATATGAAATGTGAAAGAAATATGTTTATGAATGTGAACATTGACATTGAGCATGGACATACATGTGTTTATGAAAGTGAGCTTTCAAAATAAAATGTGTTTAACAAAGAAAACTTTTGAAGTGAAAAATGTCTATAAGATACGTTTTGTGTTTGGAGGATGCTTGAACTCACTATTTACTTAGTAGGCACCTTATGTGATTTGTGGAGTCTTTATGTGTGGCATTTCCTTCGAGATTGGTATATGTTATGTGTTCCGTATGTAGGGAGGATCCTATTAGTACCTAAAGGAAGATTGAGTCATCACATTCGTGTGGTGGCGTATTGGTGCATATAAGAGGACTCACAGATGATCAAGGTGAGGGTTTGGCTCTTACCTTCGGGTATGAGCATTATATATGTGTAATTTAAACCTCACTTGTACTATTCATCTCATACGGTATATCACATACGATTGACATTTGACTCATCATGTGATATATGATATGAAAGTCCTACTAAGTAGTAGTTACGTGATGGTATTCTTATTATATGTTTTGAAAAAATGTGTAAGCGTTTACCTGACATGTGATTTGATAAGATTATGAGTTTGATTTATTATAGCATATCATACATATGCATTGTGTACATATATGTATTTGTATTTAATATATGAAAAATTAGTATGCTTACTGAGTTTTATACTCATTATAGTTTATGGTGATTTCAGGTAAATAAAGTACATGTGTGCTTAGCGGATTTGGCAAGGCTTCTGCTGTTTCTTGAGTTCCCTAAGTTACTAGGTTGCTGAGTATTTCATTTGGGGACACGTGGAATAAGATATTTGATTTGTCCCTATTGAATAAATACTTATGTATTATTTTATTGTGTGTGGTTGGATTTGGTTTAAATTTCACCAAGTGTGGTTATTGGTTGATTTTAAGTAAGAATTCGCAATGAATATATTCTGGGCTTTCGGTAATAAAGTTGCTACTGGTGACGTAGTAGAGTGTTAATCTCTAAGAAAACTCTGCGTATCTCCAGTTTACTAATTTTTTCAGTCATAATTCAATTGTTATAATTATGAAAGAAATTGAAATGAATGTTTAAATATTATTGAATGAATGTAAGTGATGTCGTGTGTCGGATCTTTTGGGTCTGGGGCGTGACAGAGATAACCAATAAAATCGAAGTCTGAATACCTAATGATCTCTAAATGAATTAATCTCCGTTATGTGAGCATGTAATCTTTTATTCTTTGTAGATACTGCATAACATTTTTAATGTCTCTCAAGTGATTCATTCCTAGGTTACTTAGATATCTGCCAAGCATTTTAACTACATACGCAATATTCGGACGCGTACAAACTTGAGCGTACATAAGACTCCCTATTGCCGACGCATAAGGGATATTCTCCATCTCTTTATTCTCTATCTCATTTCTTGGGTATTGAAGCAGACTAAATTTATCACCTTTAGCAATAGGTGTGTCTCCTGATGCAAAATTATTTATTTCAAATCTACTAAGCACCTTATCGATATATGCCTTTTTCGATAAGGCAAGTATGCCACAAGAGCGATCTCGGTGAATCTGTATGCCCAACACAAAAGAGGCATTTTCAAGATCTTTCATTTCAAATTTATTTGAAAGAAATCTTTTGATTTCATGCAACAATCTTATATCGCTGCTTGCTAGTAGAATGTCATCCACAATCTTATTCTCATTTTAAGTGTTATAACTAATCTTAAAATGATTGTATTGTGCAGGAAGAGAAATCAAGACCAGGTGCACGAGAATGTCATCAGATAACTCTAACTTTAATGCCCTTAATCTTGTAACAAGATTAAACATTTCTATAATGTACTCCCTTATATTTCCTTTGGCTTTATACTGCATTGAAACAAGCTTAGACAAAATGGTGCTTGTTTCAACCTTTTCATTACCAGCGAATCGGCCTGCTATTTGGCTCATAAACTTTTTAGAATTTTCTTTCTTAGGCACTACGCCCCTGATGATATATGGAATAAAGTACTTTATGATCATCAGACTCATGCGGTTAGAACGCTCCTATTTTTCATAAAGTGCCATTTGTTCGACAGTAATGCTATCAGCAGAGGTGGGAGGTTTTTCCATGATCGCATAGTCTAGATCTATACACCCAAGCGCAATGGTAATGTGCTCCTTCCATTTCTTGAAGTTAGTACTGTTAAGCATTGAAATATTTTTCAAGTTGGCAGATATAGAATAAGCATTTATTGTATAGAACAAACAATAAAATAGTTAAAGTCAAAGTGAAATCAAGTCAAAGTTAGGACAGAACTAAAGTGCGTCGGGACCGAAGTGATTGAGCAGGTCAAGCCTAACATTTTTAAATTATTCAAACCTTAAACTTTATCCAATAGCTTAAAATAAATAAAAAAATAGGCATAGGTCCATCCTAACTTGATTTGATTCATATGTTGAGTATAAAAATTTGAGCCTAGTAAAATCTTTATGGACCTTATAAAATTGATCTTATAAACTTTCAAAATTTATAAGCACTAACTACTTAACGTGGTCTACAATTTAGAAAGAAATCTCATTAAATGTAATATTATTAATTTAACTTTAAATAAAATTTAATTTTTATCCTTTTTTTAATATTTCAAAATTTAATTCGTATTTAAAAAAATTGTATTCAATAAAAAAAAATTCTTTCTAAAAATTTCACATATACATATGCATTCAGTTCACAAATTTGAGTGCATCATGAAAGATACATATACTTTATCTTTAAATTAATTATGCAGAGATTGTTAAATTGAATAAAGTGGGAGATTATCAAAAAGTAATCAATTCAATGCACCAAACAAATATGTATAAAGTATATATATAATCAATTCGGCATATATATAAGCATTCAATGATATCACTTTTGTTTTCTTCATTGGAAACATAATTGTTTTTTTAATATTGCATAATAGTTTCATAATATTAAATCTATGCTACATGTAATATTATATATAGATACTAGATAGATTTTTAATTAAATAAAATAATAATTTTTAAATTTTATTTTTAAATAATTTAATATAAGGTGGCTCTGATATTACTTGTAGAATAAAATTTTAATTAGTGAAAGAATTACCATAATTAAAATCTCATGTTAAATCATAAAAATAAAATAAAATTAGAAGCGTATCTAAATCTATAAAGACACAAAAAATTAGGATTGATGTATTTCACGTCTAAATCTTTTTTTTATAAAAAAAAAATTATCGTCACTCATTAATGAAATGTGAATGAATAATACGTTATGATTTACACTAAAGACCTCAATATATTATTTATAATATTTTATTTTAATTCATCATAAAAATAAAATAATTAAATTTTTATATATTAAAATTCATGTCATACATAATATCCTAAAAATTTAATAATAAATAAATTTTATTTAATTATTTTTAATAAATAATAAAATAAATAATTAATAATATACAATCAATTAATATATAAACCCACTTTAATATAATACCCAATATTATAAGCTCTAGCTTACCAAATAAGAATCTTTAACTTAACATGTCTACTGTTAACTTGAATTTCACGTATCAACTTATTCTCTAACATAGAAAGAGAACTGTCTCCAATCTTTAATATAATAATTTTAAATTGAACTATGTATATGTAATTATTGTCATAGTTAATGGTACTTTCTTTTGGGAAGATGAAGAAGAATGTGAATTATTATTTAATCAGAAAGTCAATGAACATATATTTATTTAACAATTGGGGCATAGAATGTAAATATACTGACTCAGAAAGATTAAATTTTCCAAAAAAAAAACAGCTACAATATTTTTACTATCTGAACATAGAGGCATGAAACATAGTGGTTGATAGCTAATGGTACTTGCCAACAAAATGTTTGAAGTTGTTATAAATAAATAAATAAGAAAGAGTGATCGATATTTGTTTTTTTTTTTGAATAATAAATGATTATTGATAGAAAAATATTATAAACATATAATTGTTCAATTCTTGTGGTACTAATTACTTAAAACTTGACTCTTAGGCTTTGTTTGGTTCATGGAAATGGCTTGGAATTAGGTAGAAAAAATAATATAAAAAGCAATTTATTAGGATTATTTTTTTATATAGTCAATTTAAGAAATTTTTAATTTTTGAAGTCAAATATTTTAAAAATGGACAAAAATATCATTTTCTTTATTCCAACAATTCCGATTAAGTAAACAGTTTTGTTATAATAACTGATTTTTTTAATTTAATTTTGTAATTAGTTTATTTATAATTTTTATTATATATGACATAATTAATTTATATTATTTATTTAAAATTATATTTATATATAAAAATAGATTATTTATGAAAAATCCCCTAAAAAATAGTTCAATTCCAAACCAATTCCATATTTGGCTTGGAAAATGAAAATATGTACGGGCTCCGAATGGCTTATCCCATAAAATTATGGGATAAGCCATTCACAAAAATTTTAATTAATAAAAATTTATTAATTAAATTATTTACAAATTATATTTTTAAATAATAATTTAAATTAGTTAATTATTAAAATATTATAAATTAATTTATTATTTAATTTTTAAATATTATATGTGCTTTAATAAATTATATATTTTTTAAAATATTTAATAAATAATAACAATGCATTTATTAAATTAAATATACATAATTAATCTAATTATAAATTCCTTATATAAATTTTCTAATTAAGAATAATACTAAATAATTTTATTATAATATTACATGTATATTTACAAAACATATTTAATTGCATAAAATAAAATAAATAATATACATTAAAGTATCTATTCTTAATTACATATTAACTTATTATAACAAATAAGTAATTTTACATATTCAATAGAATTTTAATTAAGTAATTTTTAAAATTATTTTAGTTAGTCCAATTTAATCCCATGTAACTCCAAATACAAAACTGTAATATAACTAATCCAATCTTATTCTTTCATATCTAATCCTAACAAATTTATCTAATCTTATATAATCCAATCTTGCATACCAAACGGCCCTTATGGTTTGTATCTCAATCCTTGTTTGGATACTAAATTTATTAGATTATATAAATAAAATAATAATAGAATAAAAAATATTTATAAATTTTTTTTGAAAGAAAATATTTGTAAATTAAAATAATAAATATTTATAAAAATAGTTATAAATTAAAATATTAAGTCTCTAACATGGGAATGTTTGGAGATGACTAGATAGAAGGGTTGGTAAAATGCCTTCTTGAGCATATTTCCAAGTTATGCTTTCAAAGGCCACATTGTGCTCGAACTTCGTTGCTTACTTGCTTTAGATAGTATAAGAAGTTTATGCTTTTTCTTAGATGGGTTTAAGAAAGTAAGAGCTACTGTGCTCTTGAAGGCTGCTTGATTAATTATAATGAACACATGCTCTTATTCTACTGTTGTCTCTTTATTGTTTCTTCTGTTTTGCATCAGTGATCCCCACCTTAAATACTTTTTGGATTATCATGTGGTTTGATTATGTAACCTGTCCTGTTTGATGACATGCCATCCTATCAAATATGAGCAAAAGTTTAAGAACAAGCCAAGTAAATTGGTTGCCTCCCCGGGCCCTACGCACGTGCTCATCGTCGACCAAAAACAAAAAGCACACTGTCACTGGAAATGGACTTGAGTCTTGACCAGATTATAGAGCTGGCGAAGTCAGCTTGGTGAGCATTGTGTAGATATCCCCACGCTATTTGATCCCTAATCTTTAAAATTCCCTCTGGCTAATTTCTATTTAGTTATTTTTTAAGAAACATTTTTACATGCGATTCGACGAAATTATGATTTACTTGGTGTGGATTTAAGGTTCAGAAAAGCCTTGTTTTCACTTTAACAAATTTGTTTGAAGAAATATATAAATTCATTAATATGTGTGCGGAGGATGACTATTTAATTTTAAGATAATATTATTAATATGCAAAAATTACATTTTTTATTTTTTTATATTTAATTTTATTTTTTGTTAGTTGATAATTTTCATCTTATAAATATTTAATAATATATGCTCTAATATATAGTTCAATAATGTTTAAAATAAACACACCCTACAATCTAAAATCAAATATGTCTTGTATGTTTATTAATTATTATTCTATTTGCAAGAGTAAATTTATATTAGTGTTACTATTTTATATTGAGTTGATTTCATTTAAAAATAAAGAACATAAAAAAATATCATTATGTTGTTTGTTAAATAATTAATATGTGATCATATTAATCTGATATATATATATATATGTGTGTGTGTGTCAAATACATAATGGTTCTCTAATTTTAATCTCATTATATGTTGATTTTAATATACATATTATTCTCGAAATGTTTTAAGGACATCAAATGTTTTAAGAACATCATAATTTTTTTAATCTTTGTAGGAAGGGATTTATTTACATATGATCATTCATTTTAAATGTTAATCTCTAAATTCAATTTACTATAAAATTCATTGTTCATTTTGTAACAAATGAAAATATCAATAATATGATATTTTATTTAGACGGTTATTTATACATGAGCAATAAAATTTGCCAAAGCCAATTTTCTTTATACGTCAGTTATAGGGAACTTCTTTGATAGTAATAATATGTCTTTAAAATAGACTTGTAATTTTTCATTTTTATTTTTGTAGTTTTATCAAGCATGATAAAAATCAAAGATCATGCCAAGCTTGAAGTTAAAGAATAAAAAGTTATTAAAATTTAAGGCTATAATTAATTTTATTAAACTTGGAGAGTTCATAAGTTATAATTGTTTCTTAAGATATATGTGTATAATATATCTTATAAATTGATTTATGTGTTGTCCTTATATGACTCAAATACATTTACTAACAAAGTTAAATTTTTTATTCTTCTTCTTATTGTTACTAATATTATAATATTGTATCATATTAAATTGTTATTAACTTATTTAATATTCAATGGTTGCATATTATAAAATATTTTAAATTTAATTAGTTCAAATGGTGAGTAATAATATTTCTTGGAGTATATATTTATGTAATTAATGAATATTATTCACGCTTCAAATAAAAAAAATATACGAATTTTCTTTGAGAAGTTTGTTATGTTTAATTCTCGTTATCTAAGTGAATATCCTATATGATTGAAAAGACACAAGTATGTGTAACTTTTTTTTTTGTGTCATAAACAATATTTTTATAATATTCTTACATATTGTTGTACTGAGGTTATCACGTGTATAGCTAAATTAAATATTTTATTTAAAAATAAATTATTAATTTTCTATTAAGTTGTTTGCTAAATATTATTAAAACTATTATATTATTATTGTTGTTATAATTATTTCTGTCAAAATTCTTTTGCGAATATGAACTCTTTTGCGACTATGGATTGTTCTGCTCAAATTAATTTCGAAAGTTTGATATTATATTATTAACTACATATTTGTATGCTTTAAGTATCCAAACAAAATTACCTTTATACGGATTTACTACAACAACAATGTTAATATGAATGTTCTTATAATTTTATTAGTGAAAAAAAAAGTTTTCTCATTATACTTTAGTTATTACGACAACTAATATTCATAACTAGTAATATTAACCTATGATGCAGTAATATTATTGTTTCATATAGAGTGTGTGTGTATATGCATGTTACAAGCAGATTTAAGAGAAATTATTATTGTTGAGTAATATTATAGTTTAATTATTTGTGTTCATAATTTAAAATTTTGTTCAAAATAATAGTCCCAAAATTCTTCAAAATATAAGGTTTCCAAATATATTAGTTAACTAGTTTTCTAAATAAAACTACATGACATATTAATGAACGTCAAGAAACTGAAAAGAAGATAAAAGTGTTAATATTTCTTATTTCATAATTCCTTAAAATTAAGAATTCTTATGTTGGATATATTACTTGTGCCAATGCTTTTCTTTGAGGAGAAAATTTTACTTAAAATTCAAAAAGTTTGAGGATACGTTTTTCAATACCAATTCAAATTAGATATATGCAACCTATTAAGAGTTCTTTTAGCATGCTATATAAAATGGGAATATATAAAAATCTCGTAAATAAAAGATTTTCAAGAAACATCATAAATATAACACTATTAAGAAATTTTTTATAAAATTGTCGAGGGGATGAGCTTAAACCCATTTCTATATAAAATAGAAATTATACAGAAATCCCATAAATAAAATATTTTTGAGAAAAATTATTAATACAACATTTTTAGAAAAGTATTATAAAATTATTGAGGGGAATGTGATTAAACCGATTTGTATATAAAATAGGAATTATATAAGAATCCCATAAATAATTTTTTTTAAGAAAAATCATAAATAAAAGATTTTTGAGAAAAGTCTTGCTAAATTGTCGAGGAAATGTACTTAAACCCATAAAGAAGTCACCTATGGATGAAATCCAACATCTGCGATTAAAGATCCCACGAAAGATGTTCAATGGGTAAAACAATCTTATTTAGTATTTATATTATGGACATATCTTAAAGGAGATATGATTTCGCTTATACCTATGGGAAAAAAGCTAATTTTGTAAGATGTTAGGAAGAGTATTTACTCTGAATGAGTCCAAGACAATAGTTTCCTTACAAGGCATGGTTACATATACCTTTAGGGGATTGACCTATGTGAAAATAGTTGTAGGCTGCGACTATGAAAATTGAGTTGTTCTTTAGAGCTCTTACTAGAATTAAGATAGAGCGCATGACCATTAATGTGCTAACCTACAAAATCAAGTATTCGTCATTATTATGTGTGTTATAATTGAAGTTTGGTCAAAGAAGTTGGGTTTAAGACATAGTTTACTCAGGTTCTTCATATAGATTCTATAACACTATATATAAGTTTAAGTTCGAAAGATATTTATACCTACTACATAATAAAATGTTGCTATAATATATTTTTGTTATTGATTATATATTACATTTTTTATATATATCAATATATATATATATATATATAAGGTTTTTAAATCTTTTGTGGGGTATTGTTAGAGAACAGTTTTTAAAACCTTTTAAATATTTTTTTGAATGACATGATTTACATATAGGAATTAATAATAAAGTATTATCATTACATATGGTTACAATAATTTTAAATTAGCTATTAAACCTAGGTTAAATGTGTGAGTTACAGTATTTATTTATTATTATTATTTGAGAGTTTTATATATATTAAATTAGTTGAGGAGTTACAAAACGTAACGCAAATAATAAAACTCTTTTAAGTTAAAATTTTTTAAATTAAAATTCATATTAATAAAATTAATTCTAAGAGTTATAAATTTCAGACATAAATTACACATTAATAATAGAGTTACAAAATATTTAAAATTGTGATAATGTTAAATTAATATTGGTATTAATACCTTAATCCTTATCTACCACTATATAAAAGGTGCTAATCTTTCGTTAGAAAGGGTGTAAAGAAGATAAGAGACAATAAAAGTGTTATATGTATATATTTTTAAAAGAATATACTTTTCAATTTGTATTTTTGACCAACTTTTTTAGTAGCCGTGTTCATCAACGAGAGTAGCTATGAGCATTGGGTTATATTTTAGAGCCATATAGATATATCACTACTCATAAAAAGGGAGGACTATTTGGCTCTAAGACAATGCAATTAGTATGCCTTTTTATACTCAAAGCTAGATTTCTTACTCTTTCTCTATATTTAATTTTATTTTAACTTATTGATAATTTCTATCTTACAAAAATATTTAACGATAAATTTTCTAATATATGGTTGAATAATGTTTAAAATAAAAATATATCCTACAAAAACACTATATATTACCCGAGTGCTTTAGCGATTTGGATGGTTGTGATACTTATTATAGTGGGTTTGGCTACTATGTGTATACCAATTACTACAAGTTGATAACAATTCAAATGTTTTATAATCAATAGTATAATAAAGTTATCTATTGGGATTTTGGTGATTTAAAATCATGTTTGAGTTTTATTTTGAGTTACAAACCAATGAGGAGTTGATACGAGGACATGTATGCGTTGGACTTACAAAAAATGGACGAAAATAGAGAGCTGAAATTAAGGAGAGGCGAGAAGGCACAAGAGGAGACATGCCCAGGTAGGCTCACTATGGCACTAACTTTTCAGCGCCACAGTGCCTTAATTTAAGAAATTGTAATTTGAGTTATTTTCATGTGTTTGAGTCAATTTTTAACTCCCTTTTTGCATGGACTATTATTCCAATAAGAAATAAGTTTATAGGGATGTTCTAAATGCTCTATAAACCCCTACAACCTCTTAGAATTAATCAAGTATCAAAGATGTAAACATAAGAGATAGTAGGGAGCTAGATAGATACTAGAGTGTTGAGTACATTAGAGAATGTAACTATATGATAACTTGAGTGTTGAGTGCACAAGAGAGTGATGATAGATCCTTTAAGAGAGAGTTCTGATTATTTGTTGTATTCCTTGATTAAACTTTTGTGATATATCTTTATAACGTAGAGTTTTTTGTAAACTGAATAAAAGAAGTTAGAATCTTATAATCCACCATAGACGTAGGCATTTATTGCAGAACGACATATATTCTTGTTCCTTGTGATTTATTGTTATCTCTACTTTATGTTGATCTTTATTATTATTATTTTACTTATAAGTGAAGTCTTTCACATGCACTTCAGTGATTTAAGGGTACTAAATACCAGCTATTGAGGTATTAGGACACATAAAAATTCCAACAAGTAATGTTGGTTCATGGCTAAAGTTGATACTTAAGTGATATCAAAGTGGAGAGTTTAGATTAATTTTCTAACAAGTGGTGTCAGAGCCAAGTTGAGATCCATAAGCCAGATTGCAAAACATTTGTTGTAGAGTCAGAATGCAAAACAAGTTTATTCAACCATGGTGACTCACAAGTATAAAGATGAAAAAATTAGAGAAAAGATTAAAGCCTGGTGTGTAGCGATCTTGATTGAAAAGATTATAAACTACAAGGAAATGGCTGAAAATAGAAATTTAAAAGTAATTAGAAAAGAAGACAAAAAATAGTGTAGATGCTACATTAGTCTATAAATGGAAGTTAAAGTTGTAGAATCCTTAAAAACTTATAGAAAAAGGATACTAGAGATATTTAAAAGGAATTTGGGTGAGAAGCATAATTGAGAATATGTACTTGATGAGAATGTTATGAGGGCTCAACATGAGTTGTTGAGGGATGCAGACTAATAGGTAGCATTCAAGATTATCTCTTTATAGTGGCATGGGTCAAAAGATAATGTATGGTAAGGGGGCTGTTGGCGGGGATAAAATCTAGCTACAAAGGTAATATGATGGTGTCTAGATGACACTGAAGATCATAACATGAAAGCTACTTGAGAAAATATATATTTAGAATCTTTAGAGATCATAGTCATGAGTCTTAGAAGAGTTAAGTTTAGATATAAGACACAACTAAATCATCGTTAGAGGAATTAAGTGTTAATTGAGAAAGGGATAGTTCTTGTAAAACTTCTTAAAGAGATTTTAAACCAAGGAGGAGATTATTAGAATGTTGGTCATTCAAAATCATGTTTGAGTTTAACTATAAGTTAGAAACTAATGAAGAGTTGACATTAGGATAAGTATGCATTGGATGTACAAGTAAGGGACGAAAAAGATAGCAAAAAATAAGAAGAGGCGAAAAGGCACAAGAGGAGACCTACCCAGGCAGGCTTGCTACGGTACTAGCTTTCTAGTGGCTCAGCTCTGTGACAGGGTTGCACCAATGCCATAGTGCCAGCTTTGTGGTGCCCTAATTCAGAAAATTATGATTTGAGTTGTTTTTGCGTGTTTGAGTCAATTTTTTAATTTCCTTCCTCGTGGACTCCTATTCCAATCAGAAATAGGGTTTTGAGCGACATTTTGAACACTATATAAACTCTTGTAATATTTTAAAATTAATCAAGTATTAAAAATACAAATATAATATAGAATAGAGAGTTAGGTAGGCACTAGAGTACTAAGTGCACTAGAGAGTGTAATCATGACATAACTTAAGTGCTAAGTGCACTAAAGAGTGATGATAGGTCATTTGAAAGAGAGCTCTGACTATTCGTAGTATTACTTAATTAATTTCTTGTGTTAGGTCTTTGGGACTTAGAATTTATTATAAACTGAATAAGAGAAATTAGGCTCTCATGATCCATTGTAGACATAAATGTTTATTGCCGAACAACGTATATTCTTATTTATTGTGTGATTGTTTGCTATCTCTACTTTGTGATTGATTTTTATTATTTTTATTTTACTTGTAAGCGAAGTTTTTTACACGCACTTATGGTTGATTTTTATTATTCTTATTTTACTTGTGAGCAAAGTTTTTCACACGTACTTAGGTGGTTTAAAAGTACTAAATACCAGCCATTGAGATATTAGTGCATATAAAAACTCCTAATAAGTGGTGTCAATTCTATGACCAAAGTTGATACTTAAATGATATCAAATTAGAGAGCCTAAACTAATTTTATAACATTATCGTTTATAGTCCGAGTAATAATTCACGGAGAACAATTAAAGATTTCTCATATCATTTCTTAAAGATGCTGGAAGTGGACGTTTTGCATGTGGGGCTTTGAATTGGATAGCGAATCAAAACCCAGGAGGATATGAATATAAAGCTGAGTACAACTTGATAATTGCTTTTGATTTAAAGCGCGAGAAATTTTACGGAGTTCCGTTGCCTCCTACAATGGGTGGGGAATTATGTAGTACGCAGAGGTTGAGGGGAAGTCTTGTGTAGTTTACAAGTATGGTGGACGACCTTGTGATGTATGGGTGGTGAAGGAGTATGGGGTAACAGATTCTTGGACTAACATTTTACTTTCCCTGAGGATGCATCTGGTGAATATGTGCAACCTTTGGCTTATTCAAAATCTGGGAACAAAGTTTTGGTTACACACAGTGGGGATCTTTGTTTGTACAACCTAGAAAGGCAGAGAGTTCAGAGTAGCGTGTAGATTAATGGTAAGGTGCGAGGATACGAGGATGCTATTATTTGTATGGACAGTCTTGTTACACTTGATGCTTTGGCAGGAATAGGTGATTAATCGCAGAGTAGTTGGCGGACAAAAAGGAACAAGAAGTTAGAAGAGGTAAAAGTTATTTTAAGTCTTAATAGTTTTACTGCGTTTCACAAGATTGAGGCTGAAATTGTCTTACTTTGTTACTTTATTCACGAAATATGATAGAAAGTTGTTTCTTCACCAAATTGGCTATTATTCATCCCTCTTATTCAGTTCTTTCCAATATACGAATATAGCCTTGGGGATAATTTCCTGTCAAACAGATTCAAATTGATTTTATCAGCTTGCATAAGAAAAATTAGAGTAGCATCAGGCTAAATCTTTGAGTTCTTTTATCTAATTCAAACACATGCATACACTAAATAGATGTATTGTAGTAGGAATAATCTAATTTCTCTATCTTCTGGAGGTTTATGCAAAACCTTTTTGTAATTGATCTTCATGGTTTTGTTTTTCTAAATGATGGAATATTGAATGACTTGGTCAGTAGTGCAGCACATGGGATAAGGGCTCGGTAAATACTTTCTTTGTGCACATATCAAAGTTCTGATTTTCCTATATGAGAATTTACTTCTATTAGATTAATTTGTTGATTCAGAGAGTAAGCTCTTGTTTGTATAATGGGTTTGCATGTAATATCTACTGTGCTTTTGAAGTAATGAAAGATGCTCGTGCTCTAGTATTATAATGTAAGGAAACCATCTTTAAGCCTTTGTAGTGTCGAAACACTCTCAATCACTAGTTAGAGTCAAACAAATTTTCGAGTACAAGTTTTAGGAATATTAACGTTTTAAAGTGTTTTGTAAAAAAAAAAAAAAAGACTCAGAATATTTATTGAATAATGTTGCACATACAATAATATTATCATATCTTTTATAGTCATTTTTTACTTTGACTTGTTTATTTTACTCATTTGCATATCCTTTGGTCCCAAACACGGATGATCGAGAAAGAAATTCAAAGCTTTATACTTTTATCCGGAGGCAGGACTCGAATCATCACCTCAAAGATGGGCGAAATACAATGTAACCGTATGCTATTACAGGTGATACGCCATATATCGTATATCAGCAATACTTTGAGATAAGGTAATTTACTAATAATACACACAAATTTTAAAAATAAATATCAATACTCAATTGTTAGACCAAATCAGTGAAAATTTAATTGTCGAAGTGTAGTAATGTACAACAACACTTAAACGAGTTTAATTTTATAAAATTATGCAATAATTTGTTAATGTAGAATTAAAGCTAATGTTTAATTTTTTTTGGTACTTCTTTTAATAAGTGGATTGAAAATTTTGATGATGAGTTAAATTGTGGTTATGTTGAAATTTATTTATTGGCTCTTTAATAAATTTTAGCAAATACTGAAGTAAAAATTAATTTTTTTTTTGGAAATACTAATTTTATGCGAGACTAAAATGTTGTTTATTAAATTGCATTTCAAATTGTACTCAATTTGTGTACTCAAATAGATTTTATTTAGATTGGAATTTGTGTAAAATGATTTCGTAAAAAAAAAGAAAAGAGGAAAAAAAGATAAAGAAATAGAGAAATATATATATATATATTATACAAATTATATATATATATAAATTAGGACATAATTGTTAAGTTAGAAATGTTATCAAGGATATTTTAGATATTTTTTAAACTCTACTTATTAAAGGTTAATTTTAATGAAATATTCCTTAATGATTAAGTATTGATGTCTATTCCTAAAATTTGTGGGTATTGCTAATAAATAGCTTTACTTTAGAAGAAATTATTGATTATATCGCCAAATGAAATTTTTTTTCTTTAAGAATATATAGTTGAAAAGATGCTATTACTTAATAAACTAATTTTTTAGATCAATAAAAATTGTTTAACTCATGACAAAAAAAAAAGTACAAATTATATTGATAGGCCAATGACATGAACTTAACCTATGACATAAAGATAGACAAATTATATCAATGTCTCAATACTAATATTAATAGATGTTGGTGTTTATAAGAGTATTTCAAATAAGTCAATGTACATCAAGGCTATAGAGTAGAGAGAAAGAACTGAGAAGAGAAAAGGTGGGAAGAAGAAGAAAATGTGTCGCGATGCTTGAGGCAGAGACTTGGGCGCCGAGGTATTGGGTGTAGGATGCCATAGTGCCCAATTGGGCTTTGTAATTTTCTTCGCTTAAGTGCCGCGATGCTGGTTATTGAGTGCAGCGACGTTGAGAGCTGGGGGTGTGACCATTGGAAGAGTCATCTACCTCTTCTAATGGGTGTGGTATTTTAAAGGGAAATAGGCTGGTTATTGAGTGCAGCGACGTTAAGAGCTGGGGGTGTGACCATTAGAAGAGTCATCTACCTCTTCTAATGGGTGTGGTATTTTAAAGAGGTGTTGTGTTTCTCCAAAGAGACATCCTATCTCTATAAATACTACGGTCACATCACATTTGAGTATAACTAATAACTCTTCTTCTCTCTGATTAAAATCTCTCTACATATCAACTACTCTCAAAGTCATTACTTGTAATCTAAGAAATTTGTATTTGTTATGCACATTTGTAAATTCTAATTGCCATTGAATCTTGGAAACTATACTACCACTCAATCTTACTGCACCTTGATTATCATCATTGAGGGGAGGAGGGGGTAGAAATAGATTTAAGAATAGTGTTTAGCGCGCCTTGACTTTCATATTTGTTGTATCCATACACCTACTTTTTTCTTACAATCTTAAAACTATTTCTATGGATGCAACAAGTGATTCCTCACTAGTACTTGTAGCCAAATCTTTATCTGAGGCTACCAAGTACTACCTTTTGATGGAAAGCAGTTCAAAAGGTGGCAAGATCGTGTCTTTGACATATAGGATGTGATGGGCCTTGCAATCCATCTTACACAACATTCTCCGGACATCGATGCTGAAAACTACAAAGAGAAATTTTCAAAGTAGAATAAAGAAAATAAGAACTAAAAATATTATTCTACATACACTTTCAAATGAGTTGTATGATGTCTATTCCATATATAAAGATGCATATGAAATTTAGACATAATTAAAGAAAACAATATGTGATTGAAGATGCTAATGCCCAAAAATATGTAATTGTTAATTTTTTGGACTTTAAAATATCTGAAAAAAAAAATATATATCATCACAAATACATGATTTTCATATCTTGATCAATGATTTGAAAAATGAGGGAATTATTCTCCCGGAACCTTTTGTTGCCATTGCTTGATTGAAAAGTTGCATGATGCTTGGAAAGAATATAAAAAAAGTAACAAGCACAAAAGGAAACATTTAAAGTTAAAAGATTTTATTATGCATATAAGAATTTAAGAAAATAATTGCCAATGGGAGAACATAGAAAAAGCTAAGGAATTTGTTTCTAAAACTAATTTGGCTGAGAATGAAAATTATAGTGAGAAGTACAAAAAGTCCAAAAATAACACATACATTAAGAACAAGAAGCCTTCATTCAAATGAAAAGGTAAGTATTATGTTTATGGCAATGGTGATCATTTGGCTTATCAATGTAAATACAAAAGTAAGAAGAGAAACAATAAAACTCCTAAGGCCAAATTAGTTGAATGAGATAAGGATAAAGCTGTTGTTATGGTTTCCCAAGGAGTAGGTCATTGACTCTGGAGCCATAAGACAAATATATGGTGACAAGAGTGCATTTCATGACTATGTTCAAGCAAGAGAATGAGAGGAACAAGTTTATCCTGGTGATTCCCATTCTGCACCGGTGGTGGGAAAAGCAAAGGTTCTTATCAAGTTGACATCTGGGAGATCTCTTATTTTGAATACTGCACTTTATGTTCCAAACATAAGATATAATCTTATTTTTGTATATATGCATGGTAAGGCAAACGTAAAAGTCTTATTTAAAAGGGACAAAGTTGTAATGACCAATAGTGAAACTTTTGTTGGAAAGGGATACTCTTATAATGAATTGTAAAAACTCAATGTACTTAATACTTCTATTAATAAAAGTATTTCTTCAGTTTACATTGTTGAGCCTTTTAATTTATGGCATGATAAACTAGGTCACTTAAATTATCTTTATCTAAGAAAAATAAAAATAGTTTGTGTATTTTCTAATCTGAATATAGATGGTATTCATAAATATAATGTATATGTAGAAGAAAAATTCACCAAGAAAAATTATAAACCTATAAATTTTAGAGAAACTAAATTACGCAGGTTAATTCATAGTGACCTATGTGATGTTAAAGATATCATGACCAGAAGAGGGAAACAGTTTTATATAACCTTTATAGATGATTTCTCAAAATATACCAAAGTATATTTATTGAGAAATAGGGATGAGTCTTATGAAAAGTTCTTAATCTATAAGTAATAAGTTAATAATCAATTTGGAAAGAAAATCAAAAGACTAAGAATTGATAAAAGAGGATAAGATATGTCTAACATGTTTAGTACCTATTGTGAAGACAATGAAATTATTCATGAAGTTATACCTCCATATTCTCTTGAATCAAATAGGGTGAATGAAAGAAAAAATAAAATTTTAAAGGACATGATAAATTGCATGTTAATAAATTATGAAGCACCTATGAACTTGTGAGGAGAATAAATATTGACTGCTTGCTATATACAAAATAGAATTTCATATAAGAAAATTAGAATTACACCTTATGAGTTATAAAAATGTCATTCACATAACCTTTTATACCTCAAAGTGTAGGGGTGTCTTACCAGGTTCTTAATTTTTGACCCTAAAAAGAGAAGGATGAGACCTAAGACAATTGATTGTATATTTATAAAATATGCCAAAAATAATGCTGTATATAGATTCTTGATATTAGAGAATATCTTTGGATTGTTTGATGCAAATAATATAATAGAATCTAAAAATTTAAAATTCTTTGAATATATTTTTTCTAATAAAGCCAACCTAGAGAAAACTTTGACTCATATAAAAGTACATAATAACCCTCCATAAAGCTCTAATATTAAACTTAGAAAAAGTAAAAGAATAAGGAAAGCTACTAATTTTGGTAATGACTTCTATCTTTCAAATAGAAAAGGACCCTAAAACATATAGTGAGGCTATGTCTTCTCATAATGCTCCTTTGTGGAGAGAGGTACCAAGCCTATTGGTTGTGAATGGATCTTCAAAAAAAAAAGAGTTAATGGTACAATTGAGAAATATAAGGCAAGATTGGTTGTCAAAAGGTTCACATAAAAGAAATATTTAGATTATTTTGATACTTATGCTTCTGTAACTAGAATTACATCCATTATGATCTTGATTACATTAACTGCAATACATGGTTTTTATATACATTAAATGGATGTAAGGACAACATTTCTAAATGGAGATTTAGAAGAAGAAATTTACATAGAACAACTGAAAATTGTGCTAGTATTAGTACAAAGCATGAAGTATATAAACTAATGAAGTTTTTATATAGTTTAAAACAAACACCAAAACAATGGCATGAAGAGTTTGACAATGCTCTACTATCAAATTGTTTTATAATTAATGATTCCGATAAATATGTGTACTATAAAACCTTTGATACTAAGAATTATATCATTATATGTCTTTATATAGATGATATGCTAATATTCAATCATAGCATAGAAGTAATAAAAGAGACTAAGAGATTTTTATTAACGAAGTTTGATATGAAAAATATGGGGGAAGCTGATGTCATTCTTGGAATAAAGATAATAAAAGATCTAATAGCCTCACTTTATTCCAATAGCACTATGTAGATAAGTTTCTAAAGAGGTTTATGTGCACAACATGTAAATCGGTGGCAACACCTTATGATGCTAGTGTTAAACTTTTAAAGAATATTGACCATAGTGATAATCAGACCCATTATGCACAAATTATTGGTATTCTCATGTACTTGATGAATAATAATATGCTTGATATAGCATATGCAATAGGGAGATTGAGTATATATACTCAAAATCTAGTAAAAGATCATTGGAGTGCCTTGAATAAAGTTATAAAATATTTAATAGAGTTACAAAATATTTAATAGGCACTAAAACTTATGTACTTTTATATGGTAGATCACAATTTATGATAGAAGGGTATTATGATACTAATTAGATCTCTAAGTCCAATGAAGTGAAGTCTATTAGTGAATTTGTGTTCGCCTTGGGTGGAGGAGCTATAAAGTGAAAATCCACTAAACAGACTTATATAGCATAATCTACCATAGAATCAGAATTGATATCTTAGAAAAAGCTTTTTTTGAAGCTAAGTTATTAAGAATACTTATGACTGATCTTTCTATTAATTCTCACACTTTTACATCAATTTCAATAATTTACGATTGTCTAGCTACCATTAGTAGAGCAAAGAGTAAGATATATAATGAAAAAATTAGACATATTCGTCTAAGACATAGTATTATTAAGCAGCTGTTAAAATCTAGAGGTGGTGAGCCTAAATTATGTGAAGTTGGAGATGAACTTGACTAATCCTCTGACTAAGCCACTAAATAAAAGATTAGTAGAAAAGACATCAATGGGAGATGAGACTTCTACCTAAAGCATAAGACAAGAGTAATGGTAACCCTACCTATATGAATGGAAATCTCGTTGAAGTAGATTCCTAAGGGTAAGAACAAGTCACTTATTATTTTGTTGTACTACTAATTATATTTTATGAGCCTCTCTCTAAGGCAAGGTAGTGAAAAAGGTTGAGTTATACTCTTAATGAACTCTATAACCCTTTATAGCATGGTGGTATATTAAACCTATAGAATAAACTTGATAAAGTGTTACTTATATGAGTGTAAAATTGGGTCGATTCTTATAAGAGCTAGGCAGACATTTCTAAAGCATTCATAAAACCAAGATGGAATAGGACTATCAAAAGTGCCAAACCACCGTACTAAAACAAGTTACCAGAGAATTTAACTTGATCATTTAAACCTCTATTTTACACCAAAGAAATGACGGTTGATAGAAACTTGATTTCACATAGTTCTTGCAAAACACGATGAAAATTCAAAAGACAAGGTAGGCAACCTAAGAAGGGGGTGTGAATTAGTTATTTAAAAATTATGCATTAGAATAAACAATATATGCAATTACTAATAATATAAAAAAAATTAAATCTCAAGTAATTGCAATAAATAAGACAGTAAGGAAATAGAAAATGACACTTGGATTTTTACGTGGTTCAGTCATTCACACAGCTTACATCCACGCCTCAAAGTTAATCATGATTGAGAATTCTATTAGTTCAGTCTATCTTCCAAGACTTTCTGGTTAACTTTCCAGGTGTTAATCAAACATTTACAAATTGGCTTTCCCATGTACCAATTAGACCTTGATTAGTTTCCAAGATACTAATCAAACTTTGATTAGTTTCTCATATACTAATCAAATCCTCATAGTAAGTGTGCTTTACCAGGTACCAACTAGACCCTAACAAAGATTAATTTGGGTTCAATCAAACCCTTACATTTGAACTCTCTTATAGAGTAAATATAACAATTCTAGCTTATGGTGAGTATTACAATTGATATGAATATTTTATAGCATTCTCACACTTTTTAAACTTGAATGGAGCTTCTAGAGCTTCTATTTATAGTTGGAGGCGTAATTAACTATTTTAAACCATTGTTATGGTGTTCTGTCCATTGTTACTATGCATTTAACAATTGCCATAGTTGTATGACCGTTACTAGCCATTGCTACAATGCTTCAATAGTATTCTAAGCATTGCACAATGATTTAACCATTATGGAACAGTGGTAATTGCTATAGTTATCAACAGTGCTATTGCTACAGTGATCCAATTTTGAACTTTTTGCATTTTAGTCCATTTCAGAAACTTTCAAAATTTTACACTTTGGTCTAGAACATTATTTTTCTCTATTGTTTGGAATCATTAAAACTTCAATGTTTTCTAAGCTAAAAATATCCCCCTTTTTGATGATGACAAACAATATATATAGCATTTAAAATTTTACAAAGTATACTTCCCCCTCAATTTGTCTCCCCTATAATTATATATTTTTCTAATCATTTTGACAAAAATCAAATGTATGTTATCAAAGTTTAGAAGCAAACAATTATGCACATATTTCTTCCCCTTTGGAATTATAAAAAATAATGAGACAATTATAAATGTATGAGGGACAATCAAAATCACATAGAAAAATTATATATCAACAACCAAAGATTAATATAGGTTTTGATTTTTTTTCATACATATATTTTTCCCTCTATGACATTATCAAAATTAAAAATATACAATGGAATAAAAAATGTATGATGGCAATCATCATCTAAAAATTAAAAGCATCCATTAATATAAGTTTTAAAACAAAAGGTTGCTATAGATCACTTTAAGATGGTTAAGTCTTTTTCTACAAAATAAGGCTTTGATACCAATTAAAAATTCAAAAAACAAGGTCGGCAACCTAAGAATGGGGTGTGAATTAGATATTTAAAAATTATACTCTAGAATAAATAATATATGTGATTACTAATAATATATAAACAAATTAAATCTCAAGTAATTGCAATAAATAAGAGAATAAGGAATGAAAAATGACACCTGGATTTTTATGTCCACAAGGCTTACGTCGACACCTCGAAGTTAATCGTGCTTGAGGATTCCACTAGTTTGGTCTATTGTCTAATACCATTTGATTAACTTCCTAGGTGGTAATTAAACCTGTACAAATTGGCTTTTCAAGTACCCATTAGACCCTGATTAGTTTTTCAGATACTAATCAAACCCTTATAGTACCTTGGCTTTACCGGGTACCAATTAGACCCTTATAAAGATTGATTTTGGGTTCAATCAAATCTTTACTTTTGAGCTCTCTCATAGAGTGAATACAACAATTCTAGCTCATGATGAGTATCACAAATGATATGAACATTTTAGAGCACTCTCACACCCTCTAAGCTTAAATGAAGCTTATATTTATAGTTGGAGGTGTAACTAGTCATTTTAGTAATTGCTACAGTGTTCTGTATATTGTTACAGTGCATTTGGCAATTTCTACACTTGTATGCCATTATTAGCTGTTGCTATAGTGCTTTAATAGTATTCTAACCACTGCACATTTATTTAACCGTTATGGAACAGTGGTTGTTGCTACAGTCCTAAATAGTGCTGCTACAGTGATCATAGTTTTGAAATTTTTACATTTTAGTCAATTTTTAGAAACTTTCAAAACTTTGCACTTTGGTCCAAAATATTATTTTTTTCTATTGTTTGGAATCATCAAAACTCCAATACTTTCTAAGGCAATATACGATTACTTAATTAGTAGTTGGTTCATAGTTTGAAAGAGCATTAATTCATATAAGTTAAATTCTATTTTGGTTTGTAGTTAATTTGATTACATTGGTTTATTTGAAATATGTGGGGGATTGTTAGTATTTATAAGAGTATTTCAAATAAATCAATTCATCAAGGCTATAGAGTAGAGAGAAAGAGAGAAATATACGAGAAGAGAAAATGTGGGAAGAAGAAGAAAATGGCACTTAAGCAGATTTTTTCTTAAATGCTACAGCACCCGAGGTAGAGACCTGAGAACTGCAGTGCCTAGTCAGGCTTTGTGATTTTCTACTTTTGAGCGCTGTGATACTAGTTGTTGAACGCTATAATGCTGAGAGCTGGGGATATGATTTTTGAAAGAGTTATCTATCTCTTCTATTGGGTGTGGCATTTTGAAGAGGTGTTGTGTCCCTCAAGAGAGACATCTCATCTCTATAAATACTGCGGATAAATCCCATTTAACTACAACTAATAAATCTTCTTCTCTTTAATTAAAATCTCTTTACATATCAACTACTTTCAAAGTCATTACTTATAGTCCAAGGAATTTGCATTTGGTGTGCACATTTGCAAATTTTAATTGCCATTGAATCCTGAAAACTATACTACCAGAAACTCTACTACATCTTAATTATCATCATTGTGGGGGTAGAAATAGTTTTTAAAAAAGTGTCTAACATGCCTTAACTTTCATATTTGTGTATCCATACAACCACTTTTTTCTTACAATAGCAAGGACTTATCCTTTGACACAAGGACATATAAATTATATTGACATAAGGATGTACAAATACTATATCAATTTAATAATGTATTAGGATGAATAAATGACAAGCGTTTTATTTGTGACATAAAGAAGTACATATTATATCATTGATATAAAAGTGTAGACCATATCAATTCTCAATGGAAAACACTCAAATTGTGACACAAAAAAGTGCATATTATAGTACAAATTATATCAATTTCTTAATCTACTAGGTGTGAAAAGTAAAATTTGCAAATCATGAAATACAAATGTCAATATCTAATGGAAACCACAAGTTTAAATTAAATTTCTTTGACACCAATATCCAAACAAATGTACAACACACTTCTTTGGCCTTTCATCAGGAGAAAAACTAGCAATTTAACATAAAATAGATTTTTAAACACCATACTTGTTGGAATTTTTAGTTGAGAGGAAAAAAGGCCGGTCTTTTTGCTGAGGTGTGGACCTCACCATCTCTATGGTCTAACCAACATTGGGATCCCCATCCCTCATTGGTCCCACCAGTCAAGCGCTGACGACCCATACACTTCCTCTGGTAACCTGCGCTTCCCTAGGTTTCGAGCCCGGAATCTCCATCCCAACAGGATTTTAGACTCTAACCCGGTACCCATTAGGCTGGCTATTGTTAGGGTTAGTGCTTACGTGCCATCCCTGAATGTACAAATATACATTCTCATTAAATCGCTAATACTTATTTATATGGTATTATGCATGTAACGTACATTGTAGGTCTGAATGAGTTCAGATCAGATCTGAAAGAGTTTAGATAAGGGCTCATACTTAGCCACGCTGAGACATATAATTGCTTAATATTAGTACAGCTAAGTGTTAGCTGGTTATAATACTCAGCAGATCCAAGAGTTAGAGCTTTATCTGTAATAGGACATAGACCTGAGAATATATTAATAACTGCATAGTTACAAGAGTTGCAATCGCGTGCAAGAAAATTCAAGTTGCGCAAGTATGTTCTCAAATAATTGTCCCTGATCTATTTTTATCGATGCGGGTTTGTTGGTAGATACTTTTATACATAGATCAGCATATGTCGTACCTATAGGGTATAGATGGTCGTTCCTAACCGAATGTGAGCTTGGAGCTTGTATTGACATATAGGTATCCAGTTAGGATTGGATATGAGACAGACTCATAAGGACCTCCGATAGACATCTTATGTAAGCCGTCAATGGAGGGTCCTCTCGAGTTGAGTAGTATACGTGGTCCTTTGACCTGAGTGCCATGGTGGGCTTGTAAGTGATCCACTATACTTTGGTTCCACACATGTCACACTACACTTGTCATAGACCTTTCATGGTGTGACTGCTGGGTGTCGCTGGCTATGGTCCGATGCTTATGGAGTCCAATGTGTATAGATATGGGATCCATCAACTCTTATAGGGAGTTAGATATCCAGATGCTTCGAAATTGTATCTCAGAAAGTTTATGGCCACAAGCAATCATCCCGGGAAAGAGTTCGGCCAGGGTGGAACAATATGGCAAAGACATTTTCACATATTGTTCAGTGAGATACAAGTCTAGATATAAGACATAGATGAGCATAAGGGGATTTGATGGTGATAATCTATATCCCTACACATCCAAGATATCATGACGGAATGACTATACGTATACGTTGTAACCTCAGCTTATATGGTTCAACGCGTTGATTTGTATATCCGTGACGTGTGCGTGAGGCATTGCTCACGGACTCATGGAATAGTTCCATTTGACAAATCAGGTATAGGACCTAGGGAGTCCTGCGATATAGAGTGTACTCATTGTACACTAGGGCAACGTGCTGGATTAAAGTGTTTAATCCAGCAATATTCAGTACTACCACGAGAATACGTACGTATCTATATTTAAGTGTTAAATACAATAATTAGTCAATAATTATTATTTACTAATTTTATAATAACACATGGCGCATTGTGAACCCTCAGTTGAGTTTACCCAAGTGCGGATTTGATAAGACCTACTAGGGGATAAACTTGGTAACTATTGATGAATGGCAAAATGATCATTTCACACTTTAATTATTTAATGGTTAAATAATAAAAAATATCTCTTTTATTATATTATATTATATAATATTATATATATTAATATTTTATTTTGGGTGCCATATAGTTGGTACCCATTTATATTATTATTAATATTATATAATATATTATATATTATTATTTTTTATTATTTATATATATATGTAAAGAGAAAGAGAGAAAGAAAGTAAAAAGTGTAGTGTTGAGCATTTGCCCGTAAGAAAGAAATGGAGAAAGAGAAGAAGAAGAAAAAGAGAAGAAAAAAAAAATATAGGAAAAAATGAAATTGTTTCATTTTTCTTTATGGTTCCTTTTGAAGCAATGTGGATTGCGTCAAATTATCCATTTTTTATTCTTTTGGAGAAAAGGATAAAAACACACACCGACTATTTTGGAGTTTAAGAGTTAAACCTAGTGCTGCATATAGGGCTACTGTTCTAGGTCACCAAGCCCACCGTATTGGTGACTAGAACTACCTGCGAGTTGATCTCCATGCGAACTCCGAGGAAATACGTGTATAACATTACACGTTGAGGTGAGTTCTTTAACCTTCTAATATATTAATGTGATTAATATATTTATTTATTGTATTTATTACAAAATTTATACGCTTCCGCCGCGTTAGGCAATAGACACAATTACACATGCATACACCCACATATGTATATTAGATTCCTCCACCGCCAACAAAAATGGTATCAGAGTCATTTAGGATATATTTTGGTATTGTTTGAGTGAATAGATGTAAAAGGCCCAGTGCAAATGGCATGTTTCAAGTGTTGAAACGGGTATGCCTATGGGTGTGCACTGGGCACTGTAGCGCTAGAGGGCTGGATCGCAGCGCTGGAGGTTTGACCTCCCAGCGCTGCAGTGATGTGAGTTAGCGTGTAGGGGTACTGTTCACTTGAACAGTAGGACACAACAGTAAAGTTTTTACTGTTCACAGCTACGAACCAGTTGGTATGCATAGTTGATGCAATTTAACTCTAGGGTATTAGGAATTACTCTGACCGGTGGATGAATCGTAAAAGTGTTCTAAATTCAAAAATTTTGGATTTATTATTGATCAGAGTTTGCCATAAAGTAATTCTGATAATATCTCACTAGAGGATTGAGTAGAAGGGGTGTGACCTTATTTGCTCAGGGTGCTTCATCTTCTACTTCAAATATATCTGGTGAGACCAGATGAGTTAGAAGATGAAGATGAGGTAGATACCTAGCATAAATTCTCAGAGGCAAAATTTATCCAAAGATCAACAAGAGAGCCTGTAGATGGAAAGTGTTTCCAAAACTGTAAGGTTGGGTATTGAAAATCCCTCTACCCTAGAAATCTTATAATTCTCAGAAAGACTCCCACAGGTTTATGTTTGACAAACATAGACATTTCTAGGGCATATAATGGCAGCTCAAGCTGGGTATGAGATACCGCACGTTCCTCTCATATCTGCAATATGTTGTAGGGATTGAGAGAAACTTAAATGCAACAGCTTGTAGAAGTAAAGGTGAGAGTAAGAATTGGTGATTTCTTGCAGGTCCAAGTTATTGGATAACTTGACTTACTTATTGTATGTAAAACAATAGTTGCATTGCATAATAAGTATGATGTTTTATTAACTGAATGTCAGTTGATAAATACACATCATATATAATTAGAAATGTCTATAGATCAGAATTCTTAAATGATACGGAGCTGTAGTATATGAATTTAGGTCGTATAAACATGAGATGTTTATCCGTTTGGTTAAGGATGGTTGGATTCTTAATCTGACTATAAAGACTTAACCAATTTATGAATAATGTATTCACGAGATGACCAAATATACTATAATGTACATCACATTCCTTCGATTAGATCGAGGAAATGAATACATCAACAACAAGTTTTTGTTTGTTTAAGGAAAAATGAGATTCTCACTCATTATAGTCCTCTGGGTAATCCACAACATAATGATGTTTTGGATATGAGGAATGAGACTTTATTAGATACGTTCTGATTGATAATGAGTGTTACCGATCTATATCTGTGAGAAAATGCTCTAAATATAACTGCTTATTAAGCAGAGTTCCATCAGAAGCTATTCCTTCTATTCCGTATGAGATACAGAAAAGAAGAAAGCCGTATCTTAAATAGTTAAGACTTGGAGTTGTCCGGCTTACGTAAGAGTTACCCAGTAAGGTATATTGTTTTGTAAGAGTTACTCAACAGGATAAACAACACCCAAGAGGTACCAGTATAGGTTCATTGTGTATCATGTGAATATAATAGGATACTAGTTCTATGATTTAAAGAAACAAAGTGTATTCGTTTCTTGTTATGCCACTATTCTAGAGAAGAGTTTCTCATGGGTCGTGGGAATCATAGATTGACTGAGCTTGGTGAAGTCAATCTAGAAATCAATGAACCAATGATGGGAATTTAGGCTCAATTAAGCAGTGATCTTTTAGCACACTTCTAAATGGGTCGGAAAGGATGTCTATATCACTTTTTAGGTATGATTGATACCTGAAGGTAAACTTTGAGTTTTCTTGGTAGAAGCAAATAATCCTTAGACCTATAGGGAGACGATGTTAGACATCGATTCGGCAAGTAGCCAAAATCCATGAAAATAATATTGACTATATGCATCAGAATCAAGTCTGGAACTTGGTAAAGATACCCATGAGAATTATTCTCATTGGTTGTAAAGGGTTTATAAAGAGGTAATGAGAGCCAGATGGAAGGTAGAGACCTTCTAGGCTCTGTATTGGTTCTAGAAAGGTAATCCTCGGTGATCTGGGATTACTAAGATGAAACTTTTGAACCAATATTGATGCTAAAGTCGATTAGTATTATTGGCTATTACAGCATATTATGACTTTGAAGTTTGGCAGATGGATGTAAGGAAGGCATTCCGGAATGGATATCTCAAGTAAAAGATATTCATAGAACAGTCTAAAGATTTTACGTCTAGCTAGACTTTTGGTCTAGTGTGCATGAAAAGTTAGTGGGAGCATGATAGTCTTCTTAATGGTCTTTGTTGATTACATACTAGTCATTGGAAATGATGTCAGTATGGTATAATCGGTCAGAAGTATCTCGTAAGAATTTCTCCATAAAGGATTTAGAAGAGACTTCCTTTATACTAACTATAAAGCTTTATAGAGATAGAGCTATAAAATTGATAGGACTCTCCCAAATCATTTTACATCAATAGACTTGGTGTTCATCTTTTAAGAAGAATATCTCTTCAGATGGAAGATGAGAGAGTTAGAGTGTCTAACACACCAGATACATTAGCTCTTTAGAGATTGATGTATGCTATGATGTATTTGAGACCTGAGATTAGTTTGGCTGTAAAAGTTACGAGCCGATTTTAGTCTGGTTCAGGTGACCGCCACTTGTTGGTAGTCAAATATATCCTGTAGTACCTTGAGGGTACAAAGGATAAGTTTCTCAAAAATAGAGAAAATGACTTACAAATAAGAAGATGCACGGAGTTAGACTTTGAGTTTGACCTAGATGATAAAGAGTCTACATCTGGGAATGTACTCATTCTCACAAGTACTAGATGAGTTGGAAATGCACCAAATTGGGATTCACTGCTAATTTATCAGATTGGCGGAGCGGAAGCGATAGTGAAGATTCATAGGTTTATCGCTAACCTTAGAAGAGTTCCAAGATAGATGGATCATATCCCATAAATTTGTGATACAACTAAGGCCATTGTACAAGCCAAGGTGCCAAGAAGACACCAATACTCTAATCATAATGAGAGGAGTCTCACATGACTAGAGGAACCTTGATTTAAGGAGATGTGAATATTTGTAAAAGTATTCTATAAGTAATTTGGCGAATCCACTTTCTAAGGCTATGACTCTAAATGTGTTTATGCAACACGTAGAGTTAATGTGTATAAGATACCATCAGGAATAGCACTAGAGCAAGTGGGAGATTATTAGGGTCAATGCTTATGTGTCATCTCCGAATGTACATATACTTGTGTATTTATACAAGTGTACATTCCCATTAAATTGGTAATATTCATTTATATAGTATTATGCAATGTAACACTACAAACATTGTACGATCTGAAGAAGTTCATATCAGATTTAAAGGAGTTTAGCTAAGGGGTTATAGTTAGCCACGTTGAGAAATATAAATGATAAATGTTAGCACAATTAAGTGTTAGTTGGTTATAATACTCAGCCGATCCAAGAGTTGGACCCTTGTATGTAATGAGATATAGGCCTGGGAATATACTAGTAACTGCATAGTTGCAAGAGTTACAATTTAATGCTAGAAAATGTTAGTTGCGCAAGTATATTCTCAAATAATTATCCTTGATCTATTTCTGCCGATACGGGTCTGTCGGTGGATACCTTTATATATAGATCAACATATGATGTACCTATAGGGTATAGATGGTTGTTCCTAGCCGAATGTGAGCTTGGAGCTCGTATGGACATATAGGTATTCAGTTAGGATTGGATATGGGACAGACTCATAAGAACCTCCGATAGACACCCTATGTAAGCCGTCAACAGAGGGTCCTTTCGAGTTGAGTAGTATACGTGATCCTTTGACCTAAATGCCACGGTAGGCTTGTAAGTGATCCATCACACTTTTGTTCCACGTATGTCACAGACCTTTCATGGTGTGAATGCTGGGTGTCTCTGGGTATGGTCCGATGCTTATAGAGTCCTATGTGTACAGATATGGGATCCGTCAGTTTTCATAGGAACTTAGATATCTAAATGCTTTAAGATTGTATCTCAAAAAGTCTTATGGCCACAAGACGTGGATGAGTATAAAAGGATTTGACGGTGATAATCTATATCCCCGCACATCCAAGATATCATGATGGAAGGACTATACGTATGCGTTGTAACCTCAGCTTGTATGGTCCAACGCGTTGATTTGTATATCAGTGACGTGTGCGTGGGGCATTGCTCACGGACTCATGGAATAGTTCTATTTGAAAAATAGGGCGTAGGACCTAGGGAGTCCTGCAATATGGAGTATACTCATTGTACACTGGGGCAACGTGCCGAATTAAAGTGTTTAATCCAGCAATATTCAGCACTACCACGAGAATACGTGTGTCTTTATTTAAGTGTTATAGACAACAATTAGTCAATAATTGTTATTTACTAATTGTATAATGACATATGGCGCATTGTGAACCCTCGGTTGAATTTACCCAAGTGCGGGTTTGATGGGACCTACTAAAGGGTAAACTTGATAACTATTGATGAGGGGTAAAATGGTCATTTCACACTTTAATTATTTAATGGTTAAATAATAATAAATATCCCTTTTATTATATTATATAATACATTATTATATTATATTGTATAATATCTTATTATATAATATTATATATATTAATATTTTATTTTGGGTGCCATATAGTTGGCACCATTTATATTATATTATTATTATTATTATATAATATATTATATATTATTATTTTTTTATTATTTGTATATATATGTAAAGAGAAAGAGAGAGAGAAAGTAAAAAGTGTAGTGTTGGGCATTTGCCCGTAAGAAAGAAATGGAGAAATGGAAGAAGAAGAAGAAGAGAAAAAAAAAGGAAAATAAGAAAAAATAAAATTGTTTCATTTTTCTCTATAGTTCCATTTGAAGCAATGGTGGATTGCTTCAAATTATTCATTTCTTATTCTTTTGGAGAAAATGATAAAAACACACACTGATCATTTTGGGGTTTAAGAGTTAAACCCGATGCTGCGTATATGACTGTTGTTCTAACTCACTAAGCCCACCGTGTTGGTGACTAGAACTGCAAGTGAGTTGGTCTCCATGCGGACTCCGGGGAAATACGTGTATAACGTCACACGTGGAGGTGAGTTCTCTAACCTTCTAATATATTAATGTGATTAATATATTTATTTCTTGTGTTTATTGCAAAATTTATATGCTTCCGCCGCATTAGGCAATAGACACAATTGCACATGCATACACCCACATACGTATATTAGATCCCTCCGCCGCCAACAACAATACTCTTTGGTCAAACTTCATTTTGGATATGAAATAAATTAGAGAAAAATTATTTATCATAAATCCATTTGATACTAGAGTATTGCCAACTTCTCATGTCACTATTTTGGTGCTGGTTTCAAGCCATACAAAGACTTGACCAACTTACATACTTGATGCTCTGTACCAACACTAACACAACCTTTCAATTGTTCCATGTAAATTTCTTCTTCTGAATCTCCATTTAAAAAAGTGGTCTTTACAACCATTTGATGTATGAACAAATCATAGATTACAGATAATGCAATCAAAATCGTAATGGATGTAATTCTAGTTACAGAAGTATAAGTATCAAAGTAATTCTTTTGACTAAACCCTTTGGCAACCAACCTTGCCTTATACTTCTTAATAGTACCATCAACCCTTATCTTTTTTTTTTTTAAAGATCTATTTACAACTAATGGGCTTGGCATCTGAAGGCAAATCAACCAAATACTACACATGATTACTCATGATTGAGTTGATTTCATCATTAATTGCCTTCCTCGATAAAGTAGCGTCATAAGAAGTCATAGCCTCACTATAAGTCTTAGGGTCCTCTTCCATAAGAAAAACACAAAAATCATTACCAAAACTAACAACTTTCTTTATTCTCTTACTTCTCCTAAGTTCATTGTTAGAGCTTTTCGAAGGCCAACATTAACCTTTATATGAATCATATTTTTATCTACATTGGCTTTCTTAGAAAAGATAGATTAAAACAATTTTACATTTTAAACTCTATTATGTTGTTTGCATCAAATAATCCTATAGTATCATTTAATACCAAGAATATAGATACAACACTACTTTAAGCATAATCTAAAAATATATAATCAATTGTCTTAGGTCTTATCCTTGTCCTTTTAGGATCAAGAATAAGAACCTTTACAAGATACCCCTAAACTTTAAGGTATGAAAGATTAAAAGCATAATCTTTACATAACTCATATGGTGTAATTTCCCTTTTCTTATAGGGAATTTTGTTTTGTATATAGAAAGCAGTTAAAATTGCTTCCCCCCATAAGTTCATAGGTGCCCTAGAATTAATCAACATACAATTCATTATTTCTTTTAAATTTTTATTTTTTCTTTTAGCCACCTTATTAGATTCAAGTGAGTATGATGGTTTAATTTCATCTATAATTCTATTGTCCTCACAATAGGAACTGAACAAGTTAGACACATACTCTTCTCTTCTATCAGTTCTTAATTTTTTTTTCTTATAAAATTAATTTTCAACTTCTTGTTTATAAATTAAGAACTTTTCATATGACTCATCCTTATTTCTTAACAAATATACCTTAGTATATTTTGAGATATCATCGATAAAGATTATATAAAATCTTTTTCCTACTCTTGTCATGATACCTTAAGATCACTTAAGTCATTATGAATCAAACCAAGCAATTCGATTTCTTTAAGAGTTATAGATTTATAATTTTTCTTAGTTGACTTTCCTTCCACACATACATCACATCGATGCATTTAATATAAACTCATGTTAGAAAATAAACCAACTTTTTTCATCTTTCTCAAATAAAGATAATTCAAGTGACCTAATCTATTTTCCAATAAATTAAAAGGCTTAACGATATAAACTGAAAAAACATCTTTATTCATTAAAACATTAAATACATTAAGTTTGAATAATTCATTGGAAGAATACCCATTTTTTAATAAATATTCCACCCTTTGTCATTACAACTTTGTCTCCTTCAAATAAGATTGTATTCCACCATTTTTCATTAAAACATCTTTATTCCACCCTTTATTCTCCTTCAAATAAGACTTTTATATTTGTTTTTCTTAGCATAAACATAAAAACAAGATTGTATCTCACATTAGGAACATGGAGCACATTACTTAATACAAGAGACTTTTCAAAAGTTAATTTAAGGAGAACTTTCCCTTTCCCTACCACTGGTATAGAATAGGAATCATCAAGATACACTTGTTCTTCTCCATCTCTCACATAGATATACTTCTAAAAAGTACTCTTGTCTCTATACATGTGTCTAGTGGCTTCAGAGTTAATCACCCACTCTTTGTTGCTGCTTGCAACTATGTTCACTTGAGAAACAACTATGGCAACAATGACATCATCTTCCTCAACCAAATTAGTCTTAGGAGTTTTGTTGTTTCCCTTCTTGTTTCTATACTTATATTGATATGCAAAATGACCATCCTTTCCACAAGCATAACACTTACCTTACTTTTTTAATGACACTTTATTTTTCTTAAAGTAAGTGTTGCTTGTAGAATCTTGATGTTTCTTATTATAATTATCACCCTCAACCAAATTAGCCTTAAAGTAAGTGTTGCTTATTGAATCATGATGCTTCTTGTCATGATTATCACCCTCAACCAAATTGGCTTTAAAAACTAATTCTTTGACCTTTTCTAAGTTCTCCCGTTGGCAATTATTTTCTTATATTCTAATATGAACAATTGAATTCTCCAACGTTAAATTTTTTTATTTTATGCTTATTGCTTTTCTTATAATCTTTCCACGTTTCAAGCAATTTTTCAATTAAGCAACCAACAATAAAAGGTTCGAAGAGAACTATTTTTTTATTTTTCAAATCATTTAATAGAATGTGAAAATCATGTTTCTTCAGATATTTTAAAGTCTAGAAAATTTGCTATGACATACTTTTGGGCACCAGTATCTTCTATTACATATTTTTTTCTTAAGCTGTACCTATATTTCATGTACATCTTTGTAAGTCAAATAAACATCATATAACTCATTTGACAATGTATATAAAATTGTGTTACGTCATACCTTATTAACCTTACTTCACTTTGGGTACTCCTTCTTATGGTTTTCTACAGTAACCTTTAGAGAATGAATGTTAAGATATTCGGCCAGACCTATGACATCCAACGTATCAAACACTCAACCTTGCCACATCTTGAAGTACTTTCCATCAAAAGACAGAATTTTTGCAGCCTCCGATAATAACTTGGCTATAGCCAACAGTGATGAATCACTTGTAGTATCCATGTATGTCTAGAGATCATTTAAGATTGTTAGTTAAATGTGTGTTGTATGGGAACTATGTAAATAAGGATACAACAAATACTATATGAAAGTCAAGACGTGCTTAGTACTGTCCTTAAACTATTTCTACCCCCCATAATTGATTATAATTAAGGTGCACTTGGGTTAGATGATAGGATAGTTTCAGAATTGAATGACTTATTCAAAGTTGTAAGATGCACACCAAATACAACCTCATTTCACAACAAGTATGAATTTTGAAAGTGGTTAATAGAAGAGAGAAATGTGATTAAAGATTGAGAAGAGAAGTTATTTCTATAAAATGAAGTGTGCCTATAGTATTTATAGAACTCAAGTATCTCTTTGGAGATATAACATACCTCTTCAAAAGGCCACACCTATTAAAAGAGATAGATAACTCTTTAAAGAGTCATAACTCTAGGTCAGAGATTGGAGCACTGCAACGCCCAAGCCTCCTATGGCTTGGGCTCTTCTCCTTCATCCTCACTTCTTTTCTCGGTTCTTTCTATCTACTCTAACGCTTGATTTTACATTTATTTATTAGAAATACACCCTTAAACATTAACAAAGATTAGTGTTGGCAATATAATTCTAATTTAGTTACATTGATATGTTATCGTTATCATTAAAATAATCATATAAAAGTATAATGAAACTCTAATTATAATACATAAACTTGTTGATGAAGTTGCCATGTTGTGGGCTCTAGCTTGCTGAATAGAAAGCTTAACATATCTGCTGTTAACTTGGATTTCACGTATCTGCTTAGTTCTCTAACATAGAAAGATAACTCTTCACTCTCTAATATAGTAATTTTAAATTGAACTATGTATATGTAATTATTGTCATAGTTAATGGTACTTTCTTTTGGGAAGAAGAAGAATGTGGATTATTATTCAATCAGAAAGTCAACGAACATATATTGATTTAACTATTGGGGCATAGAATGTATCTATATTGACTCAACATTATTACAAAGATTAAATTTTCTCAAACAAAAAAAACTACAATATTTTTATTATCCGAACATAGAGGCGTGAAACATAGTGGTTGATAGCTAATGGTACTTGCCAACTAAATGTTGAAGTTGTTAAAAATAAATAAATAAGAAAGAGTGATCGATATTTGTTTTTTTTAAGTAATAAATGATTATTGATAGAAAAATATTATAAACATATAACTGTTCAATTCTTGTGATTATTAATTACTTAGAAAAACTCTTTCCTAATACATGACTCTTAGGCTTTGTTTGATTCATGAAATTGGCTTGGAATTAGATAAAAAAAAGGAATTTTTTTATAAATAGTCAGGATTATTTTCTTACATAATCAATTTATGAAAAAGTCCTTAAAAAATAGTTCAGTTCCAAACCAATCCCTTATTTGGCTTGAAAAATAGAAATATGAAATGTTGTGGACCCCAATGAATGGCTTGTGCTATAAAAATCATAGGATAAGCCATTCACAAAAATTTTAATTAATTAAATTATTTAATTATTAAAATATTATAAACTAATTTACTATTTAATTTTTAAAATATTATATGTGCTCTAATAAATTATATACTTATTAAAATACTTAATACATAATAACAATTTATTAAATTAAATGTACATAATTAATATAATTATTAGTTAAATTTAATTCCCAATTTAAATTTTGTAATTAAGAATAAAAATAAATAAATAATTTATTATAATATTACATGTATATTTACAAATGTATTTAATATGTTTAATTTCATAAAATAAAATTAATAATATACATTAAAGTATCTATAGAAACCACATGTTTAAATTAAATTTCTTTGACACCAATATCCAAACAAGTGTACAACACACTTCTTTGGCCTTTCATAAGGAGAAAAACAAGCAATTTAACATATGATAGAATTTTAAGCACTACATTAGTTGAAATTTTTATATGAAAGAAAAAATAGTGTAGACAATACTCTTTAGTCAAAGATGAATATTTGTTTTTAGAACAATGGTCTAGTTTAAAGTTGAGTTAATCTAGCCTCTTTCGAACACTTTTTAGTGTTCGAGATTAGTCTTTACACTTACAAAATCAGTTAAGACTATGTCTCTGTTTATTTTCTATAACAATCATTTGAACTTAAGTTAACAATAAAATTAATAAAAAAAATAAAGGCAATAAAAAATAATTGTATTTAAATAGACTTATTTGCTTTTTTTTTGCCCTCTCTTTTGTATCTTTACTTTTTCCTTTATTTGTCTTCTTCTATCACTTCTCATTCTCTATTATATAGACTTTCTTAAATACTTAATTGTTGAGTCACTCGAGATTGTAAGAATAGGATATGCCCGAGATTATAGAAATGAGATACGCTTAAGACTATAAAGATGAGATATGCTTGAGATCCCAATGATAAAATATGACCAAAATCCTATAGATAAGGCATATCCTATTTCTAAAGTAATCCTCCGCACAAGGTGTGTGATGAGGTCAGCCAACCTGAGATACCCTAAGTACGATGGCAAGATTATAGAGGATAGAGTTGTCATTCGATGGTTCCAAGCTCCTTGGATCTTTATGGGCATGTGGCCTTGAGCCTTATACACAAGTCAATAAGTATGGGCCTTCGATAAATTAGGAGATTGGGGTCTTAGAATTTTACCTTAGCATTAGACCTCGGATTTGAACCTTAGGTGTGCGCCCTTGGAGGGTTAGGCCTCATCTTTGGCGAACTACGCCTAAGCTGGGCCTTAGGGGCAACAATTTGTAAAATCTTGACAAGTATTTTGACATACACAAAACTCTATAAGATTGGTTTTTTTTTTCCTCCATTCAGTTCAACTACAATCTTTAAAGTTTTACGATTGTGAACATACTCAAATCATCAATTCCGTCCCATCCCCGTTTAAATACTAAATAATTTAATATTAATTTTAAAATATGGGACTTTATTTAATTTAGCCGAAAATGTGGATTTTATTAGTTTAGTTAAATCCTACTCTGTCTCATTTATGCCTCGTCCCTCCCTCCAACAATTCCATTTATTTGCACTCAACAAACTTGATTGATTTACACCTAGAAATAATATAATACTAAATTATTTCTCTAAAATAACACAAACACTAAAATTTAATGTTCTCTGCAATCAAATTTATAACCTAAAATTCAAACTAAATTATAAAGTAAATTTTTAATGATTTTTTATTTAAATTTAATGTTCTTTATTTGTTTGTTATTAAAGATATTAGTAAATTACTCCACTACTATATATATATATATTCCTTTTATACTTTGTAATTGTTGCATTATATTTTTATTTCCTTATATATTGTTATTTTCATATTCGTGTTAACCTAAAGCCTATATAAAGATTTACACTGTATTATTATAATGTAGTGAAATATATACAGTTATTATATTTCTTATATAGTATTAGAGCTCTAATTTTTTCAATCTCTTCGTTTAATTAGAGACTTGAATTTATTTTTAAAAATTCGACAAAAGTTCACTAGAATTTTGCTATAAAGCAGCCGAAAGTTTGCCATGATCGACAAAGCCTAGCTCAGATGATTTAAAACCCAACGAAAATTTGAATGCCAACAAAATCACACAAATCGGAGGTCGAAATCATGCCCACGCACTGAAAAATCTTTTTTGCTGCTGGTTTATGTTCTCTCACTGGCAACGATTTTTCAGCGAGTGAACAATCATTGCTTGGACCATTCTGTTTAGATGATGCTGGCCATTGCATCCCCATTGGAATTCAATCAATCAGATGTCGAATGCACTCACAAGCGCCACCCAATGGCATTGCCTCCGTTCACCATCCGATGTAGATCCCGACCATTTTACGGCGAGTTGATCGTCATTATTGCCACTATTCAACTCCTCTTCATAGGATCTAACAATCTACGGTTGTGCCCGATTGGCTCTCTTATTTGTAGTAAGCATGTTTTTGCAATTTTTTTAATATTTAGAGGCCAAATTATAATTTTTTCTATATTTTGGAGTAATTTGGTAAATATAAAATTTTTGGGGTCATTTTACAATTATGTATTTCTTTTGGGGTAATTTTAAAATTTTCCTAAAATTTTAGGATAAAATTGTAATAATTAAATTTTAAGGGTCAAATTACAAATATTAAAATATAAGGGTTAGTTTACAATTTTTAAGAGTTTAAAGGCTAAAATTACACATTTTTCTCACTGATTTCTTGAGATCTATTACAATGGATTAGTCTCATATTTCTTAACGCCATATCTTTGTTGACTTTGCTCTGCCTAAGACATATCACTATTGCCACTCACTTGGTCATCTAGTTCTTAATTGTTGAATCCGTAAGTGCAAAATATGTCGACAGTTTAGACTTGGTCATTATGTAAAAGATTGTCTTAATAATGAGAAATTGTCTCAATGTGTTTCATCTACAAGACTTACTATTACTGCTGCCTAGGATAATGTGAGTCCCTATTCTAATTTAGTTAGTAATCTTAAGTCTTTACTCTACTAACTTCTCTCGAACTTTGGTGAATCCTTAATTTTTGCTAATCTTGAGATTTTTACTTTGTCAACTTCTCTCAAACTTTGGTAAACCCTCAATTCTTGCTTATTCTAGTATTTTAGGTAATTATTCTAGTATTTTAGGTAATTCTTCTTGGTATTTTGATTCTGCATGTTGCAATCACATGAGTTCTAATCTTACAATTTTCTCTTCTAAATCTCTTGCATCTTATTTACCTTCTATTCAAACTGCCAATAGTTCTTTCATAAATGTTAGTCATGTTAGTCAAGTATCTAGCTCTAATTTCTCATTATCTAACACTTTTATTATTCTCAAACTCACATTAAATCTTTTATCATTGATCATTTGTGCAAACTTGGTCTTAACATCTTGTTTATTGCTTCTAGTTATTTTGTACAAGATCTGAAGACAGGAAGAACACTTGGGGATAGTCCATAAGATTGGTCTCTTGTATGAGCTCATCTCTTTAGATTCATCTTTTCTACACAACCATTTAGGAATTGTTTCTCGTTATAAACATGATTGTTTGACTTGTCATTTAGCAAAACAACTAGCTTTACTTTTACTGATAGTACTACTGTTTCTCATGCCCTTTTTAATCTTATACATTCTTATATATAAGGTCCCTCTCCCAATACCATAATCAGGGGATCCAAATATTTTATTTTTTTCATTGATGACTATTCTCGGTATACACAATTATTTCTTATGAAACAACGATAAGAACTTACCAAAATTTATTGCGACTTTGTCCAGATAATTAAAACACAGTTCTTTATTTAATTAAGGTTTTTCATATTGATAATACCATGAAATATAAAGATTTTTACTTTCTCAATCTTTTACATGAGTATGGTACTATTTGTCAAAGATCTTACCTTGGTACATCTCAAAAAAATAGAAAGGCCGAACATAAACACTGATATATTTTAGACACTGCTCGTACTCTTCTCATCTCTCCACCAGTCTTAAATGTTTTTGGACTGAAACTATCTTAACTACTATCTTTATTATCAACCGTGTTCCTTATCCTGTTATATACAACAAGTCACTTTATGAGGGTCTCTATGGAATCCTACCTAACTATAGTCTCTTTAAGGTATTTGGTTGTATCTGCTTTGTTCTACTTCAAAAAAAAACGAAGACGCTAAACTTAAGCCATGTACTCAGTTATATTGTTTCTTAGTATACATGATAGAACATAAAAGTTATAAATGTTGGGATTCTATATCTAACCATCTTCGCATCTCTAGTCATATAATATTTCTCTAGCATAAAATATTTTTTTGTGTCAAACTTTCATTATGTACTTTCGTTTATTCGACAATTCTTTACAAATAATATTGTTGACTTAATTTCTAATACTTTACTTACAGATACTGTTGGAATTTGTGCTTACGTGCCATCCCATAATGTATAAATATATAGTGATAGTGTTTATACAATTATTATTTCTAATAAAATCGTTAATATTATTTATTATTAAATGGTAAGATGCTTGTAACGTTTCAGACATTGTATGATCTAAAGGAGTTCAGATCTGGTCTAAAAGAGTTTAGACCAGGGCTAAGAGTTAGCAACGCTAATAGTTATAAATACTAAGAGTTAGTGGTACTAAGAGTTAATAAGTTTATAAGAGTTAGCGAAATCTAAAGAGTTAGAGCCTTGTCTGAAATGGAACAATGACCTGAGAATATATTAGTAATGACATAGCTGCAAGGCGTTGCAGATGGTGCTAGAAAATGTCATTATGCAAGTATGTTCTCAAACATAATGTTCCTGATCTAATTTCATCGATGTAGGTCTATCGGTGGAACCCATTAATAGATTAATGTATGTCTATATCTGGATGGTCCATATGGTTAGTCTTAACAAACCATGAGCTTAGTAGGAAGCTCGTATAGAGATGCAAGTATTTAGTAAGGACTGGATATTGAACAGACTCATGAAGACATCTAATAGACATCTCATAAAGCCGTCAATGGAAGGTCTTCTGAGTTGAGTAGTATTTGTGGTCCTTTGACCTGAGCACCACGGTGGGCTTGTGAGTGATTCACCATGCTATAGTTCCACACATGTCAGAAACCTTTCATGGTCTGACCGTTGGGTGTCGCTGGGTATGGTCCGATGCTCATGGAGTCCGGTGTGCGTAGATATGGGATCCGTCAGCTCATATGAGTGGGTTGTATATCCTAATACTCCGAGATTGTATTTGAGAAAGACTTGTGGCCGAAAGCATATACCTTGGAAAAGATATTCCGAAGGAATAAACAATATCACAAAAGTGTTTGTGGATATTGTTTAATGAAGTATAAATCTGGAGATAAGTTCATGATTGAGCAAATAAGAGATTTGATGGTGATAATCTATATCTCTGCTCTTCAAGGATATAAATAATGGAAAGATTATATGAATATGCAATAACCTCAACTTGCATGGTCTAACACGCTAATTTGTAATATTCGTAACGTGTGTGTGAGACATTGTTCACGGACGTGTGGAGGAGCTCCATATGAAAAATTAGGTGTGGACCTAGAGAGTCTCACAATATGAAGTGTACTCGTTGCGCACTGGGGTAGCGGATTGGATTGAATAGTTCTATCCAATAAATTTTAGCAAAATAGAACGATTGTTTCGGGATCCCTCGGATTGTACATTTGTCAAGATTTAATTGTTAAGTACATCATTGAATTAATTAACAAGGGTTGTTAATTAATAGAATATTGACAAGTGACAAAATTTGTTCCATGATTTGATTTTACCTTTTTACCATTTAACCATGGTAGTAAATTTTAGTAAGGTAAAAAGTAATTATTCAAAATATTATAATATTATCTAATAATATTATAATATATATAGATCATGGCATTGTATTTTATTACAATGAGGGGCCTAGATGTTGGCCATTTAATTACTCAATATAATTAAAGTAATTATATTTGTTTGGTAAAGATTAATTTAAGTGGCCATTATTCTAGTGTTTGGTTTAATTAATCCTAAGTGGGAGACCAACAATAAAATTGATGGAGCACTTCCTTTTGTTTAATCAAAGTGTTGAATAAACAAAATGGATTTTGGCAAAACAATTGAATTTATTCATTCAATTCTTGTGAAGAATTCAGCAATGGCAAAGAAGAGAGGTAAGAGAGAGTTTTGGGTTTTGTTCTTTCAAGTGTTAAAAAATAAACAAACTTCTCTTCATCTCCTTCTTTAATGGATGGCCAAAATGAATGAAATAAAAATAGAGAAAAAGATAATTATTTTGCAAAGAGTTGTTCAAAATAATTATTATGTAGAAATTGTTTCTAAGATTTATATACAAGAGTTGTATGTTAAATATTTTTAATTAATACAAGAGTTGTATAGAAAATATTTACCATCTCCATTTAAGAAACAAAAATTGCATTCAAAAGAGTTTGAATACAAGTGATGAAAATTCTAAATACTAAGCTACCATTCTAGCTCCTTAATCCCACCAAAAGTTATGGAATAGAATTGTTCAATATATACTTCAAGGTGAGTTCTTCACATAGATTATTGAAGGACTTGAAGAATTTGTAAAGCTACCTTCATTAGGTGAGTACTTTACATTATATTTTTAGTACAATATTGTTCATCATATATATTTTGTATAATTGTTATACTTGTTCATATATGTGATACAATTGTTCATCATGTTTATAAATTGTATAATTGTTATACTTATGCATCTATGTGATATATGTTGAAATTGTTAAAATTGGTGTATTTTGTAACATGCTTCCGCTGCGCATATTGTAATTTTTGAAATTACCTATACACTCGTATAATGTCACACATTCTTTGATACAACACCAATAGATACTTCTTCTGAGTGTTATACAAGTGAGACTACTGATACAATGCCTACTCCTTAGTTGCCTACCTTGTCTGAAAGATTTGCCTTAAACAATTTTATACTTCCTATACACCCTTTCTTTATCGCTCTTCGCGGGTAAGAGATCTTTCTGTTAAATTTCATGATTATCAGAGTTTTTCTACTACTCTTTCTTTATATAAGCCTCAATTCTATTTTGAGGCTAACTCTAATCCTATTTGGCGGTAATTAATGACAAAAGAATTATTGGCCCTCGAGAAGTCGAATACTTGGGATTTTGTTACTCTTCCATCGAATAAAACTATCATTGGTTGCAAATGGGTATACAAGATCAAGACTAAGTCTTATGGGTCTATTGAGCAATATAAAACTCATTTTGTTGCAAAAGGCTTTACTCAAGAATATATAATTGATTATGAAGAAATGTTTGAACCAGTTGCTCACCTTACTTTTATTCAAAGTTTGTTGCTTGTTGCTGTAGTTTGTGGTTAAAAATTATTCCAAATAGATGTGAAGAATGTTTTTCTTAGTGAAGATCTTATTAAAAAATTAAATATGAAACCTCCTCCCGATTATCCATATCCTCCAGGCAAGGTTTTCAAACTTTATTCTGCTTTATACTGTCTTAAACAAGCTTCTCTTGCCTGGTTTATAAAGTTTAGTGGCATTATTCTACAACATAGTTTTCAATTTAGTCTTATGGCTTAACTCTATTTGTTCGTAAGACAGCTCATGGTTATGTTTTATTACTTATCTATATTGATGACATAGATTATCATGGGTGACAATCTTATTGGTATTTCTACTCTCAAGGAATTTTTTAGCAATACTTTAAAATAGAAGATCTTGGCACTCTCAGTTATTTACTTGGTCTTGAAGTTCAATATGATTCTACTAGATATTATCTCTCACACATTAAATATACATAAGATCTACTTACTATAGCTAGCTTAATAGATAGTAATATTACTTTTACTCTCTTAAAGCCTAATACCAAACTCTGATCTTTTGATGACACTTCTCTTAATGATTCCATGTTTTATCGGCAGTTGATTGGTAGTTGGTATATCTCACATTCACTTGACTAGACATTGTTTACACTGTTTTTGTTGTCAATAGTTACTTTATAACCACCTCTCGTACCTCTCATTTTGTAACAGTTCTTTATATCTTTCGCTATTCAAGGTTACACTTTTTTATAGTCTCTAATTTTTTACTCAATCCCCTCTTGTTTTACGAGCATATGTCAATGCTAATTGGGCTGGTGATCTTATTGATCAATGTTTAACTATTGAGTTTTGTATTTTCTTAGGAGATTCTCTTCTATAATAGAAAAGTAAGAAATAGACAGGTACAGTTTATTTCAATACTAAGGCTAAATATCGTGCTCTTACTAATATTACCCAAGAGATTGTTTAACTTCGTTGTCTTCTTGAAGACATGTGTATCTCTCACTCTAATGCTACACATCTTTATTATAACAATTATAATGCAATTCAAATTACTCTCAATAATATCTTTCATGAGCGAAATAAGCATATTGAGAAAGATTGTTACTTTGCTTGAAAGCATGTTTCTCAGGGAACATATATTCTTCACTCCATCTCTTGTGATGAGCAACTTTGATATCTTCACCAAGGCTCTTCTTTCTAGACATTTCTAAGCTCTTGTATCCAAACTCAATCTTGCTTCTACTGTACCATCTTGAATTTGAGAGGCATATTAAAGATATTTAGCAAATTACTTTACTACCATATATACATATTTTCCTTTTATACTTTGCAATTATTGCAATATATTTTAATTTTTTGAATATATTATTATTTTCATATTAGTGTCAACCTAAAACCTATATAAAGGGTCACATTGTATTATTCTAATGCAATGAAATATAGTTCTTATACTTCTCACATTTGCAATGTATAAGTTTGAGTATATTTATAGACTTTTATAGTGTTTATTTAATGATATATATATTAGGGTTAGTGCTTACGTGCCATCCCTATTTGTATGAATATTTGATATTTATACGATTTACATTTTATTAAATCGCTTAGTACATCTTATTATATGGTACAATGCTTGTAATACTACAGACATACAACTGAAGGAGTTTAGATCTAGTCTAAAAGCATTTAGATCAGGGCTAAAAGTTAGCAACATTGAGAATTATGACTGCTAAGAGTTAGCAACACTGAGAATTATGACTGCTAAGAGTTAGCAACACTGAGAATTATGACTGCTAAGAGTTAACAAGTTATAAGAATCGGTGAAATCCAATGAGTTGGAGCCTTGTTTATAATGAGACAAAGACCTTAGGGTATACTAGTAATGGCGTAGTTGCAAGAGTTGCAATTAGATGCTAGGAAATGTCATTATACAAGTATATTCTCAACCATTATGTTCCTGATCTATTTTTACCGATGCAAGTCTATCGGTGAATACCTTTTCATATAGATCTGTGTATGTCTATATTTGTAGGGTACAAATGGTTGTTCCTAACTGACTATGAGCTTGGAGCTTGTATAGATATATAAGTATTCAATAAGGCCTATGTATAGAACAGATTCATGAAGACCCCGGTAGACATTCTATGTAAGCCATCAATGGAAGGTCCTCTTAAGTTGAGTAGTACGCAGGTCCTTTGACCTGAGCTTCACGACGTGCTTGTAAGTGATTCACTATACTTAGGTTCCACAGATGTCAAAGACCTTTCATGATCTAACTATTGCGTGTCATTGGGTATAGTACGATGCTCATAGGGTCTGATATTTATAGATATAGGATTCGTCAGCTCACATAAAGAGTTATATATCTGATGCTTTGAGATTGCATCTTAAAAAGTCTTATGGCCATAAGCAATCAATCAAGGAAATGAGTTTCCTACATGGTTGAACAATATAGCAAAGGTGTTGTTTATATTGTTCATCGAGATACGAATCTAGAGATGAGTTCATGGATGAGCACATGAGGATTTTGACGGTGTTGATCTATGTCTTCGCACATCCTAAATATACATGACAGAAGGAATATATGTATACACTATGATCTCAACTTGTATGGTCTAGTGTGCTGATTTGTAATATCCATAACATATATGTGGGGCCTTAATCACGGACTTATAGAATAGTTCTATTTGAAAAATCGGGCATGGACTTAGAGAGTCTTGCAATGTGAAGTGTACTCGTTGTACACTAGGGCAGCGTACTGGATTGAATAGTTCAAACTAGTAAAATCCAGCAAAATTAATTATTTATTTCAGGAACCCTCAGGATACGCGCATGCCAATACTTAAGTGATTAAATATAGTAATTAGTTGACAAGTGTTGTTAACCAATTAAAGAATAACACATAGTGCATAGTGAGCCTTTGGCTGAGTTTATCTAAATGTGTGGTATGGTGGAACCTATTAGGGAGTTTACTTGGTAACTAAATAAGAGCTTAAGGGTAATTTCATATATTTGATTATTTAAGAATTAAATAATCAATAAAGTTAACTTAGATTAAGAGTTAACTAAGTTTAAGTTAATTTAATATTTAAATATTAAAGTTTACTTTTATGAAAAAGTGAACTAACCTTACTTTGGTTAATAGTTAACCTTAGTTAGGTTTAGTTTAATATTTAAATATAAAATACTTTGGTGGCCAAGTATATTAACCTAACCTAGGTTAAGAGTTAACTTGGGTTTGGTTAATTAAATAATATAATAATTAAGATATTTATTATTTAATTATTAAATAATAAATTAACTTGGGTTAATGGTTAACTAATGAATTAAGTTAAAGTCTTAATTATTATTAATATGTGAAATTAAAACAAAATGGAGGATTTTGCTTGGGAAGTGGCCGGCCAAGAGAGAAAAGAAATGAGAGAAAATAGTTTTCCCTCTACTGTTCATCATATCTTCTAATTTAAGCCATATCCATTAGAGCAAAAATAAGCTACTGTTTTATTGATCAAGAGTTGATTAGTAAGAAACAATTAGCTTAGAGTTTAAGTGTTAACCTCAGTGTAGGATCAAGCTACTGTTTTAGACAGTCAAGCCTATTTAGTTGATTGCTAGAACTGTCAACCAGAACACTTTAGGTGAGCTCAAGTAATTATTTGATCAAAAGGCTTCATTGGTGATTAAAATATTATAATGTGTTCATTATTATTTTTAAACTTCCGTTGCGCATAAATATGTATAAGATACGTATTTTATATATTGAACAAAAATGCACATGCGTACACCCTAGAATTATCGGCACTTACAATGTGGACCAAAAACAAATATAATTTATATGCAATATAGTCTATGAGGTTTGATTGATATCTAATTCAATGAGTTTTGTAGGTAAACAAGATGAAAATATCATTTACATGTAAAATGCAGGGGCGCTTGACAAAAACTATCAAGCAATGTGCTAGTACATGAATTTTGTTTGATAAATTGTTGAGCACCATCAAACACTTTAGATGCCAATACTATAAATGCAACAAAAATTCAACTAATATATTAATACTCATATTTCAAAAAATAAATACACTAATATAATTAGGGTTGGGCAAATTTCCAACTCCCAAATCGACTCATCCTAAAATTTTCAAGTCGGTTCGGGTTCAGGAATGGGAATTGGGACAGAGAAAATTGGAACAAATTTCTCTGTACCGATCTGGTCGGGTTAGGTTCAAAAAATTCCTGAATTGAATTAGGAATTTTCCAAACCTGAATTTTTTTTAAAACTTAATTTTTTTTATAGAATTTAATGTAATTAAAATTTGAATTATAAAATTTAATAGAATTAAAATTAGAATTATAAAATTTAACAGCACTGAAATTGGAATTATAACATTTAATATAATTAAAATTAGAATTGGAATTGGAATTATAAAACTTAATGTAATTGGAATTGCAATTATAAAATTTAATGTAATTAAGATTTAAATTGAAATTATAACATTTAATGTAATTAGAATTGAAATCGAAATTATAACATTTAATGTAATTGAAATTACAATTATAATTTTTTTTAATGTAATTAAAATTAGAATTGGAATTGGAATTCGAATCAAAATTGTAATATTTAATGTAATTAAAATTAAAATTATAAAATTTAATGCAAATTGAATTGGAATTTGAATTATCAAATTTAATGGAATTAAAATTAGGATTTTAATTAGAATTAGAATTAGAATTATAAAATTTAATAGACTTGAAATTGGGATTAAAATATTTAGTACGTAATAGAATTGAAATTGGAATTAAGATTATAATTATAAAATTTAATGTCAATTGAATTGGAATTTGAATTATCAAATTTAATGAAATTACAATTAGAATTAGAATTATAAAATTTAATATTAATTGAATTAGATTTTGAATTATTAAATTTATTGAAATTGAAATTAGGATTAAAATTATAAAATTTAATGTTAATAGAATTGAAATTTGAATTATCAAATTTAATGGATTTGGAATTGGGATCGAAATTATAAAATTTAATGTCAATAGAATTGAAATTTAAATTATAAAATTTAATGGAATTAGAATTGGGATCTGAATTATAAAATTTAAATTCAATTAAATTGAAATTTGAATTATACCATTTAATAGAATTAGAATTAGAATTATATAATTTAATAAAATTAGAATTGGAATATAATATTTAATAGAATAAGAATTGGATTTGGATTTAGAATTAAAATTTGAAATTATAAAAGTTAATGTAATTAGAATTTGAATTATAATTTTAACATTTAATAGAATTGGAATTACAAAATTTAATGTAATTGGAGTTGGAATTGGAATTGAAGCTATAAAATTGAATGGAATTTGGATTAAAATTATAAAATATAGAATTGCAATGGTATAGTACTTCTAAATATAATTGAAATATGAAATTAGATTATAAAATTTATTATATAAATTGTTAAGTTTTTAATTAAATTTAATATTAAAAAATAAAACTTAATTTAATCAAAATTTTAATTCACTTAATTTAATTTAATTTAATTATGATTGGAGGGAGAATTTGAGAATTAGAAAGAGGATTCAGTTATTCAATTAATATAATTAACTCAATAAAAGAAGTCCATATATTTTTTCAAAATAAAACTCTATTAAATATTATTAAAAATATCTTTAAAATAAAATAAACTCAAACACAAAAAAAAAAAAAAAATCCAAAACTCAATTAAAACCTAAACTCATATCAAAACAATCAATTAAAACCAAAACTAAAAATACAAATATATTAAAAATAATTCAAAAATGCCTACAAATAACCCAACTCTACTTCTAAACTAGCCCTATAATAGGTATTACGTAAAGTGCTACTAAGTGGATATATGAAAGAAATGAGTAGGTAATAGGTATTACATATAGGGTGTTATGCCTCTAGTTAGTAATCCTTGATTATACCGAGTCTCCTTCACTAAAGTCAGGTTGCATAATCAACAAGGCTTACTTTTAGATTAATGCCTAAATAAGAAAAAGGTTAATCTAAGTCATCAGTTAGTAAATGTTCATTTTTTTTAAAGTAGTTTTAATATCATTGATAAATCAAGGATATTATAAGATCTACAGCTATAAAGCAGAAGATTACCGAGACAACAGAGATATAGACTTATTGATGACTGCTCGGACTTGACATTTTCTCTATAAAGAGAATAAAACAAACTCTATAACTAGAGACTACCTACAGATGAATTTTCTACCCCTAACTAAGGATGAGGATGTCTTACCTCACACAAGAGGAATTTTACCTCACATAGAAGGATATCTACCTCACACATGAGGCATTTTACACAAAAAAACAAAAAAAAACTCCGAGAAGCAAGAGTACACATAATCTACCATTTACAATACTTTCTCCATAATTACATATCTAAACCATCTTAAAACTCACTTCCACTAATTATACACCCACAAAATACTAAAGTAGTCAATCTGTAAGAACCGGTATTGGATGCAGAGGCTGAGTGGTCGACGGTGGTTGGCTTGGCGGCCGGTTCAGATAGGTGATCGGAGATGCCATTTAACACTGGTGGTGGTTGGAACTGATCAGACTTGAGGTTGGTGGGTCAGCGGGAAGCACAAAGGCTCCCGGTGAAGTAGGTCCGATGGAGTCCACTGGCCGGAATACACGCTGAGGCAGTCAGAAAGGAAACAACGGGGGTGAGGATGCTTGGCACTGGTCGAGGAACTCGGCACAGGCGAAGGATGTTGATGGCAAATAAGGACCTCCCCGACAGAATAAAAGGTGCTCACCGACCGACAAAATCAAGCAACAAATTGAAGAAAGAAAGTGAAAACTCAAAAAAAAAAACCTGTATAACAAAGAAAAGAAACTATAGCTAAAGGTAAAAAATAAATAACAATGGCGGAGAGGGGTATTGTTTACCCTAAAATAAATAAATGATCATTTACTCAGGTATAAATTGGTGGGTCTTTTAGACTGCTATCTAGATCCTTCCCTAATAAATCTTTCCCAGGCTTATGCAAGAGTAGTCCCCCTCTATTTTCCAAATTTATCATATCACCACAGGATGCTTTGACACGGTAAATTATTTTTTTAAGGGCTTGATGGTGCTCAATAAAACTTGTTGAGCACTTGCATTTGTGGGTAAAGTTCATATGCTTGAAAGTTTTTGTTGAACACCACCTCTACTTTACCACAACTGATATTTTCATCTTATTCAACTATAAAATTATGTAGAAATTGTTGATTCAAAATTGTGTTTGAGTATGGCTTTAAGTTGGTGACTAATGAAGAGACAACATGAAGATAAAAATGTGTTGGATAGATGATATTTGAAGTAAAATGGAAAGCCAAAAATAATGAAGGGCTTAGAACGTAACCAAGAAAATTTATAGACCTTGGGGCCACGACCCAAGTGAACCAGGCAATGGCTCTAGCTTGGAATGTTATTCAGCTCAATATAAAACTCGTGAAACTTAAACTAATGCCCGAACAAACCACGAATTTGGTCACGCAAAACAAATTCTAATGAACCCAACTACAAACATACAGGACAAACGCTGTTTAAAAACACAACTAATACAATTCTTCTTTCTACAACATTGTAACTTATAATATATTCTTTAAGTGTTATGGAGTTACTATTATTAGACAAGCTTCAACAATGGAATTTAATGTACTCGTGCTCAATAAAGGATCACATATTTCAACTCATTGCTCTAGCATCATGATAACTAACAAGTATTGGTGATATCCACCAAGGTTGATTGAAATGAAAATCTATACATTAGTACATATTATGTTACTGCTTACAGAATCACTATATTTATCATTATATAGAATGACATATCAATACCCTTTTAATATCAAATACTTACCTTCTCACACCGTTACAAATCATATATGTAATGTCCACCAAATTTACTTCCTTCACTAAAATGGTTTAAGTTTTTCTCGTTCAATAATACAACGTGTTATAATATCATAAATGAAGTTCTCCTATAAAAAAAATAATTAAAAGGACATTGATAGAGGCATAAAAGCACTAGTATAATTTGTACCATATTTTTATATTTTACTCTAATTCATGAATATTTGACTATTTAATTGTACTTTTCTTTTATCATAAATAGATGCACAACAAAAAATATGACGCATAGCAACAAATGGGAGACAAATTAAACGTAAAATAAAAATGTTACGCTCAAAATATGAAAGCGAGTACCAGGACTGGGAGCCACAGTGCCCATGATTGGGCGCTGCAGTGCCCAGGTTAGTAGCTGAGAACTAGAGCACCCACAATTGGGAACCTAGTGTCGTAGCTCCCGGTGATGCTTCTCTAAGTCGTATTTTTTGGTCTTGGCACCGCGGTGCTAAGCCTCCAACGCCGTGGCCCTCATGCGATGTGTAAAAGCCCCTCTCAACTTTCATATTTCAACTTGGATTCGAAGCCCCTCACCCCTAGGGTTTCTCTTACCAACAAAAGCACTATTTTAAGGTAAAATACATAAACTTTGGAGAGAAAAAAACGTAAAGAAAGAATTCACAACACAAAATCAAATATCAAAACTAAGAATTCAAGATTCAAGATCAAAATTCAAGCTTTAAGTCAAGATTAAGAGAAAAGAAACTCAAGATATATTTTTAATTAGTTTTCTTCTCTTTTCTTATTATTATGTTCTTGTTCTTTTTGTTCTTCATGGATTGGTTTGATACTTTTTGTTTTTTGATGAGCTAAACTTGTTATTCTAGAGTTAGACTATGTGAACCTAGTATGTAGTTAGATTTCATTGGTTATTAGTCTATGAACTTAATTATTATAATTGATTCATTCTCACTTGTGTTTATTATTTTCATTATATCTGGCCAATATTATGAATGATTGAGGAACCATGATGAACTTGACAAAGGGATTCATGTGTTTAGCCTATGATAGTTTGATACATGATCATAGAGTAATAATTATGAGTTTCATCTAGGATAGACATGTACCTAGGTGGCACATATGGTATAATTTAGACTTGATCTTAATGAATTACATTCTAATTTAATTATCATAAACATATAGGTGATTGTTAGAATGCATAATATAGTCACTTGACCATCGACAAAGGCTTATGATGAGATTAGTGTCTAAGTCAATCAATTGGTATGAATTAATTTACTAAGAGGTTAATAAATTTAATGAAATACTAGAGAACGAGTTTAAACCCTAGATTATCTTTATTTATGAATTCTAACCTTTGTTTTTATTTGGTTTAATTGATAGATTTAGATCTTGATTGATGCTATACTAGCTAAATGCAAGCGCACGCTATCGTATAGCATTAATCAAGTTCTTGGCGCCATTGTCGGGGACTATTTCTTTTTATTCTTAGATTAATACTAATACCAAACTACTTACTTTTAATTCAAATTTTTATTTTTGTTTTTATTTTCTTTTTTCTTTTTCCTTTAACATATCATACTATGGAGAGAAATAACGATAATATCAACAATCTTATCCTTGAGTTTATAATACCACGGAGAGCTTTGAAAGAGTATGCTTTCTCAACTAAAAATGGTGTTCAGTTTAGTATTCAGCGACCAACCATCAACGCTAATAACTTTAAGATCAAGCTGAATATTATTCAGATGCTGAAAGAAACTGTACAGTTCAGCGGAGCTCCTAATGACAATCCTAACATGCATATTATAAATTTTTTTAAAATTTGTGATACCTTCGAATACAATAGAGCCTCCAACGATGCCATTAGATTGAGATTATTCCCTTTCTCCTCAAGGGACAGAAAAATCACGATGTCATTTTCGTATTCCTAAATGGGTGGCATAATCCAGATTATGCTTTAGCTATATTCCTTACTTAATAGTAGTGAAATGCATTTATTTCTTCTGCATCAATCCAATTTATGATACTATCGGAGTGAACCAAGAGATCTAAAGAGGAGCAGCGATTAAACTATATTAGTAACAAGTAAATCCTTTGTGCGTTAAATTAAAATCTCAGCTCGATTTATTATCTATTTTAAGAGTTGGTTGATGTCATTTCTATCAAGATCCATATCGACGTGAGAAGATTTAGCATTGAAGTTCTTAGCCAAGTTCTTCCAACCAGCAAAGACAGCAAAGATGAGAAATAACATCACCTTATTCATTCTGATTGATGGAGAGTCATTGTATGAGGCATGAGAACGCTTTAAGGACATGTTAAGGAAGTGTCCTCATCATGGAATCCCTAAATGGCTACTAGTCCAAACGTTCTACAATAGATTAGTTGGTCATTTAAGAACTATTATAGATGCCACTACTGGATGAGCTTTAATGAATAAGTCTATAGATGAGGCTTATGATTTATTGGAAGAGATGGCGTCAAACAGTTACCAATGGCCAACAAAGAGAGTTACACACAGAAGAGTCGCCAGTATACATGAGATTGACGCATTCAATGCATTAATAGCACAAATTAATACCTTATCCATAAAGTTTGATTCATTGAATACCGTCAAAATCCAACAAGTGACATATAATTTTTGTGGTGACAACCATACAAATAGGAAATGCATGGAAGCAAATGTTGTGGGAAATTTCAATAGACAACAACCTAACCCACAATCAAATTCCTAAAATCTGGGATGGAGAGATCATCCTAACTTCTTTTAGTATAACAACCAAGGGGAGTCATCTAGACTAATGAATCTCCCAAGATTCCAGCCACCACAAAAGAGGAAGTTGGCTTTGGAAGACATGTTTATACAATATATAAAGTCAAACGATGTCATCCTACAGAATCATTCAGTATTATTCAAGAATTTAGAGGTACAAATGGGACAACTTACTGTTGTAATTAATAAGAGACCTCAAGGAACTCTACCAAGTGATATCGAGATAAATCATAGAGGAGGTGTAGAGTAATGCCAAGCCGTCAACTTACGAAATGGTAAGACCTTACATGACAATGCATTGCCAACACCGCTTCTAAAGATGAATGAAAGAAGAGGGTTGAGCAATAAGAAAATGTGCAACCATATAGACCACCTATTCCTTTTCCTCAAAGGTTATAGAGATGTAATACAGGTGCAATACAACTCTACCAACTGAAAAATTACAGCAAGGAGATCCTAAAAGTATAGAAAAGAAAAATGGGTAGCATACAAGTGCAAAAAATATACAGAAACTGCCCTTGCAGTTATTTATACTCCTCCATCATTTCCACAAAGGTTGCAAAATAAGAGATTAGATAATAAATTCTCTAAATTTCTTGATGTTTTTAAGAAATTACATATTAATCTCCCTTTTACAAATACACTTAAACAAATGCCTAATTATGTCAAGTTCATGAAAAGTATCCTTTCCAAAAAGATGAGACTAGAGGATTATAAGACCATAACATTGACAGAGAAGTGTAGCGCTATTCTTCAGAAAAAGTTACCTTCTAAGTTCAAAGATCCTGGGAGATTTACCATACTATACTCCATTGGCAATCGTGATCTTGGTAAAGCCTTATGCGATCTAGGAGCAAGCATTAATCTCATGCCCATTTCCATTTACAACAAATTAGGTTTGAGAGAAGCAAAGTCGATCAATATCAAACTTTAACTTGTTGATCGCTCTCTCGCCTATTCGAAGGGAATCATTGAGGATGTGCTAGTAAAGGTGGACAAATTCATCTTCCCCGCTGATTTCATTATTCTAGACATAGAAAAAGACAAGGAGATCCTCTTCATCCTTGGAAGACCATTCCTAGCCACAGGATATACGATCATTGATGTTTAAAAATAGAAGATGACCATAAGGATATAAGATGGCATTGCGACATTTAAAGTCTTTAAAGAAATCAAGTTGCCATCTGAAGGTGAAGATTGTTGTAACATTGATGTGGTGCACCTAAATACCAAAAATCTCAAAGACATTGAGATGTTATTGAGATGTTGAATCCTCACATAAAAAAGAAGGCTTTAAGGCATAGAAAAAAAAGAAAAAAGAGGAGAAAAACGATGACAGGATCGAAGATAAGGGTAAAGGAGAACCACTTCACCGGCCTAAAATTCAAATCCTTTCGAAGAAGCATAAGAAAGAAGAACAAGTTGCTGCCCAAGATCTAATTAAGAAAATGTGAAAACCAAAAGAAAGGAAGCCCAGCAAGCTCACATATAAAGATGTTTCCACCATTGACTTGGATCCTCCATAAGAGTATAAAGAACCTCATCAAGTCGACGACGTTAAATCAAGCACTTCTTGGGAGGCAACCCACGTAATATTTATTTTTATTAGATTATTTTCAGAATCAAATATGTTAATTTCTTTTCGTTGTAGGAATAAATCACCAATTCAAGCATTCAATGAAGCAGCATGAGCAATTGCAAGCGTTGGAAGTAAAGAAAACCACAGTCACATTCATTAGAACACAACGCTACATTGCTTCAACTTCAATTATCAGGGGGAGTTTCTTTTACTTTTAAATTTATTTTTAGACATTGAGGACAATGTCTAATTTAAGTTTGGGGGTAAGAAACACACTTTCTTGTATTTATTTTGCTGCTTATATTGGTTGGTTGTCTTGTGGGTTAAATTTTCTTTTGTCTGGTTTTGGTTGATACAATGATCATTAGTCCATGATAAAAAAAATAGAATATTGGTTGAATTTATTTTCACAAGTCTTTAGGAAACAATAGATGTTTGAGATAACTCTTATATAATAATTCTTGAACTAAATTCAAGCTTATTTGTGATCACTTATTCCAGAGCACAATGAAATAAATATGTATTAGTTGAATTTTTTACTTAGAGATACTTTTTGCTTAAGTAGTACACTACAGTTTCGAAGATCAATACTCTAGAACTTGCTTGATTACTACTTGAGGTGAAATCCTATAATCCACATACTTAGAAAAATGACATTAGGTCATCTTTGGATTGTTTGAGCTTTTTTTAGCCTACCTTATATGTATATTTATCCCTAATCACCACGTTTGAGCCTAATTATCCATTGTTTTTTTGTTTAACCACATTACAAGCCTAAAGACTTTGAGTTTACTTATCCTAAAATCTACCGGTAGCACCATAAACCTTGAGTTTACTTAGAAATATTTTTAAAATGAAAAAGGTTGTGGATGTATGAAAGAAGGGTGTTGTAATGAAAAACAATAAGTCTTTAAGGTGCATATCAACTTAAGTTTGGGGATACATGAAAAAAAATGTTTAAATACATAATACCCTTAGCTTGAGAAAAAGAAAAAATTCTTTGTAAAAGTGATTAAAAGAAAAATGGGAATAGCATAAGTTTGGGGGAAGAGATGAATAATTAAGGAGGAGAATGAATCAAGAGGTTTCTAAGTAAAGTCTAAGTGTTAATGGTGTGATTTGGGCTTTATATATATCTTTATATTCTACCTTTACCTTAGCCTTACATTACAAGCTAATTAAAGTCCTAAATAGATCCCTGGACATGTGTATTTCTGCATTAGTAGAGAGTAGTACAAAAATCAAGCTTATGGTATTGTTATAATTAGAAATATGTCGAGATATCATCTTCATGTATTTCTCACGTATTGAGTAAATCTATATTCTATTTAGCTAATTACTTGTTTATTACACACACACACAAGTGATCATTTACAAGGGATTATGAAGTACTTGATCAATGGTATGAGGATTATTGAAAGTTGTTTATTGATTTCTAAATAGCCTTGTGCTATTTTTTGCAGCCTTTGAAACAACGATATTGATCATCTAATTAATCGAAGCTTATTTTTAGTTTTTATTTTTTAGCCATGAATAATTTGTGAAATATTTTCTTTTTTTTTCTCGAGGACGAGTAAAGTCTTAAGTTTGGGGGTATGTGATAGTGGCGTAAAGCACTAGTATGATTCGTACCATACTTTCATATTTTTCTCTAATTCATGAATATTTAGCTATTTAATTGTGCTTTTTTTATCATAAATAGATGCATGATACAAAATGTGACACACAGGAATAAACGGGAAGCAAATCGGATGTAAAATAAAGAAGTTACGCTCAAAATACGAAATGAGTACCAGGGTCGAGCGCGCAGCTCCCAGGTCAGTAGTTGAGCGCCTGGGCTCTCACAACCCAGGGGCCGCAGCGCCCGATGATGCTTCCCCAAGTTGCATTTTCTGGTCTTAGCATCGCTACGCCAAGCCCCTAGGTCCCATGCGACGTATAAAAACCCATTTCAACTCTCTTATTTCAACTTGGATTCGAAGCCCATCGCCTTTAGGGTTTCTCTTACAAAAAAAAAAACTATTTAGAGGTAAAACACACAGAATTTGGAGAGGAAAAAATGTAAAGAGATAATTCACAACACAAAATCAAATATCAAGGCCAAGAAATCAAGATTCAAGATCAAGATTCAAGCTTCAACCCAAGACATCTTCTTGATTAGTTTTTCTTCTCTTTTCTTATTATTATGTTCTTGTTCTTACTATTGTTCATGGATTGATTTAATACTTTTTATTTTGTGATGAGCTAAACTTGTTATTCTAAGGTTAGACTATGTGAACCTAGTATGTAGTTAGATTTTATTGATTTTTAGTTTATGAACTTAATTATTATAATTGATTCATTCTATTTTGTGTTTATTGCTTTCATTATATCTAGCCAATATTATGAATGATTGAGAAACCATGATGAACTTGACAAAGGAATTCATATGTTTAGCCTTTGGTAGCTTGATGCATGGTCATAGAGTAACAACTATGAATTTCATCTATGATAGACGTATATCTAGGTGGCATGTATAGTATAATTTAGACTTGATCTTAATAATTACATTCTGATTTGATTACCATAGACATATAGGTGATTGTTAGAGTACATAATATAGTCACTTGACCATCAATAGAGGCTTGTGATGAGATTAGTGTCTAAATCAATCAATTGGTATGAATTGATTAACTAAAAGGTTAATAAATCCAATGAAATATTAGGGGACGAGTTAAAACCTTAGATTATCTTTATTTATGAATTCTACCCTTTGTTTTTATTTAGTTTAATTGATAGAATTAAATTAGTTAATTAAATTTTAAATTATAATTTTCTGAATAAAAGTTATGTAGGTACAATTTTAATACTTGATTTATAGAATTAGATCGTATAGCTCCTATGGGATCGATACTTGGACTTAAAATCCTATATTACTTGATACGATAGCGTGAGCTTACGCTTAACTAGTATAGCGTCAATTAGACATATATTACATGTGTTCAATATAATCTCACTAAAATTGAACTCACTAAGTAATATGTAGATAAGAATCAATTACCCTTAAGGAAGCATATTTACTTATTTCCACCAGTGTTAATGATAGAGGTTAATTAGGTTTAATATTTTCAGTTTTCAAGCTTAATGTTTGTTTGTTGAAATTATGATTATTTGACATTTTATGTATTTTATTATTATTTTGTAGGTTTGGAGTCAAGGTAGCAAATGGAAATGAAAATCTAATGAAAATAAACCAAAAACATCAAACTACTATAGTACTCAACTACAGTCGATTGCTACAGTACTAGCATCGCAGCGACCAAAAATAACACTCAAACTGTTCAAACTGCTATAATTTGAATAATGTGTGTGAACAGTAATCCTAATTTGATGACATAAACTTATAAATAAAAGACTAAAAACCCTAATTCAAAAAATAAAATAAAATAAAGAATTAAGAAGAGAAAGAGCAATTTTTAGAGGATCAAGAAGATTGAAGACAGCAGAAAATTAGTTTTATCTCTTCAACTATTTATCTTTTTAGTTTTCTATGATTTTCATGATGTTATTCTTGATAAGCTCTATAACTCTTTGTTTCACCATGACCTAAGTTTTTATTTCTAGGGTTAGACTTTTGAACCTAATATGTAATTGAATTTTATTGATTCTTAGTTTATGAACTTAATATATACAATTGATTTATTCTATCTTTAGTTTAATGTTTTCATTATATCTGGTCAATATTATAAATGAGTGAGAAATCATAATGAACTTGACAAATGGATTCATGTGTTTAGCTTAGGATAGTTTGATGCATGATCATAGAGTAACAATTATGAGTTCCATATAGGACAGACATATACTTAGATGGCATGTATAGCATAATTTAGACTTGATCTTAATGAATTACATTCTAATTTGATTACCATAGACATATAAATGATTGTTAGAATACGTAATATAGTCACTTAACCATTGACAGAGGCTTGTAATGATAGTAGTGTCTAAGCCAACAATTGGCATTAAGAGATTAACTAAGAAATTAATGAGTTCAATAAAATATTAGGAGATGAGTCTATACTCTAAATTATTATTAATTTGTGAATTTAAACTTTTTTTATTTGTTATCTAGGTTAAGTACTTAATTTTAAGATTATAGTTTTTTGAATAAAAGTAAAGTAAGTAGAATTTTAGTAATTGATTGAAGAATTAGATCGCATAGTCCTTGTAAGAACGATATCTAAACTTAAATTTTATATTACTTGATACGATAGCCTGTGCTTGCACGTAGCTACTAAAGCATACATCAATTAACATATTAGAAAATGTTATAATTATCTGTGTATAAGTATTCATACAAATCATGTACTTTACAATAGCAACATCCAAACATCAAAATCATTCAAAATAATAACTTTACCGTTAACCTATTTATTAAGGCTAAGTGACAATATGTTGTTTCAACTTATTGCTTTGAACTCTATTTCAACAACTCATTCACTGTATAAATCAAATAACATAGCAAGTACAAAATAACAAAATATAACATTTCATCTGTTGGGTGCTTGCCCTATGGGTAGACTACTGTCAAATAGGTATTTGATGATCATGTTTTCCTTCTTTACCATGACATGTGAAAAAATAATTAGGTGTGTCCTATAATATATCTTAGGACTATTACAAACTATTGTGTCACTTTTCAGACTATTTAACCCTGTTGTATTAACACTACAATTATGTAATAAAGTCATTGCCCCAATTGAAGCAGTCGTATTTGTGGTTTCACAACCAGATTTGCTATATTACCGAACAAAAAATAATCCAAATTGTCAAATACAACATTTAACAAGCAATTAATCCATTCTCATTAGTAATTTTGATGGCTCCTTGTATATGCATTGGCATTGCATCTTGTCTCCAAGAATACATCTTTACGTTATCTTATGTTTTGTTAATAAAATGTAATATATCAAAAAAATTTAATTACAATATTCTCTGTTGCATTACCGATTTTTTATAAACACTATTATGTTTTCCCATTAATTGCAGATTTTTATTACCGGTAGTCGACTATATATCACCTTCTGGCATCACATTCCCTTAATTCATTTTGCACAAACTTCAAATTTCTATAGAACTCTATTATTTTCTTTACATATTTTCTCCACATTTTATCTCTTCTTACTGCTTAAATGTACAACATTTTCTCTTCTTGAAATCTTCCAATGCATATCAATATCTTAAATGTACAACAATAGTCCACAAAATTGGAATACATTTTTGTTACTTCATCTGATATGCCACCTTTTGAATTAAGGAGTTAGCAACCTCCTCATGCATAATCATTTCCAACATCTACATCAATTGTGATGTTGTCTCCTTGATATTATCATGTGCATTATTCTTGTTTTTGTCAACATTCATCATTTTATTCTCACACCTTGAATGTTCATTAGAATCATCTAAATAAACCTCAATGATTTAAGGTATGGAAGCAACTTGTGTTCCTTCTTTAAATTTGTGCTTTAAATTTTAACCAATTGGATCTATTACTGGTCCTACTCCTTCAATTTGACTCAGCCCTGCCATTTTTCTGACTACTTCTAAATCATATGAAAATATATCAAGTTTTGTTGACATCCTTTGAATCTCAACAGATTAGATATTCATTATCTATTTAGTGTCATGCCAATATACTTCATTACCTATAACCACTTATAACACAATGCCCGTATAGATACTTGCATACAAATATAACAATAAAGGTAAATATAAGCCAATTAGGAAATCTTCTAACTAGTTACTTTAACATAATCCAATTAACATCAATTTCTATCCACGCCCATACCTCTAAGCTATCAAAACCCCTACATTTAGCCAACCAATTTATAAATTGCCTTATTTGCTTGCTATCCCAACCCATAATTGCTAGCAACATTATCCCTACCTCTAAACCTTTATACTTTATTGAATTCAAGTATAATAGTTGCATAATCAAATATGGGTTATTACAATCATCATCATCATCGTTATAATATTGTCATTGTTGCATAGTACCAACCTACCTTTAAGAATAAAATATAGCCTCTTATCTACCCCATTGTTTCCTAATTTAACCTTGTTACACCTTCAATGAACTCCTTAAACAAATATGAGACTGATTCCTTTATTGAATATGGTTTGCATCTCTTAATGAATACAAGAAAGAAATACTAACATACGATCTACCAGCAGGACATAAAATTGTTGTTAATGTGAAAAGTGTAAAGCAAGCCTTAAAATCCTTATCAATGACATTATGTTTCAGTAATACTTTCTCAATAGCTTTGATGTGTATCCCCTTCTCTCTTGCATGAAACAAATCTTTTAGTCTTTAAATGTTTGATGGATCATCATCTAACTAAATAGGATTCTGCCATCAACTATACTTATTATTGCTGAAAATATTTTTGAAGCCATGACAATTTCTTGCCCATGTACATTCTATTTCAAGTTAACCATATTAAAATTTTGAACTAACAAATAACAAAGCTTTTTTCTCAATCAACCACATTTCAGTTGTATAAGATTTCTAAACCCTATCTCTCGTGCATATTCTCATTATTCATCCATTAGTTTTTATACAACTTCTGAAAATTGTTTTAGAGCACATCACATTTCAAAATTTAGCTTCTCTGCCTTTGATTTTTTTTGGGTTAAACTATCCACGTGGTACTTACACTTTCTTTTTGGTGGAATCTTTTGGTATAATGCTCATATTTCATTCCGTATATGAAAATAACACCCTCTTATTACTTATTTCTCGTATTCATATCTATAAGAAAATATCAACTAAATAATGGATCTCACTTCTTTTGTTATTACAACTTCTTCTACTTTGGCTTTCAAGGTGTTAACAAGTTTCTTACTATGATCAACATCTATGCCAAATACCAACCAAATTACATTATGCTTGTATGGTAAGAAAGGAATTTCATGAAATGAAAGTTTACATTTGATTACAAATAAGTTACGAAGTTGTAATTATTTTCACATTGGCCATTTCTATCCTTCCCACGATTACTTCCACTACCGTCTTCCACCCCAACTAGTTCATTATCATTTTCCATCTAGCCACTTCACCTACCATCTGTATAAATTCATTACTTTTGCTCATTCGAAAGTATTGTCTATAATTGCTATTCTCAATCTTGTCGTTGTTACAATCCATCTTCTCCTCTCCTTGCACCATTCCAATATTTATACCCTACCATTTCATTTGCAGTCCTATCTAACCAGCAAAAATTATTTAAAATAACACACTAGATACTTACCACTTGTGCTTCCATTGCTTATTGCATGTTATCTATGCCCAAATTGCACTCTTGTATTGTATTCTAATTAATGGAGCGCCTATTTCTCTTCTTTGATTTCTTTTAAATGTAGTAATGTCCTAAAAAATGGAGATTTACTTATCTTTCTGATTACTTCACGAGTGACTTGAAAATATTGTCTATAATTAATGCATAATGTTGCTTCACTGACTTATTATCTATAATAGATAAGGTGCAACCGTCTTAACTGATCACAATATTTATAATAATGAGATACATAAACACACAACCTTTGGATTTGGATCTTCTTTTAATATGAATTGTTACCATTAGTAAATACAAATATCTGATTGATAGTTGACAAAAAAAAAAGAATAAAAGGATAAATCTTGACCAAATATGCCTAACATAAATACACATGTCAAAAGATTTTAAAAGTTTAAATGAACTCTCATTAAAAAAATGAAGTTAAATACTTAGGTAAATTCAGATAAATGAAGGATCTTAATCTACTGCCTTTACAGTATTAAGTTAACAAACTATCAAACATGGTTAAGAAAAAAATGGTAAAAGGGAAAATAAAAGGACATAGGTGCTACAAAATATAAATTGGAAATTTTTTAGAAATAATCCTTAGTTTTAATCTATTTTCTTTTTTAGTCATAAATGAATGGGTTAATCCTTATTAGTCAAAAAATTCAAATTAGACAATTATAACCCAATCTTATTTTCCCTCCTTTCCCTAAATAAAAACCCAAGAAAACATTGTTCCTCTCTCTAACTTGACGCCTCTTCTCTTTCTACAAAACTCTCAACTCAAATTCGATTAGATCGAAGATTTAGAAGTAGGTATTGTATAAAGAAGACTTTGCACAACATATTCTTCACTTGAAGCTTGAAAAATGACCGATTCTTGACGAGTTTTTGTTTTAAATTATAGAAAAAAAATTTAATTTGTGTTAGAAATAACTTAGAAATTAGATTGTGTTGGAAATATGTGCAAAAGGTGATTTATATTTGAGAAATAAGTTAAACAAGTGTTAAAATGGTCAAAATTCGATATAAAAAAGGGGCCTATAATATGTAAAACAATCAAAGGAAGACAGCAGTCGGAGCAACCACTAGCCGCCGTCTATCACGAAATGATTTACGCAGGCGCATGCGCTCATGTAAGTCATTTCGCACGCGCCTGTATGCCACGTGGTCACTCTATTTTAAATTTAAAAATAATTCAAATTATTTATTTATTTTTAGAATTGAAATGGTATATTATTTAATTAATTATTTTAATGTTTGGAATATAAAAATTAATTATTTATATATGGAATTGGAATAGTAAATAATTTAATGTATGAAAATTATACAAATTATAAATTTATAAAACTAAAATAATAATTAATTTATTTATTAGTTAATTTAATCTTTTGAATAATAATTAATCAATGTTAAAATTGTTTGTTTTATTTTATTAAATTTGATATGTATGTATGTTCTAAGTTATTTATTCTTATTATTTAATAAATATTTGTTATTTATTTTTATAGGAAGAATAACGTCTCTAAAGGATATAGAATTCTCCAAGAATGAACTATGTGGCGCATCAATAACATGTTACTCGAACATGTGGGCCTTGAATGTTATAAGAGTACTAATCAAAGGGAGTTGTTTAGGCAGGCTTGTATGGAGCATTTTTTAGTTTATGCCCAATCTGTCTTTCTCTAGCATTTTGGTCTATCAGATTTTATTGCATGAGGTGAAGACCTTTAATTTACACGAGAAGATGTAGTTTCATACTGGTAAAAAGCGTAGTCAATTCTCCCAGAAGGAGTTTGTTTTTAGTACTAGGTTGTAAATGGGAGATTACCCTCTCATCCACGAGTTAAGAAAAAACAATAGTAATTGCTTACGGGAGACGTTCTTTCTAAATAGATAGAAACCGATTCATAAGTTTATTGATACTTAATTCGCTTCTCTTGACTTAGAGCAATTCAACAATTAAGACATAATAAATTTGAGTTTATTCTATTTTATTCATCGTGTTTTAATCCCACGCGACGAACCTAAAGGGATTCAAAATTTTGTTTTAAGTATAATGGATGACCTTGATGAGTTTAATAAGTATCATGGGAGCAATATTATATGAGTGTACTTTATGACTCACTCAAGAAGGCAACCTTTTAAATGTTAGAAAAAAATCAGAAAAGCCTCTGCAGAGAAAGGGATAAAGAAATATAACATGTGCGGATCTGCACATGCGTTCCAGGTGCGTAATAATTTTGTTGTTTACTATTAATCTTAATTATTTATTTTTATTGATAATAAAATGATATTTTTAATTTATCTCAGATATGAATTTTTGAGGTCATTCTAATCTATGGTGAAGTTTTTAGTATTTGTTGCGGCGACTGCTTTCTTTGAATTTTGAATTAGATGTGCAAAAGGACTCCAATGTTCATGGATTTTAAGGATAGAATTTAAGAGGAGGGTTTTTTTTATGTTTTTAATTTATTTACATTTAATTATATAATTGTTGTTCCTAAATATGTATTACCTAATTTTTAAATATTTGCAGGTTCTGAAGTACATTATAAGTTATTATAGAAACACCATGAGAAGAATGAGGACACCATCTAATTGATCAAACATCTAGGGGTACCAGTCGGATGCTATGCCGAGGACTTGCTACAGTATTGTGTTTCTGTACAAAGTCGAAGTTGAAAGGATTTTGTCTATTTCATAGACCTTAGAGATAATGATATGGATGTCGAAAAGGGTGGCTATAAAGAAGCAGACCCACCAATGTTTAGAGCAATGGTATAAATTATTTTTATTCGATTAGTTTAATTAGTGCATTCACAAAAGTTATTAACTATTATTATATTTTCTTATAGTATGAACACATACCAACTGCAAATCATGATATTATACAGTAAATTGAGCAACTGCAGGCACAGATGCTACAAAGAATTGATTATGTTGAAACTACATTGAAGCAGAAAATAGACCAGGACTGAGAAGAGCTATTTAGGACGGTTGATCAGGTCCAAACTGATCTTACGTATCAGATGCAACATATGATGCAGTATTTCCAACAATTATGCATTTTTCAACCTGAGGAAATTCAGAATATGATAAAGAAATTAATATCACTTAAACGAATTGAATTTATGTTATATAACACATATATTTTTTGTTTTAATTTCGAGAGAACACATCAAATTACTTTCAGACCCTAGCCGCTAGGTATAACATACAGTCAATCGACAGTCTCGTAAGCATTTAATTCTTACCTCTACATAAAGGTGTTAGTATATATGGACGACAAAATAAAGATTCATGGGTAATAATATACTTTATACATCAATCCCATACCACGAAATATCAGGAAGAAGAAGATTGAGCTTCAAGTATAGCCTTAGGAAATAGATGTGAATCCATTGTAGTCGATAAACTTGGTTGTCCAAACTGAGTATGAGGCCTGGCTTCACAAATGAGAGTGAAGTCATCTCATTAGCCTTGATGCTACCTCAAGCTAGTTGTTGTGTGAATTCTATATTAAGCGCAAGTGTACGCTATCGAAAACACATAATATAGAGTGAATAGAGTGTCGATCCCACAAGAAATTTGTTGTATTTCTAATCAATTACTAAAATTTTATCTTCTTGCTTTTATCCAAGAGATTAATTATTTTGAATTGTTTGATAAGAATTTAAACTAAAATTATCTACGTTATCAACTATAATTAACAATCAAATTCAACAACAAATTCGAATATATACGATGAAGATCTAGGATTATAGCTATCACTTAATATGATTTTCTAAACAATGCGCTTCGATTATTATTCTCTCAATTCAATTGTTGGTCACAACACTAATCTCACCACGAGCCTCTTCCAATGGTCAAGTGATTATATCAAGATCTATTAATTTCTTATATTCCTATGGTAATTAAATAGATCAAGATTCATTAAGCACTAGTTATATTAACCATATATGTCATTTATGTATATTCCTATCCTAGATCAAAACTCACAAATGCCACTTTGTGATCATGTATCAATTTGCCACGGGCTTAACAATTAAATTCTTTTTTCAAGTTTATTTAATTATTACCAATTCATTCAACATATGGCCAGTATATCAGAGGCATTAAGATCCAACAAATTGAACAAGAATTGAGTTTACAATAATCGTATTCAACAAATTAATCCATCATATTAAGATCAAGGCTATAATCCTAGAAATTAAACTTAGATCAACATGATAATAATATCAAGATCAACTAAAAATATAAGCATGATATAAACATGTCAATTCGGATCAAACTAGTAAAGATTGAAGCAAAGAAAGTACAAATTCAAAGATTGATCAAGAATTTACCCTCCAAAATGATCTTGATTGGGTTAATCTTATGTAATCTCTCCACCAAATATTGTTTGATTGTTATTTTAGTGTTCGATTGTCAATTAAGGATAGTTTTTCAGGTTAGAAAGGTGTTAGAGTTGAGATAATTTGAGGTGTTTTGAGAAGAGGTTCGAAATTCTCTTTAGGGAGCAAAATGTAAGGTTTTTATAGTTGAACTCCAACGTTGGGGCATTACACTGAGAACGCTCTGGCGTTATGTCAATGTAGGAGCATTGTGATATAATTACACAAAGGCGTTAGTAGAGCTGCAGTGTTTCACTGTAAATGCTGGGGCTTCGCGATCTAGATACAAAATTTCGCCCCAGCGTTGATGTCCACCATACAGGGGCGTTCTTCATTGATTTGTGAATGATAGAGCGTTCATTAACCGAATGCAGGGGCATTCTTCATTGATATAAGAACGTTGGGGAGTTGTGAAATGTAATGCTAGGGCGTTCATCACCAGTTTTGCATTTTTTTCATTTCGGCCTCCATTTTCAGTAGCCTTTTACAGAGGCTTTCTTTTGCCTGCAAATTGTTTCCTATATCATCCATTAGTTTCCATTCCTATAACAGTATGATTAAAACCTGTAAAATTAACAATCAATGCATAAATAACTTTGAATTTACTTGAAAATGGACAATTATTAAGATAAAATGGGGCCATAATATGTATCTAAATTATACTCATCACTAGTTTCAGGATATATTGGAGGAATGGCTCGATGACTCTGTAAATGAAAAGTACATATATATATATGATTTCAATTACGTTAGAATCAATTAATTTTTAACTTTATTTATTGCGTTTTGCAACATATCAATGAGTACTTAAAGTTGGTTCGACAAAGATAGTGCAAGTATCATGGTACATTGCCACACTCGTCCATTTATCTGGATTCGTATTTCTTTGTAATTTTTTTTCTTGTTCTTTAAAAATTTTAAATTAATTTTCTCATACACTTATATTGATAACTTCTTTTCTTGAAATCTTAAAAGGCTTTTAGGCTTGTTAACATACAGCACGCCACAAGCTTATTTACTATTGGATAGAACGATAGCCTGTTATCGTACGATTTAAAGTTTAGAGATGATTTACCCAATGAAAACATATGGGCCAAGGTTATATTAAAGGATTTAATTTTTTATTCATATTACATTATTTACTAGATCATGTCCAATTTCATGTGAGTTTATATTCCTGTCAACTATAAGATACAACATAGGATTGCTATTGAGGTGGACCTCTCTCATGCATAGGAATATCATCATCTACGATTCTAGACTTAATGGATATTGTTAGCGTGATGGAGATTCATCTTGCGCCATACGTATGTTAATGCCTCATAAACAGTTGATAGTTAACACTAAGCCTCACACTTGTCAGGCCAGCTCACAAAAACTACATCAGATGATAGCTGGCAAAAGAAGAGATAAGAAAGCATAAAAAGATAGGTTCAACCTTGCAAAGCATTCAATAGGGAAACATAGAAAGTTCTCATTTACCATAGATGGTAAAAGTTTTCATCTACTTCAGCACCTCATTAAAGATAAGATCGTAGGGGCAATCAACAAGGAACTAATCTTGGAATGCCATATCATACTGTCTATTTCACAAAAGGGACAAATCATCACATAATTGCTAAGTGGCATTGAGTAAAAACCGAACTATCACAAATATCCATTCCTTATATGACATATACCAAAACTATTTTTAGGAACTCTAAACATGACACCCGGCCTAAAAATGTTACACTCTTCTCTCTACTAAAAAGTCTCTAAGTGGCCCAATAAGCTTACACTAACCTTAACTATATAAGTCTTACTTTCTCCAAGGAGAATAAGAAGTTGTTCATTCATTACTCTACTTTTTCATATTCGTCTCATTCTTCTCTCTTGAAGAACTCTCTTCCTCTTTATATTTATATTAGAGTTTTCCCTACTACCCACTTAAGAACTTTCTATCATTTGATAAATCATCAAGACCACCTTTTATCAATATTAAGAAAATATCCATCAAGGCATATGAAAATGACCTCCACAAGTCCAAAGAAGGAAAGAACATATGGGATTCTAACTTATGAGTGTTATTACTTTTATTATAATTTATGTCTTGTAACATCTCTTTCACATAGTAAATTTTGATGATGATCTCTACTTGTGGATGTAAGCCTTTAGGTTGAACCACGTAAATTTGTATGTTAGTTTTATGTTGCATTTTCTTATTAGTTGCTTATTAGATTGTGTTTAATTTATAAACCATAAGATTGATAAAAATGTACACTTGATTTAGACCTTGACCCTATTATTACTAAGTTAATAATTTTAAAAATTCTCTCTACACTAATATTAAATTGTGAGCTCAGCCCAAATAAGCTTTGATGAGTCCTCCTTTGTTATAATTACCTTTAGATAGCTCCTTGATTTTAGTTATGATTTTGGTCATCTCTTAATCATCATATGAAATCTAAGTTTCCTTAGCCTCCAAAATATGTTTTAAACTCTTTCAAGCTTAGTTTTACACCCCCTAAGTACCTCATATAATCTTAAATAAGACTTCAGTAGCTTTCTCTAACTTAGTTAAGCCAAGTTATTCTCTCTAAGTAATTCTTTACTCACTGCTTCTGAGGTCTAATAATTTTTACTAAACTATTACTTTTCATCAATAAAATAAATTGACTCATTTAGCTTAAAAGATTATTGGACCCTTAGATTGCCAAATTTAAACGCAAACAAAAACATTAAAGATTGCAATTTGATAGTTAACTTATAATTTTGCATTCAATATTATTACTTAACGGTAAGTACATGTAATAATTCATGTGTTAATTATCATTCATTATGCTAATAACTCAATAGGTCTTAAATAGAGACATTTTACGTTATCACTTTAAAATAGAATTTTAGTATCAATATCCGACCGATATTGTAGCGAGCCCTCATCTTTTTGTATTGTTTTTGTCTAATAATATATTTGGCCAGTGAGTCATTGCAAGCCACACGTGGTGATGAGTGGCCGACCATGCTTTTCAACCTTGTTACTACTTTAATGTTTAGAAAGGTGTTAACAAAAATCAATTATATATCCTCACATTTTCTAATTGATCACAGCTGAAAGGCAATTTCCACCGAGCAAATCCAATTAGAGGTCCCATTCAACATTAAAGTTGAGGAATGTATCAAAAGAACGGGAAAAGTGAATGCATAATTGATCAATTATTCAACCAACACAAACAGCAAGCTTATCTAAAATGTGAATAGGGAACTTAGTGGTCATAGCACTAACGAAAATCTCCATCGCCATCAAATAAAGCAACATGAATTTTGTTCTATTAAGTAACAAATTCATCGTATAATAAGTATTTATATGTATGGCGCCTACATTATGAATAATTATAAATTGACCAAATAACACCAATTAACAGTGTTGTTCACCATACACCCACGTAATGAATAACGAAATCTCAAAAATAGTGATGCATGGTCTCCCATTGTTCGTTCGTAATTAATTCATTTCAATTCATCATAAATCAATGGCTTCCTTTCATTGAAAGCTGCAAGGTTTCTGCTAACTCCTTTCCCCTTTCAGTATTAAATTGAGAGTAATTAAATGCCACAATAAAAGCAAGCTGCTCTTCGAAAGCTTACTTAAGCAACACTTCTTTTGCAGCTGAGAGCTGACAACACGTAAATTTCTTGAGCTGGATCCGTTGCGGCTATTATAACAAGTTCGCGCATTGCACTTTTCCCCTCCATTATTATCAATCCCGTAAATATTCACCTCATGAAATAAAAATAAGTAGTCTTAGCTAAACACAATTAATTAGCAAAGGGCGTTTAATTATCTAAATATATATCTTCTACTACGTGTCCGAATGAGTTTACATGGCATATTTATCTAACCGAAACCCTAAACATACAGTAGTGGAAACTGGTAATAACCCCACGCAACTAGAAAGTAGAAGAGACACAAAGCATATTGGGAAGAGTGAAAGGCATGGGGCTAGCTAGTGCTCGTTCATTTGTTTTTATTGGTCAGAAGATGGCGCGGGGGCTGAATAGTAGGTGCTTTGCTTTAATTTTCAAGTTCCAATCTCGGCAATGCTCTGTAAGGCTGGCCTCCATTGACCCCCACCATTTCCATGAAGATGATACTGCTGATGCCTTCCCCTAATTCTGCTGCTGCTAGCTAAATTATTGCTTCCTAATTGGTGAACCTCCTGCTCCACTCGCAAGTAAAAGAGAAAGAAAGTAGATTATAATCCATTGATGAACTTTGATCCTATACATGGAAACACATGCTTCTACTTCTAATATACAACTCAGATGCCTCCTATGAACTCTTCTGACGACCTTCCGGTTATTAGGCTGAAAATATACACCCCTCTCTGTCTTTGATTTCTAAAATTGGTCAAAGATCTCAGTAATTTTGAAAATATGTAAATTTCTCATGTAATAATTTATCACATAGAAGCAACTAAAATCTCGAAATTGCCATATTGAGGGCAAGACCTTTTAATATTTGGTTCTAACAAGTTTAATTTTTGTTATTAATTTGGATCTGGCTTACTTAAAGACAAGTATCTATAGAAACAGCCAGCAATACGACTTGATCTAGAATTGTCAACAAGCACGTGTGCTCATAGTCATACAAATATATTCAGGTCGTTGCATATCAGATAATTTTTCAAAGTTTTGTTGTCCACATCAGCATCATCACAACAATATGCAGATCCACCTTACTTTAAATCGACTAAAGATTTTGAGAATTCAATATTTTATGTGTCTGTTATTCTAATTAATATTCCTCAAGTTGAAGTATAGCTACTTGCTGCATGATCGTTTAGACTAATTACGATGTCATTGTGGAGCCTGTCTGAGATATTGTTTATTGAAGAGACCTGATATAAAATCTTGAAAGATCTCCATTTTACAAATCAATTATTCATAAAGTTGCTAAAATATACATGATAATTAGCTTATTAAAGAGACATATTGGATCTGTAGTGCTATTATTCTAAGAGCTGTTATCAACTTGACTAATTGATATCGTAAGTTAGGTCCCTACCTTATCATCGACTTATATTAGTTCTGTTTTCCAAGAAGACCTTCAACACTGTACAAAAGAAGATATATAAATTACCTTAGAAAAACATACCTCGAGAACCGTAGTTCTAACAAAGTTCAGATTCACCCAAATGCGGATGATAATATATTGAATTCAGTGACCCTAATAAAATCACCCTCTGCCAAATACAAATTTTGCTATTAATTTGTAATGTGTTTTTTTTTTTAAATTTCAAAAATAACCCCAAAATATTATAAAAATACTTTTTTTAGCCACTTTTCATTTGGCTATTATTTATTAGCCAAATAAATTGTAAAAATGATATATTTTCCCTCATATGCATAATAGTGTTAAAGAAAACATTGAACCCAAATTTAACAAATGCAAACTTGATTTGAGTCAATCCATTTCCAAAAACATATTTCAAGATTCAAAATTTAAAATAAGTAAATTTAAAGTAATAAAACATCTTTTTTAGTTAAGAAATATTTTTGTCGTGTTATATATTTTGTTATATATATTCAAAATATTAAATTTGTTAGAAGTTGTGGTTATTTTAAAATGACTATATACAGAAATTCAATTGAAGTATATAATGGTAAAGTTTAGAAAAACAATGAAATTAAATGACAGAAAAAAATAATTTGGAGTTGCATCGTAGAGATTGTACCTGCGATTATTGACCGAGATGCCACAATCGCATCTTGGCCAACAATCGTGGGTACAATCCCTACAATGCCACTACTAATTTTTTTTTCAATGTTTTTCCATCACCTCATTGTTCTCCCGTTCAACCTCATTTCTTTTTTAAAATTTACATTATACACTATAATTGTATTTTCATATGTATTTATTTTAAAATAACCACAACTTTTAACAAATCTAACATTTTGAATATATATGACAAAATATATAACATGATAGAAATATTTCTTAATTGAAGAAGATGTTTTACAATTTTAAATCTACTTATTTTGAATTTTGAATATTGAAATATGTTTTAGGAAATAGATTGACTTAAATCAAGTTTGCATTTAATAGATTTGAATTCAATATTTTCTTTTACACTACATTATGTATACGAGGGAAAAATATTAATTTACAATTTATTTGATTAAAAAATAAAAGGTAACTAAAAATATTTATTTATAAAATTTTGGAACTATTTTTGAAATTTTCACATTTTTTTAACCCTCTTAAAAATATACAATTTTGTGGACATAAAGAAGTTATCATGGATTGAAATTAGGGGTGAGCAAACTCGATTCGGTTTAATTTTTAAAAAATAAAATTAAAAATTGAATCCAAAAAAATGCATCGAATAAACTAAATTTATTTTTCGATTTGGTTCAAATAAATTTAATTTAAACTTATTTTTAATTCGGTTCAATTTTTTTTATTTTTTTTAGTATTTTAATTTTTTTTTAAACTTCAATTTTTCGATTCGATTCGACCTTCTGAATTTTTAATTTTTTAAATTAAAAATTAAGAATCAAATTGGTTAAAGAAAAAATCAAAGCAAACCAATTGATTCGATTCAACTTTTAGATGCAATTCGATTCGTTCATTTTTTATCCACCCTAATTGTAACAATAAAAAAAGAAGATGCCCTGTGCCTCTGTTAAACAATACTTAGATTGGACGAAGGGACCCCGAAGCCACTGTGCCCCAATCTCAGCACTAAATTCACATTTCTCAAAAACCGAGCTCCAAATGCAATAGTATTTTTCCAGTGACTTAACACAAACTTTTACAGGCTTCACTATTTCACAATGAACAGTATTAGGTTTAGGGTTCTCTTTTAACGTACCTTAACATAACTGCAGCTCTCATATTTTGAGTTCGAGTTCGGGTTTGGATTCGGATTTGGACCACCGGAGTCTTTGTTCTTCATTTCTACCTCAAGCGCCCCTCTCTCCTTCAACAATCTCCCTAGTTTCATGCACTTCTTTGCAGCAAATTCCTTCAACATATCTGCGACGAAAAAGACCAAGTAAAAGATCACCCAAAAACATTTGAAAAAGGGGACAAAATGGTAATTAAAAACAACCCTCATACTTGAAGTTAACCTAATTACAGTTCTGTCGGCTGGTTAATTTTTTCGTCGAGCATCTTTGTTACAGAAAAGTGTTTTTTTTTTTTTGACAAAATCTAAAGTAGGTGTTTAATATTCTAGAGAGGGTTTTTAACAACTTAAAAAAATAAATAAATACAATAGAGAATAGATTTTTTTAACTTTGAAAAACATTTGATCAACCCTTTCAAACAATAGTGAAGCTGATAAAAGCATTAAGGGATACAGCAAAAGCATTAAGCTCTGAGCCTCTAACAAAGAAGTGTTACCTTCAAAACTGATAAGGCGATAAACCTTGCCGATTGACAAAGTATCATCAGGCCTTAAGAGCTTGAGCTGCTTCACTGGCGTGCCATTCTCCGACTTCAACGTTGGTGAAGTCACCACAAGCGCCACATAATGTCCCGGATTCGAGTTCATGATCTCATTTGCGCTAACAGAACAATAAATCCTCTCGATCCTGTTACCCGGATGTTGAATAACAACTGTTGCTGCCTCCGCAGCTTGACAGTTTCCCATTTCACCAGATCAACGCTCTAACCAACAACTGAACTCTCCAAGCTCTTTAATATCAATACTACTTCAAAGAAACTGTTGCAAATGAACGTTTCTTGGTATTAACTGTAAAAAAACTAATAAGTAACTGATGTTGTGAAAAATTAGTGTAGTGAATAATGGCCCTGCAGAGAGCACCTGACGCCCTTCACGTTCATCCATATGTTGCAAGATTCCAGGGATTTGACATAAGATCGCCAGAAATCGAGAGGAAAAAAAAAAGAAGAAGAACTAAACAGCTAGTGATCAAACGAGTTCTCTCACTTCAATGAGCTACAAACAATGGAAACTGTATAGCTACATATGTATTATGGCTCCAGGCTTTATTTCTTCAACTTGATCGATCTTCAAGCCACCAACATATAAACAAGTGCAAATACATATGGCTATTGGGTAGCTAGCTAAATATAGCTAACCTGAAAGTGAAACAAACATAAAAAGATAGGTGTTTGTTTGAAGAAATGATGAGTGAGTGCTTAAATCAATGTGATTAATAAGAGATAGAAGGTGTTGTTATATTGTGGAGACGTGTTAGATCTGCAAAGTGAGAAACCACCACTACCACCTGGGGTTGCGTCTAAGAGGGAGCAGAGAGCGTGGGGTCTTAGTCTTTCAATGATCTGATCAAAATGGTAGGTTGTTATTTTAAAAGCCAAGTTTCTCTTCAGTCTTTATGCAGGTGCTTGGCTACTATTGCTCAAACATACGACTTTTTTTCTAGCTATACATTTTATAAAATTACAAATCTAATTTCTTTTATATATAATGTAATTTTTATGATTTCAATACTTTACCAAAAATTTCTGACAAGTTTTTAACTTATCTAATTTATCTGTACTTTGCTTAAAGATTAGAGGAAAAAGATGGGGGAACAGATTGATAGGAGTACCAAAATTTAACTGTATTTAAATGAAAAGGCAGACCGTTAGCACTGAGGCCAGGGGTCTCCGGACTGGAGCCTTGACGACCCATGGTCCCGATTTATCACATGGGGGGGTTTACTTTGATTTTTTGTTCAGGAAAATAATTTGGATTTACAATTAAATTTGGGTCGCGACTAAAGTAAGGGTAGATAAAAAAATTTGGTCTAGACCAAATTAAATCGGCTAGTTCGATTTAGTTTGTGTGTAGAAAAAAATCATTTAGCTACTTTAAGTATAAAGACCAAATGGTCCAATTTGATTTTAATCCGATTTTACTAAAAATTAGAATAGAAGTAGAAAAATTAGTTTTTAAAATAAAAAATCAAAATTTTGCCACATGGCAATGCGTCATTGGCCATAACAAAATTTAACATTGAGCTCGCCTGCACCAAATAATTTGTATATAAATTGAAAAAAAAAATACCCTAACCTTAAATTGCTAATTTCATTTCACATTTCACTCTCGTCTCTAACTAAGCAGTCATGTCTCTGTCTTTCAAAATTTTGATTCAAAATTTTGAATCATCTGTCTCTCTCATATGGCTTAGGCATTTGTTTTTCTCTTTCGAGAACTAGCCAGCTCTAGGTCGCAGGCTCGCAACTCTCACTCTCATCTTTAAGCCTCTATGTCAATTTGGTAAAAATTCTTAATTTTGAATTGAATCAATTGATAAATATGATTTGTTTATTGTTTATATATAATTGTTGTTGCTGAAAATGATGCTTTAGTTGCTAGAAAATGGAAATTAAATCAATTGAGAATTGTTGCTGGGGTTTTGATGTTCTTGAGAATTGTTGTTGAGGTTTTTTTTTGTCTAAAAGAAAATTCATTAGGCCAACCAAAGGATTACAAGAAGATGAAGACCTCCTCAAGGATTTTCTCCAACCAGATTAAGCAATTGGTACATTTCACAACCATTTTGGCTAGACAACGAGTTGCTTTATTACAATCTCTTGAACAATGGCATAATTCTATATTGCCTAGAGCTTTAGCCTGCTTCCTAATCTCTTAGATCAACCAGCCCAACTCAGCCTTAATAGGGGTTTGTTGCATAATTAGATTAACAACATCTACACAATCAAACTATAATATAATTGGCGTTAGGCCTGCCTATGTTGCCAATTGGATTCCCAGCAAGATGGATTATATTTTCATAAATTCTATATACCCTCTTAGTATTCTTGGAATAGTTGCTGCCTCAATTACTTCATCTGATTGGTCTATAATGATTATTCCTATCCCTGCTTTACCTTCTGAAATGTTGAGGGTCGCATCAACATTTACCTTAAAAAAAACCCTTAATTTAGGGGGGTTCCAGGATGATAGGGTTGTGTTGTGGTTTTTGATCTGAGCTAGTTTCTGAGCATTTTGCTAACTTGTAGGATTCTACGATAGCTTCTACTCTGAGTACCACTTGGATTGGGTCCAATGCTGACCTACCAGGGATTGATTTTTGAAAAACTAAGTTATCTATAGTGTCATTGTGATCAATTCATAGTCTTTCTTTGTTATTGAACCTACTATGTCTTTTATAAAGTTATAAAAGTCAGTGTGAGCGAAGCGTTTTATTTATTGGGATTTATGTTTACTTGTCATTTTATTATATATAAATATTTAATTATTTTATTTGTTGGAATTTATGTTTACTTGTCATTTTATTATATATAAATATTTAATTATAGTATTTATGCAATTATCATTTCTAATAAAATTATTAATATTATTAATTATTAAATGATAAGATACTTATAATATTTCAGACATTGTATAATCTGAAAGAGTTTAGATCGGTGTTAAGAGTTAGCAACGCTAAAAGTTATAAGTATTAAGAGTTAGCAAAATCTAAAGAGTTAGAGTCTTGTCTGAAATAGGATAAAGACCTCAGAATATATTAGTAATGGCGTAGCTGCAAAAAGTTACAGTTGGTGCTGAGAAATATCATTATGCAAATATATTCTCAAATACTATGTTCCTGATCTAATTTTATCGATGTTGGACTATCGGTGAAACCCTTTAATATAGATTAGTGTATATCTATATCTAGATGGTTAAGACGGTTAGTCTTAGTAAACCATTAACTTAGCAGAAACTCGTATAGACATACAAATATTCAATAAGGACTAGATATTGAACAAACTCATGAGGATCTTCAATAGACATCTCATAAAGCCATCAATAAAAGGTCTTCTCGAATTAAATAGTATTCGTAGTCCTTTAACTTGAGCGCCATAGTAGGCTTGTGAGTGATCTACTATACTTTGGTTTTACACATATCAAAAACCTTTTATGGTCTAACCGCTGGGTATGGTCCGATACTCATAGAGTCCAATGTGCATACATATGAGATCTGTCAGCTCATATGAGTGAGCTATATATCTTGATGCTGTAAGATTTTATTTCAAGAAATCTTGTGGCCATAAGTATAAACCTCAAGAAATAGTTTCTGTATGGTTAAATAATATTGTAAAAGTGTTTGAGATATTCTTCATGAAAATACAAATCTTGAGATAAGTTAACAGTTGAGCAAATAGAGATTTAATGGTAATGATCTATATCTCTACTCTTCCGAATATAAATGATAGAGAGATTATACGTATAAGCTATAACCTCAATTTGTATGGTCTAACGCGCCACTTTATAATATCTGTAACTTGTGTATGGGACATCGTTCACGAACGTATGGAGGAGCTCTATATAACAAATTAGGCGTGGACCTAGAGAGTCTCACAATATGAAGTGTACTCGTTACGCATTAGGGTAGCGAACAGAATTGAATAATTAGATCCAGTAAATTCTAGCAAAATTGAGTGATTTTTTCTAGATCTTTAGGGATGTACATTTGTCAAGACTTAATTGTTAATTACATCACTTAATTATTTAACAAGAATTGTTAAAATAAATAAGATGTTAACAAATGGCATAATTTGGTTCATGAATTATTTTTATCTTAAGTTTACCATTAAACCTTATTAATAAAAACTAGCGTGATAAATTATTTACTCAAAAGTATTTTGAATGATTAATTTAATTAAATTTATTAAATAAAAGTTGAAACATATTAAAGGGTAATTGACCATTTATGTTTGAAATAATGAATGCAAAAGGTGGACCATGCATTAAATGAAAAATGATGTTGATAAGCACTAGCATAATAAAATAATAAAATGAAATGTTATCATTTCCATTATGCATTATGATTTTAATTAAGTGAGAAAGTGGAGCATTTGAAAAATATTGGCAATTAAGTGTGTCTACCACTTCAAAGAAATAATACAATTATTTCTTTACTTTTTTGGGTTGCAAGATTCAGCCAACATAGTTGAATGAATTAACAAAAATGAAAGTGATTCATTTTTAAAAAAAGAGGCATCCATTTGGCCAAGTGATACAAGGAAGAAAGAAAAAATGTTTTGGTGTTGTTTTTCAAGTGTTGATACAATAAAAGAAAACTTCATCTTCCTCTCATTTCATAGAAACAAATATTTGTATTTAAACATGTTGCTGGAAATTAATCAAAATTACTATTCTAGTTTCACAATCTTGCCGGATTGTGGACTAGAATTATTCAAGAGTAGACTTTAAGGTGAGCTCCAAAGTTGAAATCTTCACCGAAGTTCATTAAATATATGTTTTTGTAATCTTAAGTTGTTGATTCAGTTTTCATGTATATATGTGATTATTTATTTAATTCTAATGCAAATCATATATATGATATATGTATTTAGCGTTTTCAACATGTACACAATCATATGTATGCACTCTAAAACACGTTTAACATCATTTTCACTAGATAACTAAACCTAGTATACTTGCATACCTTTGTCACCTACTTGCAACCACATAGAAAGTGAAAGACATGTTCAGCTTGCTTGAAACATCTGAGGCAGATTAGATCTTTAACAATCTTTATCCTTACTAAATTTAATCTTGCTAGCAGTAAATCTCTTATAGTTATTTTGCCCTTTATTGGGATCTCCATATTACAGATATACTTCCACCAATTACATGATTGGTCAAATTTGTTGGGGAGTTGGGAAATATAGAGTGTGGAGCTATTTGGTACCCACTCTTTTTAGTGTAGAAGCCTCTCTTTTCATAGTGCTACAATAGCTGATCTTCCTTTTCCTTTCTTGGAATAGGGAATTTCAATATTTGATCTACATCCTCAAGTCTGAAATTTTATAAAATTGTTTGAAGATTCCACTGTTTTTCTGTTGTCATAAGATCCGATACATGTTTTGTTGTGGGAAGACTTTAAAGTGATACAGGCTTGAAGGTTAAAGGCCTTGACAGCCACTTGACTTTATATATTTGAACCTAATCACCCTAACGAATCCTCCATCCTATGCCTTTTTGAAGAATTTTCTTGCCTTAAAATATACTCCTCCATATATAAGATGGTCTACCCCTTATATTATTGTCCATGAAAGAGCATTTGGGGAAATACCTGGCCTTTAATACTCTAGCCATAAGGGTGTTGGGATGTTGGATTATTCTATACCATTTTTTAACTAGAGGGATTTGGTTGAAAGCCTGCATATCTTTAAATCCTAGCCCTCCATCATTCTTTGGAATACACAGTGCCTTTTAAGAACTCTAACGAATCAGTCAAGAGAATTTGACCCCATTTATAAGTTTTCTCTAGTCAGTAGCCTTTAATAATGATGACAACTCTTCTACATCTAAAATGAAGAGATAGTGAGATAAAGATCCTTATCTTAGGCCAAGATTTGTTTTGAATTCTCCTTTAGGAATCCCATTTATTAGGATTGAGAGAGTAGGGGTTGAATTGCACTTCATCACTAATTGAATTCGTTTTGCAGAAAACCACATAGTTTTTTAAAGAAAGCTCTACTCCACTCTATTATAAGCTTTACTAATGTCTACTTTTAAGGCTATCTATCCCATCTTTCCTTGTTTGTACTTAATTTTATGAAGTCTTTCATAGTTTACTATTACATTGTCCGATATTAAATAGTTTTGGATAAAAGCACTTTGGTTGAAGGAGATCACTACATCAAGAATGGCTTTTAGTCTATTTGCTATAGTTTTTAACAACAATTTTATATATAATGTTGCAGAGAATAATTGGTCTAAACTCCTCAATTTTCCTAGGAATTGTAATTTTTGGAATGAAAGCAATGTATGTGGAGATGAGTGGAGAGATATCACTTGCACTATTTAAGATGTGATTGTAGATTTCCCAAACCATTCCATTTACTGTTGGCCAATGCTTTTGGTAAAAACTAGCTGATAGGCCATTTAGACTCGGAGACTTTAATGGGTGCATGTAGAATAGAGGTTCTTGGATTTCCTCCCTAGTGAAAGCACATCCAGTTGGGCATTCATTTCATCTATTATCATTGGTCGGATTCTAGCTAGTGCTTCTTCTATATGCTCATGAGTTGGGTTGATTGAGGTGTGTTGAAGCGGAAGCACATAAATAAGCAATATATCATAGAATAAGTAATTAAGAAACTAAAGAGAGAAAGGTTGAGAAGAACACACAGAATTTACGTGGTTCGACAACTTGCCTACTTTCATGGCGGATCAAGATCACACACTTTTATTATTGAATTTCAAAGCACTCACAAAGTGTGCATTTTACAAGAAAGACTCACAAAGTAATCACTCTCTCTTACGTCCAAGAGATTTTCTCTCACTAAGAATCACAAAGTATGTTTGATTACAAAGATCTCACTATAATCACAAAGATTTCACAAAGATCACTAAGGGTTTGTGTTTTATCACTAAGATGTATTTACAAGCCAATAAAAAGCCTTTATATAGGTTTTAGGATGACCTAAGTTTACCTTAAACATGTGGGAGTCGTATTAGGGAGTCTTGAAATAAGTGAAAGTAGAAATAAGCTTAATCAAATTAGGAAACGCCTTCCCGCTCTGGGTGTTATGACGCCTAGCTCCTGGCACTGTGGAGTTAGGTATTTCCGCCTGAGCACTATGATGGTGAGCACCTAATGCTGCAGCTGTGAGCACCTGGTGTTGCAGCGGTGAGCACTTGGCACTGTAGCTCCCAGGTGCTATTTTGGATGCCACAGTGCCTATGTATAGGCACTGTGCCTATCCTCACATACCCAACGCATTTAGTTTGCTTTTCATACCATATCTCAATAATTATTAACCAACTTTCTTATAAGGTGAAAAGCTGGATGAAACTGGGTTGGTTGATGGGAGTTTATTGATTTTAGGTCAATTATTATTTTAATTTATATCATAAAACCGATGCCAGATATTGATTGAAATGGCGTTATGATTGATTAATTCTCATGTTTATTTGTTATTACTAATTGATCTGTTAATTGATTGATGGTTAACTTACTAGTCATTTTGCTTTGAGCCATTTTATCTAAAGCTTTTTAAAGCTACCAGTGGTTTATTTTTGCTTTTAAAAAATTGATTTATTAATTATTATTTAAATTTTTTATCTCATTAATTTAGTTTTATCACGAATTAATGGTAGAAATTGATTGAGATCGGCTGTGATTGATTAATTAATCATGTTTTCTCATTCTTATTCTTATTATTATATTTTTAATGGAAGCAAATGGCATATAGGATGACTGATGACAAAGAGCATGAAATAAATGATCATGCTGTGTATTGGATAATGATGAAGAGTTGGAGACTTGTGTAGGTCATTTTAAGGTCATTCTATAAACAAATATATAAAAAAGATACTAAAATTTATGAAAGTATCGAAGCATGTATAATAATTATTATATAATAATTAAGTATTTTAATTTTATTTTTTATTTATCTTTTATATATATTTTTTTTTTGGTAGAATTTTTCAATCTAATGAAGTATTAGGATATGTTATGATCACTGAATGATATATTCATTTGAAGTAATACTTTTAAAATTTATTATATTTCTTATATTTAATTTACAATTTATAGTTCATTAATATAGGTTTTTTTCATCTTATAATTGTAGAGCTATTGATTTTTTGGATTGGAGTTGCCATTAATGGTTATGGAGTTAGCCGTTTTGGACTTTGAATTTTAGAAGTTGGATATGTGGATTGAGAAATTAAATATTAACTATTGAACTATTATAAATTTGTTGGTTACGTGTATATTTTTATCTTATATTGCAGTGTTGAACTATAATGGACAATTAGATTTTCATGAATAATTTGATTTTGATGTTCAATTTGATTTTCATGAATAATTTTATTTTGATAAATAATTTATTTTTTATGGATATTTTTATTTTGTAGATATTTTTATTTTTATGAATAATTTGATTTTGATGAATAATTTTATTTTGTTGGACATTTTGATTTTCATAGATAATTTCATTTTCGGGATAATTTTATTTTGATAGATATTTTAATTTTCATGGATAATTTTATTTTAATATATTAGAAATTGATTATTCATGGATGATGTCTATTATATGTAGTTTTATATTTGTACTAATTGCTTTATATTTATATTTTATATAAAATAAAGTTATAAATTATATATTTTTAATTTTAAAATATTTAACATTGAATTTTTTAAAATATAAACATGTGAATAAATTTGTTAAAACAGGATATTATTAATAATTTAAAAGTTTAAAATTTAGCTCAAATTAAGCAAATGATAATTATGTAAATATTAAATGATCCAATAAAATTTTTGGAAAAAGAAATAAAAAAAGCTTATATTTAAAAAAAAAAGTTCACATTTTAAAATAAGTTCAATTGGACCTAAAATTTAAAAAAAAATCGAATCGAAAAAAAAAATTCAATTTGATTTAATTTTACCCGTGGTTATTCAGTTCTCCTCTATGAAAAAACTGAATAACCACAGACCAATTCGAATTTGATAGAAACTAATCGAGCTGGTCCATACCCACCCCTGCAGGCTTATTAAAGCTTGGAAGATTTTATGGCTATGGAGCTAAGCTGCACATCTTTGTCCTTCCATTTTACTTTCCCGTTTTCACCTTTATAGGATGCTTTATTTTAACGCTTTTTTTTTTTTTTATCTCACTATTATTAGTCGGTGGATTTACTTTCCAAAACTGTCCAACTATTTAAGAAAAATTGGCACCTTTTCTTGAAGGTGATTTTTGACATGATGGTTATCTTCATTCATCAGGAAGTATGAGTTAGGATAGGAATGGTATTGACTTTAAAAATTTTGTGTACGGTTTAAATTTTGAAGAAAATTAATTGATCAATTTATATTATTATCGAGAGCAGTAGTATTATATATACAAATTAATCATATAAATTTATTTATATTACTTTATATAATATGACATGTTATAATATGCCCGAAAGAATAAAATAGATAATACGATAATAACTTAACAAATTTTATCATATTACATCAAATAGTATAAATAAATTTATATAGTTTAATTTGTATATTTAATATTATTTTTATAAAAAAAATATTTTTAAATAGTTGGGATTCCTTCCCTAAAAGAAGGGTTTTAAGTTTGTACTGATTAATAGGGTGCAAATTTCTTTAATATGTAGAGGTAGATTTGAGCATTATATGAAGGTGTCATTAGTTCAACAAATTTAGAGTTTGTATCTCTTGATAAGAAATTTAATTTATATTTATAATAATAGTTATATAAAAAAAAGGTCTTGACTATTATAAATCTAAAATTAAAGAATCATAATTAACCCAATTCAAATAATGTTATGGTACAACCTTGACCCGTGTGTTAGAATTTTAATTTTTAATTAAAAAATTATATCATTATAAGTATGAATTTAAATAAATTTATAAATTAAAAATGAATATTAAAATATTAAAAAAAGAAAAGATACTTAAAATTGATAGATGTAACTAAGAGTGTCCAACTTAATAAAGATCTAAATATAAATTTTAGGGATAAGGACATCTTTGTCCTCTAATTTGGCTTGTTTCTCAATTTTATTCCTCTTATTTTAAATTATTTAAATTTATTATTTTCATTAGTTAGTTGACATTAAATTTGACAGCAGAATAGTAAAAGAGTAACTTAATACAAAGGATAAAAAGTAATATATTACTGTTAAGCCACGTGTTGAATAGACAATGGTGAAACGATTAAAAAATAGGAAGTATTTCGCGCTAAAAGAATCAAACCCTCCATCTTCCACCATTGCTCTCTCTGTTTGAAATAACCCTTTGCAAAAATCACCTTTGAAAACAACTGCATAAGCCAACAAAACTGTCTCTAAACCATTGTCAAAAACGCAAAGATAATCGACCATTGTCACTAACAAAGGAAACTACAAGCAAAGACTCTGACTTTTTTTACAATGAGTAATTGATCTCGATCTATAATAAATGATGCAAAATGTTGGGTATAAGACATTGTTGAGTCCAATATGATTATAAGTTTTATAATATTTGGGGTGCACCATTAGAATGATTTATTGGTTGTTTGATATATGGGTTTCGAATTTTATTGATGATTTTGGTATATTTGTTTTACTGTAAGTGGTGATGGAGAGAAGAGGAGTTGAACTTGCAAAATTTAATGAGTGAATATTGAAACATAATAGATATTGATGAACAAATAAAGAAGAGAAAAAAGAAAATATTAAATTAACAACCTAGAGAAAAGTGTAATGAAACCTCTATTAATAATCCAGTGATTGGTTTATGATACTGTAGAAAAAAAATTAGGAAATGTAATGGGTATTTGATATTTGTGCGTGGACACAAAACATGATATTTGCTTAGTTTTCTACTAATCTTATATTTACGTAAGGTATTTGTTATAGATATTTAATTTAAGAATAGAAATTGGTATTTAATTATGAAATAGGTGAAAAGAAATGAATTTTTAATTATGAAATGAGTATTTGATTTTGACACTAATAAGTGTTTAGTAACTAAGAAAGTGGAGGAAAATAAAGTAAAAGAAAGTAAGTAGTGATAGAATAATTGAGAACAGATAATATATTGTTTGGTAATTAAAAAAGTGGAGAAAACTAAAGTAGAAAAAAGTTAGTGGTGATGAAAGTGCCGAGGACAAATAATATATTTTTATTATTATTTTATATTTTTATTGATATAAATATAATATACAAATTTATATATATATATATATATATATTAAAATTTGGCTTAGAGATTGTCACATGTACTTTTTTATAAATGGTCAATTATTAATTAACACGTAGATATAACAAACAGTCAAATGACAAGTACTTATTACATGAATTCTAATAAAGGCAAAAAGGTCATTGTACATTTAATATATATATATTAAAATTTGGCCTAGAGATTGTCACATGTACTTTTTTATAAATGGTCAATTATTAATTAACACGTAGATATAACAAACAGTCAAATGACAAGTACTTATTACATGAATTCTAATAAAGGTAAAAAGGTTATTGTACAGCAAAATGAACTTTTTCGTTAAATTAAACGGTAATTAATTAACAGAGAGTGACAAATCTAAATAATTTGAAATAAGAGAGACAAAATTAAATAATTAACCATATTTCAAGGACAATGATGTCCTTATCCATAAAATTTATCATAATTAAAATTTGAGAGAAAAATCATCATGTATCTTTTTATTGTTGAATCAAATAAACATAATAAGTATGGGTTATTATCAAGAATATCTTTGTGGTAAGGCTTAATGATAAAACTATCTATGAGTTTGAAAAAATGACACTAATATTTAAACATTTGACAACATATGTACAAACGCTCAACTGTTAGAAATCTTCCGTTAAAATTATTAGATTCGAGGATAATAAAGTCATTTACACATCAAACCCTTTTTAAACACTTTTTAAATTTTTTAATTTTTTAATTTTTTTTTAAAAAGGTCAACCGATCTAATCTAGTCAAAGCAGGTTAGATTAGGGCACTGCAACTGGCCACTATGCACGGCCAGCAGCCTCAGGCATGGCCTAAGCTGACCAAGGCCAGCAACTTGAGGTTTTTTTTTATTTTTAATTATTATTATTATTATTATCATCATCATGAATATCTTTGAGTTTTGACCTAATTTTATTGATATCCTCAACTTTAAGAAGTATGTAATAATGCTCAATTGTTAGATAATTTTCTACTAGAATTAACTAAAAAAAATGGTAATATTGTCATTTTAATATTTTTTTTTCCAAACAGCCTTTATCATGTGTCCAAATGCCATTATCCATATATCAAAACACTCTTATCCGTATATTCAAACAATCCTATCTTTGTATCTAATCACTCTCGAAATATTTTATTATTTTTAAAAAAAATAATAAAATAATACAAAAAATAATCGTTGTTGCAGCAGCCAAAAATGGCCGTTGTTGCAACAGCCAAAAGTGGCCACTATTGTAGCAGCCACAAATAGTTACTGTTGTAATAGCAAAAAGTGGCCGCTACAACAACAACTTTTTTTAAAACTTTTTCTTTAATTTTTTTATTTTTTACTTTAATTTTTTTAATGCAATAATTATATTATTAATTAAAAAAATTTTAAAATAATATTATTAATTTATTATTAAAATTTCAAAATTTTTATGAGAAAATGTGTTTCTCATTTGTTGTGCAGAAATAGAATGGTAATTTCATTACTTTTTATGTTTAAAATTGTAATTTGGTCATTTTATGTAATTATATAAATTCTAACAAAATATTATCTAACGGTTAGACATTATTGCCTATATTCTCTAACAGTTATTATTATTTTTAATTATTGTTGTTTTCTAATCTTATTTTAACCTTTTTAAAAAAAATTTAAGTGTTTTATTTTTATGAAAGAATTTTATTAAGATAAAAACTTAAAATCAACATTAAAAAGATAATTTAATCATTTGATGCATATTAACAAAGAATTTATTAACTTCAACAGAAATTTTCTAATAATAAATATTCATACATAATTTTTGAAACATTTAAATATTAATGTTATTTTTTATAATTTATAAATATTCTTATATTTAGATCTTACTTGAAGGTATTCTTAATAATAACCCTAATAAGTATCAATGAGTTGAGATTATTCTCGCTCACTTAATTATTCGAAATATGATAGCTAGGCAGATAGATGTGTTTGGAAGAAATGTGAACGTAGCTCTCAAGCCTTCAAATTGATCTGCAAATAATGAATGAATTACTTTTCTGGAACTTTCCTTAATTGATAATCAAATCACAACTACTCTATTAATTAGATGAAATTAATTGCACATCAAGCTATTATAACTTATAAATGAAGAAATGGAAGTCTACCACGTCATTGTCGACAGGCAGGTCATCTCTCTTCTCGCTGTTCCTGTTCTTGTCATATTAATTTATTCAAGTTAATATTTCACTTTTCAGCATAGAAGATGTTGGTCAATGGAGTTTCATTTTCGTAAAATATTTTTTTTATTTAATAGTTATTTTTTTATTGTAAACATTAGTACATTAAAATAAAAAGTATATTAATTTATCATTTAATTTAAAATTTTAAATTAATAAATAAAAGTTCAATATTATTATTAAAATAAATCTTTAATAGTCTAAATAAGTTTGAATCAGATAAATCCTCTATCAAACTAATTAAATTAGGTGAATTTTTTATTTTATAGACAAAAAATTAAAAAATTAATTAAAAACATAAATATGGGAGTTCGAATTTAAAATTTTGACTCTAATACCATATTAATTTATTACTCAACTCAAAAATTTAAACTGATAAATAAATATATAAAATAATATAATATTATATAAATTATATTTTAAACATGCAAAATAGTCGCACTAAAAAATAGTATACTTGCATAATATTAAAAGAGAAGTATTATAATATTTGTATTAACAACTGATAATAAAAAGACTGGTAAGTGAACGTCCAAGTTTAGATCCACCTTCCTATATTAAAAAAAGTTATAAAATTTACTTTCCCCTAATAAAACATTTTACTCGAGTTTGATATATAATAAAGTACTAATATTATAGAGTCGTCAATTAAGTAAAAAATTATTGTTGTTATTAAAATATATGTCTTAAAGAGTTATTAACGAAGTATTTCTCTTTAGTGGAATTTGAGATCGTCCAAAGGTTTAAAGCCTTTCATACTCACACTTTTAAATTGTAGGTTCAAATTATTATATCTCTATCCCCTTTAAATATAATATAATTCTTACCAAAAACAAATATTGTAGTTCTCTCCCATTGTAATGGAGGTTGAATTGGAATTCATTAATTTTGTGTGTGTAGGGGTGCAATACGTTGAAGTGGGATCATAATCTTTATTTTCAGTATAAGAATTTTTATACTTACTTCATATTTAATATATGTAATTTAAATTTGGGGTAGAAAATTTTTAAATAAATATAAGGATCCTTATGAGTACCTACATACCTAACATTTTTGTAATTTTTTAAAGACTCTTATTTGTATCGATTTAATTTGGTGAAATAATCTTTTACCTCATATAATCATAATATACTAAAAAATATATATAAACATCACTTGAAAATATAAAATACATCGAACTTTTAAGTCTTCAATTATTAATTTTAAAAATAAATAACATGAATTAAAATTTAAAAACTATAAAAATTAATAATTTCTTTAAATTTTAATATCTAAATCATTATACTTTATTTGTAATACAAATTAATTTAAAGTTTCACAAGTTAATAAAACCTCTTCTTATTTGACAATTGTATATTTATTACTAATAATACTAATATACATATATATATATAGATATAGATATAAAGGTGACAAATTTTTTTACAGGGTTACAAAAAATAATTTAGATTGTATTTTAAATATTAAAGAGAAGTTTCTACTAATTAATTGAGTGACATATCGCCGAACTTTGGAGATTGAGGGTGGGGGTGGGGGAAGTGAAATTCCCCTTCTCAATCTTTAACTTATAGTAAAATGAATCGTTAAGATTAGTGGATTAAAGGATATAAAATATTAATTTTAATATATTAGATATTATGATTTTCTTTTCTCTATCCTCTATCTCTTTAACGTTTTTTTTCTTTATTTTTTTTTCTCCCTTTTACACCGACCTCTACTCTAATTGCAGTACCCTTGATCTTATACATTTTTTTAATACAACTATTCTTGTAGATATAAAACTTTTATCTCAGTCTTTTGGGTGAATTGAAATTGTTGAGTAGATTGTAAAAAAATTATTTATTTATTTATTTTTTGATCTTGAAATTTAGGAGATTTTAGACTTATAAATTAAATTTGTATTTTATGGGAGTAGCAACTGAATCTCTTTGAAAGACTAGGTTGACTTCTCTTGATGCGTATTGAATTTTAAAAATCTTTTGCATCATAAATAGAGTTAGGTCACTCAAAATTTTTTTTTCTAACAATGACTTTATAATTCTTAAGTCAATAATAAATTTATCAGAAAAGACAGAAAAGTAGAAAGGTAGAAAGGTAGAGAGAATTTGTAGATTTGATGTTGTGTGCAATAATAAAGTTTTAAGATTTTGGGCTTGCTTTAAAAAAGTCTCCCAAAAGATCATTTTGCTTGATCGATTTGTCTCTTTTTTATAGGCTTTGATGCATTGCGTTGTAAAATTCTAATATAATTAGAACATATATTTACTTTTTTATTTTGTATATATCCCAAAATTATAAGAGTAGTATTTATACTGAAAATCTTAAATCTTTAAGATCTTCAGAGATATGGACAATTTAAGTCCTTAGTTGATATATATTTCTCTTGCTCTACCGTTGAAGGCTTTCATGGTTGGCTTAACTAAAATGGTCTGCCAAGAATACTTGTTGATGTTAAGGACTTTGAAGGCCAAGGATCATAGGAAACTTCTAAGGATAGTCTTTTCAATATCAGGTCTTTCCAATAGTGATGTGCTGGGAGCTGGGATGCCTATATAATGAGCCTTCTTGTAAGCTTCAAGCGAAGCATTTCTGGAATGTTCAAGTTCGAGGTTAATGGGCTGCATTGACCGTTTTGAAGAATTGGGCTCAGGCCAAAATCCTAAAAGAATAGTTTTCAATAACTTAAATTTAAACAATTCCTAACATTCTAAATTATTTTATCATTAAGTTACCAGATATAATTGCATTATTAATTAAAATTGATGAATAACAATATAACATGTATTTTCTATTGTTGAAATTTGGTGATTCAAAATTAAGGTTGATTTTTAATTTGAAGTTAAAAATCAATAACGAGTCGACACAAGAATGAGTATGTGTTAGACGTACGAGCAACAAAGCGTACAAAAAGCCAGAATCAAGAAGGGCACAAAAGCACAAGTGGGGACAAGCTTGGATGTGAGCACTGTCGCACCGAAGTCAGAACCCTCAGCATCACAGCGCCATAAGTGTAGTGTCGTGGCGCTAGTGCGGGATTATAGTAGCATTAAGGCGCCTAGTTTTAGTAGTTTTCTATTTTAAGATGATTTAATTAGTTTAAGTTAATTTTAGACTTTTCTTTTGCGTGGACTCTTATTTCAACTAGGTTTAAGATTTTTAAGGATGTTTTAAAACTGATATAAACTCTTCTAACCCTTTAGAATATACAAGGATCAAAGTTGTAAATATAAAAGATAAGAGAGAGCTAGGTACACAAGAATACTGGGTGCATGAGAGAGTGCTACTATGAGATCACTTGAGTGCTGAATGCATAAGAAAGTGATAATAGATTCTTTGAGAAAGAGAGCTCTGACTATTCATTGTATTCTTTTATTAATCTATCGTGTTAGGTCTATATGACCTAGAGATCTTTTTGACCTAGAGTTCTTTGTAAGTTGAATAAAAGAAGTTAGATTATTGATTCGCCGTGCATGTAGGCATTAGTTACTAAACCATATATATCTTGTTCTTGTGATAATTTTTTTGTATCTCTATTATGCATGATATTTTATATTCTTATTTACTTGTAGATAAAGTCTTTCACAAAGTACTTAGATAGTTTTAGAATGGTAAATACTAGCCATAAAGGTATTAGGGCATGTAAAAATCATAACTAAAAGAAACAAGTTAAGGCTAAGATTGATGCCTATGTGGTGTCATAGGTAAAAGTCTAGGCTTGATTTTCTAACATCTCTATTAACTTAAAAAATTTCTGATGGAAATAATGTTGTCAAAGATACTTACATGGACTACAAATTGGTTTATATTATTTTTCTCTTTTTACCGTATCTTTATTATGATGTAACTTTGTAAAAGCAAAAAATTTATCGTGGTTAAAAAAGTACAAAAAATTTAAAGGGAGAGAATTGAGAAGAATAGATAAAGGGTTAGAAAGAAAAAGATAGAGAAGAGAACATCTAAAATGTAAGAGATGATAGACTTAAAAGGGAATGAAGGAAAATAAAAAGAGAAGAGGACACGTTGACCTAAAAACTTTTTGTACAAAAAATGTACACATTTGTGATTTTAAAATGGACAAAAAATCTTTTGTCAAATAACGGATTTTGTTTGTTTAAATGGTTAAAAAAGAAAATTAGTATATTTACTCTTAAAAGAACACGTGTCACAAATTTAGAATGATACGTGTCAAGTTTTAGTTTAAACACAAGTGACATATAACATCATATAGTTGGTTTATATTTTTTTAATACAAAATATAAAATAAAATAACACGTGTCATTTTGTAATAAGTTATAAATGATAATGGTCATCGTATTATTAGATTTTTTAAAGATTTTTATTTCTTAAAAAAATCTTAAAATACATTAAATAAAAAATGGAATTAAATAAAAAAATTAAAAACTAAATCAAAAATAGAGGTCACTGTGATTGTGAAAATGTGTATTCATGGTGTATGCATGTGATTATGTCCATTGTTCATTTTATCTAATGCATGACAATTATACATAATTACGCATAGCAATTGAAAACTAATTTTATAAGCAACAAATATATTGAAAATTAAAATGTTGTTACATTAACAAGTCCAGAAAATCATACTTTTAAAGTCTTTGGACATTTCTTTACTTTGAGCTCACATTGAAGTCAACCCTTGAACAATTATAGGCTTCAACAAAATGGGTGGTGGGATTGAAACTATAGAATGACAACATGTTTGATCTATTTCCAACAGTATTCAATATTAAAATCCTCTCAAAATTGGGCTATTTTTGTTGACTTAGAAATGGGGACCTTATTAAAAATAAGTTCAAAATTTGTTTATATAGTTAACAAATGTGGGGAGCTAAATGCAATATTTGCAAATCTTTAGTCACCTCACTCTTTGCATGGTTGACACTTGTCACTCATGCATCCCATGTATGCTACCAAGTGTCAATCATACAAAGCCCTACGTGCCACTTGTTAAACAAGTGGCCATGTGTCAAGATTCCATTTGTCATGCAATAGGGATTTATTTACAACATTTACAAAATATATTTATCACTTTTTAGAGAGGTCCTAAAATATATCCCACTTTTTGAAATTATCCCTAGATCGAACTGTTCGATCCATCTCATTATTCCAGTGCTCAATGAGTACACTTCATATTGTGAGACTCCCTACGTTTACCTTTATTTATCTTACAGAATACTTTTGCAAGTCTATGAACAATGCCCTACATACACGTTATAGATATTATAGATTGGAACATTGAACCATACAAGTTGAGGTCAACCATATCCGTATAATTCTTCCAATACCTATATTCTGGAAGAGTAAAGACACAAATCATCATTATTAAACCTCTATATGATCAGCCATAAACTTATCTCCAGACTTATATTTTCATAAAATAATATTCGCAAACACTTTTACAATATTGTTTAATGAAAAACTCTTTTCTGGAGTATCTGCTTTTGGCCAAAAGACTTCCAGAAATATAATTCTTGGAGCATCAAGATATACAACTCACTAATATGAGCTAACAGATCCCATATCTACATATACCGAACTCCATGAGCATCGAACCATACCCAACACCTAGCGGTTAGACCATGAAAGGTCTCTGACATGCATGGAACCAAAGTATGGTAGATCACTCATAAGCCCAAAGTGGCACCTAGGTCAAAGGATTACGAATACTACTCAACTCAAGAAGACCCTCCATTGATGGCTTTATGGGATGCTTATTGGAGGTCCTTGTTAGTCTATTCAATACCCAGTCATCACTAAATACCTATATACCCATACAAACTTTTGCTAAGCTTATGGTCTGCTAAGACTAACCATTTGGACAATTCAGATATAGACATACACTGATTCAGAGGAAATACTTATCGCTCTGTGTCAGTAACCACGGATTAGGAATGATGTTTTCAAAAACATACTGCATAATGACATTTCTTAGCATCATTTGTAACTCTTTACAACTATGTCATTATTAATATATTCTCGGGTCTTTATCCTATTTTAGATAAAGTTCTAATTTTAAAATTACTAACTTTTAGCGCTGACCCAAACTCATTTGGATCAGATCTAAACTCTTTTAGATCTACAATGACTATAAATGTTACAAGGTTCTTACCATATAATTATGAATTAAAGATTATTATCGAAATGATTACTGCCAATCAGAATGGTACATAAGCACTATCTCCAATAATTTTCACTTACTCTAGTGCCATTCACGATGATATTTAATATCTATCGTCTCCACGTGTTTCTCAAACACTTTAAGAGTTAAGGCCCTAGTTAGCGGGTTCGCTATATTTTCTATAAGATCTATTCTAGATACTATTACATCTCTTTCAACCAAGCTTTACCTAATTATAAGTATTTTATCTCCATATGTTTAGACTTTTGGTGTATTTTTTTTTACTATACTTAAGCAATTATCCGGTTATTTATGGTAATATGGTGGAATAGGATCCACTAAACCTAGAACTATTCCCAGTTCAACGACTATTTTACATATCCATATTGCTTCCTTTACAGCTTCTAAAGTCGCAAGGTATTCTTTCTCTAATGTAAAATAAGCTATGAATGCTTACTTAACACACTATTAAATTATTGTGGCACTTATTGAGAAGAACACATATCTAGATGTAGACTTTCTATCATCATAATCAGACTCGAAGTCTGAATCAATGTATCTTCTTATTTGTGAATTACATTCTCCATATTTCTAAAACCTATCCTCTGTATCTTTAAGATATTTCAAGATATGTTTCACAACCTTCTAATAGTCGTTACCTGTATCAAACAGATACCGGCTCATAACACTCATAGCCTTACTGATGTTAGGTTTTATACACAACACGGCGTGCATCAAACTACTTATAGCCAATACATATTTTATGTTAGACGTTTTAACCCTTTCATCTTTCATCTAAGGAGACATTTTCCTAGAAATATGATTACCGTGTTTAAAAGGTACATTAACTGTCACACAGTTGTTAAGGTTATACCTTTCAAGAATAATTTATATGTACAAGGATTTGTAAGAGTCCCATCAGCTTCCTAACTCTAACTTTATCTTCATAAAGCTCTTTTATATAATTTATAAGAAGTCTTTTCCTAATCCTTCATGGATAAGGTTTTACTTAATAATTCTTGACTAACTATTACATACCTATATCATTTTTGATATGAGTATATCATCCATATCTAGAGAACCTAAAAAGCTAATCTTACTCCCACTGCCCTTTCTGAACATACATGCTTCCTCTTTATTTTTTATAATAACCAGACTTTTTGATTACTTGATCAAAAGAAGATTCTAGCTTCGAGAAGCCTAATCAAGTCTATAATGAACTTTTTTAATCTGTAAACTAGATTAAAAGTTTGGATAGATATAAAACCTTCTGACTATTCCATGCATATCTCTTACTCGAGACATCCATTTCAAAATACCATCTTTACATTCATCTGGAAAATTTCATAAATCATAATATGTTGCAGTGCCCAATGAAATTTGAATTGACTTTAGAATGGTGACTAATGAAAGGTTTTCTTATAATTGATCACAGATCACTGAGTGTAACCTTTTACCACTAGTCTAGTTTTAAAGGTCCCCCCCTCCAATGGGCCCTTAAGCTTCTGCTTGTAAACTCTTTTACAAAACATTCGAAACTATTATTTTAGGAAGCTTAATAAAGTCATAGACTTGATTGACATGCTTTGAGTCAATTTTGAATTTTATGACTTCTTGCCATATTCTTAAATTAATGTTTAACATCACCTTCTTACAAGTCATAGGATCTTTTCCTTTAACTAAAGAAACCCCAATGACATCTTCAGGTACCAAAAAATATTTTACAAATAATCTTGACATTCTTTCTGACTTACGTAGAGAGTGTGTCTAAAAGGTATTTCACTCGCTTGAGTATGAAGGTCCATCATCGGGTCCATAAATTTTGGATTGATTTCGTCAAGTTCAATACTTCTATAATTGGCACAACCTATGAGAAACTATTTCTCTATGGAAGTAGCATTATGAGGAATGAATGTTTCATTCCTCGTGAATCATAAAACTGATATCCCTTGAAGTATCTAGGATATTCCTTGAATCAATACTTGTACCCATTAGGTGCAAGTTTATCCTACTGGGTAACTTTTACTTAAATAGGATAGTCCCAAATCTCAACATACTTAAAACTTAGTTTTCTACTAGCCTATATCTTATATGGAGTAGTAGGGAAAGGTTTTGATGGAACTCTGTTCAATAAGTGAATAGTAGTTTCTTGAGTATAACCCAGTAAATATTTTAGAAGATCAATGTAACTCATTATCAATCAGACCTTATTTAATAAAGCTCGATTCCTCCTTTCCAAAAAAGAGTATTGTGTTTTAGGAATACTTGGAGGACAATAGTGAGCAAAATTCTCATTCTCCTTTAAATATTTCAAGAATCCACTGCTCATGTATTTATCGCTTCAATTTGATCAAAGATGTTTAATACATATGTCGGTTAGTTTCTTTACTTCAAGTCTAAAGCCCTTTGAATATTTCAAAAGTTTTTAACATATGTTTCAATAAACACATGTTCGAATCATGACATTCATAGATGAAGACAACAAAGTAGAGAAACCTATCTATATCAGTGTAATTTATTGGACTATGTACATCACCATATACAAGTTCTAACAAATCCATTGGCATGGTATAGTACACAAACAATGGAGACTTGATCATCTTTCCTTGAATACAAGATTCATAAATCGGATAGGGTCCTATAGTAAGATCAAGTATCTAACCATCACCAACCAAATAGGTTAGACATCTTACACTCGTATGTCCTAATCTTATTTGCCACAATTCCTTAATATTTCAAGTTTTCGAACTTACTACTTTATCTGTTCACCAATTTATTCAAGATATTTCTTGTCGTATCTTAATTATAATGGTCTTTCGTCAACTAACATTTAATTGATGATGCACTATCAATATCATGTAATTATAAGAAGTAATTCCTTTTATATACATTATAACCTTCAGTGTCTCACATAAGAAGAGATACTAGCTATTTGATAATGTTCGGCATAAAATAATTAGTATACAATCTTATGCTTCTGTCAGATAAGAGACGTGACTAAAAGTCTAAACAACTTCATCGTTTTAAAAATCTTTATTTCTTCCATGAAGATGAACTTCTCCTTACGGTAGCTTTTTAAACATTCTCAAATCATACAATAATTGTTGATATGAGATAAGTTTATCTAATATACAACCTTTTTTAGTATCAAATACTGATGAAATGTCAATGTTTCAGTAAATATTCATCTAAGGGGTTTATATTATCTATTTTGAGGTACTTGGACAATAACGATTACAGCGTACAACAATGTTGCAATGGAAACAATTTCCTTTGTATTTGTTCTCATTTTAGGAATTTTGAATATATTAAAATAATTCTTTCAATAAGAAGCATAATACTACTTATACTATTCCTGTGCACTTGCTCCCACTAAATACTAGTGGACATTGAGGTCAAGATATATTTATGAATTGACTCTCAAATTATTTTTATCATTTTTCTGATAATTTAAACCTCTTCAGAAGAAGTATTATTAGAAACACCTCTTATTATCTATTGATTTATGATATATTCAATTTATTTTGAATCTAGAACAATTCTCAAATTCACAGTCAATCATAATTATTATTCGGTGCTCTATAGTTCATGTGTGTCTAATATGTGTATCTCTGACGGATTGCTCATATTCTTATTATCTTATCTCTATAATACAAGACAAGATATGTTTAGCAGATTCATTTCTAATCGTTAATATTAACATTTTTAGATCATTGATATAACTGTTGGGATTTGTGCTTACGTGCCATCCCTTTTATGTATAAATATTTGCTTTATGTTTATACATTTATGATTTCAATATATCACTAATTATTTTATTTATAAATATGGTAAGATGCTTGTAACGTTTTAGACATTGTATGATTTGAAAGAGTTCAGATCTGATCTAAAAGAGTTTAGATCAGAACTAAGAGTCAGTAAAATCTAAAGAGTTAGAGCCTTGTCTGAAATGGGACAAAGACCTAAGAATATATTAATAATGACATAGTTGCAATGGGTTGCAAATGGTGTTAGGAAATGTTGTTATGCAAATATGTTCTTAAATTTAATGTTCCTGATCTACCTTCACTAATGTGGGTCTGTTAGTGAAGATCTTAATATATATATATATATATATAGATCAGTGTATGTCTATATCTGGATAGTCCAGATGGTTAGTCTTAGCAGACCATGAGTTTAGTGAAAACTCGTATAGAGATACAAGTATTCAGTAAGGACTGAATATTGAACAGACTCACAAAGATCTCTAATAGACATCCCATAAAGCCGTCAATGGAGGATCTTTCGAGTTGAGTAGTATTCGTGGTCCTTAGACCTGAGTGCCACGGTGGACTTGTTAGTGATCCACCATACTTTGGTTCCACACATGTTAGATACCTTTCATGGTCTGACCGCTGGGTGTCACTGGGTATGGTCTGATGCTCATGGAGTCCGATGTGTACAGATATGGGATCCATCAACTCAATTGGGTGAGTAAAATATCCTGCAACTCCAAGATTGTATTTCAGAAAGTCTTATGGCCATAAGCAGACATCCAAGAATTTCTTGGGAAAATAATATCGTAAAAGTGTTTACGGATATTATTTATTGAAATACAAATCTAGAGATAAGTTTATGGTTGAGCACATGGAGACTTGACGGTGTTGATCTATATCTCCACTCTTCTAGGATATTTATGATGGAAGGATTATACGAATATGTTATAATCTCAACTTGTATAGTCTAATGTGCCATTTTGTAATATTTGTAACATGTATGTGGGACATTGTTCACAGACGTGTGAAATAGTTTCATATGACAAATCGGGCATGGACCTAGAGAGTCTCACAATATGAAGTGTACTCGTTGTGCACTGGAGCAGCGAATTGGATTGAACAATTGATCCAACAATTTCTAGCAAAATGAAAAATATTTCAAGGTTCCTTTTATTATTCACTTGTCAATAATTGAAAGTAAAATACATTATTGGTTTACAAGAGTTGTTAACCAATAAGAAATTGATAAGTGACATAATCTTGCTCCATAAATTATTTACCATATATTTACCTATTTATCTTGCTTGGTAAATACATATATGGTAAATGTAAATATTCAAAATAGTTTTGAATTATTAATATTTTATATATTAATCAAATTATTATTATTAATTAGAATAAGTGGCAAACACCATTTACTAATGGAGAATACACTTGTTATTAATAATAAAGAATGTTGACCACTTAGTAATTCTTAAATGATGCACTAAGAAAGTGGTAAAACCACTTAACATTGATTAAATATCATTTACTCTCTAGAAATTGATTCAAATGGTTGAATCAAATTGGTGAGTGAAAAATATGATAGATTAATGTTTGTAATGGCAAACATGGTTAAGTGGTGGTGGAGCACTAAGAGAAATCATTCTTTGCACTTAAGAAAAAATTGAAAGAGTTCAATTAAAGTGGAAGAAAGAGTGAATTTCGTTCAAGGAGAAAGAAGAGAGAATTGAGAGTATTTCCTAAGTGTTTTTCTCAAAGTGTTGAGAGAAAATACAAAGGCTTACCAAGGTTCAACATAAAGAGTTGTAAAGAACAAAAGAAAACTCTTAACTCTTCTCATCTCTTGGTAGTAATCACTCATATAGACAAATTATTTTAAGTGTTAAAACAATCATTTGCTGGAAATTCAAGGCTGCCATTCTAGCTTCACAATCCCACCGAATTTAGTTGTGAACTAGAATTGTGCAAGGAAACACTTCAAGGTGAGCTCAACAAGTTGAAGTTTGGAGTTCTTGAAGAATTGTAAAGCTACCTTTATAACCGGGTAGGTTATTTATTTGCTATTTATTTTATATCATGCATGAAATATATATGAGATATATATATACTTGAATGATCATACATGTGATTACATGCTTGAATTTGTTACATATTGTATAATATGTATAAATACTTCCGTTGCGTATTTAATTTTTGAAATTATATACATCTATACACATCACACACCATATCATAACAATAACTAGTATATGTCTTCAATCTAAAGACGCCCTCTTACTACTTTATATATTTCCTATAATCTTTCACATGGGAAAGTGAAAATTTAAGCATTTAAATTTTACAGTGAGAAGTAGATCCAACCAACATTCTACTTAGGCCTCACGCTTTAGCAATATTAGACTTTGTAAAATCTAAATAGTAGATAACTTTTGTCAATTGCATCTCATGCAACTCTTACTTCTGATTTTAAACACACTTTATCTTCATGCTTTAGCAATATTACGTAAATGTATTTCAAATTAACTTATCAATGATCAAATATAAGTTACTGATACCCTCAAGCTTTAGCAATATTTGATAACACTTTTGCTTATATTTTTCTCATCATATGTTTAATCGATATAGTCCAAATAACACCAATCAATCCCTCGCGCTTTAGTAATATTGAAAAAGACTGAAATAACCTGTCTAACACCGTATTGGCAAGGGGGACCATGCATAATACTATCTCATAATGTAATACATTTCAATCTGATTAAGAGAGATTTTTGAATTTATAATAATAAAATTTTCACATCTCATACGAATCTGATTTATAATCAAAATATTTGTTCACGTAAGCACAATTAACCCTTACTAATAGGACTCTAATTGTGGTTAACAACATAAACAAATATTAACAGTTTATATAACACAGTAATATAATAATTATATTTGTATTAAATAAAGCTCACATGCATATAATACAAAATATGGTGTACTGTTTGGAAGGCTCCGACGCTATAAATTTTTGAACGCCTTGGTGGTAAACTCCTTAAACACCCTAGATTATACTATATAATACCTTGGCAAAAGAAAATTAAAGCAAAATGTTTTTTTTTTACTTTTGTATTGCTCCCGGCATTCAACCTTATAACTCTCCCGCGTTCAACATTTGAACACATTAGCAATCAACTCACCAACAACCCAGCATTAAGTTACTGCAGACACCTTAGAGTTAAGTCCTATAATACCTCTGCGTTCAACACTTGAACGTGTCAGCAAGCAACCACCAACGCCTCAGAATTATACACTATAACGCCACGGCATTGGTTGCTTTGAACACCTAAACGTTCAACCAAGCAAAGCCGCGGCATTCATCCAAAAGATGAATGCCCCAGCATTCCAAGGATAATGTCCCAGCATTTATATGGACAAAACCTAGAACCCTGCCTTTTCAACACTTCAAAATACGATTTAATAAATTTTGGGCATTCTCAGCACTTCCAATACACTACATTAACCCAGAAACATATGAAATTATGCTATAATACCACTGAAAATATGTATTTATGGTGCATGTATGCAATTATGTTTATTGCTTATTTTATCTAATACATGACAATTATACATAATTACGCAGCAGAATTGAAAATTAATTTCTTAAACAACAAACATACTGAAATTGAAGTCTTGTTACACTAACAAGTCTAAAAAAAATCATAAATTTGAAGCCTTTGGACATTTCTTTACTTAGAGCTCACATTGAAGTCAACCCTTGAATAATCTCTTAGGCTTCAACAAAGTAATGAGATTGAAACTCTAGAATGGCAGCATATTTGATCAATTTCTAGTAGTATTTAATTCCAAAATCCTTTCAAAATGAGGTTGTTTTTCTTGACTTAGAAATGAGGACCTTATTGAAAACAAGTTCAAAACTTGTTTATATAGTTAACAAAATTGGGGTGCTAAATGCAATATTTATAAACCTTTAGCCACCTCACTTTTTGCATGGTTGATATCTGTCACTCATGTATCCCATGCATGTTGCCAAGTGTCAATCATCTAAAGCTCATGTACCACTTATCAAACAAGTGGCCATGTGTCAAGATTCCCTTTGTCATGCAATAGGGACTTCTTTGCAACATTTGTAAAATATGTTTTCCACTTTCTAGAGAGGTCTTGAAACATATAATGCTTTTTGAAATCATTTTCGGATCGAACGATTCAATCCGTCTCGTTACACCAGTGCTCAACGAGTACACTTTAAATTGTGAAACTCCCTATGTTCATCTTCATTTATCTTACGAAATACTTCTATAAGTCCGTGAATAATGCCTCAAGTACATGTTATGGATATTACAGAACGGAGCGTTGAACCATACAAGTTAAGGTTAACCATATCTGTATAATCCTTCCATCACCTATATCTTAGAAGAGCAGAGACATAGATCATCACCATCAAATCTCTATGTGCTCAGCCGTAAACCTATCTCTAGACTTATATTTTTATAAAATAATATCCGTAAACATCTTTATGATATTGTCTAACCCTACAAAAAAACTCTTTTCTAGAGTAATTTCTTTTGACAATAAGACTTCTTGAAATATAATTCTTGGAGCATCGGGATATACAACTCACCCATATGAGCTAATGGATCCCATATTTACACAAATTGAACTCCAAGAGCATCGAACTATACGTAGTGACATCTAACAGTCGGACCATGAAAGGTTTCTAACATGCGTGAAACCAAAGCATGGTGGATCACTCACAAGCCTACCGTAGTGCTCAGGTCAAAGGATCACGAATACTATTCAACTCAAGAAGACCCTCTATTGATGGCTTTGTGGGATGTCTATTGGAGGTTTTCATGAGTTTATCAGTACCCAGTCCTCACTAAATACCTGTATACCTATACGAACTTCTGTTAAGGCCATGATCTGTTAAGACTAACCATCTGGACAATTTAGATATAGACATACATTGATCCGAAAAGAATACCGATCGACCCATATTGGTAACCATGGATCAGGAATAATATTTTCGAGAACATACTGTATAATGACATTTCTTAGTACCATTTGTAACTCTTTGAAACTATGTCCTTACTAATATATTCCCGAGTCTTTATCCAATTTCAGATAAGGTTCTAATCTTTTAGACTTGCTAACTTTTAGCACTGACCTAAACTCCTTTGGATCAAATATAAACTCTTTTACATCTATAATTTCTATAAATGTTACAACCTTCTTACCATATAATTATGAATTAATGATTATTATTGAAATAATTACTGTTAATCAGAATGGCACGTAAATACCATCTCTAACAGATTGCCACCGCCTAATAGCCATCAGTGACTGCCACCGTCAAATGGCAACCAGCCACTGGTAATTGGTAGCAGATTGACTCAAACTCTATATTATTTTACTCGAAATTTTGAGTTCTATGTAATGGTGTGGTTGTTTTCATTAATAGAGTACTGGAAGAGTGCCAATATGAAAAAAAAATAAAGCGGCAGCCACCATATCTCCACTGTAAAATGGTGGCAAGTGGAGTTGCACAACGACCTTCATTAACTTTATCGTCAGCTAGCGATTTTGATGGTTATAGGTAAATTGAGGCAAACATATGGTAGCCGTCACTTTTTTTTCATTTTAGCACTCCACCGTTGCTCTATTGATGAAAATAACCACAACATCGTGTAGATCTTGAAATTTAAGTTAGGTAATATAAAATTTGATTCAATCATCCATTGATCACCACACGGCCGATTGCCATCTGGCAATGGTGGTTACCATTGACCAATGGTTACTCTTCTTTTTTTCTAGTTTTTTTTTAATTTTTTATTTAATTTGTTTAAAGATTTTTTATTAAAAGTATTTTTAAAAAATTAATAAAATAACAACATGTATCATTAAGTTTGTTTAAGTAGGGACATGCTTTTTACATTTTCGTCTTTTTAAACAAACAAAATTCATTATCTAACAAAGGTTTTATCCCTTTTGAAACAATAAGAATATATAAATTTATTTTTGAAAACTTTGGAGATCCACACACTCTTCTCTTAAATAAAAAATAAAAAAGAGGACCGGTAAAAATATTAAAGGCATATCGAAGAAGAGATAAGAGGATGAAAAAAAAAAACTATGGAGGAATACATGACGGAGAAGTAAAACATTGTATTGAATAAGTTAAATTTAATATTTTATGTCATTTAATTCACTAATCTTAGCCATTCATTTTACTGCAATCTAAAGGATGAAAATTTGTATTAAAAAAACTCTTAATTTTGTCTATTCATATATACTTACGTACATACATACATACATATATATATATATATATATCAATGACACCATATCTTTTACATACGTTTATAAATTATTTATTGATTATTATTCCTATAATGGTCGAGAATAAATCTAACACATATATATAGTTGCCATTTAATCTCAGCTATTAAAAATATATAAATCTAATGATTAGAAATTTGCTTTGTTTTTTTACTCTTCGAGTTTTTTTAACAATGAGTAAATGCGCTGTAAGAATCTATAAAAGATAAACATCTTTTTAATCATAAACACAATGGAGATCAATTACAAGATACATCTTTTTTTTTTTATCATGTCGTAATTTTAAAATAATAAAAAACTAGAGAATTTTTTATTTAGTAATAAATTAATTTGCCTTGTTTTTTATTCTTAAAGTTTCACAACAATGAGGAAATGTGCATTTATAAATATAATACTTATTAAAATAATAGTTCATAACAAAATGGATGATGAATTTCTTTATATAACATTTTTTTTAAAGCTTACATTAATAGAATAGACTACTATAAAAATTGATGTATTTCTAATTACAATTACTCAATTTTATTATAATTAAATATTTCGATTTAATCTTACTAATACACAATAAAAAAATTTTGTGCATAGGAATCCACACAAAGAATACCATTCATATACATGAACAAATTTTGAGTACTCCACATTTGACTTTTTCGATCAAGATTACACTAGATAAATCATAGAGAATTACAATACTAAATAATTGACTACCATAATAGAGCAAACTCTAAGTTAACTTATTCTGTCTTACCATAAAGTGGGCATGTATCATAAAAAAACGAACAACTTTAAAAAGAACTAAAACTAATAAAACATCGCTTTAAATTTATATTTGAGTGGTATAACATAAAAAGATATTAGATTTAAAATAAATATTAAATTAAAATAATCAACAAATATTGAAATATATTTATTTAAATAAAATATGAATAAGTAAATAGTAAAATTACTGTAGAAAATGGATGCCATTGTTACTAAATTTGATGGAATTCACTTTCCAATTATCACAAACCACAAGAGGTAAAATATGAAGATAAAAAAAAGGAGAGGGCGTAAATCTATAAATTTGAAGGTATTGCAATTTGATAAACTTATGGTCTCATGAAATTACAATTTTATGCCATATTCTAAATGCTTGCATGATATCACTAATGAGGATTTATTATCGGAGCCTTAATAACACATATGCATGCATAGGCAAAGCTTTGACTTATACTAATTTCTTGCAAAACTGAGAGAGAGAAAGGAAAAAAATTAGAGCTGGCTGCTCTCCTTCGTTATTTGTTTTTTTTTTTTTTTTTTTGAATGAGGGGATTACAATATTTTTCAACATTTTCGCACCACCTGGAGGGGAGGGGGGGTCGAACCCAAGTGGGGATGTGAGACCTTGAGGGGCTCAGCCAACTTGGCTGAGCCCCCATGCTCCTCCTTCGTTATTTGTTAATAGCTATTCCTTGCATATTACACTATTATTACATTGAAAGAGAACTTGTTGGGAGTATTGATTCAAAATCAGCATTAAATTATTTCTATACTATGATACATGGTTGAACATAACTTTAACAATATATGAATTTTATTTGTATTTTAGGTTTTATTTTATTATTGTTCTTCTCTTTATCTATATTTTTAGTTATATATTATGCCTTTTTATATATCAAATTTGTTATATTTTCTCTCAATAAAATATTGTGTACTTTGAGACTTGTGAAATGTTATTTAAAAAATTTTAGTCCAACCAAAAATAAAATAAATTCTTGATTAGGTCAAGTCCATTATGTGATCTTGATGTTATGAAAAAAAATGTTATCTTTCATTCATTTTAAGTGTATTAGTAAACTTCCATCGTCATTTCTCTAAGATGCTGAAAATTGAAATTGTTAACAAAAATGAAAATGAGTTTAGGTTGACTTTAGAATTTCTCTTTGGGCGTATGTTTTCATGGAGGTTGTTGAATAGATAACTTCATGTTATCTCTTTTGACCACATTAGCTTGCTGGCCAACATGTAACGGAGGGTAAAAGGTCAGTTCAATAATGAAATATCACCGAATTTATTTGTTGCATTTAGCATAATTACTTCAGCATCACCATTCCAATTTGCTTTGTTGTACTGTCGTTGTTGCTAATTCATCATTTTTTCCCACCACCCTTCCTCCACTCCACTAGCGATAGGTGATAAGACTCAACTAAATTGTGACTTATCATATTCAAAACACTAGTCGAATGGAAAATTATTTTTAAATTATTGAGATCGTGTTGGATAATTTATTTTATGTATTATTACAATTATTTTTTATATTATATGTTATCATATATAATAATAATAATATATATATCCTTGAGTATAAAAAATGCATGTTAAATAGCACATTACTAGAGTTAAATAGTTTTTCATTCGTACAAATAATGACAAATTTATATAATTTTAATATTTAATTCTATACTTATTGTTGCTCTTCTTGATAAGCACAATAATTAAAAGATAATATCAAGTTTCGTTGAAATAATTTTAATATTTAACTTTATACTTATTGTTGCTCTTCTTGATAAGCACAATAATTAAAAGATAATATCAAGTTTTCGTTGTCATACTTGCTTAAAAAAAATATATATAAAACATATATTATTCAAATTAGTATATACATAGAACACTCGTCATTTTATTTTTCTTATCCACTATCACACACTAACAATAAGGACTTAAATTAACTAACTATAATATTACTCAACAAGAATAATTTCTCTTTTGTAACATATATATATATATATACACACAAACATATATATACCAACACTTTATGTAAAGATTATTGCATGCTAGATCAATATTACTTGTCATGGACATTAATTATCGTAATAATTAAAGCACAATGATGAAACTCATTTTTTACCAATAAAATTTTAAAAATATTCATATTAATGTTGTTGCAGTAAACCTATATACAAGGTAATTTTATACATATACTTAAATAGACAAAACATGTGGCTATCAACATCATTATTAAACTTTAACAATCAATTTAAACATGACAATTTATCTTCACAAAAGAATTTTGATATAAATAATAGTAACAATAATCTTAATAATTTTTAGCAAGCAACTTAATAAAAGAAATTATAGTTTATTCTAAATAAGATATTTAATTTAGCTATATGTGATAATCTCAGTATAAAAACATATGAAAATATTATAAAAATATCATTTACAAATAAAAAAAGAAGAAGTAATGCATACTTATATCTTTTCAATCATATAAAAATATTCACATAGACAATGACAATTAAACATAGACAATGACAATTAAACATAACAAACTTCTAAAAGAAAATTGACATTACTCATTCACTTGAAGTGTAATCAATATATCATTGATTACATAAATGAATACTCTAAAAAATATTATTACTTACCATTTGGACTTATAACATTTAAAAATTTTATAATATGCAAATATTTAATATTAAATAAGTTATAACAATTTAATATGATTCAATATTATAGTATTAGTGACAATAAAAATAATAAAAATAATAATAATTGAATCAATTACAAAGTAGGTTTAAGTCATACAAGACAACGCACATAATATAGAAATCAATTTGCAAGACATATTATATACTCATATATCTTAAAGAAATGAATACACGTAAGAAACTTTTAAAAAATAAATTATGACCATAATCATCTCCTTTGCAGGCATTTTATTCAATGACAATAAGTTCTTTACCAATAAAAAATATTCATCTACCATTAATATAAAGACTATCACGAATCAGTGGCTAGATTACGGTACATAAAATAATAAAAAAAAGATAATAACTTGTAATGCATCCAAATATAACATATTAATTAAAGAATTATCATTTGCTTATCTTACATATTAATAGGTAGTCTAGATTTATAATGATTTAAATAGAATAAAATAAAAATCACTATCATTGTGTGTAGACCATGGTAAATTATTGAGTCAACAAAGACTTCACAAGTCCTATTCGAGAAGGTTTTAAAATATTATTTATGAAATACATGATGAATTAATTAAAATTAAAGAGAATTTGACATATTTAAATAAACATACTATAGAGTTAAAACTAGATAGTCACGTATTTATCTAATATCAACCGATATAAAAACATCATTATCAAAAAAAATGGTATGAACATATTTTTCATATTATATGTTTCTATTGATAAACCAAATTTAGAATATACTTGAATATAAAATAACAATACTAAAAAAATTTATTCTATAAAAATTATAAGCACTAAATACTATTTGGCTTTAGATTTTCGAGTAATTTATGTTATATATTATTACAATCATATTTTGTATTATATATTATTATATATATATATATAAAAGACATAGAACATATTAACAATGGAGCACGATTAATGGCACTTTTTTTTTTTTTTACACAACTTTCTAACTATTAAATTACTTTTATTCAATGATTAAGATTAAAATTAGTGTATAATTATTATATTTTTAAAAGTTATTTAACTACTAATGAATCACACCATAATAATAATAATAATATATCTTGTTTCTTTTTTTATTTCTCTTTTTTATCTCATCTAACTCATTTTTCTCTCTCATATTAATGTTTTACTCTTTTATTATGTACAAATATCATATTTAATTAATTTTAATAACTTCACTTCTTTTGAATTTATAAATTTTATAATTATATATGACTCATTTTTTAAAAAAAATTATTCTCAGATTTAAAAAAAATATTTGAACTTATAGATTTTAATCATGCACAAGTAAAATTTAGACTTAAAAAAAAAAAGAAATTAAGAACCAATTAAAAGATTAAAAAGAATTAGAATTGAAAAATGAAGCTCGTTAGGATTGTTTTTTAATATATATTTGGTTGTAAGCAGAAGTTGGAGAAATAAAGTTACGGTGATGAAAAGAATTAGTGATGCTAACTGGGTATTTATAATTAATATAAAATAATCGAATCTCGTCTAGAAGACCTTAAATAAACTCAGGTCAATGATATATTTTATTAAGTAAATTTGGGATAATGACTTTTATTCTATAAATTAAATCATTGACAAGTTAAAAAACAAAAGTAGAGTCTGGCTAAACTACAACTGCTAATGAAATTAAATCATTAAATATAAAATGGAAATAAGATGAATATAAAATAGAATGGTAATGTTCGAAATAATAATAACCGAAACATAACTAAAAGTACAACTACTAAAATACCTTAATTGATGCTATTACTTTTAATAACAACTACATAGCTAGGTTTACTACAATACCCTAGAACATTTTTATAGCCAAAATATTAGATGTTTCTGTAAAAATGAAAATCGAAAAGCTTAAATAATAGTGCAAATAGGCATGTCATAGGTCATGATCTGTTTTTAATAATTGGCAAATTATGGTGCTGTAAACTCATAGAAAATAACGGACAAAAAGAAAAAATTAATATTTCAAACACATTATCATACTATCAATGTATACTATTTGCCTTAGAATGATAATAATTTGAAGCATTATCTTTAAACTATAACTACCATAAATACTTAGTCAGCATCAATAAATCGATGAAGTTCAAATATTTTTAAAAAAATTGAGAATAATTTAAAAAATGAGTTATATACAATTTATAAAATTTATAAATTCAAAAGAAGTGAAGTTATTAAAATTAATTAAGTATGATATTTGTACATAATAAAAGAGTAAAGCATTACTATGAGAGAGAAAAATGAGTTAGATGAAATAAGAAAGAGAAATAAAAGATGAGAGAGAAGATATATTATTATTATTATTATTATTATTATTATTATTATGAGGCCCATTAATAGTTAAATAATTTTTAAAAGTATAACAATTATATAGAAACTTTAATCTTAATTATTGAATAAAAAGTAATTTAATGATTAAAAATTTATGTTAAAAATTAAGTAAAAAAAAGGTGCCATGAAGTTTACCCTATTAAATATATATATATATATATATATATATATATTATGGGACATGATATATGTCACATCTTTTATACACAACTTTTGACAAAAAAATTTAATCATGGATCAATTTTTATTTAATGACTAAAATTAAAATTAAGGTATGTTTTATTTTTAAAAGTTAATGGACTCTACTATAATAATAATAATAATATTTTCTCTTTTCTCTTTTATTTTTCTTTCTTATCTATCTAACTCATTTTTCTCTCTCATATTAATGTTTTCCTCTCTTATTGTGTACAAATATCATACTTAACTAATTATAACAATTTTACTTTTTTTAATTAAATTTATAAATTTTATAAATTATATGTGACCCTTTTTAGAAATTATTCCTTTTTTTTTTGCCAACTCTTTTAAAATTTGTGAAATTGTCTTGAATATTAAAGAAGAGTAGTAATAAGATGGATCCTATCATTATAACCCTAGTAAATATTTAATCAACTTGAATTTTTATTTAGAATGATCATAGTGTATGTGCATATGATAGGAATACTTAGTTTGAGATACTTTTATTACTGAAAGCACACGTTTGTAGTTCTATTTGATTACTTATACGAGTGTTTGAAACTAATATTTATACTATAGCATATTATATTACATCTATGGCATATATAGAGGTTGCGTTTGCGTATGCAATATTTGGTCTTGGCTAAGATTAAATTACATGATCTTCATATCTAATTCAACTTTTATGTCTCCCATTTTAATTTTTTTTTTCTTGTTAAAAGGGATCGATTTAGTTAGGCTTCATACCTAATTTAAAATCGTAATGGGTTCAATATGGTTAAAAATAGTAGATATGAAATTGAATTAGATATAAAGATTATGTAATTTGATCTTAGCCAAGACCAAATATTGCATATGCAACCTCTGTATATGCAGTAGACACGTAGGGTTCAATTTTATCTAATTCTGGTTCATTTTTAACATGTTGCCCACTCTATGTTCAATGATTCTCCAATTCCCCCAAGTGGATCAAGACATACAACAAATTTAGTCAGGCTTGACCCCATATCATTGTCTCTAATAAGATTGACTTCAATCTGACTTTTATTTTCGCCTTGTTGTTGAAACTTGGAAGCCCAAGGTGTTACATGTGATTCACCAAGTCGTGCCTATTATAGGATTATCAGATAAGTCATCCTTCTTCTATTCTTCTTATTTGCATACTGCTCTATAATTAACCCAAACTGCTATATTTACTGATTTCTAGGGCATAAAGCATACCTGATTTAAAAGCATAATGGGTTTTTTTAACCCTTTGTAAAGGCTAAATATAAATAATTTATTACCAATATTTTCAAAGAGTGGGCATCGTGTTAAAAATGAACCGGAATCTAATGAAATTGAACCCTACATTTCTTACCAATATTCAGCTATAATCCAATGTGAAAAAAGAGTTGGATGTTGCCGTATTAAGTAAGGCTCTTTAATTCGACATTACTTAAATATCAATTTAGTTAAAATTTTGATATTTGTTTATTACGAAAAATGAGTTTAGGCACTAATCCCACTTAATAATTAGTATTAGTACTGATCTCATTCATTGGAGTATACGTGCTATAATATTTTTTAACTTTGTAATTTAGCACCATAATACCCTATGTATTTTACGAAAGACTCCATTTATAAATAAAACAAAATAAACAAGATCAATCACACAATAGATAAAATAATCACACAAGGTATAAAAATATACGTGGTTCAGTAACAAACGCCTATGTCCACAGTAATCGCCAAATTGTCATTTCTTTTATTCAGTTCTTTATACATAAAGAACTCCTACAAGAGAAACCTAAGAAATATAACAATTGGCGAGCTCCTAAAGGATCTATCCATTGTTATATTTCACTTATAACCAACGCTCAAGCACTTAATGATACTCTTTCATACTTATGCCCAGCACCCTAGAGCTAGCCTCAGCCCTCTATTCTTATGCTTGTTAAAGCATTGTCTTTTCTAATGAATTATAAGGGTTTATATAGTACTTACAAAGTCTCCATAAACTATATTCTTTGTTAGAATAAGAGTCAACATGCTTAAGAAGTCCAAAACTAACTTAAATACATAATTCGAAATAAAACAGGAAACTTTCTGTAAGTCGGCCCATGGCCCTGCCAAGGTAACGCCAAAAGGCCGAAGCAAATTGGAAGTAATGCTGCAATGTTGTGACATGTACACATTCTTTGCGCCTTCTCTTTACTTTCGACTCTCAGTTTTTGTCCCTTTCTGGTACGTCTAATTTATGCTTGACCTTTATATCCGACCTTTTTGGTTTCCAACTTAAAATCAAACTTAATCTTAATTTTGAATCACTAAAATCTCAATATTGAAAATACATAACGGTGTTTAAGAGAAACAACTTGAATATTTTTCTTCGAGAAAATATTAAAACAGAGAAAATTTACTACAAAATTGCAGCCACATATAGTAGTTAAAAAATATACCAAAGAAAAAAGGCATGAGTGAGCAAGGACATAAATGAAATCAGAAATGACAAATTTGCATGATCTGTCTTCTTGATTAATTCAAATTGTACCTTATTAGTAGAATGAGTTTGTGTTGTTTATGTTTGATCATGAGTAAATAATGTTCCAACGTTAGCTCATGATTAAGCTTTTGAGAACAGATGCTGATGAATGATCCAGTGGTTATAATGAGCTTCTGATCCAGCCGTTTCAATGCCGTCGACGACGCGCTAATCCAAGGTCTGAAACCGCTGGATGCGCCGCTGGAACACCACTGTCGTCGGCCACTTTGACTTCAGATCTCGACTGTTCTACGGTGACGTGACCGACACCGCTCAGACCAAAAGAATCCCCATTCACTGGCCGTTCAAACGACGCCGAGTTTATGTCAGTCGAAGGTCGGAGCAAGCCGGACGCGCTACCTGAAGTTCACTGTTTCCTGTTAGAGGTCTGTTTGTAAACTTTTCAGTATTTCAAGGTCAGATCGTAATTTTCTATTCTTTGAGGACATTTTTGAAATTTTTAATAATTTCAAGGCTATTTTGTAATAATAATAATTTTTAGGGATTATTTTTAAATTTTTGAAAATTTCAAGGGCTGTTTTATAATTATATTATTTTTTAGGGGTCAATTTATAATTGGCTCATCATAGCCACTATTTTTTATCTAGATTTCGAGTTTTTGGAAGTTTTAGATTTCGAAAACAAGTGGACTCCTACTCCAACAAGGAATAGGGTTAGTAGGCACGAAATAACCCCTACATAAACACTTGTAAACTCTTTAGTTGAGATTAAGCATTAAGAGAGACTCTAAGAGAAGGAAAGAACTGGGTAGATAGTAAGTGCTTGTGTGCACTAGGGTAGAACTATTGTTTGGGTGTTCATTGTTCGTGGTAGAGTAAGGGTACACTAAACACTAAGTCCTTTTGAGGGTTCTTCATTGAGTTTTTCTTGTAAAATCTCTAGAGAGTTAATAAGAGAAGTTAAGATCCTTGAATCCACTGTGGACGTAGGTAATTGGCCGAGTCACGTAAGATTGTGTTGTGCTCTTTTTATATTCTGCTTTGAATTCTTACTATTTTGCATGATATATAGGTTATTCCACTGCGCATAGAGATTAAGGTTCAAAGTTGAACTTGAGTTCTTCGCTTTAACCTAATTTCAAGAGGGAGAAAGGCGGTTCCTTCCTTAATAAATTGGTATCAAAGCTAAAGATTCAATAATACACACCTGGGTATTTAAACCATAGCTGCAATAAAGTAAGAAATAGAGAAGTTCAATAGGATGAATGACTTTAATCTTTGGAGGAAGAAGGTTAGAACTCTACTAGTGAAGGAAGGGTTAGACTCGGCCTTGAAGGAAGCCAGCTCCTCAACTAGCTAAGGGATAATAACCTCAAAGTCTGAGCAAAAAGATTGGGACACTATCTAGAAAAAGGCTCACAGTACCATAATCGCAGTGTTGAGCGACGAAGTATTAAAGAAAGTTAGTGATGAAAAAATCACTTTGGGGCTATGGAAGAGACTTGAGGCATTATACATGAAGAAGTCTCTTGCAAATAGACTTCTATGAAGAAGAAACTGCATTAGCTAACAATGCATGAGGGATCCTCATTGAGAGCCCACGCTGACGAGTTCAACAAGATCATTATAAGTCTTGAGCAATTAAGCATTAAGACTGAGGATGAAGATAAGGCCATAATCCTGTTAAGTTCGTTGTCGAAGAGCTATGATAGCTTTGTGGATACGCTGCTATATAGTAAGGAGTCCTTAACGATGAATGACGTCAAGGCATCATTGAACTCAAAAGAATTGATAAAGAGATCTGAGTCCGAGAGCGGAGCAACATTGCTTGCACAAATGAGGAAGAGCAACCAATCAATGAGGAGATCCAAGAAGTGTTTCCTTTGTAATAAGAAAGGGCATGTTGTGAAGGATTGTTCGAAATCAAAAGGCCAAGGAAGGTGGGTTACAATTGGTATTGAGGAAGATACCAAAGTTGTAAACACATTGGTAGCCTATAGAAGAAAGTACGCTGGCAAATGGATACTAGATTCGGGGTGCAGCATCCATAGATATCCTAACAGATCGATGTTTATCAACTATAAAGCCAATAGAGGTAAAGCTTTAAAATGGAATGACATGACTTGTGAGATCATGAGAGTTTGTGACATAAAGCTGAGAATGCAAGGTGGAGAAACTAGAAACTTACATAGTGTAAGGCATATTCCTAAACTAAGGAAGAACTTGATATCCCTAGGCAAGCTTGATGAGGAAAGGTATTCGGTTAGAGCGAAAAAAAAGGAAAACTAAGGGTAGAGAAAGAACATATAAGGTTTAAGGGTAAAAAACACAATAGGGGGCTATATGTGCTTACTGGGATGAACATGAGTGGCTCAACGCGGGGTATTGGGGTAATGTAGACCATTAGGTGACATCCAAACCGTGTTCACCGAGATGATGAGAGTCAGAAAGGAGTGCAATGCATCCATACCTTATGCAAGGTGCACGAATGCCTTTGGAGACCAAAACCACTAGCCCGGGGAAAGTTAAGTCTTGGTGGAGACTTAACTAGACTCAATTCTAGATGATAAAGTATTGGTGTAGATCGAATCCAAATGCCTTTTTATTTGGAAGATTTTGAATCAATGAATAGTTTGTTGGAGATTTGGTGATTCAACAATCTAGAATTAAGATTGTTGAATCAAAGAATAGAGATGAATACCAAAGAAGAGAGTCACAAAAAGTCTAGAACGTGTAGGATACATATGAAGAAGTCTAGGATGTGTGGGACACGAAAGGAGAAGCAAAACGAGACTCGAAGATGCGAAGGAAGCGAAGAAAACGCGCGAAGGAGGTACCGGGGCTGAGTGCCATAGCCCTTAAGGCTGAGCACCGCGACGCCCAGATCAGAAGCTCAATGCCGCGGAGAAAAACTAGACAAAAGCTCAACATCTCGGCGCTAGGACCTCAGTACCATAGCACCAAAGCGGGAAAATTTCTATTTTTGATCCGAATTTTAAGTTTTGAAAAGTTTTAAACTTTCAAAACAAATGAACTCTTACTCCAATAAAGAATATAGTTAGTAGGTACGAAATAACTCATATATAAACACTTGTAAACTATTTAGTTGAGATTAAACATTAAAAGATACTCTAAGAGAAGGAAATAATTAGGTAGATATTAAGTGTTTGTGTGTACTAGGATAGAACTATTGTTTGGATGTTTATTATTCGTGGTAGAGTAAAAGTACACGAAACACTAGGTCTTTTTGAGAGTTATTTATTGAGTTTTTCTTTTAAAATCTCTAGAGAGTTAATAAGAAATGTTAGAATCTTTAAATCCACCATAGATGTAAATAATTGGTCGAATTATGTAAAATTATGTTATACTCTTTTTATATTTTATTTTAAATTTTTATTATTTTATTTAATATATAAATTATTCTGTTACGTATAAAAATTATAATTTAAGATTGAACTTAAATTTTTTACTTTAATCTAATTTAAAGAGAAAAAATTGTGATTCTTTTCTCAACAAAATTATTTAATTCAGCCAACGTCCAAATTTCCAAGACACAAGCAAGTTCAAATTCGTGTGCTCAAAGTGCAATCACCACTATCTTATAGTACTACTCAATCCAAATGAGATTAGACATTTAAAACATCAATATATATGTGTGTATATATATATATACACGTTCTTAATGAAAGTTGGAACGCATCACATAACATGGATCGATTGTGTGATCCGTCAAAGAAACATTAAACAGATACACAGTAAAAGACACATACGAGGAAGGATCGTGAGTAAAAGAGCCAACGAAATGTTAGTCAGATTTGCGCTTTATTCAGTCTTTTTGTTGAGTTCAAAGACTGATGTGATAGAGGAAGTTTCTCTTTGCAGTGTTTTTGTTAAAATTTGTCAAAAAGATCAATATGTTTCGTCTTTTTGATGGGTTGACATACTATTGTCAGAAAATAATTAAATGCAAAAGAATCGAAGATGATGATGAAAATGTAACTTTTGGAGTAGGTACTGTGAGAAAATTTCACGTATTCAAATAAAAATTTATACGATAAGAGTATCAAGCACAATTTACACGATTCAAGTGCTTCAAAGCAAAACTCAGTTATAAAGGTTCAGTTATAAAGGTGTTGGACTTATTACTCAACTGTCCAATCAACCCATGCCCCTTTAAAATTCCTCTTTACTTTTAGAGAAAACAGCCCAAATTTTTATCTAGAACCAGACCAAATCAAAAAATAAGAGAGTCCAAGTAATTTAAAGGTCCAAAAATTCGATTCAACACAAAAAAAAAAAACGTAATCAACCTAATAGTTTATGAATTTACACAAATATATAAGAAATTTGTGAACAGTTAAGAGCGGATCAAATTATAGTATTTACTTTTATTCACATTATTGTTTTTGAGTTTAATAAAAAAAATGAGTAATATACATCTCAAATACCACTAAATATCACCTATCTAGAAAAGATGATAATTAATCTATATTCATTCATAGGATTTAATCACATGCACTATAAATAGAGTTAAATTTTTTGTTCATTAATTCATTCAACATTTAATATTCAAAAACTATTATAACAATTCTACTTATCTTTATAAATACTCTCCATGCACAAGCACACTCTTTTTTTGGATAAACACTAATTTAAGCGTTAAAGTAATTTTTTTTACAGGAGGACAATGCATTTTTATTATTCAAAAGAGTACGCGAGAGCAAGTTAGTAATTGATGTGAAATTTTCATATTTGGTGACTTCGAAAGGTAATTACCTCACAATTGATAATTAGTGAAACAAATTTTTAATGTACTTGAAATGCAAGAATCTTTAACGCTTAAATTTTTTACTAAAATAAAATTTAAATATTTAAAGTATCTAGTGGACTTTTGTATTTTTAAGATTTGGGCTCAATTATGTATTGTATTCTATTTAGCAAACCTCGCTTGCTGGTGGTCAAGTATGGCTTTGCCTTACTTGGTAAAATCCTATTGTCTCAGTTTCTCTTGAATTTGAGGTGTAGTATCCGTCTAGTAGGACACTAGACATACACGGATCCAGTCCCTTAACTCTTATTTACTCGAATATTCTTTTTCGCATACCCAGCGGGACATATATTCTTTGTATGCCAAAAACAACTAGACAGATGGCAAAGAACAAAACAGGAAAGAATGATTTTGAATCGTCTATGGCTACTCCACCACAGCTCAATGATCCAGTCGATTCTGAGTAGGATAAGGCGAGTTTGGCCCATGCCAAGGATGATTTGTTAAATCAATAGTTAGAAAAGATTCATAGAAGCACTCTTGCATACTTCAAGCTATTTTCTATTGTCAACATCCAAGAGTTGGTCGCTCAGATCGCCTAGGAAAATTAGCAACTCAACATAATGTTTACAAATCAGATGGTCGTAGTTTTTCGATCATTGATAGAGGATAATTAGAACATAAGCCAAATTATTCTAGAAAACCTCAAGTCAATAAGGCATAATCAAGCAGAGATGACATTCTTCTACAGGGTCAACCAATTTCTGAGCTCTAAAAGTCTCGACGTCGACCGAGTTATCCCCAGATTGACCTATATTATGACTTGGTCAATATTCTTAAGTGACATAAGAGGGTTGAGTCTACAAACTCACAAGTCCTCTAGAACCAACTAGGCCAAATTTTTAGTTATGACCAAGCTGACAATATGTTTAATCTGGGAAGTTTACACCAATATGTTTCCCAAGCCTAGGAACAAGTCGGCCAAGCTTAATCAAGGCCGATATAATTTGGGTCTACAGAACCTATGCAACCAACAAGTAGTTCTAGGTGACCTAAGATAGATATAAATGTGCTGGCGGAAGCATTATAGAATATGGGGGGTCGACTTGAGGCTTATAGCGCTCTCATCTTATAAGAAGCTATATCCTCATAGCATTGATTCACTATTTTCTTTTTCAAAGGGATATAAAATCTTTGAATTCTTTTTGTTTTTGGGCGAGGAGAATATCACTATGTTCGTGTAAGCGATTTTAAACTTAGGGTGTATGCATGTGGGTTTGTATCTATCATTTAAAATATTATACGTATCCCGTACATACAAGAGCAACAAAAGAGCAAAAATTTAATTTTCTAATGATAAATATAAATAAATTTTACATGTATTTCATAAATATAAATTACATAGGGATTGAAAATTTATTACCTTAACAAGCCTTTAGTTTTTCGTTGAACCGAAAAACCTCGATGAAGCAACCCGTTCATAATTCTAGTTCCTCAATACGGTGGGCTTGGAGAAGCTAGAATAGCAACATGATTCTAGCTAGGATTTAATTCTTAAATCCTATGTTTAACTCATAAATAAAAGTGCTTAACCTTTAAGCATTTGGACTACTACAAGCTATGTTTGATTTGTTCTAGTTTAACTCTTTAAACAACAAAATACATATATATATCACTTGTAGTATATTTAGCCATCAAGAAAAAATAGTTGAACAAGGTGAAAGAATGAAGTGTCTTGCTTGCTTTCAACACTTGAACTAAAGCTCTTCATTTTTGCTCTCTCAATGGCCGTGTGACTCTATACTCAAATGAGCAACTTTTGCTCTTTTATTTGATTCATTTGCTTTCCCTCTAATGAGACAACAATAGTCCACATGTATGGCATATAACTTGTCAAAATGGTTTTGATTTATGAATTGTTTACAATAAACAAATTGATAAAACAAAACATATGAATTACAAGGATGAATATTGCCGAATTTTGCAACCAAAAGGGAAACAATTTCTAATTCTTGTAAGACACACTTTAGTCTTACCATAAATCTTACCCTATGCTTTTATGTTTTATTGATTTATTTAATCAATAGTAAATACAATAAAACATGTGTATTATTGTAATAAATAATACTTGTTTGACTTTCATTAAACAAGAATATCATATATTATTATTATTATTATGATAAATAAAATAATGATCTTGCTTGTCCAACTAGTGTCATGCCCCAGACCCAAAAGATCTGATACATGATATAACTTACACTCATTCAATAATATTTAAACATTCATTTTAATTTCTTTCAGAATTATAGCAATTGAATTATGACTGGGACAATTAGTAAACCGGAGATACGCAGAGTTTTCTCAGAGATTAACACTCTACTACGTCACCAGTGGCAACTTTGCTACCGGAAACCCAGAACATATTCATTGCAAATTCTTACTTAAAATCAATCCATAACCACACGTGGTGAAACTTAGACTAAATCCAACCACACACAATAAAATAATACATACGTATTTATTCAATAGGGACAGATCAAATATCTTATCCCACGTGTCCCCAAATAAAACACTCAGCAACCTAGCAACTTAGGGAACCCAAGGAATAGCAGAAGCCTTGCCAAATCCGCTAAGCACACATGTACCTTATTTACCTGAAATCACCATAAACTATAATGAGTTTAAAACTCAGTAAGCATACTAGTTTTTCATATATCAAATAGAAATACATATATATACACAATGCATATGTATGATATGCTATGATCAATTAAAATTAAAATCTTATCAAATCACATGTCATGTAAGCGCTTACACATTCTTTCAAAACATATTACAGGAATACCATCACTCAACTACTACTTAGTAGGACTTACACATCACATATCACATAATGAGTCAAATGTCACTCGTAGGTGACATACTGTATGAGAAGAATAGTACAAGTGAGGTTTAAATTACACATATATAATGCTCAAGCCCGAAGGTAAAGCCAAACCCTCACCATGATCATCGGTGAGTCCTCTTACATTTACCAATACGCCATCACACGAATGTGATGACTCAATCTTTCTTTAGGTACCAATAGGATCCTCCCTACATACGAAACACATAACATATATCAATCCCAAAAGAAAGGCCATATATAAAGGCTCCACAAATCACATAAGATGCCTACTAAGTCAACAGTGAGTTCAAGCATCCTCAAAACACAAAATGTTTCTCATGGACATATTACACTTCAAAGCTTTCTTTATTAAACACATTTCATTTTGAAAGCTCACTTTCAAAAACACATGTATGCCCATGCTCAATGACAATGCTCACATTCATAAACATATGTCTTTCATATTTCATATCAAATACACTTTGGCATAACATAAACATATTTCTAAGCACATTTACAAAATCATACATAGACAATTACTATACTTATTGTGATTTTAGTAAAAGTCTAGTATACTTACCTTTTAATACTTACAGCTATAAGGCTTAAATCTCCTTAACCTATCAATGGAGATCAATCCTTTTATAAGCCTCAAAATTCACACAAAATACTTTAAATAGCTTACAAAATTGTACACAATGCATTTATCACATCAAATTGGTTTAAATACTTGGTTTCTCAAAACTTGTCATTCTGACCACTTACACTTAACAAAAATTTTTAATACATCAAATGATTTCCAATTACTCCAACATCAAAATATATCATTCTTAACTCATATATCCTTCTTATATATGAATATTATATCAAAATTCTCACACAATCCATTCCATACACACCATCGAATCCAAACTACTAACCTGATAGGATCAAGATACTTATTGAACAGTATTCAATCTCCTAATTTTATAAACTCATATACTAACTCAAAAATTATAAAACTACCACAGAAATATTCTTGACACATATCTCAATCTATAATAAATAATTCACTTCAAAATAACTGCCAAAAGTATTGTAAAACTATTTTATTCTGTAGCTTTAAAAATCTGTTAATCAAATATTGCAATAAGCTCATACACTTTAGAAAATCATAACACTTCAACCACATTGATCTAAATTCTCCATTTCGAGTATATCATATTAGACATATAAACTTATCATATTTCATAAATTCGTAATTTTTGAAGATCATTCAAGGGGACAAAAAGTGTTTGTCATTGTATCATTCTGTTCATACAGGAAATTTCTAGAATTTCAGGGTCATTTTGGTAAATTCACAACAAATTCAATTTCTGGAATTTTGAATCGATTTAAAGTCTCAGATGATCCTAAATATGTCTAATATCATATACTAAAAATTCAAAATCAGAATCAAATCACAACGATTTATAAAATTACTGAATCAAGAGACTATCAAGCAGAAATTCCACAATTCATCATGATTTATCAAGCTATCTTATAGATCATCATCAATTCTCGTAAGATCTTACGAAATACACATCAAATACTCAATTATACATATTTTCAAAAATCAAAACTTAAAGGAATTAACTTAATTAATACCAATAAATTGAGAAATAGGTGTGATATACCTCTTAAAATCCAAAATTTCAATTTCTTCTTCTCTTTCTCTCCCCTTTCTTTCTCTCTTTTCTCACTCTAAAAGGGATAGCTCGACCCAAAAAACTGAATTAGGGTTTCAAAAGTGTATTTTTATACTAAGAGGTTAATTTTTTATATTTACGAATTTGTCCCTAAAACTTTCAAAGTATTACAATTTGATCCCTAAAATAAATTTAAAGTCTTGCAATTAAACCCAATGTTAATAGTATGATCTTAACCTATACAAACACTACTAATAACAATACATAAATTAAGTATCACCCACATACAAATAAAATACATATATTTATACATATATAAATACTTATTCTTACCGGTTGTGGATACTGGTTACTACAACTAGTTAGGTCATTTTGGTAATTTCTAAATCAAACAATGATAAGCCTATAATGCACTACATGTCAACATCACATTGGTCAACAGCTATTGTTAACTAATTGATGTAATTAACTTTAAGTCTTAACACGTGTACGGCCTGAGAAAAACTAAAACAAATGTCCGGTCTACTGGAAATTACTAGATTGAACTATTCAATTTGATACGATGCTTTAGTGCACAACGAGTATACTTTATATTACTGGACTCCCTACGTCCACGGTCGATTTGTCAAACGGAATTGTTTCGTGAGTCTGTGATCAATGCCCCACGCACAAGTCACGGATATTACAAATCAGCGCAATAAACTATACAAGTTAAGGTCATTGCGCATACGTATAATCCTTCGGCCATCTATATCCTGGAGAAGCGGGGATATAGATCATCACATTTAAATACCCACGTGCTCATCTGTGAACTTATCTCTAAACATGTATCTTGATAAACAATATACGCAAATAACTTTACGATATTGTTTGACCCTATTAGAAACTCTTTTCTCAAATTTGTTGCTTATGGCCATAAGTCTTATGGTGACACATTATTGGAGCATCCAAATATACAACTCACCATATGAGCTGACGAATTTCATATCTATACACACCGAACTCTATAAGCATTAGATCATACCTAACGACACATAGCAGTCATACCATAAAAGGTTTCTGACATATGTGGAACCAAATTATAGTAGATCACTTACAAGTCCACCGTGGCTCACAAGTCAAAGGACCACGTATACTATCCAACTCAAGAGAACCTGTCATTGACAGATTCATAATATATCTATTGGATCCCTCATTGAACTAGTTTAGTATTCAGTCCTCACTGAATACTAATATACCATACGAATTTTTGGTAAGTCCATGGTCAACTAAAAACAACCATCTAGATATGGTTATACATTGATCTACAAAAAAGGGTTCCACTAATAGACCCGCATCTATGAATAAGACCAGGAACATATAATTTGATAACAGACTTGCATAATAACATTTCTTAGCACCCATTGCAATTTCTTGCAACTATGTTATTACTAATGTACTCTCGGGTCTATGTCTCGTTACAGAGAAGGTCTTAACTTTTAGATATTATTGACTTTTATAACCTACTAACTCTTAATAGTGCTAACTATTAGCAATTATAATTCTCGGTGTTGCTAACCCTTAGTACTGGTCTAAACTCTTTTAGGCTAAATCTGAACTCATTTAGATCATACAATGTCTATAGTGTAACAAGTACTGTACCATTTAATTAATGAAATTAGCGATTTAATAAAATATGCTACATAAATATTATTAAAATAAAATATTCATACAACAATAGGAAGGCACGTAAGCACAAATTTCAACAGTTCGAGCATATCTCTAAGTTCACAGTACAAAGTGGTGAAGCAAGTTCATCTCCTTTCTAGAAGCTGAGACTATTTGGCAACTCCCTAACCAAGATGGCTTTCACGCGGTACATCAACTTGAAGCTAGAGTCAATTATTAATTGAGAGCATATGGAAGACAAGTTCTATGTCAAATTCTATAGGCAAACCCTAGATAGGGGTGGACAATTTCAGGTTTGGAAAAACTCGACCACATTCGGGACGCCGAAAAGTGTCCCGTTTAGAACACTTTTTAGGTTGGGAATTTTTTTATTTTTTTAACATTGAAACGACATAGTTTTGATTTGGAACAGTTTAGGTTAGGTCAGGTTGGCAATTCCCAAATTAATTTTTTTAAAAATAAAAATAATTTAATTTAATTTCGATTTCAATTACATTAAATGTTATTGTTTTAAATTCAATTACGTTAAAGGTTATTATTCTAAAATTAATTTGAATTTAAATTACGTTAAATGTTATAATTTAATTAATTTTGGAATCGATTTGTTTTGAATTCAAAATAAAATGTTATAATTCTAAATCCAATTTCAAGTTGAAAAACTTTAAATATTATAATTTGAAATCTTGTTTTGATTTCAATTATGTTAAGTATTATCGATTCGAATTACGCTAAATATTATAATTTGATTAATTTTAAAATCGATTCGTTCTAAATTCAATTACATAAAATATTATAATTCTAAATCTAATTTCGAGTTGAAATACGTTAAATATTATAATTTGAAATCTTGTTTCGAATTTTAATTATGTTAAATATTATAGATTTGAATTGCATTAAATATTATTATTTAAAATTTAATTATGTTAAATGTTATAATTTGATTAATTTTAAAATCGATTTGATCCAAATTCAATAACGTAAAATGTTGTAATTCTAAATTCAATTTCGAGTTGAAATACGTTAAATATTATAATTTGAAATCTTGTTTCGATTTCAATTAGTTAAATATTATAGATTTGGATTACGTTAAATGTTATTATTTGAAATTCAATTACATTAAATGTTATAATTTGATTAATTTTGAAATCGATTCTTTTCAAATTCAATTACGTAAAATATTGTAATTCTAAATCTAATTTCGAGTTAAAATACATTAAATATTATAATTTAAAATATTATTTTAATTTGAATTACGTTAAATGTTATTATTTGAGATTCAATTACGTTAAATGTTATAATTTGATTAATTTTGAAATCGATTAGTTTCAAATCCAATTACATAAAATATTATAATTCTAAATCCAATTTCAAATTAAAATATGTTAAATATTATGGATTTGAATTACATTAAATGTTATTATTAAAAATTTAATTACGTTAAATGTTATAATTTGATTAATTTTGAAATCGATTCGTTCCATATCCAAGTACGTAAAATAATGCTTGGGTCACGAATATTAATTGTTTTAATTATTTTATTGGTTGTTCTATTTCTTTCATCGAAGACTATATACTGTAATACTTATTGTAATTCTAAATCCAATTTCAAGTTGAAATATGTTTATTTATTTTTAAAAAAAATTTGACAGAATCCCTCTTGATTTTTGGACATTTCATTAAATTATAATAATCTGCTAACAATTATAGCATTTCAATATAATTCCAAATCTTTGATTCCACTGTCTAACCATTAAACTTACTCCAACTCTCCAACAAATACCAATAATGACATTAGATACATATTCATAACCAACCACAATACAATATAACAATATTTTAAAAAGCGATACAAAATATAGTATACATCAAATTAAACATTAAGTCCAAAATTTAATAATTTATGAAGCGTAAGTATTGATGGTGGGTAATCTATAAGGATGCGTAAGACATAAGTATTGATGCTTGGCAAACGTAATGGTTGGCATTTGGTATCAGCAAGGATGCATCGAAAATATTTACACATTATTACGTTAATAGAACATATAAATAAAAAAATAAACTGAATAATTAAAATTTAATTTATTACCAAAAAAGTAAATATGAATAACAAGTTTTATTGCTGTTATGGTGTCGATGCCAGTGGACGCTCTTGCATCGACAAATGCATAAACTCTACACGAAAACATAAGTATAAACATTTAAATTTTGTTATAGTAATTCACATTCATTTACCTTTTCCCAGTTGCTTATAATATTCAACATCTACAAAGCAATTCTTCTTCTCTCTTCGCTTTATCCACCAAAAGCGAAGTTCGTATCTAATTTTGTCCATATATCAAGTCCTCAACTACCTTCGAAGTCAACGAACTGTGAAATGAATCAGGAATATGACATTCAGTACTAAAAGTTGACTCTGAGGCCACAATAGATATAGGTATAGCAAGCACATCTCTAGCTATACATGACAAAGTTGGATATCTCTCGGCATTCAACCTCTACCATTGTAAAACATCAAACCAGGTTGCAAGGATTCTCAAGTTTATTCATCAAGTAATTTTCTACCTCATGTACTTATTCTAAATCATTATCATTATCTGCAACTCAATATATTCACTCTATGGGTCATTGCGCTGCATAACATCTTGAACTAGTGAGGTTGAAAGGCCACCGGATACTTGTGACTATGAAACAAGTATGCTACTAGTATTATTACTTCCACCACCAACAGTAGTATCGCTAGCACTAGATGTACCACACTGTGATTTGTCATGCAATATATTGTAGGCTTTGTAAAGCCTAAACAACAACTCTTTGCTGAGGCACTTCATTTCTTCAACTCTTACACCGTCATCACCGAAAAGTTTTTCAAAATAAAATCCAATGAACTACATCTTGCACGATGGATCAAGTAGAGTACCAATTATCAACATCTTGCTAATCCTCTCTATGGATCCCAATACTTATCAAATTTTAACCTCATCTTATTTGCCATGCAAATCTCATTGAAGCAGTCTGTAGAGGTCACATTTAATAAAGCACTAAATTTTAATGTCGCTTCATAAAAAGGTTGCAAAAATAACATAAAATGCTTAGCATTCTCCCAGTCCGAGCTAACTAGTGGAGATCTTCTCTTTCTTTTTTTTTTCCTCTACAAAATAACTTCTATATAGAGGATCATCTTCTGCCATTATATCAAAAGCCTTTTAAAATTTTAATACAATTGCCAACATTAAGTAGGCAAAATTTCATTTAGTTGGTACATCTAACACCATACTTCTCTTGTACTCAATCTTTTGCCTTTCCACATAATACTTAAAAGCTTGCAAGCGCAATCTAGAAGATCTAATATATTTAACTGCATTGCATATAGAAACCACATCCTCATTTAAATCCTTTAACCCATCTATTGCAATCAAATTTAAAATGTGTGCATAACAACGTACATGCATGTATTCCCTATTCAAAACCAAAAAATCATCTCTCTAATTTTTCAATATCTTCTTCTAATGAGATATGGCAACATTGTTGGCATTTGCATTATCAACTATTATACAAAATACTCTCTCAATACCCCAATCCAACAAATAATCCTCTAACTGTTTTTCGATCGTATCTCTTTTATGATTTGAAATAGGATCAAAGCTCAAAATCCCCCTATGTATATGCCGATAACTATCTATGGAGTGAGCTGTGAGAATCTTATAACTATGATTATAAATGGAAGTCCAAATATCAGTGGTCAAGCTCACTCCTTGTCCATTAATTAAATTCTTCAACAAGCATTTCTCCTAACCAAATAACTCAACTACATGTCTTGTTATGGTTTTACGGGATGGGACATCAAATCTAAAAACTGCCATGCTATTATAATAGCAAAACCCAGCATTCTCCATAAAACTAAAAGGCAGCTCATCCATCACCACCATTTTAACAAATGCTTGTCGACATGATGCTTGACTCCATCCTCTAAATACAGCATTACTACCCTTTCCCTCTTCTCCAGTAGGTTCTTTACCAAAAATTTCTTGCTGATCATTAATCACCTTCTTCTTATACGCGACACATCTCAGTAAGTACTTTGACATACCATTAATTTCATGAAACACTGAATGACAACTAATCAACTTACTATAACGATTGCACTTTACTTTGTCTTTTACCATTTTTCTTTTTTTAAAGTACAACTATGCTTTTGATCTTTGTGCCAATGTTTGTGGCACAAACTCTCTTTTTTTCATTAGAGCGTGGTTGAAGGAAAACGTTTTTTTGGTTACTTCTATCCCCTTCATGATCATCCTCAGAATTTGACTGAGAATGTAAGTCCACAATATTATTACCCGCTGAACTTGAATCTGAGTTCATCATTTGCAAACAAATGAGTTCAAATAAACTATAAGCAATTAAAACAAAATAATGATATATCTTTCATTTTTCTTTACATATATAAATTATAAATACATGCCATTATCACTAATTAAAAGAAAACAAATATCATCAATAATAACCATGGATTTAAAATATACTCTTATGAATAATACATATGAAGAAATTAATTAGGTGAAATCATATTAGTAAATTACAAGTAGTTGATAATAATTACCACGCCAATTAAGCTTCAATATTAGTTAATTAATAAAATAATAAGCACAAAGTTTTTTTTTTTTTTTTGTCTTCACATTATACAAATTAATACTAAATCCTAGATTATATGTGCAAAACATGTTAACCACCAAGCCAATTTAAATCACCTGACTTACTCCAGCCTCTTATTCTTTAAATTAAACTAACTAACTCATAATTCTAACTCAGCCATTGCCTCTTATGACCTGTTTATTTGTGAATTCATGATTACTGCATGATAAATAATAATAATAAGAGGCTAATGCATAATCCTTTAGCTTTCATTTATCATGCAGTAATCATGAATTCACAAATAAACAGGTCATAGGCATTAGCTTTCATTTATCATGCAGTAATCATGAATTCACAAATAATAATAATAATTATTATTATTATAAGAAGAAGAAGAAGAAGAAGAAGGAGAGGCTAATGCATAATCCTTTGACTTTCATTTATCATGCAGTAATCATGAATTCACAAATAAACAGGTCATAGGCATTAGCTTTCATTTATCATGCAGTAATCATGAATTCACAAATAATAATAATAATAATAATAATAATAATTATTATTATTATTATTATTATTATTATTATTTTCAATAAAAATATAAGAATAAAAGAAAATTTAAATATTGGCTATGGCTAACACGTTGAGTTTGGCCAGCAACTCAACAAATGGCTGCAACATCACATTGTTTCTGATGTTTTCAGTAACAGCTAACACGTTCTGACTGAAATTTTCACATCATGTCTTACCATAATCTAATAATACCAAATTATTTATTATACATTTCAAGCTTATAAATATTATTTTCCAATGTAATAATCTAGAAAGGTTAGCAAAAGAAAATTTTCTAAGAAGAAAGCAATAGAAAGCACACATCTCTTCAATCACAAGAGAGGCAAAGCAAAACGGGGGAGGAAATATAGGGTTTAATTTATATAACTTTAGTCAAATTCTAAGATAATCAAATGGACAGTGATGTGCTGGGTGGTGGCTGACAATCAACGATGGTAGAGTCACGACGTGTAGAAGGGCGGCTTAGCTTCGGGTCGACAGAACATCATGGCAGTGTGGCTGCTTCGGGTTGGAGGCGAATAGTTGACCGGTGGCAAATGCATTACTAGGCAGTCGGAGACAGTGCAGTGGCTAGACAGTTGATCGAATGGTGAGAATTGAGAGTGAGAAAATTCTTTTGAAGAAAAAAGGGAGAGACTTGAGAGAGAGACTACTCTGTCTGTCTCTGCGTGCTTTCAGCTTTTTCTTTGGATGGGGAGGGGGGCTATTTGTAAAATGTAATCTTTTTTTTTTCCCTTTCTTTTAAAGCAAAACAGGCCATTTTGGCCCTTATTGAATGACACCATTCTGTGCATTTTTAAAAAATTAAAAAAAAGAGTCTAGGTTTGGGAATTTTTTAAACTGCATGTGCCCTGATAAGTTAATATTCGGTTGTATAGAAAAAGGCTAGCAGTGTAGCGCACATTATTTCTCAAAGCAAAGAAAAGAGAGTGAGGTTCATCAAACGGCCAACAGTTGCATCTTTGACACTGCATTAGCGTTAGCGTTAGTGTTAGGAAACTAGACATTGATGGTTCAGCAAAAGGCCTAAAAAGCAGACTCGGCTTGATCCTTCTCCTCCTGCTGAGGCAATGAGCTCTAATCAGGCAGAAAAACACGAATTCAAAAATTCAACCACGAGGATACCTTAGCCCTAGACCATGCTATTCAATGATATTGTAAAAATGGCAGCGTAATGTAACAACTAGTATTTAAAACTAGTCGCCTTTTGAGGGAGAGAAAACCTTTCATTCAATAGGAGCCTTACTTACCTCTTTGCGACCTCATCACTTCAATTTAAGAACAAACTAATTTCTTTCTTAGTCACCAGGCGAAGCAATCCTTTGGTGCTTTAGTAGGTTCGGGACAAAAAATTTTATGCTGAAGAAATACTCGTTCCCATTCCCAACTTAAAATTTCAAGATGGGTCAGGTCGGGACGGGAACGGAAATTCCACCCACCCTTATCCTCAGAGGTAACTTTGGCCGACCTGGCTAGGGTCACCTCAATGTCAAGATAATCGGTTTCAAAAGACATAAGTCGAATCAGAAAACTTCGAAGCGCTGCCAAGCACAGATCTTTGAGGCTGACTCAGTCCTAATAGTGATCAGGGGTATGTCCTTCGCCATAAAAGAACACTTTTACAAGCATCGCTTCAGGCATTTATACGAGATGGCCATCAGGACAGCTAGTAACGAACAACTTCTGATGGAAAATGACCAGAAGTGGCCATCCTCCAAAGGGTCATATTACAAGAATCAGCTGAAGGTCGTTGTAATCCAGGCCGATTCAGAAAGCGATTTTGATGAGTCAAATTCTGATAAATAGGTCTACTTAGCTAAGGTAGTGACTGAAGAGCTGTGTGAGTACCCAATATTGAAGAAGGCGACCTCTAGTAAAGAGAAGAAGAAGTTTGGCAAGAACACTCAGATCGCAGGAGTATTTCTTTAAAATGCGAAAAGCCGATTAGATCTTTAATTGACTCTTAAAGAACAAGCAGATAAAGTTATCCAAAGGTCATACTATTCCTCCGGTCGACCAATATGCAAGGAAAGATTACTGTAAGTGGTACAACACTTAATGACACAATGCAAACAATTATATTGTATTTTTGAATTAAATTCAGTAGTTGATCGATGAAGGCTGTATTCTTTTCGGCTTTAAGGGAAAAATTCCTCTCATAAAGACCAACCCATTCCCTATAGTATGGGAATTTCATTATACCTATACAAAGAAGAAGTTATTAGAGGAAGGGTCATCAACAAGAGTTTGCACCATAGATAAGCCAAAAACAAAGATCCAAGTGGATTATTCGGCCTTAGAAACAACCCAAAAAGAAAGGTTAGTTATAATATAGCCAACTTCTAACAACTAGCCAACTACTAAGAAGGCTTATCTGGTCTGTCCTCAGTCCTAGACCACATTTTAGAGGGTTTAAGGTAATTATAAGGACAGATCAACTTCTCACCGGCCTGTGAAAACTTTCAAGCCTAAGATTAACACGATCAACCAATGAAAAGTCAATAAGCCGAGGTATAGTGTATTTGATTAGCTAGAGAAGCAAACACCTCTACATACTAGGCTAAACAATATATAAAAGAGGAGAATACAGAAGCGTGAATAGTTAAGACGTCTCAAGCATATAATCTAGAATCTGGGCGATGGTCAAGAAGTTAAAGCAAACTTGGCCAGATTCGACAACCTTAACAAGAAGCTCTGTAAGAATAGAGCGACAAAGGTTCCACGACCATTTAGGCCGACCAGGAAGGGTGGTAAGCCCCAACGAAAAGTATGGATACCAGTGAACAGGAAAATAAACAACGAATCACCCGTCTAGGATAACTAGGGCGACCTAAGTAGCCAGATTAAGTCTAAGCCTCATAGCAATTTTATTAACTAAGGGCATCAGCAGAAAACGCTCATAAGGAGGCTGTTAATATAATGATTATATTGCACTAGTAATTTCAATCAAAACTAAGGCTGCCATCAAATCTAAATAGCGAGTTAACAGAAATAGAGGATGATCTAAATGAACCAGCGTCATTAACACTACCTTTTCTAGGAGAACACATAACCCAACACATTCGGACTTTTTATATTAAGGCCGATCTCATTCTCGTCCCTTGTAAAAGGATCCTCATCAATAATAGGTCAGGAGCCAATATCTTGCCGCCGAGGATGTTGAGAAAATTAGGAATAAGTAAGGGCAACCTAAAGTCCTCAGAGGTTATCATGACTGATTTCGTTGGGTGTAAAACCCTAACCAATGGATTTGTCATCAAAATTGGCCAAAAAAGAAAGAACTATTCTTTGTCGTCAACGTACTGAGTGATTATAACATCTTGCCAGGGCGAGATTTATTCACTCCAATAAAAGTTTGACATCTAGCATGCATCAGATGATTTTCAAATGGCAATCAGGTGTCTCGGTAATGCAGTGTAAATGACACTCAGAAGGTCATCAATGGAGAATTTGCTCGCCCCTATTACATCAAGATAAGTTGGCCCTTAGTTTATTTTTCTAATAAATAAACAAATGAATTATACATCCACATCGGCCGAGTGCATATATGAAGATGAGAAACAAGATCCTCAAGTTGGCTAAGAGTTAATACTGGTCCCAACAAAGCTGGATGACCACAACCCCCAAAACAATCTCATGGAGATCAATTTGGGAATTGAGGGTGACCATAGGCGATTTTCATTAGTTAAAGTTTAGATCTAGCCTACGAAACAAGACTGTTGGCAATTTTGAGAGAATTTTAAGACTATTTTATATTAGACTATACAGAAATGCCTACCCTTAGCAGAGACTTAGTTGAGCATAGCCTACCAATCAAGGACGGATTTCATCCTTAGAAGAAACACATACAAAGGATGTCAAGGGAAGTTGAAGATAAAATCGCCAAAGAAATAAAAAGATTCCTCCTGGTAGGTTTTATCTAGCCAACAAACTATGTGGAGTGGTTTTCAAATGTAGTTCCAGTTATCAAGAAAAACGTAAGCTAAGACTTTGCATTTATTTTCATAATCTCAACTTAATGACCCCAAATAGTGAATATCCAATGCTCGTAGTCTATATGCTGGTCGACTCGGATGCATACCATGAAATTATAAGTTTCTTTAATGGGCATTTAGGCTACAACCAGATATTCATCACGAAAACTAATGTTAGCAAAATAGCATTCTGAGTTCTCGACAACCAAACATATAAGTGATCGTTATGTCATTCGTCTTAAAGAATGTCAGGGTAACCTATCAATGAGCTATGAAAGCCATATTCCACGATATGATCAGCCAATTAATTGAGGTTTATATTGATGATATGGTGATCAAATAAATTCAGAGGACTAACACTTAGCCGACCTACAAACAGCCTTTCAGAGGATGAGACTACAACAGCTGAAGATGAACCTACTTAAATGCGTATTTTGGGTTTTAACTAGTAACTTTCTTGGTTTCTTGGTACACCAATGGGAGTAAAGATAAACCAAAATAAGGTCAAGACGATTATAGAAGCATTTGCACCAAGAACTAAGAAAGAATTACAACAGTTGATCGGTAAAATATTTTTTAGGCAATTTATTTTGAACTCTACTATTCACCTCGATTCATGGTCATCCTTTCTTAAGCTTAAAAATGGACAAGACTTTAAGAGGATGACTCATCACTAGCAGATTTTTAAGGAGATCAAGAAATATCTCACAATTCCACCTGTTATAGTGCTATCTAAACTCGAGCTACCTCTGATTTTACACATTGCTACTGCGAAGAAATTGATTGGTAGCATGTTTCCATAGAAGCATAATAGGGTGGAAAAGGACATTTACTATATCAGTTGAGTCTTAAATGATGCAAAGACTAGATATACTACAATCAAATAAATGTGTTTGACTTTATATTTCTTATGCACAAAATTAAGATATTATTTATCACCCAAAATAATACATGTGATAAGCCTAATAGATATCATAAAATATCTCTTATTAAAACCGTTTATGAGACATTGGCTTAGGAAATGGGCAATTGCATTATCTAAGTTCAATTTGAAATATTCTTTAGAAAGCTGTTAAAGGGAAAGCTTTGGCCGATTTTCTTGCGAACCATCCCATGCCATACACAGTCACAACCGATCTTGAAATTTATAACTTAAGTACAAGTTGACAACTATGGTTTGATGGTTCAAAGATGAATCAAGCTGCGGGAGCATAAATTATCTTGATATCTTCTTCTGGGTTGAAGACAAAGATGTCATTTTTATTGGACTTTTTATGTACAAACAATCAGGCCCAGTATGAAACCCTTATCATCTGTCTAGAGATACTTGTAGAAATTAAAGTTAGAAAGATCGAAGTAAAAGGCAATTCTTTAATGGTCATTAAGCAGGTAATTGGCAAATACAAATTGTAAGGCTGATCTACTCATCTCATATTGCAACAAAGCTAGACATCTACTCCAAGAATTCTAATTCACCCTAGTCGAATACTCAACTAGGATAATAACATAAAAGCTAATGATCTCACTCATAAGGCATCAAAATTCAGGAAGTTGATTGATAAAATTCGTTTAACACATCGATCGCTCTCTTATTTGTATAGTCCAAAGCTATCAAGTGAACAAATGATGATTTTTCAGATAGATTTTAGTAAAGATTGAAGCGATGAGTTGGTTGCTTATATGAAGAACACTAATGTAGATATTGATCGACGAATTAGAGTTATGGTACCAAGGTTCGCCCTATTTACAGGAGAACTATTCAAATGAATACCTTTGGGTGAATTATTGAGGTGTGTTGGTCTAAAAGAAGGCATGCTAATTATGGCCGAATCATATGAGGGATTGGTAGGAGCTCATCTCAGTGGGCGATTAATGAGAAAAGTCATCTTCAAGAATAGATTTTGGTAGCCGACCATAGAGTAAGATTATCACAACTACTTTTAGGGTTATGAGGAATGTCAGAAGCATGGGCCAATCTAGGTCATTCTAGTTGAAGAAATGCACGTAATGATTAGACCATGGCTAATCAGAAATTAGAAAATAGATATAATTGAGAAGATATATCAACCATCTTCCAAACAATATGCCTTCATCCTGGTGGCGGCCGATTACTTTACAAAATAGGTCAAAGCAGTCCCATTGAAAATCATCAATCAACAGTCAGTTATTAAGTTCATTAAAGAAAACATCATATACAGGCCTGGTCTCCCAAAGTCCATCACGGCCGATCAAGGAACAATCTTCATTGAAGAAGAAATGGTTAATTTTTCTAAGGAATTTGACATCAAACTCATACACAGCACAACATATTAAGCCTAATCAAATAGGTAAGCTAAATCAACAAACAAGTCAATTATCCAACGATTGAAGAAAGCAATCGAAGATAGCCCCAAACCATAGCATAAGAAACTTTAAGAAGTACTTTGGGTGAATAAAGTTAACCCAAAAATAACAATAGGAACATCGTCTTATCAATTGATCTATGGCTATGAGGCTATTGTTCTAATGGAATTGATAGTATGGTCAACAAGGAGGCAATTTAAGTCCCCAATAATATCAAGATGCCATGATAGATGAAATAGATCAACTGGACAAAAATTGCCTTGAATCGGCTTGAAGTACAAAAGAAAAAGGTCGAAAGAGCTTATAATAAAGGGTTAGATTCAAGTTATTTACTGAGGGCAACCTCGTATAGAAACTTGTCTTCCAAATAGGATCAAAAAGTACAAGTTTAGAAAGTTTAATTCTAATTGGGAAAGACCGTTCAAAGTAGCCAAAGCTATTGGAAATGAGGCATATCTGTTGAGCGACTTAGAAGGAGTTGTTCATTCCAGGGCTCTTAATGAAAAATATCTTAAGCCTTATCGACTAATAGTCTGAAAGGAGTCAATAAGGCAATTTTCTCAAGATAACTTTAATTTCATTAATTTAGCGATCGGCTGAAAAAATCACTTTATTAAGCCGATATTTTAAATTAAATTTGAGTTCGGTTAAGTTTTAAGCCAATTCTTATTGTATTGTATTGATTGATCTTATTAAATAAATAGCTTAATTGTTCGGTTGAAATTTTTATAACAGGCAATTCATGGTTATTGGCAATATATAACTCAATCATCATAAACAAGACCATACAAAGATATTAACCAAAAAGAGAACTTTATTATGATCAAAAGTTTATTACAAAGGCTTTAAGGCTAATTTTTTACAATTGATCCAAAGAAGAAAGAAAATCCAGCCATTGATGAGTCGATCGACTTTACATTGGCCTCTGCTTTGGGAATTAGGATGTTCTTGAGCTTGAGGCTCTTCTTCAGCTCTACTCTCTTTGGGCAATTTCCTAAGACTTGTTCGCTCAAACTTTGAGAACGCCTAGTTCTCTTAGCTTTTTTCGCCTTTAGCTTGGCCAACTCAGCTTCCAGAGCCTCTATATTCTCTTTGGCATTCTAGAGCAAATATAAAGAAATTGGGACTAAAAAGAAAAAGAAAAATTCCAAAATAAGAGTCAGCGCTCCAACAGTATAAGATTTAGTGCTGCAGCAGCAACTTCAAAAATGGATTAGGTAAAGCCAAAATAGAACTCCTAATTAGCCGAATTTTTGCCCCCAACTTCAGAAGAATTTTGCCTCAACAATAAATTAGCACCTTAGCGCTACATAACCATCGTTGCAGCGGTAGAAACTCAATAACAGAGCACCTCAGCGATGAGATATTGCCGCTCAAGTATCAAACAAACCTACTTTAATAAGAATCTGCCTAAACCCTCCAATTGACACCTATAAAAAGGTCACTCATCCTATCCTTCAAAGCATTAGAAAAACACATATAATATAAAGCTATTAGAGCTAATCAAGGCAATTCAAGAGGGAGAGTCATTGAAGTTTGATGAAGGAAATTTTGGCAATTCAGTAATAGCGCTCAATGGTCATATCGGTTTGCTAGAATTATCTTTTCATTACTATTTTGCCTAGTTTCCCTTGTAATTATGAACTAAATTTATTTCTAAGATTAACACTTAAACTCAATATGTAGAAATTAATTGTAATATTTTCTTTTATATTTAATAAACTCAGTTTATTATTATTCAATTTATTTGTGCTTAATGTTTTATAACATCTGGCCAATATTATGATTGATTAAGTAATATTTTTATAAACTCGAGAAAAGAATCATTGTATTTAGACCATAATAAATTAATTCAGGATTGAAGAGTGATTTACAAGTTTCAATTTAGGATAGAGATATACCTAATTGGCATGAATGATCAATAAGATTTATCCTTAATAAGTTTCAATTTATTTCAAATACCATAGAGGTATAGGTACTTAGTAAATTGAGATATAATTGTTGACCTTAAGAGAGGCTTGCAATTACAATCGTGTCTTGATCAATAATAATAACTGAGAGGACTAAATATTAAAATAAATATAACCTTCAAAATAATTAAGGGATAGTTGTTAATCCTACGCTTCTCAATAATTGTTTCTTATCATAAACTTTACATTGTGTTATTTCTGTTACTTTTGTTAGTTTAATTATTTAATTTTATTTTAGTCTTACAAATTTAAGTTCGTTTTTCTAAATAATTATAATAAAGACACAATTTAAGTACTTGGTATAAGTGATTATTATCTATGTGGATTCGACATCCAACTCTTAGAGTCTCTATTAGGATTGGTGCTTATGTGCCATCCCTGAATGTACATATACTTATTATTTATACAAGTGTACATTCTAATTAAATCGCTAATGCATATTTAAATGGTATTATGCAATGTAACATTACAGACATTATATAATCTTAAGGAGTTCAAATCTAATCTAAAGGAGTTCAGATAAGGGCCCATAGTTGATCACGCTTAGAGATATAAATGCTAAATGTTAGCACAGCTAATTTTTAGCTAGTTATAATACTCAGCATATCTAAGAGTTTAAGCCTCGCCTGTAATAGGATATAGACCCGGGAATATACTAGTAACTATATTTACAAGAGTTGCAATCAAGTGTCAAGAAATGTAGATTGTACAAGTATGTTCTCTAATATTGTCCCTGATCTAATTCTATTGATGCGGGTCTATTGGTGGATACTTATATATAGATCAGCATATGTCGTGCCTATAGGGTATAGATGGTTGTTCCTAGTTGACCGTGAGCTTAGAGCTCGAATTAATATATAGGTATCCAGTTAGAATTGGATATCGACTGGACTCATGAAGACCTTTAATAGACACCTTATGTAAGTTGTCAATGGAGGGTCCTCTCGAGTTGAGTAGTATACGTGGTCCTTTAACCTAAGTGTTATAGTGGACTTGTAAGTGATCCATCATACTTTAGTTTCATGCATGTCACGAATCTTTCATAGTGTGACCGTTGGGTGTCGTTGGGTATAATTCGATGCTTATGGAGTCTGGTGTGTATAGATATAGGATTCATTAGCTCGCATAGGGAGTTAGATATTCAGATGCTTCGAGACTGTATCTCAGAAAGTCTTGTGGCCACAAGTATTAATCTTGGGAAAGAGTTTCCGCCAGGGTGTAACAATATAGAAAATGAGTTTGCACATATTGTTCAGTGAGATACAAGTCTGGGGATATGATATGGATGAGCACATAGGGATTTGACGGTGATAATTTATATCTCCGCACATCTAAGATATCATGACGGAAAGATAATACGTATGCATTGTGACCTTAGCTTGTGTGCGTGGGGCAGTGTTTATGGAGTCATGGAATAGGTTCATTTGATAAATTGGGATTAGACCTAAGGAGTTCCGCAATATAGAGTATACTCGTTGAGCACTGGGGCAGCGTACCAGATTGAATTGTTCAGTCCAGTAATATATCCAGCACTACCATAAAAATGCGCATGTATTCGTATTTAAGTGTTAAATATAATAATTAGTTAACAATTATTGTTTACTAATGATATTATGACACGTAATATTTTGTGGACCCTCGGTTGAGTTTACCCAAGTATGGGTATGGTGAGACCTACTAAGGGGTAGACTTAGTAATTATTTATGAGGAGTAAATTGATAATTTCACACATTGATTATTTAATTGTCAAATAATTAAAATATTTCATTATTATATTATATTGATGTTTAGCTATCAAGCATGATTTCTTTTTATATTATTATTAATTATAATAATATTATTTATATAAACTTAATGGCCAAGTCTTGTATTTTTATTAATATAATATTATTATTTGATATATATATATATATATTGAGATGTAAAGTGTGTGAATCGAGAGAAGCAATTGTGAATTGCTTTGCTTTTGTTGCTTTGAAATACAAAGTAATTGTTGTTTTGATTTCAAATGGGTGGCCGGCTATGTGAGAAGAAAAGGATAAAGAAATTATTTTTTTTTTCTTAAATTTCAAGTGTTGAAATTATAATTCATAATCTTCTCTTATTAGCCTAGCCATTAAATAACAATAAACTATTGTTTTATTAATCAAGAGTTGATTAGTGGTAAACACATAGCTCGAGGTTTAAGTGTTAAACTCGGTATTGGATTTGGAGTTGCTGTTCTAGCTTACCAAGCCTACCAAGTTAGTGACTAAAACTGCCAACGGATTGGTCTCCAAGCGGACTCCCAAGATACACATGTTAAATATTACACGTTTCGGTAATTTCTCAACCCTTCAAATATATTAATATGATTAATATATTATTTATTGTGTTTATTGTATTGTTTTAATTATTCTACTGCTTTAAATATGTATGAGATACGCATTTTATATAATAAATACTATTACACATACATACACCACGTATACTAGATCCCCAACAGCCTCTACATTACTTGTTAACGATAGCGTATACTAGCGCTTAAAATTGTGCTATAAGAAAGCCGTGGAAAGTTTTTAACACCGTTGCCATGGATAATTTGCTATTTAATACCAATATTAGTACCAATCTTTGTTATCTTTAATACATAATTTTTTACTAGTTTATTTTCTTTGTTTAGGTTCTTCTGAATAGTTTATGTGACGAGTTAAAAGTGATGACTTGACTAATTTCGATCTGAAAATTGAAAAAACTCTACAAAGAATCTGACGAGAATGAAATCGAGTTGACACTATAAAAAGAACAAGGACTTGCTGCACCGATAGAAGAACCTAGAGCACTAAGAGAATATGTTGTTCCACAATTAATAGAGTCAACTCAAGTATCTAAAGGCCGAATGTTCAAGCAAACAACTTTGAAATCAAGCCAAGCACCATTCAAATGATCAAGGACTCAGTGCAATTTAACGGACTACCCAACGATGACCCAAATATGCACATTGTCAACTTTCTCGAGATATGTGATACATCAAGTTTAATGATGCAATTAACTTAAGATTGTTCCCTTTTTCCTTGAGAGACAAAGCAAAACATTGGCTAGTGTCATTACAGCCTGGCTCTATCACAACTTGGGATGACCTTGCACAAAAACCCTTCGCCAAGTTTTTTTTGCCTGCCAAGACTACTAAGATGTGGAATGACATCATATCTTTTATGCAATTTGAGGGTGAATTATAATATAAAGAATGAGAGAGATTTAAAGATATACAGAGGAAGTGCCCCCATCATGGAGTTCCAAAGTGGCTTCTCGTGCAAACGTTTTACAATGGATTAGCTGGACACCTATGTATTATAGTATATGCTACTGCTGGAGGAGCATTCATGAACAAATTAATAGATGAAGCCTATGACCTGCTGAAAGAAATGGCATCTAACACCTACCAATTGCCTTTTGAGAGAGTTATGCTAAGAAAGATCACTAGAGTTCATAAAGTTGATGCTTTGACCGTACTAACCGCTCAAGTAAACCAAGCAATTGAGCAACTTAGGAGTAAATGCTGTCAAGAGTCAACCTATCACATGTGACTTCTGTGAAGATAACTATGCTAATGGCCAATATGTAGAATATGCACAATATGTGGGGAACTTCATGTTACATATTTTAAGGTGTATGTATGTGATTGTGTACATGTTGACAATTTTTAAATGCATGTCCTACATATATTTTACAATGGAATAAAATAAAATAATCAACATATACATACTATAACTTAATCAAAACAGTACTAAAATTGAATAATACCCTTATAGATGATTTATTGAAGATCGTTGAACTTTGAAGCTTTTTAAGCTAACAATAAAGTCATCTCTTGCATAATTCTAGACTCTAATATTTGGTGGGATTAAAGTAGCTAGAATAGTAGCCTTTGATGTATATTTATGGCAGGAATTAAAACAAATTTAGCACTTGAACTAGTTAAAGCATTAAATGTTTAAAATGGTATTTTAGGACCTAAATGTAACTTTTTTAAAGTTTGCATTTTCTCTCTTCCCTTTTGCACAAATTTTTCATTCTCAAAATGAATTCAATTCAAATGAAACTTATTTCATGTCTTTTTAAAAGGCCTAAGACATTTTGTGGACATATGTCTAACATGTATCCATGTTTGGCCATGAATGAGTGACAAATGTTACTTATGTTATCTATACAAACACTTTGCATAGATGACATTTGTCACATACATGTCCATGCATACTACCATTTATCACACTTTGCATGCTAAGGAAGATCAATGGCCATGCATGGATGCCATGTGTGCATTTGCACTCTTCCATGTCATATGGACCTATTTGCAACTTTTGTAAACTATAGTTCCCACTTTTCAAATAGATCTTAAAACGTATCCTACTTTCTGAAACCTTCACGGATTGATCTATATGATCCATACTACTACTCCAATACTCAATGAGTACAGTTTATATTGTGAGACTCTCTAGGTTCACCTTCATTTATCTTACAGAATATTTTCGCAAGTTCGTGAACAATGTCCCACACGTACATTACGAATATTACAAAACGGAGCATTGAACCATACAAGTTGAGGTCAACCATATCCATATAATCCTTCCATCACTTATATCCTAGAAGAGCAAAAATATAGATCATCATTGTCAAATCTCTATTTGCTCATTTGTGAAATTATCTCCAAATACGTATTTCTGTTAACAATATCAACAAACTCCTTTGCGATATTGTTTAACCCTAATGGAAAATTCTTTTTTTCATGGTTAACGCTTATGGCAATAAAACTTTTTAAAATACGTTCTTAGAGCATCTAGATATATAACTTAGCCATATGAGCTGACGGATCTCATATCTACGCACATCAGACTCTATGAACATCGAAACATTCTCAGCGATACCAGCGGTCAAATCATGAAAGGTCTCTAACATGCATGAAATCAAAAGTATGGTGAATCACTTACAAGCCAACCATTGCGCTCATGTCAACGAATCATAAATATTGATAAACTTAAGAAAACCCTCCATTGACAACTTCATAAGATATTTATTAGAGATCTTCATGATTTTGTTCAGTATCCAGTCCTTACTGAAACTTGCATGCCCATACAAACTTCCAGTAAGCCCATGGTCTGTTAAGATTAACTATCTGGACAATTCAAATATGAACATACACTGATCTAAAAAGAATACCGATCAACCCGTGTCGGTAATCATGGATCAAGAACGATATTTTTGAGAACATATTGTACAATGATATTTCTTAGCACCATTTACAAACTTTTTGCAACTAAGTCAATACTATAATATTCTCATGTCTTTGTCTCTATTTCAAACAAGGTTCTAATTCTATAAAATTGTCAACTCTTAGTTCTGACCTAAACTCTTTTAGATCAGATCTAAACTCTTTTAGATCTACAATGTCTGAAAGTTACAAGCTTCTTACTATATAAATAATAATAATTGACAAATAAAAGAAATGTTTATTATATAAATATTAAATAGATAAACGTTCATAGAATAATTTGAATAGCATGTAAGCACTATTTCCAACACTTTAATCATAATAACCCTAATTCAAACTACTACAATTCAACTAGAGGAATCACCTTATCTTCTTATGGAGCAATAATCAATGGCAGCATATCAAAACAATGAACCCTCTTGGATTCCAAGCTCCATAGCAACAAGAGAAGAAGCCAACCCTAAAATATATATTTCTTCAATATATGAAGTTTAATACGATATTTCTATATTTTAAAATTGAGTATAACTATACACTATCGTATGAAAGTAATAAAAGGACAAAAGAGTAGGATGTCAAAACCATAAGGATAATTTCTACTCTTCTCCAAATGCTATAATTATGTCTTTCTAGTAATTATTTAGAAAAATAAAAATTTAAGAATGAAATTGAAAAATATAAAAGCAAGAACACTATGTAAAGAGTTATGGATGACAGCAATATAGAGAAAACCTAAGGTTAATACCATCCATCAATATATTTTTTTTAATGATTAATCTTTTAATATTTAAATCCCTTAGTTCTTGTTATTGATCAAGACATTAATGTATTCACAAACCTCTCCCAAGGTCATGCAATTATACCTTAATTCATCAAATACCTATATTCCTACGGTATTTATAATAAATCAAGATTCATTAAAAATAAGTCTTATTGATCATACATACCAATTAGGTATATTCGTATACTAATTTGAAACTTGTATATGTAACTTACGGTACTCTACAATCATGCATCAAATTACCTAGGTCTAAATATAATGATTCCTCTTTTGAGTTTATCAAAATATTACCAATTCATTCACCATATATTGGCCAAATATATTGAAGCATTAAGAATAAGTAATTTAAATAACAAAGAACTAAGTTTATTAAATATTAGAAAGATGTGACAATTAAGCACACATATTAAGTTTAAGTATTAACCTTAGAAAGGAAATTTAGTTCATAATTACAAGAATACAACAGCAAAAATAATAAGAAAATATAATACAATCAATAGCAAACCGATATAGACGTCGAATTGCACCTAAAAACTGGAATCGCTGAAGCAATGAAGACATAGCGCTAGGGTGCTAAGCTATCACTGGTGCGATGAAATGGTCAACGCTGAAGCGACAAATTAAGACTTGAACGTGTTGTTTTTCTGATTTTCTTTTTTTTTTTCAAGGTCCCAACGTTTAGGCAAAAACTCTTGTAATGCTGAGGCGACTGGTGCATACTTCAAATTTCAATCAAGTTCATATAAATGAACAATAATGCACAAAAATAGTAATTTATTCTCATAAAATATTAAAATAAAAAACATATATGCCCCTATCAAATTCAAATGATGCCATCCTGCAAAATTACTCCTTATCATTGAACAATTTAGAGACTCAAATAGGACAACTCACAACCGCGCTCAACAATCACCTATAAAGAACACTACCAAGCAACATAGAAGTCAATCCCAAAAGAGAACACTAAAAGGTGATTAAACTAAGGAGTGGGAAAGAACTTTAAGAAAGAATGCATAAGGCTCACACACCTACAAAAGGGAAAGGGAAACATCAAGAAGATGAAATTCAAGAGAAGAAGAAAGAGATACACGCGCAACAACAAAATGAGCAAGTCCAAATGCCACCACCACATTTTCCTTAGAGATTGTAGAAACAAAATAGAGATAAGTAGTTTTATAAGTTTTTAAACATTTTTAAGAAATTATATATTAATCTTCCTTTTATAGATGCATTGGAGCAGATGCCAGGATATGTGAAATTTATTAATGACATTCTGTCGAGAAAAGGAAGGCTCAATGAGTTTGAGACAGTAGCATTGACAGAAAGTGTAGCACAATCCTTTAGAAAAAACTACCTCCAAAGATGAAGGAACCTAATAGTTTTATTATACCATGTACCATAGGTAACTAAGATTTTGGGAAAACTTTCTGTGACCTTAGAGCTAGTGTCAACTTGATGCCATTGTTTATTTACAACAAATTAGGACTAGGAAAAGTCAAACCAACCAATATCACACTCTAAATGGTAGATCGATCCCTCACCTATCCCAAATGAATCATTGAAGATGTATTAGTAAAGGTGGATAAATTCATCTTCCATGCCGATTTTATCGTTCTAGATATGAAAAAACACAAGGAGATTTCCATCATCCTTGGAAGGCCTTTCTTAGCTACTAGATGAACAATCATAGATATACAAAAATAGGAGTTGACGATGAGAGTACAAGATGACACCGTCATTTTCAAAGTCCTCAAGGAAATCAAGTTGTCAATTGAAAGTAAGGATTGTTTCAACATTAATATGGTATACTCAAATGCCAAGCAACTCAAAGACATGGAGAAATTGGATCTTCTCATCCAAAAGAAGGCATTGAAGCGTAAAAAGATGAGAAAGAAGAAGAAAGATCAGCACCTCGATGAAAAGATCAAAGAGAAAGAACCAAGTAAAAGACACATAAACCTACTACATAATATAATGTTGCTCCAATATGTTTATGTTATTAATTATATATTATATTTTCTTATATATCAAAATTTATATGTATATATAAAAGGTCTTCAAATCTTTTGTAGGGAACTGTTGGAGAAAAAGTTTTTAAAACCTTTTAAATAAATAATAAATTTAAATTATAAAATATTAATATAATTTAAATATTTTAAACTATTATTATTATATAGTAATTATAATATTTAAATTAGCCATTAAATCTATATTAAATATTTGAGAGTTACAAATATTTATTTATAATATTATTATTATTTAAGAGTTAATAGTTTCAAATTATTATAGGAGTTATAATATATTAAATTATTCTTATTAAATATTATAATTAATTCTAAGAGTTACAAAATATTTAAAATTATAATAATGCTAAATTAATATTGATATTAATACCTTAACCCTTATCTACTATTATACAAAGGGTGCTAATCTTTTTTAAAGTGTGTGTAGAAAATAAGAGAAGAGAAATGTGTGTGTGTGTGGGGGGGGGGGGGGGTAAGAAAGTAAAGAAGAGAAAAAGAAAAATGAGAAGTATTTTATGTATAAAATAAAAACTAAGTATTCTATATATTATGTTTTGAGTAACTATAACTATGAGGACTTGGTGTTTTCTCCCGGTGATCGTGCTCATCGATGGAGATCGACTGTGAATATTGAGATGTATCTTAGAGTTATATAGATTCATCATTAACTACACAAGGGGAGGACTATTTGGTTTAGGACAGTGCTTTCTAGCATGCCTCTACTATGCTTAATGCTAGATTTTCTTATACTCTCTTTATATTTAATTTTGTATTTTACTTGTTGATAATATATGTCTCACAAATATTTAACAATATATGTTTTAACATATGATTGAAATAACTTGTAAAAATATTTACAACATATTCTACAAGAACAATCACCTAAACTAGTGTATTAGCAACTAATATATGTGACTTGGCTACTATTGATACATCTCAAAACACGCTCGATAATTTATTTATAATTTGTTAAAGATAAACAATCATTTGCACCTCATTTTTCATACTAATTTGAGTTAGGATCCAAATGAGATATAAAGGTTATTTTTCAAGAATTTCATACTTTACTTTTAGAAGCATTTTTCTTTTCCCTAATAATGAGAATATTATCTCATCAAAATGGAATTCGTAAATCGTGTAGTAAAAAGATTACCTATCAAGTTTCAAGATATCTAATAATTAATGATAAGTTACAACCAACATAAATTTCCAAGCAACATGAGGTTCTATTTTATTGTGTTATGGGAATGCTATATGTACATATAAAACATAACCAACATATGCAAATAGGATATATTAAGCTGACGACCAAGTATAAATTATAATAAATAATATTGATGATATGTAATATGTCTAAAACAAATTAATGTTGCAGTAAGAAGATTAGTATAACCTTCTATGAAAATTAGTAATCGTATGCATATCAATGAACTACATATAATTACCCATAGTTGTTTAATCAATTACTTTGGTAATTCATTTTGTATATAAAGTTATAGGATAAGATGTTCTACATTAATGTAGAATAAGATGTTTTACATCGATCCCCGTTGATATGTAATAGTCATAAAATACTTTAGATGTAAGCTCACTATCAATATTTAGATGTATGATTTTAATTAGATAATTTAAAATTTATGTTCTTAATCTGATGATCTATGCAAGTAATTCAGTAAATGCAACATTATGTGTAGATAGTAAACAAACATATAAAAATTGTATAAATACATCAATCAAGACCACAAAATAACAATTTTGGAAAGGGAGAAGCTAATTATAAGTTTGCCTTATAAGCAAGTGGTACAAATATTATTATTAAACAAAAGAATCCTCTAGTTCTTTAATAGGTGTCTATAAAAAATTTTAATGATCCTATGTATCATTGACAATCTAGGGTGACCAAGCTGTCATGGGATGACATAAATATTTTTGAATCACTGAACTTCTAGTTCATTACTATAAAGATTTTACTTGAATTTATGATTATATAATACAATTTAGATGACAATGTCAAAAGCTTTTCTAATATGCATCTTTTGCCTAATATTAGAAGTAATGTAGAAAATTCTACATTATTCTCATTTAAAGTCTCAATGTAATATCTATTTCGGCATATATATTTCAAGTTAAGCAATTTTTTTTTCAAATCTACCTATATTTGAAGCAATATCAATATGTAACTTTGTTTTATTTGCTAATAAGATCATTGTTCTTCTAGAACCCTTAATAAGATATATAGGGCCTGATATAGTATTGGGTTTAGCTTTAATCATTATTAGTTTTAGAAAAACATTTCTTACCTTAAAAGATAATGTGCATAATTGCATTGTTTGCTAAATAGATATTCTCAACCTTCATTTCCAGATTGGACAATTCATTTCTAAAAGTCATATCCTTTATTAAATAAAAATTCATATTAGATATCAAGATAATAATTACAAAACATTGCATTTATTTCTCAAATATTGCAAAAAGTAAGAGCACAGCAACATTGACCAAACTTTAGTGGATATTCTCATCACCAATCAAATTATCGATACTCCCTTCTTTATCCTAAAAAAATCAAAGACATCTAAATAGGTAAGTTCGGTAAGATCTAAGTCTTTAATGAGATATATCTCTATATTCTTTTATTTTCTCTTAAAAGATACCTCAAAAAGTTCGACTAGATACTTTAATGTACGACATATATGTTTACACCACATTGATAATAAGCATTTTCATAATTTTTAAGTGATTTATTCTATTCACCCTTGTCTTTACCTTGGTGATTTTAACCCTTTTTATTATTTCTCTGTCTTAAGTATTTATGATCATCACAAGAGTGATAATTCTACCTTCCTGACCACGTCCACTACTGTAATGGGTGTTATGGACATAATTTATAATTTTTTAATAGGAGCTCATTATTTTAATCTAAAAATAAAAGACATGAGATTAATTTCAAATATTTTTTAAATCAACAATCTTAATATTGTTGTTGCAGGATAACATCAAAGGCATAAAAAGTACAGAATATCTTCTTTAATACATCTTATTTTGTAATCTTTTCACCTCACAATTTTAACTATAGCGCGATTTTGAAAAGAGCAAAATTGTATTTACCAACAGTTTTAAAATCTTGCAATCTCAAATCCATCCACTCATGCCTTACTTTTAGGATGAATACATCTAATAGTCATATGTTTCTTTTAGATATTCTCAAGGATCTACGAGTCCTCTACTTTTAGATTTTAAATTTTTAAGCTCTTGTGTAGATGATGATGGAAGAAAATCATAACATTTGATTTGTCTTTTAACATTTTATTTTCCTTCTTAATTATATTTTCTAAGCTCATTGACTATAGGTGCATTTTCATATCTAGTACCTATGCAAAGTAGTAGCTTACATAGGCATCAAAGGTAAGAATTTGTAAGTTTATCAGAAACATTTTTAAAGACTTTTAAAAATGAAGAAAGGGGACTAAATTAATGTCAGATATATAATTAAAATATCTGAGTAATAGTTATAATATATCAAAAGAAACAAAATCAAGCAATATCATGCACAAAATAACATTATGAGGCTTAACCTATCATATAATGACAATTAGAAAGTAAAGTCTTCCATTAATTTTTTAAAATATAAACATAATACAAATAATAAATAATGCAATGAATAATAAAATTATAACACATAAATAAAAAAAGTCAATAATTTCAAATATTGACAATTTGTGTTAATAACATATTGTAAATAAATTTGATATTAAAATATATTAAATATAAAGAAGATAATTTAACTAATAAACAAGGCACTATCAAACCCAAATACCTCATCAAAATTGCATCTTTAATGATGAAGAAATACATGTATTTATAATACATGCTAGGCTTTTGACTTTTTTTTTACCTATATGGAACATATACTAATAAGACATGCAAAGTTGTTGACTTTTATACATTGTCAATGTGGGATTTGATGTATTTGTTGGAAACCACCACTTACAACAATATATATATATATATATATATATTATTTTGGGCTAGATTTAATAGGCCCGCAAGCTTAGGGGCACGCAGGCTCAACAGCCCAAACTAGTGAGAATTTATTTATTGATGGAGAACAATAACTCAATAGAGGTCATTAGAGCTCAGAGACAATAAGTGAAGAACTACTTAGAGGAGATATTTTAAAAGTACTAAGGTCGAAGTTAGGTTAGAGATAGCTATCGAGGTCGTGTTTAGGGCTATTGAGGTTGAAGTTAGATTGGTGAAGGCTACTGAGGTCGTGTTTAGGTTGAAGAGAGCCACTGAATAAAAAAAAGCCTACAACATATTTTGAAGGCTAAAGGGGACTCAGAATTCATAAGTTAGTCAATAGATGGTCTAAGTTAGAAATAACGTCAAGGAGCTGTCCGGAGGTGGTTATAATAAATAGGACTCAATAAAGCTCACCCAAACTGAGCTCACAACTCAATATTACTACTATTGACAAGAAAGTATAATATAAAGATAGTCAACACACGAATTTACATAGTTCAACCTTTGAGCTTACATCCATTGGTAGAGCTCATCATCAAAATCCACTATATAAAGAAGATATAGTTGTAAGGCATAAGTTACAATAATAGTAATATAACTTATGAGTTAAGATCTCTTATATTCTTCCCCTTTTTGAACTTGTAGATGCATTTCTTGTGTTTTGATAAATGCTTCCTTAGTAACGATGAATAATTGGAGGTTGCCAAGTAGGCTTGTAAGGCAAACCCTAGTTTAAAAATAAAAAGGGTGAGAGAAGAATGAGTGAATATTGAAAAGTAGAGTAATAGAGCTTCAACTTATGGCTTATGACCTTCCACTCCTTTTTTAAACTTGTGAATTTGAACTTCTTTTTTTCTCTTGGAGAAAGTGAGGCTTTTATAGTAAAGATAAATCGTACAGGTGGAGGGAGTTAGCCTGAGATTACCTTTTAAGGGTGACTTGTAGCAGAACACTATTAAAGAACGGTCCCTATCATAAGGGGTAGTTTGGAGAACTTACTTAGTAGGGGGGCAAAAAGGTAAATAGAGCTCCTCTAATGCTTAGAGTATTTGGTGTCTCCTGACTGATTGTTTTTCAGGAGTTGTCAGCCCAAGTTGGTGAGACCTTAGGAGCATTGAGGTGTCTTCTGACTCTGTCCCATTGAGCTTAGCAGATTTAGTGATGAGCTGCTTAACTATCTTAGACTTCTTTTGTTTACTATATTAGTAGTGTTAACAATATCAGTAGGAGACAAAGTCCTTGTTTTAGCTGACGTAGAGCTCATTAGATCTTTAAGAATTCCCTTATCTAACCTTATCCTTTGATCTGATAGTTAAATGACGTGGCATCTAAGTGCTCTTCTAGTAGGTTCTGCTAGTGATGTGACGAGACTTGAGTCGTGTTAACGTATACGCCTACTAGTAGGTCTATGATGACGTGGCAAGTACCTAAGCTCCTGTAATATGTCCTTTAACACCGTTATTGAGTGGCAAAATATGTCTTGACACGAGTCCTATTAAATGGGCTTCATGGACCGAATTATGGAAGTCCAAGTGTTTGAGCTCGGACTCAGTCTCATTGAAGTAACTCGTTATAGATTGGACTATTTTAAAGGTCTAGGCCTAAGTGCTGGATTGGGCTCTCTTAAATTGGCCTAAGTGTCACGATATATATATAAAAGAGAAAAAGATAATGGTTGACAAATAAGTAAATTTAAAAGGAATAAAAGTTAACTTTAAAAAAATTGTAACTTTCTATAAATGGTTGTGCAAATATTTTTTAGGGTCAAAATAATCAAATTCTTGAGAGACAAAAATAAATCATTTACCAACTACTATCTTAACTATAAGAATTGGATTAAAAAAAATTTAAAGTCTACAATTTTGGCGTGTTGATGCGGCCAATAGAATGCTTCCTCATGTTCAAATTAGTTAATCCTGACTACTGAACTGTATTTTAAAATTCTTATGTATATAGGGCTACTTTAGATCAAGATTTCTGTCTCATTTGTGCATCAAATTAATTAGGATTTGATTCAATCAATTTTTTTGTACTCCCTAGTTTTTGTTTTATAAGTTCTTGAGATTAATAAAGCTATGACAAAGATTTTTCTTTTTTTGTAGATGTAAGGTTAGTCATGAAACATGTAAAATGTGTTTTTGTTATATTTGTTTATTTTGATTACTCTAATTTATTGCTTACTTTACTTTGTAGTTAATTTATTTGTCTACTTATAAGACCTTAAGATTTTGATAATTTTAAATTATGGAGAAAAATAATTATTCTAGATCAAAGTAAAATATTTTGAAAATTTTAAACAATAAAGACAATACCAATTAAGGAAGACATTTTAACAAAATATAAAGAAATTTTGGAAATTATATTTGCGTTGCATGAGATTGAATTTGAATACAAACTTGACCTCAATAAAAAAAATAATTTTCCAATTTTTCAAAGAATTTTAAGAAAGTCAATTTTTTTTTACGATAACTTGTAGTTAACCGATTTAGTAAAATTAGTATGATGGTTTACTTGCCAAGTCAACTTTCCAATTGATTTGAGTTAGTATCTAACTTGCTCAAAGCTATTTAACAGTTTAGCAAGGTGACAAACCGATTTAGAAGTGAAAAGCTTTATAACGGCTATAAACAGTTAGTTTCACTATTTTTTTATAAATACAAATCTCAATCAAGCTCAAAACACAAGAGAAACACTTTATAACCCCTATATCATTTGTAAAAATACATATAATTATTATCTTTGTATTAAAGTTGTTATATCTACTTTTTTAGAGAGTTTTTATCATTTTTATTTGAATTAATATAAGATTTTAATTGGTGCCCAATAAACAATTGAGTAAAAGGGTCCAATTAACACCCAAGAAGTTAATCAAATGATCTTAAAAGATTAGTGAAAATCCTCAAGCATGATACTTCTAAGCAAAGATGTAAGCCAGATTGTGGGTCAAATTATATAAATATCATTTGTTAGCTTTCTTTATCTTTATAATCTTTAATGCATTTCATATTTGCTTGTGGTCTATTCTGCTTTTTTTTTTTTAAATATCTTGTATTGGACTATAATTTGAGTTACTGATTATTAGGTTGCTTTAAATTAAAAAAATTCAATTCATCCCCCTTATTGTAGTGTCATTGTAAACGCATTATTATATTTTCATCATTTATCTTGGGTCTATTACGTAACAATAACAAATAGTTTTTAGCACAAATATATACATAATAGAGTCTTTTTTGGTATTATATGTTCTATTTTTTTTAATTAAAAAAATTATCCAACAACATTAATAATAGGGATAGGAATAATTTAGTCCCTTAAATTTGACTAAATGGATAATTATATTTTAGTTAGATACAAAATATCTAATTTTATCTCAATTTGTTAGTTTTTCTATTAAATTTAATTAAATATGTTCTTTTTTTTTATATCTAACTAGTAAATCTAATGATCGTGGCAATGAGTTGTAAAGAGTCACTATTACACGACAACCGCACTACAAAAAATAAACTATTGTTTTGTTGGTCAAAATAATTAATATAAGGAAAAATTAGTTATTATGTTGGTTAACTTTAAAGGTGTAGTTAATAGAATTGGGACGTATATATAACACATCAAAATATGGGGGGCATATTAATAATATGCCAGAAAATGGGGATGAGTTGATGTTGGTTGATTTTTGAAGGGAGTAAAATGAAATAAATCTTGAAAAATTTAGGTGTAAAATTTGTAAGAAGAAAAATAAAATTTTCAATTTTGAAAAGGACATATATACTTTCTTCTATTAGATTTTTTATTAAAATATTAAGGAATAAGGGAATGTGTTTGTACATTTGGACAATAAGTTTATTTTTGTAGGCACATAGTACAATATAGTAAATTCTTACTTTTAATTAATTCAATAATAATTAAAGCATAAATGCAGAACAACCGCATTATTTGTTCGTTGCCAATTATATTGTAATCCACTTTACTAATTAATTCAATAATAATTAAAGCATAAATGCAGAACAACCGCATTATTTGTTCGTTGCCAATTATATTGTAATCCACTTTACTATAGTAATATTACTGCATAATAATAACTTATTATATACATTTAAGAATGATAGTGGACTGAGTTTAAAAGAAATATTTTTAAATTTGTATTTATATTTATTTTAAAAATAAAATATTAAATTTTGTTTAAATTTTTTATTAATTTAAAGTTTTATTATAAAATTCACTAATAAATTTGTAATTATTATTAAATTTATAATGAATTATCCGCTAATTTTAAATATGTTTTAAAATAATATAATAAAAAAATAAACTCCTTTTGTTATAGTTATGGGCTTTATAAAGGTATTATAGTTTTTAGAACTACAATTTTGATTATGTCCATCAAGAATTGGATTGAAATGTGCATGTAAAAATATTTTTATCTTTTAGTTATGCCATGTAAGAATAAAATTGTAAACTATTAAAAATGTTAACTTAAGAAGTGTGTAATATTATATTAAAAATGGAGCAGAAATATCTAGATGCCAATCTTGAAAACAAGAAGTTGAATAATAAATAAATACAAAAATTTTAACATAAAAATAATTCCTAAAAAAGATGCCTATAAAATACAAATACAATTTTGACCTTTTTTTAATTTGAAAAGATGAGACCTACAAAGCCCGCAAGGACTATTAGGATTTTTTTTTTCATGAGAAATTATTTTATTAAAATTTGTCTTCTTTAACCACCATGTATCCTTACCATATCTTGATGATGACCAATCATTAAAATCAACAAGATACAAACATAAATAAAAAAAGATGAAAATAATTTTTAAGATAAAACTAATAAATAATCCCATGAACTAGATATTTAGATCATAACATGAAAGCACATAATTAGCTTAATTAGATTAAACTCAAACATTTTTCACAAGGTACAATAACAATTATGAGTTAAAATGAAGAAGAAAAAGAAGTACAACTTCTATCTTCACTTAAAATAAATTTCATGGACAAGGGCATACAAATAATTAATTAATAAAATAAAACCAAATTACGTGCTAATTATCTATCATTAACAAAAAAAAAAAAGAAGCAAACACATACAATCAGAGACAAGATTAAGCTGCCGACTAAATTTGAAATTTGTTAATGGAGTCTATGGTGAAAAAGACAGTCACTTTAAAGTTTAACCCTTGTGATATGAAAAGGAAATAAAGAATGAAACGTTCTTAAGTATTCTAGGGCTACGTTCCATTTTACCAATTAAAAGTAATATCAGTGAATACCTGCAAAGGTATCTGCGGACTTTTTACTGAATTATATCTATCTTAAATTCGTTTTAAATTTTAATTTTATATATTAAACTCATAAATTCGTTTTAAACTTTATTAAATTCTTTTTTATACAAATTAATTTTAAAAAAATACCCAATTTAACCGAGTTATTAAAGTTAAAAAAATATTTAACCCGATCAACATATTTTAAAATATATTAACTAAACATTTTCAATTATCTCCATTTTACCCCCAACCCTTTCAACCCAAAATTTTTAAATTTGAAAACTCTCTCTTCGCCTCTCTCTCTCAGCTTTTTGAAGATTTATGTACAAAATTTATAGACTGGTTTTAAATATTGTACATTCTTGAAGATTTGAACAAAAATATTATCGTGAAGGTTAAAAAAATTGAAAATTGACGAAATTTGATAAGTTTTTATCATAAATTTAATTTTATGTATTTTTTTAATTTTTTTATATGTAATTGCTAGAAATATATAAATGTAATGTTAGTAAAGTTTAAAATATGTTAAAAATGAGTGCAATAGGTCAAAAATGACAGATTTCGACTATATTTCACAACTGCCTGTAAAGCCACGCGCAGGCGCGTGTCTCACACGCTGGCACTGTGACCCATGCACGAGGCGCATGACTTCACTCACATGGCTTGTGGCGCGCGCACACTCTTGCACATCTTACGGCCCGTGCACTATAAGCTGAGCAACACACACTACAACGTAGCACCACGAGAAGGCACCATGTAGCATTTTAAAAAATTTTAAAATTTTTTGTTTTTAATTTTTTATTAAAAATATATGAAAGTTGCGACTAAATTTAGCCATTATTTTTATTTTTATCATTATTATATTAATTTTTGTTAGATGAAACATTTTTAATAATTTTGCTTTACTATTAATTATTTTTAATTTTTAGTAATTATTTGAATTATCTGCTAATAAGTTTTTTTTTAAGAAGAAGTATGTCTCAAAGAACTATATCATTCCCAAAAATAAATTCTACCGATCGACTATAATTGCTTACTCGAAGTTATGGGCTATCAAAAAAATAGAAGATAAATTAACTTCAAGGCAGATCGAAATATTTAGAATGATGTGTTTTGGCCATTTTTTGGATGTATAGTATTCCATTCTAAGGTATTTTAATACACGAGGTTTTATTAAGACGCATACATACAAAATATTTACATGAAAATGGTTTTATATAGGTAACAGGTGTATTATATTCTCTCGTCTAAAGTTTTATTTGATTACTAGTTTGAGAATGGGGTATTATTCATCAGTAAGTGGGTTGGATAGTAGATTTTAGGATAAATACTTTAGTGATAGAAATGAGTTAACCTACAAGGATTTAGATCCGTGGTTTAAGAGCATTATATTTGACGATGATATAGATGCAGTGAAAATGTGTCTATTTTATGTGTTTCATAAATTGTTGATGCCATGTGATCGGAATAGAGACGTTCAGTATTTTGTGTTTCACCTCATAAATAATATAAATGAGTTTAATGTCTATCCTTAAGGCACAATTGTATGGACTTTACTCCACCATAGCTTAAGTACAACCTCAATTAAAAAGTTATTGAAGGTCAGAAAACAGGACACTCCGGATAAGGAAGCATACAATCTATATGCATTTGGTCAGACATTTTTGGTGAGTAATTCTTTTCTTTTCGATTCATTATCATATTGAGATGTAGAAAAAATTGTTATTTTCATTTTGCATTAAATAAGATAATAGTATTTTTTGAGATTGTTAATTTTTTCTTTATTATCTCAGGTGAGGATTTACGAGGCGATCCCGAAATATGAGGAGATATTTGCATGCAAGAATGGTGACCTTTTCCGCATCTTTTAAATTGGTCTGGTACGAGCACCACATTATACGAAGACGTCGCAGACGTTCTCTTCGATGAAGTTGAGGTATGTTTTTATATTCAACGAAAAATATATATAATTTCCTTATAAATTTTGTTATTTTTTCTATTAATGATTAATAAATTTAAAATTTTATGTAGGCTTTGAAAGTACATAGAAAGTTGGTGCCCCATAAACATAATAAGAGTACGGACTGTCGTGTGACAGCAAAATTGTCTATTCCACTGAAAAAATGGGGAGGGACTCTTAAGTTAGAGAAAATTAAGACTCTGACCACCTAATTCACCAATGATGTTACGTCTGAGTACGAATTTCATGCCCCGTTAGTGACTGAATCAATGGTATAATAATTTAATCTTTTTTCATAAATTCACTCACTATTATTTATTGTTGATGAGTATTAGATTGTGAATATTGATTATAATCATTTATGTATATAGTTTGAGTCTAACACGCCATTATCGCGGCATCATGTCCTAGAGAAGAGGATTGATGATCTTTAAATAACTATTTAATAGGATTGATAAGGTTAGCTCAGAGCTTTTCACCAAGATTAATAGTGTTGGCTTACAGATTCAAAGTAAGATGGATAAGGACAAAGAAGAGATCTTGCATTAGATATCTCTCTTGATGCAACAGTTGAAGACATTTAAGATCTCTGAGGATGCAGGGCATATTATGGTACATTTTGAACCTAAATTTTATTGGGTACAAAGTTTAATAAGTCAATACATTAATTGGTGTTGTTTGGTTTTAAGGCACCGAATTCATGGCCGCTGACTTTCAGGCTTACATTTTTGCAAGTGAGTCTCAGTATCAGCTCATGGCAATGGATATACAACATGTAGTTGATAGCCCTGCAAGTGTAACAATTATACCCGTTGCGTTGGTTCAAAAGATGAGCAAGTATGGGCGCTACTACAAGAAGGCGCAAGCTCAAAGCAGTCCGCATACTAATTCATTGAAAAAGCCCATAAAAAAGAAACTTGTAGAATTAAAAGTTAAACCTACAATTGACGTAAACGAGCAACGTATTCATATTGATCAAGAAACTTTTAATGACATGTTGGATTGGATAACTAAAAATAACCCAATACAGCATGTTCATTTATATAAACTTGATGCTAGCTGCACATGGTTTAATGATTTATTACTCCACTGGCTTAACGATTCGGTGAGGACTTTTATTTGTATTTTTTTTTAATTTTTTAACAGTATCAAAACTTATATACACTCATATTTTTATATACATTCTATTGCGGTTTTGTAGCATATAAATGAGTATTTAAAAGTTTTGCGTATACGGCAAAAGATGTGTTTCGATATGTACTCATAGGAATGCACAACTATAGAGCTATTTTTATATGAGCTATTTTTTACCTGTCTATTGAGCATATAATATTATAATACCATTGATTAACTATTAATGAGTTTAATATTATATATATTTGTCTTTAGGAGTATATTATACAAATGTAGCAAACGTCCTTCACCGAAAATCCTCCATATAATGACCAATGGGTCGAATCGTTGTTGGCATATGTACTCAGAACAAAGACTGATTTACTTGGTTTTAAAACCATAGACGTCGGTCAATAAGGTAGTCGAAGTATAATAATAACGGTCAATAAGGTAGCCGAAGTATAGTAATAACTTTTTATTGTTATTAAATACAATAAGTTTAAAATAATACAATAATAATTTTTGTAGGTATATATCCCATTGAATATTAATCAGGAATATTAGTTTGCAGCAGAGGTTGACCTTGCTCAAATGGGGATTATTTTGTATGATTCCAATATGAACGGCCACTCTGATGAGGTCATTCTCAAATTTATGGACCTCTACGTGTTGCTATGTCTTATTACCTTCAAAGATGTAGATTTTATAGCTTAAGGGTAATACATAATCCAAATTTTGTTCCTTTGGCCAATCATTAATTTGCGGGATAATATGCCTCAACAGGCAGTCGGGAGTGGGGATTATGGCGCATTTGTCTGATGTTTATTGAATGTCTTATGTTAGGTCGACCATTTAATTTCTTCCCTCATATTGGTACGTTTTATAAACAAAAGATAGCCGTTGATTTATGGACCACTACAGAATCTACTTCATAGATGTTTAATACTATATTTTTATATGTGTATTTTTATCATATTATTGTTTTGATGTTTGCATGTTGGGTGGATGTGTAAAGAGGTGATATATATATATATATATATATATATATATATACAATTATGTTTTTCCTATTAGGGTTGGTGCTTACGTACCATCCCTGAATGTACATATACTTATATATTTATACAAGTGTACATTCCCATTGAATCGCTAATACCCATTAACATAGTATTATGCATGTAACGTTGTAGACATTGCAGATTTAAAGGAGTTCGGATCAGATTTAAAGAGTTTAGATAAGAATTCATAGTTAGCCACCCTGAGAGATATAAATACTAAATGTTAGCACAGTTAAGTGTTAGTTGGTTATAATACTCAGCAGATCTAAGAATTGGAGTCTTGTCTATAATGGGACATAGATCTGGGAATATACTAGTAATTGCATAGTTACAAGAGTTGCAATTGAGTGCTAGGAAATGCATGTTGCGCAAGTATGTTCTCGAATACTTGTCCCTGATCTATTTCTACTGATGCGGGTCTGTCGATGGATATTTTTAATATAGATTAGCATATGCATACCTATAGGGTATAGATGGTCATTCCTAGCCAACTATGAGCTTGGAGCTCGTATTGACATATGGATATCCAGTTAGGATTGGATATGGGACAGACTCATGAGGGCCTCCGATAGACATTCTATATAAGCCGTTAATGGAGGGTCCTCTCGAGTTGAGTAGTATACGTGGTCCTTTGACCTGAGTGCCACGGTGGGCTTGTAAGTGATCCACCATACTTTGGTTCCACGCATGTCACAGAGCTTTCATGGTGTGACCGCTGGGTGTCGCTAAGTATGGTTCAATGCTTATGGAGTCCGATGCATACAGATATGGGATCCGTCAGCTCCCATATAGAGTTTGATATCCAAATGCTTCGAGACTGTATCTCAGAAAGTCTTGTGGCCACAAGCAATGATTCCAGAAAATAGTTCCGTCAGGGTAGAACAATATGGCAAAAGAGTTAGCGCATATTATTCAGTAAGATACGAGTCTGAAGATAAGATATAGATGAGCACTATGAGATTTGACGATCATAATCTATCTCCCCGCACATCTAGGATATCATGATGAAAGGACTATACGTATGCATTGTAACCTCAGCTTGTATGGTTCAACACGCTGATTTGTATATCCGTAACATGTGCGTGAGGCATTACTCACAGACTCATAGAATATTTTCATTTGACAAATCAGGCGTAGGACCTAAGGAATCCCATGATATGGAGTGTACTCGTTGTGCACTGAGGCAACATGCCGGATTAAATTGTTTAATCCAGCAATATTCAGCATTACCATGAGAATATGTGCGTGTCTGTATTTAAGTGTTAAATACAACAATTAGTTAATAATTGTTATTTACTAATTGTATAATGACACGTAGCGTATTGTGGACCTTCGGTTGAGTTTACCTAAATTTGAAATTTGGTGGGACCTACTAAGGGGTAAACTTGGTAACTATACATGAGGAGCAAAATGATCATTTCTTACTTTTGATTATTTAATAGTTAACTAATTTAAATATCTTTCTTTTTATATTATATAATATATTATTATTATTACATTATTATTTATATTATATAATATTTTATATTTTATATATATATATAAAGAAAAAGAGAAAGAGAGTAAGATTTAGGGTGTGAGGCCGAATTCGACAGAGAAAGAAATGGAGAAGGAGCAGAGGAGAATGAGAAATGTTTCATTTTTCCTATACCCCTAATTGGAGCAATTGTAAATTGCTTCAAACTCTCATTTTAGAGAAAATGATATAAACACACTCCCAGCTATTTTGGGGATTAAGAGTTAATCCCGAACTGAATATCAAGCTGTTGTTCTAGCTCACCAAACCTACTGTATTGGTGACTAGAACTGCACATGAGTTGGTCTCTATGCAGACTCCGAGAAAATGCATGTATAACATTACACGTTGAGGTGAGTTCTTTACCTTATTAATATATTAATGTGATTAACATATTTATTTATTGTGTTTATTGCAAAATTTATATGTTTCTGCTGTGTTAGGCAATAGATACAATTGCACATACATACACCCACACATGCCTTAGATCCGCCAACATTTTTAATATGCAAGTTTAGGAATGTCAATATAATAAGGGAGATTTTGTTGAAATTTTGTTAAAATATCACACATTCCACACTTACAACTTACTATTTTGACACATATACAGATATTTTCATAACTTATCTACAACTGAAAATTTTTAACATCAACATTAATTTAAGTATGTAATAAAAAGTATAAGTGTATTTCGAAATAAGTGTATTACAAAATAAGTGCAGTACGAAACTCGACAGTCTAACACAAAGAAGTATAATTAGAAAATAGTGTATAACAACCCTTCATACAATTAAACTAGCCATCTCACACCAATCTGTAACAAAAAAATATATTATCTTTATATTATAGTGAAATTAAAAATAAAATATCAATAAGGTAGTTTTATAAATAAACATACATCACCTGCTTTGTAAAGTGATAGAGTTTTAACACGTCTGTCGGTTATATCTATGTTGTCTACAACTTTACAACGACTACAAATATTCTTCGATAGTTTCTCCCCTTGAGATAAAATCTTATTCGTCCGATATCTACCTAACTGACGACATTCTATCGGAGGCTGAATGTTCATATTTTTCAAATTCTCTGAGATTATCTAATCTGACACTTGGCTAATTGAAAGTATTGGCTTGTTATAAACACGAAATAAAGTCTCAGATGTGTAAGTCGAACAAAGACTCTTGTACCATAATTTTATGTATCTGCATGCAGTGAGTGCATGAAAATAATGTAGTTGTTGATAGTCAAACTTTTGCCAGCTACATGTTCTATTGAAAATGTCCACTATCTAGTTTATGCTATCATCCTTGACTACAAATCATGAAATATCAATAGAAAAAATTATCATTCGACATACGTCATCATTATGTTTCATGACTTTGTGATGGGCCAAACTCGTCAAGACATTCATTGTATTTTGTGCCGTCAATCGTCTACAATAAAATCACAATTGCATTAGCTCTTAAATCCACTTCACCAAATTTGTCACCGGAAGCTTTCTTATGTCTTTTGCAACTGTATGAATGCTCTCAACAATATTAGTCGTCACGATATTGTATCTTCTGAAAGCACCAGCTAATCAAGCCCATCTTATCGTACCAACATCCTTCTCTAAATACTTAGTTACATTGAGTCTCATTTATCCCAGCTTGTTTAATTAGTGTTAGAAATCAGGGACATGATACGCCTTGATAGCAATAAAATACATGGACAAGTATACCCATTTTTTCAGACTTTTTTAATAATAACTTGTATTTTATCACCAAAATCCTTTTCAAGTGATTGATGCAGAACCCATGATATGCATTAGAAAACATACCACGTATATCCTTCTCAATACTGGCGTGTCGATTAGATATAAAAATAAGATTCTAATAGCCACCAATTACTCTCCATAGTTTAACTATAAACCACTCCCAAGAAATATTATTTTCTGAGTCAACAATCCCTCATGCCAATAAAAATATCTTATTGTTTCCATCTTTACAAATAGCCATAAATATTGTACCAAGATATAATCCTTTCAAAAATATTTCTTCTACTATAATCACCGGTCAAATGGATGAATTAAAACCTCTAATGCATGGTTCCAGCGCCAAAAAGAAATACTTAAAGTGATTGTATGCATCAGTTTCCAAGTGAGTAACCGTACCCGAGTTATTCTGTTGCAATATATAGTTGTATACAGAAAGTAATCTGAACGATTGATGCGATATTTCTATATCATAAATTAAGTGCAAGTATACACTATCGTATGCAAGTAATAAAGAGACTAAATAGTCGGATGTCGAACCCACAGGGATAATTCTTTCTTTTTAACCAATTACTAAAATTATATCTTCCTAATAATTATTCAGAAAAATAAAAATCTAAGAATGAATGTAAGAAATATAACACAAAAACACAATGCAATGAGATTTAAAGATATAGCAACGTAGAGAGAACCTAGGATTAATATTATCCCTCAATATGTTTCTAATGATTAATCCTCTAATATTTAACTCACTTAGTCTTTATTATTGATCAAGACACTAATGTATTCACAAGCCTCTTCCAAGGTCATGCAAGTATACCTTAATTTACCAAATACCTATATTCCTATGGTACTTGTAATAAATTAAGATTCATTAAGATTAGGTCTTATTGATCATACATGCCAATTAGGTATATTCCTATCCTAAATTGAAACTTGCATATGCAACATTGAATGTTACTCTACAATCATGCATCAAATTACCTAGGTCTAAATATATTGATTCCTCTTCCGAGTTTATCAATAATATTACCAATTCATTCACCATATATTGGCCAGATATATTGAAGCATTAAACACAAGTAATTTAAATAATAAAGGACTAAGTTTATTAAATACTAAAAGATATGGCAATTAAGCACACATATTGAGTTCAAATATTAACCCTAGAAAACAAGTTTAGCTCATGGCTACAAGAGAACAGCAGTAGAAATAATTATAAATCATGATACAATTATTAGCAAACCGATATAGACGTCGAATTGCTCTTAATTGCGCTGTCTAGGAACTCTTGATGCCGAAGAACGTCTTGTATCTCTCTCTAAAGATGCTTCAATTAAGCTCCTATTGCTCTCCAAGACTTGTGCTCTATATTCTTGGTGCTCTTGGGTCGTCTTGGATTGATCCTTGAAGGCTGGGAACGAGTGGCTTTATATAGGGATCGATATGAGCTTGAAAATCTCAATTCTCGTCGGACTAGGACTCGCACTACCGCTGGCGCGCTATGCATCTGTCGCTGGGGCGACGCGTGAAAAAGTCTTCACCGCTGGAGCGGTGGGATCTTGGCGCTGGGGCGCTGCATGAAAACGGCTTCACCGCTGGCGCGCTATGTTAATAGCGCTGGGGCGCTGGCTAGTCGCCGGGGCGGTAACTGTCTGCCGCTGGGGCGCTAGACGCGACTTAATCAGGTCGTTTTTCTTATTTCGATCACTATTTCAGCGCTGGGGCGAAAATACTTGTTGCGCGGGGGCGCTGGACTCATAATTTGAAAACTTTGCATTTTAGTCCCTGTTTTCGCTCCTTTTGCGTTCTTTCTTTAAATTTCGTTTAAGTCCCTATAAATAACAATAAAGCACATAAATAGCCATCTATTCTCATAAAATCAGAAAATATCAATAATAAAAACATGAGAAAATATATGACAAATTTGCCCTTATCAAATTCCCCCAAACTTAAATACTTGCTTGTCCTCAAGCAATAAAATAAAACTAAGAGAGAAACAAAGGGTTATACTTGACTCATTTAACAAAACAAAATATACTAATACTAGTAAGATGATCAAAATCATTGTCTCAAAGGCTGATGAAATAGTACAAATCCTTAAGGTAGATAAATAGCTATTAACAATTCTAAATTATCTTTGTTTAGTCCCTTATTCTTCCTCATAAATAATCACCATGTGTGTGTGTGCAAGCAGCAAGCAAATAGCGAAAACCATACTTTGATTTACTTTATACTTTAGTTTGTACAGAAAAGATGATGTCTCGGCATTTAATTTGTATAATGACACTTCCATAAGCTTGTCTTTATTACCACTCTCCACTAATGTAGAAAATCACATGTCTAGGGATCTATTTAGGACTTTACTTAGCTTGTAATGTAAGGCTAAGGTCAAGGTGGGATAAAAAGATAAATATATGAAGTTCAAATTACACCATGAACACTTAGATTTTACCTAGAAACCTCTTGATCTTCTTTTCCTTGTATTATCTTTTCCCCCAAACTTATTGTGTTCCCATCTTTCTTTTCAACCTTTTATTTTTCAAAAACTTTCTTCTTTTTCTTAAGCTGGGGGTATTTTTCTTTACTTTTTTTTTTTTTTTTTTTACTTTTTGAATACCCCCAAACTTAGATTAACAAATACCACTCAAACTTATTTTTCTCATATCACCGCAACTTTTTCCTTTCAAGAGTATTTCTAAGCAAATGCAAAGTTTATGGTGTTACGGGAAAATTTTTAGATAAGTAAACTTTAAGTCTTGGGCTTGTAATGTGGTTAAACCAAAGAATGGGTAATTAGGCTCAAAATAGGGTACTAGGGATAAATATACTCTAAACGGTAGGCTAGAAAGGCTCAATCGGTCCAAAGATGGCCTAATGTCATTTCCCTATTCATGTATTTCCTAGAATTTCGCCTCAAGTAGTAACTAAAGACAAGTTCTAGAGTATCGGTCTTCGAGACTGTGGTGTACTCTCTAAAACATAAGTATCTCTAAGTAATAGTTATAACTATTCATGCTTATAAAGTGCTCAAAAAATTGGTGATAATAAATAAGGTCAAATTTGTTCCTAAACTTAAATAATCAAAATTGTCTCAAGTATCTATCATTCCCTATGGATGTGTAAAAATAAATTCAACCATGTATTCTTTTTCTTATCATAGACTAATGATCATCTTATCAAAACCTAATAAAAATGAATTAACTAAAAAAAAACTAAGTAACTAAAAAAAAATTTAACCCACAAGAATGATCACCCAAATCATGCAGCAAAATGAATACAAGAAAGTGTTTCCCACCCCCAAACTTAATTTAGACATTGTCCCCAATGTCAACAAATAAAGAAGTGAAAGTAAGAGACTTCCCTGGTCAATTTTCGCTGCCGCGCTGACTCTCCATCGCTGGGGCGATGTTCTGGCGCTGCCGCGGTAATCTTCTGTCGCTGCAGCGCTGAAGGATGATTTCTGCACAGTTACTGGAATTTGCGCTGGCGCGATGGTGCTTGTACCGCGGGGGCGGTGGTGTCTCGATTTTTCTGTCGCTGCCGCGCCATATTATGTCGCTGGAGCGCTGAAATTCTTGGTTTTTTTTTTTTTTTTTTTTTTTTTTTTTTTTTTAAGATGCTAAAAAAAAATAAAAAAAAATGATAATAATAATAATAATACTTTCCTTGGGTTGCCTCCCAAGTAGCGCTTGATTTAACGTCATCGGCTTGACGGGGCTTCCTTTTCTTTTATGGTGGATCGAAGATGCTGGTGGAAGCATTTGAGTAAATGATTTTGCTGGCTTTCTTCTTTTTCGGCTTCCATATTTTTGCAATTAAATCTCGGGCAGTATCTTTTGCTGCATTCTCCTTATGTCTCTCCGGAAAGACTTTAATCTTAGACCGGGGAGATGGTTCTTCCTTTTCTTTCTCTTTGCTTGCTTCGTCGTGATGCTGCTTTTTCTTCTTCTCTCTTGCCTTTCTATGCTTCAATGCTCTTTTTCGGATGTGAGGATCCAATGTCTCCATATCTTTAATTTGCTTAACACTTGGATGCACCACATTAATGCAGAAACAGTCTTCATTTTCAGCTGGTAATTTGATCTCCTTGAAGACTTTAAAAGTGACTGTATCCTCTTGTACTCTCATGGTCAACTCCCCTTTTTGCACATCAATGATTGTTCTTCCAGTGGCTAGGAAAGGTCTTCCAAGGATGATTGGGATCTCCTTGTCTTCTTCCATATCCAAAACAATGAAATCGGCAGGGAAGATGAATTTATCGACCTTAACCAACACATCTTCAATTAATCCCTTAGGATAGGTGAGAGAACGATCTGCTAACTGAAGTGTGATATTTGTTGGTTTGGCTTCTTTCAGTCCCAACTTTTTATACACAGACAATGGCATAAGATTGATGCTAGCTCCCAGATCACAAAGTGCTTTCCCAAAATCATAATTTCCAATTGAGCATGGTATGGTGAAACTCCCAGGATCTTTGAGCTTTGGAGGTAGCTTCTTTAGAAGGATGGCGCTACACTCTTCTGTCAGGGCCACAGTCTCGAAGTCATCTATTCTTCTCTTCTTTGATAGAATTTCCTTCATAAATTTCACATAGCTCGGCATTTGCTCCAGTGCATCTGCAAAAGGAAGATTAATATGTAATTTCTTAAAAACATCAAGAAATTTTGAAAACTGCTTATCTAGCTTTTTCTTTTGCAGCCTCTGAGGAAATGGAGGTGGTGGAGTGAATGACTGCGTAGGTTGCTTCTGCGGGTTGCTATTGGTATCTTCTGCTGCATTTTCACTTTTCTGTTCTTGTACTTGAATACCATTTTCTATGCTTTTCTGCGTTTCAGCACTTTTCTCTTGGTTTATGAATTGCTGTAATCTTTGAGGAAATGGTATAGGTGGTCTATATGGTTGCACGTCATCTTGCTGGACCACTGGTTCTTTTTCCTTCTTTATCATTTCTGAAAGCTGTGGTTGAGGAGTATTTTCATGTAAGACTTTACCACTTCTTAGGGAGATGGCTTGGCATTGTTCTACACTTCCTTTTGGATTGACTTCAGTGTTGCTTGGTGGAGTTCCTTGAGGGCGATTATTTATTGCTGTTGCGAGCTGCCCTACTTGATTTTCCAAAGCTCTAAGTGAAGTTGCTTGACTTTGAAAGAGTGCATCTGTTTTCTTCATGTATTGCAGGAGCATGTCTTCAATGTCTGGTTTCTTCTCTTGCTGAATTTGCGTTTGGAAGCCAGGAGGAGCTTTGGAATACTGTCCTTGATTATTGTTGCTCCATGAAAAGTTGGGGTGATTTCTCCATCCGGGATTGTAGAAATTTGAATTGGGGTTGTTGCGGTTGAAGTCCCCTACATATTGAGCAGTCTCCATGCATTGTCCATTAGCATGATTGCTTCCACAGAAATCGCAAGTGATGGGTTGACTCTTGATAGCATTAACTCCCAAGTTGCTTAATTGTTTGGTCAAGAGGTTGACTTGGGCAGATAATGTGGTCAAAGTGTCTACTTCATGTAATCCAGCGATCTTTCTTGTGGTAGACCTTTCGGTGGGCCATTGATAGGCATTGGACGCCATCTCATCTAGTAGATCATATGCTTCATCAGTTGATTTGTTCATGAGTGCTCCTCCAGCTGCAGCATCTACTATCGTTCTGAATTGACCGGCTAATCCATTGTAGAATGTTTGTACAAGTAACCACTTCGGGACTCCATGATGAGGACATTTTCTTTGCATATCTTTGTATCTCTCCCATGCCTCATAAAGAGATTCTCCATCTAGTTGTAGGAATGATGTGATGTCGTTCCTCATCTTGGCAGTTTTAGCAGGTGGAAAGAATTTGGCGAGGAACTTTTGTGCAAGATCATCCCATGTAGCTATAGATCCGGATGGAAGTGATAACAGCCAGCCTTTTGCTTTGTCTCTCAAGGAAAAGGGAAACAGTCTTAGTCGGATTGCATCATCAGACACCCCATTGTACTTGAATGTGTCACATATCTCCAAGAAGTTGATAATGTGCATGTTTGGATCATCATTGGGTAGTCCACCAAACTGTACCGAATCCTTGAGCATTTGGATTGTGCTTGGCTTGATCTCAAAGTTGTTAGCTTGAACAGTTGGTCTTTGAATGCTTGAATGGATTCTATTGACTAAGGGAACAGCATACTCCCTTAGTGGTCTTGCTTCATTGTTGGGTGTAATTGGTACTTGGTCTTCCATGGTGTTGACTTGATTTTGCTCTCTTCTAATTCTTCTTAAAGTTCTTTCAATTTCTGAATCAAAAGCAATCAAGTCCTCACTCTTCGATCTTCGCATGTACCTCGTAACAAAGAAAGTAACACTAAATTAAAAAATAAAAATAAAAAAATTCTGAAGTAAAAACTAGAAAGATTGGTATTAATATTGGTGAAAAAGTAGATAATTATCCCCGGCAACGGCGCCAAAAACTTGATGCGTTATTTCTATATCATAAATTAAGTGCAAGTATACACTATCGTATGCAAGTAATAAAGAGACTAAATAGTCGGATGTCGAACCCACAGGGATAATTCTTTCTTTTTAACCAATTACTAAAATTATATCTTCCTAATAATTATTCAGAAAAATAAAAATCTAAGAATGAATGTAAGAAATATAACACAAAAACACAATGCAATGAGATTTAAAGATATAGCAACGTAGAGAGAACCTAGGATTAATATTATCCCTCAATATGTTTCTAATGATTAATCCTCTAATATTTAACTCACTTAGTCTTTATTATTGATCAAGACACTAATGTATTCACAAGCCTCTTCCAAGGTCATGCAAGTATACCTTAATTTACCAAATACCTATATTCCTATGGTACTTGTAATAAATTAAGATTCATTAAGATTAGGTCTTATTGATCATACATGCCAATTAGGTATATTCCTATCCTAAATTGAAACTTGCATATGCAACATTGAATGTTACTCTACAATCATGCATCAAATTACCTAGGTCTAAATATATTGATTCCTCTTCCGAGTTTATCAATAATATTACCAATTCATTCACCATATATTGGCCAGATATATTGAAGCATTAAACACAAGTAATTTAAATAATAAAGGACTAAGTTTATTAAATACTAAAAGATATGGCAATTAAGCACACATATTGAGTTCAAATATTAACCCTAGAAAACAAGTTTAGCTCATGGCTACAAGAGAACAGCAGTAGAAATAATTATAAATCATGATACAATTATTAGCAAACCGATATAGACGTCGAATTGCTCTTAATTGCGCTGTCTAGGAACTCTTGATGCCGAAGAACGTCTTGTATCTCTCTCTAAAGATGCTTCAATTAAGCTCCTATTGCTCTCCAAGACTTGTGCTCTATATTCTTGGTGCTCTTGGGTCGTCTTGGATTGATCCTTGAAGGCTGGGAACGAGTGGCTTTATATAGGGATCGATATGAGCTTGAAAATCTCAATTCTCGTCGGACTAGGACTCGCACTACCGCTGGCGCGCTATGCATCTGTCGCTGGGGCGACGCGTGAAAAAGTCTTCACCGCTGGAGCGGTGGGATCTTGGCGCTGGGGCGCTGCATGAAAACGGCTTCACCGCTGGCGCGCTATGTTAATAGCGCTGGGGCGCTGGCTAGTCGCCGGGGCGGTAACTGTCTGCCGCTGGGGCGCTAGACGCGACTTAATCAGGTCGTTTTTCTTATTTCGATCACTATTTCAGCGCTGGGGCGAAAATACTTGTTGCGCGGGGGCGCTGGACTCATAATTTGAAAACTTTGCATTTTAGTCCCTGTTTTCGCTCCTTTTGCGTTCTTTCTTTAAATTTCGTTTAAGTCCCTATAAATAACAATAAAGCACATAAATAGCCATCTATTCTCATAAAATCAGAAAATATCAATAATAAAAACATGAGAAAATATATGACAAATTTGCCCTTATCAACGATTCCTTTAGATCACCTCTTATTAATAGTAATGCATGCTCTTTAACTCGTCAAGATATATTATATGTTATCTGAACACCAATTTTTTTTACGTATATCTGCTTGAATGTCCTTCGGTCTATAATTTCTATTGATCGATGTAAACTTATTTTTAATTACTTTAGTAATAATACTACTCTTAGCTTGCCAGTAACCATCCCGCAATTGACCCAAAACACAAGTGTACTCTGCATCCGCTCGCCTCACAATGAAAAAATGATGTTTTTTCTTCAACACTGCCCCTAATCTCTATTTACATCTCTTATCATAACATTTCAACTCAAAATAATCTTTAATGGACTTGTAAACTCTGAAGCTCCATTTGCCCTTAAGTGTAATCATGCTTATAGCCTCATGAATTTTATCTTTGTTGTTGTACAACTTTCTTACAAACACATCTCCAATTCTAATACACGATATATTTTTTTATATGTTCAAGTCAAATAACAGTATTTCAGGCTAGAACTAAAATGGGTTTTCAACTTTAGCCATTTCTTCCCTGGCATAATCATTATTATCATCATCACCACCATCATCATCATTATTGTCATCGCGATCATCATTGGCATCGTCATCATCACCATTTCCATCCACAGTCATTTTTCCATAATCAACATCATCATTATCATTTCCATTATTACTAACCTTAAAACTAATATCATAACCACGATCATCATTTTCATAACCTTCGTTATTTCTATCATCATTACCAATATAATAGCTAAGATTAATACCAATATCTCCATATATCTGACTATCATAATATGTGTAGGCTAGTTATTCATTGAATATTAGGGGAGAATAGTGATAATTCTCTGGGGGATTTAGAACATACACAGAGGTTACAAATAGAAATTGATTACCGTAGCCTTATTTATGCTCCATGGGTACCTCTGCTTTATTTTTATATTCAGAAGTTCAAGCCTCCACTGTTACACATAAAGGTGTAGTAATATCCTTTGTAAACTTAACCATAATATCGCATCGTTGTTATTTTTAAATAGAATAAGTCTCAACTTTATAGTATTTAAAGGAATCTTGAACTTCAGGGTCACTTTATAATGTACTTGATCAACTCCTAGAAGATGACAAACTCTTCTCAACAACGTTTTATATTTAATATTTTTTAGAACTAGCATGTGCATATTTTGATATCCAATGCATCTTTTAAAAATATTATTAAAACTCACTCATCTTCCCCCTAAAGTATATAATAGTCAAAATTTACGCCATGATAATATCAGCAGCACATGAAAAAAAAGACCAAAAGTAATTATTATTTTAGTGTGATTATATATACAGTTAAATTAAAAATAATACAAAATATTGAATATATAAATAAATATATATACAAATATAAATAAATAAAAATTGACAATACCACGTGGCACCACGCAGCGCCACGCACCAAACTATTGCACACCTTGATGCGTGGTGGCCTAAAAAATAGTCAAAATTTACTATTTTTTGCATTTTCGACCATTTGTGACCATTTTGGGGTCATTTTCGACCCCTTACACTCATTTCAACCTATTTTATACATTGATAATACTATATCTATACATTTCTAATAATTACATATAAAAATAACTCAAAAATATATAAAACTAAATTTATGGTAAAAACGTATTAATTTTTGCCAATTTTCAATTTTTTCAATTCCACAATTTATTATTTTAGCTCAAATCTTTAAAATATACTAAATTTGTAGCTTATCTACAAGTTTAAAAGAATTGTTTTTAAAAAAATTAGTATTAGACAAACAAGAGTTGTGAGAGGGAAGGGGCCGGGCCGAGAGAGGAGATTGTTTTGTGATGGGGTAAAATGGGGAGAAAATTGAACATTTGATTAATATAATATAAAATATTTGATTGTGGTCAAAAAAAATATTTATTGAAAAATCTAGTCAAATACAACAAAATCAATTAATTTTAATAGATTTATGAGTAATTTTGCTATCACTACATGTGCCACCATATCTTTTAAATTTATTGATCAACGATATACTAAAAAGAGGTGGTGGTATTGTAACTTATTGGTGTTAGATGGGCGCGTTACATATGTTTTATTTTGAATAAATATATAAAATATTAAATAAGTTAGAATACTTTTTAGAAAGAAATTAATTATATCATTTGGACTTTTACCGTTCAACTAGAAAGCAAAAAAACAAAAAACCAAAAAAATAAAAAACAAAATCACTCTTTTCAGTTAAGCCAAAATTGACTTAAAGTTTTAACTAAGAAAAATTAGCTAACTTTAAGTGATTGAATAAGCTTAGTTAAGTCACATATAACATTAAGTTAAAAAAGTCACATAATTTTTTATTTTAAATAACGCACTTAGTTTATTACTTATTCATATATTAATAACAAATATATATCTTATGTTTTTTAATTATATTAAAATTATTAAAATAATATAATAAGGATATAGTGATTATTTTGTCAAATTTTAAGAATCTATATATATAGTTAGAATTGGTAATTGGGGTGAGGATCACATTTTTTATTTTCATATTTAAATGGGGTGAGACTCTTTATATATCTCGTATTTAATTTATGTAATTCAGATTTAGAGCAGGGGATTTTTATGAATACTTTATATCCCTTGTTTTAAAAAAATTAAATATTTTTTAATTTGTATTAAATTTAATTTTGTAAAATAATCTTTTACCTTATATAATTATAATATATCAAAAAATATTATTCTTAATGAATTATCTTAAAATCCTAAGTTCTTTCCATAAATTTTAAATTATGGTAATCTAGAAACTTCATAAAAATACTAACATTATAAAATTTTTACAAGCAAACTTTTTATTTTTAATTTAGAGTCTTATGTTATAATAAGTCAATTTTTAATAAATAAATAAATTGATGAAACATATAATAAGAGGCTATATTCAATTAGGTAAGTTTCTTCATTCTTTGATATAATTTTCTATATGATATTAATTGAATCGATTTAATAAAAAAATAGAATGTTTATAGTTTATCAACATTAAAAAGAAATTTCTTTTTATTTCAATAATAAAAATAAATTTTAATTTTTAAAAGAATAAAGACTTAAGGTTTTTTAATTGTATTTGTAAATTGTATTTTTAAATCGAATTCGGAGAAATCAATCATTTCCCATTTTAACTCAAATAAATTTGATTAAGAGATGAATTAGTTTTTTATATTTACTTCATTTTTAAAAATGAAAAAAATACAATTCAAAATTTTTATTAACATTTTTTAATATGATATTAATTAAATCAATTTAATAAAAAAATAAAATATTTATATTTTATTAACATTAAAAGAAAATTTCTTTTCATTTAAGCCTTAGAATTTTTTAATTATATTTTTAAATCGTGTCTTCAGATCGAATTCAGAAAAATCAATTCATCCCCACTTTTAACTCAAATTTAATTAAGAGATGGATGGGTCATTTTATACTTGTTTGGTCCCTAAAAAATGCAATCCAAAATTTTCTTATTTGAAACGACTTTCCGTGAAGCCCTGTCCTTGTAAAAAAATTCTACTACCGTAAATATAGTTAACTTTTATTTTTTTTTAAGAAAAATATAATTATTGTAATGGGACCCACTCAACTACGGTCAACAATAACATATTTGTCATCTTCGCATCTGCTGATCGGATATTTCTTTCTCCTTCAGAGAAAAAACAAGAACAAGAATTTCATTGTTTAGTTGTGTTTGTGTTTTATTTTATCGAATAACAAAGAAAACGTGCTTTGTTCCCGAATTTTTAAGTACTTTCTTAACATCATTTGCGATTGGATAGTACATAAACTTTTTTGTCACATATCATTTACTTAATTAATTTTTTAAAAATATTTTTTAAAAATATTTTTTATATTTATGAAAGATAGAAAATTGAACTCTTGACAGCTGTCAAAGAAAAATATATTTATAAAAAAAAGTTGTGGTCAATTTAATTAACTCCGTATTTTATCCCTACTAATTAAAAATATAAGTTGGTACACTATAAATAAATCTAAAAAGTATCATCAGTAATTTGTGATTATTTCTTGTAAATAAAAATAGTTTTTTAAATATGTGTATATATCAAATTTATATATATAATGCAAGTAAAGTGCCGTACAAACCCATTATTTGTCACCTAGTTATGTACGTAAGGGATAAGGTAGATAACATAGATTCGTTCTTTTAATTATTATCGAATATAATATTATTAATAAGATTATTATAAAATTTTTATATAAAATTAAAAAAATTATATAAAAATAAAATAATTTTATTAAAATACACTCAAATTTAATCTCTTATCTTAAAATTTAATTTAAATACTTATATTAAAGATTATTCTTATAATTAAAGATTATTAATTTTATTAAAAAGGCGACAAATTTTACTCTCCTCCTTAAATAAAACAATTTTAAACAAAATTACTCTTATACATAAAAGGACAAAAACATTAGTAAGAGAATCATATTAATGAGATGTCAAATGATCTTTGAAAAAAGAAAAAGAATTCAAGAACAAAACAAATATCCGATACGATAAATTATCATTTTGACAAATTAAAAAAATTAACGCAGGATATAGTTTACTTTTCGTGAACGTCAACAAATCTTTATATCTATCATTACCACAAAAATAAAAATAAAAAAGAATTTGGAACCACTTAAACAATTTATGATCTCATAAATAGATTCCCATTTAGGTCAAAATTGGATCAAAAATCCAAAGATACAAATACAATTAGCCAAAATTAAAAGGGGGTCCACAAAATCTATTGTATATAAATTTCTATTAGGATGCAAAATTGATTTTCTCTTTAATTCACTAAATCCCAATTTAACCTTCAAACATAAACAAAATCATCATTGGCATCTCCGCATCTGCTCGTAGAATCTTTCGTTGTCTTTCCGGGAAACTATCATTTCTAACGTCATTAATTAATTTTTTATTTTTGGTTGGCGGGGTTTCTTTTTAATCTTTTGATTCTTCTATTATCCAAGAATACGTTAAATGCATGCGTGGTTTCTCAACTTGGGCAGCTTTAGATTTTTTTTCCCCCATTTATTAGTTGATTATTCGGTCTCGTTACACTTCACCTTTGTTTTGGTTTATAATCTAAATTACATTAAATCCCATCTGGGTTTTTAGTCTCAGGTGCTGGTTCTTCAATTTCAGGTACTTCCTCTCTCTCAGTTTCACCTGGAAAATCCTGATTTCCCCGTTGATCGTCGCTTTTATTTATTTTTATTATTATATTGATTTGTCTGTAATGTGAATTGAAGTAAAGAAAAAAGGGCTTTTTTTTATTAACCTGGAAAACAAAAGAATTATGCTTTCTGAGGTCTTGTCTCATTGATCCTGTGTTTGATTGTTAGTATAGTGGACGAATACAAAAGAAAAGAGTATTTTTCATATCTAATTGGAAAAAATTACAATAATTCGTTACTTTATATATGATCTTTTTGTTTATTTATGCTTAAATGTAACCACAATCTTCAATTCAACTAACCTATAAAGTATTATCATGCTTAGCTAAATGAAGCTGTTTGATATGATAAAATTTAATCAAAGAATAGGTTCCCCTTTTCTTTCTCTTTTTTGCATTTTTTATTATGGTCTTTATTTTGATATTTTTCAGCTATCAAGTTGACAATTATGGCTTTGGTTTGAACAGAATATGAGTATTGAGCGACAAAGTTGCGAGGATACTCATGTATCTTCTGAAATAATGGAGAACTGTGGGGTAAGTTCTTCTAAAGGAGGAAAAGGGAGGAGATTGTGGAAGAAGGTGAAGTACCAGCTAGTAGAATACCATTCTTTGCCTGGCTATTTGAGGGATAATGAGTATATCCTTGGTCATTATAGAGCAGAATGGCCACTGAAGCAGATTCTGCTTAGTATTTTCTCCGTCCACAATGAGACATTAAATGTCTGGACGTAAGTTTTTCTCTTAAGCAATTTCGTATTTTGATTTATCAGAGGGACTAAGGTACTGCTGCGCATGTTGTAATTTATTTGCTTGGTCCACAATGAGACATTAAATGTCTGGACGTAAGTTTTTCTCTTAAGCAACTACATATTTTGATTTATCAGAGGGACTAAGGTACTGCTGCGTATGTTGTAATTTATTTGCTTGGTCATATCTGATTTTGTGATGGGCTTGTCTGTTTCAAGAAAATTGGTATCTTGGGTTTCTGGCTTTGATACTCTGGTGCTTTACATGTATGAAATAGTTGTATTTTGCATTCACGAAAAACATGTACTGATTCTGTGCTGAATATTTCAGATTTGGAGATAAAGTGAATTCAATTTCAGGAAGCAAACAAATAAGTTTTCTTTTTATTCTTTCTTAGCTGAAAGGAAGGATGAAATGTAAAAACTGACTGGAATTTCCCCGACTTGAGAAGATTTAAGGGCTAAATGGTGAAATAGAGTCCAAAGTTTTATAATCTAATTTCATTCAACTATGCATTGGTAGAAACGTTCAAATAAGATGCAAATTTGTATATCTCCAAAACACCCGTGATGGCATCTGGATGAAGGTGTAGTATCATAAGTGTGGAAGTTGTCAACCAGGAAGGAGGAAAATCAAACTGAGATCAGGTTGAGACAGTTAGAGAGTCCTGATGACTTATTGATCTATGATGAACTTTGGAGATATAGAAATGGTTAAATCGGAATGGTACAGACCATGTGTAGCAAGTATTAGACTTGAGCCAAGACAGCCTTTTGCGTCCTACTAGTGCACTAGATCTTTTATTATGTTTCAACTATAGAGGACATCTTATATTAGAATTTGCTCCAGAGTTACCAGAATATGCCCAATATTGCTTTTTCTTCAGGCATTTCTTTCCCAGTGTTTCTGCTGAGCAAACTAGGGTTAGAACCAATCAATTCCCTGTAGAGGGATGAAAGAGTCAAACTAGCCCTTCCTTATGCTTCCTCTTTATTCTCCGCAGAATATTTAGGAGGAATAGGAAAATTAGAAGAGAAGCTTCGGAGAGTACAAAAGTATAAGGAAAGTGAAGGAGTATGATTTTCCTCCATTCTTTTGGTTTTGCAATGATATAGATATATTCAATGCTATAAAAGAAATTAACTTTAAACATTATCTGCTGCTCTATCTAATGTTGAAATTAAAACCCACTCTTTTAACATTTTTTAACTCTATCCCAACTGCAAATCTGCCAAGGCCCCAACCGTAATGTGAGTGGGATTTGATCTCAAGACCTCCTGTGGAATGACAAGACATCATATCAGCTATTCCAACAAACACTCACCAAAGCTATTCTAACTTATCTACAATATTATTTTTCAAATATTTGCAGAAGTCTTAAAATGTTTAATCTTCATCTATTGATTTGTATCACAATCTCTTCTTAACACTAATGGTAAATTGAGATAGGATAACACTAGTTCTTGTCATCATGGCATCTGCCCTACGTTCCCAACCAAGGCTTTTACTTAACCTTATGTGGAAGTTAAACCCTATTGTATATGTGAGATTTTGGATCCCGTAGCTAGCAGTCCAAAACTGTAATTCTAGATCACAGAACATGTTAGTTTTTTTGTTTATTTTTCACTTTGATTGCAACAAAAAAATTTGAAAAAGCAACTTGTTGAATTTATACCTAATTGTTGATTGCAGAGTTGGTTTTGAACATCTGTTTCACAAAATGGAATGTTTTTTTTATCTGAAATATGATTTCATTGTTATGTTGGAAAGCCTAAAAGATCTCATTGTGTAACCATAGATTATGAGATAGTTTTTTGGCAAAGTTATTCCAGCTATTATCTAAGTTAGCATTACCAGAACTATAGTTTGTGTTAAATAAACCGGATATGTATTTAATTAGTTTATTTATGAGTTAAATGTTGATTAACATTAGCGGTGGGACTTGGCTAGTTTATCTAAGACTACGAGTTCTACTTCTCACCTCAAGACATGTATATGATTCTATATCTAATGATACAGTGTATTGAAATAATCATTGCTTGATTCTTACATTGGTGAATAGCTTTTCCTACTGTAACTTTTAACAACATATTTTGTTGTTCATTTGCAGACATTTGATTGGGTTCTTCATTTTCCTTGCTCTCACCATTTATACTGCAATGAAGGTCCCTAGGGTTGTTGATCTTCATTCTTTGCAACACATTCCTGAGGTTTTGAAAAAGGCTGATCTGCACAAATTGCAGTCAGAACTCTTGACATGCCTTCCTTCTTTACCAAACATGCCCAATCTGCACAAAATTAGGGAAGAGTTGAAGACTACATTACCTTCCATGGATTTACTTCCATCACTCTCTGGTTGGCATGTCATGGAACTTCTGTACAATTGTTTGCCAGAGCGATTTTCCCATGCAAACCACACCGAAGTTTGTGTTCTGGTAATGCTTCTCTTCATTTTGACTGCTGTCCTTTTTGGCTGTAGAAACTGGATGTGCGGTAGTATAGAGTTAAGATTTATTTCCCAAAAATTTCTATGGATCAACATGGCAGGGATATAAATTTTTTAGTTGCTTATTCCCTGCCAAAATATTTGCAATTTATTTCCATCTCTATGAGAGGTCACGGAAATCTGTGCTTTAATATGGAAATATAACTTTTGACCGGAAGGAGGAAATGGCCTGGAAAGATTTGAGTTCCGGTCCCCTGGTTGATGTGTGACATTAGCTACTGATTGGTAGAGTGAGGAGTTCTATTGCTATTTTCCTTGCACAAAATTTTGAACGAGTACTTCTGGAGAATAGTCAAACTTGCCACATGCTGTTGATATGTTTTCCATCAATCTCCATCTGTGGTGCAGCTTCATAATTGCAGAAATCTTGTGTGTGCTCATGGCATTGTACCACAACCTTTACTCTTAAAGATTCCAGTTATATTAAATAGCATGTGTAAAACTGTCTTTTCATCTATCTCAGCTTTTTAGCTTCAAACTTCTAATCTAGATATGGTATTCAACCGCAGATGGCATGTGATCGGTCATTATAAGGTATATGCTAGTATTGTATTTTTGCATTTTCACCTTTCTGCTTATGTGTTGACGGGATCCCACTAAGAGCATCTTATGTACCAGTTTGGCTTTCTGATAGAACAGAATTTGTAATAGTATGCATGGTTTCATTTCTACATAACAAAATTCAAATTTTTGTTTCTTGTTAATGATTGATCTGGTTTTTTTCAAGATGGAGTTTCATGCAGCTAAAGCCTCTATTCTTTTGACTAAATGCAGCATAGTGTAAAGGAGGATGTGGCAAACATAATAGCACCCTTGATGGTGAGACCAATAACACGGTGGCCCTTTTTTGCCTTCTTGGGTGGGGCCATGTTTTGCTTGCTAGCAAGCAGCACATGCCACCTACTTTCTTGCCACTCCGAGAGATTATCTTACATTATGCTCAGGCTTGATTATGCCGGAATTGCAGCCCTTATATCTACCTCCTTCTATCCTCCTGTCTACTACTCTTTTATGTGCAATCCCTTCTTCTGCAACCTCTACATGGGATGTATAACAATTTTAGGAGTTGCTACAGTATTGTTTTCTCTCTTGCCAGTGTTTCAGAATCCCGAATTCCGTACCATTCGTGCTTCCCTTTTCTTTGGCATGGGGTTGTCAGGGATTGCACCAATTTTGCACAAGGTTATCTTGTTCTGGCACCAACCCGAGGCACTTCACACAACAGGGTATGAAATTCTGATGGGGTTTTTTTATGGAATTGGGGCATTGGTTTATGCCACAAGGATTCCAGAGCGATGGATGCCTGGGAAATTTGACATTGCTGGACATAGCCACCAACTCTTCCACATATTGGTGGTGGCTGGGGCGTACACTCACTACCGTGCAGGTCTGGTTTACCTCAAGTGGAGGGACATGGAAGGATGTTAAGGATATGAAGTTAGATAATGGTAATAATAAGTTAGTGGCTGAAGCGGGTAGTTAAACCTTATTTGTTGTTGAATCTGAGTCGATGGTTGTTTTTGGTATGGATGGTTGTCTACAAATGCATTGGTGGAGGTGTTTTATCCCGCAACTGCCACTTTGTAAATGAATTCATCCACAATTACAATCTGCAAACTTTCTATTTGTATGTATTTTGTAAATGTTTAAATCAGACCAAACCTCTAGGACGATGATATGACGTCCAAATGACTCTATTTGTTCCCAGTCTTTTAAGACTATGTTTAAGTCGGCCCAAAATCTACAAGGGTGTGTTCGTAATGTATCATCCATTAAATGATGTTCTTGACGTCATTCTGAAGATAGAGATTATGGTTTTCTTTTCTGTATTTTACTGCTGACTTTGCTTCACCAATCAACTTTCTCACAAAGACAGTAAAGAACGTGCACCCCAAGCCTTGTCTTTTTTTATTGGGCCACAATCAACTGTACTAAAGAAATGTTTTTGATTTACTGTTTTAGTTTGAAGCAAACTTTTCTTACATTAAAAAAATAAACAAAATTCTGGTCAAAAACAAAATATTTCTAACTTTGTGAGAGGAAAAAGTGAAGATTAAGCTATAACAGAAGAAATATAAAACAATTAAAAAATTATATTTTTCAAAGAAAAAAAATATCTAAATTTATGAGAGAAAACGGAAATAAAAATTGAGGTATAACAGAAACGATGTGTTGTGATTTAGTTGTTTTAATTTGAAGAGGACTTTTCTCTATTTAAAGAAACTGATTTGGGAAAAATCACTAGTGCTTTCATTGAGAGTCGAACTCAAGACCTCCCGCTTACTAAACGGGTGCTCTAACCAACTGAGCTATGAAAGCGCCGATGTTGAGGAGTTTTATGTAACATTCTTATAATGTAAAAATGAAATGTATGTAGGGTAAACTTGAGCCAGGGGATGTCAGAGGATCAGATGATGTGCCGGGGCCCAAAGTAAGTGTGTCTGCTGATGGGTTGCACTAAGTTACAAGCACTTGCTCTGCTATTAAATTCTCGCCCACATGGACGATGCCCTTCCTTTCCTCTTGCTGCCATTACTACTCGTTACAATTCAATTTACAACTTGTAATCCCATATCATCATCAAATCAAATAATCCTGAAAATGACATGTAAGATGGGTTTCCTTCACTGCCATCTTGTAATTAGTTTAACAAATTAACTTTGAGGGGGGTATCCTATGTAAGACCCATATTTTGATTGGGCTAGAAGTTGTTTGTATTTCTAGCTTCTCATATATTTTTCTTTTTTTAATAATTTCTAATGTATCTTATATAATATTTCTAAGATGTTCACATGATTCAATTCAATTGTATTTGTCATAAAAAAAATGATCTTAAAATGGTAAGAATTACGCAATGAACTCTTCTAAATTAATATTCGTAGATGAAAATTTTCTATCATATGATCTTGATATGATAACGGATTATTGTAAACTTTAAAAAAGATGACGGATGTTCATTGCGGATAAGGAATGTTTTATTAGCAGAAAACACATTTGATGAACTTTCTTAAAGTGAGAGATTACTGCTCTATTAATCTTAAATCCAGCAGTGAATGGTGATCGGAAATTGATATCTAAATATTAAAGTGGAATTTTTTGTTTTTTCTCAAAATAACTTTTTGAAATTTGATTTTCCGGAAAATTGTTGGCGATGACCGTTGACGCTTAAAACTCGCAAGAAATTCTTCATCCATCACCATTAATAAGGTGAACATTAACTTATGGACAAAGGGCAATTTAGGACCTTTACAAAAATCAAGACCATCGCCTTCAAAGATGATTTGTGAATGGCAATTGCCGATGAATATGATGATGAAAAATAATATACAAGTCTATAATACATGGGAAATTAGTCAATTTAATGTTGCAACTTTTTTTATTTTTTAATACGTCAACATCTCTCAAAGCCGACGGCATGGCATTTTCCCTCAATTTAAGGGGAGACTAATATTTAGGGAAAGCATCTTCTCATAGACATGACATTTCCACGGGGCTTTAAAGAAATGGTCAAATTTCTCCTTCATTTGTAGTGAGACACGCAGCTTTACTTAGTAATAAGTTAGATCCTGATTGGTTCTAAATTATGTCGTTACAAAGACAAAAATCGTGTCAGTTAACTCATACATATACCGTGAGTTGTTCATTTGATTTGATTCTCTGTATTTAAAATTTCATACGAACTTCAAGCAAGCTGCAGGCAGAAACCCTAAAAGAGTTGTTTAATCTTTAGTTAAGCAGACAATTTTACGTAAAGTACGGCGAAATCCAAAGTGCATAAAGCAGAAAATCTAGTCCAAAGTCTCGGCACTGGCACTGGCACTCTCACGTTTTAAAAAAACAACGTGTCATTCTGAGGAGGGCCCGACGCCTAAGTTTAAGTTCCATCGCAGTTCACGCCTTTCTCTCTCATTCTCGCTTTTGATCGATCTGAAAGCACATCAAGCGCATTCTAGCATCCTCGGCGCAACTGAACCGACGTTTCTTTCCTTGTGTTCTTTTCTTTCTAGTTTCTATCCTCAAATCTTCAATAACCAAACAACAAAAGTTAGCGCTAGCAAATTTATCAGTAAGTTTCCCACTTAAATCCCTTACTAAATTTAGACCAAGAAAAAGCCAAGTTAAAACCAAGCCCATCAACACTCAGTTACACATGTCATGTTACTACAGAGACACACTGACTGAGCCAGTGTGTGATTGATCGAGTGAGTTGCGTTGCCGAGTCAAGACTTTTTTAAGGGTTTCATTGAAAATGGTCTCGCCCGAGTTGTCCCACTCTCATCAGTATTCACCAATGGCGAAACCAAATTCACGTAACAAGGCCTCCCCGTGTTCAACAGATGGGTTTCTCTTTCTGGGCGGAGCTTGCTTTGCTCTTTTACTAGTCTGGTCCTTTTCCTCTATTTTCAATCCCGCTCCTCGTTTTGAGTCCACTACAGTCTCTGAATCAGAAAATGCTCGAAATATAAAAGCGCCGGGTTGCGGTAGTGAAGGTGTAAATTTACGCTACGACCCGCCTGATGAGACCTTTTACGACGACCCGGAACTGAGTTATTCCATCGAGAAAAAGATAGAGAACTGGGACGAGAAAAGAAGAGAGTGGCTGAAGCACCACCCTTCATTTGCCGCCGGAGCACGTGAACGAGTTGTTTTAGTAACAGGGTCACAGCCAAAGCCTTGTAAAAACCCAATAGGTGATCATTTGCTTCTAAGATTCTTCAAAAACAAAGTTGATTATTGTAGAATCCACGGCTACGATATATTTTACAATAATGTTTTGCTGCACCCAAAGATGAACTCGTACTGGGCTAAAATCCCCGTAGTTAAAGCGGCGATGCTGGCTCATCCGGAGGCCGAGTGGATCTGGTGGGTCGACTCGGACGCGTTGTTCACCGACATGGAGTTCAAGCTCCCGTTGGAGCGGTACAAGAATCACAACGTCGTCGTTCACGGGTGGCCGAAGCTAATTTACAACGAGAAGAGCTGGACCAGCTTAAACGCGGGCGTTTTCTTGATAAGGAACTGTCAGTGGTCCATGGACACATGGGCTAACATGGGCCCAATCAGCCCAGACTACAGCAAGTGGGGCAAGATCCAACGCGCGACGTTCAAGGATAAGATCTTTCCAGAATCGGACGATCAGTCGGCTCTGATTTATTTACTCTATAACGAGAAAGAGAAATATTATGATAATATTTATTTGGAGGGTGAATTTTATTTCGAAGGTTACTGGGTAGAGATAGTTCCAACGTACGGGAATATAACGGGGAAGTATTTAGAGATAGAACGGGGAGTACGCAGGTTAAGGAGGAGGCACGCGGAGAAGGTGAGCGAGAGCTACGGTGCGCAGAGGGAGCAGTATCTGAAGGAGGCCGGGAACGGGAGGGGGAGCTGGAGGAGGCCCTTCATCACGCACTTTACGGGGTGCCAGCCCTGCAGTGGGGACCACAATCAGATTTACTCTGGAGAGACGTGTTGGAGCGCCATGGTCAAGGCATTAAATTTCGCGGACAATCAAGTCCTCAGAAAGTATGGGTTCCTGCACCCTGATTTAGGGGATTCCAGCTACGTCACTCCCGTGCCGTTTGATTATCCTGACGAAGGACCTTGGGGATAAGGTAACCCCAAAAACCAAAAAATAAATGAAGGATAGGAAACTGTGTGGATGTATATTTTTATTGAGTTATTCCATTAGAGCTGATGAGACTTGTGTAAACTATTTCTAAATAATAAAAAATGTTTTTATGCCAATTTTAATTGAAATAATGGGAGTTAAAAGGGCTTCTTTTTTTAATCAAGGAAATTATTGATAAGTACTTCTTAGAAAATGTTTCTTCAAAAACACACTGAAAAGCAGGTTTTGAAGTGTATTATTTTATGGTCTTTGATGTCTACTCGGTAATCTATTTATATTCTTGGATGGAGTCAAGGTCATGAATGTATTCAATTTTGTTCTAAAGCTATGAGATTTGGAGGATCTGGGCTTTAATAAGTGAGACCAAGCTATGATAAATATTTTCTTGTTATAATTGTAAAGTTCTAAAACATGAGAGGTGAGAGTGATTCTGGGGGTTGATTCTCTTTTCTTTTTCCTGTAAAATAAATAATAATAAATGATAAAGTTATTAACATCACATTTATGGACACGTACACCAACCAATTAGTGTGTTGCCAAATGTATCACAATGTTGGTGGATAATCTTTTCTTAGAAGTGTTTGTAGAGCAAAATATATAAAGCAAGATTTGAGTGCTGATAGAGTATTAGCATCTTGGGTTAATTATAAATTGTATTTTTCTGTTTTTGAAGCACTTGATTCTCTTTCCTTTTGCTTTTTAAGCTTTACTTTATTTTACATTACGTATAAAAAGGGTTGCAGTATCTTCTCTTTTAGGGGCATAAAACTGGTGCATAATTGCAGGATAATTTTTCATGTGAAGAACTTTTGCATGATGGAAGCATGATGTTGTTGGGTGAATGTGATTTGTAAGATTAAACAAAGAGTGGTATGTTAATGATGTTGCTGGTGCTTGACTAATTCTGACCAGATTATGGTGCTTTTTGCATGCATGAAACTGGAGTTAAATCTTTGAAAATTGCTTTGTCACTAAAACTTGAATATCATCTCTATCTGCATTAGGCATTGGCGTAAGTGACTAGAAAGTTAAGAGAACAGGATGTGATTTGGCGTAGCCTACATGCATTATCCTTGTACATTTCTGGCCTTGCTGTTTTATAAAGCAATATACTCTACCTTTATATTGTCCTTGTGAATTTTCTTGCCACGCGGCTTTGAAATCGTGTTAAGGTAGCTATCTAGTGTCATTTTTGATTTGCTGAATTGCCTCGTATATTATTGTATGCTGAAATTTACTCCCTGCACGTCCCAACAAGGAAACATAAGATATGCATAGAAACTACTTAAGAGTTAGACATATTGTTAGAGACCGCCGCTGTACTCTATTGAAGTGCAGTGTTTAATACTTATTACATTCCATTTGTTGAACATCAGAAGAGAAGGCCAACATTTCAAGCTTCTGGTCGGTTCCGTCTCTGTTGCCATTGAATCACCAAGACGGTGTAATTGCATATATGCAGTAAAATTTGAAAAAGTCGGTGGTAGGGGGCAATGCTTCATCTAAATCTTCATAATGATGAGGCTTCTCTCCTGCAGCTCAAAGTTCTACCATACACACTTACTTTTCCAAGACACAGTACATGCGTTGAGGGGTATGGAAGTGCTGCGAGTCATCTGCTGCCCTGATTTAGGGTGTTCTTGTAACATTTTCATGTGGCATGATAATTTTGGTCTTAGTAACATTATTAGATATCTTAAGATTCTGAACCTTTATGTAGCTTTCACCTTGTGTAACATGGAAATGCGAATCCCATAAAGCTCTTTTAAGCAGCACTTAATTTTCTTTGAGTTTGTTGGTGGTATGAAAGTAGGAATCCCTGTCCTGCTTTCGGGGAACAAGCTATGATGATATTTCATTCTTCCCCTGGGATGCAAGTTTATTGGTTGAATATGGTTTGGGAGAGGGAGAAGTGGCACGCGCATGAAAATATTTTATGACATCGAGAGGGTGGCAATGGAAATCTATCACTTTATTCTTTAAATGATTAAGTGATTATTTGGTTGGATTTTTTTATTGGTCAGAAGACTTTTTGAGTTTTTTTAATGTTAAAAATTTTTTTTAAAATTTTTTGACGACGTTTGCTTATTATTAGAGAAGTATTTTTTAAGGTTAAAAAAATTATTTTATTTTATTTGTTAAAATTTAAATTTTGAGTTTTAGAGAATAAAAATTTTTGAATTTTTTTTAATATTTATATAATGTGACATATATTATAATAATATTTTTTTATTTTTAAAATTTTGTTCTTAATAAAAATAAATCATACTAATATTTTTTTTAAAATTATATTTCAAATTTTTCGTATCTTTATAATTATTATATTTTTATAAAAAATTTATTAATTATTTTATTTTTAATTTTTATATTAAATATAATAATTTATATTGATTCATTAATTATTATGTATTAATTTTATTTGATTCTTACGTTTTAAAAAATTAAATTTAAAAAAATACATAATAAATTTAAATTTATATATAAAAAATTTATTAAATTATTAAATTTAAATTTATTAAATTTTTTAATAATTTAATAATAGATAAACACTTTTAATATTTTAAAATTAAATAATTAATATTTTAAAAATAAATTTAATTAACAATTAAATAATTAATAAATTTTTAAAAAAATCTTTATTTCAAAAAGTTGAATCCTTCTTAAAACCCCTATTTCAAAGAGCTGAACCTAAACTAATTGACATGACCTTCTCAAAATGAACTTAATTCAGACAAAGTTGATCAATGTTTCCAAGTCCCTGTTTCTCAAAATCCAAAATCCATTTTAGTCTTATTATTTTTAAGGCCCGTTTACAAATCAATACTGCACCAAATATGATCCATATTCACAGCAGATTATCTGATGTGCGATCAAATAGTTGAGGCTTTGTCAATGGATCCTCATTCATCTCATTGTTGACATGGATGTTCCTACGAAGTTAACATCAAGGCCCTGTGCCTAATTTTCTTTAATTGCAGAAATCTCAGAGAATGACGTCCCATAAATAATTTGCAAACCAATTACCAGCCCGCCTTTGACACTCAAAGCTCCACAACTGCTAGAACTCCAAACACATTTGTTACACATGGAGAAAACATATCGCATAGTTAACATATCGCATAGTTCCATGTGTAAGGCGTTAACTACAATTGTTAAGGTAAGATAAATGCATAACCACAGTATCTCAAGTCTAGAGTAACTATTCTGCAACCATGGCATTGGCATCATCTTCTTCACCATCTCCAATCGACACTTCATTCATGTACTGACTCTGGTACTCCATCAAATACTGAGTTGATCTCTGCACATCCAAAAATAGGCGGTAAACGCGATCAATGTCCTGAATCTCCACAATCTTTCCCTTCCGTTTCTGACATGCCAATGCAGCAGATGTGATAAGATTGATGGCATATCTCAAGGATGTTCCTTCCCCAACACGGGTCAGCAATTGCTTTGCTTCTTCAGTCATCTCCACATCTTCCTCCTGTGATCTGATGTCTAGAATTTTGCGAATTTCATCCCTGGTATAAGGTTTAGTGGAGATGATGAGTAGGCGATCAAGAAGATCCATTGGGATCCCATGAGCAGCTTTGTAGTTTGTGCCCCTGATTCTGGTGATCCCTCTGTTGGTAGCAACAACTAGTATTGGAGACATTTCATTCTCCAGAGCACGATTCAGGAAGGAAAAACACTCCACATCAAGCATGTGCACCTCATCAATAAAGAGGACACCTGGCACAATCTCTGCCTTCCCTTCCTCCCTCCACTCAGCCACCTTTGTGTCAATTTGCTGCCTCACTTCTGCACGGATCTCACCAGTATCACCAGTGAAGAGAGCCAAAAATCCTTGTGTTCTAAAATTGAGAGATAATGAAGTCAGAAAAAGATAATGGGAAAGGCCTACAGGTTGAATTGAATTTAAAATCTTTCACATTAATTTGGAGAGTGGAAGTCAGTATAAATAAAAATCATGTACAAGCACACTAGCAGACAAAGCTCCAGTAGATTCAATTTGATAACTGCAGCCTGATATCCTTCTTTCTACAACAATGTTATGCCAGAAAGATATTTGAAGAATTCAACTGTTTATAGTTCCAATTTACATAGTTAAAGAAGGATAAAGAAAATGCAAAGCCACCATTTAAAGCTGATTATGCTGTTTATTATAAAACAACTATGCTTGAATACCTGTCAGTTAATTGCTTGGCAGATTATTTTAAGAATTTCAACTACTTCAGTAGCCTAGCAACACTCTGCTTAAAAACATTGAAATAAGTACTGTGAATGGTTGGATGCACAAGCAAAAGTGAGAGCATTTTATTGTCATAGGTTATGAATATTCCAAATTGTTTTAGGCTTGATGCTGGAATCTTAAATTCTTTAAGGTGTGTAATTACTCTTATCAGAGAGCTAAGTATATACCAATATTGTTGTTAAAAACTTACCTCACTTTTGATGTATTACATATCTTTTAGTGAGAAAGGGCAAGATTAACAACAAATAAGTAATTTGTTTCTGGCTACTGCTAGAGCTATATTTGATTAGTGTCCTGTCCCACTCACCAATTTCCAGATATCCTAAAGTTCAAAATTACAACTCACCATCACACATTCCTCTTCATTTCCTTGTAAGAACAACCACTCAACCTCTTGCTGAGATGTGACCTTTGCTGAAAAGCATTAGACTCAGAGCACATCAAAACAACCTAGTTTTTCTCATTGACCACTTTCCATTCTATTTGACTAATTACTATTGGATTCTTTAACTAACGACAAAAACTCAATGTTATCCTCTTCAATGGCATTAACAGAATGCCATCGTCAGATTGCTGCTTCCTTACCTTTTTGTCTACTCAAATCATTAAAACACTAGTCCTACTTTATTCAGGGAATTAATAATTTTTCTTTGATTATAATATTTCCAGTGTTTTAGATAACCCATGATGAAGTAAACTACCATACATAAAATTGACCAAAAACTCAAAAACCAAACCCAATCTTGATAGAACCATAAGCATTCAAGTTCTCTAAACTTAAAAACTAATGGTACTCTCATCATTATCAAACTAAACTACATGGCAAATGACAGGAAAAGGACAGGCCAGTACAAAAAGACTAATGCTTCCTAGTCATTCCAATACAGAATAAATATATGCGAGTAAAAAATTAAATTCCATGTTAACATTTAAGCTTAAAATGGCGTAGTATCAAATATGAATGTGCGGATACCTGCTGTTGATTACATCAATCTCATGAAGAGTAACGCAATGCACAACTTCTTTCCGCTTCTGCAACTCCCCATCAGGACACTGAACAAACTTAGTCTGAGGACCCATCGCGTCATAATCCCTAGACCTTGCAAACGACCTCCCGAGCTTCGTAATCTTCCCCGAAACCTTATCAATGGCAATCACATCCCCGCTCTGCACCTTCTCCTTTCCCAAAGCCTCAATCATCTTTGCCCCCAAGTCGTAAACGGTCTCCATCTCCGTCGTTTTGAGAGTCAGCTTCCCCGTCTTGGCAGCCGCCCCAGACGTCGCAGGCCGATCAATCTGCAACTCAACGACTTCTCCTTCAATTACTTCAGCTTCCTCTTTGATTCTCACGCCAATAGCCTTCCTAAAGGCTTGCATTAGCGCTTCAGTTTTCGACATTTCAAGGGAGAATATTTCGGAGCCGGAGATCATGGCGAAGGGAGTTTCTTGTCCGAGCGATTTCGCCATGCCCATCGCGATGGCGGTTTTACCGGTACCGGGTTGGCCCGCGATCAGGATGGCCCGACCCGCGATTTTTCCGTCTCTGATCATTTGGAGAATTACGCCGGCTGCCTTGCGCGCCGGGAGTTGGCCCACCATGCCCTCGGATACATCACGGGGTTCGAGGGATGAGTCGAGACCGAGGCCGCGGATGTGGGAGTGGGAGCCTATGCGCTCGATTCGGGTCAGGTCTCGGCTTTCGGAGAGCTTCAACTCCGACATTTTGGAGAGAGAGAGAGAGAAGAGAGGAATCTAGTTAGGGCTTAGGGTTTCTAGTTCTATGTACAAGGAACCGGTAGAGGACAATAACGTTAATCTACTAGTAGAGGGCAATAAAGTAAATGAGCAAAGCCTAGTTTTAAATGAGATAATAACGTTTGGATCCCTAAATTTGAGTGAAATCCCGAATGAGCGTGATCAGAGGATGATATTGTCGTATTTGTGGTAAAATTGGGAGGAAAATATTTTGTTGGGTAAAATTATTTTATATATTATTTCAATTATATATTAAAGTATAGAATATTTTTATGGGAATCTTTGAGGTTTGGCTTAAAATCAAAGATGCTCTTGAGATTTAAAAAATAACTTTTGATGCTTTTATTATTAAAAGATGTTATGAAATATTCTAAAATTTTTATAAAATAATTATTATACTCTTATTTTATTATTTTATTTATTTATTTTGAATTATTTTGGTACTCTTTTTTTAACATGAGTACTAAAGTAAATTTTTTTTTTACAAAATATATATTATTTTTATTTTTATCATTTATTTAAAATAATTTTTTTTTAATTTTGATACTCTATTTTTTTTACATGAGTACTAAAATAAAAAATTTAACAAATGTATAATTATAAGTTAAATTTTGAAATAAGTATAATTGACTATATTATGGGATGTAATTTTTATGAATAAATATATAGAATTATCTTTTTTACTATCCAAATTAATATATCTCATTATCTATTAAGTAAATGTATAAAATTCTCTTTTATTTCTTTTTTTACTTGACTACCCAAATTAATTATACATTTACATGAGATGGATGATCAAATAATTGGATGATTCTTACATAGCTTATGTCCTGAAATTGAAGAGGATATGTTATTTTTATTTCTTTTTTTACTTGACTACTAAAACAAAATATATATATTTTTTACAAAATATTTATTATTTATAAAATTTAAAACTTATTTAAAATTTTATTTTTATTGTAAACTTCAATTAAGATTAAAATATTTAAAATTTTAAACAAATGTTAAGAAATAGAAATAAAAAATATTTAGTTTATTTTTTTATTTTAGTACTCAAATAAATAAAAAAAGAAGAAATAGAGTACCAAAATTAAAAAAAATATTTAAAATGAATAATAAAAATAAAAGTAATTATATTTTGTAAAAAAATATTTTTTATTTTAATATTCAAGTTAAAAAAAAAGAGTACCAAAATAACTCAAAATAAATTTAAAAGAAATAACAAATAAGGGTATAATAATCATTTTATAAAATATTTAGAATATTCCATGATATCTCTCGATAGTAAGGATATTGGAAACTATTTTTTAAACTTTAAAGTCACTCCCTGATTTTAAGTCAAACATTAGGATCATCTATAAAAATGCCCCTTAAAATATATATTGTCAAATATTTGTGAGTCATAAATTATTACTAAGTAAAATACAAAATTAAATATAAAAGCAACTGTAAAAAAAAATGACTTTGAGTATAGCAGAGGCATGTTATAGAGCATTATCCTAAAATTAAATAGTTATTCCTCCTGCAAATAAAGATGGATCTATATGACTCTAAAATACAACCTAATGCTCGCAACCAATCTCCATTGATGAGCACAATTTCCATGGGAAAACACTAAGTTTCCATGATCATAGTTGCTCAAAACATAATATAGATAATATTTAATTTATATTTTATATATAAAATACTTCTCATTTTTTTTCTCTTCTTTACTTTCACTCATATACACGCATAAACCTGTCTCTTTTCTTTTTTAATTATCACACACATGATCTCTAAAGAATGATTAACACTTTTTAAATAATAGTAGATAAATATTAATATATTAATATCAGTATTAATTATTGTAACTCTTATAATTAATTCTAATATTTAATAAGAATAATTTAATATATTATAACTCATACAATAATTTAATATATAAAATCTCCAAATAATAATATCATATAAATATTATAACTCACATAATAATTATTTTATAACTCTCAAATATTAAAATTAGATTTAATGGCTAATTTAAATTTTGTAATCACTATATAATAATGATATAATAATATTAATTTTATAATATGTAACCTACAATATTAAAATGTTATTAATAGTTTATAATTTGTTAACCATTAAAATGTTTTCAAAATTATTTTCTCTAATATTCTTCATCCTTAATAAAACCTGGCTACAAGCCAATGAAATTGAGATGAAGGTCAAAACTCTATTAATGAAACCCCAATAAAATTGATTTTTTAGTTTTTCTATAATTTCATAAGCATGAAGATAGGAAAAAGTTGTTAAGGCTAAACGAGTGGACGAAATGTCTTTTCTCTATCTCTTTATTGCTCTAAGCATAGTAAGAGATGAGTGGAAGTAGACAAAGCCTTTATGGTGTCTAGAATCTCACTTTTTGTCAAGTGCAGATATATCTCAAACTTTTAAACACTGTAAGCTAAAATATTATAAGAGCCAGTAGAATCTTTAACAATAAATCTTTTAACAATAAAGACAAATATGAATACAAAACAGACTTATTAAGCTGTGTCAAGCATTGACAATCTCGGAGGCAGAGGAAGAAGTAATTGATGTGGCAGGAAAATACAAAAAGAAATGGGAACAATTAAGGGTAAGGAGTATAGTGGAAAAAGTTATGTCCAATAGCAATAAGTAGAGAAGCTTTCAAGACCACCATACTTAATGTGTGGAAGCAAGTTGAAAATATTTAGATTGAAAGCTTAGAAAGTAATAAGTTCTTATGCTATTTCTTAGCTCTAGATGATAAAAGAAGAGTATTAGCATATGAGCCCTGGCATTTTGATAAACCCCTTATAGTCTTAACTGAAGTAAATGAAATAGGTAAGGTGAAGAAACTGGCCTTTAATCAAACATCTTTTTGGGTTCAACTTCACAATATGCCAATAACATATATGCATAAAAGCATGGTTTATGAGTTGAGAAAAAGCATAGGCATAATAGAAGATGTTGAGCTCATTGAACAGAGGAGTTACATTGGCAAGTTTGCTCGAGTCAGAGTCAAGATGGATATTACTAAACCCTTATGTATGTTTATCAAAGTAGGGTTAAAAGAGTGCACAGAAGAAGTGGTAATGCTTGTGTTATACGGGAAGCTGTTGGACTACTATTACCAATGTGGAATAATTGGTCACACATATAGAGAATGTGAAGAGTATAGGATGAGAGTGAAGAGGAGAGGAAGGATGAACGAAATAATAGCTCAGAGGAAGAGAAAGATGGGGAAGTAAAGTTTGAATATAGGGCTTGGTTGAGAGCTAAGCCAATTGGGAAATTCATGAGACAGATGAGAGGTAGAGAAAGAATACAGATAAGAGAAAGGAGAAAAGAGAAGATTGTAAGTCAGAAACTTGAGGAAAAAATACCTAGGGAACTAGAGAAGGAAGATGATGGGGACTTGACCCTAAATAGCAACCCAAACACAAAAAGCAATAGAAACAGACCCGAAGAACTAAAACTCGTTAAGCTGGAAATTATCCCAATAAGCATTAATGGTGGATGGGATGAAATGATGATTGACAAGGATAAGGGGTGGAGGGAAAAGCTAAGGGAAATGAGGCTTATCAGCAAAGTTGTCAGCAAAGCTTTAATGGTATAGAGGGGTAGTATCACAGCAATCCATAAAAAACAACAAGAATAAGAACATAATGAATAAAAGGAAGATGAAAAACTAATCAAGAAGACGCCTTAGTTTGATTCTCTCTCTTCCTTGACTTGATGCTCAATCTTAATCTTGAATTCTCAATTCTTGGCTTTGATTTCTTGATTTTGTATTGTGAATTATTTTCTTAAGTTTTGCCTCTCTAAAAAGTATGTGTTTTAGCTTAGAAAAAAGTGGTTTTATAGGTCTCGAAAACCCTAGGGTCGAAAGCCTCTAAATCTAAGTTGAAATAGGACTTTTAAGGAAGTGTTTTAGTTGTCGCATGATGTTACGGTGCTGGGGGTTGAGCGTCGTGGCGTTCACTCTTGGGCATTACAACATGCACTTGGGTCATCTCATATTTTTGAGATATCTTTGTTGTTTCATGTCCATTTTGACTTCGGTTTGTCTCAAATCTTCACATTTTACCTTATACACCTATTTATGATAATAAAAAAAAACACAAATAAATAGCATAATGTTCATAATTTAGGGCAAAACTGAAGTCCGGAGTGATAAATATAATAGTACATTTATGCCTCTATCAAATACTTCCAAACTTAAGACTTTTATCGCATTTGAGCAAAATAGAAGAAAATAATCACAACTTATTATTGACTTTATATAAAAACTCAAAACTAAAAATAAGCCTTAGTTGATTAGATGATCATAATCATTGTCTCAAAGGCTGTTAAATAGCACAAATCTCTTCAAAAATCAATAAAAAACCTTCAATAAATCATCACATCATTCATCAAGATCTTTATTCTCCCTTACAATTGATCACTTATGTGTGTATGTACTAATTAAGTACATAGTTAAATGAAACTTAGATTTACTCAATAACTCAAGATAGTACATAAAAAGAGCGTCTTGGCATATTTTAATGTATAATATCACTACAATAAACTTACTTTTTATATTACTCTCAACTAATGTAGCAATGCACGTGTCTAGGAATCTATTTAGAACTTTAATTAATTTGTAATGTAAGGCTAGGTTCAATGTGGGATATAAAGATATATATAATACGCAAATCACACCATGAATACTTAAACTTTACCTAAAAATCTCTTAATTCCTTTCTCTTCCTTGATTTATCTTTTTTCTCAAACTTATGATATTTTCATCTTTCTTTTAATTACTCTTATTCAAAAAAGTTCTTTTTGTTTTCTTAAGCTGAGGGTATTGAATTTAAAGCTCTTTTTTTGCTCTCTCTCTTAAGAATGTACCCTCAAACTTAGATTGATAAGTACCATCAAGACTTATTGTTTTCCTCTTCAGTACCATTTTCTCACATAACTATAATCTTATTTCTTTTAAGAATATTTCTAAATAAACTCAAGGTTTATGACATTTCTAGGTATTTTTAGGATAATAATATTAAAGTCTTTATAGCTTGTAATATGATTAAATAAAAAAAATAAGTCGTTAGGCTCAAATAGGATAACTATGGATAAATATACAAATAAGGTAGGCTAGAAAAAGTTCAAACAGTCTAAAGATGGCCTAATGTCATTTTTTTATTCATATGTTTCTTATGATTTTGCCTTAAGTAATAATCAAACAAGTTTTAGAGTATTATTTATCAAGACTATAGTGTACTATTATTTCAAACAAGTTCATGAGTATCTCAAAGCAAAAAATTCAATTAATACATGCTTATCTCAATGTTCTTAAGAGTAAGGGATCAAAAATAAAGTTGAACTCTAATCAAGATTCATGATATAAGAATTATCTCCAAGTGTCTATTATTTTCTAGAAACTTGTGAAAATAAATTCAGCCAGTATTCTAATTGTTTTTATCATGGATTAATGATCATCTTCTCAACCAAAACTAACAACTAAAAAAAGTTAACCCACAAATTAATCAATCAATAAACGCAGCAAAATAAACACAAGAAATATGTTTCCTGCCCCTAAACTTAAACTAGACAATATCCTCAATGTCGAAAAATAAAACTTGAGAGTAAGAAACTTCCCTAATAAATTAAGTGTAAATAATGCATCATTGTTGTCTCTCTTGGATGTGACTGCTGTTATCTTTTCTCCCAATGCTTGCAAATGTTTATGCTACTTCTTTGAATGCTTGACTTGTTATTTTATTCTTATGAGAAAAGAAACCAAAGTAACTAAAATTGAAACTAAAGAAAATCTAAAATAAAAATTACTTGGGTTGTCTCTCAAGAAGCGCTTAATTTAATGTTGTTGGCTTATCAAGGCTTTTTTCATTCTTATGGTGGATTAAAGGTGATGGTGGAAGCATCATTGTATGTGATCTTTCTATCCCTCCTTTCTTTTGGCTTCCATATCTCAGCAATTAAACTATGGGCAGTAACTTTCACCTTATTCTCTTTGCGCTTCTCTGAAAAGACTTGAATCTTAGATCGAAAAAATAATTTTCTTGCGCTTTTTTCTTTGATCCTTTTATCACACTACTGCTCATTCTTCTTCTATCTTTTCCTTCTACACTTCAATGCCTTCTTTTAGATGTAAGGATTGAATGTCTCCATGTCTTTGAGCTGTTCGACATTTGAGTACACCATATTAATGTTGTAACAGTCTTCACTCTCAGATGGCAACTTGATCTCCTTGAAGACTTTAAATGTGACAGTGTCATTTTGCACTCTTATGGTCAACTCCCATTTTTGAACATCAATGACTATTCGTCTAAGGATAATACGAATTTCCTTGTCTTTTACTATATCCAAGATGATGAAATTAGTAGGGAATATGAACTTGTCCACCTTGACTAGTACATCATTTATAACTTATTTCAGGTAGGCGAGAGATTGATCAGCAAGTATGAGTGTAACATTAATGAGCTTTGCTTCTCTCAAACTTAACTTGTTGTAGATGGAGAAGGGTGTGAGATTAATACCCGCTCTAAGATCACATAAAGCTTTTTCAAGGTCATGATTGCCAATGAAGCACAGTATGGTAAAGCTCTCATGATCTTTGAGCTTAAGAGGTAGCTTCTTATGTAGGATAGCGTTATATTTCTTTATTAATGCTACTGTCTCATAATCCTCTAATCTTGTCTTCTTCGAATAGATACTCTTTATGAACTTGACGTAGGGAGAGGCAAGTTATGTCCTTGGGATCCAAATTATTCGGGATCGCAAGAACAGACTATTGGCACTGTCTCAGGCATCATATATTGATAAAGTGCTTACCCGATTTTCGATGCAAAATTTCAAGAAGGGTTAATTACCGACTCGACATGGAATTGTTCTTTCTAAAGAGCAGTGTCCTAAGACACCTCAGGAGGAAGAAGATATGAGACGGGTTCTCTATGCCTTAGCAGTTGGCAGCCTCATGTACGCTATGTTGTGCACGAGGCCTGATATTTGTTATGTAGTGGGAATAGTTAATCGTTATCAATCCAACCCTGGATTGCGGTAAAGCACATTCTTAAGTATCTTCGAAGAACGAGAAACTATATGCTTGTGTATTCGGGTGGAGACCTGAACCTCACTGGTTATACTGATTCTGATTTTCAATCAGATAAAGATAGTCGAAAGTTGACATCTGGGTTAGTGTTTACTTTTGGTGGCGGAGCCATAGTCTGGAGAAGTGTAAAACAATCCAGTACTACTGATTCAACCATGGAGGCTGAATACATAGCAGCTTGCGAAGTAGCTAAACAAGTAGTATAGCTTAGGAAGTTCTTCATTGATCTGGAAGTTGTTCCAGACATGGATAAATCATTGACCCTTTACTGTGACAATAGTGGGATAGTGGCAAATTCAAAAGAATCTAGCAACCACAAGAAAGCAAAACATATAGAGAGAAAGTATCACTTGATCAGGGAAATAGTGCATAGAGGTGATGTGACAGTCATGAAGATAGCGTCTGAAAATAATCTTGAAGACCCGTTCACCAAGACATTACCGACTATGTCGTTTGAGAGTCATATGGAGGACATGGGTTTAAGAGACATGTCTCACCTACTTTAGGGCAAGTGGGAGATTGTTAGGGATAATGCCTTAAAAGCATGTACTTGTACTATTTTTATGAAATTAATAAAGTTACAATTTTATACTTGATGAGTGTTCATAATTTTATGACATAAAATATCAGAAAATCCATTGTTTATTTATATAATCATAACTTTAGTATATAATTGTTATATACAAGAGGATTAAAGTTATGCATAATAAACAGAAAAAATCTGTAATAAATTAATTAGAGTTTAGGATCTTTAATTAAATATTACTAGTGCGGTCCACAAATATTTAAAATGTAGTAATTTTATCCGGATCACTAATGTAGTGACATTATAGTGGAGGCACTATATATAATATGATTATATAGGACTTGACCAGACGTAGTTTGAATTCATGTAAAATACCGTTGTTAATTAAGAATTCAAATAACGTCAATCGATAATCATATGCTGATTAACTTTAATCCTGAGTGATCATAAACTCCTGTTTGTGTCATTATGTCATTTGAAATACTCGTTACAGTTTGTTTAAAGAGAAAACTAAAAATTTGTATTTTGGTGGCATTGTGAGATAAACGGTTGAGAATATGATTTACAAATATGGAATCTATTCATTCTTAATAGAAGTTAGAAAGAAGGTTCTCTTAAGGGTTAATTCTAGAACTGAACGGTTAGAGCGCTCAATTTGTAATAATATTACAAATTAACTGTTCGCTGGTGAATTAATGGTACTTAAGGATAAAGAAATAATTAGAGGGGTAAAATAATAATTAATCTAGCTCTAATTATGAACCATCTATGGAGAGTTAAATTGCATGTAGTGATTAAATCAATGGACTGCTCTAAATTTTGAGTAAATTATATCTACAATTTCAAGAGTGCAATTCTAAATTTTTAGTGGAATAACACTGGAATTAATAAATTAAATTAATTAATTAAAGAGTTTAATTAATTATTTAAAATTTATTGAAGCTTTAAATTGTAGGTCCATAGGTCCCCAATACCACCTCTTTCGTTATTACAGTGAACAAATAAAAATAATTGTTTTATTACACAAATTGTTTGTGTCAAAAAAAAATTAGTTTTCAAATACATATAGTTTATATTTGGATAAAATTAATTAATTAAGAATTAATTAATATAGATAAGATCTTATCCAAATATAATTAAATATTTAATTTAAGAAATTAAATAAATAAAATCTTAAGGATAATTTTTGAAATTATAAAAAAGATTTTAATTTTAATTTTAGTGTTTTTCTTTTATTAAAAGATTAATAATGCTCAAATGTTGGGTATTATACGTTAACCACAAAGAATAAGACTTTATGTAATTTACATGAATTAGGTCTCCTTTTAAGAGATAGTAATTTAGTTAATAAATATTATTAATTAAATTATTTTTTTTAAAATAAGAATACTAATCTAAATAAAACACAAGACACATATGTGAAAAATGCAAGATACATATTTTTTCTTTTTGAGAAGAAAAACAAAAGAAAGAAGCCCACTCTTCCTTTCACTGTAGAATAAGAGACTTGATTTAGAATCCTTTAGTGGAAGAAAACTATGCGTGGATTTAAGATATGTTTTTATTAAATTTTATTTACTTTAACATCAAATTCATATATTCATAAGATCCTTAGATAAAAAGTGTTTTTATCTAATGAAAACAAAAATTATAGAATTTTTTTGTTTTCTATTCCGCTGCGTTATGAATGTCATAACAATAAAATCTTTCAACAGTTGTATGAAAAAATTTATTCGAGTTTGGGTAAGAATGGATATCATAAAGCCCCTTAGAATGTTCATCAAGGTGGGATTGGAAAATCAACATGAAGAAGTTATATTGTCTATTTTGTATGAGAAATTGTCAGAATTTTGCTATTAGTGTGAGAAAGTGGGACGTGTGTAAAGAATGTGATGATTTTAAGAGGAGAGGACAAAAGCAAAAAGAGCAAGGAGGAATGACTAACGAAAGAGAAATTGAAGAACAAGATTTTGCATTTGGGCCCTGGATGAGAGCAGCAACTATGGGAGAAATGATAAGATAAAGGAGAGAGAGAAAGACCAGTTTTTGGGAGAAATAAAAATGAAGTGAATTAGGGGAAAGCACAACATAGACATGAGAAGCTAAATATAAGGAGAGTTTAGAAGGAATACCAGATACTATCCTAGAACACTCGACTGGTGAAAGGGGAAAGAATATGATGACCCGACCCGATCTTCAGACCTAGGTTTGAATGAAACCAAAGCTAAAGTGTGTAACCCTAGAACATTGTGTTCAAAGGAGATACCAAAGCTCATTAATGAAGTAAGGATGAGATGGTTATAGACTCGGAACTTGGAGGAAGCTATGATACAAATTAGGAAATGGGATAGAATATTAATGGTGCATCGAAGAACAAAAATGGTGAAATAGGAAATGGAGGAGATATTGAAATTAATGGGGGGATTTTGGCGTTAAAATGGAAAACAGTCTGAATTTTAACAAGGAGGGAAGGCCAGAATAGAAGGCTTAAGTGGAAAAAGCCCATATGGATGAGGTAGAAAGGAATAGACCAATGGGCCATTCTCTAGTAAGAAAAAATGGAAATTAATGGCTAGAAGGCCAAATTTGGAATTAAATGAGGAACAACCCAGTAAGTGAAAAAGGAAAAGAAAAAAAGATAAAAGCCCAAAGCCTAGTTGCAAAATGCGAAAACTATTAAACAATTCAAGAATTGAATACAGATGAGGGAACAGAGCTTGACAGTAGAAAAAGTAGGGATGAAGGCTGCAGGATATCAACAGTGGTTGAAGTCCAGTCTCGCCAAGAGCAATAATGGTCTTAAGCTAGAACGTCTGAGGATTGGGGAACCCTCGGACATTCCAAGCTCTAAATTATGTTCTCTAAACACATAGGCCAAGCATTGTATTCCTATATGAAACAAAACTCCAAGAATGCCAAATGAGGAGAATTTGAGGTAAATTGAAGTTTGATTGTTGCTTTGTAATAAGCAGAGAGGGACATAAACGGGGTGCAGCAGTGATGTGAAATGGGGATTTAAATGTCCAAATTTTATCCTATAATAAGTGTCATATAGATACTGTAATTCACAAAAGGGGAATAAACACTTGAAGATATACTGCAATCTATGGTTTACCAAAATCGAATCAGAAAAAACACACTTAGCAGCTGCTTAAAAGACTAGTAAGAATCTCAGAGCTCCTATGGCTATGCAGCAGCGATTTTAGTAAAACCATGGAGATGTGGGAAAATTTTGGAGGACAGTTAAAAAATGCGCAGTGGCAGACTTTAGAGAAGCTGTTAGAGTTAGTAATCTAAAGGATATGGGATGGGGCGGTTTTCCTTAACATGGTCAAACAAACATTTTAGGCTAAACTAAGTTGAAGAAAGATTAGATGGATTTTTGTGCAATAAAGGTTGGTATAACTTGTTAAATAGGTATAAAATTCAGCACTTAGTAGCCACAAGATCATATCACTGCCCAATTCTACTTGAAACTTGGAAAATGAATTTTGACATATGCAAAAGTAAAAGAATGATACTCAGATTTCATTATGAGAACACATGAAGTCTACACTAGAGATGTATGGAAGTTGTTAAAGAAAATTAGAATTTGTAGGGGGATCTTGGATGTGAACTAGTTGATGACTTTGTACAGAAGATGAAGTGAGCAAAGGAGGGCCTGAAGTCATGGAGCAAAGTAGAGCTTGGAGGAAGAAGGAAAAGATTAGGAAAGCTGCTGGAAGAGCTTAAGCAGAACAAATCAAAAAACCAATACTGTGACTTCAAAAATAAAATTACGCAGTTGGAGAAGAAGGTAGATCACTTACTATATAAGGAAGAAATACACTGGAAGCAACTAGCAAAAGTCAATTGGTTAAAGAAAGGTGATAGAAATACAAAGTTTTTTCATGCTAAGGCCATTAATAGGAGGATGAACAATATTATTAGAGGGATTATAGATAATGATAGTGAGTGGATTGAGGATGTACAGGTGAGAAAGAATTTTGAATGACTATTTCATGAAGCTTTTTGAGTCAGGAGCCCATCTAGTGAGCGGATAAATGAAGCATTGCAGGGATCAAGCTCAATAATTAATGAGAAGATGAAAGAGAAGCTAGACAAGCCCTTTACCTGAGAGGAGATTACTAGGGTTATACGACAATCCTGCCCTTTCAAAGCCTTTAGCCTTGATGGATTATCAATTGTCTTTTACCATAAGCACTAAAAGGAGATGAGGGGAGGATACTATAAGGGTTTGTCTTCATATTCTGAATCACGAGGTAATGTTGAACCACTTACCCAAACACTTTTAGCATTGATTCCCAAAATATCAAATCCTAAAAAATCATATGATTTTAGATCTATATGTCTTTGCAATGTAATATAATGATTCATAGCAAAGACAATTGCAAATAAACTAAAAAAGATCCTTAACCACATCATTGCCCATAACCAAACTGCCTTCATCCTAAATAAGCTCATTAGTGATAATATAACAATAAGGTATGAATGATTGCAAAATATTGGAAACAAAAATAGAGGCAAAAAAGGCTATGTTGCCCTTAAATTGAATATTAGTAAGGTCTATGATATAGTTAAGTGAATTTTTCTAGAGGGTGTAATGTAAAAGCTTGGATTTATAGATAAATAGATTAAAAGACGTATCACTACTACATATTTTCTCAATTCTGTTAAATGGTAAGGTAAGGTAGAGGTTCAAAGCATATAAAGATCTAAAACAAGTCTGTTCCCTTTCCCCATACCTATTCATTTTGTGTGTAGAAGCACTCCCAACTTTGCTATACAAGGTAGAAAGGGATAAACTTATTAAAGGAATTAACTTTAACTCCAGCTTATCAATCTCTCACCTCTTGTTTGCTAATGACAACTTGATTTGCTTAAGGGCTTCTATGTTGGATTGTAGAAACCTAAAGTTACTCTTTGAGACTTATGCAAGAGCTTTTGGTCAGATATTCAACTATGACAAGTCCTCCTTTTTTTATAGCCTAAATGTGTCCACGAATCAGTCTAATGCTATCATAGATAATTTCCATCTGAGATATGTGTCATTAAATGAAAAATATTTAGGGTTGCCATCAATGGCAAGGAGAAATAAGAGGTTTTTTTTCAATGAAATAAAATTAAAAATGCTTAGCAAAGTGAAGGCTTGGTAGGGGAATATCTTCTCTAGTAGTGGAAAGGAGGTCCTCGTAAAAGCTGGGCTCAAGTTATCCCTACTTATACTATGAGCATTCTAAGCTCTCTACCAATCTATGTGATGATCTATAGAAAATGGTTGCTAGATGTAGGTGGGGCTCTAAGGATGTTAAGATAAAAAACTCATTGGGTGGGATGAAAAAAGTTATGCCAACCAAAAAGTAAAGAGTGGATTAGCTTTTAGGGACCCCGGATTTTTTAACCAAAGCCTTGCTTGCAAAACAAGGTTGGAGACTAATCTTGTTCCCCAACTCCTTGGCAGCAAGAGTTCTTAGGATAGGATACTTTAAGCAAGGGGATTTCTTTGATGCAAAATTAGGTAGCAATGCATCATATGTTTGGAGGAGTATTCTCCAAGGAAGGAATCTGTTAAAGAAGGGGATTAGATGGTTGATAGGCAAAGAAGATAAAGTGGAAGTCTACAATGAAAATTGGATACCAAGAGCCTACTCTTTCAAGCCCATCTCCACTGCAACATTACCATTAGATAGCAAAGTTGAACTACTTATTGATGATAAGAACGGGTGGAAGGAGGCCTTTGTAAGACACCATTTCAATGAGGAAGATATGGGCTTAATTCTAAGTCTACCACTCCCATAATTAAAAGGTGAAGACTCCCCCCGGCTGGCATTATGATACAAGGGGCAACTACTCAATAAAAAGAGGCTATTATGTAACCCTCAAGGCCAAATCCTTAATGGATGCAAAATCTTCAACAGATATTGTGCCCTGGTGGAAGCTTATCTGGAACCTTTCCATCCCATAAAAAGTAAAGATCTTTCTTTGGAGAGTTGTATCCAATCTACTCCCTACAACAACAGGCTTGTACTCTAGGAGGATTATAGACAGTCCTATATGCAAATGATGCCAAAAGTGCAAGGAAACCAGCATTCATGCTTTGGTGCAGTGTAGCGAGGCAAAAGAACTTGTAGAAGATCACAAAGTATGAAGATACATTTTCAGGATTTGCAAAAAATATTGAGCTGTAGGACTGTATCATGCAGGTGAGTACAAGCATTACAAGGGAGGAAATGGCCCAGATAGCTATGATCCTTTGGTCTAGTCGGCAGATGAGAAACAACTAGATTGTTGTTGGAAAACAGTAATCTCCCAGAAAGCTCATTGAAAAAGTTGAAGACTATCTCAAAACTTTCCAAGCTAGAGATTATACTATGACATCAAAACACAAGGCAACAACAGATGGCAGCCAGGAGAAAAAATTGATACCCATGGATGAGTCAGAATCAAAGTGGATGCTGCCACCAATGCAGATGATAAGAAAGCAGGGTAAGGAGTAGTCTTTTATGACAGAGATGAGATTCCAATAGCAATGGCTTTATTTGCTGTAGAATTTTGGGGTGATGTGGAGCAAGTAGACGGGTATAAAATTTGCCTGCATATTGCACAAAAGCTTCGTTTTCAGGCCATATAAATAGACTCCGAAGCAAAAAAAATATGATTGGAATGATTAAACGAAACAAAGTCACTCTAAAGGATGTTAAGTGGCTGATCCAAGACATCTAAAAGAGTCTAGAGTCTAGGGGGCAATTTAGTGTTAATTTTACTCCCAGATAATGTAATCTTGTAGCTCATAAGCTAGCAAAAAATGCTGTTTCAAAGCTTTGTACCCAGATTTGTGGGAAATTTCCCTATGATTGAGTAATGAACCGTTTCACTTTAAAAAAAAAAAAAAAATTCTCCCAACCGCAAACGATCTAGCACAATAAATTCTTTGAAAAGAAAAGAGTCTGTAGACGCTATGCTATGTGATTCTGCAAAGTGGGGGCTGCGAGACACCAATGTGCCATTCTTGTGAGGAGTCTCGTGAATGTGATTCTGATTTCATCTCTGTTAAGCGTCCACAATGACAACAGCAAATAAAATCTGCGGGGTCTGGTTGTGGGAGTGGCAGTGGCATCCATGTCTACAAGCTGAAAATTTAATCTTGACTGAATTCAATCTTTCCTGTATCATGAGAAGACTCAAAGCTTCGATTCTCCATGGTAGAGATCCTCAGCCGTTCCCTGGCCAGCCTCTTTGCCATCCTCCTCTGTTTTAACTTCTTCTGATTACTGCAACCAGGTAACTCCCCTGGAATATAAAAAAAAAAAATTTAATGATTTGAAATTTGAAGCGTTTTATAGTAATTATGCCATGTCGATTATAGAATCTCACCGGATTTGTCACGTGAAACAGCAGCACATTCCTCATCGGCATTTTGTCGAACATCTGGAGAGTCGTTTCCACCTCCACCGCCCCGGCCGTTGTTACCTTCATCACTTGTTGGAGGCAACAAAGGACCGATGATTTTTCTCCGGCGTGCAGCATCTTCGTTGAGTTTCTTATTACGAAGCCTCTTGCGCTGAGCCCTTGTCAGCTTTTGATGCCGGCTGTCGCTGCCTTCACCGTTATCACCATCATCATCTCTACTTGATGTACTACCCCTCACGTGATCATCTGCATCGATTAATACCGCAAATTCCTACATGGATAAATTCCATGTACAAATAGAAGCGCGACTGAAACAAAATATGTCAAATGAATCAAACCTGGATTTATAAGTCCCACGTCAAAGTCGTCGTCGGAAGTGCTAACTGGATTTTTATCTTTATCCTCTTCCTGTCTTATTCAATAATATTTTTGTTAATAAGATAAAAAAAAAAATAAGTAAAAGTTAGCAAGATAGAGATGGACAGAGTACTTGGGGCGGTGGTGATAGTGGAGGAGGATAAAGCGTACTAAGAACGGCTTCGAGGAACTTTCTTCGTTTTTCTTCACGGCGCATTGGTGATAATGCAGAATGATCAAATCCCAAAGTGATTGTGAAAATTTCCCTTTTCATATAAAACGGTGGCAAACCCTCTTCGTTAATTGCTCAAAAACATTTTTGCGTCCAAAGCTATTTATTAGATCTTTTAATATAGGATATTATTATTAGGGTAGAGGATGTTTTTACTTTAATATTTCTGAATAATTGATAACTTTTGCTTTAATGAAATTTAAAATTATTAATTTTGCTTATTTATTAATTTTTATAATTAATTTTAATGATTGAAGGGTAAAAGAGTAATTTAGATATAAAAATAAATTATACTTTGAACACATGACACAATTTTATCCATTTATTATTATTTTAAATATGTGATACAATTTTATCTATTAATTTAATTTAATATATTTAAAAAATAAACTCTAATATAATGACACGTGTCATAATGTGATTAGTTATTTTGAACACGTATCAGTATATAATTAATTTATATTTTTATTAAATATTTTTTAAAATTAAATAAAAATTTAAAAATAGAGTCAAAGTAGTGCAAAAAACAATGGCTGCTGCCTGCCATTTTCTAGCGACATTTCGATAATAAAATATTATCAAATTTATATCATTATACTTCATTTTTTCTGATTTATATAATGGTATGATCATTTTTTTAAAAAATAAAAACCAGAAAACAACCAAAAATAGTAGAGAGGGGCGATGGTTGTCGTCAAAAGTCAATTTATCCATAAGTAGGGGAGGTGCAAGTCACTGCCCCCTTATTTGATAGCAGTCGGCAATGGTGACCGCCCCTTTCTACTAATTTTGACCCTTTTTATAGTCTTTTCTTTATAAAAAATAACCACACTATTGTATAGATAAAAAAAAATAGTCTAATGATGTAAAATTTGACTTTTTTTAGTAATCCATTATCACCAAAAAATGGTGGCTGTTGATTGGCCTTTTTTGATGACAGTGACAATTTTTTTAATTTTTAATTATTTTATTTATTAGTAATTAACTAATTACATGATGACATGTGTCCAAATTACATTGTGATGATATGTGTTTATTCTCACATTTTTTTAAAGTTTGTTAATAATATGGACAAAATGGTAAATGACTATTAAAAGTAGATTTTGATCCAAATATAGAGTAAAAAGTGACAAATTAGTATAAAAGTGTCTTTTAAGTCATAATATTGGGATACATATGACTTTTGTTCTTATTAGTAATATTGGTATTACTTTATATTATTAATGTTTCTCATATATTTCGGGTCAAACTCTAAAAGTGGATCCCTCATTTTTAGGTAGTTTAGTTAAAATAGGAAAGTAGTGTTATTTCCAAAATCAAAAAATTTATTAGAGAATAATTATATCTTAAATTAGAGATTTTTATGATCCCCTTTTATGATGAAATTTATAAGAAGATAAAAGACTTGCCTAAATAAGATACCTACTTAAAAAGGATTCTCCTACCACACCTATAAAAATATGCATTTTTAAGAGAGTAAGAGTACTATTACTTTTTCTCTCTACGCAAAAACTATTCTCTCTATACACAATGTATTTTTTTTATTCTTTGTAATGGCCATAGTGCCTTTTTGTAAACACCTTGATAAATAATGTATGTGAGTGAGCCTAAAGGTCGTAAAATGGATGTAAGCCTAGATTAGGCTGAACCACTATATATTTTGTGTCACCTTCTTCTCTCTCCTTTATTTTTTTTGTCTCAACTAAGGCATTTCTAACAAACAAATAAATTTAACTCGTTGACTCGAGAGTTCACCAAATTTTTGGGTCAATAGTTTGGCGCCGACTACGAGAAACGCAACAAAAAGTTATAAAGATTAACCATGAAGTTTAACAACAGAAAGATAAGTTCTTAACTTACGTATCAAGATTTTATTTTTTTAAAATTATTTTTGTAATGATTAAATCAATTGAAGATTTTTTATGCTAATGCCCCAAATTTATTTTCTGAATAGATTATGTAGCAGAGTAATTTTATCTATCCAAAAAGTTTGATATGCACAAGTGACTATCACATCTTCAAAATGTTGAGGAAGAAAATAAATGACAGCGCAAATATAAAAAGGTACACAATTATCTATTACTTGCATAAAAAAAAAAAATTGTCCGGTTAATATAAAAAAGAGAAGAATGTGTGATGGAAGAACTGTTTCTTGGGAGAAAAACCCATAGTTAAAAAAAAACTGCTAAAAAAAGGGAGGCAACCCTGTAAAATCGTAAAAAAAGGATATGTGCAAATGTAAGACAATAATCGATTGCTCAGTATATAAGTATATAAAAAAGAAGAGGGCTACTTATTAAAAATAACGTTGTCGGAATTTCTTAAAAAGAAAAGAGCAGCAAAGTAAAAAAAAAAGAGAAGGAAAAGAGATTGTAGGAGACGATGTCCTAAAAAAAAAATTAAAGATGACAAAAAAGAAAAAAAAAGTGTTAGAAGAGAATTAAAAAAAATGAAAGAGGAGCTAATCGAAGTTATTAAAAAAACAAAAAGTACTTGGAAGACTTTAAAAGAAATGCATTTGGTGCCTTAAAAAAATGACAAGAAAGAGAAGACAAGAAACTTGGCATTAGACCTCATTAAAAAAAAATTGACAAAAATTGCTTGGAAGGAGTAAAAAAAAAGGAGAGGTTGTACCTCATGAAAAAAAGAAGCGATTCGAGTCTATAAAAAAAGAGAGTATAAGCTTAAAATATTTTTTTATAAAAATGTTTGACAAAATCTTCTCGGAGTTGGCAGTAAATAAAGATGAAAGTACCAACAGCTGCACGTAAAAAATAATAAAAACTCGGAGTAAAAAAAAAGCTATTAGGAGTAAGAAAAAAAGCTGCTCGAAAAAAAATACAACTGTTCAGATTTAAAAGAAAAAGAAAAAGAAAGAGCAGTTTGTGTAAAAATAATTTATGAGCAAATGCAGGGTAAAGAAAAAGAAATAGTAACTTGTGTAAAAAAATGAGCAAGTGTAGCGTAAAACAAAGAAAGAGTAACTTGTATAAAAAAAAAATTATTTCTGAACAGGTGTAGTATAAAAGAAGAGTAGCTCATGTCATAAAAAAATGGAGTATAAGCAGGTGTTGCATAAAAAAAAAGTAGCTCATATCATAAAAAAATGTATGAACATGTACAGCATGAAGAAATAAAGAGTAGCTTCTGTATAGTCAAAAATAAAATAGGTATGAACAGTTAAAAGATTAGTATGAGCAACCCTTTTTTTTTTAAAAAAAAATGAATGCAAAGAAAAAAAAAGGAAACTGTCCAAGTTGAAAAAAGAAAAAAAAGAGAAGAGAATTTAAGAAGACTGAATAGAGTCATGCATAAAAGTTCTAAAGGGCTTTTATCATTTAGCATTTTAAAATTTTGAAGAATTATATTTTTTGTGTCATAATTTTGAGAGTTTTTAGATAGACCTTTAGATAGAAACCTTCTCATCAAAAAATCTGATCACATAATTCTCATAAAGTCGACAACTCAGAAACCCGACCTGAGTAGATTACTTAGGCTCTAAAAAAGCCCACTTACTTAGATTTTTTACCAAAACCCGAGCAGGTCACTTAGACTTTTAAAGAGCCCACTAACTTAAGTTTTCACCAAGTATCCCGAGCCAGTTAATTAAGCTCTTCCACAAGGCCGCCATAAGCCCTCATATAAGGCCATCGTAAACCCTTCTATAAGGCCATTGTTAGCCCTCATATAAGGTCGTCATAAGTCCTCATACAAGACTATATGCGGAGGATCAATGCCTTACAAGAAGTGTTAGAATTTGTGCTCAAGTGCCATCCCATTATTGTATGAATATTTTATTTTATAATATTTATATAGTACATCTTTTGTTAAATCGCTAATTACAATGATTAAAATGGCTCAATACTTGTGACGTTATAAATATTGTATGATCTAAAGGAGTTCAGATTTTGGTCTAAAGAAGTTTAGATCAATGCTAAGAGTTAACAATGCTAAGAATTATAAATGCTAAAGAGTTAGCATGTTATAATAATTAGTGAAGTCTATAATAATACAAAGACCTGAGAGTACACTAGTATTAACATAATTGCAAGAGTGACAATAAGTGCTAAGAAATATTATTATGAAAGTCTATTTTCAAATTATATGTTCCTAATCTTATTCATCGACCCGGGTTTGTAGGTGGAACCCTTTCTAACAGACTAGTGTATACTATACCTAAATGGTCTAAATGGTTGTTCTTAATTTACCATGAGCTTACTGGAAGTTCGTATCACATACAGGTATTCAGTAAGGACTGAATACTGAACATACTCAATAAAGACCCCAATAGACATCCCATGAAGCCGTCAATGTAAGGTCTTCTCGAGTTGAATAGTATATGTAGTCCTTTGAACTGAGTGTCATAGTGGGCTTGTAAGTGATCCGTCATACTTTGGTTTCACTTATGTCACAGACCTTTCATGGTGTGACCATTGGTGTCACTGGGTATGGTCTAATGGTTATGGAGTCCAGTGTGTATAGATATGAGATCCATCAGCTCACATTGATGAGTTATATATCCGGATGCTCCGAGATTGTATCTTAGAAAGTCTTATGGTCATAAGCAACTAACCCAGGAAAAGATTTTTCCACAGGATTAAACAATATTGCAAAGATGTGTTGCATATATTGTTTATCAAGATACGTGTCTGGAGATAAGTTAATGGATGAGCACATAGGGATTTGACGGTGATGATTTATATCCCTGCTCTTCCAGATATGATAGGCGGAAGGATTTTACGCATGTGCTATGACCTCAACTTGTATGGTTTACTGCGATGATTTGTAACATTCGTGACGTGTGTGTGGGGCATCGATCTCGGACTCACAAAATAGTATTGTTTGAAAAATCGGGAGTAAACCTAGAGAATCTCACAATATGAAGTGTACTCATTGTATACTGAGGCAGCGTACCGGATTAAATAGTTTGATCCAGTAAATTTCAACAGATCGAACATTTACTTCAGTCTCCCTCCGGTCGTGCACGTGTCCAGACTTAAGAGTTAAGTACATTAATTAGTTAACAATTAATTATTAACCAATGGGATGTTGACACATGGCACATTGTGGGCTAATTATTGTTTGATTTGAAAATTACCAAAATGACCTTATTTGTTGGACAAATAAGATCATTATTTTATTTATTAAAATATTTATTGAATAAAATAATAATAATGTATTGTATTATTATTTAAAAATAAATCAAATTGACATGTGTTTCTACCATAATTTAATATGATTAAATCATTTACTTAATATGATTAAATAATAAATTAAATACAAATAGATTGCATTAATAAATGGTGGGCCAGACATGTTTCTTACAAATGAGAAAGTGTTTCTCATTTGGCCTAAATTTAGGCCAAGTTTATCTAAATAATTTTTTATTTTATTTTTATTTTGTTTATTATAAATAATAATAAACAAAAAATAATGACAAATATTGACTATGATAATGGAAGTCATTATGTAATTAAATAGGACAAGTGTTGTTCATTGAGAGGAAAAAAGAAAAAATAATTAAATGAGTAATATGTTGCCCAATTTTGATAAGAGATTTGGCTAAGGCATTTTGGAGGGTGGAGTGTGAAAATTTAGCTAAGTGGTAAAAAAAAACTCTCAAGTGTTGAGAGCTTAAAATACACTTCCTTTATTCTTTATTTTGGCCACTTATATTATAAGGTAGAAACTAGGATTTAAGTATTGAATTCTTTGTTGGAAAGCTGTTATTCTATCTTTTCTAAGTCTGCCATATTGAGGAACTAGAATTGTGAACGAATTACTTCAAGACGGGTACTCCGGTTTGACGAAAAAACTGAAGGTTTATCAAGGTAATAAATTCTCAATTTTTATGTAGTTTACATTTATGAAATACATGTAAAACGTATTATGTTTATCATTAGAAAATTAGTATTCCGTTCATCTGCTGTGCATATATGTATGTGATACGTATGCAAATTTGAATGAAATGTCAGGGACTAGCTTATAAAAAGATCACTCATAAAAAGATCCTGTCAAGGACTAGCTCCCCAAGATAATACACAAGACCTTGTGCGGAGGATCAACGTCCCATAAGAAGATCTTGTTTGAGACCAACTCTCCAGGATAATCTAAAAGATATTTTTGAGGCTACATAAGCCCTTCTCGAGGCTACATAAAGCCCTTACTAAATGTCGACTGCACTGTTAAAGCTCGTCGAGATTAACCATGAATTCAGAAGACTGAGATATAATAGCGACTCGAGCACAAAATAAGATCCCAGATATACCAACCCAAAATTCTACGGTAAAACTTCTAGCCCAAACTACAAGCAAGTTTCTATCATTAACAAGTTAATACTAAAAACTTGTGGACTCTTGTTCCCACTGAGATTTTGAGTCAAGTTCTAAAAATGGTGGTCCCTCCTTTTTAAGTAGTTTAGTTAAAATAGGAAGGTAATGCTATCCCCAGAATCAAAGAATTTATTAGGGAATAATTATCTCTTAAATTAAGAATTTTTATAATTAATTTTAAGAAGGAATTTAAGAGAAGATAAAGGACTTGCCTAAATAAGATACTTACTTAAAAGGGATTCTTTTACCACACTTATAAAAAGAGGTATTTTCAAAAGAAGAATGAGACTTTTACTTTTTCTTTATGCATAAACTATTCTCTTTATGCACAATGTATTTTTTTTACTCTTTGTAATGACCACGATGCTTTTTTGTAAACACATTAATAAATAGTGCATGTGAGTGAACTTAAAGGCTGGTAAAATAGACGTAAGCTCGTATTAGACTGAATTACTATATATTTTGTGTCACCTTTTTCTCTCTCCTTTATTTTTTGTTTTAATCTAAGCGTTTTTAACAAAAAATAAATTTAACTTGTTAATTCGAGAGTTTATCAAATTTTTGGGTCAACAATTAAATTAAAAAATAAATCAACAATAATATCCAAATATTTAGTGAAATATGCACAAATGCCCGACCATTAAAAATTTGTCATGAAAATTAATATAATAAGGAGTAATAAACTCATTTAATTAAGCGTGTATTTTAAATCAATACATGTAAATAAAAAAGACATGTGGTCTTCAATAGTGAAGCTGACCGATCTTCAAACCTTGTCCATTCCACACAACACATTTTTTTGGCGAGATTCTGACCAGTATCAAGAGCTACAATTCTTGAAGTCTTGGAACTGCTGGTAAATAACTTCTCCGGAAAGATTTCATACCAAATAAGCAATCTCGAGGTCTCTACGTGCTTAATTTGTCGTTCAATTCGTTCAGCGGTGAAGTGCCGAGACGACTGATCAGTATGAAGATTTAAGCGTAATTGATTTGTCGGACAATCAGCTTTCAGGTGGATTTACAATTGATTCTTCAAGGAAATGCGAGTGTTTGACTCATTTGAAGGTCTCTAACAACTTCTTAATTGACAGCATTCCAAAGGGAATCAGCAAATGCCGAAATTTAAATAACTTGTTACTCCACAACAACATTTTAGAAGGTTCGATCTCGAAGGAGGTATGACATATTTTGGAGCTAGAAATTCTGGATGTTTCTAGAAATAGCCTCACTCACTGAATCTGGGAACAGAATAGTTTAGACGGTGTTATGCCGAAAAGTCTGAAGATGTGCATGAATTTGAATTACTTGGATTTGAGTTTGAACAAATTTGTTGGTTATTTGTCAGTGCAGCTACGAGTTCCATGTATGGAAGATATTCATTTGGAAGTTATTCCGATAACATATGCTAATGTTCCAGTATTGGGTTCTAACTGAATGAAAATTTTGTGATTGTTCATGATTAGAATTTTGTTATTGTTCATGATTTTAATAGCAATAAGTTCTTTAGTTCTTTGCCTTTGCTCTTTATAGGAGATGGGCTATTTGAAGCTAATTATAAGCCCTGTGACAGATTATTACTGAACAATAATATGTTTAACGGGTTAGATCCTGGGGAGTTGGTTTCAAAATGTAATGATTTGTGAAGTCTTTCAGTTAATTTGAGTGCAAACCAGTTGTTGGGTATGATTGACGAGGCATTTCTTCTTGACTGTCTAAAGCCTCGATTGCTTCTGGTGTTAGAAAGTTGACGAAGCTTCAGCGTTTTAACTTGAAAAATACCAAAAATATATATTATTTGGTGTATAATATAATCTATTAATATTTTATTTAACGTAAATATATATATATATATATATAACAAATTTGTTTATTAAAACATATTACAAAATAATTTAACTAAAAATAACAACTTGAATAAAATAGAAACATGTGAAGAGTTAAATAAATTATAAAAGAGCATATTTGTCAGATAACGCAATTATTATCTTTCAATATTTTAATAAATTAATTTTTGAATTAAAAAATAAAATTTTTGTAACTCGTATAGGAGATATGAATATCATATCATCACCTTTTAATGTATATAAGGGTATTTTAGTCATTTAATTCAATTGATTAACGAAACATTCTTAATTGTTAAATACCACATTGTGTTGACATAAAATTTATTTAATTTAATAGAATATTTTTAACTATTAAAATATGTTTAACTGTTAAACTTTTATGCATATTTTAATAAAATTATGAGTATTAATATTAATTTCTAAACTTTTGAATATTGATGATATTAGCCATTACTTCAGAGAATTACCTTAATACCCCTTTAAATATGCTTAACTGTTAGATATTTATGCATATTTTAATAAAAATATAGGTATTAATATTAATTTCTAAACTTTTGGATATTGGTGGAGCCAATACTTGAGAGTATTACCTAAATACCCCTTTACAAATGATAAATATCAAGGGCCTTGTCGTTTTTGAAATTCTGTGCACTAGTTTGTTCAATTAATCAAATTTTTTGGAGTGATATAAGAAGTTCGAAGTTCGGATCTTCCTAACATCGAAGTCAAAAAGCAGCTTTTGTTGATGCTCATCTATATTTGTGTTACATTTTATTAGAAAAAGAGATCATATCAAGGAAATGTTGGCCCATGTGGGAGGGTTACTACCATTAGTAATTAGAATTTTAGCTCGAGGAGATCAGGCCTTATGTTATGAATTAGAGATGCACAAGTGCTAGAGAAAGACAAATTCTGCTCTGATTAGCCACATTCAAGTGATTTCCACTGCCTCCTTATTGTAATGTTTGTTTATACTAAAAAAACTTCTAGACCAAGTTCAATTTTTATTCCACGTCAATGTACCCAATACTAGATGATAATTGCAACCTGGAAGTAACAAGCTCTTCATGGGCAACTTGAAGGCATGTATATTCTCAAATTCTTGCAATTTGTAGATCTGGGTCTTGAATCGGAACAACGAATGATCAGATCAGAGAGGTTCTTGAGAAGTCCATCTTTTGAACATAGCTAAGCATTCCTTAGGCTGATACTCTGGAGCTGTATGACCCCCTCCCTGCACAGTCCATTATTCCAAACTAAAACCCAACTCATCAGAAATTTTAACTGACACTTAAGAGGGTTAAAGAGGATATAATTCTTGCCTTTACAGTTGCAAATGTGAAGTTGTTGGAGTATTCTGTCGTAAATCTACATACAGATAAAAGCGGCTTCAGATTATGACCAGAAATGTAACTCCAATATTCTTCAGCTTTCAAAATATATATATATATATATATATGGTGATGGGATCATGTACCCAGCAACTTGATCATCTACAAACCATGGTCGCCAAGCATCAACAACACTAAAGTTCAAAGCCTTGATCCACGATTGAGTTCCTAAATAGGGAACAATCATGTCATGATCACCACTGCAAAGAATATATGAATTGACACTTAGTAAACTAGGCCAAGCTATGACTGTTTTGTTTTCCTTTATGTTAAATGGTGGAAGGATTTGCAAGCAGAAAATACCTGTATATTAGAGTTCGGAAGCCTCTGTTATTGAGATGTAGATGGTAGCTTAAAACATTGTTCGCATCTCGTTCATAATCTAAGCTTCTATTACACCTGATCCATACCTTGAATGTTCCCTTGATTCCATCATAGAGAAAGCATGAAGTTTATTATTTATATTGATTTTTAATCTTCCGTGTAGCTAATCCATACCTTTCGGACGTTAAGTGCCTTTTGGACGTTTATATCATTTGCCCAAATGTTGCATAGAAAGCTATTGTAATTCTGCAATATGTATAAATCAGTAAGTCAAATATATATATATATACATACATATATATAGTCATTAATTCACATTCATGTCCGAGAGAGGCGAAAGGTTTACCCTGCACCCAAAATGAGAAAAATTGGCTGGCAAAAGCAAGGACTCATGGTAATTTTCAAGGAGATATCTGCGATAACCGGCATACAGATCCCTGGAGAAGGATGGGCATTTGGACTCCAAGATGTGCGCATCATTCACTCTTTTAATGCACTAGAGAAAGCAAAATGGTTAATGGAATCTGTAAAACCTGCAAACTAAGAATGAAGATGATTATGCGACACTAGGAAAATGTGTGGCATTCTCACCTCATGGATGGCTTGAAGATCCTTTGCACATTGTACACTCCTGTTTTCTACTTGCACATATTCTCCTCTGCAACTCCTTTTGGCCGTCTGGGAGAAATGTACGAGTTAGAATTTGGTGATGAATAACATGGTCTAGTACATAGGAGTTATTTTAGAAGGAAGTTTATGAATTAACCTCGTAGAGTTCATCAGAAATAAGTGCCATACGATGAGCAAATGGAACCCTTGAATTGTCATCGAAGTTTGGATCTGTTCCTGGGTTACCAAGCACATAACCCTGAACCAATTTCAGCTCAGGAAATGTTATTGCATTCCAAAACCTGAAATCCCTAATATTAGTAACATCGAGGATTTGATATCACTTACTTTGAGGTTGATTGGTGGTTCATCCCCAAGTTTATTACCTGTAGCATCATATAAGCCCGGTAGTTGGCCATAATCAAGTGAAAATACAAGAAAACAAACCATCACATTACCTGCTGATATTTTATGAGATATGATTGGAACAACTTTGCCAGAATAAGAATCACCAGCAGCATAGAATTGGTTTTGGATATATTTTGGGTGAATGAGCAACCACTGAAATAATCAGCCAAGAAAATGTGCACAAATGATTAGCAACCAAAATGTAATAGACATGAAGTCTTTTAAGCTGATCAGCATTTTTCACAAGTATTAATGAGTTCATTGTGCAATATATAAATGGTTTGCTGATGTCATTTTTATGATTGAACTAATGAAGTGCTTTGACACCTTTCTCAGAAATTCATAAATCTGATTAGCATTTTTTGTGTCTCCAGACTTGGAAAGTTGCAAGCTCCTTGAATATGAGAATCCAGTGCCAACAGGTGCGTCTATAAATATTATACTGGACGCCTGGAAATGCATAACAGTTTTCCACAAAAATATTATCAGCCAAATGTGAGAATGATGACTTCAGCTTTCACAATCCAGTGCATAAGTTTTTTGTACCTTTGTCCATGAATGTGGGTGCAGCGCCATGGTTGGTAAGCTCCCATTATACTTAACAATGTTAAAACTTAAAGGGCCTATATCAAATAAAGAATATATCAAAATTGTGTTCATATGATGACGCCAGGCTCCCTTAGGATGATGATATTATGTGCATACTCTAAATATAAGGTGATTTTATAGTACAGAATATTTGAACCACCTATCTCGAAAAGGAGGCCGGAGAGGGCAGAGCAACCAGGGCCTCCAGTAAGCCAGAGCACTAGCGGGTCCTCTCTTGGATTGCCTTCTGATTCTATGAAGTAGTAGAAGAGCTGCACATCTTCGTTCTCATCCACCCCAATATATCTAAAGACATAGGACAATTTGTAATATAATTGTGGTAGCTGAATGGAACTAAGGTTATAGCTTGTTGTTGCTGAGCGATCATTCCGAAAACAGTTGTAGAATCAACAACATGAAATGATGATTGGTAGCAAATTACTCACCCAGTCTCAAGCTTGAAGGGAAGGGGACCAGAAAATCCAGGCAGATGGGTTATAGTTGAGAAAGAAGCTGTAAGCCTTGTTGATAAAAGTAGTGGAAAAATCACGAGGAAACATATCAACTTAAAGTTGTTGGTCCTTGTCCTTGCTAGACTCTGGTCATGAATCAGCGCTGCCATATGATTATAGTTTTGTGATAACTCTACAGGATTCAAACTCTTAAGTTCCTCTTGCTTATTGCTAGATTCAAGTTCTATTAGGATTTGAAATTTTGCACAAGAGGTAGCTGTAGCTCATACCAGTTTCAAGGCTGGTACAGACGGCCACGCGTTACCAGTTTTTGCTAGCACTTTAGTCATGAATCACATGGGCTACTTTTGTCAGCTCCTGCAAAATGCAGTAGTTGCACATTCTGGCTTCCTCACCTTGTGATGAACTCTTACTACTCCAGTGCTCATATTGTGACCAAACTTGTCTTTACAGATTTGTTTCTAAAATTATTCAAAAAAAAAAGACTACTGCTACGGGGCGAATCCGGGCTCAGAGCTGCGAGACCCAGACCCAGACCTACACCTTAATTGATTCACAAGTCTCGGATGATCGAAAAAATTGTAGGACAAGTTTGAATTGCGATGAAAAGGCTTGGATCGAGTCTCGGCTAGGCTTGGGTCTCACTTAAGACCCAAACCCATTTAAGAGTTTTCATAATTTATTTTATTTGTGAAAAAATTTAGAGAGAGAGCAACTCAAGGATTCTCTCTTTCACAAATTAAAATTTTAATGTTGATGGTAAACAAAATAAAAAAAAGGGAAAATCAACGTAGATCAGTCAACAGTGCCAAATTGGCCATAAATTAATGTAGAGTATGAGAAAGTCTTTTATGATGTGGTGTGGGCAGTAGCCCTCATTTCTCAATTAAGTGTGGGCAGCCCACCCGAATCCCAAAATTTTTCTTTGGTATAAATAAATAAAAATAAATTATTATTATTTGTTTACTCAGCTTTAATTTGTATTTTGCTCTATTTTTTAAAAATAACTTGTCTTAAAAGATTTATATTTCTTATTTTAGTAAAATAATAATTAATTTATATTTTACAATAGAATAAAAAATTATTTATATTTGAATTTTCTTAGCATTTATAAATTTTAATACCATAAATAGACTAATTAGTCTAAGCCGTCCATAATTTTTTTTAAGATATACCAACTACTCATATCGTACTGTGAAAAACAAATCTATCCTTCATGCAAACGGAAATTTTTGCGTTTTAATTTGTCTCTTTTTAATTATTGTGGTGTAATTTTTTATTATAAAAATTATAAAACAAACCTCACCCTAACATAATGTGAGTGAGATTTAAACTCAATACCTATTCTACCATCTAAGAGATATACCGGTTTAACCAATAGACACTCATAAAATAAAATTAAACAAAAAATAAATATTTATTTTGTCAAGAACTCAATTTTTTGTTTATTGTTTTTTCCTACTTCATAAGCATATATGTTTTAAAGTGAATTTAAAATTTATTAATTAATTAATTTAATTTTAATGATTCAAATTTTGTATGAGACTAATTCTATGCTTTTAAACATTGCCAAATACAACTTTAATATTGTATTATTCCTTTTTAATATACTATTTAATAAACTATCTTTCTTCATATAGTGTGTGTTTTTTATGTATAATATCTTTTTAGTACTATTTAGACTTATAAAATTATTGATGGGTATTCATAAGAATATGTGAGTACTCCTAATAAGTCATATGGCTACTCAGGACAATACTTTTAGAGAGTTGCTTAACCTAAGTGAAAGCCATATCTCTAAGCTAAGCAAGGGCTAGAGCCTAATGATATCCCACCATAAGTTATGTAATATGTCAAGAATGGCCCACTTAAAGACTCATATTAATACCGAGCCTCATAGATAGAGTATACTTAGTTGGTTGAGATATGTCCACTTCACCATGGAGTCCCACAACCAAAACACATGTCAATCAAGTTAAGGCAGTGTCCATATCGATCTCCATGCCATCATGAGGCCCCATTGAAGTTCACCAAATAAGTCCCACTTCTGGACAACTGGATGAGAGGATAAGGCCAAAATAAAGGTGTAATCCTAACAGGGGCCATTATTGTGTCGCTATGTCAACATGCCTAATATTCTATCTCTTTATGAACAGAAGGTTGTGGCTTGTCTAAAATTAGGTGAGACAAGCTGGCAGCTAGGGCTGGGCATCTTAGGACCAGATTGGGTTCGAGACCGACTCGACTGGTCTCGGGCCCAATCTGTCCCGAACGGGGTTTTGTTTAGGACGGGCCTTACCTCGACCTGAACCTGGATGGGTCGGGTCAGGATATGAGTTCAAACCAGGGCATGGGCAATTTTCGTCCATGTCCCTAATTTATTTAAATTTTATAATTTCGCTTAAATATTTTAGGTTAATTTGTAGTTCATGATCCTAATTGCTACAAATTTGTATTTTTAACCTAATAAATATAGTTTTGTATTCTTTTAAACTTTAATAATATTTTTTATTAACTTAATTTCCTATCATTAATATAATTATTGATTTTAATTCTAATAGAAGTTCAAATTAAGTTAGTATAATTTTAAATATTTTAATTGTTATTAACTTAATTTCCTATCATATAATTGTTATTATAATTATAATTTTATATATGGTAAATGTTTTAATTTTAATTTCAATTGAAAGTAAATAATATAAATCGGATTCCAATTTGAATTTCAATTACATTAGTATTAAATGTTATAATTTTAAATCTAATTTTAATTTGAGTTATGCTAACTAAGTTAAATGTTAAACTCTTAAATGTTACAATTTAGAATCCAATTTTAATTTTAATTATGTTAAATGTTATAATTTCGATTTTAACGTCTATTACGTTAAATCACAAATATTGTAATTTCGATTTACCAAATTCTAACGTGACATTAATTGTTTAAGTGTTATAATTTCAAATTCAAATCTAAGTCCAATTTCAATTTTAATTATGTTAAATTTTATTATCCGAATAAAAAAATCGGTAAAACCTCCCCTAAAATTTGGACATTCCTATAAATATATACTTATACAAAATTGACACTTCAATATTCACCACATCAAATTAATTCACCCATAATATCTTTTGCAATGACCCATTGTCAACCAATAAGTCTAAAATAATTTCAATAGCTAATATATATGAATAAACCAAATTAAGTAGCCAACATCTTCACAAAATAAAAATAAAGTGCAACATTTAGGTAATGAATACATTAAGTCCAAAAGGTCGTTACTAAAATGGTAACTAAATAAAGTCCAAAAAATAATTGCAATATAAAGTCTAAAAAAATTACAAAAATATTATCAAAATTTGGATTCTTCATTAATCTGCAAAACAAAAGTATAACAAATATTAAATATTACAATATAAAACTTCATTACTCATATTTATTAATTTAATTGAACTATTGAAGAATTACTTTAAAATTGAATTACCAACAAGTAACGTAAGTAACCTCTTGATAAATTTAATAACGTGGAGATGGCGGTTGCAAAATATGTGCAAATTCTACATAAAAGAAGTAAGAAAATAATTTTCACATCATAAAAATAAAAAATATTAAGAAATAATAGGAAAAAGTCAAAAGGAGATATAATAAAATAGTAGAATAGTTTTTTTTACATGCTTCGACTTTATCATAAAATTTAACATCTTTCAGAAATTCTTTTTTCTTTGGTCTATTTAACAAAAGTGAAGCTCTTATCCAATTTTGTGTGTATATCAAACTCTCAACTATCTTGGAGTTAATGAGTTACGGAATGAATCTAGACTACGTCCACTAGTACTAAAAGTCGACTCAAAGGCCACAATAGATACAAGAATAGCAAGTATATCCCTAGTTATCTGTGCCAACACTGAATACCTTGAAGAATTCACCTTCTACTAACTCAAAATATCAAAACGTTGATTTTTGAGACTCTCAACTTTCTCCATCAGGTATCTATCTACTTCATTGGATTCAGCCAAATCTATTTTGTCATCTATACACCCCACGAATTTTGCCCAAAGATCATCATCCCCCACATCAAACTGTATTAAGTCTAAATATAAACTTGATGGACCAGATTGCTGTACTGTGACCTATACATGCTAGTACTACTCCCAACTCTACTCCCAAACCCACAAACACTACCAACACTACTATTTGGCCTATCAACCGCTCTACCATATGATGTATTATAGGTTTCATAAAGCCTATACAATAATTCTTTACTTATTCTCTTTATGTCTTTAACTCTGGCGCTGTCATCACCATATAAAAACCTAAAACAAATTCAGCAAATTGCATTTTGCGTCTTGGATCAAGCATTGTAGCAAGTATCAACAATCTATTTATTTTCTCCATAGATTCCCAATATTGATCATATTTTGCCTGCATCTTGCTACCAATATTTATCATATTTTGCTTGCATCTTGCTAGCCATGACGCATAAAGAGACATCTTCATTCCGACTTAATTTAGCTAAATTAGAATTAATTTTACAAATCTCGCTGAAACATATATTAGATGTCACAGATAATAAAGCACTAAATTTTAACGCAACATCATAAAATATTTTTAAAAACTTCATAAATAGTTCAACATTCTCCCAATCCGCAATAATTTGTGGCCATATCTATTCTTTCCATTTTCATCCTTCAGAAAATAACTCCTATATGACTCATCCTCTTCTTCCATTTAATCAAATACCTTTGCAATTTTTAATGCAGTCGCCAACATCAAATAAGTGAAATTTCACTTTGTTGGCACATCTAATACCACACTCCATTTAAAATCAATTCTTTCTCTCTTTCTCTCTCTTCAAAACTTTTAAAAATTTAAACTCTTGTTGTTAAAGATCTCACATATTTCACAGCATTACATATTGAAATAATGCTCTCTTGCAGATCCTTTAATCCATCAGTCACAATCAAATTCAAAATGTGCATACAACAACGCACATGCATAAACTCATCATTCAATATTAATGCTTCATCTTTTCAACTCTTCAGTCTCTTCTCAAAATAATTGATGACAACATCATTGGCACTTGCATTATTAATTGTAACGGTAAACACTTTCTCTATACCCCAATCTAACAAGTATGATTCAAGTTGCTTACTAATGTCATCCCCTTTTTGGGATGGAATATAAGAGAAACTCAAAATTCTCTTATGCAACTTCTTATCCGAATCTATGAAGTGGGCAGTAACAACTATATAGCTTTGATTATAAACAAAAATCCAAAGATCAGTTGTAAAGCTCACTCGTTGCTCAGTTACACTAAATAGACTATTTAACATGTCTTTCTCCTCAACAAATAGTTCTACTATGTCTTTGGTTATAGTTCTACGCAATGGAACATCAAATAGAGGACATGTTACACTACAAAAATATCGGTACTCATCATTCTCTATAAAACTGAATAGCAATTTATCTATAATCATAATTTTTACAGTTGTATCTCGATATGCTTTTTTACTCCATCCTCTAGGCATAACATTACTACTATTTTCCTCTTCTCCTCTTGTGGGTTCTCTACCAAATATTGTTTGTCTGTCATCCAACAATGAACGTAGAACCTTCTTAGATATCCGTAAGTATTTTCTCATACCTTTTGTTCCATCTTTTGTTGAATTACATGCATACAATTTCTCACAGTAATTGCACTGTGACTTATTCGTTATGTTCTTGCATAAGGTGAAGTGACTCCACACCATTGATTTTGTTCTCTTATAAGTATCAAGATATGGAGGCAACAATGCATTTGTATCGTCGACGCTGCATTGCGTATCCTCATGAGATCTCATAATATTCATAATATTTTTTAAAGTTAAATCACAACTCATCTGTAATATAATAGTATAATAATACTCAATGATCAACCAAGATTAATTTGAATCTTTCACAATTTTTTTAATATTTCATAAATATGTATTTTTATAAACATGCAAAAACTCATAGAAAACCTTAACCATCATACAACCAATTTTTTTTTCATACCATAATACAAATTAATGTAACATGTAAATACTAATCGGATAACAATTAATATAACATGCAAATATTAATTAGGATAACAATTAATAACAATTTTTTTCATACCAAAATAATAATTAATATTACTTGAATTACCCTACAATTAATTTTGCTAATATATTACTAAATATATTATAAATATTTACAAGTAACAGTTTACTTACAGAATATACAGCTGGCAGCGCGTGTGGAAGATGGCAACAATGCTGGTAGATGCAGATCACACAGCAGTAGGCAGCAGTGCAGAACAACGGTACCGATGATGAGAAGAGCAGATGGTAGACAACAGATACGGTCACTGACTCATGATAGCGAATGGCGAAACAGTAGAATGGCACTGCAATGATGGCAATGCAGGTCATGCAGCGACAGGCGGCAGCACAGGTCACGCAGTGGCTGAACGGCGGCATCGAAGATGAGAAGCGACAGACGGTAGTCACGAACTCATGGTCACGGTCCTCATAGACTCACGGCAGGTAGTAGCAATGGCGGAATAGTGCTAGAGAAGAAGGGCTATTGAAACTGAAATTGAACGACTGAACGAGAATGAAATTGATTTTTAGGTTCAAAACTTTTGAACCTAAAACCTTTTTTAAATTTATTTTTTGGCTTATTAAACAATGCCGTTTTGTTTTTTTTTTTAAAAATGGTTCGAGTCATTCCCGAACCAAATTGGGTCCCGTCCCATCTGGACCAAGATGACCAAGACTTACATTTTTCATCTCGACTCTGTCCCGATTATGAGTCCCGTCCCATCCCATTCCGATTCGATTTTTTTGGGTCTAACAGTCCAGTTTGGGTAAAAAATAATAACAACATTAAGTTCAAAATAATACTATAATTTTTTTTGTAGGTATATATCCTTGTGAATATCAATTAACAATATTAGTTTGTAACAGAGCTCGACTTTGTTCGAAAGATAATTGTTCTTTATGATTCTAGCGTGAACAGCCATCCAGACGAGTTTATCATGAAATTTATGAAGTCTCTGCGTGTTGCAATGCCTTTATACCTTCAAAGATATAGATTTTATAGTTTAAGGGGCATACAAAGTCCAAATTTGTTCCCTTGGTTAGTGATTTGTATGCGGGAAAATGTGCAGCAACAAGAGGTTGGGAGTGGGGACTGTAGCATCTTCGTCTATATGTATATTGAATATCTTATTTTAGGTTGGCCATTTGACTCATTCCTTGACATTGGTACCTTTTATAGACAAGAGATGAACATTGATTTGTGGACCGCTGCTTCATAGATGTTTAGTACTATAATTGTTTTATATGCATTTATGTCATATTATTTATTTTACGGCCGTTGATTTGGGTGTATGTGTGCAAAGGTGAGATATAATTAGATATAATTTTTTTTATACGCATTTATGTCATATTATTTATTTTCGGCCTTTAATTTGGGTGTATGTGTACAGATGTGAGATATAATAAGATAGAAGTGTGTTTTTTCAATATGGTAGGTTTGAAAACGTCTATATTATAAGGGAGATTCTGTAGTAATTTCGTGAAAATTATCAACATCAATACTAATGACAAGTGAATTAAAATAAGTAAGTATGTAATACAAAGTATAAGTGCATTACGAAATAAGTGTACAGAAGTTATGAAGCTCGACTCTCATACATAATTAAGTCTCATGGTATAGCTCATTTTCATATGTTTCCATATTTTTCAGATCCATCTGAAACAAAAAGAAATTTAAATATTAGCCTTATATTATAGTGAAATTAAATATCAATAAGGTAAATTTTATAAAAAATATACATCACTTGCTATGTAAAGGTATAGGGTTTCGACACGTTTGTTAGTTATGTCCATGTTGTCTACAAGGACTACATATATTCTTTGATGGTTTCTCTCATTGAGATAGAATCCAATTCATTCGACGTCTGCCTGACTGACGACGTGCTATTAGAGGTTGAATGTCCATATTTTTTAAATACTTCAGGACTATCTAATATGACACTTGGCCAACCGGAAGTATTGGCTCGCTATAGGCATGGAATAAAGTCTCAGATGTGTAATAAGTCTAACAAAGACTCTCGTGCGATAATTTGATATATCTGCATATAGCGAGTGCATGGCAACAAGGCCTATGCCGATAATCAAACTTTCGATAGCTACATGTTATTTCATTAATGTCTACTATCCAGTTTACTTCACCATCCATAACTACAAATCGTAAATCATCAATAGGAGAAATTGTCATTTGACTTACGTCATCGTTATATTTCATGACCTTATGATGTGTCCAGTTCGTCAAGACATTCGTCATAATTTGTGCTATTAATCATCTATGGTAAAACCATGACTGCATTAGCACTCGCATCCATTCCACCAAATTAGTCACCAAAAGCTTCTTACTTCTGTTGCAACTGCATTAATGCTCTCAACGATATTAGTAGTCATAACATCATATCTTCTGAAGGCACCAGATGATCAAGTCCATCTCACCGTACCAACATCTTTCTCAAAATACTTCATTACATTGGGTCTTATTTGTCCCATCTTGTTTATTTGGTATTAAAAATTAGGGACACGATAAGCCTTGGCAGTAGTGAAGTAGGTAGATAGGTATACCTCTTTTTAGACTTTTTTTGATGATAACTTGTATTTTGTCATTAAATTTCTTTTCAAATGATAGATGCAGAACCTATGATATGCATGTGAAAATACTCCCCATATAGCCCTTTTAATACTGGCATGTCAATAAGATATAAAGACAAGATTTTGATGATCTACAATAACTCCTTGTAGTTTAACCATAAATTACTCCTAATAAGTATCATTTTTTGAGTCAGCAATTCCTAAAGCCAATGGAAAATTTTGATTGTTTCCATATTTACAAACGACCAAAAATATTGTACCAAGATAGGAACCTTTCAAAAATATTATGTCCACTGCAATCACCGGTCGGATTGATGAATTAAAACCTATGATACAGGGTTCTAATGCTAAAAAGAAATACTTAAAGTGATTATCCGCGTTGGTTTCCAAATGAGTAATCGTACTCGGGTTATTTTGTTGCAACACATAGCTATATGCAAGAAGCAATCTGAACGAATCCTCTAGAGCACTTCTTATCAATCTTAAAGCAGGCTCCCTAGTGTGCCAAGATATAGTATACTATATCTGAACACCAAATTCTTAACGTATGTCTGCTTGAATGTCTTTCGGCCTATAGTTTCTATTGATCGATGTAAACTTATTTTTTTTTATTACTTTAGCAATAATTTGACTTTTGGCTTACCGGTGACCATCCCATAATTGACTTAAAACACAAGTGTGCTTTGTATCTACTCACCTTATAATAAAATAAATGTCGCCCTTCTGTACACTGTCCGTAATCTCCACTTGCAGCTATCATCATCGCATTTCAACTCGAAACAATCTTTGGGGGATTTGTAAACTCTAAAGCTCCATTTTTCATTTAGTGCAACCATACTTATAACTTCATAAATTTCATCTTTGTTGTTATACAATTTTTCTACAAATACTTCACCAATCCCAATACAAGATATATATTTTTTTTGATATATTCAAGTCAAATAGTTATATTTCAGACTGAAACTGAAATAGGTTTTTTTACCTTAACCCTTTCTTCTATACCATAATCATTATTATCATCATCATCATCATTATCACCCTCATCATCATCATCATCATCGTCATCGTCATCATCATCACCAACATCATCATTTCTATCCCCAGTTTCTTTATAATCATCATCAGCATTTCTACCATCATCATCAACCTCGTAACTATGATTATCATTCTCATAACGTTCCTCATTTTTTTCCTTTATTACTTACATTATATCCAACATCTTGACCAATATCATAGCCAAGATTAACGCTAACATTTTCATATATCTGACTATTATAATGTGTGTAGCCTCGTTGTTCGTTGAACATCAGAGGAGAATAATGATAATCCTCCGAGAGATTTGGAATATACACAAAAGTTGCTGATGTGGATTGCTTAGCATAACCTGGTTTTTGCTTGATGGGTGCTTCTGCATTACTTTTAGGTCCTCGAGCATCTACTGTTACACAACGAGGTGTAGCTATATTATTCTGTAAGCTCAACTACAATATTGCATTGTCATCATTTTCAAGTGGAATGGGTCTCAACTTTATAGTACTTGAAGGAACCTCAAACTTTATATCTAATATTTTTTGGAACTACCATGTGCATATTTTGATATCTGATGTATCTTTCAAAACCATTACTACAACTCTCCTATCTTCCCCCAAAATATATGATGGTCAAAATTTGCGATATGATCAACGGCACATGAAAAAATATAACATAATTTTAATTTAATTATATATACAACTAAATTAAAAATAAAAGTGAATATATAAATATTTATATATATATACAAATATATATTTAATGTAAATATATAAAATAAATAAATAAAAAATTGATGGTGGTGCCATGATGGTGCGCAACCATGCGTGCGCATGAGCACCTTGTTACAATTGGTGCTCATGCCTGTTGTGCATGAGCGCCTTGTTACGACTGGTGTGCGCACGAGGCGGGGCCCCAGCAACAGCTGCATGTGCAGCCACGCTCCATCTCACGCATCGTCCGTGATAATCCAGTTTAATCATCTATTACATTTCTCATCCATTACACTCATTTTTAATATAAATATAAACATTAATAATAATTAAAAAATAAATAAAATAAACTTACTAGTTTTCAACTTCAGCTAATTCTTCTAAATCTCCAAAATATCATCGCATTTAAGAAATATCTTCAAAATTGGTAACAGTTCTAAGATCTCTTCCAAGAGAGATGGGTTTGTGAGAGCAAAACTTTTAAAACGATGAGTTTTAAAAGGAGGATGATATTATTTTATGAAGGGTAAAATAAGAAAAATAGTATATTTGATTTAATATATTACATATTTAAATCAAATAAAAAAAGAAAAAGCTTGGGGAGCATGCGTCAGGAGCGCGCCTCACGCATGCGCCCAAAATAAAGGGTTGTGGGGCGCATACGTCCAAAGTAAAGCCTTGCGGGGCGAATGCATTAGGTGCGTGCCCAACACATGCGCCTCAAGGCTTTGCTTTTATAGTTTTAATTTTATTTTAACTTATTTTTAAACTTTTTTTAATTTTAAAATTTTATTTTTTAACTTATTTTTAATTCATTTATAAAAAAAATAAAAAGTTAATTAATTAAATAATTTATATTATTTAATTACAATATTATTTTTTTAAAACTATTATTGTTATTATAAATTTTTCTTCATAATTAATTAAAAAATCAATTATTTTAAAATTTAAATTTTTAATTAATTTATAAAAAAGAAAAAAGAAAATAAAAGATAAAATAAAAAAAGCATTAAAATTACAATAAAGTAAAATAGTTAACATAACATATATTTGGTTAATAAAACTTAATATGCGGTCAAATTTTTTTTATCTTAAATTACTAGTCAACTTAAATTTTTTTTCTCTTTTTAATGCTTTTTTCTACTTCATAGTTATATATATATATATATATATATATTAAAGTGAATTTATCTTTATTAATTATTTTAATTTAATTTTAATGATTCAAAATTAGTCACAACATAACTTTAAGAGTAATGCTATATATTATAAGTTATATTTTAAGTTGGGATGTGTCAAATAATCGTTAGGTGGTAAAATAGTATAAAGTATAAAATTATCAATTATATTAAATAATTATTTGACACATCTTTATTTGAAATATGTAACATTACCGCTAAAGTAAACCCCTCTTTAATACATGGATTAAACTATAGCAGATCCTTTTTTTTAACAAAATAAAGATGAGAAATCTTATGTATTAAATATCAAAATTTACCCTTGATTTATATTCGAATTAAAGTGGTCGCAAAAATAAAGTGCATTCACAATTATCTAAATTATGACAAGAGGGTAAATTATAATAGACTTGATTCAGGTTGGTTTCAACAAATTTTATTGCACAAGTGTGTCAATTTTTTTTAAAATTAATTATTGGCAATTTAGAATAATCATAAAATTACTCTTCAGACGCTAATTAAAACTAATCTTACTTACCATGAATAAGTTTATTGGGTTGTATTAACTCAATTTTGGTGACATTATTACTTTATTTATCTGTAATATTAAAAGAAACCATTCAACCTAAATCACAACTTATTCTAAACACTAATTAAAATTAATCTTACTCAATCATGAACAAGTATATATATTAGGCTGCACTGACTTAGCTTCAGTTCATATTATTATTATTTAATATTTAAAGAAACCAGTCAATTTAAAAAGTTTAAATTATTAAATAAAAATTTTACAATAATATTATAACAAAGGACTTTGATTGTGATATTATATTAGAGGAACCGTTCAGTCAAAAACTTTAATTATTAAGTAAAAAATAAATATTAATATTAAAAATAAATTTTAATATACAACTTAAATGCGGAAATAGTTAATATAGTTAGTTAAAAAAAGTATATAATTTTGAAGTTACATGAGTTAACTTCAAAGGTCAAATGTCTTTCTTAGTCTCAAACTTCAGCTTCTAATTTTAAAAACCTGCTTTTTGTATATTTGAAAAAAAAACTGTCTGACGTTCAAATTAAAATGTTAGAGGACTAAGTTTCAGAAAAGATTTTGAGAAAATTTAATTCAAAATGTATTTGAGAGAAAAATGTGTTTCGATGAATTTGTGAATTTTTTTATCATGAAAAATGAAAAAAAAAAAAAAAAAAACTTCTCTGTTGTAGGTGGAAGTGGAGAGAAATTATGAATGTTTCCTTCAAATTTCTCTTTTGCCATTTGATTGATTCCTTTTGTTACCAACCATCTCATCTTCAAGTCAGCCATTAAGTTAGAGGTGGGGCAATTTTAATTTGACTAGACCTAATAAAAAAGATTTTATGCATAGTAATGGACATGCGGCACGCATAAATTGATGAGACTAATTAAATTTGGCCGACAATTTTGTGGAAATCTTTACGTGCGTCCGGCGAAATCTTATTGATGTATTAAAATAAAACTTATGTTCGCCGTGGTTACTAAAATATCCGAAAATACTTTTTTACAAGTAAGATTTTGTTTGAAAAGTTAATTGCTTAATTGAAGCTATATCCATATATATGTATTTATTAGAAATTTCTATTTATTAAAAGTTATTCAGCTTAGCATAGTAAAATTTAAAAAATTCTAAAAATACTTTAATACTTTCTATTTTTCAATGAAATTTTAGTCAAAAGCTCATTTCCTCTAGGGGTTAGCTTGACCTAAAGACCCGGACAACTCATAAATCTTAAAGCACAATTAAGTCCTTTTTCAAAAGGTTCAAGAGGATTTCATGACCCAGCTTGGATTTATGCAAGACAAACGATTTTAAAAATATAAACATAAGGGATACTTGGTAGAAATCATAGATCAAGTGGCTTATTCATTATTATAGGTCGATCAGAACATCAACAAATCATAGAGGTTGAGCATACTTTTATAATAAAAAGGATAATGAATTGAGAACTTTTGATTAAAAACTAAAGATTAAGAAGGGTAACCTAGAAATACAGATTGCCTTTCAATTTAAGAACCTCAAAATCTCAAGAATCCTTGAGGATAATCTCTAACAATCTCAAAATGTGTCTTAAAAGGCGAAGGACACAACTTGCCCTAATTAGACTAGGACTTAATCATCGATGAATGCCTATAAAAAGAGGATATTTGTAGGATAAACAACGACTTGTTCTAGAGGCTTGGGAGGGGATTGTGTATTTATTATTCTTTATATATTTTTTGTATTTCAATTGTATAAGCATGGTTTCATAATGAATAAGAAGTTTGAAGGCTCGATGGAGTGGATGTAGGTTTGGGAGGGGATTGTGTATTTATTATTCTTTATATATTTTTTGTATTTCAATTGTATAAGCATGGTTTCATAATGAATAAGAAGTTTGAAGGCTCGATGGAGTGGATGTAGGCTTGGGAGGGGATTGTGTATTTATTATTCTTTATATATTTTTTGTATTTCAATTGTATAAGCATGATTTCATAATGAATAGGAAGTTTGAAGGCTCGATGGAGTGGATGTAGGCTTGAATCAAGTTGAACCATTATAATTTGTATTCTTTACATCTTCATTGTTATTTTAGTTGAGATTTGTGCTTATGTGTCATCCTTTTTATGTATGAATATTTATTTTGTATTTACACTATTATTATTTTATTAAATCGCTAATTATATTTAATATATAATAAGATGTTTTTTACGTTTTAGATATTGTATGATCCAAAAGAGTTTAGATCAGTGCTATGAATTAGCAACGTTAAGAGTTATAGGTGTTAAGAGTTAATAGTACTAAAAGTGAGCAAGTTATTAAAGTTAGCGAATTCAAAGGAGTTAGAACCTTGTATGAAATCGAACAAAGACTTGAGAATATATTAGTAATGATATAGTTGCAAAGAGTTGTAAATGGTGCTAGAAAATGTCATTATACAAGTATATTCTCAAATACCATTGTTCCTAGTCTCTCTTTATCGGTGCAGGTCTATCGGTAAAATCTTTTAGTCTAGATTAGTGTATGTCTGTATCTGGATTATTCAGACGGATAGTTTTAACAGATCAAGAGCTCAGTGAAAGCACGTATAAGCATACGGGTATTCAATAAATACTGAGTACTAAATTAACCTATGAAGACCTCCAATAGACATCTCATAAAGTCGTTAATAGAAGGTTTTCTCGAGTTGAGTAGTATTTGTGGTCCTTTGACCTGAGCACTACAGTAGACTTATGAGTGATCCATCATATTTTAGTTCCACGCATGTTATAAACCTTTCATGGTCTGACCACTTGGTGTCGTTGAGTATGGTTCAATGCTCATAGAGTCTGATGTGCATAGATATGTGATCTGTTAGCTTATTTGGGTAAGTTGAATATCCTAATGCTCTGAGATTATATTTCAGAAAGTCTTATAGCCATAAATAATAATATCCTGGAGAAGAGTTTTCTCCAATGATAAATAATATCATAAAAGTGTTTGTGGATATTATTTATTGAAATATAAATCTAGATAAGTTTATAGTCAAACATATAGAGATTTGACGATAATAATCTATATCTCTACTTTTCTAGGATAAAGATGATGAAAAGCTTATATGAATAAGTTATAACTTTAACTTGTATGATTTAACGCACCACTTTTTGATATCCATAACATGTGTATGGGGTTATCTTCACAGACGTATTGAGGAGTTCTATATGACAAACTGAGAGTGGACCTAAAGAGTCTTACAATATAAAGTATATTCATTATGCCTTGGGCAGCATACTTGATTGAACAATTCGGTCCAGAAAATTTTAGCAAACACAAAATTTGTTTCAAAGTCCCTCAGGATGTGAAATTATCAAGACCTAAGTGTTAAGTACATCACATAATTAGATGACAAGAGTTGTTAACCAATAGGATGTTGACAAGTGGCATAATTTGGTCCATAAATTATATTTACCTTATATTAACTAATTAACCTTACTAGTAAAAACAAGTAAAGTAAAATAATTATTTTGAATTATTTTGAATAATTAAATTAAATATTATTAGATAATATAATGTCAAATAGGATATAGGCATTCATGGCAATGGGCCAAATACACATAATGTGAAAGTGCCTTTTGTTTACCATTAACAAATAAATAAGGTGGCAAATTATAATGGTAGAATATTTGCATTATATTATAATATAAAGGAATATTATTTTTTGCATAATACAATTCATATGGCCGACCATCTAGTGTGTAGTAGAGCATTTTGTTGATTGTCATAAAATATTGCCACTAAAGCATGTCTTTTAGTGGGCCATTGAGAATAATGTGGTGGAACACTTTCACTATGTGTTGAACCATTAAAATGAATGGTTCATTCATTATTCTCAAGTGTATCATTCGGCAAAGGTGAGTGTAGAGAGAATGGTAAGTGTTTTCTAGTTGTTCTAAGTAAAGGGTTGCCAAGAACAAAAGAGAAAAACTATTCATCTCATCTTCCTTTAGAAATAAACACTAGTAAAATCAAAGTGTTTAAGTGTTAAACACTTGTTGCTGGAAAATTTTGGAGTTGTCATTCTAGCTTCACAATCCTATCTGATTGTTATAAACTAGAATTGCTCAACAACACACTTCAAGTTGAGCTCTACATTTAAAAATTAGAACACTTGAAGATTTGAAAGCTACCTTTAATTTTGATAAATGTTCTTTACTTGCAATTTAGTAAAAATAATACTTGGACATATATGTGATATATGTATATGATTATGCTAGATTAAGTGTAATTTGTATGTGATACTTCCGTTGCGTGTTATAATTTTAAAATTATATATCCACTCTCATAATCACACACTCATTTAATAATTTTGATAGGACCCGACCCGAGACCCTCTACTATAGATCCCAGCGGCCCTGCCGGGCACCCCGACGGAAGTTCCTCCGAACCTAACTGGGTATGTTGAGAAATTCCGCGAGGCGAACCCCTTTTCAATTCTTGTTACTACTAAGAAGGTCTAGTAATATACATGAAAACAACATCTTAATTTTAATAACAAACGGACAGAGTTTCTCCTATTTTTCAAAAAATCCATATAAACCTGCAAAGAAATTTCACTTCTAATTCCAACACATCTCAATACTACCAATTCGGACCTCCGGTCATTTCCAAATCAACTCCGACATAACTCAAAAGTTTCATTTAAATCACAAAATGAGCATACTCATGAAAAGTAAAGATGATCATCAAAATCTCAAAATATTTTCTTGTTGGTTCGAAACATACATACAAATATACATGCCTACTACTACTATGCATAAAGTAAAGAGTGCTATTTTCACATTTACATGTACAAAAATAATCTACGAATTCGGCCCACTACTCGGCAATAAGAGAATCAGCAGCTTGCGTACTGAGACCTGTAACTGGAAAAGGGGTTTAAAACATAAAACATAAAACGGGTGAGCTAAAGGAGCTCAGTGAGTGTAAATGAGATTTCAATTACAAGAACATTATACAAAGATAGCAATTTCTAAAGTACATGCAGAAATTATGCTTCTAAAACGGATGTAAAACTATAAAACGGTTTCTAATATCATATGCTAATAAAATTTTGCCGAGCGGGTTTTATCTACATCTTTGAAAAACTATATTCAGAATCTGTATAACATAATAACTGTTGTGTGCATATAAATGCATAAATGCTATCGGTAAATCGAAAACCAGTAAAATTCTCGCTCGGCCATTTTTTTTCTAAACTGTACCAATGGTAGCCCTAAAGCTCTATACCCACGCAGTGACTCAACTAGCACCGCATACGTGAGTAGGTCACGGGGCACCTCAACTAGCAGCACCCACAGTGACATCTCAAGACATCTCACTGGCTACGCAGCGGAATTCTACATCGCATGCATATAGCGAGACAATATCCCGTACACATAGAGCGACTCACATGACTCGACATCCTGACTTTTCGGAGTTAGTAACACACCCCCAAGACCTGCCCATGTGCACAGAATATACCGGCCGGGTCTAATACAATCATCACCACTATAATCTGAGGGTACCAATGGCCTTAAAAATGAATGCAGAAATTTTAAAACTGTTTTGCAAATCGATCATGTAAAAGCATGTCTATGAATATATCAAGATCATAAATCATGTTTATGCATCGAAAGCTCATAAAACATACATAGTCATTGTGCGAAAACATAATAACCGAAAAGTAAAAGAAATGGCAGATTTTCACTCACAACCACTCCGCGCTCAATTTCGCTCCCGATTTCTGCTTCCGTTAACACTCTCGGTTATCTTCACCTACGTGCCATAAATGACATTTAGAACCAAATCGAACACTAGAATCTCATTTAACTACTAAATGCCCTAATCTGCATACAAAGCCCGGATGTAAACTACTTCCCGATTTTTGTTACGGAGCCATAATCGAAACTAACTTACCATCCGGCGCTCTGAAAATTATTGAACACCTTATAACTTGGTTGGACATAATTTCCCTTCACCTTTCCAACATGGACAATTTTGCACCATTTTCTTCATTTTTGGTTTTTCCATCAACCATATACATTCAATTCACAATATGCACCATTTACACACAACAATTTAATCAAAACACCACTCAATTCCTAACTTCCCTAAAGTGGCAGAATTTCACCTCAGGTTCCAACACATTCCTTTTCTCAATTTCTTGTTCCAATTACAACAAAATCATGCAAATTTCATTCTAAAGCCCTAATTACAACCAATTGAAATCTCTACAACAAAATCACCAAAAACTCTAATTCTCACCTTGCCAATTTCTTCAAATTGATGACTCCTTCAAGCTCCACACTAGAATTCAACTCAATCTAAGCCAATAATACACATAAGAACATCAATTAAAGCATTCTTGAAATCTCACTTATCAAACTCATAAAAGATGCTTTTCTTACCTTTTTTTCTTGAATTTCCACTAATAGAGACTTCAGTTGAGCTTAGGGATTGGTTTGTAACATTATTTTGGCTTGATTACACATGAAAATTCATGAAAACAAAACTTGAAAGGTCACTGTAGCAGCCCCCCTTTCCAAGCTCGAATTTTCTCTCTTTTGTTCTAAGTGTTTGCTTTTGATCTTCTTCAAAATTCTACACACTTCCAACCTATTTATAGTCCTCCGTTAATTTACCATTTTGCCCTTCAACTTTCTTAAAATTACTAATTTGCCATTAGTTGAAAACTAATTATGTAATTAGTTCATTTGTAACTATCTAGTTGGAATAGTCCAAAGAACTAACTAGAACTTCCAACTTGGCAATCCATGAGATTTCTTCTAATTGGTCAATTCTCTAATATATAGATTATGTTTCTCAACAAAGGCTTGTTCCATTCATAACCTTTAAATGGAAATTCATGTAGTAAATTAGAATTTTCTTTTCCAAGCCAATAGAGAAAAATTCTAAAACTATTCTAGGGTCATCCGGCGCACCGATCGAGTGTGAAATTACCAAATTAGGTCTAATATCTCTCACGTGCACTATAAAGGGAATATTTCTAATAGGGTTAAAATCGAGTAACCCTACGGTGTCTTATTTGTTCTATACCGAAATTTAGGCGCCAATACTACTAATAGGGATTGGATATTACAAATTTTATCTAGCCTCTAATCTTAGTTCCCCCCTGTAGCAATAAATTCAACTCTTTGACTTTTAAATGACCATATTTTAGGGTCAAAAGCTTGACACCTATTACAAGACGCAAATTGAAAGCCATATTAAAAGACGTTTGAATCATAAAGACCAAAAAATTTAAAAGGATTAGATGGTAAGCTTGATCACGACCAAAGAAGGCTGCTATAAAATACACGAGAAAAGCCTAACTATTGAGGCAAAGTCCAAAGTAAGAAGAAATGTTTTTGAAAGGACTTGATGAACTACGAAGGATATCAAATAATATTCTTATATTATCTAGCTATTTACATATTTACTATTATGAGCACATAAATTCCTCTATAATTGATCACTTCATGGTGACTATCTTTTTATCTCAGAGCCTATAACAACTTGCCTAGATGGTAGTCCATAAAAAAAGAGTTGAAGAGTATAGGATAAAGCCTCTACGATTTCTTCGATGAGAAGAGGTAAAGCATACAAGGCAAGGCCTCTATGACCTTTTCGATATGAAAAGATGAAGGGTATGAGGTAGCTTTTATAACCCCTTCAGTTGACCAAAAGATCACAAAGAGTATGGAGCAAGGCTCGTATGAGCCATTTGGTCTGAAAAGTCAAAAGGTACATGGTAAGGCCTCTATGACCCCTTTAGTGTAAAGAGATGAAGGGTATGAGGTGAGGCCTCTTTGATACCTTCGATGTAAAGAGCTGAAGGGTATGGGCGAGACCCTTATGACCCATTTAGTTGGTAAAAAAATAAAAGAGTACGGGATAAGACCCTTACCTTTATGAAGGGGTAAAGGCCTTATGATATTTATTTATTTAGTTTGAAGAGATGAAAGGTCATCCAATACCCTTATGACCTATTCAGTTGGCCAAAAATTCAAAGGGTATAGGGTGAGGCCTCTATGACCTCTTCAATATAAATAGCTAAAGGGTATAGGGTGAGGCTCCTATGACCCCTTTAGTTGGTAAAAAAATCAAAGGGTATAGCGTAAGTTCCTTACGACCCTTTTGGTGTGAAAAACTGAAGGGTATAGGGTAAGGTCTTTATGGCTTCTTTAGTTGGCCAAAACACCAAAGGGTAAGGGGCAAGGTCCCTATGATCTTTTTAGCTTGAATAGTCAAAAGGTAAGAGGCGAAGCCTCTATGACCCATTCAGTTAGAAGAGCTAAAGGCTATGAGGCAAAGACCCTATGACTCCTTAGTTTAAATAGTTTATGGGTATAAGACGAGTCCCTTATGACATTTTCATTTAGTTAAAGAAATTAAAGGATATGAGGCAAGGCCTTTATGACCATTTTGGTTTGAAGGGCCAAATTGTATGGGGCAAGATTCTTTTAGTGTGAAGAGTTGAGGGATATAGGGCAAGATTTTTATGATCCTTTAATTCAGCCAAAACCTGATAGGTATGAGACAAGGCCCTTATGACCCATTTGGTGAGAAGAGCCGAGGGAAAAAGGGCAAGGCCTCTATGACCCCATTACCAAAAGGAAACATAAAGGAAAACCCTAAGGCCTACTCAGAATCTGACCTAAAAATAGTCTAAAAAAACCCAAGGAAAAAAGCTAACTCAGAACTGTTGACGTATTTTAGGATGTATGCATGTGATTGTGTACATATTGAAAAACTAAACACATGTATCATATACATGAATTTTGCAGCAGAATTAAACATGTAATCAACATATACACATGTACTTAAATTCTTAACAACTTAAGAATACATAAATCATACCTTTGAAGACCTTCGATGAAGATTTCAAATTCGAATTTCTTTGCTCTAACTTTGAGCTCACCTTGAAGTGCACTTTTGTTCAATTTTAGTTAACAATAATCCAGTAGGATTGTGAAGCTAGAATTGTAGCAGTATAATCTCTAGAAACAAGGTTTGTATTACTTGAAAGAAAAATAATAAGGATTTATTTTTCTTTTGCCTTTGATTTTTCTCACAAGTTTTTGTTCAATGAAAAACTATCTCAAAACCAACTTTTCTTTTTCCTCTCAACCCTTACACAAAAATTGATTCACACACTTATTAACACAAATGAAAATCCAACCATTTTTGGTGCTCTCAACACTTCAAGTGCTCCATCAAAATTAGATTAAGTGGCCAACTACCAAAAATATTTTTGGTGGCCATTTTAATGGTCTAATAAAATTAACCATTAATCACAAAATGGTACTCCACTTAATTTAATTTATGTTTCTCAAATTAGGTATGTCTTCCATTTAGGAATAAAATAAAAAATAAATAAAAACATATTTTATTTATTTAAATAATATTTATTTAATTATTCAAAAACTATTTGAATAATTAATATCTACCTTATTTGATTTTACTAACATGGTTAATGGGTGAATTCATGGTAAAATAATTCATAGAATAAAATTGTACCACTTGTTAACATCTAATTAGTTAATAACTCTTGTTAATTAGTTAAATGATATACTTAATATTTAAGTCTGAACAAGTGTACAACTCGAGAAACCCTAAAGCATATTTTTGGTTTGCTGGAATTTCTAGGATGGAACTATTTAATCCATTATGCTGCCCCAGTGCACAATGAGTACACTTCATATTGTGAGACTCTCTAGGTCCATGCTTGAATTATCATATAGAACTCCTCCATACGTCCGTGAATGATGCCCCAAACACAAGTTACGGATATTACAAAGCGATGCGTTAGACCATACAAACTGAGGTTATAACATATTCATATAATCCCTCCATCATTTATATTCGGGTAGAGCAGAGATATAGATCAATACCGTCAAATCTCCATATGCCCGACCGAAAGCTTATCTCTCGAATTGTATTTTAATAAATAATATTCTCAAATACTTTTGTAATATTATTTATCCCCAAGGTTAAACTCTTTTTTCGGGAATTATTGCTTATGGTCATAAGACTTTCTGAGATACAATATTTAAAGCATCAGGATATAATACTCACCCAAATGAAGTGATAGATTCCATATCTATGCACACCGAACTCCATGAGCATCAGACCATACCTGGCGACACTTAACGGTCAGACCATGAAAGGTTTCTGACATGTGTGGAACCAAAGTATGGTGGATCACTCACAAGCCCACCGTGGCACTCAGGTCAAAGGATAACGAATATTACTCAACTCGAAAGACCCTTCATTGACGGCTTTATGGGATGTCTATTAGAGATCTTTGTGAGTTTGTTCAATATTTAGTCCTTACTGAATACTTGTATCTCTATACAAGCTTCCACTAAACTCATAGTTTGCCTGGACCATCTAAATATAGACATACACCAATCTATATATTTATTAAGGTATTCACTGATAGACCAGCATCAGTGAAGATAGATTAGGAACATAGTATTTGAGAACATATTTGCATAATGACATTTTCTAGCACTATTTGTAACTATTTGCAACTACGTCATTGCTAATATATTCTTAGGTCTTTGTCCCATTTCAGAAAAGGCTCTAACTCTTTAGATATCGCTGACTCTTATAACCTGATAACTCTTATCACTGCCAACTCTTAGCATTTATCACTCTCAGTGTTGCTAATTCTTAGCACTGATCTAAACTCATTTAGACCAGATCTGAACTCTTTCAGATCGTACAATGTCTGAAATGTTACAAGCATCTTACCATATATAAAATATAATTAGTGATTTAATAAAATGATAATACTAATATTCATACATAAAAGGATGACACGTAAGCACAAATCCCAACAAGAACTACCTTATTAGAGCATTGAACTAAAACTACCTCGAAAAGGTTTTGAACAATGTCTTAGACTTGTAGTTACTGAGGCTAACAAAATCCCATGGAAAAAAACAAAGTACTTGCACAAAGTTGTTAAAACAAACTTTTACATCAATAAAAAACCAACTAGAAGAAAAAAAAAAGAATATCTTTATTTAAATAAAATAATACAAAATGAGGTGCCTAACCTAGATTCCAAGAATTTAAAACAAAAAGCCTAAAGAAGGGTTCTCGACTTCATCCTCTACTTTACTTGGTCAAATATTACTTATTCAAGTTAGGTGAAATCCAAGTTAAGGTAATGATCTTGACGATTTAGACACATCGATCGAAGCTCATGTTCACCTCATCATCATAGCAAGTCTTCTATCTCGTATGAGCATTAACTCGAGCAGCTTTAAGCTCTCTAGACAATTACTCGTTCCTTTTCCAAGAATAAAATTCTTCTTTAGAAGAGTCACAATAAAAAAAATTAGGACTCATTAGCTGCCCCTTGAGTTTGTAAACTTCAGACTAAAGAGCCAAAACCTTGCTCTCAACAAAGACTACCTTGATCTTAATCTCTTCCACTTTAGCAGCCAAACTTTAGTACCTTTAGCCTTCTTAGAAAAAATTTTCATTAGTCTTTAGCAAGGCTTTGTTAAGCTTGGCCACTTTAGTCTTGGTCTATTATAGCTTTTGCTTATCCTTAGTAGCATTCAGAATCTTGTCCTGATGCTGAAAAAGAACAAAAGCCATATGACGAAGAAAAACAAGTCAGAAAAAGGTTTGTGTAAAAATAAAATAATGTCATAAAAAGTATGAACTTCAAGTAAACACCCTATGCTATGCTTCAAGGAAGTGAGAGCATCATATTTAGATAGAATGTTAGCCGGTACAGCTAAGACTACCCACTTTACCTCCCTTACTATAAGCACAATATGCCCGTACTTGTCTTGTTTAATTGCTGAGATATTAAATAGCTTGAAGGACAAGCACCTTAATTATGGTCGAGGCTCATTTGGACTTGAGGCAATAGGATCAAAGACCGGGACAATAGAGGTCATTGTCCTAACTATTGGACTACCTCCACTTACTTGTTGAAGATTGAGGGTCTTGATTAGGGCTGGGCAAAAAAAATCGATTCCCAAAAAATTGAACCGAACTGAACCGTATCGACTGGTTCAATTCGGTTCTAATGTCTAAAACATGTTTGTAAAATTATTTTGTATCGGTCTTCAAGAATTTTTGGTTCGATTCTGTATTATGAAAAAAAAAAACCAAACCGAACTGAACCAAACCAAAGGTTAAATTTGTCTTTTTAATATTTGTTTTCAAAAATTGACATGTGGCGCAATTATATTGATTTCAAAACAAACTTATTGTGAGATTGATTATATTAAGGAAAACAATCATAATTATCAATCAATACAAATAACAACTAATCCTAAATCTTGGTAAGAAAAATAATTTGGTAAAAAAAAAAAAAACTAGTCCTAAATCAACGAAATTAGTAGGAGACAAAACTTACCATTTATAGGGACAATCATAATCATCAATCATTACAAACAACAATCAGTCCTAAATCAACAGAACCAAAAGTAAATATCTTAGAATTTTCTCCTTAACTTTAAAATCATATTTTTTTAAACTTGTTTTACTTTTCATTCAACATTCTCTTCTCTCACTCTCTGCTGTTCGCCTTTCTTCTCCCATTCACACAAGAATAAAAGCTAAAACTCTGGCCGTTGAAGGAGAAACCTGAAACACTATTGGCCACCACCAATCACTGGTAACTCCCCCATCTTTTAATCTTATTCTTAATTTGTTTGTGAGTTTAAAGTTTAAACTTAAAAATTAAAATCTCAATTACTTTAAAATTAATATTTTTGGCTGTTGTAGTTCAAGACTTCAAGTGGTTTAACTAATTCATTTCTTTATTTAGATTATTAAAAAAAATGAATTCTTTTTTGGATGTTATGTTAAATTAAAAGAAAACATATGTTGTTCTGTTTTTTTTTATTATATAGGTTTTATTGTGGCTTTGGAAGATAGAGTGTGACAAATTCAACTAATGAACTTTGAGCTTATGAAGATTAGTGTTTATTTCTTTTAATATTTTTATATTCTAAATTGTACTTTTTTTTTATAATCTTTATAGTTTTTAAAATTACTATTTATGGTTTGTAATTAATTTGATGTATTGCCTTAGAGTTAATATTTAATTTAATTGTTTTTAGAACTTTTTGCATAAATATATTCATGACTCATAATTTAGCATTATCCCTTTACCAATTATTCATATACGTTTCTGTAACTATTAGTACAGATGTTTAAGTTCAATTTTCATCCTTATTTGCATGTTTAATTGTTCTTATTATTCTTATTCACTTTTGAACTTTTTTTTTCCCATTTGTATGCATTAATAAATCATATTTTGTAGGCATATATTAGTTTTCTTTTTAGAATTTTATTATTTGATAAAAATAAGGTTTGATTTAATAACTTGGTTTTAACCCCTTACAAAATTATTCTCTAAATGTATAAATGTACTGTGTACATTGTACATACTAAAATAGGCTTAAACAAAGACTCAATTTTAAAAGCCCATTAGTTTAAAAGTTCGGCCCAATTTTTGGAGATCAAATTGAACCAGACCGAGCGGGTTTGGTCCGGTTCGATTCCAGTATAATATTTTTTCGGTTTGGTTTATACTTTTAAGAAAATAAATTTGTTTGGTTTGGTCCAATTTAAAAAAAAAAAATCAAACCAAACTAAATCTTGCCCACCCTTAATGTTGATGAGAGGATGGAAAGGGCTTCATCTCATGGATCCACCAAGATGAGAGGTGGATGGTCTTGAGAATTCACTAAGGAGCCACATAAAAATTAGTGGATCTGTGCCTCTTATCAGCACGACTCATCGAGCCACTACTTGTGGTTCCACCACTTGAATTGCCTTTCTCACCCAAACTAAAAACCTTAAAAAGGCCTTTGATCCTTTTGTTTAGCCTGGGAACCTCAGAGGGAAGAAGGCACTTTTAGCTGCTATCATCAACATTTATTTCTATCAAGAGGGGATGAGGTATGATATGAAAATTAGGATAATAAAGTAACTAAACATCAACTCAAAAAAGGAGAAAAAGAGTACATTTTCCTCATTTTATCTTTTTTCTACGACTTACATGATCAAATGATTAAGCTCGAGCTTTCCAAGTTATTTTGAGAAAGAAGTTCTTTTATATACCTACCTTATTTTCTAAATTGTTCGACCCGATCTTCCTCCTTTGAAGATAACTTGAGCGTCGAAATCCAAAAGATTATTATAATGCAAAACAAAGTTAAATTTACCTTAAAATAGCCCTAGAAAGTGCAAACACAATAAAAGAAATAAGAAACCTAATCTAAAAAAGACTCGAAAAAAAAAAAGATGGTTGGATTCCCCTATGCACTCTTGGCCTCATTCCTCACCAACAAAGAACCATAAAAATATCTAGTCATGATTACTTGAGGGCATATCTCAAATAGGGGAGTACTTCTTCTTGACACCATAAGTAGAGAAGTAGTGGAACCTCTTCTGCCGATGGCATTAGCCCTGCACTGGTATAGATGTTTAAACTCAAAGAAGGTGGGTTCTTTATACCCATAAATTATCTATATCACCCTCAACCAATTAACACCCTCCACACATTTAAGCCAAGATGACAAGATGCTAGGTTTAAATGTGTAAGCACATACACAAAAAAAGGTTGGAGGGGTAACCTCAAACCTAAACTAAAGAAGTCCAATTTAAAGCCATCTCTCCCGTAGGTGGCTTGCTTATATACTCACCCTCCTAAGCCCTAGGAGTAATTGAGGTAGGTATCTCATATTATCCTTCAAGGTCATAAGATGTCTTTTTCGCACACGCAAAGGATAATAGGGGCTGATCTAACTTAAAAGGAACCTCTTCGCCACTTCTAAGATGAGTTTATTTTTCTTTTTCTGCTATTTTGATTTACTAGATTAACCTAAAGTCTAAAGTTTCTCTTGAAGCACCATATTACTAAGAGTCTTCTTAGAATCACTAAAACCCTCTAAGGTTTTACAAGGTTCCTATTTTAAGACAATTCCTTAATAACCAGGCAAGGTCCCTAAACTTTTTGAATATTTTTTACTTTTCGGGCTAAGCTATTCTTAGCTGCCAAGCTCTTACTAGCGTTGCTGAGCTCACAACTAGATATGTTTTAGGAGTCCTCGACAATAGACATGGTTTATTTACCTAGGCATGAAGAAGATGTATATAACTTATCAGAAAGATTATTTTGGCCAAAAAATTCAAGCTAGCCTCTCAAGACAACAACTTAATCTAAATACTTAAAGTCGCAGTATAAACCCAAAAAGACACTATGAAATATAAAATCCAACATAATAAAACAACAAAATTAAAGTTACTAGAAGGCAAAGAAATAACATTTATTTGAGCGAAGGATATTTCAAAGAAAGATTGGATCAAACAAAAATCCTGTTGTTTCTCTCTTTCTTCAAAGGCTATGAGTGATCACTTTCTCTCTCTTTCCAAAATCATCAAACAAACAAAGAAATAAAAAAATGCCTCTTTTATTTATAGAGGGATCAATATCATTATAGTCATTGATTATAGATCCAATAAGTGGAAGGCTCTCAAAGAGAGAATGTCTTTTCAATTGGCAACAATACTTCAAAGTTATTTTCTTGGCCGTTTGGTCAACATATACTTTCTAAGATTAGACCACGTCCATAAGTCAAGAGATGGAATTATTCCTTGGACACTTGTTAAAATATATTCGCCTATAAATAAATGAGACCAGTTTGGATGCCAATTTCAAAATCAAAATATTTAAAGGTGCAATTTGACAACTGCGTAAATGCTTATATGATGTGGACCAATTCAGAAAGTAATCAAGACAAGGCAAAAGGATTACCCATTCAGTTCATTTAATACCAATGGGTGTATGCTAGAAGAACACTTTATTACTGAGGAACTCAACAAAAATCAAAGAGATGTTTTTAGTCCAAAAAACTATTATAAAGTTTCTATTAATAAATTAATATTGAAAATTGAGAACTCTTGTTTCCTCTTGGGATTTTGGTCCAAAGCCTATTTTTATTAAGAGTTTCCCTGACCCACAGACCCTAGGCAACCTAAAAACCATAAAACATAATTAGGCCATTTTTCAAAAGGTTTAAGAGGATGTCATAACCAGCTTGAGTTTTCGCAAGATAAATGACCTCAGAAATATAAACATAAGGGTACTCAACAAATGTTATGGACTAAGCAGCTCATTCACTAGCATAGGTCAACAGGGACATCAAAAAATCATGGAGGCCTAGCACACTTCCTTAATAGAAAAGGACACTAGACCGAGGACTTTTGATGAAGACCAAAGATTTAAAAGGGTAGCCCTATAAATACGAATTGCCTTTCAATTTGAGATCCTTGACATCTCGAGAATCTTTGTGCTTTAAAAGAACAAGGAGATAACTTTCCCTAGCTAGGACTTAACCATCAATTAATGCTTATAAAAATGAAGGAGGGAGGGGGTTGGTATTTGTAGGGTGAATGATGACTTCTTCTAGAGGCTTGGGAGGGGATTTTGTATTTATTCTTCTTTATATTTTCTTTGTATTTCTTAAAAGTGCACTATGTGCTACGGGTGATTGTGTGCATAATTAAACAATTTAATAATAGTATATTATACATACAATATAGCAAAATTAATACACATTAAAATAATCACATTACACTAATTAGATTAGGGGACTTACCCTCGAAGCGTGCTTTAATCAATTCTAGTTGAAGACGTGGTGGACTTTCTAAAGCTAAAATAGTAGCTTTCTATTTTTGGAAGAAATACGGTTGCAACTCTTACTTCTAAGTAATTTGTCTTATATATAGCAATCTCAGCCACCTAAAGAACTAATGAATGCATGATATAGGTTGCCAAGTGTTAAGCATGGCAATGTATTATAATTGCATTGTCATACTTGCCAAAACAAAAATCACATTTGTGTAATTGGTTGGCCGAATAATGAGTAAATTAGTGACCTTAACGTATCATTGGAAAGACATGTCATGCTATTAACTTTAAAAGGTAAATGGTAAGTTAACAGCTTATAACTTTAAAAGGTAAATGGTAAGTTAACAGCTTATGCTTTACGCATGGCAATACAAAATCATGACTAAATCAAATGGCTGTCTCTTCCAAATCATTTTTGGCCAAATGTTTGCTTATATTCATGGCAGCATTAATACTTGAATCAATTGGACATGAATTAGAAATAATTTATTTATTTTAAAAGAACCAATTAAATAATGCCACCATTTGCAAATGACGGAAATGAATTTAGGTTTACAAAACACTTATAAGTAAAATATTAATTACACCACTTTGGCCAATTATAAATGTTGGGGTGTTGTTAAATTATTAGGGTGCTTGCATGTGGGTTGTGTTCATCATACAAATAATATACATATCTCATACATACATGTGCACAGTGGAAGATTAAATACAATGAACACATAAAATACATGTTTAATAAACTGAAAACCGAGATTGAGAAATATCACCAATGAAGCCTTTGGATTAATTTTCTTTAAGTCCACCATGAAATGAAACTTTGATCAATCCTAACAATCAACAAGGGTGGGTTTGATTGTCTAGAATGGCAGTATGTTAATCCAGCATCTTATTTAACTTTTAAACTTGATTCAAAGTTAAACTATTTAACTTAATTAAATTTGTTTTTCTTTTTATTCAACTCTTGAATAAATAAAACAAATATTCTTTTTAGTTATTACATTTAGTAACCATTTGTCTAATTTGTTTTGTTGTTCTAACACTTAAAACACAAAACAAAAAATTTCAATTTCTCAAATTGAAATGGCTCCCAAAATGCAAAACCTAAAATCTAAAACAATTATGAATTATGAATTTCATTTCACTTTATATACTAATGCATAAATTCCAAACTAATTTAAATTTCATTTGGCTTAACCTAACCTTAGTTAATATTTAACCATAGTTAGATTATTTTAACTTAACCTTTAAGTTCATAAATATTTAATTAATTTAACCATAGTTAACTAACTTAACCATGGTTAGGTTAACCTTTAAGTAAGGTTAACTTAACTTAACCATATAGTTAACTTTTAACCTTAGTTAAGTTAAATTATTTATTTAACAATTAAATAAATAAATATTTATTTTAATTATTTAACAATTAAATAATCATAAAATAAAATTACTTTTATATTCTTACTAGGTTATCAAGTTAACCTAAAGTGGGTCTCACCATTTAACCATATACTTTAGTTGACTTAACCTTAGTAATTTGCTAAATTATACTGTATTGAACAATTTAATATGATACACTGCCCAAGTGCTCAAAGAGTACATTTCATATTGGGACTCTCTAGGTCCACACCCGATTTGTCAAATGAAACTATTCCATTAATCCGTAATTGATGCCCCACGCACACGTTACGAATATTACAAATCAGCGTGTCAGACCATACAAGTTGAGGTCATAACGTATACGTATAATCCCTCCATTATTTATACCCTAGATGTGCGGGGATATAGATCAGCACCGTCAAATCCCCATTTGCTCATTTATAATCTTATCTCCAGATTCGTATCTCGATAAACAATATACGCAAAACACTTTTACCATACTGTTTAACCATGTGGGAAACTCTTTTCCCGGGTTTATGCTTGTGGCCACAAGACTTTATGAAATACAACCTCGGAGCATCGGATATACAACTTACCTACGTAAGCTGACGGATCCCGTATCTATGCACACCGGACTCCATGAGCATCAGACCATACCTAGCGACACATAGCGGTCAGACCATGAAAGGTCTCTGACATATATGGAACCAAAGTATGATGGATCACTCACAAGACCACTGTGGCGCTCAGGTCAAAGGACCACAAATACTACTCAACTCGAAAGGACATTCTTTTGACGGCTTCATAGGATATCTATTGGAGTCCTCATGAGTCTGTTCAGTATCTAGTCTTGACTGGATACCCGCATACCTGTACAAGCTCTAAGCTTATGGTCAGCTAAGAACAACTATCTGAACCAGTCAGATATAGACATATACTAATCTATATTTTGTGAAATCACTAATAGACCCGCATTGGTGATCATAGATCAGGAACATTATATTTGAGACATACTTACATAATGATATTTCTTAGCACCTATTGCAATGCTTTGCAACTATATCATGACAAGTATACTCTCAGGTCTTTGTCCCATTATAGACAAGGTTCTAACTCTTTAAACCTCACTGACTCTTATAAACTGATAATTATTAACAGTGCTAACTCTTAGCATTTATAACTCTCAGCTTTGATAACTATTAGTTCTGATCTAAACTCCTTTAGATCAGATCTGAACTCTTTCAGATCAGATCTGAACTCTTTCAGATCAAACAATGTCTGTAATGTTATAAGCATTATACCATATTAATATGATATTAACAATCTTTATTCGAAATGTTTATTGTATAAATATTAACAATTAATATTCATACAATATTGGAATGGCACGTGAGCACCAGCTCCAACAATAAAAGTAACACTTAACAATTAGACCAATAAAAATATATCATGTGTCATGCTATAATACATTAATAGCATGATATGTGGCATTTAATAAAAAGAATAAAGTGGTAAGTCTCACTTGTCGAGATTTCGGGCTTAACACTTAAACCGTATAATCTCCTCAAGAGACCTGAAATAAATGGTCAATTAATATAATTTAAATAAAATAATAATTATTTCATTTAAATGGTAAATATATCCACCAATGCCTAATTTAGTACTCATACAAATTATTGGCACAATTTGAGGCATATATTAGATGGATAAAAATGTCAAGTCTCACTTGATATAATTTTAGGTTTAACACTGAAACCTTAGCTATTCTTCGAGAGACCCTGAAATAAATAAATATTTTTTCAAAAACTTTTCGGATGGAACAATTCGATCCGATGCGCTACCCACGTACTCAATGTGTACACTTCATATAGTAAGACTCCCTAAGTTCACACTCATTTTATCTCATGGAACATTTCTGTAAGTCAATAACCGATGTCCCCTCCCCTCCACACATTATGGATAATACAAAATGACTTGCTAAATCATACAAGTTAAGGTTAATCCATATTCATATAATCCCTACGTCATTAATATCCTAAAAGAGCAGAGACATAGATCAACATCGCTAAGTCTCTTATATCTCAACCAGAAACTTACTCCTTGATTAGTATTCTGATAAACAATACCCATAAATTCCTTTACAATATTATTTATACCATAGGAAATTTTTTTCCGAGTATTATATTTATGGCGATAAGACTTCATAGAATACAACTTTAGAGTATCTAGATAATTAACTCACCTATATGATGTCTACACACATCGGACTCTATAAGTATTAAATCATACTCAACGATACTCAGCGGTTAGATTATAAAAGGTCTCTGACATGTGTGAAACCTAAGTATAGTGGATCACTCACAAGCCCACGTAGTGCACAGGTCAAGGGATCACGAATACTACTCAACTTAAGAAGACACTCTATTGACGGTTTTATGAGATATCCATTGGAGGTCTTCATTGAGTCTTGTTCAGTATCTAGTCCTCACTGAATACCTGTATATTTATACGAGCTTCAACTAAACTCGTGGTCTGCTAATATTAACCATTTGGACAATTTAGATATAAATATATACTGATTTATATTAATCAGTTCCACTTGACAGACCCTACGTCGATAATAATAGATCAAGAACATATAATTCGAGAACGTATTTGCATAATGACATTTTCTAGCAACTCTTACAATTATTTGCAACTGTGTCATTGTTAATATATTTTAGGTCTTTGTTCTATTTTAGACAAAGTTATAATTCTTTAAATCTGATCTGAACTTCTTCAGATCAATATAATATTCAAAATATTAAAAATATCTTACTTTAATAAAATAATTAACGATTTAATAAAATATTTATTTATTACATAAATATAAAATTATAATATTTATACAATATTAAAATAATATATGAGTACAAATTTTAAAAATTTAATAAAAAAGACTAGATTCGAATCAAACTGACCCACTATAATTTATAATCTTGGTGTCTTCACTATTATTTTATCTGCTTCTTATATTTATTTTCTCGCTAACAATGATTTCAAATTTCGAATCAACACTTTCAAATGATTAATAGCGTTTATTAAGAACTTGACCAATATTTTAAGGTCTAAGGTGGAGTGCTATGGCCACGTTTTATAATATATGGCATTGGTATAAATTAATTTGGAAAGTAGTTGAATGGACTACATCGGCTCTAACAACAGTAAACTATTTACTCGTTTTTCTGATGGGTTGAACACCGTCAATCATCACCATTATTTCATAATTTTTCCTTTTTAAAAAAAAAAATTGTTAGCGGCTCTAAGAATACCTTATAATTATTAGTTGAATTTAGGGGTTGAAGACCAAATCATCACTGTTTGACTAAAAATGCCCAATGGATATAGCTTCCGCCTCCACAATGTGGGAGATGGATTGCATTTGCACGATTCTAAAACAACGTGTGGGGTAAAAAAGTATTTTTAATTCTTTTTTTTAATAAAAAAACACTTGATCACATTCATAATAATTCAGAAATGGTCAACCTTAAAATCATTGTAAAATAATAATATTTTACCAAAATGAGAAGTATAAATTTTAAAGTGCCCCATTGGATTACAAAAATCGTTTGTGGGTCAAACTTTTGTATACATGCTTGCCAATCTCACAAGTTTCATCATTTCGTTGACTCTTTAGTGCTTGTATAGTGTAGCTCCTATATCCAGTAAGAGCTTTTCTAATACTAAATCTTTTGTGTCATTTAATTTTTAAGATAAAAAATTCTTCCACTTACTAAAAAAAAACAATTTGTAGACTTCTTCTAGTAAAGAATTTTTAGCTTTATTGAATAGTTAAATTATTATAAATACTTATATTTTATTTGCAAATTTTACCTTATCCTTATTATTATATGACCCAATAAAATTCGTACTTGAAAATAATTGTATAATATTTAATAAATAAAGACAACCAATTAATCAATAATTTATGTTTAAAATTTTTCTTTAAAAAAATATAATAACGGGGTTAGCACCTTTAATTTTTAGTGTTGAGCTTGAGTCAAATTGAAGTCTTTTCATTTGAATGAAGGGTAAAGGAATCCTCATAAGTCAGGAGCATAAGATGTGGTCACTGATGCGATATTTTTATATCTTAAAATTGAGTGCAAATATATACTATCGTATGCAAGTAATAAAGGGACTTAAAAAGTCAGATGTCGAACCCACATGAATAATTTTTATTTTCTTACTAAGTACTAAAATTATATTTTTCTTGTAATTATTCAAAAAATTAAAATCTTAATTTTGTAATAAATTTAAGTAAAATAAAAGTGCAGAAAATCAATGACATAACTCAAATAAAATAAGAAGATAGCAATATAAATAAAATCTATGGTTAATTACTATCCTTCAATATTTTTTCTAAAAATTAATCCTTTTAATATTTATATCCCTCAATTCTTATTATTGGTTAAGACACGAATGTATTCACAAACCTCTTCCAAGGTCATGCAAGTATATCCTAATTTACCAAATACCTATATTTCTATAGTACTTGTAATAAATTAAGATTCATTAAGAATAAGTCTTACTGACCGTACATGCCAATTAGGTATATTCCTATCCTAATTCGAAACTTGCATATGCAACATTAAATGTTGCTCTATAATCATGCATCAAATTATTTAGGTCTAAATACAATGATGCCTCTTCCGCGTTTATCAAAATATTATCAAATCAATCATAATATTGATCAGATATAATGAAGCATTAAGAATAAATAATTTAAATAATGAAGAATTGAGTTCATATAAATATTAAAAAGATTCAACAATTAAGCTCACATATTGAGTTCAAGTAATAACCCTAGAAAATAAATTTAGCTCATGATAATAAGAGAATTATGGCCGAAAAATAAAATAAATATGATACAACCAAAAGCAAACCAATATAGACGTTAATTCGCAGTTGGTTGATACGCCAAAGATTCGCCAATAATCTCTTGCTTCCTTGAATTTTCCTTGCTTCCTTGAATTTTCCTTGCTTCTCTCTCTAAAAATTGCTCTTATTTAATGTGTTGTGGCTCTAAGAGCCCTGAGTTATGTCCCTTTGAGATATGAAACAAGTGGCCTTTATATAGGAATTGATTGGAGTTGTATTTCTTTTAGGATTAGAAAAATTGCACTGTTCACCGCTGCTGTGATCACTGTTCATCGATGGGGTGACAGTACTGTAGTACAGGTACTGTTCACTAAATACTGGTCATGTGTTACTATTCCCCTGACACACTGTAGCATTATGTTTTTCTTAGATTTTTATCCCCAATTGATCCATTGACTCCAAAGCTACAAAATAATAATTAAATATATAAAAAGTATAATATTATTTTTAAAATAAGCAATTAATCAAGTTAAGGGAGTGAAATAATAGATATAATTTACGCTTATCAGTCACCTCCTGCAGCAAGTAAGTGGAAGGTAAACTTTAATGCAGCTATGGATTTAGAGTGGTTGATTGTTGGTTTAGGAGTAGTTATTTGTGATACTAAGGGATTGATATGGTTTGCTTTTGTAAAATCACTGGCTGGAAATTTCTATCCTTTTACAATTGAATGTTTCGCTTGATTTTGTTGGCATTGTAGCAGCTATTAATAATGGGTGGAAGCTGAATATCATTGAGCCTCATTGTTATTCATGCACTTAATAAGCAGTCTTTTTTAAAAAAAATGAAAGGAGACATTCTTACTGCTTTTTTCTAATCCGTTAAGAGATACGAAGGATGTGTAAGTATAGTTGCATACCATACCTATTTTCTTAAGCTATTTTATTTGTTCCGACTTCATGAATTAATAAAGATTCATTCTTCTTTCAAGAAAAAAAAATTGATACTGTAATTAAATATTGTAATGAATGAATTTATGTTAGTATTAATTGTTGGTGGAATTCACATCATATTAGTCCAGGGGTTAATTTATAATATTTTCATAAATTATGAATTTATATGAAATTAATCATTAAAGGGGCTAAATAAAATTTGTTATACCACAATTTATGTTTAACTCATTTTTACCGAGAAGAAGCATTTTGCAGAAGTAGAGAAATGAAATGAGAGAGGCAGAACTGTAGGTAAGAAAAAGGAAACTTAGGGTTTCAATTTTCTTCTTGATGATTGGATATTAGTTTGAGCTTCAATTTTGTTCAAATTTTGAAGGTGAGTTCCCAACATCTTACTCTAAAATTTTATTGAATTTAATTTTCGATTTAGCCTCTGATATAGTAGAATCTAGCAAATGTATACTCAAGGAGAATTTATTAGATTTATTATTGTTGAGCTAAGATTAATGTTCTTGATGTTGTGGTGAGCCTTTAGTGTGATTCTAATGAGGATATTGCTATAATTCAATTATTATTACATAGTAAAGTGTTGATATAGGACTACGATCTCCTAATTTTTCCCGAATTATATTTTTCACATAAAAATTTGGTGTCCATTGTGCTTGATTGTAGTTTATAATTTGTAGTAATATTATTTTTCTATTTGTGGTGATACACTACCCATTTTAATAACGTAAACTAGGAGAAAGAATTATTTTCGCTGCGTAGTATTTTGTGATATTTCCTAATAAAGTGGTATCAGAGCTAGGCATGTTGTGTAGTGTTAAATTTGTGTTGAGTAAAATGGATGAAAATTCTGCATGCATGATTAAATTGAAAGCATGAAATTATGATATATGGAAGTCCAGAATAGAGGATTTACCTTTTGTAAAAGACCTACATGAACCCATTGAAGGGGATGCTATAATATTTGAGAAAATGAGTGATAAAGAGGATCAAATTACATAGAAAGTGTGTTGGCACCATTAAGCAGTGGATAAATTAGAGTGTTTTTCACAATATGGCAAAAGAGACCAAGGCTGATGTTATGTGGAGAAAAAATGAGTCAACTTATGAGTAATTTACACTACAAAATAAAGCCAATTTAATGAAGAGGCTTGTGAATTTAAAATACAAGGAAGGGCACAGTATAGCTGAGCACACCAGTGAGTTTCAAGGCCTAGTGAACTAGTTGACAACTATAAGTATTTCATTAGATGATAAGTTATAAGCATTGTTGTTGCTTAATTCTTTATCGGATGGTTGGGAGACATTAGTGGTATTAGTAAACAATTCAGTACCAAATGAGAAGCTAACTATGGAAATAGTTAACGACATAATGCAAAATGAAGAAACCAGAAGAAAGAATGTAGGTATGAGTTCCTATCAAATAGAAGCATTTCTTATAGAGAAGCATGAAAGGTGAGGAAGAAGTCAAAGTAGAAGTTCAGGCAATGACAGCTACAGAGAAAGATCCAAGCCTGAAAGAAAAAATGTCAAGTGTTACTATTGTAATAAAATGGGGCATATAAAGAAAGAGTACAGAATATGAAAAATGGAACAGGCTAAGAAAAGAGGTGAATCACAGAAAAATGAACAAATGACCAGTGCAGTTGTTGCTGATAGGGATATGACTATTATTTATGATTGGAACTCCATAAATCTCACATACCATTCAAGTGACTGGGTAATTGATTTGGTTGCTTCATTTCATGTTACTTCAAATGGTGATTTCTTCATATCCTATACTAGTGGTGATTTTTACTATGTTAAGATAGAAAATGATAGTGCATCCAAGATTATGGGCATGAGAGATATTTACTTAGAGTCTAGTGCTGGTAGCAGATTACTACTCAAAAATGTCAGACATGTTCTAAAAATGTGTTTGAATTTGATCTTTATCGGCAACCTTGATGATGATGGTTATTACAACTACTTTGGTAAAGGTAAATGGAAGCTTACCAAAGGTTATATAATTCTAGCCAAAAGAAAGAAGGTAAACACTCTCTATGTTATGGAAGTTAAGCTTATAAAATGAAATATCAATGTAGCAACAAAAGAATCTGACATTGAATTGTGGCAAAAAAGGCTTGGCCACATAAGTGAGAAAAGACTTCAAGTTCTAACTAAGAAGAATGTTCTGCTTAGCTTGGTAGGTAAGTCTCTCAAATCTTGTGGTCATTGTTTGGCAGAAAAGGCACATAGAGTTACATTTCGTAATTTTTATCCATTTAAAAGAACAAATTTACTTGATTTGATACACACTGATGTATGTACTATGCAAACTAGAACATGTAGATGTGCACTTTATTTTCTAACTTTTATTGATGACTATTCTAGAAAAGTGTAAAGTTTTGGTCTGAAATTTGAAGACCAGGTGCTTGATGTTTTAAAGATTTTCATGTTAAGGTTGAGAGAGAAACATGGAGATAGTTGAAATGTGCAAGAGCGAACAATGGTGATGCGTATAGAGAACCATTTGAGCAGTATTGTAGATCCTTTAGTATCAGACTTGAAAAACTCGTATTAAAAACTCCTCAGTAAATGGTATGACAGAGAGAATGAACAGAACGATTCAAGAAAGAATCAGGTGTATGCTCTCTGATGCAAAGTTACCTAAATTCTTTTGGGGTGAAGTAATGCGGATTGCAGTTGATTTAATTAACCTCTCTCCTTCAGCTTCTTTGGATGATGATGTACCTGAAAGAGTTTGGATTAGGAAAGATGTTTCATATAAGCACTTGAGAGTATTTGGTTATAGGGTATTTATTCATATTCTAAAGATGAAAGGTCGAAGCTTGACAACAAGGCTAGGGAGTGTATCTTTTTGGGTTATGCACATGAAGACTTTAGGTACAAATTAAGGGATCAAATGAGTCAGAAAATTATCAGAAATAAAGATGTTACATTTCTTGAAGATTAGATAGTCGATGGGGTAGAGAAAGATGAAAAGCCTCACGAATATGATAAAATTCCTATACTTAACATTTCCAGATCAATTCCTCTACCTATAGTTCATGATGATTATAGAGGAGACACACAAAAAGATTTTGATGATAGAGTTAATGATGATGGTCTAGTAGAACAGGTTGAGTAAGCACCTCTAGAACTATATGATCTACCAGTTAAGCCTCAATTAAGAAGATTTATGAGAGAGCGTCACCACTTCTCTATATATCCACCACATGAGAATGTGATGCTTATAGATGAGGGAGAACCTAAAAACTTCAAGGAAATTATGTCTCACCAACACAAGAATGAGTGGTTTAAAGCTATGCAAGAGGAGATAAAATCATTGCATGAGAACTACACTTATGAGTTAGTAAAACTGCCTAAGGGTAAAAGAGCTCTGAAGAATAAATGAATTTGCAGGTTGAAGACTGAAAATAACTCACAACTAAGGTATAGGGTTAGATTGGTTGTGAAAGAGTTTGGTCAGAAGAAAGGAATTGATTTTGAAGAAATTTTTTCTCCTGTAGTGAAAATGTCTTCTATCCGAGTTGTTCTTGGTTTAGGAACACTTTTAATCTTGGAGATTGAGCAGTTTGACGTAAAGACAACTTTTCTTCATAGTGATTTGGAGGAGAAAATCTATATGGAGCAGTCTGAGGGGTTTAGAATCAAAGGTAAGGAAGATTTAGTATGCAAGTTGAAGAAAAGCTTGTATGGGTTAAAACAGACACTGAGATAGTGGTACAAGAAATTTTATTCTTTCATAGAAAATCATAGTTTCAACAAGACTACATCAGACCATTATATTTTTATAAAGAGGTTTGCTAATAATGATTTCATTATTCTTACTTTATATGGATGATGTGTTAATTATTGACAATGATGGTAGTGAAATTGAAGGGTTGAAGAGAGAACTTAGTAAGTAATTTACTATGAAGGATTTAGGACAGGCTAAACAAATCCTTGCCATAAAGATCTCCCGTGACAGAAAAAATGAGAAGTTATGGTTATCTCAAGAAAACTACATTGAGAGGGTTCTTGAAAGATTCAACATGAGTAAGGCAAAACTAGTTAGTTCACCACTTGCAGGTCACTTCAAGCTTAGTTCTAAGTAATGTCCTACAAGTGAGAAATAAAAGGAAGAAATGAGTTTAGTACCTTATGTATCATCTGTTGGTAGTTTGATGTTAGCTATTGTCTATACAAGGCCAGATATTGCTAATGCAGTTGGTGTTGTCAATTAGTTTCTCTCTAATACTGGCAAAGAACACTAGACAACAGTAAAGTGGATTTTCAAATATCTTAGAGGCACTTCAAAGGCTTGTTTGTGTTTTGGTGGTGATAAATTTGTGTTGTATGAGTACACAGATGCAGACATGGCAGAAAATGTGGATTCTAAGAAGTTTACATCAGGATACCTAATTACCTTTGTAGGGGGAGCTATATCATGGCAATTTAGACTTTTAAAATGTGTTGTTTTGTCTACCATAAAGGCTGAGTATATTACAGTTACTGAAGCTTGTAAAGAAACCTTGTGGATGAAGAAGTTCTTACAAGAGTTGGGTGTGAAGCAAGAGAACTACATAGTCTACTGTGATAGTCAAAGTGTCATTCACTTGGCGAAGAACCCAACATTCTACTATAGGTCCAAGCATATTGATGTTAGATATCACTGGGTACATGATGTGTTAGAGTCAATAATCCGACAACTTGAAAAGATACATACAAGTGAGAACGGATCGAACATGATGACTAATCTATTGTCCAAGGAGAAACTTTAAGTTTGTAGAGGGAAAGAGGGCTAACTGAATCTTTCCACATGACGTGAAGGGGGGAGTTGGCGGGATCCACATTATGTGGGTCTAGGGGTTAATTTATAATTTTTAAAATAATTATAGACTTGTATGAAATTAGTCATTAAAGGGGGCTGAATAAAATTTGTCATAAGTGCATGGTACCACCATTTGTGTTTAATTCATTTTGGCAGAGAATAAGCATTTTGCAGAAGCAGAGAAACGAAACAAGAAAGGTAAAACTGTAGGAAAAAAAGGAAACTTAGGGTTTCAATTTTTTTTCTTAATGATTGGATGTTAATTTGAGCTCCAATTTTGCTCAAAGTTTAAAGCTGAGTTTTCAACATCTTACTCTACAATTCTATTGAATTTGATTTTCGATTTAGCCTCTGATATAGTAGAATCTAGCAAATATATACTTAAGGAGAATTTGTTAGATTTATTATTATTGAGCTAAGATGAATGTTATTGATATTGTGGTGAGCTTTTAGTGTGATTCTAGAGAGGATATTGTTGTAATCCCATTATTATTACATAATAGAAGTATTGATATCGAACTATGGTCCCGTGACGTTTTCTAAATTGAATTTTTCACATAAAAATTTTCTGTCTATTGTACTTGATTGTGGTTTATAATTTGTGGTAATATTATTTTACTATTTATAGTGATACACGGCCTATTTTAATAACATAAAGTGAAAGAAAAAATTATTTTCATTGCGTAATATTTTATGATTTTTTCTAACATTAATTTATGTATATATATTAAAATTGTGATATGAACTGTATTTTAAAAACCCTATTTCAAATATATATGTATATATCTCATTACCAAACACTAAAACACAACGTATGATTATTAAGAGAAAATGATTGGGAATGCAGCGATCGGACTATGATGTAATGATAGTTGGGCGGGCTATTGCTTTCTCCGATGTGCGTGTCACGTATGAGATGCTTGTATGTATCTACTTTTTTTATTGTAAATAAAATTACATAAGTCTTGCAATATTGCATTGAAGAGAGATTAAATAGATGAAGATGATTTTCATACTCTGTGTGAACACGTCTTCAACATATTACATCAAATCAAATGATTCAGTTACTTTGCTGGTTTTCTTTAATGAAATTCAGTATATTTCAAAAAAAAAAAATTCAGTAACTTCAACGCATATTTATCTCTTTTCAAACACTTTCGACATAGATATCATGAGAATATGACCATATGCAGAGAGCACTCGGTTTGTCAATAAGTATGTGAACGAACATGTGCAGATTCTGCACAAATTCCTGACCACACAATTGCAAATTAGAAACTACTATCCCATTTCTTCATGTTTATCTTTGTTACTTTCTTTTCTGGTTCTAGTCTCGATCCATTTCCTTTTAATTTAAAATTTGTGAATTTGAATACAATACTTTGATGTTAATAGAAAAATGTGATTAAAATACTTTTTTTAAACATTCAATTATAATATTATTGAATAAATTAGTAATATTATAATACAGGATTCCTCATATAAAAATCAAAAAATTATTAAGACATTACACCAAAATAAGATAAGTTTATTATGGTTCATCTGGACTTACTATCTCCCACGAAGAGAACGTAAAACTTCATAATAGGGACTATTCAAACTAAAGATTAATATTACTACATATTTTAATGACAAGAAAAATTTATAAAAAAAATTTACCTCACGTATTAGGGAACCCTACCCTTACACATAAGAGGGGACAAAATAATTTACCTCACATAAAAAAAGATAAAATAAGTTACCTCACGCAAAAAAGAACAAAATATTACCTTTACATAAGAGGGGATAAAATAACATAAAAAAAACAAAACATTACCTTTATTTAAAAAGGGACAAAATAACCTACTATCATATAAAAGGGGACAAAACACTACCCTCACGAAGGGGCAAAAATAATTCCTACACAGGAGAACAAAAGAAACCACCACAATACTTTTAGTATTCTCCTCCTACTATAATCAATATTCATACCACCCATTTAAAGCTACAACTAATAGCAAGGATATCAATTACCAATATAGTGACAATATTATAGTAACATATTAGGCACAGATCATAGCATCTGGCTTGTATCACTTTAGTGGCCTGAAGGAGCTTGTCTGCTGCATCAATCGCATGTTATCTAAAAGTACTAATGGAGGATAAAGTTGGTGGTTTTCGACGGCAACTTGCCGAATTCCAACAGATCCAAAACTGACACTTGCTCAAATTAGCATCAATGACATATTCTAGTGAACTACAGGTTGTTGGGGGAGTGGTAGGGAGATTGCGCTCATCTTGGTCGCATCCTAGTAAGCACCGACGGAAAGGGAGCCGTGAACCGGCCTAGTGGAGTCTGATCGTCACCTGACAGAGACTAACGAAGGCTTCAATGGTGAAAAAGATGATACTTGACCGCCGTGAGTTGAGGCAGTGTGATATTGCTCATCTTGGTCACAACCCTTCAAACTCCGACGAAGGAGATCCACGACTGATACTGGAAAACCGACGACGTCATAGGAGACTAAACTAAAAAAATAAAGGAAAAAAAGTGGAGAAAAAACTAAACTAAAACAAGAAGAGAAAATTAAGATTAGATTAAGGGGAGTGGGCTTTTGGTCGCCGGAGAGAGGGCAGCCCTCTCTTTGGCAAACAAACAGGATCGGTTTTGGTTTTAATGGTTAAGCGGCGGTAAGTTGAGAGAAATTAAAGTTTTTAGGTTGACCCAACAAAAGTACTTGATTAAAATACCTATGTTTATAAACAACAATATGTTGTTTTCAATTATTGAAGATTTTTTTTTTTTATTTTGGTTTTTATATTGGTGGAAGTAAGTAGTCTAGTTACATTTATAAATGATAAAGAGTAATAGTAAATTTATAAAGTTGAAATACAAAATTTACATCTTAATTAATTTTGTACTTGTGTCACTTATTACTTAGTTCTACATAATTGTATATTTAAAGCTTACGGACTGTATATTTCGTTGGAATTTCTTGTAGATAAAGAATTTATTTAAATTTAAATAAAATGCATCAAAACTAGTAATATATACTTGTTCCTGATCAAAGCAGAAAACAGAGACACAAATGCAAGTCTACGTCGAATATAACCATTTAGTTTCTCATACATCAAAATGATGATTATCACTTTTAAAACTTTCAACATATTCTGAGAATATGAACAGTTCAATTGACAGAATATTTTTCATTCTTCGCTGAGAATAACTTTTTAAGAATTTTCTTTTACGAGAATGAACATATGCAGACTGTGCCTACATTTTTAAACGCAAAATTATTTGGAATATAATAATAACCCATATATCCTCGTTTTTTTCTTACAAATTTCTTTTCAATTTACATTTTTTGGGTTAATTTTTCACCCCAGTTAGAGATTTCTTATATGGCTGGTAACTAGGTTATTAGGTTAACGCTCAGCGCCTCAAAAGATACAGATAACTAATTTCCAGAAACAAGCTTTGGTCACTAGGGATTTATGATGTTAAAGATATAAAGAAATGAAGATAATTAATTCTAATCATATATATTTTATAATTAATAAATTATATTTAATTTTTTTATACGTATTTATGTTAATCTAAAAATTATATAAAGACAATCTATATAATATTTGTGAATTCAAAATTATAATAACAATGTAATCTTTAAAATTTTTTAGTTTTTTTTATTATTTTTGTTGTCTTTTTTTTTTTGTATTTTCTCATATGTTATTAGAGTCACATTACGATCATTCTCAAAACCTTTTAATTTTTTTATCAGAGTTAGTTTCCGTTACTTTCTTTATCTTTTTTAATATAGAATTTCTTAACGCACTTGCACTCGCAATGATTGATTTCTTGTCTTCCTATCAACGCATTTGCAATTTCAGTGGTTGATCTTCTCAACGCATTTGTACTCGCAACGGTTGATTTCTTGTTTTCTTTGTCAACAGGTTTGCAATCGCCATAGTTGATCTTCTCAATGTGCTTGTTACTTCGATAATATTGTCATTTTACGATAATATTACCTCTCTTCTACAAGGATTATCTCTCTCCAACGAGGATTATTATTCAACGATAACGGTTGTATCTCAACATACACCATTATAATAAAAAATGTTCTTTTTCAAACATAAGTTTTTACCATCTTAAGTTTGAGAGAGGATGTTAAAGATATAAAAAAATCAAGACAATTGATTCTTATCATATATATTTTATAATTAATATGTTATATTTAATTTTTTTATATATATTTATGTTCCCTATTTATGTTAACTTAAAACTTATATAAATATCATCTATGTAGCATTTGTAAATACAAAATTATAATAATAATAATGTAATCTTTAAAATTTTTCAAGTTTTGCTTTATTATTTCTGTTATTATTTTTTTTGGTCATAATTCATAAGCCTATTTTTAAAAAATATGGACTACGAAGACGGTGACCCTTAACCAATTAGGTGGCAGCAGAATATTAATTGAGCCGTAAAAACCTACTAATATCACCATCTTGATAATTACGTGGGAATAAAACTACAATTAGAAATTGACAGACTGTTTTCATTGGAATTTCTAAAGAAAGACCCACAGGATTAAGTCAAAAAAGCTCCATATTCTCAATTCACATAACCAGAAAATAGATTCAAGGATGCAAATTTACACTTTTGATTTGTTCCTTCTACACTTAAGTTGTTGAGAAATGCTGGTATTTAGATGGACTGAAAATATATAACTAGCTAGCTTAATTAACACAAGCCAATAAAGTAAAATAACTTTTCCAGGGATGACAGGAACAATAAAGACAAACGATGATATTTAAGAGGTAAAAGAGAGAACAAATCAAAAGTTGCCAATTTTTCTTTATGTTGATCCCTTTTGTATTATGCTGCTGAAACCAACCCAGCTTTCCTTGAAACAGCATAGCTCTTGCTTCTTGGATATACATTTGCAGGCCTAACTTTTAAATCATCTTCAAAATCACAGGGCTTCTCTTCATCAATCCTCCCGATACCAGCGCTGTAACTCCTTGGCATGTTGATTTTACCGTTTGTTGGAGATTGTTTCATCACCTGCTACTTTTTCAGAAAATCCAAATCAATTCTGTTTCCAAGGCTCTTGATGGAAGCAAATCTAACAAGCTCTCTGTAATCGTCATCGTAGCTTGATCTCGAAGAGTTGACGCTGTAACTCTTAGGCAAAACGTTAACAGGGCCTGTAGGGCGACCCATGAAGGTGTTAAAAATAACCTTGTCTGAGCATTCAGTAACGCTCCGGATATAAAACTCTCTGGCCTTTGCCAAAAGTTTTACAGATGCCTTCATGTATCGGGTCAGCTTATTCCCTTGTTTGTTGGCCTTCTTGTTCTTGGTGCTCATTATGCTCAGGTTTTTTCTCCGGATATTTGGCTTTTGTGATTCAAAGACGAGCACAGAAATCTCTTTGGAGACGAGGAGATTTAAAGAGATCAGCTGAAAAGGACTAGAAATAATGCAAATGTAGAGATGATTACAAGTAGCTTCTGTGCAGAAACATAGATATTGTCTGTTATATATATACATATAATGGGTTTGCTCTCGAGAAAATTTCGAAGTACAGCGGAATTGGAGATAAAAATAAAGAACAAGAGGCAAACAATATAAAATGTTGCTATTAAAAAGTGAAAATGTTAATTTGATATTTGATTTTATAGATAAGTCCTCATTTTTTAATATATATCATATTTTTTTAATAAATATTATGTTAATTTTTTAAAAACTATTTTTGATATTTTTTATTATTATTTTCATTCTTAAATAATTATCATTTTCGTTCATATAAGAATTAATATCATATATATTAGATAAATAAAAATAAAATAATATATTTATAAAATAAAGAACTAAAATAATATTTTCCAAAAAACAAAACTGAGAATAAGATAGGGCCGGTGATCGTAACAAATAATAATGACTTGAGAGTGATGAGTCACATATTCGTGCCCACTATTCCGAATTATTATTATCTTCCTTGTGCTCTTTCTTTTTTTTTTTTAATTCTTCATCAAATATGTGATAAGAACAGAATAGTTTCCAAAGTTTGAACCAACGATTCCAGCGAGGCCAGAAAAACTTTTAGATAACCTTACCACATCATTATTCCATTATTTAGTAAAATTTGTCTTATCCAACTCTTTAACTGCCAATTATGGCTGTAATTTTCATACTGGAAGACTCTACGTTATCCATTTTATTTCCTTGTTTCAAGTGTTTCTTTTTTTTCTTCTTCTGAATACTCCTTTTGGGCTAATTTGGATCGTTTTCATTCATTACTTGGATTCTGATTTGGATGGTATTGGTAACCAGCTTGTTTGGTTACCACTTAGGAATATGCCGAAGTCAAACACCATGACAGGAGCTCATTAGCTCACCAATTTGTTGAAATGGCATCCCAAATTCTGAAATTGAATCATCACTAGAGTTCATAGCAGAAACTAATTGGAGACAATCAATCTCGACTTCAACATTAGCCACGCTGTGTTGTTGCGCCAATTGGAGTCCTCGAATAACGGCCATCGCCTTCACCGCCTCCATCGATACAAAGGAAGTTTCTCTTGAAGCTGCACATATCAGAACCTGACCATGGTGATCCCAAATAAAAACTCCTAAACCAATCAAACCATTTCCTCGATCTAGTGTTGCGTTCGTATTCAATTTCAAAGCACCACAAGCTGGTGGTTTCCATCATATAGGCTCCATTGCACAGGGACGAGACAGAGGAGCATTAGCCTTATGGAATTCCAAGATATAAGCCTCAACCCAGTCAGTTATTGTCGTTGTATCGGTCAAGACCTCATTTTGTATGAAGGAATTTCTTCGAAACTAGCATCTCCAAAGAATTATTAATCATCTTTCAAGCTCTTTTACGCAGATAAGCATCGCAAACAATCAATAGCCATGCTAGCAAAGGAGACTTGATTGGAAAACAATATTCCTTTCATAAAGAAACAAGCAGCCTGTATCCTTTTCAATGTCTTAGAGAACCACAATGCATGAACAGTTGTTTCTTGACATGAGTGGAGCAAAGGGCAAGCAACTTCCACCTCAATATCGTGACTCTTTAGATTAGCAAGAGTGGGTAACGAATTATGCGTTGCTTTCCATAAGAAGATTATTATCTTTGAAGGAATGTTAAGGCGTCAAATATTTTTCCACTAATTCTGCAAGCCGGATGAAAATGAAGAGCCAGAAAGACAGTCGAGGCGAGAAACCAATCAATATCCACTTGTAACAATGTAATGGCCTCTCATGTCGAAGTGCCAGATTAGCCTCTCACCATCACCCGCCCATAGCCTTAAGTCCATATATAGCTCCCCAACCGTGGTAGTTTTTAGTAGCTTGTAAGGTAATAATGGTTTGAAGGAGTATGGACGTGGCAGCCAACTATCATAATATACTGACAACTTAGATGCATTGCCAATTCTCCATCTCGTACTAGCTTTAATGATTTGTCTACCCATAATAAGCTTCACCATAAATAAGAGGATGATGATTTTACTTTAGTCTGCATGAAATCACAGTTAGGGTAATAACAACTCTTTAACACTTGGGCTGCCAAGGAATTAGGAGAATGGATCAAATGCTATCCCTACTTTGTGAATAAAGATTGATAAAACACATCCAATTTAACCCTAATCCACCTAGCCCTTTGTGCATAAGAACTTTCCATTTGCACTAGTGCAATTTTCGCTTGTTATGAAACCCACCTCACAAAAATGGAGCATTGAGCCGTTGTAGTTCATTAATTAAGGACTTAGAGAATTAAAAAAAGACTTATAAAGTAAGATGGATAGCTTGAACCACTGTTATGAGAAGTATTTCATGATTTCTATGATAAAGACAAATTTGTCATATATTTTTTCATATTTTTATTTTGATATTTTATGAGAATAGATGGCTATTTATGTGCTTTATTGTTATTTATAGGGACTTGAACGAAATTTAAAGAAAAGATGCAAAAGGAGCAAAACCAGGGACTAAAATGCAAACTTTTCAAAGTATGTGTCCAGCGACCCAGCGCCATGAGCATTATCGCCCCAACGTTGGAACAATGATCGAAATAAGAAAAATGACCTGTTTAAGTCGCATCTGGCACTCCCGCACCAAACAGTCACCGCACTAGCGATAGGCCAACGCCCCAGTGCTAACATCTCACCGCTCCAGCAGTGAAGCCTTTTTCACGTGTCGCCCCAACGACAATTTCATAGCGCCCTAGCGGTAGCGCGAGTCCTAGTCCGATGGGAATTGAGATTTTCAAGCTCATATCAATCCCTATAAAAAGTCACTCATTTCCAGCCTTTAAGAATCAACCTAGAGAACCCAAGACACATTCAAGAACACCAATAATACAGAGGACGAGTCTTGAAGAGCAATAAGAGCTAATTGAAGCAACCTTAGAGAGAGATTCAAGACATTTTTCGGCATCAAGAGTTCTTAGGCAGCGCAATTAAGAGCAAATACGACGTCTATATCGGTTTGCTATTGATTGTATCAAGGCATTCTTCGGCAAACTTAGTTCTTTGATATTCAAATTACTTGATTTTAATGCTTCAATATATCTGGCCAATATATGATGAATGAGTTGGTAATATTGTTGATAAACTTGGAAGAGGAATCATAATATTTAGACCTAACTAATTTGATGCATAATTATAGAGTAACATTCAATGTTGCATATGCAAGTTTCAATTTAGGATAGGAATATACCGAATTGGCATGTATGATCAATAAGACTTAATCTTAATGAATCTTAATTTATTACAAGTACCATAGGAATATAGGTATTTGATAAATTAAAGTATACTTGCATGACCTTAGAAGAGACTTGTGAATACATTAGTGTCTTGATCAATAACAAAGACAGTTAAATATTAGAAGATTAATCATTAGAAAGCATATTAAGGGATAGTATTAATTCTAAGTTTTCTCTATATTACTATCACCTAATTTTCTTTGCATTGTGTTATTGCTTTTATATTTTCTACATTCATTCTTAGATTTTTATTTTTCTGAATAATTATTAGGAAGACATAATTTTAGTAATTAGTTAAAAAAAAGAAATTATCCCTGTGGGTTCAACATTCGACTTATTTAGTCCCTTCATTACTTGCATACGATAGTGTATACTTGCACTTAATTTTAAGATATAGAATTATCGCATCAATCTTGTAGGAAAAGGTGATGATTTCCACTCATTTACCCGATTCCATATCCTTTCTCTTATTTGACTAAAAAGTGTCTTCCTACTCCTTCCGGAATAACCTAGCAACCTCAAATACTTATCATATTGCTGGGAGACTTATCCTTGCTGATGTCTTTCCTACTAGGGAGACTAAATCTATTTGTCAATTTCGATTCCTTCATATTTTCATACAATGACCTATTTAAACATTTAAAATTAGTTACATTGTTATTACCATATCAGAATGAAAGGAAAACAAAAATAATAATATTCACATTATATGCATCTGTGTACAAATTATGTTCAAAGGTATTAAGTACATGATATACTTATAGTCCTATTTCTGTAACCAAGAGCATACTCTTTTCAAAATATTTCATCCTTGTATATGGCTTTTTTTTACTTTAATGAAAAGACATTTATCAACTAAAGTTTTAAAAATCAAAAGTTGTTGGCATCTCACAAGGTTATATTTTGCTTTTTGTCTATATTCCTCTTAAACCCTTGTAAAAGGTTAGAAGTAGCATCTTTTTTCTTTTTAGGAGTATTGATAACTTGTCAAACAATGCACATCAACTGTTACATGAGAAAACATGCAAACCATATTTTAATTTGATTAGGGACAACCTGCTACATAAGGTATCATTATTGTAATTGCTTGTGAATTGCTTCTATGCTATGTAAATGCAGACAATAGTATGTTGATTGGAAAAGAAAATTGATGTAACAAAATAAGAATGGACAGATGTAAATGTACACTGTTTATTATAAGCACATTAAGCCTTTCATCAATTACGTCCATCATGAAAACACCATGCTCCACATATGCAAAAACTTTGTTTGTTATAAGTTTACCAATTCATTGGCAGGGGAAAGCTTGTTAGGAGTCTTCTTAACAGCTTTTTTTAGTGTTCTTTTTGAAGTTTTTCCAAGCTTTTTGTTCTTTTTGTCACCCTAAAGAAAATAAGTTAATTAGTTAATAACAATATTATTCCTTGAATTGATAGTTTTACTTGGTTAATTCACTTTATACTAGATACATTTTCATTTGCCAAGTCAGCATCTATATCCAACTTCTTAGCAACTAAATATCTTATAAGAATTGTCTGACTCTAAATATTTCATTTCTTTGAATCTTTTCCTCTATATCATCTAGTTTAACACATATTATTGCTAATTTCTCATCATATGCCAACCTATTTATCTCCAACAAGTGATCATCAACAGGCATGTTGAAATATATATTAATGGTTATATACTTGCCTACCTCCTGAAAATATCTAGAAGTAGGTTTCCTTTCTAAAGAGGAAGCCAAAATGCCATTAATCCCTTCAAATTTGGGTACACCATTATATGCTTCACTTTCAAGATCATCCTATAATAACAATCAAGGAAATATGTAATTGGTAAGTTGTAAAAATAAAACAACAGAAAGAATATTACAAATTTATCCAAGTGTTAAAAATAAAATAAAAGTTAATGAATAATATAATTTTAGTCACAACTGATAGCACTTGCAGTGTGTATCATCCATTTTTTTTTCTCCTTTTTACTCTCTACCATGTTATGCTCATGTCAAATTGAGTCTCTATCAAACCAGTCTCCTGCATTTAATAATTAAAAATATAGAATTCAAATTCCTGTAACAATTACTAAAACGAAGGTTTTACATGGGAAGAACATCTTACTATCTCTCCAATATGTCCAACATATCCCTTACGACCTAAGATGTGATCGTACTTGTTAGACTTCCTTTTCATTTAAGATGCTTCCCAAACTTTCTAAAAAGCAACACATAATCACTAAATTTTAAGAACATTAAAACTTATTGAATAATAAGATTTAATACATTTACCATAAATTCATTACTCAACCTCGATTCCACAAATGCCTTCCATATTACATCTATAATTTATTTTATGTATGGTAGTAATTATTTATTATGTCACCAATTGCATACTAATCTTATTTTATACACTTGTACTTAATGTGGCTTTCTTCATTTTTTTTTCGTTTTTGTATAGTAAGATGTAGTCAAATGTTAAACGATATCTAAATGCTTGATGGGCCATTCCCATAAAATGTAAAACTTGTTTCTTATTGCGAGAATTGACCTCAAAATGAGACTATTAAACATAAAATATGTTAGGGTATTTAAATGACAAAAACTTGTTAAAGATTAACAGTGATTTGAAAAAACAAAAACTGTAGTACAAAACTAAAAACAATTTGAAGTAAAATTAATGACAAAAAGATCAAATGAGCTGATTGTGTATTTAAATAATTGCCTATTTGTGTGTTTGATAGAGAGAGAAAAATATAAAAATCATATCTGTTGGGGTGCGATTCAAAAACAAATCTAATTGGGTGCATGTATGCATGTGCACGTGTCCATTATTTATAAATACATATATACGTGTATCTCATATATTATATATGCACAACGAAAACTAAAAATCTATTTTCTTAAACAATGAACATGATAAATTTTATATTTTGTTACACTAATGAAATTAAATATATATTAATCATATTAATACAAAAATTGAAAATAATCACTTGGCAAACTTTTGGAACGGTATAAGAAGAAGTACCACATAAAATGGACCCGTTAGTAATTTCAAGACTCAATGGAGTGGGCTTGAGTTGCTAGAATAACAGCTTTATTTTTTAGTACTAATTAAACACTTAAACTATTTATATAACTATTTAGATTAACCTTTAATCTATAGTTTAACACTTAAACTATTAATATTAGCTAAACACTTTAACTAATATATTTATTTCAAAGTAATAGAAATTATTTTTTTAATACAACTTTTGTATAAAGAAAATAATTTCTCTTATTACTCTTTAGTGGCCGGCCAATATAAGAACAAAAATTATAAGTTTAACTAATCAACTCTTGAAAATAAATCCATTTGCTTCCTTTCTTGGCAATCAATGAAAATAATTTTCATTCTCACTCAAGTAAATGGCCGGCTACACTTTCCTTTTTGGTCTAACCCCAAAAAACACATTTGTTTCATTTCACTTTATAAAGCTTTTAGATTTAATAAATAATTAATAAAGTAATTAACCCAAGTGGTTAACTCTTAACTATGATTACTTTATTAATAACTTAACAATTAAGTTATGAAATATCTAAGCCTTTAACCTAACCTTAATTAATACATAAACTTAGGTTAGATTAATTTAAGTTAGTTCGATATTTTGATTAACTTAACCACATTAACTATTAACTTAGGTTAGGTTAAGATTTATTTAACCATTAAATAAACCAAAATATCTAATTAACTTAACTTAATGGTTAACATTTAACCATAGTTAAGCTAGTATTTATTTAACAATTAAATAAATAAATAGATTATTTAATAATTAAATAATCAATTAAGTGAAATTACTCCTAAACCTTTGCTTAGTTACTAAATTAGCCCAAAGTGAGTCCCACATAACCACATACTTGAATAAACTCAATCGAAGGCTCATTATATGTCATGTGTTAGTATTTAATTGGTTAACAATAATTATCAACTAATTAACGTACTTAACACTTAAGTCTTGACATGCATATATCCTGAGGGTGCCTGAAATAAATATTCAATTTTATTAGAAATTTACTGGATTGAACAATTCAATTCGGTACATTGCCCCAATGCACTATGAGTACACTTCATATGAACTCCTTAGGTCCATGCTCGATTTGTTAAATGGAACTATTCCATGAGTTCATGACTGATGTCTCACGCACATGTCACAGATATTATAAATTAGTGTGTTAGACTATACAAGCTGAGGTTAAAGTGCATACGTATAATCCTTCCATCACCTATATCCTAGAAGAGCTGGGATATAGATCAATACTGTCAAATTTCATGTACTAAATCGTGAACTTATCTCCAGATTTATATTTCAAAAAATAATATCCGCAAACATCTTTGCAATATTGTTTACCCTACGAAAATTCTATTCTGGGGTTTTGTACTTTTGGTCAAAAGATTTCCTAAAATACAATTCTTGGAGCATCTGGATATACAAACTTCCTTATGGGAGCTAATGGATCCCATATCTACGCATACCATACTCCATAAGCATCAGATCATACTCAGCGACATATAGCGATCAGACCATTAAAGGTCTCTGACATCTATGGAACCAAAGCATAGTGGATCACTTATAAGCCCACTATGGCGCTCAGGTCAAAGAACCATGTATACTACTTAACTCGAGAGGACTTACTATTGACGGTTTCATAGGATGTCTATTAGCGTCCTCGTGAGTTTGTTCAGCATTCAGTTCTGACTGGATACCTGCATAAATGAACTGTATATCTTAAATATATATCACTCCTTGTAGTAGACAGAGAGAGTTATCATAAATATATTAAGAATAATCCCTTATATTTCTATGATAAAGATGATGTTTTTTTTACTAAGTGTCAGGTAATGAATGACCGCTATATCTTTAATATAACAAGAAATGTCTTGAATAACTAAGTAACAGAACGAATAGTAATTTTAAGAAGTTTGAATAATAAGAAATAGTGGCAAATAATATTAGATCATGTAGTCGTGAGACGACATCCTATCTGGTTAAAGGATGGTCAGATACTTGATCTTACTATAGACCTTAACTAGTTTATGAATTCTGAATTTAAAGAAAGATGATCAAATCCTTGTGTAGGTGTTTAACACCGGGCTACTATTTATTGGATGGTACATGGTGATATATTTAGTCCGAATCATACTGCTATGGGTGGATTTCAATACTTGATTGTCTTTATCATGGTTTTTCATAATACAGACAAGTGTTTCTGGGAAAGTCCATTTATGGAGATATTTTTTTAATTCATCATCAATTAGATGTTCAGTATCCAGTCTTGACTAAATACCTACATGTCTATACGAGCTCTAAACTCATGGTCAGCTAAGAACAACCATCTGTACTCTACAAATATAGTCACTATCTATATAAAATAGATTCACCAATAGATCTGCATTATTGAAAATAGATTAGAAATATAGTGTTTAAGAACATACTTAAATAATAACATTTTCTAGCACCTATTGTAACTCTTTGCAACTATGTCATTACTAGTATATCCTTAGGTCTGTGTCCCATTTCAGACAAGGCTCTAATTTCTTAGATATTGTTGAATGTTTATAACCTGCTAACTCTTTAGTAGTGTTAACTATTAGCATTTATAACTCTCAGCGTTGCTAACTCTTAGCACTGATTTAAACTCCTTTAGACCATATCTAAACTTCTTTAGATTAGATATGAACACCTTCAGATCATACAATATTTGTAACGTTAAACCATTGTACCATATACATATTTAATACTAACGATTATTTAAAATTTTTATTGTATAAATATTAACAATTAATATTGTATAATATTGAAATGCCACGTAAGCACCAGCTCTAACAATATCATCACATATTATTGCAATAATAAAGACAAATGCTCAAATATTTATGTCTACTACTTTTAATTGGTATATAGTACTAGTGAATTTCTATATGTGCCTCTCTTTGGTTTTAATGCATAATGTCTAACTTTTACTTGGACGGATATTGTTGTGGAAATTTTCTTATGCATTGATGTTAATAAAAATGTAAAGATAAAATTATAAGAGATTCCTAGAACACAATAATAAGTTTATACATGAAATTATAGCTCATTAAAAGCTTGAAAAGCCATAACTTCTATGAATCAAATTACTTGTTTTAACCAGAATATGGCATTAAGAATGTTGGGAATGGTGCTTACGTACCATTTTAAATTTTGTATGGATATTTATTTATTTAAAATTTATACAAAAAATCTTTTTGTTTAATCATTAATTATTAATTATATAGTAATAAGCTTATAACTTGTTTTAGAAATAATAGATCTAAATAAGTTTGGACTGATCTAATAGAGTTTAGGTCAGTGATAAGAGTTAGCAATTCTAAGAGTTAGAACCTTGTCTGAATTAGGGACAAAGGCCTTAAAATATATTAGTAATAACATAGATGTAAAGCGCTGCAAATGGTATTAAGAAATGTCATTATGCAGTATGTTATCGAAAGACATCGTTCTTGGTTTATGGTTGCCAATACGACTCGATCGATATTTTTTTCAAACCAGTGTATGTCTATATCTGAATTATCCAGACTATTAGTCTTAATAAACCGTGGGCTTAGCGAAAGCCTGTATTGGCATACAGGTATTCAGTAAGGACTAGATACTGAACAGACTCATGAGGATCTCCAATAGACATCCATAGAGCCGTCAATAGGGTCTTCTTGAGTTGAGTAGTATCCGTGGTCCCTTTAACTTGAGCACCACGTTGGGCTTGTGATGAACACATGAAAATGCATATTTATTAAGAAATTCAGTCACCATTTAATGTCACTAATTTTACTATTTTCTTCTATTTTAGCTTGAAATAAAGTATTCTCCTTAAATTATGATTAATGAATGTTATTTGGACAGGTTTAGGTAAAATAGACATAACTCTCAATGTAGAAATTGAAATGAAGAAATTCTTAAACCTGGTGTAACATGACTTAATCTTACACAAATTTGAAGAATAGTGGAAAAGCCAAATCCAACATGTTATGGGCCAAAAATTGAGATACAACAGAATCGGGCTACAACTCCTGCCCAGCTTGACCCAACTCACGTATTTGGACTGTATCTCACAAAATACGTACTCAATTGGTATAATTCTTGAAGCTGTGAAATGCTGACTTAACTATCAACAACTCGTATATTGATGGTAAGTCCAAATCAGTCGTTATCATGGACCAAATTGCATTGCAAGTGGGTAAAATGGTTGTTGGCCGAATTCTGATGTATCCTTGGAATTTTGCTCATATCTCGTTGGATACTCATCCAATTTGCATGAAATTGGTGCCTATGGAAAGAAGAGTCAAAATTATACAGCTGTCATGTCGGCTGTAGAAGCTAAATCAGTCATTTACATTATAAAAAATGTGCTGCAAGTGGATAAACGAGTTATTGGCTTAAAATTATTGAAGATTGATGTCATCCATGACATATGTCCATTCATTGCCTATATAAGGAGACTCTTAGGACGTTTTTAATATTAGATAATTCTCTCTTCTTTTCTTCTCATTAACATGTATTGTAATTTAGGCTAGAGCTCTTGGCAAGGCTAAGAGATAAACTTTTATGTGTAATAAATCTACTTCTATGCTTTGATTCGTTACAAAGAGCTACAAATGTTTATAAGTTTGGTTTTGATTAAACTCTTATCTATTCTATTTTCTATAATTCAGAGATTATAATTCTTATGTCTCCTATAAGTTCAGTCATGCTTTTCTTATGTGATTCTTGGTAAACTATAATTGTTACTGGTTACATTGTTTTATATGTTAATATTTTACTGTAGTATTGTCAAATTGATATATTGTCGATTTTGGATAACATATAAGGGCAATAAATGATTGATATTCAAGTTGATCTTTTACTGCAATATTGTCAAAGTGATATATTGTCGATCTTAGATAACTTGTATAAATGAACATGATGTGTGTTAATGCTTGCAAAGAGTTTAATTATATCAAATACATGTATTATCAAATGTGCTATATTTTACCTATCTTATGATTGATTGTTTGGGATGTGAAACTTTCAATTGAGTTATAAGCATTGAATCAAAGTGTAGAATAGATTTATAAAGCATAATTGTGATTCTCAAAGCCTTGCTTAAATCATCATAAGATATTTTCTTCAATTCATAGACAATTTCATCTCACAATTAATTTTATCCTTTGCTGCCTCTTTAATATTTTACTTCACCAACCTATTTTGTCAAGAGCTTCCTCGTGGGATCGACACCTCAATCTATACTACGATAATCGCGTTATATTTTGAGCGTAAACAAAATTTGACGCCGTTGCCGGGGAGGCACACTAAGCGAAAGTTGGTTGCGATTATAAATACTAAAGTGGTAACTTTGTACATTTTCTTTTCTTTGTAAAATCTTAGTTTTATTTCCTTTGTTGTAATTTATTTATTATTCATGGTTGGTTCTACTACCTAATTTATTTTGTTTTCTTTAGTTAATTTGTTATATTTTATATTATCTTAATGGCTGGTTTTACCGCCTAATTAGTTTATTTTCTTTTATTTATTTATTGCACTTTTTTTTAATGGCTGGTTTTACCGCCTAACTTAGTTTCTTTATTTTTTATTGTACTTTATTTATTTATTGCACTTTTTTTTATTGTACTTTATTTTCATTTTCTTTTACGTATTTATTGTACTTTATTTTCTTTAGTTAATATGTTGTATTTTCTTTTTATTTTAATGGTCGGTTCTACCGCCTAACCTTTTATTTATTTACTTATTATATTTTCTTTTTATTATTTATTTATTGTACTTTTTTTTATCGTACTTTACAGTCTTTTGTTTAGTTATTGTATTTATATTTCATGGTTGGTCTTACCACCTAACTCATTTCTATTGCTTGTTGTATTTTATTTCACTTTTTAATTTTTTGTGTGCATTTCTTTCATAAAAAAAGTAAAAAAAAAAAAAATTAGGATGTATGCATCGACTTAGAGACAAATAAGAAAGATTTGTGAGAGAATTAGAACTAGAACTATCCCCACAATTTGTAAGGGAAGAGAATTCACCTTCTAGTTCATCTTGTAATTCTAACACAATGAGCCAACACGAAGAAAACCCCGTTAGAACTCTAAAAGATTACTTGCATCCTACTCGCACAGCCACACCATCATGTATTATATTTTCACCTAACACATCACATTCAGATTTTAAACCTGGAATGATATAACTTCTTCCCACTTTTCATGGTCTAGATAGTGAAAATCCTTATGTACATGTTAGGGAATTTGAAGAGGTAATTGCCACCTTCCATAGCCAACCTGAAGCCATAGACACTGTTAGACTTAAATTTTTCCCTTTTTCCTTGAAAGACAAAGCAAAGAGTTGGCTATACTCTTTGAGGCCGAGGTCTATAGGAACTTGGGCAGAAATGACTCAAGCATTTTTCAATAAATACTTCCCACAACACAAAACCAATGGACTGAAAAGACAAATTTCTTCATTCTCTCAAAAAGACAGTGAAACCTTATATCAAGCATGGGAAAGGTTTAAGGAGTTGCTAAATCTGTGCCCTCACCATGGGTATGAAAATTGGCACTTGGTTAGTTATTTCTATGAGGGACTTACAATTAGAGAGCGCCAATTTATTGAGATGATGTGTAATGGGGAGTTCCTTCACAAAGACCCTGAGGAAGCCATAGAATTCCTTAATGACTTAGCCGAAAAAGCCTATACATGGACTGGACCTAGCATTGCTGAAAGCACAAATAGGTCACGACCCAATAGAGTTTTCCATCTTAGGGAAGAGGATAACCTCAAAGCCCAATTAGAGGTCTTAACTAGGGAGTTAGAGGCCTTGAAAACCAAAGATAGAAGGGTTACCCACACAGTTGCTAGAGTTGAATCACACGATGTCTGTTTTGTCTGTGGAGGAGCGGAACAATTAGCTCAGGATTGCCCTACTTATAGTGAGATGAGGGGGATATATGAGGAATAATGTAATGCCCTAGGGATGTACAAGAAGCCTTATTCACCCTACTCTGAAACATATAATCCTAGCTGGAGAAACCACCCAAATTTCAGTTGGAAATCTGACCAACAAGCCAACAACTAGTGGAAACAAGAACAACAAGCACCCAAGTCTTATGTTGCACCTCAATATAATGCACGAGCAACTAGGAGTTCTTTAGAGGATACATTACAAGCATTTATAGAGGCACAAAGTAAGACTAATCAAAATTTTGAAACAATTCTTTCACAGGTGGTAGACGAAAACAAAGAAATCAAGAGTCAAATCACAAAGTTGACCAGTGCTTTAACTGTATAAGAGTGAGGTTCCAACTTATGCCAAAGTCATCAAGGATTTATGCACTATCAAAAGAAAACACCATATGAAGAAAACTGTATATTTGGCAGAACAAGATAAAGGGACTCGATTTTGGCAGCCACGCTTTGAAGAGTTGCCACGAGAGAGGGAGAGACTAAAACCATCAAACCTCGAGACACCACAAGTTGAGCTTTCTCCACTGCCCAAAGGTTTGAAACACGCATTCTTGGGACCAGGTGATACCTTTCCTATCATCATTTCTTTTGAACTTAGTGCTGAACAAGAAGAAAAATTGATACAATTGTTAAAATAATATAAGTCTGCATTAGGTTGGACCATAGCTGACATTAAAGGTATTTCTCCATTGATATGCTCCCATATAATTCATTTAGAGGAAGGTGCCCAACCTCGTAGAGACCCACAAAGAAGACTTAACCCAACAATGAAAGAAGTAGTGAAGAAAGAGGTCTTGAAACTATTAAATGCGGGTATATCTACCCAATTTCTGATAGTCAATGGGTAAGTCCAACTCAAGTAGTTCCTAAGAAATCTCCTAAGAAATCTGGGGTTACTGTTGTTGAAAATGAGAATGGGATACCTGTTCCAACTAGAGTAGTAAGTGGTTGGAGAATGTGCATTGATTATAGAAAGTTAAACACAGCCATTAGGAAAGACTATTTTCCATTGCCTTTTATCGACCAAATTTTAGAACGTGTAGCTGGACATCATTTTTATTGCTTTCTTGATGGGTATTCAAGGTATTACCAGATTGAGATAGCTATAGAAGATCAAGAAAAAACCACTTTTACATGCCCTTTTGGTACTTATGCTTTTCGTAGAATGCCATTTAGATTATGTAATGCACCAGCTACTTTTTAGCGTTGTATGTTGAGTATTTTCTCTGATATGGTTGAAAAATGCATGGAAGTCTTTATGGATGATTTGACTATTTTTGGTAATTCTTTTGATTTATGCCTACTTAACTTGAAATCTGTTTTGAGTAGGTGTGAAGAAAAAAGACTTCTGTTAAATTGGGAGAAATGTCATTTCATGGTATCTTCAGGAATCATTTTGGGGCACATTGTATCTGAAAGAGGGATAGAGGTTGACAAGGCAAAAATTGAATTAATCTGTAAATTACCTACACCTAAAACGGTAAAAGATGTCCGATCCTTTTTTGGACACGCTGGCTTTTACAGAAGGTTTATAAAAAAAATTTCTGCCATATCTAGACCATTGTGTAACCTTTTGCTAAAAGATGCAGAATTTACATGGACACAAGAGTGTGAGGAGGCATTCCGAACACTCATTGCCAAACTCACCACCGCTCTTATCATGCAATCACCAGATTGGAACCTCCCATTTGAAATTATGTGTGATGTAAGTAATTATGCTGTAGGAGCAGTTCTTGGGCAACGTAGAGAGGGAAAACCCTTTGTCGTTTATTATGCTAGTAGGACTTTGAATGATGCTCAAATGAATTACACTACTATTGAAAAAGAACTACTAGCTGTTTTTTTTGCCTTAGATAAATTGCGTTCTTATTTGATTGGTTCACCTATTATTATTTTTACTGGCCACGCAGCCCTTAAGTACCTTCTTTCTAAGAAGGATGCTAAAACCCGTTTAATTAGGTGAATTCTTCTTTTGCAGGAATTTGATATAACCATCAAAGATAAGAAAGGCATTGAAAATATTGTTGCTGATCATCTATCCCACCTTGAGTTCACTGACTCCACTGATTTGTCACCCATTCGAGATGATTTTTCTGATGAACATCTTTTTGCTATAAGCCAAATACCTTGGTATGCACATATCGTAAATTATTTGGTTTGTGGTGAACTTCCATCTGACTGGAGTGCACAAGATAAGCGTAAGTTCTTGGTTGAGGTACATAATTTTTATTGGGATGATCTATATCTTTTCAAATACTGTCATGATCAAATCATGAGACGTTGCATTCCTGAAAGTGAAGATTCTAGTGTCTTAAATTTTTGCCATAGTGCTGCTTGTGGTGGCCATTTTTCTATGAAGAAGACAGCTATGAAAAATTTACAGTGTGGTCTTTACTGGCCCACTTTTTTCAAAGACACTAATAATTTTTGTCGTTCCTGTGAAAGATGTCAAAAGTTAGGTGCTTTATCTCGAAGAAATATGATGCCTCTTAACCTTATTCTTGTTATCGAGATATTTGACTGTTGGGGTATCGATTTTATGGGTCTTTTCCCTCATCTTTTGGCTACCTTTATATTTTTTTAGCTGTTGACTATGTATCAAAATGGGTGGAGGCTGTAGCTTGTTGTACTAATGATAATACAACTGTGGTAAAATTCTTAAAGAAAAGTGTTATCTAGGTACGGTACACCACGTGTCATCATTAGTGACAAAGGAACACATTTTTGTAATCGTTCTTTTGAAGCTTTGATGCGCAGGTATGGTGTTCTTTATAAAGTTTCCACTGCATACCATCCACAGACAAATGGACAAGCCGAGCTAGCAAATAAAGAGGTTAAACAGATTTTGGAAAAGACGGTTAACCCAAATTGTAAAGATTGGTCTCTACACCTTTCTGATGCATTATGGGCATATCGCACTGCATACAAAACCATCTTAGGAATGTCTCCATACCGACTTGTTTATAGGAAAGCTTGTCATTTACCTGTTGAGCTAGAGCATAAAGCTTACTGGGCTGTTAAGGCCCTTAACTTTGATTTGAATGCTGCAGGTCTCCAAAGAAAGTTACAATTATCAGAAATAGAAGAGCTACGAAATAACGCATATGACACCAGAATTTACAAAGCTAAAATGAAAGTAGCTCATGATAAACAGATCTCAAGGAAACACTTTGAGCCAAATCAACGGGTCTATCTTTATGATTCTCGATTGCATTTACACCCTGGAAAGTTGAGATCTCGATGGACTGGTCCATTTATGATAAGACATGTTTTTCCTAATGGTGCTGTTGAAATAGAGGACCCCACTGATGGACGGACTTTCAAAGTGAATGGATATCGGCTAAAAGGCTATGTCGAAAAGGTAGACGACTCTATGTACCTAGGCGAGATCCTTCTTCTGAATCCTATTTATCATGCTTGATCAGGTTCAATCTATCTGTACCATATTTTATATTTTATCTTTTGACTTTTTATTTTTGCTTTTATTTTCTTTCACATTTTATTTTACTTTATTTTCTTCTTTTTATTTTTTTTCTTCAGTGTGATTTTATTTCCCGGTCAAGTGGCGGATACGGTACTCCGTGACTATTAACGTTGGTTTCTCAGTTCCCTAAAAACTGTCCCTCAAATTGTACATTCATCTTTTTTCTTTCTTTCAAAATGGATCGCATTCTTGCCAACCTTAAAAAATATTTTCCTTCATTGCCTCAAAATGCTCTACTTAAGATTTACAAAGCACGGTGTGAAAGACTAAGGTTATTGATGTTGGGTAATATCTCTGTGGACCTTCGTTGGTTAATTGAAGCCAAGGTTCGGTTGTCTGGTGAGTTTGAAAATGATTTTATTTCTCATATGCCTGGTCTTGGAAGAAGCTCTTATGCGAAAAGGCGACGAACAAAGAGGTTACAAGTCTGTCATAAATGTGCTCGATAGAATTGTAACCGAAGTTGTCGTTCTTTAGGATTCGTATCTAGAAATTGAGAAGACAAAATTCAGTTCATTAAGGATTGACTGAGTAAAGAGTCTTTGAATGATATCCTATTAACTCTTGAGACGCATCCCTGTGGGCTCGTGCAACATGAACTTCTCGCTTTATGGAACAAATTCAAAAATGAACATCAACGGTATAGTCTCAAGAATCCGACTTTAAAAGACCCTGTTTGCCAATTTATAAGAAAATTGGATAAGAAGCCTATCCCCGACCCATAGAGGGCGTTTAAGTCGTTAGTGGACGTAAAACTAGAGGAAGATGTGAGCCACAATCACAACTACTTATAAATACTTGTGTTTTAATTTCAAACTTTATTTTATGAATAGTAGGGCTACTTATGTAGATGTCTTAAATTCAAATCTTTTTGATCAATAATGCATGCAGGTCATTATGTTTAAATTTTTATGTTTTATTTTTAACTCTCTTTTGACAAACTGTCGGGTTACCATAATCATTGTTATAATTTGGTACTCTATAAATACAGCACCTCATTTTCTTCATCTTCATATATTGAGATAAAGGTGAGTGTAAATATGGAGGAAACCCAAGTTTGACAATTTCGAAATATATGTGTATTTTGTGGATCTAGTCCTGGGGAGAGAAAAGTGTTCGTAGAAGCAGCAAACAATCTAGGAAAAGCATTAGCTGCAAGAAAAATTCATTTGATTTATGGAGGAGGTAGCCTTGGGCTAATGGGGTGTGTGTCAACAGCTGCACATTTAGGAGAAAGTCAAGTTTAGGTATTATTCCTACAGCTTTGGCCGTGGGAAACCTGACTGGAAAAATAATAGGGGAAGAATTACGAGTCTCATCCATGCATGAACGTATAGCTAGAATGCTTTGCAATGCAGACGCTTTTATCGCTTTACCAGGTGGTTTTGGTACCTTGGAAGAAATTTTTCAAATTGTCTCTTGGGCCCAACTGAATATCCACCGAAAACCCATAGGTTTGTTGAATGTTAATAACTATTTTGATTGCTTACTTTGTTTTCTTGATCAAGCTGTGGAACAGAATTTTATTTCACATTCGGCGCGACAGATCCTGATTTCTGCTACTGAGGCGGATGAATTGATTAACAAATTACAGGCAGTTACCTACGAACCTGACCCAGCAATAACTCGGATCGATTGGTCAATGGGCTTTAACAAGTGAAAATTGGATCTAACACTTCGTTTGTAAATTATTTATTTATTTATTTATCAGCATCATCATTTTAGTTTATATTTGCTTAAGTGTCTCTCAGGTTTGTTTCTTTCAAATAACTGGCATTTCAGGTAATATCTTCAACACTTTATCTCTTTCTATTTAAACATCGAGGACAATGTTTCATCTGGTTTGGGGGGGGATAGTAGACACAAGTCGTACTAAAAAAAAAAATTTTGTGGTCCGATATTTGATTAAAATGGTAGAGTAAAGAGTTTATTCTTGAACTCTTGAGACGCATTCTAGGTCAAGTTAGAATGGCAGAGTAAAGAGTTTTAGTTTTAACTTTTGAAACGCATTTTAACTTTTTGTTGTTTTGTTTTATGTCTCATGTAGTGTTGTTTATTGTTTGTAGTCTTGGTAATTCTTGTATAAAGGAATTTTCTTTCCTGCCTAAGTATGATTTCAGAATTGTTTAGGTTGAGTCACTGTTTCTATCTAGGTTACTAAAGAATGACTTCTAAAATATTTTTGAGCACAATGCTAAGCCTTGTGGTAAGATGGATGATTCAATTTATATAAGCCAAGAGAATTTCCATGTTTAAGTATATATTTTTCTAATCTCACATATATTTTGTGAGTAAGTGGAAAGGTTGAGAAAACAGCTTATGAACCTTCATTGATCCTTTGAATTGGTTAGTTTTTATTTAGAATGATATTATTTGAATTAAGGAATAAGTTGGTTGTATTTGTGTATAATATAATTTGGTGAAAAACCTTTGTAATGCTTCTTTGTATTCTTTAAAAATACAAAAAAAAAAAAAAGCAAAATACTAAAAAAAACAAAGAGCAAAAATACCCAAAAAAAAAAAAGAAGCAATTCAGTTTAATAAAGTCTTCATTCAATTTTAGAAGACAAATATTTTGTAAAACAGTTTTCTCACCAAATTATAATTGTATTATTCTCACAAGCCAATTAAAGTTCTAACGCTGACGTATGATAGGAATAATTGATTTTTAAACAAATAATTTTCCTATCTTTGGATCAATGTTAATTTATATGTTTGTCCTTAAAATTGACTTTTTCTTGAGTGTTTAACTGTTTTTCAACTCCATAAGAGAAGTCCTAACCTTTTAAATAGTTATACACCTGTGAGGATATGGAGTTGAGGCTTTTACTTGGAGAAATTCTCAAGGCTATATCTATTGTGGTTTGTGGTTAGATGGTTATGGTTTAGTTCACGCACACACAAATTTTGGAAGTTGTAATTGAAAAAATCATGATAGCAACAGTGATCTCGAACTGACGTTTTGTTTGAAATGTTTAGGTAGTTTTGCATATTCTATTTACGCTTGAATTGCTAGAGACTAGCAATAAGCTAGTTGGGGGCTGTGATGAACACATGAAAATGCATATTTATTAAGAGATTCAGTCACCATTTAATGTTACTAATTTTAGCATTTTCTTCTATTTTAGCTTGAAATAAAGTATTCTCCTTAAATTGTGATTAATGAATGTTATTTGGACAGGTTTAGGTAAAATGGACATAACTCTCAATATAGAAATCAAAATGAAGAAATTCTTGAACCTGGTGTAACATGACTCAATCTTACATAAATTTGAAGAATAGTGGAAAAGCCAAATCCAACATGTTATGAGCCAAAAATTGAGATACAACAAAATCGGGCTACAACTCCTGCCCAGCTTGACCTAACTCACGTATTTGGACTGTATCTCACAAAATACGTACTCAATTGGTATAATTCTTGAAGCTGTAAAATGTTGACTTAACTATCAACAACTCGTATGTTGATGGTAAGTCCAAATCAGCCGTTATCATGGACTAAATTGCATTGCAAGTGGGTAAAATAGTTGTTGGCCGAATTCTGATGTATCCTTGGAATTTTGCTCATATCTCGTTGGATACTCATCCAATTTGCATGAAATTGGTGCCTATGGAAAGAAGAGTCAAAATTATACAGCTGTCATGTCGGCTGCAGAAGCTAAATCAGTCATTTACATTATCAAAAATGTGCTGCAAGTGGATAAACGAGTTATTGGCTTAAAATTATTGAAGATTGATGTCATCCATGACATATGTCCATTCATTGCCTATATAAGGAGACTCTTAGGACGTTTTTAATATTAGATAATTCTCTCTTCTTTTCTTCTCATTAACATGTATTGTAATTTAGGCTAGAGCTCTTGGCAAGGCTAAGAGATGAACGTTTATGTGTAATAAATCCACTTCTATGCTTTTGATTCGTTGCAAAGAGCTACAAATGTTTGTAAGTTTGGTTTTGATTAAACTTTTATCTATTCTATTTTCTATAATTCAGAGATTGTAATTCTTATGTCTCATATAAGTTCAGTCATGCTTTTCTTATGTGATTCTTGGTAAATTATAATTGTTACTGGTTACATTGTTTTATATGTTAATCTTTTACTGTAGTATTGTCAAATTGATATATTGTCGATTTTGGATAACATATAAGGGCAATAAATGTTTGATATTCAAGTTGATCTTTTACTGCAATATTGTCAAAGTGATATATTGTCGATCTTAGATAACTTGTATAAATGAACATGATGTATGTTAATGCTTGCAAAGAGTTTAATTATATCAAATACATGTGTTATCAAATGTGCTATATTTTACCTATCTTCCGATTGATTGTTTGGGATATGAAACTTTCAATTGAGTTATAAGCATTGAATCAAAGTGTAGAATAGATTTGTAAAGCATAATTGTGATTCTCAAAGCCTTGCTTAAATCATCATAAGATATTTTCTTCAATTCATAGACAATTTCATCTCATCAATTAATTTTATCCTTTGCTGCCTCTTTAATATTTTACTTCACAAACCTATTTTGTCAAGAGCTTCCTCGTGGGATCGACACGTCAATCTATACTGCGATAACCGCATTATATTTTGAGCGTAAACAGGTTGTAAGTAATCTATCATACTTTAATTCTACATATGTCAGAGACCTTTCATGGTCTGACGTTTGAGTGTCATTGGGTATAGTTTGATGCTTATAGAGCTCGATTTGCGTAGATATAAGATTTGTTAGCTCATATGGGTGAGTTATATATCTGAATGCTTTAAAATTTTATTTCAAGAAGTGTTATAGCTATAAGTGAAAATTCCAGAAAACAGTTTTTTGTAGGATTAAATAATATCGTAAAAGAGTTTACAGATAATATTTATAAAAATAAAAATTTGAATATAAGTTCACAGTCGAGTATATAGAGATTTGACTGTGATAATCTATATCTCTGCTCTTCTAAAATATAGGTGATGGAGGAACTATAAAGATATGGTTGACCTCAGATTGTATGGTTCAACACGTTGTTTTATAATATTCATAAACGTGTGGGGGGGCATTGTTCACAGACTTGCAGAAGAGTTTCGTAAGTCAAATGAGAGTGAGCGTAGGGAGTCTCATAATATAAAGTGTACTCGTTGAGCATTGGGGTAACGGACAGAGTCAAACAGTACAACCTGAGAGAACTTTAGAAAATAAGATATGCTTCAGGACCTTTTTGGAAAATTGAAAATATAGTTTATAAACATTGCAAATAGGTTCCTTTTGCTCGAAAAGAGAATCTTGACGTATGGCATGTTGGATGGCCATTTGTAAAACAAATGGCACATGCATAGAATGCATGAATGACACTTGGCACTGTTCATAAGATGCACTAATGTCAAGTGACAAACATGTAAAGGATGACTGGGTTAATACTTTGCAAATATTGCAAATACCCCAAATTTTTACCATATATATAAGTTAAGTTTCGAAATTATTTCAAAAGGATTCTTGTTTTCATTCATTTGAAAAACATATGTTCAAAAAGTTGAACAAAAAAATCGCCATTGGAAATTCAAATTTAGTGGCCACCATTTTAGCATTTTAATCCCATCGGATTGTTGAAGTAAAAAAATTACCAACAGGATCATTTTGAGTAAGCTCCAGAACTTTCAATTTTCACCAAATCATCTTTAAGGGTATGTTTTCGATTCTCATATTATTTTGATTTGGTTCCTTAGTGTGCTTGTTGATTAATTACATATTATTCCGCTGCATAATTATATGTTGGACATGCATTTCGAAATAATCAACTTGTACAAAATCATATGCATCCACCCTTTAATGCACTTAACGGAGAATCATTACACAACTAAAAACTCTTTTATTAAGTAATAATGCTTATAAAAATAAATTTGAATCCTTAAGCAACATAATGTAGGAAATCATCTGCATTTAAGATAAGTAAATCATTTTGAAAAACTTTTTTTTCTTCCCGTTTAGGTAAGGGATTTGATTTTCTAAAGGAAGAAACTTTAAAATTTCCAAAAAATAAGATTTATTTACTGTAAATAAGTAAATCCCAATTAAGGAATTAAATGAAACCTTGAACTAGCATAAAATATGTTAATGCATTTAAATGACATAAACAATGATAAAAACTTATGTTGAAGTTTTACTTGCACCCACTTCTATAGGGTCTCCTTCAACTAAGATGGTACATTTCGCCAATCATTATACAAAATGGGAATATATTGTCAAACTATCATGCTGATGGCTGTGGTCAATGCAATACTCTCATCTCCTCTTTGGTACCTTAAATTTATTTTATTTGACCATTATTTTGCTGCCATCTGCGGTAGTTTTGAGACTTTTCTTCTTTGTTATACCCCAAATAAATCTATCACTCATATTATTTAACAATCAGACTCATTATCACTCATGCTTCCTTTAGAATTATTATTTGTCCCCCTGTCAACATAAGAAAATTAATCAATAAAGTCAGAAAACATAAGCATAGAATTATTGAATACATAATATATGTACTCATAATCTGTTTAAGAAGGTTGTCCTCATTCAATAAGAGCATAAGCTACAATTATTCAATTATAGCATAAGGTACAATAAATATGTATATATTCCTATAAACAATAATACAAGTACTCTTTAATTGTCCTCATTCAATGTGAAATACATAAAATAGGTTATGTCATCATGAAAATTTTAAAACAACATAAGTTAGCTAGACATTTACTTGTAATTCTATATCTATTTGGTTGACTAATATGTATTCACAATGTGTTCTTATATAAATTAGAGTGGTTTCATCTTCCATATTACAATCTTGGGCCTCTACAAGTGGTTTATATATGATAAGTGGTTAAATGTTTATAACATCCTCTTTATCAAGACTTGATTTTACTTCATTACCTTTTTCCAGCTTAATACAAATAATTTAATCTTTAACACTTTTTTGATTCGCCAAGTAAAAACCTTGTTTGGCTTGTAAAGCCAATATAAATGGATCAGATCTATGACCTACCATATTAAGATCAATAATTTTGAACCCACATTTATCAACTTTGATACTATGTCCACTATCGACCCAATCACACTTAAAATTAGGGACCTTAAACATATGGTAGTCTAAGTCCTATATGTCATCTATGATGCCATAATAGAAAAACTCCCCAATTAATGGATTTTTTTCTTAGCACTAGCAACTTGCATTGCTGTTTCCATTACACTAACATCACTATTTTGCATTGAGCAATTTTTATCTTGATATAATGTATGGAAGGTGTAACCATATATCTGATACCATGTATATCTTATGACAATTGGGTTTAGTCCTTGTGCCAACCATTGCATAACTTTAGATATTGTGCTCACTATTTTGTAATGCAGTCATAACCTAAAACTATAACCCTCTAATAAGAACCTTATATATTAATTGGGTGTGTGATGTGTGGAGTGTACGTATAATTTTAAAATTTATACATGCAGTAGAAGTATCACATATATATTACATTCAATATGGCATAATTAAATACATATATCTCATATATGTTCATAAATATCATTTAAATACACAGCAAGTAGATAAACCTACCCGGATTAAAGGTAGCTTTTTGATTCTTCAAGAACTCTAATCTCCAAGTCTTGAGCTCACCTTAAAGTGTGCTGTTGTATAATTCTAGTTCACAACTACAAACCAGTGGAATTATGAAGCTAGAATAGCAACCACAAACTTTCAGCAACAAAATATTTTAACTCTTAAAACACTTTGATCTATTAGTATTTGTTACTTATGAGATATGAGAGGTATAGAATGTATTTGATACCTTTTTGTTCCTACACCACTCTTTGCAAGAATACTTAGAAAAATGACTTAGCCAAAAATCTCTCTATTCTTTACCTCTCTATATATCTCTCTTATATCATGCATCTCATGAATGAATTCAATTCATTCAAAATTTTGTTTCAATTTTCTAATACTTTTCATGGCCTACTATTAAATATTATTGGTCATTTCATTGCATTATTTTATCAAATACATTTTATTAATGGCCACTAAATATTTCTTTACATAATGTTAGAATATCTTTAATTATTTTAAATAATTAATGGCCAACATCAAGGCCCCTCATTAGGTAAATAATACTATTGTCTTAATTGATGTTTATCCCTTTGTAATAATAATAAAAAATAAAATTTACATTAATTATTCAGAAACTATTTTTGAACAATTACTTTTACCTCAATTGTATTTACTAACCAGGTAAATCAGTAATTTCAAGGTAAAAATATATTATGCACAATATAATTTCATTTGTCAACATTTTATTGGTTAACAACTCTTGTCAATTGATGAACATATGAAAATGCATGTTGTTAAAAGATTCAATCACCATTTAATGTCACTAATTTTAGTATTTTCTGTATTTTTAGCTTGAAATAAAGTGTTCTCCTTAAATTGTGATTAATGAATGTTATTTGGACAGGTTTAGGTAAATTGGACATAACTCTCAATGTAGAAATCGAAATGAAGAAATTCTTGAACCTGGTGCAACATGACTCAATCTTACACAAATTTGAAGAATAGTGGAAAAGCCAAATCCAACATGTTATGGGCCAAAAATTGAGATACAACAGAATCGGACTACAACTCTTACCCAGCTTGACCCAACTCACGTATTTGGACCGTATCTCCCAAAATACGTACTCAATTGGTATAATTCTTGAAGTTGTGAATTTCTGACTTAACTATCAACAACTCGTATGTTTATGGTAAAGTCCAAATCAGCCGTTATCATGGACCAAATCGCATTGCAAGTGGGTAAAATGGTTGTTGGCCGAATTCTGGTGTATCTTTGGAATTTTGCTCATATCTCATTGGACACTCATCCAATTTGCATGAAATCAGTGCCTATGGAAAGAAGAGTCAAAATTCTACAACTTTCATGTCGGCCACAGAAGCTGAATTGATCATTTACATTATCAAAAACGTGCTTCAAGTGGATACACGAGTTATTGACTTAAAATTATTGAAGATTGATGTCATCCATGACATATGTCCATTCTTTGCCTATATAAGGAGACCCTTAGGACGTTTTTAGGAGAAAATTTTCTCTCTTCTTTTATTCTCATTAACATGTATTGTAATTTAGGCTAGAGTTCCTAGCAAGGCTAAGAGATGAACTTTTATGTGTAGTAAATCTACTTTCATGCTTTGATTCGGTGTCAAGAGCTATAAATGTTGTAAGTTTGGTTTTGATTAAACTCTTATCTATTTTATTTTCTATAATCCAGAGGTTATAATTCTCATGTCTCATATATGTTCAGTCATGCTTTTCTTATGTGATTCATGTTGATTTATAATTGTTACTGGTTATATTGTTTTATATGTTAATCTTTTACTGCAGTATTGTCAATTTGATATATTGTCGATCTTGGATAACATGTAAGGGCAATAAATGTTTGATATTCAAGTTAATCTTTTACTGCAATATTGTCAAAATGATATATTGTCGATCTTAGATAACTTGTATAAATAACATGATGTGTGTTAATGCTTGCAAAGAGTTTAACTAAATCAAATACGTGTGTTATCAAATGTGCTATATATTACATACCTTCCAATTGATTGTTTGGGATGTGAAACTTTCAGTTGAGTTATAAATATCGAATCAAAGTATAGAGTAGATTTATAAAGCATAATTGTGATTCTCAAAGCCTTGCTTAAATCATCATAAGACATTTTTCTCAATTCATAGACAATTCTATCTCATCCGTTTAAATCAATTAACCCTTTGCTACTGCTTTAATATTTTACTTCACTGACCTATTTTGCCAAGAGCTTCCTCGTGGGATCGACACCTCAATCTATACTGCGATAGCCGCGTTATATTTTGAGCGTAAACAAAAATTTGGCGCCGTTGCCGGGGAAGCACACTAAGCGAAAGTCGGTTGCGATTATAAATACTAAAGTGGTAACTTTGTATATTTTCTTTTCTTTGTAAACTCTTAGTTTTATTTCCGTTGTTGTAATTTATTTATTATTCATGGTTGGTTCTACCACCTAATTTATTTTGTTTTCTTTAGTTAATTTGTTATATTTTATATTATCTTAATGGCTGGTTTTACCGCCTAACTTCGTTCACTTTCTTTTATTTATTTATTGCACTTTATTTTTTTTAGTTCATTTATTGCACTTTTTTTTTAATGGCTGGTTTTACCGCCTAACTTTGTTCACTTTCTTTTATTTATTTATTGTACTTTATTTCTTTAGTTAATTTATTGTATTTTCTTTTTATTTTGTGGCTGGTTCTACCGCCTAACTTAGTTTCTTTATTTCTCATTGTACTTTATTTATTTATTGCACTTTTTTTTATTGTACTTTATTTTCATTTTCTTTTACGTATTTATTGCACTTTATTTACTTTAGTTAATATGTTGTATTTTCTTTTTATGGTCGGTTCTACCGCCTAACCTTTTATTTATTTACTTATTGTATTTTTTTTTTATTATTTATTTATTGTACTTTTTTTTCGTACTTTATAGTCTTTTGTTTAGTTATTGTATTTATATTTTATGGTTGGTCTTACCACCTAACTTATTTCTATTTCTTGTTGTGTTTATTTCACTTTTTAATTTTCCTTAAACATTTCTTTCCTTAAAAAAAAAAAAAATTAGGATGTATGCATCGACCTAGAGACAAACGAGGAAGATTTGTGAGAGAACTAGAACTAGAACTAGAACCACTCCCACAATTTGTAAGTGAAGAGAATTCACCTTCTAGTTCATCTTGTAATTCTAACACAATGAGCCAACACGAAGAAAACCCCGTTAGAACTCTAAAAGATTACTTGCATCCTACTCGCACAGCCACACCATCATGCATTATATTTCCACCTAACATACCACATTCGGATTTTAAACCTGGAATGATACAACTTCTTCCCACTTTTCATGGTCTAGATAGTGAAAATCCTTATGTACATGTTAGGGAATTTGAAGAAGTAATTGCCACCTTCCATAGCCAACCTGAAGCCATAGACACTGTTAGGCTTAAATTTTTCCCTTTTTCTTTGAAAGACAAAGCAAAGAGTTGGCTATACTCTTTGAGGCCGAGGTCTATAGGAACTTGGGCAGAAATGACCCAAGCATTTTTCAATAAATACTTCCCACAACACAAAACTAATGGCCTGAAAAGACAAATTTCTTCCTTCTCCCAAAAAGACAGTGAAACCTTATATCAAGCATGGGAAAGGTTTAAAGAGTTGCTAAATCTGTGCCCTCACCATGGGTATGAAAATTGGCGCTTGGTTAGTTATTTCTATGAGGGACTCACAATTAGAGAGCGCCAATTTGTTGAGATGATGTGTAATGGGGAGTTCCTTCACAAAGATCCTGAGGAAGCCATAGAATTCCTTAATGACTTAGCCGAAAAAGCCCATACATGGACTGAACCTAGCATTGCTGAAAGCACAAATAGGTCACGACCCAATGGAGTTTTCCATCTTAGGGAAGAGGATAACCTCAAAGCCCAATTAGAGGTCTTAACTAGGGAGTTAGAGACCTTGAAATCCAAAGATAGAAGGGTCACCCACACGGTTGCTAGAGTTGAGTCACACGATGTCTGTTTTGTCTGTGGAGGAGCGGAACACTTAGCTCAGGATTGCCCCACGTATAGTGAGATGAGAGGGATATATGAGGAACAATGTAATGCCCTAGGGATGTACAAGAAGCCTTATTCACCCTACTCTGAAACATATAATCCTAGCTGGAGAAACCACCCAAATTTCAGTTGGAAATCTGACCAACAAGTCAACAACCAATGGAAACAAGAACAACAAGCACCCAAGTCTTATGTCGCACCTCAATATAATGCACGACCAACTAGAAATTCTTTAGAGGATACATTACAAGCATTTATGGAGGCACAAAGTAAGACTAATCAAAAATTTGAAACAATTCTTGCACAGGTGGTGGACGAAAACAAAGAAATCAAGAGTCAAATCACAAAATTGACCAGTGCCTTAACTGTACAAGAGCGAGGTAAGTTTCCATCTCAACCTCAATCCAATCCGAAAGGACAATTCATGGCACAAGCTTCTACTTCTGATGTTCAAAATCTCAAAGAAGTCAATGCCATTACTACTCGAAGTGGTAAGATTGTAAGTGAGCCTACTCCTGAAATTAACACATCTACGAGTAGTAAAGATGCCCCCCTTGAAAAAAAGGCCACAATGGAAAAAGAGCCCGAAAGTAAGTTTTTAATCCCAGTGCCTTTTCCTCAAGCTCTTCGACCGGTTGGGAAAAATTCAGAAATTCAAGGTGAGATTTTGGAACATTTGAAACAAGTTAAAATTAATCTTCCCTTGTTACATTTGATTAAGCAGGTTCCAACTTATGCCAAAGTCATCAAGGATTTATGCACTATCAAAAGAAAACACCATGTGAAGAAAACTGCATTTTTGGCAGAACAGGTAAGTGCAGTGATTGAACAAAAGACACCACCCAAGTATAAAGACCCAGGATGTCCCACAATCTCCTGCCAAATTGGGACACATGAGTTTGGTCAAGCTTTATTGGACTTAGGAGCAAGTGTAAATTTAATGCCTTATTCTATTTACTTGCAGTTAGGACTTGGTGAGATTAAACCAACATCTGTGGTCCTACAATTAGCTGACCGATCAATCAAGAAACCACGGGGAATAGTAGAAGATGTTTTGTTGCAAATTGATAAATTTTACTATCCTGTTGATTTTCTTGTTTTAGATACTCATTCTGTTGTTAACATGGAGTCAAAAATCCCTCTTATTTTGGGGAGACCTTTTCTAGCCACTGCTAACGCTCTTATTAATTGCAGAAATGGTCTAATGAAATTATCTTTTGGGAATATGACTCTTGAGGTGAACATTTTCAACATTGGCAAACAACCACGAGAAGAAGACGAGTGCTATCATTCATATATGATAGACACACTTGGAGCGGAGGAAGCTTATAAAAATCATGGCTCTAATTCTTTAGAAAATCTCTTTGATTTTGATATTGAAGAAATGTATTATCCTGATGAAACAACTGATATGTTTAGTATTTTTGACTCACAGGATAAAGGGATTCGATTTTGGAAACCAGGCATTGAAAAGTTGCCATGTGAGAGGGAGAAACCAAAATCATCAAAACTCGAGACACCACGTGTCATCATTAGTGACCAAGGAACACATTTTTGTAATCGTTCTTTTGAAGCTTTGATGCGCAGGTATGGTGTTCTTCACAAAGTTTCCACTGCATACCATCCACAGACAAATGGACAAGCCGAGCTAGCAAATAGAGAAGTTAAACAGATTTTGGAAAAGACGGTTAACCCGAATCGCAAAGATTGGTCTCTACGCCTTTCTGATGCATTATGGGCATATCGTACTGCATACAAAACCATCTTAGGAATGTCCCCATACCGGCTTGTTTATGGGAAAGCTTGCCATTTACCTGTTGAGCTAGAACATAAAGCTTATTGGGCTGTCAAAGCCCTTAACTTTGATTTAAATGCTGCAGGTCTCCAGAGAAAGTTACAATTGTCAGAAATAGAAGAGCTACGAAATGACGCATATGACAACTCCAGAATTTACAAAGCTAAAATGAAAGTAGCTCATGATAAACAGATCTCAAGGAAACACTTTGAGCCAAATCAACGGGTCTATCTTTATGATTCTCGATTGCATTTACACCCTGGAAAGTTGAGATCTCGATGGACTGGTCCATTTATGGTAAGACATGTTTTTCCTAATGGTGCTGTTGAAATAGAAGACCCCACTGATGGACGGACTTTCAAAGTGAATGGACAGCGGCTAAAAAGCTACGTGGAAAAGGTAAACGACTCTATGTACCTAGGCGAGATCCCTCTTGTGGATCCTGTCTATCGTGATTGATCAGGTTCAATCTATCTGTACCATATTTTATATTTTGTCTATATTTTATCTTTTGACTTTCTATTTTTGCTTTTATTTTCTTGCACATTTTATTTTACTTTATTTTCTTCTTTTTATTTTTTCTTCAGTGTGATTTTATTTCCCGGTCAAGTGGCGGATACGGTACTCCGTGACTATTAAAGTCGGTTTCTCAGTTCCCTAAAAACTGTCCCTCAAACTGTGCATTCATCTCTTTTCTTTCTTTCAAAATGGATCGCATTCTTGCCAACCTTAAAAAACGTTTTCCTTCATTTCCTCAAAATGCTCTACTTAAGATTTACAAAGCACGGTGTGAAAGACTAAGGCTATTGATGTTGGGTAATATTCCTGTGGACCTTCGTTGGTTAATTGAAGCCAAGGTTCGGTTGTCTGGTGAGTTTGAAAATGATTTTGTTTCTCATATGCCTGGTCTTGGAAGAAGCTCTTATGCCAAAAGGCGACGAGCAAAAAGGTTACAAGTCTGTCATAAATGTGCTCGATGGAATTGTAATCGGAGTTGTCGTTCTTTAGGATTCGTATCTATAAATCGAGAAGACAAAATTCAGTTCATTAAGGATGGACTGAGTAAGGAGTCTTTGGATGATATCCTATTGACTCTTGAGACGCATCCCTGTGGGCTCGTGCAACGTGTACTTCTCGATTTATGGAACAAATTCAAAAATGAACATCAACGGTATAGTCTCGGGAATCTGACTCTAAAAGACCCTGTTTGCCAATTTATAAGAAAATTGGATGGGAAGCCTATCCCCGACCCATAGAGGGCGTTTAAGCCGTTACTGAACGTAAAACCAGAGGAAGATGTGAGCCACAATCACAACTACTTGTAAATACATGTGTTTTAATTTCAAACTTTATTTTATGAATAGTAGGGCTACTCATGTAGATGTCTTAAATTCAAATCTTTTTGTTCAATAATGCATGCGGGTCATTATGTTTAAATTTTTGTGTTTTATTTTTAACTCTCTTTTGACAAACTGTCGGGTTACCATAATCATTATTGTCATTTGGCACTCTATAAATACAGCACCTCAGTTTCTTCATTTTCATATATTGAGATAAAGGTGAGAGTAGATATGGAGGAAACCCAAGTTCGACAATTTCGAAATATATGTGTATTTTGTGGATCTAGTCCTGGGGAGAGTAAAGTGTTCGTAGAAGCAGCAAACAATCTAGGAAAAACATTAGCTGCAAGAAAAATTCATTTGATTTATGGAGGAGGTAGCCTTGGGCTAATGGGGTGTGTGTCAACAGCTGCACATTTAGGAGGAAGTCAAGTTTTAGGTATTATTCCTACAGCTTTGGCCGTGGGAAACCTGACCGGGAAAACAATAGGGGAAGAATTACAAGTCTCATCCATGCATGAACGTATAGCCAGAATGCTTTGCAATGCAGACGCTTTTATTGCTTTACCAGGTGGTTTTGGTACCTTGGAAGAAATTTTTCAAATTTTCTCTTGGGCCCAACTGAATATCCACCGAAAACCCATAGGTTTGTTGAATGTTAATAACTATTTTGATTACTTACTTTGTTTTCTTGATCAAGCTGTGGAACAGAATTTTATTTCACATTCGGCGCGACAGATCCTGGTTTCTGCTACTGAGGCGGATGAATTGATTAACAAATTACAGGCAGTTACCTACGAACCTGACCCAGCAATAACTCGGATCGATTGGTCAGTGGGCCTTAACAAGCGAAAATTAGATCTGACACTCCGTTTGTAAATTTTTCTTTTTATTTATTTATTTATCAGTACCATCATTTTAGTTTATATTTGCTTAAGTGTCTCTCAGGTTTGTTTCTTTCAAATAACTGGCGTTTCAGGTAATGTCTCCTATACTTTATCTCTTTCTATTTAAACATTGAGGACAATGTTTCATCTGGTTTGGGGGGAGGATAGTAGACATACGTTTCATGCTTTGAAAAAAAAATAAAAAAATAAAAAAATAAAAAATAAAAATTGTGGTCCGACATTTGATTAAAACGGCAGAGTAAAGAGTTCATTCTTGAACTCTTGAGACGCATTCTAGGTCAAATTAGAATGGCAGAGTAAGGAGTTTTAGTACTAACTTTTGAAATGCATTTTAACTAACTTTTTGTTATTTTGTTTTATATTTCATGCATTGTCGTTTACTGCTTGTAGTCTTGGTAATTCTTGTATAAAGGAATTTGCTTTTCTGCCTAAGTATGATTTCAGAATTGATTAGGTTGAGTCACTATTTCTATCTAGGTTACTAAAGAATGACTTCCAAAATATTTTTGAGCACAATGCTAAGCCTTGTGGTAAGATGGATGATTCAATTTATATAGCCAAGAGAATTCTCATGTTTAAGTATATATTTTTCTAATCTCACATATCTTTTGTGAGTAAGTGGAAAGGTTGAGAAAACAGTTTATGAACTTTCATTGATCCTTTGAATTGGTTAATTTTTGTTTAGAATGATATTATTTGAATTAAGGGATAAGTTGGTTACATTTGTGCATAATATAATTTGGTGAGAAACCTTTGTAATGCTTCCTTGTATTCTTCAAAAAAAAAAAAAAAAAAAAAAAAAAAACACAAAAGTACCAAAAACAAGAAAAAAAAAAAAAAAAAAAAAAAAAAGCAATTCAGTTTAATAAAGTCTTCATTCAATTTTAGAAGACAAATACCTTGTAAAACAGTTTTCTCACCAAGTTATAATTGTATTGTTCTCACCAGCCAATTAAAGTTCTAAAGTTGACGTATGATATGAATAATTGATTTTTAAACAAATAATTTTCCTATCTTCGGATCAATGTTAGTTTATATGTCTGTCCTTAAAATTGACTTTTTCTTGAGTGCTTAACTGTTTTCCAACTCCATAAGAGAAGTCCTAACCTTTTAAACAGTCATACACATGTGAGGATATGGAGTTGAGGCTTTTACTTGGAGAAATTCTCAAGGCTATATCTATTGTGGTTTGTGGTTAGATGGTTATGGCTTAGTTCACACACACACAAATTATGGAAGTTGTAATTGAAAAAACCATGATAGCAACAGTGATCTCGAACTGACATTTTGATTGAAGTGCTTAGGTAGTTTTGCATATTCTATTTACGCTTGAATTGCTAGAGACTAGCAATAAGCTGGTTGGGGGCTGTGATGAACATATGAAAATGCATGTTGTTAAAAGATTCAATCACCATTTAATGTCACTAATTTTAGTATTTTCTGTATTTTTAGCTTGAAATAAAGTGTTCTCCTTAAATTGTGATTAATGAATGTTATTTGGACAGGTTTAGGTAAATTGGACATAACTCTCAATGTAGAAATCGAAATGAAGAAATTCTTGAACCTGGTGCAACATGACTCAATCTTACACAAATTTGAAGAATAGTGGAAAAGCCAAATCCAACATGTTATGGGCCAAAAATTGAGATACAACAGAATCGGACTACAACTCTTACCCAGCTTGACCCAACTCACGTATTTGGACCGTATCTCCCAAAATACGTACTCAATTGGTATAATTCTTGAAGTTGTGAATTTCTGACTTAACTATCAACAACTCGTATGTTTATGGTAAAGTCCAAATCAGCCGTTATCATGGACCAAATCGCATTGCAAGTGGGTAAAATGGTTGTTGGCCGAATTCTGGTGTATCTTTGGAATTTTGCTCATATCTCATTGGACACTCATCCAATTTGCATGAAATCAGTGCCTATGGAAAGAAGAGTCAAAATTCTACAACTTTCATGTCGGCCACAGAAGCTGAATTGATCATTTACATTATCAAAAACGTGCTTCAAGTGGATACACGAGTTATTGACTTAAAATTATTGAAGATTGATGTCATCCATGACATATGTCCATTCTTTGCCTATATAAGGAGACCCTTAGGACTTTTTTAGGAGAAAATTTTCTCTCTTCTTTTATTCTCATTAACATGTATTGTAATTTAGGCTAGAGTTCCTAGCAAGGCTAAGAGATGAACTTTTATGTGTAGTAAATCTACTTTCATGCTTTGATTCGGTGTCAAGAGCTATAAATGTTGTAAGTTTGGTTTTGATTAAACTCTTATCTATTTTATTTTCTATAATCCAGAGGTTATAATTCTCATGTCTCATATATGTTCAGTCATGCTTTTCTTATGTGATTCATGTTGATTTATAATTGTTACTGGTTATATTGTTTTATATGTTAATCTTTTACTGCAGTATTGTCAATTTGATATATTGTCGATCTTGGATAACATGTAAGGGCAATAAATGTTTGATATTCAAGTTAATCTTTTACTGCAATATTGTCAAAATGATATATTGTCGATCTTAGATAACTTGTATAAATAACATGATGTGTGTTAATGCTTGCAAAGAGTTTAACTAAATCAAATACGTGTGTTATCAAATGTGCTATATATTACATACCTTCCAATTGATTGTTTGGGATGTGAAACTTTCAGTTGAGTTATAAATATCGAATCAAAGTATAGAGTAGATTTATAAAGCATAATTGTGATTCTCAAAGCCTTGCTTAAATCATCATAAGACATTTTTCTCAATTCATAGACAATTCTATCTCATCCGTTTAAATCAATTAACCCTTTGCTACTGCTTTAATATTTTACTTCACTGACCTATTTTGCCAAGAGCTTCCTCGTGGGATCGACACCTCAATCTATACTGCGATAGCCGCGTTATATTTTGAGCGTAAACATCAATCAATTATGTAATGTACTTGAAATTTAAGTCGTGAATAAAACACATCATGAAGAACCCCTGAAACATATTTTTAGCTTGCTGAAATTTTTTGGACAGAACTGTTTGATCCAATATGTTGTCGTGGTGCACAACGAGTACACTTTATATTGTGAGACTCTCTAAATTCATGCCTAGTTTGTCATATAGAACTTGTCCATACATCCATGAGTAATGTCCCACGCACATGTTACGAATATTACAAAACAATGCGTTAGAGCATACAAGTTAAGGTTATAACATATTCATATAATCCCTTAATCATAAATATTCTAGAAGAGTGGAGATATAGATCAACAACTTTAAAGTCTCTATATGCTCGACCGTAAACTTATTTTTAGATTTGTATTTTAATAAATAATATCAGCAAACACTTTTGCGATATTATTTATCCCTAGGATAAAACTCTTTTTCTCAGGTATAACTACTTATGGTCATAAGACTTTTAAAAACACAATCTTGGATCATTATGATACATTACTTACCCAAATGTGCTGATGGATCCCATATCTATACACCGAGTTCTATGAGCATCGGACTATACCCAGCGACGCCCAATGGTCAGACTATACAAGGTTTTTGATATTTCTGGAACCAAAGTATGGTGGATCACTCATAAGCTTACTGTGGCGCTCAGGTCAATGGACCATGAATACTACTTAACTCGAAACGACCCTCAATTGACGGCTATATGAGATATTATTGAAGGTCTTTGTGAGTCTATTCAGTACTCAGTCCTAACTGAATACTTATATCTCTATATGAGCTTTCACTAAACTCATGGTCTGCTAAGACTAACTATCTGGACCATCTAGATATAGACATACACTAATCTATATATAACAAGGTCTTCACTAACAGACCTACATCAGTAAAGATAGATCAAGAACACAGTGTTAGAGAATATACTTGCATAACAATATTTTCTAGTACCATTTACAACTCTTTACAACTATGTCATTACTAATATATTCTTATGTCTTTGTTCCATTTTAGACAATGCTCCAACTCTTTAGATTTTGCTAACTCTTATAACCTTGTAACTCTTATCAGTGCTAACTCTTAGTATTTATAACTCTCAGCATTGCTAATTCTTAGCACTGATCTAAACTTATTTAGATCAGATCTAAACTCTTTCAGATCATACAATATCTAAAACGTTATAAGCATTATACCATATATTAAATATAATTAGCAATTTAATAAAATGATAATATTATAAATATAAAGCAAATATTCATACATAAAAGAGATGACATCTAAGCACAAATCCCAACATATTATATATTACTAGATACAAATGAAAATGTAAGAAGTTTTTTATTAACATACTTTATTTTCCAACCTATATGCCAATGTACGATTATGTTGGCATTGCAACCATTTTTTGTTGCTTGATTGAGGCAGGTATTGCTTGTGAAGCCATCTAAAGTGCTCCCTAAATAAGTGAAAATTGTATGTTATATTATCAAACATAACAAGTTAATAATAACAACATATATTACTTAAGGAATTTACAACATATTAAAACTTACTCAAAATACGGTTGAACCTCTTTTGTATTCTTTAAAACATAGTGATGTGCTTGCTTTAGTAAAACATTGTCAACATTAATAATCTGACCACTAATAGAAGGTCATTGAATTACCATTTTCTCTTTAAGCCTAGAAAGATCTCCAGTTACATTTTAGCCCATCATATATTCCATACAAAACTCCATTGCTTCCTCAACAACATAACACTCGACAATGCACTCTTTTGGTCGATTACGATTACACATATAACCTTTTAAAACTTTTATTTACCTTCCAAAAGAATACATCCACCTTAGGTAAACTGGTCCAGAAGTCTTACCCCTTTAACAATATAGACAATCACATGGACTATGATGTCAAAGAAGTTAGGTGAAAAATACTGCTCAAAGAAACATAATGTGATTATAAGATCAACTTGTATCTTGTCCAAGTTTTCAGGGTTTACCACTATGTTAAATAGGGCATTGAAAAAGAATGAAAACCTAGTGATAGTAACTCTAACATGCTCTGGTAATATATCCCTTATGGCTAAAGGTAGGAATTGTTGCATCAACTTATGACAATCATATGACTTCAAACCTATATTCTTGGTATTTTCGAAAGATACAAAATTTTGAAATTTTGAACAATATCCTATAAAGCACCTTTATTTCTGCCAGTGTCTTGTAAAATATTTCTTTTATTTTTTGTTCAATGTAATACATGTTGCAAGCAAAATAGTTTGGTTATTATGTTTCCTAGGGTGTAGCTCTTTTCTTAGCTTTAACTCCTTCAAATCTAATCTTGATTTCATGCCAACTGTAGTAACCAGTATCCACAAAAGGTAAAAATAAGTATTTATATATATATATATATAAATATACATATTTTATTTGTATGTGGGTGATACTTGATTTATGTATTATTATTAGTAGTGTTTGTATAAGTTAAGAACATACTATTAGTATTGGATTTATTTGTAAGACTTTAGATTTATTTTAGGGACCAAATTATAATATTTTAAAAGTTTTGGGGCCAAATTTGTAAATATAAAAAATTAGCCTCTTAGTATAAAAATACACTTTTGAAACCCTAATTCACTCATTTTAGTTGAGCTACCTCTTTTAGAGTGAGAAAAGAGAGAAAGAAAGGGGAGAGAAAGAGAAGAAGAAGAAAGTTGGAATTTAAGCTTTAAGAAGTATATTATAACTCTTTCTTAGTTTCTTGGTGTTAAATTAGTTAATTCCTTTAAGTTTTTATTTTTGGAAATATGTACAATTGAGGATTTAATGTGTATTTCGTAAGATATTGTGAGAATTGATGATGATCTGTGTAAATAGCTTGATAAATCATGATGAATTGTAGAATTTCTACTTGATAGTCTCTTGATCTAAGAATTTTATAAATTTTTTTGATTCGATTCTGGTTTTAAATTTTGAGTCTATGCAATTAGACATGTTTAAATCATTTGAGACTTTGAACCGATTAAAATTTTCAGAAATTGAATTTATGGTGAATTTACCAAAATGACCCTGAAATTCTAGAAATTTCCTGTGTTAACAGTATGATACAGTAACAAATAATTTTTGATCTAGTTAATGATCTTCAAAACTTACAAATTTATGGAATATGATAAATTTATATGTATAATATAATATACTCAAAATTGAGAATTTAGATCAATGTGGTTAAATTGTTATGATTTTCTAAAGCGTATCAGCTCATTACAGTATTTGATTAATAGATTTTTAAAGCTATAGAATAAAATAGTTTTAAAATATTTTTGGCAGTGATTTTGAAGTTAAATATTTATCATGGATTTAGATATATATCAAGAGTAGTTCTGTGATAGTTTTATAATTTTTGAGTTAGTATATGATTTTATAAAATTGGGAGATTGAATACTGTTCAGTAAATATCTTGATCCTGTCAGGATAATAGTTTGGATTTGATGGTGTTTATAGAATGGATTGTGTAGGAATTATGATATAATATTCATACATAAGAATAATATATAAGTCAAGAATTTTATATTCTGATTTCAAAGTAATTGGATATCATTTGATGTATATGAAAATTTTGTTAAGTGTAAGTGGTCAGAATGACAGGTTTTGAGAAACCAAGTAATTAGACCAATTTGATGTGATAAGTGCAATATGTATAATTTTGTAAGCTATTTAAAATATTTTGTGTGAATTGTGAGACTTATGAAAGGATTAATCTCCATTTATAGGTTAAAGAGAATTAAGCCTTGTACCCGAAAGTGCTAAGAGGTAAGTATACTTGACTGTTACTGAAATCACAATAAGCATAGTAATTATCTATGTATGATTTTGTAAATGTGCTTAGAAATATATTTATGTTATGTCAAAGTATATTTGATATGAAATGTGAAAGATATATGTTTATGAATGTTAGCATTGACATTGAGCATGGACATACATGTATTTTTGAAAGTGAGCTTTCAAAATGAAATGTGTTTAACAAAGAAAGCTATTGAAGTGTAATATGTCCATGATAAACATTTTGTCTTTTGAGGATGCTTAAACTTACTCTTGACTTAGTAGGCATCTTATGTGATTTATGGAGCCTTTATGTGTGGCTTTTCCTTCGGGATTGGTATATGTTATGTGTTCCGTATGTAGGGAGGATCTTATTGGTACCTAAAGGAAGATTGAGTCATCACATTCGTGTGGTGGCGTATTGGTGCATATGAGAGGACACACCAATGATCAGGGTGAGCGTTTGGCTCTTACCTTCGGGCATGAGCATTATATATATGTAATTTAAATCTCACTTGTACTATTTCTCTCATACGGTATGTCACCTAAGAGTGACATTTGACTCATTATGTGATATGCAAGTCCTACTAAGTAGTAGTTGAGTGATGGTATTCCTATTATATGTTTTGAAAGAATGTGTAAGCGCTTACCTGACATGTGATTTGATAAGATTATGAATTTTTATTTATCACAACATATCATACACATGTATTGTGTACATATATGTATTTAAAATTTGATATATGAAAAACTAGTATACTTACTGAGATTTATACTCATTATAGTTTATGGTAATTTCAGGTAAATAAGGTATATGTGTGCTTAGCAGATTTGGCAATGCTTTTGCTGTTCCTTAGGCTCCCTAAGTTGCTAGGTTACTGAGTGTTTTATTTGGGGACACGTGGGTTAAGATATTTGATTTGTCCCTATTGAATAAATACTTATGTATTATTTTATTGTGTATGGTTGTATTTGGTTTAAGTTTCACCAAGTGTGGTTATGGGTTGATTTTAAGTAAGAATTTACAATGAATATATTTTAGGCTTTCGGTAACAAAGTTGCTACTGATGACGTAGAAGAGTGTTAATCTCTGAGAAAACTCTGCGTATCTCTGGTTTACTAATTGCCCAAGTCATAATTCAATTGTTATAATTTTGAAAAATTGAAATGAATTTTTAAAAATTGTCAATACATGTTTATGTTTATATTTTTAAACATGAGACCAACCTGTAAACAAGAATTTAGGAATATACTAGAAACATTAAGATTATATGTTGAATGAATGTAAGTTATGTCATGTGTCAAATCTTTTGGGTCTGAGGCGCGACACCAACTTTCATCTTATTTGGAATATTATTAAGTTCCATAGATTCTCTCACACACATTCTTCTTAATATGCATAACATCTAATTGATGATGAATTAACAAATTTCTCCAATAAGGTAGGTCGAAAAAAATAAACTTCTTCTTCTAATATATAATTTCATTATTATTATCTCTTCTTCCTTTTTTTCTTTTTTGCTTTTTCCCTCATCTATTTTGAAAATCATTTAGTGACTAAAGAATTTCCTCCATACTCAATGGTATAGAGGAGAATCCATATTCGAGTTCACCATTAAATTGTTTCCTCTATGAACAATATGGATGATTGGTCGAAAAAAATTATTGATGCCCTCTATAAGATATTTTCATTCTTTAGCCTACATATATAAGTACCCTTTTTAGAATATGGACAAGCAAAATATCTTTTTATAATAGCAACAAACAAACTACTACATGCAGAGAAGTCGCTTATGGTCCATAAAAGCACAACCTTTAAATTAAAAACTTCTTTCTTATAAGCATCAAAAGCTTCAACTTCCTCATCCCAAAGTATTTTTAAATCATCAATTAATGGTGTCACATTCACATAAATATCATTACCTGGTTTTCTTGAACTAGGAATTAACAAAGATAACAGCATGAACTTTTTCTTCATGCACAACCAAGGTAAAAGATTATAGTTGAAAAGAATAATTGGCCAACAACTATATCTTCTACTAAGAGTGGCTCAGTCAACTATATCTTCATGCACAACCAAGGTAGAAGGTTATAGTTGACAAGAATAATTGGCCAACAACTCTATCTTCTACCAAGAGTGGCTTAGTCAGCTTATTATGACCATAGAACTTGACTAATTAAATAGTCATTCTAGTGTACATCATGATGCTTCATACTTTTATCTTGATTAGGTTTCGGAGCTAGACATTTATAGAAAGGTGTCTGAAAATCTTTCAATACTTAAGCGAAAGCTCGAAAATATGGGTTGTGAACTATATTTGGCTCCAAAATGCCATCAAAAACTCACTTTAACTTACATAATTCTACTTATTCTTGTCAACTTAACTTTTCTCAAAGTAGAAAAGAAAATTTCAAGATATAACAACAGTGTTAGATTGTTTATTGTATTTGTTTACTGTACAGAATTCTACATTTGGCTTGTGTTATTTGCACCATGATTGTTTACAACATCTGTTTACTGCATAAATGTTTTACTCCATAATAACATTCTACTTAACTTAGAATTTTTTTCTCTATATAATTTTAGGAAATTGTTTACTACACAATGGAAAATCTAATCTATATTAAAAAACATTAGCGCCTTTTATTTTTAGCTTATAATGCTTATAGCTACATCATTCTGCCCTAAACAAAATAATCTATTTTTTTTTTATCTTTTTTTATTTGACAGCACATAGAACATGAACTATATATAGTAATTTGTCCACAGAAAGGATGTAAACATAAATATTATTTGAGCTTTTTACTTTTTTACCCTAACCATACCACAAAAATATTATGTGAGCTTTAGCTAAACCATAGACATTATTTTTCATTAAGATATTAGATCAATCACAAGCATACTTTTTGACCGAAACCAAGTTATAACAAATAAAGATACAAATGAATCAAAGCTTGCTCTCTCCAAGAATATTGCTAATAAGGATCTAAACTTTATTTTCCCTAAACCCTAGAAAAAAAGATACATGTGTAATTGAATATAGCCTAAGCCTTCACTACCTTTACTTTATATTGTTACTTGGGAGGAATATGGATAAAGATACATGGAATTTAGCAATTTTGAATTATTTTTTTTTGCTGCTAAATTCACTTCCAAAAGCACTCCTTGTTATCCTGCTTTAAAATTTGAATTAAGAGTATCTAAGGCAACAATCACACACTATGACACTTATGCTATTCTTTTTATTTTAATTAAGAGATAGCATTTTCAATTTTGTTGTCTTGTTTTAATACTATAACTCTCATGCCCAGTTATACAAAAACCACCAAAATAGGGTTCACAATGCTCGAAAAACATAAAACCCTTATGCTCAATTATAGCACGATACTCAAAACCCTACATGCACATAAAAGCCAAAACAAAAACAAAATCGAAGGCACAAACAGGGATCACATGCATGCAACTCGATTTAGTAAGCCAAATAACAATTGAGAACAAAAACAAATTAAAAAAAGGACAATAATAAACATGCACAAATAAATAAATAGAAGCATTCAAATAAAAAAAGAGACCACATTAACATTTACTCACAACAACCACAAACAAAAACCCCTAGCCCCAGTTACAACATATAGTACATGAAACTAAAAGTGCACTCTGCGTAGGGTGAAAATGTATATTTTAATTTTAATTTTCATATCATATAAACATAATATGCACAGCAAAATATAAATATAAATATATATCTCATTATACTAATGAGATAATAAGGAACGCAACCTTGAAGTGTACTTTGCGCAGCTCTAGTCGAGGACAGAGTGGGATTCTTTGAGCTAGAATGGTAGCTTTCTATTCTTGTCAGAAAATGAATACTTGAAGCAACTATTGCTTTACTTTTATTTCTCTCGGCCCTTTATCTAATATTTTCTTCAATTCACTTTCTTTTTAATTACTGAACAAATAAGTTAAGTTGGCTATTTATAGCAACCTTACCTCACATTCGGCCAATAATTTGAAGATTGATAGCCAAGCATTACAATGTAAAATATGTACATTGTCATGCTTTCTTAAAAGATGAATAACAACTAAACAGGAACTGGTCAATTATTATAAGAGCTAGTGTCCATAGCTTATTAGTAAAAAGCCAAGCCATGCTAAAAGAAAAGCATGACAATGCTTTATATTTATAAGATTAGTTAAAAGATTGCCAACACATACATTATTAATTTTAACTTTGCCACCTCTTGGTTAGCTTTCGATTTGGCCAAACATGGCTTTTGCTTTAGCCACCTTTTAATTTATTCAAAATGGCCAAATTTTGGCCTCTCTTAGCAACATTAGTAATTATTTCAATTGGCCGACATTTATTACTTCTTAAGCCATAAATTGTAAACAATTCACTTGGCAAAATATATATTAAGCAAAATTTAACTATTAACAATTAAAAGGGCCATTCAAATTATGTCACATGTCATGCCATTATAAATTAATGGCATGACATATGGCTACCAATAGAAAGGATAACGTGGCAAGTCCCACTTACCGAGATCTCGGGCTTAACACTTAAGCCTTATCATCTCCTCGAGAGACCTTAAAATAATTCAAAAATTTCAAGAACTTCTTAAATGAAATAATTTGATCCAGTGTACTACCCTAGTATACAACGAGTACACTTTTTATCGTGAGGTTCCATAGGTTCACACCCGTTTTGTCTTGTAAAATCTTTTATAAGTCCATAAATGATATACCACACACAAATTATAAAAATAATAAAATAGCGTGTTAAACCATATAAGTTAAGGTTAATACATATTCGTATAATCCCTCCATCATTTATATCTTAGAAGAACAGAGACATAGATTATCACCGTCAAGTCCCTATATGATCAACTCTAGAACGTATCTCTAGATTCCTATTACCATAAAAAAAAAAGCATCTGCAAACACTTTTGCAGATATTATTTCTCACACAAAAACATTTTTCTCAAGTTTATTACTTATAGCCATAAGATTTTACAGAACACAATCTTAGATGCATCTGGATATACAACTCACCTATATGAACTGACGGATCCCATATCTACACACACTAGACTCCATGAGTATCGGATCACATCCAGCGACACCCAGCAGTCAGACCACAAAATTTCTTTAACATGTGTAGAACCTAAGTATAGTGAATCACTCTCAAGCCTATTGCGGTGCTCAGGTCTAGGAACCACGAATACTACTCAACTCAAAAGGATCCTCTATTAAAGACTTTATGGGATGTCCATTGGAGATCCTAATTGAGCCTATTCAATATTTAGTCCTCACTGAATACCTGCATATCTCTACGCGCTTCCACTAAGTTTATAGTTTGCTAAGACTAACTATCTACACCATTCAAATATTGACATACACCAATCTATATTAAATAATATTTTTATTGACAGACTCGCATCAATAAAAATAGACCAAGAACAATATTTTTGAGAATATACTTGCTCAATGACATTTATTAGCACTATTTACAACTCTTTACAATTATGTCATTACTAGTATACCGTCGGGTATTTGTCCCATTTCAAACAAGGCTCTAACACTTTAGATTTCGCTGATACGTATATTTCATAATAAATGGCTATTTATGAGAATTATTCTTATTTATAAGGACTTGAATGAAAATAAGAACTAACCTTGTATTTACTTAGAAATACTCTTAAAAGGAAAAGGTTGTGGTGATATGAGAAAAATAAGTTTGTGTAGTTTTTGTCAATCTAAGTTTGGGGGTATTCAAAAAAAGAAAGAAAGATATTCAAAGAAAAAAAAAAAGAAAGAAAAATACCTCCAACTTTAAAAAAAAAAAATTCTTTGAAAAATAAAGGTTGAAAAGAAAGATGGGAAATACAATAAGCTTGGGGGAAGAGATAATAGAAGGAAAAGAAAGATCAAGAGGTTTCTGGATAAAGTCTAAGTGTTCATGGTGAGATTTGAACTTCAATATATTTATCCTTTTATCCTACCTTGACCCTAGCTTTACGTTACAAGTTAAGTAAAGTCCTAAATAGATCCCTAGACATGTGATTTTCTACATTAGTAGAGAGTAGTAGTAAAGACAAGCTTATGAAAGTGTCATTATACAAATCAAATGCCGAGACATTATCTTTCATGTACAAATTAAGATATAAAGTAAATCAAAGTATGATTTTAGCTATTGCTTGTTGCTTGCACACACACATATGGTGATTATATTTGAGAAAGAATAAGGGACTAAATAGAGATAATTAGAATTGTTAATAGTTATTTATCTACCTTAAGTATTTATGCCATTTAAATAGCTTTTTGAGACAATTATTTTGATCATCTTACTAACCTAGCATATTTTGTTTTATTTGTTTTTTCTTTGTTTGTTATTTGAGACAAGTATAACCCTTTGATTCTTTTTTAATTTTTATTTTATTGCTTAAGGACAAGCAAGTGCTTAAGTTTAGGAGAATTTGATAAGGGCATATTTGTCATATATTTTCTCATGTTTTTATTTTGATATTTTTTTATAAGAATAAATGGCTAAAATGCAAACTTTTCAAAATATGAACCTGTCACCCAAGCGCTACAAAGATTTTCACTCCGCATTGGAATAATGATCAAAGTAAGAAAATAGAAAAAAAACAATTACTTGTTTAAGTCACAATTCATCGCCTCAGCGCTAGCTCGCCATTGTGCCAGTGACAGCCTAATGCTTCAGTGCCAAACATTCACAACTCTGATGATACAGTTCATACAACGCCCCAGTGACAGCAAGATAGCGCCCCAGCGGTAGTGCGATTCCTGACCTGACAAGAATAAGTGATTTCAAGTTCATATCAATCCCTATAAAAGACCACTAGTACCTAGCCTTTAAAAAACATCCAAGAATATTAAGAACAAACAACACAAGTCTTAGAGAGTAATTAGAGCTTAATTAAAGTAGCTATAGAGAGAGATTCAAGGCGTCTTTTAGCATCACGAGTTTCTTAGGCAGCGCAATCAAAAGTAATTCAACGTCTATATTGGTTTGCTATTGATTGTATCATGATTTCTTATTATTTTTGCCGCTATTCTCTTGTAATCATGAACTAAATTTTCTTTCTAGGGTTAATACTTAAACTTAATATATGCGCTTCATTGCCATATCTTTTTAATATTTAATAAACTTAGTTCTTTGTTATTCAATTTACTTGTTCTTGATGCTTCAATATATCTGGCCAATATATGGTGAATGAATTGGTAATATTTTAATAAACTCGGAAGATGAATCATTATATTTAGACTTAGGTAATTTGATACATAATTGTAGAGTAACATTCAATGTTCCATATGTAAGTTTCAAATTAGGATAGGAATATACCTAATTGGCATGTATGATCAATAAAACTTAATCTTAATGAATCTTAATTTATTATAAGTACCATAAGAATATAGGTATTTGATAAATTAAGGTATACTTACATGACCTTAGGAGAGGCTTGTGAATACATTAGTGTCTTGATCAATAACAAGAATTAATAGAGTTAAATATTATAAAATTAATCATTAGAAAGCTATTGCTTGTTGCTTGCACACACACATATGGTGATTATATTTGAGAAAGAATAAGGGACTAAATAGAGATAATTAGAATTGTTAATAGTTATTTATCTACCTTAAGTATTTATGCCATTTAAATAGCTTTTTGAGACAATTATTTTGATCATCTTACTAACCTAGCATATTTTGTTTTATTTGTTTTTTCTTTGTTTGTTATTTGAGACAAGTATAACCCTTTGATTCTTTTTTAATTTTTATTTTATTGCTTAAGGACAAGCAAGTGCTTAAGTTTAGGAGAATTTGATAAGGGCATATTTGTCATATATTTTCTCATGTTTTTATTTTGATATTTTTTTATAAGAATAAATGGATAAAATGCAAACTTTTCAAAATATGAACCTGTCACCCAAGCGCTACAAAGATTTTCACTCCGCATTGGAATAATGATCAAAGTAAGAAAATAGAAAAAAAACAATTACTTGTTTAAGTCACAATTCATCGCCTCAGCGCTAGCTCGCCATTGTGCCAGTGACAGCCTAATGCTTCAGTGCCAAACATTCACAACTCTGATGATACAGTTCATACAACGCCCCAGTGACAGCAAGATAGCGCCCCAGCGGTAGTGCGATTCCTGACCTGACAAGAATAAGTGATTTCAAGTTCATATCAATCCCTATAAAAGACCACTAGTACCTAGCCTTTAAAAAACATCCAAGAATATTAAGAACAAACAACACAAGTCTTAGAGAGTAATTAGAGCTTAATTAAAGTAGCTATAGAGAGAGATTCAAGGCGTCTTTTAGCATCACGAGTTTCTTAGGCAGCGCAATCAAAAGTAATTCAACGTCTATATTGGTTTGCTATTGATTGTATCATGATTTCTTATTATTTTTGCCGCTATTCTCTTGTAATCATGAACTAAATTTTCTTTCTAGGGTTAATACTTAAACTTAATATATGCGCTTCATTGCCATATCTTTTTAATATTTAATAAACTTAGTTCTTTGTTATTCAATTTACTTGTTCTTGATGCTTCAATATATCTGGCCAATATATGGTGAATGAATTGGTAATATTTTAATAAACTCGGAAGATGAATCATTATATTTAGACTTAGGTAATTTGATACATAATTGTAGAGTAACATTCAATGTTCCATATGTAAGTTTCAAATTAGGATAGGAATATACCTAATTGGCATGTATGATCAATAAAACTTAATCTTAATGAATCTTAATTTATTATAAGTACCATAAGAATATAGGTATTTGATAAATTAAGGTATACTTACATGACCTTAGGAGAGGCTTGTGAATACATTAGTGTCTTGATCAATAACAAGAATTAATAGAGTTAAATATTATAAAATTAATCATTAGAAAGCTATTGCTTGTTGCTTGCACACACACATATGGTGATTATATTTGAGAAAGAATAAGGGACTAAATAGAGATAATTAGAATTGTTAATAGTTATTTATCTACCTTAAGTATTTATGCCATTTAAATAGCTTTTTGAGACAATTATTTTGATCATCTTACTAACCTAGCATATTTTGTTTTATTTGTTTTTTCTTTGTTTGTTATTTGAGACAAGTATAACCCTTTGATTCTTTTTTAATTTTTATTTTATTGCTTAAGGACAAGCAAGTGCTTAAGTTTAGGAGAATTTGATAAGGGCATATTTGTCATATATTTTCTCATGTTTTTATTTTGATATTTTTTTATAAGAATAAATGGATAAAATGCAAACTTTTCAAAATATGAACCTGTCACCCAAGCGCTACAAAGATTTTCACTCCGCATTGGAATAATGATCAAAGTAAGAAAATAGAAAAAAAACAATTACTTGTTTAAGTCACAATTCATCGCCTCAGCGCTAGCTCGCCATTGTGCCAGTGACAGCCTAATGCTTCAGTGCCAAACATTCACAACTCTGATGATACAGTTCATACAACGCCCCAGTGACAGCAAGATAGCGCCCCAGCGGTAGTGCGATTCCTGACCTGACAAGAATAAGTGATTTCAAGTTCATATCAATCCCTATAAAAGACCACTAGTACCTAGCCTTTAAAAAACATCCAAGAATATTAAGAACAAACAACACAAGTCTTAGAGAGTAATTAGAGCTTAATTAAAGTAGCTATAGAGAGAGATTCAAGGCGTCTTTTAGCATCACGAGTTTCTTAGGCAGCGCAATCAAAAGTAATTCAACGTCTATATTGGTTTGCTATTGATTGTATCATGATTTCTTATTATTTTTGCCGCTATTCTCTTGTAATCATGAACTAAATTTTCTTTCTAGGGTTAATACTTAAACTTAATATATGCGCTTCATTGCCATATCTTTTTAATATTTAATAAACTTAGTTCTTTGTTATTCAATTTACTTGTTCTTGATGCTTCAATATATCTGGCCAATATATGGTGAATGAATTGGTAATATTTTAATAAACTCGGAAGATGAATCATTATATTTAGACTTAGGTAATTTGATACATAATTGTAGAGTAACATTCAATGTTCCATATGTAAGTTTCAAATTAGGATAGGAATATACCTAATTGGCATGTATGATCAATAAAACTTAATCTTAATGAATCTTAATTTATTATAAGTACCATAAGAATATAGGTATTTGATAAATTAAGGTATACTTACATGACCTTAGGAGAGGCTTGTGAATACATTAGTGTCTTGATCAATAACAAGAATTAATAGAGTTAAATATTATAAAATTAATCATTAGAAAGCATATTGAGGGATAGTATTAACCCTATGTTTTCTCTATATTGCTATTGTCCAAATCTCTTTACATTATGTCATTACTTTTATATTCTCTAAATTTATTCTTAGACTTTTATTTTTTTGAATAATTACTAGAAAGACATAATTTTAGTACTTGGTTAAAAAGTAAAAATTATCCCTGTAAGTTCGACATATGACTTTTTTGTCCCTTTATTACTTGCATACGATAGTGTATACTTGCACTCAATTTTAAGATATAGAAATATCTCATCAATACCTAACAACTCTAAGTGTTTCTTAAACACTTTGAGAGTTAAGGCTTTAGTTAATGGGTCTGCTATATTATTTACAGATTCAATTTTATAAAATACAACATATCCTCTAGCTGAACTTTCTCTAACTATGTCGTATTTCCTCTACACATGCTTAGATCTTTGGTGTGCTTTTGGCTTTTTAGCTTATGCAATTGTCTCATTATTTTCCTAGAATAATAGGATATGATCCATTGAACTTGGGACTATTCCGAGCTCAACGACAAATTTTCATATCCACATTGCTTCTTTTGCTACTTTTGAAGTGGCAATATATTCTGCCTCTGTGGTAGAATCAGCTAACGATCACTGTTTAACACTTTTCTAACTTATTACGATGCTATTAAGAATAAACACATATCCGAATGTAGACTTCCTATCATCTGGATTAGACTAAAAGTCTTAATCTGTTTATCCTCTTACCTATAAGTTATTATCTCCATATATGAGAAACTTGTCCTTCATACCCTTAAGGTGTTTAAGGACATGCTTGACTGCCATCCAATAGCTATCACCTGGATCAGAATGATATCGGCTAGTAACACTTACAGTCATACTGATGTCAGGTCTCGTACAAATCATAACATACATCAAGCTTCCAACAACTGATGCATATAGGATATTAGACATTCTAACCCTTTCATCTTTCGTCTGAGGACACATCTTCCTCAGAAGATGAATGCCATGTCTAAAAGGTACATTAACTGTCTTAAAATTATTCAAATTATACCTTTCTAAGACATTATCAATGTATATCTATTGGGAGAGTCCTATCAGCCTTATAGCTCTATCTCTATATAGCTTATACCTAGTATATAGAAAGTCTATCCTAAATCTTTAATAGAGAAGTTCTTACTTAGATAAAATTTTACTGACTTTAACATACCGATATCATTTTCAATGATCAGTATGTCATCCACATAAAGAATTAAGAAGATAATCATGCTCTCACTGACCTTTTTATACAAACAAGCTTTGTCTTCATTTTTTATGAAACCAGACCCTCTTATTACCTTATCAAAATAAAGATTCTTGTTTCAGAAGGCCTACCTAAGTCCATAAATGGACTTCTTTAGTTTCCATACATGACCAAAGGTTAAGCTGGATGCAAAACATTCTAGTTGCTCTATATATTTCTCTTTATTGAGATATCCATTGAGGAACGCTATTTTTACATCCATCTACCAAATCTCATAGTCATAGTATGCAACAATTACAAATAATATCCGAATTTACTTAAGCATCACAACTGGTGCAAAGATTTTCTCAAAATCGATCACAGATCTTTGAGTATAACCTTTTACAACCAGTCGGGCTATAAAGGTCTCTACCTTCCCATCGGGTCCATGCTTCTGCTTGTAAACCCATTTACAATTGATAGGAATTATTCCTTCGAAAAGCTTAATCAAGTCCCAGACTTAATGGTGATGCCTTAAGTCAATTTTATATTTCATGGCATCTTTTTTATTTTCTCGAATCAATTTCTAATATTACCTCTCTGTAGGTTAAATGATCATTTTTCTCAGGTAAGAAAAACTCAGAGACATCTTTAGGTATTATATTATACCTATCAGGTAGCCTTGAAATCCTTTGTGACCAATGTGTAGAGTGTGTAAAAGGAGTTCTGCTCAATTAAGCCTATATTTTCATAGTTGGTTCATTTTCATTTTGATTGACTTCATCAAGTTCAATCCTTTTACAATTCCTACAATCAATGAGAAATTGTTTCTCTAGAAAAGCGACATTACGAGCAATGAATACATATCATTCCTTAGAATCATAAAATAGGTATCTCATAGAATTTTTAGGATAGCCAATGAACCGATACTTATACCCTTTGGGTGCAAGTTTCTTACGTTGTGTAACTTTTACATAAGTTGGACAACCTTAAATCTTAAAATATTTAAGACTTAGATTCCTTCCAGTTCATATCTAATAGGGAGTGGACACACAGCTTTGGATAGAACTTTGTTTAAAATATAAGCAAACGTTTTTAGAACATATCCTGACAGAATATTCTGGGAGATCGGTAAAACTCATCATAGATCGAACTATATCTAATATAGTCTGATTCCTCCTTTTCGAAATACCATTGTATTGCAGGATAGCTGGAGCATTATATTGAGCGAGAATCCCATTCTCCTTCAAATAGTTCAAGAATTAACTATTCATGTACTCATCACTTCGATCTGATCGAAGATATTTAATGCATGTATCGGTTTGTTTCTTTACTTCAAGTGAAAATTCATTGAACTTTTCAAAGGTTTCCAACTTGTATTTCATAAGAAACATATATCTGTATCATGATAAATCATCAATAAATATTACGAAGTATTGATTTCCACCCATCGCATTGTGATTCATTAAACAACATACATCACTATGTACAAGTTTCAATAAATGAGTGACATAGTGTCCCATACTAGTAAAAAGCGATTTGGTCATTTTCTTTAAATACAAGATTCATAAACTAGATGAGGTTTTATAGTTAGACTAGGGATTCGGCATCCTTAACTAGATGAGATAAGTGTCTCATGCCTATTTGACTTAATCTCATATGCTACAATTTTGTCCCATTTAATGTTCCCAAATACTAGTATTATTTACCTGTACATTCATAACTTTTCGTATTGTATATAATAAATAGTACCTTTTAACTAAATGATATTCAGTTAACAAAACATTATGTATATTATATAAATATAGGGAACGGTTTCGTATATACATATAATATCCTTCACTGTCAAGTACAGGAAGGATATTATTTGTCTTAAAATACAAGGTACATACAAATAGTTATACAGTATAAGTGTTCTATTACAAATGAGAAATAAGTCAAAATGTCCCATAGCTTCGATCTATAGGAAATCACTATTTCCAACTCGAATCTGATCTTTTATTGGCTGTAACCGTCTAACTTCTCTTAGAATCTGTAACATATTACAAATGTGAGAATGACATGCAATATCTAATACCCAATCAGAACTAGCATCATATGCTAAAGAAATGTCAATAATAGGAAAACATATACCTGAGAGATTCTCTTTAACAGTGGCAAGGCTCTTTAAGCAGTTCCTCTTTCAGTGCCCATCTTTGCTGCAGTGGAAACATTTTTCTTTAGCTTTATCTTTTTTGTAGTTTGGATATGGTTCCTTCTACAGACCTACTTTGGGTGTCTTTTACTTCCCTTAAGCTTTTTTAAAGCGTTTGGGGTTGAAGATGAACCACCCTGAACATAGAGGATCGAACCCATTTTGTTCATGTCCTCTTGCACTATCTTTAATATATTATGAAGATCAACATAAGTAGAGTTTAGTCTTTTCATATTAAAGTTCATTACGAACTGAGAAAATGACCCTGGAGAATTGTTCAATGTAATATCTATAGTTTCCAACCACTCAATGTATGAGATTATCTTAAGGACATGGGGACTAACATGACTACCCTCAGTTAGCCTACTCTAAAAAAGTGATTTGGCAACTTATAAATTGCAACTTGAGGTCGGTCACCAAAGAACTCATTTCGATGAAGCATAATGCTACTAGCATTGTCTATATAAAGGTCGGTCAACAAAGTGATCACACATTTATTTTGTGAGAACACAACTAACCCCTACTAATAGGGCTCTCATTGTAGTCTCCACCAGAAACAAATGGACTACAATTTATAATACAATTGTAAACAATAATAAATATTTTTAAACATTTTAAAAATAAACAATCGGAGTAATTAGCGTAATTACAACTTCCTTTTTTTTACGGTTTCTCGGTGTTGCGGTGCTGAAAGCCTAGCCTCTGTTGTCGTAGTACCATCCTTGATAACGTTATAGCGTTGGCCTACTGGCATTGAGCACTACAGCGCTGAAGCATGGATACTCCAGCATTCCAAATTTATTTTGTAGGTTCCTGGCGCTGCGACACTAAAAGCCCAGCCTTTGGTGTTGCAGTACCATCTTTTACAGTATTATAGCATTAGCCTAACAGCGCTGCAGTGCAGGAGCCAGGATACCGCAGCGCTATGATGTTATATGGTGAGCATTACAGTGTCCCTTTAGATCTATCCCAATTATGCATTTTTCAATATTTGAATTGCATAATCAGCAACCCTGAGACATCCTAGTTACGCTACGAATAATCTAACTAAGTATACAAATGATACACATTCATGGGCTCTGATACCAATTTCAAAGTGTGTTATGTGTAGGGTGAACGTGTACATATTAATTTTAATTTTCACATCATACTTCTATAATGTGCGTAGTGGAATATAAATATATATCTCATTACACTAATGAGATAATAGGGAACTCACCCTTAAAATGTGTTTTGCATAGTTTTAGTCAAGAACAGAGTATGATCCTTTAAGTTAGAAAGATTCTATTCTCGCCAGAATATAAATACTTAAAGCAATTCTTACTTCACCTTTATTTCTCTTGGCCTTTTATCTAATATTTGCCTTTAATTCACTTTCTTTTTACTTATTGAACAAATAAGTTAAGTTGGCTATTTATAGTTAACCTTACCTTACATTCGGTCAATAATTTGAAGATTAGTGGCCAAGTATGACAATGCAAAATATATGCTTCCTTAAAAGAAGAATAACAACTAAACAGATGCTAGCCAATTATTAGAAGAGTTAGTATCAATGTTTATTAGTAAAAGGCCAAGTCATGTTAAAAGAAAAACATGACAATGCTTTTAAAAGATTAGTTTAAAGATTGCCAACACATGCATTATTAATTTTAACTTTGCCACCTCTTGGTTAGCTTTTGATTTGGCTGAACATGGCTTTTGCTTTAGCCACCTTTTAATTAATTTAAAATGGCCGAATTTCGGCCTCTCTTGGCAGCATTAGTAATTGTTTCAATTAGCTAAAATTTATTACTTTTTAAGCCATAAATTGTAAACAATTTACTTGGAAAAATATATATTAAGTAAAATTTAACTATTAACAATTAAAAGGGCCATTCAAATCATGCCACGTATTATGCCATTACAAATTAATGGCATGGCATGTGGCTACCAACAGAAAAGATAAAGTGACAAGTTTCACTTGTCGAGATCCTAAACTTAACACTTAAACCCTATCATCTCCCTGAGAGACTCTAACATAATTCAAATTTTTTGACAACTTCCCAGATCAAATAATTTGATCCAATTTGTTGGTGCTTATGTGCGTTTGTACCGTGCTACAGGTGAATGTGTGCATTTTAAACAATTTAAAATGTAACATATTACACAGTGGAATTAATATAATACACATTAAAATAATCTCATTACACTAATGAGATTAGAAAACTCACCCTCAAAGCGTGCTTTGAACAAATCTAGTTGGAGAAGTGGTAGGCTTCCTTAAGCTAGAATGGTAACTTTCCTTTTCAGAATATTGATTTGAAGCAACTATTGCTTGTATCTCTCGGCTTTACTCTTTATAAATTTTGCTTACAATGCACTTATTTATTTAACAAATGAATTTGGTCTGTATTAAATTTAACAATGAAATCACTATTTCACTTCCTGACCTTTCAAATGAAATAAGGCTACTATATATAATAATATCCGTCACCATTAGGGCTCCCATTATAATTACCCACACAAATAAATAGCCCACAATATTTATCACATTTATAACGATTATAAATTGCAAAAAATAAACCATTTATTTTTAAACTCTAAAAAATAAATATTTAAAGTAACTGGCGTAATTAAATTATGCCACGTACATTCTCAATATAAGCACACAGCACGGTGCTCTAATACCAATTAGATTTCAACAACATATAAATTATTAAACAAATGAATACGATTCATTTGTATATAGATATGCCGAATTCATTTGCTAAATAAATAAGTGCATTGTAAGCAAAACTTATAAAGAGTAAAGCTGAGATATACAAGCAGTAGTTGCTTCAAATAAATATTCTAAAAAGGAAAGCTACCATTCTATCTTGAGGAAGCCTACCATGTCCCCAACTAGATTTATTCAAAGCACGCTTCGGGGTTTAGTTGTGTTTGCACAAAATAAATATGTGATTAAGAAACACAGCCCCATGAGATGGGGATAGAATTAAGTAATCTCTTTTAATCAGATTTAATTGTGTATCATTATGAGATAATATTACACGTTGATTCGTCTTGTTAATACGGTATTAGTCAGGTCATATCGGTGTTTTCCAATATTTCTAAAGCGTGAGGGTTTTGGTCGGTATGATTTTGACTATGCTAGTTAAACATAAGATGAGGTAACTATATGCGAACGTATTACCCAATATTGCTAAAACGTAAGGGTAGTATTAATAATATATATTTGATTATTGACAAGTTAATCTGAAATACAGTTATCCAATATTGCTAAAGCGTAAGAATAAGGTGTATTTAAGATCAGTGATAAGAGTTGCATAAAATGTAATTGACAAGAGTTGTCTACCTTTTAGATTTTACAATGGCTAATATTGCTAAAGCGTGAGGCCTAAGTAAAATGCCAAATGGATCTACTTCCTGCTATATAATTTAAAGAGTTTAAATTTGTTGTTTTCCCTTTTGAGAGATTTAAGAGATTATGTAATACAGTGGGAGAGTATTTTAGATTTAAAAATGTATAATTTAATTATATCCATAATCTAAAATAAAAATTAGCAATTGAAATATTTATTTTCTATTTACATCTCTTATATAATAGAACTATAGTGTTGTATAATGTCTTTTTGTACCCTGTATTTTAAGACAAATAATATCCATTCCTGTACTTGATAGTGAGGGTTATCATATGTATATATGGAATCATTCCTTATGTTTATATGATATGCATAATATTTTGATAGCTGATTGTCAGTTAATTAATGGTCATTATGTTTTGAATACAACACAAAATGTCATGAATGTATAGGTAAACACAGCAAGTAGTTCGGGAACTTTTAATGAAATAGAATTATGGCATATGAGATTAGGTCATATAGGTGTTAGACGCTTATCCCGTCTGGTTAAGGATGGTCGAATACCCAATTTAACCATAGAACCTTATCAAGTTTGTGAATCATAAATTCAAGGAAAGATGACCAAATCTCCTTTTATTGGTGTTGGATACCGTGCCACTGGTTTATTGAAACTTATACATAGCGTTGTATGTAGTCAATTGAATCACGCTACTATGGGTAGATTTTAATACCTTGTAACCTTTATTGATAATTTGTTATGATATGGTTATGTGGTTTTTATGAGACACAAGTCTGAAACCTTTGAAAAGTTCAAAGAAAATAAACTTGAAGTAGAGAAACAAACCAGTATGTATGTCAAATGCCTTCGATCAAATCGATGATTCATTTGTATATAGATATGTCGAATTCATTTGTTAAATAAATAAGTGCATTGTAAGCAAAACTTATAAAGAGTAAAGCCGAGAGATACAAGCAATAGTTGCTTCAAATAAATATTCTGAAAAGGAAAGCTACCATTCTAGCTTGAGGAAGCTCACCACATCCCCAACTAAATTTGTTCAAAGCACGCTTCGAAGGTGAGTTCCCTAATCTCATTAGTGTAATAAGATTATTTTAATGTATATTATATTAATTTTGCTCCGTAACATGTTATATTTTAAATTGTTTAAAATGCACACATTCACCTATAGCACGGTAAAAACGCACATAAGCACCAACAAAATTGGTATCAGAGCACCGTGTTGTGTGCTTATATTTAGAATGTACATGACATAATTTAATTACGCCGGTTATTTTAAATATTTATTTTTTAGAGTTTAAAAATAAATGGTTTATTTTTTTCAATTTATAATCGTTATAAATGTGATAAATATTGTGGGCTATTTATTTGTGTGGGTAATCACAATGAAAGCCCTAATGATGACGGATATTACTATATATAGTAGCCTTATTTCATTTAAAGGTCAAGAAGTGAAATGGTGATTTCATTGTTAAATTTAATACGGGCCAAATTCATTTGTTAAATAAATAAGTACATTGTAAGCAAATTATAAAGAGTAAAGCCAAGATATATAAGCAATAGTTGTTTCAAATAAATATTTTGAAAAGGAAAGTTACCATTCTAGCTTAAGAAAGCCCACCACGTCCCTAACTAAATTTGTTCAAATCACACTTCAAGGGTGAGTTCCCTAATTTTATTAGTATAATGAGATTATTTTAATGTGCATTATATTAATTCCGCTGCGTAATATGTTACATTTTAAATTGTTTTAAATGGACACATTCACCTGTAGCACGGTACAAACGCATATAAACACCAACAAAATTTATTTTATTATTATTATTTTTTAATAAAAACTTTATCTACCAATGCTCAAATTAGTACCCATACAAATTATTGGCATAATTCGAGATATATACTAGGTAGATAAAAGTGTCAAGTCTCACTTGACACAATTTTAAGTTTAACACTTAAACCTTAGCCACTCCCCTGAAAGACCTTGAATTAAATAAGTGAATAATTAATTTAATTTAAACAAAATAAAACAAAAATTATTTTATTTAAATGCTAGCTATATCTACCAATGCCCAATTTAGTACCCAAACAAATTATTGGCACAATTTGAAGCATACACTAGGTAGATAAAAGTGTTAAGTTTCACTTTGCACAATTTTAGGTTTAACAATTAAACCTTAGCCACTCCCCGAGAGACCTTGAAATAAATTTATATTTTTCAAAACTTCCCAGATCGAACAATTTGATTCGGTGCGCTACCCACGTGCTTAACGCGTACACTTCATATAGTGAGACTCCCTAGGCCTACACCTATTTTGTCTCACGGAATATTTTTGTAAGTCCATAACCGATGCCCCACTAACCTTTTTATACACACATGCCTCCTCTTCATTTTTGATGAAACTAGACCCTCTGATTACCTCATCAAAATGAAGATTACAGCTTCGGAAAGCTTGCTTAAGTCTATAAATGGACCTCTTCAGTTTGCATACAAAACTAGAAGAACAGCTGGATGCAAAACCTTCAAGATATTCCATGAATATCTCTTCATCGAGATATCCATTTAGGAACACCGTCTTTACATCCATCTACCAAATTGCAAAGTTATAGTATATAACAATTGCTAATAAAATCCTTATTGACTTAAGCATCACAACTGGTGCTAAGGTTTCCTCAAAATCGATCCCAGATCGTTGAGTATAACCTTTTGCTACCAGACGGGCTTTAAAGGTCTCTACCTTTCCATTAGGCCCACGCTTCCGCTTGTAAACCCATTTACAACTGATAGAAACTATTCATTCGGGAAGCTCAACCAAGTCCCAGACTTAGTTTTGATGCATAGAGTCAATTTTGGATTTCATGGCATCTTGCCATTTTCCCGAATCAATATCTAATATTGTCTTTCTATAGGTTAAAGGATCATTTTCTTCCACTAAGAAAACCTGAGAGGTACCTTCAGATATCATACTATACCATACCTTTCAGGTTGCCTCGATATCCTTTGAGACCTACGTAGAAGGTGTGTAAAAGGTAATTTGCTCGATTGAGCCTTTGGTTCCGTCTGTGGTTCATTTTGATAGACTTCATCAAGATCAATCTTTGTACAATCCCCACAATCTATGAAAACGGTTTCTCTAGAAAAGTCGCATTCCGAGCAATAAACACATTTCGTTCCTCAGGATCATAGAACTAGTATCCTATTGAGTTCATGGGATAACCAATGAACCGATACTTATACCCCATGGGTGCAAGTTTAATATGTTGTGTAACTTTTACATAAGCAGGACAACCCCAAATCTTAAAATATTTAAGACTTGATTCTTTCGAGTCCATATCTTATAGGGAGTAGAAGGAACGGCTTTAGACGGAACTCTATTTAATACATGAGCAGAAGTATATAGAGTATAGCCCCAAATATTTTTGTTCAGTATAATGTCCATCGTCTCCAACCTCTCGATTATAGAAATTATATTGAGGACTGACTGAACTACCCTTAGAAAGTCTACACTGAAAAAATGATTTAGCAACCCTATATGCCTTTATCTGAAGGAACTGTTTTTAGATCTTTGTTGTGCTCTTGGCTCTTTCGCTTGTGCTATGACCTCGTTATTGTCGTACTATAATGGGATAGGTTCCACAAAACTTGGGACTATACCAAGTTCTTTATCTATATTGTTTCTTTTCTGCTTCTAAAGCAGCAATGTATTCTGCTTCTGTGGTAAAATCAACTGTGGATCCCTATTTGACATTCTTTCAACTTATGGCGGCATCATTGAGAATAAACACATATCCGAATGTAGACTTTTTATCATCCGGATCAGACTGAAAGTTTGAGTTAGTGTACCCTCTTACCTGTAAGTCATTTTCTCCATATATGAGAAATTTATCCTTTATACCTTTAAGGTATTTAAAGATATGTTTAATTGCCATCCAATGGTTCTCACCTGGATCAGACTAGTACCGGCTCGTTACACTTACAGCCATACTGATGTCAGGTCTCATACATATCATTGCATACATCAAGCTTCCAACAACTGATACATAAGGAATGTTAGACATTCTAACCCTTTCATCTTCCTTCTGAGGATACATTTTTCTCGAAAGATGAATGCCATGTCTAAAAGGTATATTAACTGTCTTACAGTTACTAAAACTATACATTTCTAAAACACTATCAATGTATGAAGATTGGGAGAATCCTATGAGCATCTTAACTCTATCTCTATAAAGCTTTATACCCAGTATATAAGAAGCTTCTCCCAAATCTTTCATGGAGAAATTCTTACTAAAGTAACTTTTTACTGACTGTAACATACCGATATCATTTCTAATGATCACTGTGTCATTTACATAAAGAATTAAGAAGACAACCATGCTCTCGAACCAAGATCTCTCTAACAATATGGTATTTTTGTTGGAGCTGGTGCTCACGTGCCATTCTAATATTGTATGAATATTAATTGTTAATATTTATACAATAAACATTTCGAATAAAGATTGTTAATATCATATTAATATGGTATAATGCTTGTAACATTAGAGACATTGTTTAATCTGAAAGAGTTCAGATCTGATCTAAAAGAGTTTAGATCAGAACTAATAGTTAGCAAAGCTGAGAGTTATAAATGCTAAAAGTTAGCACTGTTAAGAGTTAGCAGGTTATAACAGTCAGCGAGGTCTAAAGAGTTAGAACCTTGTTTATAATGGGACAAAGACCTGAGAGTATACTTGTAATGATATAGTTGCAAAGAGTTACAATAGGTGTTAAGAAATATCATTATGTAAGTATGTCTCAAAGATAATGTTCCTGATCTATAATCACTAATGCGGGTCTATCGGTGATTCACTATATATAGATTAGTGTATGTCTATATCTGACTGGTTCAGATGGTTGTTCTTAGCTGACCATGAGCTTAGAGCTTGTATAGGCATGCGGGTATCCAGTCAGGACTGGATACTGAACAGACTTATGAGGACCCCAATAGATATCCTATGACACCGTCAAAGGAAGGTCCTCTCGAGTTGAGTAGTATTTGTGGTCCTTTGACCTGAGCGCCACGGTGGTCTTGTGAGTGATCCATCATGCTTTGGTTCCACATATGTCAGAGACCTTTCATGGTCTGACCGCTATGTGTCGCTGGGTATGGTCCGATGCTCATGGAGTCCGGTGTGCGTAGATACGGGATCCGTCAGCTTACGTAGGTAAGTTGTATATCCGATGCTCCGAGATTGTATTTCATAAAGTCTTGTGGCCACAAGCATAAACCCGGGAAAAGAGTTTCCCATAGGGTTAAACAATATAGCAAAAGTGTTTGCGTATATTGTTTATAGAGATACGAATCTGGAGATAAGTTTATGGATGAGCAAATGGGGATTTGACGGTGCTGATCTATATCCCCGCACATCTAGGATATAAATGATGGAAGGATTATACGTGTACGTTATGACCTCAACTTGTATGGTCTGACACGCTGATTTGTAATATTCGTAACGTGTGCGTGGGGCATCGATTACGGATTAATGGAACAGTTCCATTTGACAGATCGGGTGTAGACCTAGTGAGTCCCAATATGAAATGTACTCTTTGAGCACTTGGGCAGTGTACCGTATTGAATTGTTCAATACAGTATAATTCAGCAATTACTAAGGTTACGTTAACTAAAGTATGTGGTTAAATTGGTGGGACCCACTTTAGGTTAACTTGGTAACCGAGTAAGGATATAATAGTAATTTCACTTTATGATTATTTAATTGTTAAATAATTAAAATAAATATTTATTTATTTAATTGTTAAATAAATTAATTTAACATAACTAAGGTTAAAAGTTAACCAAGTGGTTAAGTTAAGTTAACCTTACTTAAAGGTTAAGTAAAGGTTAACCTAACCATGGTTAAGTTAGTTAACTATGGTTAAATTAATTAAATATTTATTAACTTAAAGGTTAAGTTAAAATAATCTAACTAAGGTTAAATGTTAACTAAGGTTAGGTTAAGCCAAATGAAATGCAAATGAAATTCAAATTAGTTTGGAATTAATTCATTTGTATATAAAGTGAAATGAAATTGAAATTCAAAATTGATTTAGTTTTTTAGGTTTTGCATTTTGGGAGCCAATTCAATTTGAGAAATTGAAATTGTTTGTTTTGTGTTTTAAGTGTTAGAACAACAAAACAAATTGAATTAATGGTTACTAAATGTAATAACTAAAAACAAGATTTGTTTTATTTATTCAAGAGTTGAATAAAAGGAAAAACAAATTTAATTAAGTTAAATTGTTTAACTTTGAAAATGTTTAAGAGTTAAACACATATGCTGGATTAAGATGCTGCCATTCTAGACAATCAAACCCACCCTTGTTGATTGCTAGAATTGATCAAAGATTCACTTCATGGTGGACTTCAAAGAAAATTAATCCAAAGGCTTCATTGGTGAAATTTCTCAATCTCGAATTTCAGATTAATCAAATGTTATTTTCTGTGTTCATTGTATTCAATCTTCCGCTGTGCACATGTATGTATGAGATATGTATATTGTTTGTATGATGAACACAAACCCACATGCAAGAACCCTAAGTAAATTCGCCCAACCATATAACCCAACAATTTTCTCTCCACATATTTTGGATAATACAAAATGGTGAGTTAAACCATACAAGTTGAGGTTAATCCATATTCGTACAATCCCTCCATCATTAATATCCTGGAAGAGTGGAGACATAGATCAATAATGTCAAGTCCTCTATTACTCAACCGTAAACTTATCTCTTTTGATTCGTATTCCAATAAATAATATATGCAAATTCTTTGCAATATTATTTACTCTACAGGAAACTCTTTCTCGGGTTAAATACTTATGGCCATAAAACTTCCTAGAATATAATCTTAGAGCATCTAGATATTTAACCTACCCATATGAGCTGATGAATCCTATATCTACACACACTGGACTCTATAAGCATCGGACCATACCCAGCAACACCCAGCAGTCAGACCATGAAATGTCTCTGACATGTGTGGAACCTAAGTATGATGGATCACTTATAAGCCCACCGTAGTGCTCAGGTCTAGGGACCACGAATACTACTCAACTCGAGAAGACCCTCCACTGATGAATTTATGGGAAATCTATTGGAGGTCTTTATTGAGTCTAGTTCAGTATCCAGTCCTTACTAAATACATGTATATCTATTCGAGCTTCCACTAAACTCATGGTTTGCTAAAATTAACTATCTGGACTATCCAGATATGGACATACACTAATCTATATAAATCGGTTTCATTCGATAAACCTTGCATCGATGGAAATAGATCAGGAACATTTAATTTAAGAACATATTTACACAATGATATTTCTTAGCAACACTTCAACTATTTACAACTATGTCATTGCAAGTATATTCTTAGGTCTTTGTCCCATTTCAGACAAGGTTCTAACTCTTTAGACGTGATCTAAACTTCTTCAGATCAATATAATATTCGAAATGTTACAAACATCTTACGTAATAAAATTAATTAGCGATTGAATGAAATATTTATTTATTACATAAGTATGAAAATACAATATTCATACAAAATTAGAATGGCACATGAGTACAAATCCCAACACAGTTTGCTACCTCAGTGACAACGAGTACACTTTATATAATGAGACCCCCTAGGTTCATACCCGTTTTGTCTTATGGAATCTTTGGTAAGTCCATAAATAATGCACCACACACAAATTATGGAAATAATAAAATAGCGTGTTGAACCATACAAATTAAGGTTAATACATATTCGTATAATTCCTCCGTCAAGTCCCCATATACTTAACTCTAGAACTTATCTCCAGATTACTCTCGCCATAAACAATTTCAAGAAACACTTTTGCAGATATTGTTTCTCACATAGGAAACACTTTTCGCAAGTATATTACTTATGGCTATAAAAGTTTTTAGAAACTAACCTTAAAGCATCTGGATATACAACTCACCTATATGAGTTAACGTATCCCATATCTACACACACTGAACTCCATGAGTATCAAACCATACCGAGCGACACCCAACGGTTAGGTCATGAAAGGTCTTTGACATATGTAGAACTTAAGTATGATGGATTACTCATAAGCTCCTGCGGTGCTCAGGTCTATTGACCACGAATACTACTTAACTCAAAAAGATCATTCATTGACAGCTTTATGGGATTTCTATTGGAGATCCTAATTGAGTTTATTCAGTATTCAGTATTCAGTCCTCACTTAATATCTGCATGTCTATACAAACTTTCACGAAGCTCGTGGTTTACTAAGACTAACTATCTAAACTATTCAGATATAGACATCCATTAATCTATATTAGATAAGGTTTTCACTAACTGATCTGCATCAGTGAAAGTATACTAGGAACATTATTTTTTAGAACATACTTGCACAATGATATTTTTTAGCACTATTTGTAACTTTTTGTAATTATGTCATTACTAGTATACCCCTAAGTCTTTATCTTATTCCAAACAAGGCTCTACCACTTTACATTTCACTGATACTTATAACCTGCTAACTTTTAGTAGTTATAATTCTCAGCGTTGTTAACTCTTAGCGTTGGTTCAAACTCCTTTGAACCAAATTTGAACTCCTTCAGATCATACAATATCTAAAATATTACAAGCATGTTACCATATAATAAAAATAATTAGCAATTTAATGAAATATTTATTTATTGCATAAATAAAAATATTTATATAAAATGGGATGACACTTAAACACAAATCCCAACAAGAACCCCACATGCACATAAAGGAACAAAAATTCAATTTTATTAAAGGAATCCTACATGCATAAACTAAACAAAAACCAAACATTCGATTCCATACCTTCAAATTTATTAAAATAGTAACAACTAAACAAAAACTCACTTGCATGCCTTTGATCTTATTAAACAAATAACAATCAAACAAAAACCCATATTGTCTTATTAAAATAATAGTACAATAATTAGGGTTTGTAGAAAGATACATTAAAAATCAATAGATAAATTGCAATAAATAAAGAATCCATAAGTTTTTTAGATTATTAGCCTCATCGTTTGAACAATTTTGAATTTGGGATTAGGGTTTGAGAGTATAGGTAAAGCTTTTAGGAAAGAAGAAAAGAGTGAGTTCGATTTTTGCCTAAGTATTTTTAATTTGTAATTTGTGATATTTTCCTAAGTTGCAACGACGTTGTTTGAATAGGGGAAATACTAACAAAACGATGTCATTCTCTTTACCATGTAAATGAACACAAAATAACGGCACATCAAATAGTTTTAGGGAAACATTTTATTTGTTCAAACGGTGCCATTTTGTTAAGTATTACTACACTTATTAAAATTGGGCCATAGGAATGAAATTCATCTTTTTTTCGCTTATTAAATAACGCCATTTTATATTTATAAAATAGCGTCGTTCCAAATTATGAAAGACAACAAAAAATTATATGACATCTATATGCATTGACACAACATATTTATTAAATAATTTTAAAATAATGGTGAAAAAAAATGTATTCTATCATAATTTTGTGATAGAACTTATCATAAATTTGTGATAAATCTATCATGAATTACTGGTAGCAAAATATTTGTAGTAGAATTTATTACAAATATTTTAATAGCATTATAATTCTATCATAAAGTTTCTATAACTAACACCTTTTTTTTAGTAATATCCCTTAATTTGATTTTTTTATAAGTAAAGATAAATCTCAATAATTACAAAGCTGCACCCAAATTATTGCAATCATATAAGTTTTTCTATAAAAAGAATATTATATCAATTTATTCAAGGTTTGATTTCAAACAAAGATTAAGTCTAAAAACATGATCAAGATTTAACCAATAAATGTAATTGAGAAATAATGTAAATTGCAAAAATGAAAAATAACAAAGACACAAATATTACATGGTTTGGTTGTAAAGTCTACATCTACAATCGAAGAACCACCACTAAGAAACATCATTAATGGCGATCTTTAGTATAGATTACAAACCACCACTAAGAAACATCATTAATGGCGATCTTTAGTATAGATTACAAAGAGAGCACAACTTTTTACAAAGCTCAATTTGGTTAAGAAATCACAAAGATATCAACTCTACAAGTTTAGTTGATGATCAACTTTTGATAATTTTGGAATTTCCAGTAGTTAGTTACACTAACTAAGTTGGTCCAATTTGATACATTGGCATATGCCACTCATCACTTCTATCTAATTAACTTGTAACATATTATTGAACCATTTTCCCTCCACAAATCTCCACATAGGTTTTTCAACTCCCACTAAGTCCAAACACAAATTGTAATTAGAAAGTGACAGGAACTCTGTGAGCATGTTAGTTAGGTTTTATTTTGTGTGATTCTTCTCGATAAAACCAATCTTTTAGCTATTTTATTTCTAACAAAGTGCAACCTAACCTCAATATGTTTGGTTCTTTCATGAAATATTTAGTTTTTATATAGATAAAGGGCATTTTGACTATCAATATATAAATACACTGACTTCTGATTAAAACCAAACTCTGAGATGACACCTTGAGCCAGATTGGCTTTTTCACGATCTCTATGATTTCTATATATTTTGATTCAGTGGTTGACAAGACAATAACATGTTGTGATGTTGATTTCTAGCTAACACATCCATCAAACAACTTAAACGCATAGCCTATAGTAGACTTTCTTCTATCAATATCACTAGCAAAGTCAGTATCAACAAAACCAAGCAACTATTCTTTATCCAAGTCACTTTTCTTAAACATCAATCCACAATTGACTATTTTATTCAGGTATCTTAGATCCATTTAATGGCTTTCCAATGCTCCCAACCATGATTTTCTATAAACCTGCTCACCACACTAACTGTATATACAATATCTGATTTGGTATAAACCATTACATATATCAAGCTTCATACTCTACTTACATAGTGAATTTTACTCATCTAAGCTTTATCCTAATCAGTTTCATTTGCCATGGCCTTAGTTAGTTTAAACTGAGCACTTAATGGAATTGATACCTTCTTTGAATTACTCATGGCAAATACCTTAATCAACTTGCTTACACATTCCTCTTAGCTGAGAAGTAAAGTGCTTGTACTTTCATTTCTTCTTATTTTCATTCCTAAAATCTTTTTTCCATTACCCAAATCTTTCATTTTAAAGGCTGATCTCAACCGATCCTTTAATCTAATCAATTCAGCTCTATCATGGCTGGTAATCAATATATCTTCAATATAAAGCAATAGGTAAACCTATCTCTATATTGAATACTCTTTAAAGTAAACACAACTATCATAACTGCTTTTTTGGTATTCATGCTTAGTCATAAAATCATTAAACATCATATACCACTGCCTCGGTGACTACGTAAGCCTATACAAACATGTTTTAAGCAAACATACATGATCCTCTATTTCTAGAACCTAAAAACCTTTTAGTTGTTGCATTAGGATCTTTTCTTTTAAATCACCATCTAAGAAGGTTATTTTTACATCCATCTAGTCTAATTCTAGGTCTTTAGTAGCAATGATTGACAGAAGAACCCTTATAGAAGTATGTTTCACCACTGGTGACAAAACTTCATTAAAGTCTATTCTCCTCATTCTATGTATAGCCCTTTGCAACTAACTGATTGGTGTGCTATAGTAGTTAAGCGCACGTGCACGCTATCGTATCAAGTAATATAGAATTTTAAGTTCAGATATCGATCCCACATAGACTATGCAATCTAATTTTATAAATAAAGTACTAAAATTATACCTACTTAACTTTTATTCAGAAAACCAAAATTTGGAATTTATGCAACTAATCTAGTTCTCTCAATTAACTAAATAAAAGCAAAGAGTAGAATTCACAAATAAAGATAATCTAGGGTTTTAACTCATCCCCTAGTATTTCATTGGATTCATTAACCACTTAATTAATCCCTTAATACCAATTAATTGGCTTAGACACTAATCTCATCACAAGCCTCTATCGATGGTCAAGTGACTATATTACGCATTCTAACAATCACCTATATGTCTATGGTAATCAAATCAGAATGTAATTCATTAAGATCAAATCTAAATTATACCATACATGCCACCTAGGTATATATCTATCCTAGATGGAACTCATAGTTGTTACCCTATGATCATGCATCAAACTATCCTAGGCTAAACACATGAATCCATCTATTGAGTTCATCATGGTTCCTCAATCATCCAAAATATTGATCAGGTATAATGAAAGCATTAAACACAAGATAGAATGAATCAATTGAATTTATCAAGTTCATAAACTAAAAATTAACACAATCCAAATCCATACTATGTTCACATAGTCAAACCCTAGATAAACAATTTAGCCCATTACAAAACTAAAAGTATCAAACCAATTCATAAATATCAACAAGAACAAGCATATAATAATAAAGAAAGAGAAGAAAAACTAATTAAAGTGACTCCTTGATGTGCTTCTCCCTCAATCTTGACTTGAAACTTGAATCTTGATCTTGGTTCTTCAATCTTTGGCTTTGATCTTTGATCTTGTGTTGTGAATTCTCGCTCTAAGTTTTTGTCTCTTTTCTCTCTTTTTCTCTTCCCCTCTCTCTTAGGGTTTTTAGCTTTCTATTTATGGGTTTTTTTGTCTTCAAAATACTGTTTACTAGAACTGTAGATAAATACTGTTCACGGGGGTACTGTAGCAACATACTGTTTTCCGACACTGTTCACCGCCTTGAGCGCCGCAGCGCCTAGCCCTGGTACCCTTTTTGTATTTTGAGCGTAACTTCTTCATTTGACATCCGATTCACCTCCCGTTTATTCCTATGCGTCATATTTTTCATCATGCATCTATTTATGATCAAAAATCACAATTAAATAGCCAAATATTTATTATTTAAAGTAAAATACAAAAAATTGGGTACAAATTATACTAGTGTTTTTACGCCCTTATCACTAACCTAACTTTAGATCTAGTAGGTTCACCCTCATGTATTCCCTACTTTAGCTTGTACACTCATTTACTTCCAACCACTCTTTTATTCTCATGTTTTGGAACTAATATCCAGGTCTAGCTCTTATTTAAAAAAGTGATTTCTTTCTTCATAACTTTTAACCAATTTAAGATATACTCACTTTCTATTGCCTCTTTATAAATGAGTTGTACATAAAAAAATGACTGATTCTGATACTATTAAGGAATAACTAAGATTAGCATATCCATGCTTTATTGGTGGTTTAATATGTCTTCTTTCTCTATCTGTTGCTAATCTGTAGTCATCCAATGCTAATTGAGTTATAACTTCTTGACTTTGATTACTTTGAGTTTCTTGATCATTAAGTCTTTTATTATCTAACTCAAAACTCATCTTATCCATTGTGGTAGTAGAGATTTGAATTTTTTATACTGATTTACCCTGCTACCTCAATATTTCATCTTTATTAAACATCACATCCCTACTCACTATGCACTTATGAGGTTATAAATTTGTACACCAAAGCTTATAACCTTTCACACCTTCAGGATAACTAATAAAGATGCCTTTAAGGGATCTTAGTTTAACCTTTCTTTGATTAATATGTGCATAAGATGGACAATCAAAGATTCTAAGATGTGTTAGGTCTAGTACAGCTCCAGACCACACTTCTTAGGAATCTTGTTATCAGTAGTTGTTGAAAGGCTTTTATTCACTAGATAGGCAACTGTGGTGACTGTCTTAACCTAAAACTGCTTAAGTAGTCTTGTATAGAACAATAAGCATCTGACTTTCTCCATCAAAGTCCTATTCATTCTTTTAACTAGGCCATTTTCTTGAGGGATATGCCTCACTCTCCTATACCTTGAAATACCAAATTTTGCATAGAATTTATCAAATTTAAAACTGCAGAACTCTAAGCCATTGTCAGTTTTGAGCCTCTTATCCTTTTTTTCAGTCTGAGTTTTTATACGGGTAAGCTAAGATTTGAACTTATCAAACACTTGGTCTTTGGACTTTAGTGCATACACCTAAATGTTTCTTAAGTAATCATCTCTATAAGTCATAAAATACTTGGCTCTACTATGAAAGAGAACCTATGCTAGTCTTCACAGGTCTGAATAGATGTAATTTGGAGAACCTCAACTTGCAAGCTTATCCAAGTACACACTGCTTATAGAACTATAGTGAGCTGACCTTATCCTTTACTAGTAAACCTTACAAACGTAGCTTCCTGAGACCTTTTTCACTCATATAGGCCAACCTTAAATGCCAAAACTTGGTTTTATCCTGCACTATTAGGTTTAAACTATAAGAATAAACAATAGCTATCTTACCTTGCAAAACATGCAAGCCATTTCTAATTTCTCCCTTCCTCAACACTAAAGAACCCTTAATAACCTTAGAATTCCTTTTTTTACTTTAAAGGAGCATCCTAACTGGTCTAGGGCACCAAGTGAAATTAGGTTTCTTTTTAACTCGGGAACAAACCTTACTTAATAAAGCTCTCTTATAACCCTATCATGCATTTGAATTTTTATTGATCCAATCCCTATAATCTTGCAAGCCATACTATTTTCCAGCAAGACTATGTCATCTTTAACATAACTAAACTAATGCTGATAAATAGACTTTTATTTGGACTTATATAAAATGAGCACCCAAAATCCAGTACCCATTCACCTTATGATCTATTATTAGCAGCAAGAAATAAATTTACAAACTTATATCCATCATTATCTGAAGCTAAAGCAATATCCTCATCACTATCATCTATGCATTCTTTATATTTGTTCTTACCTATCTTTTTCATTTTTAGACAGTCTTTAATAAAATACCCCTCCTTATGACACTTATAATATTTTATTTTCTTTCCCTTTAACTTGGATCTTCCATGATCTTTTTTTTTTTACCCTTATTATTCCTCTTCTCAAATCTTCCCTTAACCATTAAAGCATCAACACTACTAAATTCCTTATCCTCAATTTTCTTCTGAGGCTGCTTAGATTTCAATGCAGCTTTAACATCCTTTATGGTTGTTGTTTTTTTTACCATATAGCAAGTTGTCAACAAAATGCTTAATGGTTAAAATTTCTTGAGTAATCATCTATAAAAAGTCACAAAATACTTGGCTTCACCATGAGAGAAAACCTCTGCTAGTCCTCACAGATCTAAATGGATGTAATCCAAGGTTGTCTTTCTTTTATGGACAGCCTTGGTGAACTTCAGCTTGCAAGCTTTACCAAGTACACACTGCTCACAGAATTCTGGTGAGTTGACCTTATCCTTTCCTAATAAACCTTGCAAACTTAGCTCTCTCAGACCCTTTTTACTCATATGGGCCAACCTCAAATGCCAAAGCTTGGTTTTATCCTACACTGTCAAGTTTGAATTATTAAAATCAACAATGATTGTCTTAACTCACAAAACATACAAGCCATTTCTAATTTCTTCCTTCATTAACACAAAAAAACCTTAATAACCTTAGGAATTCCTTTTACTTATTTAAAGTAGCATCTTGTCTAGTCTAAGACACCAAGTGAAATTAGGTTCGTTTTTAACTCAGGAATAAACCTCACTTGATGAAGCTCTCTTATAACCCTATCATGCATCTCTAATCCCTACAATCTTATAATCCATATTGTTTTCTAAGAAGACTCTACCATCTTCAACATAAGTAATACTTGTAAACAAACTTTTATTTGGAATTATATAGAATGCGCACCCTAAATCCAACACCCATTCACCCTCTGATATTTTGTTAGTCGCAAGCAACAAATTTGCAGACTCATATCCATGTTTATCTGAAGCAAAAGCAACATCCCCATCACTATCATCTCTGCTTCTTTATCCTTGTTCTTACCTTTCTTTTTCATTTCTGGATAGTTTTTAATAAAATTCCCTTCTTATGACACTTATAACATTTTCTTTTCTTCCCCTTTGACTTGGATCTTCCATGATCTTTCCTTTAACACATATCATTCCTATTCTTGGATCTACCCCTTACCATTGAAGCATTAGCACCACCAGATTCCTTAACCCCATTTTTCTTTCGAAGCTACTTGGATTTCAATGTAGCTTTAACATCCTCCATGGTTAGTGTTTCTTTACCGTAAAGCAAGATGTCAACAAAATGCTCATAAGAATCAAGTAACAAACTTAATAGATTATTGCTTGATCCTCATCTTCTATCTTGACACCAATATTTTCAAGATCAAGAATAACCCTATTGAGGAATATTCTTTAATAGATGAATTTCCAGTCATGCTCATGGCATACAATCTTTTCTTCATATAGAGCCTATTTACAAGTGATCTAGTCATGAAGAGAGCATCCATCTTATTCCTTATTCCCTTTATAGTAGTTTCTTTTGACACTTCTCTTAAAACCATGTCACCAAGACAAAGAATAATGCATTATGTGCCCTTTTATCAATATCTTTTCTTTTTTTGTCCTTCTTTTAACTATTTTCTAGTAGATGATGCAGGCTTTGATCATCTCCTATATTGACTTCAGTGTCATCTACTTTATCTAGGGTAGACTTAAGTCCTTGCGAAACAAGAACTACTCTCATCTTTATTTTTTACGTAATGAAATTATTGTCTCCATTAAAATTCTCCACTTCAGTTTTTGAATTTTTCATTTTCAAAGTTTATTGAGCTCTAATACCATTTTGTTATATCAATTTATCTAAGATTTCAAACAAAGATTAAGTTTAAAAACAAGATCAAGATTCAACCAATAAATGTAATTGAAAAAGAATATAAATTGCATAAATGAAAAATAGCAGAGAAATAAATCTTATATGGTTCAACTGTAAAGCCTACATCCATAGTCAAAGCAACCGCCACCAAAAAACTTCATTAATTGAGATCTTTAATGTAGATTACAATGAGAGCACAGCTTTTTACAGAGCTCAATTTAGTTAAGAAATCACAAAGATATCAACTCTACAAGTTTAGTCGATGATTAATATTTTATAATTTTAAAATTTTCAGTAGTTAGTTACACTAAGTTGGTCTCACTTGATACATTGGCACATGCCACTCATCACTTCTGTCTAACTAACTTGTAACTAATTTTTGAATATTTTCTCTCCGCAAAGAAAAAAGTTGGATTAGTTTTTTATTTATTCTTTTGATTGTTCAAAACTATTTATTTTCGTTTTAAATCTAATAATTGTTCAAGATACCAAACTAATAGAATGAGAAAACAAAGGAATCAAAATATTAGGGAAAGAAGAAAAATGAAATAATTGATCGAGGTGATTTTGCCATTGTTAAAATTTTATTGTGCATGTAGATCTTCTCTGCTTGATATCGCGATTACTAGCGGGAAAAGGAAGAGAAGTAGCTGTTGGTTTTTTGAGTTAGAGGTGTTGTTTAATTATATTTTTAGGAGGATAAATTCTAATCCGAAAATGTTGTAAATGCTACCTGATACAATCTTATCAAAATGTAAAAAAAAAATTAGACGAGGATAGAATTCAAATTCATGAAATTGAGCCCTAAAACACTCTAATTTCATGATCTTGATAATTACCGATGAAGAAAAAATTACAAAACAAATAGATATTTGAAGAGAAAAAAAGTCCTTTTAGTTCTTGGAGTTTAGTTCAAACTTGAATTATCTATGATGTACCAGTTTATTGTGTCAACTATAAAAATTGTCTATAATAAATCAAGATATATCACTTTATAAGAAAGAGTATTAATATTACAAATAAAATAAATAACCATATATAAATTTGCATAACTTAAGAATGAAACATTAAATTCATGAATAAGAGTTAAATATTTCTTATTACCTTACCAAAAGTTTTATTCTTTCACCTTAACAAAAAGAAAATTACGTGGACATAATAAAATTAAAAAAAAAAAAGAAATAAGATGGAAGAAGAGATAACATGATTTTAGAATCGTAAACAAGAGACATAATACTATAAAAAGATAATACAAAAGACAAGTATTTTGAACTAAAATCTACCTCTCTAATTACATTCTTTGGGCATAAACATACCACCTATTTATAAAAAAATATTGATAAATCAAGACAAATAAATAGAGAACCACCTGGATGATAAAAGTCAAGAAGGGTGGCAACTAATTTACATTGATTATCATTAATGTACTCACTTGATTATCCAATTTAGAATTGATAAGATCCAAATTAGCTGTCACTCAAAAAAATTAAAGTTGTAGATAAGTCTCTTATCGTTCTAAATTGAATTTTCGCATACGTATTAGATATGTATTTCTATAGTTATGAGCAAAATACTGATAACTGTTCGGACTAGGCTTGTACTACAGATTAATTTTGTTCTAAGCCATTTTCACCCTCTAAACACTTGAATTGCAAATCCTTTGTTAAATACCATATGTTACCCATTAAGTCAGCTCTTCATAAGATTAAGAATCACTCTAATTAAATTCTTAGATAAAAAGTTATGCTCATTTTACCGAACCTGTCACAAAATAGTTAAAAGCTAATTAGAAAAAATATTGTAAATATACTTAAGTAATGAGGTTAAAGACACTAGTAATACAAAATAATGATGTAAAACCCTTATTAAATTTGTAATTTCAAGTGTTCATCGCACCCCCAACTAGCTTATTACTAATCCTGTCACGCCCCAGACCCAAAAGATCTGACACACGACAACACTTACATTCATTCAATAATATTTAAACATTCATTTCAATTTCTTTCAGAATTATAGTAATTGAATTATGACTGGGACAATTAGTAAACCGGAGATACGCAGAGTTTTCTCAGAGATTAACACTCTACTACGTCACCAGTAGCAACTTTGTTACCGGAAGCCCAGAATATATTCACTGCAAATTCTTACTTAAAATCAACCAATAACTACACTTGGTGAAACTTAAACCAAATTCAACCATACACAATAAAATAATACATAAGAATTTATTCAATAGGGACAAATCAAATATCTTATCCCACATATCCCCAAATGAAACACTCAGCAACCTAGCAACTTAGAGAACCCAAGGAACAGCAGAAGCCTTGCCAAATCCGCTAAGCACACATGTACCTTATTTACCTGAAATTACCACAAACTATAATGAGTATAAAACTCAGTAAGCATACTAGTTTTTCATATATCAAATACAAATACATATATGTACACAATGCATATGTATAATATGTTGTGATCAATCAAAATCATAATCTTATCAAATCACATGTCATGTAAGCGCTTACACATTCTTTCAAAATATATAATAGGAATACCATCACTCAACTACTACTTAGTTGGACTTACCTATCACATATCACATAATGAGCCAAATGTCACTCGTAGGTGACATACCGTATGAGAGGAATAGTACAAGTAAAGTTTTTAAATCACACATATTTAATGCTCATGCCCGAAGGTAAAAGCCAAACCCTCACCCTGATCATCGATGAGTCCTCTCACATGCGCCAATACGCCACTACACGAATGTGATGACTCACTTTTCCTTTAGGTACCAATAGAATCGTCTCTACATATGGAACATATAACATATACCAATCCCGAAGGAAAGGCCACACATAAAGGCTCCAAAAATCACATAAAATGCCTACTAAGTTAACAGTGAGTTCAAGTACCCTCAAAACACTAAATATTTCTCATTGATATATTACACTTCAAAAACTTTTTTTGTTAAACACATTTTATTTTGAAAGCTCACTTTCAAAAATACATGTATGTCCATGCTCATTGTCAATGCTCACATTCATAAACATATTTCTTTCACATTTCATATCAAATATACTTTGACATAATATAAACATATTTCTAAGCACATTTAAAATATCATACATAGACAATTACTATGTTTATTGTGATTTCAGTAAAAGTCTAGTATACGTACCTCTTAGCACTTCTGGGTACAAGGCTTAATTCTTCTTAACCTATCAATGGAGATTAATCTTTTCATAAGCCTCACAATTCACACAAAATAATTTAAATAGCTTACAAAATTATACTTATTGCACTTCTCACATCAAATTAGTCTAATTACTCCAAAATCAGAATATATCATTCTTAACTTATATATCCTTCTTATGTATGAATATTATATCATAATTCTTACACAATCTATTCCATAAACACCATCAAATCCAAATTATTATCTTAATAGAATCAAGATATTTACTAAACAGTATTCAATCTCCCAATTTTATAAAATCATAAACTAACTCAGAACTTATAAAACTACTATCGAAATACTCTTGACACATATCTCAATCCATAAAAATATTTCACTTCAAAATCACTACCAAAAGTATTTTAAAACTATTTTATTCTATAGCTTTGAAAATCTGTTATTCAAATACTGCAATGAGCTGACACTCTTTAGAAAATCATAACAAATTAACCACATTGATCTAAAATCTCAATTTTGAGTATATCATATTAGACATATAAAATTATCATATTCCATAAATACATAATTTTTTAAGATCATTAAGCAGATCAGAAATTATTTGTCACTGTATTATACTGTTCACACAGGAAATTTTTAGAATTTTAGGGTTATTTTGGTAAATTCACTAAAAATTTAATTTATAGATTTTTCAATCGATTCAAAGTCTCAGATAATCCTAAACATGTCTAATTTCATATACTCAAAATTCAAAATCAGAATTGAATCACAACAATTTATAAAATTCCTGAATCATGAGACTATCAAGTAGAAATTCTGTAATTCATCAAGATTTATCAAGCTATCTACATAGATCATCATTAATTCTCACAATATCTTACGAAATACACATCAAATACTCAATTATACATATTTTCAAGAATAAAAAATTAAAGGAATTAACTTAATTAACACCAATAAATTGAGAAATAGTTATGATATATCTCTTAAAATCTAAAATTCCAATTTCTTTTTCTTTTTCTTTTTCTTCTTCTCTTTTTCTCTCTTTTCTCTCTCTAAAGGGGTAGCTCGACCCAAAAATGAGTAAATTAGAGTTTCAAAAGTATATTTTTATACTAAGAGGCTAATGTTTGATATTTATGAATTTGCCCCCAAAACTTTCAAAGTATTACAATTTGGTCCCTAAAATAAATCTAAAGTCTTGCAAATAAACCCAATACTAATAGTATGTCCTTAACCTATACAAACACTACTAATAACAATACATAAATCAAGTATCACCTACATACAAATAAAATATGTATATAAATACTTATTTTTACCGATTATGGATACTGGTTACTACAAATCCCTAGTAATTCAATTATAAATAAAACTTGAACACTACCTAAGTATTTCGAATAAAATGTCAGTTTAAGATCACAATTACTATAAAGGTTAATTCAATCATAACTTTCAAAATTGTGTGTGTGTGAATTAAGCTGAAGCCTTCTTAACACAAACCACAACATATATAGCCTTGAAAAAATTTTCCAAGTAAAACCCTCAACTCTATATCCTCACAGGTGAATAACTGTTTAACGAGTTAGAATTTCACTCATGGAGTTGAAAAATAGATAATCACTCAAGAAAATGTTACATTTCAGAACAAATAGACAAACTAACATTAATCCAAATATAATAAAATCAATTGTTTAGAGTCAAACCATTCTAGTTATATGCTAGCTTCAAGACTTTAATTATTTTATGCAAATCTCACGAATAGAGAGTCCGGTGATAAAATTACTTCTTACTGACTTTTATCTTCTAAAATTGAATGAAAACTTTATTGAATTGAATTGACTTCTTTTTTTTATATATATATTTTTTTTTTGCTTTTTTTGTGTTTGTTTTTCTTAAAGACATAAGGAATCATTACAAAATAAGAGCAATTCATCACCATAATACTTTTCCAAAAAAACTTTTATCGTCCTTCAGCTAAGCAACCAAATCATTCCTCATCCCAAATAATGTCATTCCAAAAAACTAACCATTTCAAAATATTAATGAAAGTTCGTAAACTATTATCTCAAACCTCTCTACTCACTCACAAAGGATATGTGAGTTTAGAAAAGAATACGTATACTTAAACACGAAAATTCTCTTGGCTATATATATTGAATCATCTATCTTACCACAAGGTTTAGTATTGTGCTCAAGAAATAATTTTGAAAGTTATTCTTTAGTAACCTAGATAGAAAAATTGATTTAAACTAAACAATTTTAAAATCATACATCGATAGTAAAGAAAACTTATTTACGCAAGAGTTATTAAAAACTTAAGTAACAAACAAATATACATAAGATAGATGCATTAAAAATAAACCAATTAGAATGTGTTTCAAAAGTTCAGTAATGTACTATTTACTCTATCATTCTAGAACTAGAATGCATCTAAAAAATGCATAAATAAACATTTTACTCACGCTATTCATAATGAATTTTTTTTTAGAGAACAAAGTAATAACAAAAAATAATTAACACTAACATTATATATCAACTATCCTCCCTCCAACCAGATTGAGACATTGTCCTCAATGTCAAAATATAGAAAGAGTAAAGTATATAAGATATCATCTGAAACATATTTTATTAGAAATAAAATCTGTAATAAAATAAAACAAGTCATACAAAATGCTTAAAATACATAAAAGTAGATAGGATACAGACGAAGTGTCAAATCTATCTTGCGTTTCTTTTCACTGTCATCAGTATACCAATTTATCTGACAAATTTTTGGATCAGATAGAGATATAAAAGCTTGTAATTCATCGAGTAATTGATCAACAGTTGAAGTAGAAATAAGGATCCGTCATGCTGCAGATGAAAAGAACTATTTTTCTACCGCATAGTCAAGAAAAGATAGCAACTCATTATAAAAACCATCATCATTTAACAAACCAATGGATTTTTTGTGGATTTACAATTGTTCCCATGAGATAATTTGAAAATTTTCTCCTAAAGTTTTGAAACCTTCAAGTAGAGCTATGAAGACATCAGCATTCTAAAGCATAAGAGACATTCGCTCATGCATTGATGATACCTCTAACTCATCCCCAATTATTTTTCCTATAATATTTCCAACAACTAGAGCTTTCGGTATGATACCTAAAACACAACTGCCTTTATTTTGTGCGACTATTGCCATACATCTCATTGGTCCAAGACTACCTCCCCAATATACTAAATGAATTTTTTGCTTAGCTAACACCTTACTAAAGGTTTCTGCTACTTCTATAAATTCTCTAATTTTTCTAGGGTTGGATCCACAAAAGACACAAATTTTTATAAATTTACGAGTTGATGTTCCTTCCATTATTACACTCACCCTCTCTCTTGAATGATTTTAAGTTTGTATGAAGATGCAAAAATAATGCAATGTATTTATAGAGCCAAAAGGTGTTATAAAGTTAAGTCACATGGGTAGTTGGTTATTAATGGATAAGAGTAAACTTTAAATGCAAAAGTTTTAAAATCAACTGTAGGTGGTTGGTTGTTGGAGAAGACATTTGAGGTTGAAATAAAATATTTAAAAATAACAGCTACAGTAAATATGTACAAGTAGTTGTGATTGTGGTTCACATCTTCCTCTGGTTTTACGTCTAAAAATGGCTTAAACGCCCTCTATGGGTCGGGGATAGAATTTTCATCAAATTTTGTTATAAATTGGAAAACAAAGTCTTTTAAAGTTAGATTCCCGAGACTGTACCACTCATATTTTTTTAGGAATATGTCCCATAATTTATAAATTACAATATGCACATATTCACTAGGATGCGTCTCAAGAGTTAATAAGATATTATCTAAAGACTCCTTACTCAGGCCATCATTAATGAACCTAATTTTATCTTTATGATTTATAGATATCATTCCTAAAGAGCGGCAACATATATTGCAAATTATGCGTGCACACTTGTAACAAATATTTAATCTTTTTGCCCTTTGCTTTTTTACAAAGTAAAGCTGAGCATATAAAAAATTAATGAGTTTGAAAACTCGCCTACCAATTAAACTTTGGCTTCAATTAACTAACGTACATCAGCAGATATATTCATAATATTCAATAACCTTAATCTTTCATATCTTACTTGGTAAATTTTCTTTAAGGCAATGAGGGAAAATATTTTTTCAAATTCATTAGAATGTCATCCTTTATTTTAGAAAGAGGAAGAAGAGAAGGTATCAGTAATTATGAAAAACTGACAAAACCGCCTTAAAATATCACGGAGTACTGTTATCCGCCACTTAGCCGGGGTACAAAATAAAACTTTAACAAAAATATTAAATTAACTTGCAAGTAAAAGCAAAAAAAATAAAGTGAGAAAAAGAATAAATATATATAAATATGTATAGAGTCTTTTCCAGGGACACAGGGTCAGACAAGGGGTAATGCAGGTCACCGCCACGCCGTTTGACGACGAGAGGCGGTGGCCGCCGCCCTTTTTCTACCATTTTGGCCTTTTTCTACATTTTATTTTGTAAAAACTAACATCACCATTGTGTAGATCAGAAAAAATAAATTTCAATGATATAAAATTTTATAAATTTCATCATCAAAATGTCACCAAAAAAGGCAGCCTGTCGGCTGCCGTTTTCTGACGATGATGATAGTTCTATTTTAATTTTTTTTTTATTTAATTTAGATTATTTTTAAAATATTTATTAGAAATTTAAACTAATTACATAACATGTGTCATTAGCAATTAATTATATTATGACACGTGTCATTTATTTATTAAATATGTATTTACTAAGTTACTTTTAAAAATATTTTTCTTTAAAAAATATATTTATTAAAAATATAAACCAATTACATGATGACACGTGTCATCTGTAACTAATCATAGTATGACACGTATCCTTTATTTATTAATTATATATTTATTAATTTAATTTTAAAATATTTATTCTTTAAAAAAATATTTATTAAACATATAAACTAATTACATGATGACACGGGTCATTTATAACTAATCATAATATGACACGTATTTTTTATTTATTAATTTAATTTTAAAATATTTATTCTTTAAAAATAATGATAAGTGTCATTTTTATTTTTATTTTTAAATGATAAAAGTACTATTTTTTCCTTAGAAAAAACCAATTTAATAGGAAGTTTCTAACGGCTGTAATTAATGTGGTAATTATTAGAACATATGAGACTATAGTTGTATATACTCCTAAAATAAAGGACTAAAATACTATTTTTCCTAAAATAAAAGAGTAATATTATATATTTTAAGTTATATCTCAAGTAGGGATGTGTTAAATAATTATTGAGTCATAAAATAGTATAAATTTTAAAATTATTTATTACATTTAATAATTACTTGACACATTATTACTTAAAATATATTTAAAATACAAACTTAAGATATGTAATATTATTTAAAATAAAATATAAAATTACTTTAAAAATTAAAAAAGATACAACGTGATATGGGCGTGTGTGTCAAATAATGACTTGAGTGATGTGGCACTTATTCATTACCATTATTCTGAATATTTATTTTCTTTTTCTTTTTTCTGTCATTACTTAATCAAATTTGATAAGAATAAAAAAAAGTTCCTCAATCGAGCATGCCAATTAGTTACACCAGCATTTTTTGTGAGGTGAAAGAAAGACTTGAAATGTATATTCGTATGAGTATCTAATTAATGCTATCCTACAACAGGTTTAATATAAATTCGGATACATAAGTCTATAACTTGATCTTAAAATGCAATGGAGTAAGACCAGCATAAGGATATGTGTCACTATTTAGTATCACTGTCAGATGACACATCATTATAGACAAGTACCAGTCACATCATTGTCGACCCATCAATGGATACACAAGTTGGTAGAGTTCAAGTTCTACCACATCATAATTAAGTTCCATCAATAGTCTAGTTAGAGCCACGTTAGTTAATGACTAGACTTGTAATGAGAGAAATCTTCAAAAAGTTAATCGTATGCCTCCACGTTAATAATTATCAAGCCCTTGTCTGTTGCTAACAAACATATCAGAGCTGTCTAAAGTTGTTGTGATGATCCAGCACTGAATTCGTTTATCTTAGAGGGACAAAGTCTACTAACCGCTCATTATTCTTAGTCTCGCCTAGCTAAGCTGACTACTCCAAAAGCATCCAATCAAGAAAATACCTAGTACTCTAAACGTTGGAAGAGCATAATTACTCACATGCCCCCATTTAAGTTAATTCTCTAAAATGCCTCTCATGAAAGGGACGGTCCTCCAATTGTATATCCCCATGTATTTCCCTTGAGGGATAATCTCTAAACTGACTCCCTTTATGCTTAAGGCTTATCTCCAATTGAGAATGAGCTTGAGAGAAGAATTCAATCTAAGACAGCAATTATAGTAATAAGAAAAACTCTCTGCCTTCTCTTGACTTTCTCTCTTTCTCTAGGGGCATAAACGATATAAAAGTTTTGCCACTGAGCTACCATCTAACTTGAACGTCGAAGAGTCGTCGCCAGCCATCCTGTTGGTGTCTACCATTAATCTCGTATTTTTTGTGTTCTTTAAGTCCCCTAAGACAATCTAACTTGCACTTGTCCTTAACTTGATTCTTACTCAATCCCGGGCTTAACATCATCAAATTAGAGGTTCAAACTTAACTCATGGTATCAGTAGACCTAATAACTCAAATATTTTTCTTACTCTGCACTACTGACACATTTGAGGCAGGCCTTTGATTAAAAATTATCCCCTAACAAGTACCATTCATTTATGAAAACAAAATACTAAAATGAAAATATTATTCTTAATTTTATGTTTGGAAAGTTTAAGAATTTGCTTGGTAACACTTTTTAAATTTTTGTGTGTTACAAGGAGAATATAAAATGTGTCTAATAGAAATGTTTTAAATAATTTTTTAAAAAATAATTTTTTAATCAAATATCATGTAATGGTTAATATTTCATTAATTTGATTAATCTTAATTTTTTAAGAAAAAATAAAATTTGGTTATGTTATTTTTTTATTTTAAAAATGATTGTCTTAATTTTAATATTATTTAATATATCACTAACAGAAGAGAGAGAGTTAGAATCATTATCGTCACTATCATTTACAAAAGATTGTTATTGACTTATAACTAACTAAAATATGATAAAAACAAATAGCATCACAGAGATCAATACTTAGATAGGTGTTATTTATTTTTAAAGAGAAATATGAATAGCATCATAGAGATCAATACTTAGATAGGTGTTATTTAATTTTTAAAGAGAATTGTAGAGAGAAGAAGTCATTTTATATTACTAGTTACCTTCTTATCAAATTTTGTAATCACTATTTACTTTTTTATAATTTGTAAATTTTTAATTACTTTTTCTTTTAAGTGGTAACTATGAAATACACTTGAGGGCTTATTTTAGCAGTAACTCTTATATATCTTCTTAGTTTAAGTTAAGGGTTCAAACCCTAATGAATGTCAAAGCAGGTAAGTTCTTCTATCATCTTATAGGAGTCTTATAGTTTAAGTAGAGTGTGCTCAATATTGTACGTACGTGTTATTTTTTATGATTTTAATAATATAGTGGCAATTTAGTCCAATGCTCAATGTTATATGTGTTATTTTTTATGATCTCAATAATATAGCAACAATTTAGTGTAATGTAAATATAGTGTCGAGTGGGATGTGCTCAACGTTGTACGTGTTATTTTTTATGATCCTTATAATGTAGCGACAATTTAGTCTAGTGTAAATATAGTATCGAGTAGAGTGTGCTCAATGTTGTACGTGTTATTTTGTATGATCCTAATAATATAGTGACAATTTAATCTGATATAAATATAATGTAATTTAATGTAAATATCAATAACGAGTCTAATGTAATATCAATATAGTCAGATATAAATATAATATATTCTGATATAAATATCAATAGTAACTGTGATGTAAATATAATGTAGTTTGATATAAATATAAACAATAGGTTTAATTTAATATTAATAATATAATTTGATCGTTATAATACCTGTTAATTTGCGTAATATTTATTGTAAAGTGTATAAAAAAAGTAGCAAATTTTATTAAACTATTAAGTTATAATTTTTTATATTAAATAAGAAAAATATCAAATAATTTGTTTACCTTTACACTCCGTAAGTTGTAACTAAAAGAAAGGACGGGTTATTTTGACTTATGAGAGGGTTATTTTTGAAGGAGGTCCTTCTTGTTTGTGAGCTGAACCTTTCGGAAAACTCTCGCTCTTAAATTTTTCAAGAAAATGGTGTTGGACTGAGATCTCAAAAGTGGCCTTAAGGTGTCAAACGGATTTAGCAGCCAAATTCGTCGAAGGATGCGTACAGTAGAATCTGAAAAAAAAAAGAGGATCCTTGTGGTATTTCTTTGAAAGTCCTATTTTTTATCTCCTTTTTCAATAAACAAGCAGCCCTTAGAAAAGCCCCTTGGAGAACAACGAGAGACATCCACTTAAAAAAAGAATTAGATTTGATAAGACATGAAAAGTCTGGGTCTAAAAAATGAATTCGTACGTTGAATAAAGGATTATTTGTTTCATATGAAGATGTTCTCTTACTTATAATTAGAGGCCGTGCCTTCAATATAATAATTGTCTATTGATTTAATGATTAAAATTTGATTATATAAACTTGCACAATAAATTATTTAAAAAATATTAAAAACACCATTTAATATTTAGTTAAATATTAAATAAATTTTTTAAAATTAAATTATTTATAAAATATCTTTTTATAATATTAAAATTTTAAAGATAATATATTACATTGTATGTTATAATTTTAATTTTAACAATATTAAATTTTATAATTCTAATTTTAATATTAATTACATTAAATCTTATAATTTTAATTTTAATTTTAATTACGTTAAATATTATAAGTTTAATTTTAATTTTATTTTAATTAGGTTAAATAATTTTAATTTCAAATCTATTTTCAATTTCGATTTTAATTACGTTAAATGTTATCATTTCAATTCTAAATTTAATTTCAATTACGTTAAATGATACAATTTTAATTTCAATTACGTTAAATATTATAATTTCAATTTCAATTATGTTAAATGTTATAATTTCAAGTTCAATTTCAATTATGTTAAAATTTTATAATTTCAAATCTAATTTCAATTTTAATTACATTAAATGTTATAATTTCAATTTCAATTTCGATTTCAATTACGTTAAGAGTTATAATTTCAATTCTAATTCCGATTTAAATTTCAATTACATTAAATTTTATAATTCCAATTTTAATTATGTTAAATTTTATAATTCTAAATCCATTTCGATTTCATTTATATTAAATGTTCTAATTTTAAATTCAATTTCAAATTCATTTACATTAAAAGTTACAATTTCAATTTCGATTATGATAAATGTTATAATTCTAATTTTAATTTTAATTACATAAAATATTATAATTTCAATTTCAATTTCACTTACTTTAAATATTATAATTCAATTTAAATTTTAATTATGTTAAAATTATAATTTTATTTATAATTTAAATTTAAATTAAATATTAAATATTATAATTCTAATTTCAATTTCGATTTCACTGACATTCAATGTCATAATTGTAATTCTAATTTCAATTTTAATTATTTTAAAGTTATCATTCTAATTTCTATTTCTATTATGTTAAATGTTATAATCCGAATTCTAATTCTAATTCTAATTTTAATTACATAAAATATTATAATAATAATTCCTATTTCAATTTTAATTTTAATTATGTTAAGCGATATAATTTCAATTTCAACTTTAATTACGTTAAACATTACAATTCTAATTTCAATTTCAACTTAATTACGTTAAATGTTATAATTTTAATTCTAATTATTATTTAAATTTTAATTACGTTAAATGTTATAAATTCAATTTTAAATATGTTAAATATTATAGTTATAATTTTAATTTTAATTATATTAAATGTTGTAATTTCAAACCCACATTCAATTTCAAGTTATAAATGTTATAATTTCAGTTCTATTTCTGATTTAAATTTTAGTTACGTTAAATGTTATAATTTTAATTCTAAATTTAAATTAAATTTTAAAAACGTTAAAATTAAAAATCCAATTTAGATTTCAACAAATCTAAAATTAGAAGTTAGAAATATATTTTGGACTTGTTATATATTGTTTGAAACATATCAGTAATTTGAAATTATAAATATATTCTGAAAAATTAGAAATTTATTTGTGAATTATTTATTTTAAAAATTAAAATTTTGAATTTTTTATATATTTTTGAAATTAAGAGTTGGAATGCGATAATTTAATAAATGCCATAAAAATTAAAATATATATACGCAAAATATAAAAACACCCAAATAAAAGGTAAATGTTAAAACTTAAAAACAAACAAAAACTTTAATTTAGTTTAACTAAAATATTTTGTTATATAGTTTTATATTTAATATACTTTAAATTTTATTTATAATTTTAACAAAAAGTGGTTATTTGAATATTAATTATTCATTAACTTAGAATAATAATTACTATTTTAAGTATTAAATTAAATAAAATTTAATAAAAAATTAAAGATTAAATATAAAAATTTCAATTTCAATATCACATGACGACCTGTGGTGGTGCCACATTCCAAGACTTTTTATGTTAACTATGATTATTTAATACACATATAAATATCATCCATCTGTCTTATATCATATTTTTGGTGAAATTAAATATAAACTCGCAATTTATAAATGAGTGGGAACACATAGTATATTGAGTGGGAATACGTAGTAAATTGAGTAGGGAAGACGTAGTATATTGAGTGGGAATACATTGTATATTGAGTGGGGACATTTAGTATGTATAGTGTGAACACGTAGTATATTGAGTGGAAAAACGTAGTAAATTGAGTGGGAAAATGTAGTATATTGAATGAAAACACATTTGTATATTAAGTGAGAACACGTAATTTATTGAGTGGGAATACGTAGTATATTAAGTGGGAACACATAGTATATTGAGTGGGAACATTTAGTATGTTAAGTGGGAACACGTTGTATATTGAGTGGAAATACGTAGTGTGTTAAGTGAGAACACGTAGTATATTGAGTGGGAACACATAGTAAATTGAGTGGGAACACGTAGTATATTGAGTGGGAACACATTATATATTGAGTGAGAACATTTAGTATGTGAAGTGGGAACGTGTAGTATGTGAAGTAGGAACATGTAGTATCTGAAGTGGAAACGTGTAGTGTATGAAATGGGAACGTGTAGTATATGAATTGGGAACGTATAGTATGCGAAGTGGAAACGTGTAGTCTGTGAAATAGGAACGTTTAGTGTTTGAAGTGGGAACGTGTAGTATGCGAAGTAGGAACATGTAGTATCGAAATATGTAGTATAAGAAGTGGGAACGTGTAGTACGTGAAGTGGGAACTTGTAGTATCGAAACATATAGTATGTGAAGTGGGAAATTGTAGTCTTTGAAATGGGAACGTGTAATGCGTGAAATGAGAACTGTAGTGTATGAAGTGAGAACGTGTAATCTGTGAAGTGGGAACGTGTAGTATGTGAAGTGAGAATGTATAGTATTTGAAATGGGAACGTGTAGTCTTCTACCCGCACATCCTCTTTAAAATTAGATTTGTAATTATAACATTTAATGTAATTAAAATTAAATTTAAAATTAGATTTTAGAATTATAATATTTAAGGTAATTGAAATTAATATTGAAATTGAAATTATAACATATAATGTAATTAAAATTAAAATTAAAATTGGAAATTATAATATTTTACGTAATTGAAATCGAAATTAGAATTGGATTTATAATATTTAACATAATTAAAATTAAAATTTGAATTGAAAATATAACATTTAACGTTATTAAAATTGTAATTAGAATTATAATATTTAACATAATTAAAATCGAAATTAGAATTGAAATTGTAACATTTTACGTAATTGAAATCGATATTGTAATTAAATATAACATTTAAAGTAATTAAAATTATAATTGTATTTGAAATAATAATATTTAATATAATTAAAATTGATATTAAAATTATAACATATAATATAATTGAAATTAGAGTTCAAATTGTAATATTTAATGTAATTAAAATTAAAATTATAATTATAACATTTAACATAACTGAAATTGAAATTAAATTTAGAACTGTAACATTTTATGTAATCAAAATTGAAATTACAATATTTAATGTAATTAAATTTGAATTTCAAATTAGAATTAAAATTATAAAATTTAATATAATTGAAATTAAAATTAGATTTAGAATTATTAACATTTAACGTAATTAAATTTAAAATTAAAATTAATTTTAGAATTATAAAATTTAAATTAGAATTAGATTTATAATATTTAACACAATTAAAATTAAAATTAATTTTAGAATTATAATATTTAACCTAATTGAAATTAAAATTAAAATTTAAAATATAGCATTTAACATAACTGAAATTAGATTTAAAATTATAATATTTTATGTTATTAAAATTAAAATTATAATTAAAATTATAATATTTAATATAATTAAAATATAAATTAAATTTAAAATTATAACATTTATTGTAATTAAAAGTAAAAAAATTTGGTATGTATTTTGTCTTTATTTTTTTATTCATTGTTATCATTGAAATAATATTTAATTTATGTTTATAAATTTTTATATAAAATATGTTTGATTTTTTCAAAATAAATATTATAATAAAATTATTTTCTTTTTATTAATTTATTTTTAAACTTAAATGATTTTAAATTTATAACATAATTATATATATTAATTATAATAATATATAAAGAATCTGTAAAAAAACAAAATCAAAATAATCAATAATACTTTATATTATCAATTATTTTAATTACGCTAGTCGATTTATGACATAATCAACTAAACTATACTGTACTTGTCCCATAATTAAGATATAGAAGCAGCAGCCCACCTTTTTTCATGGAATTAATGATGCAAAAGTCTCAACTTGATAATTAAAATTCTTGCAAGTTGTATTTATATATAAAAAATGTAAAGAGAAATTCAATTACGAGTTGTTGTGAAGGAGGGAAATAATTAACAAACTAAAACAGGTAGGCCTTTTGATGTTGGTCCTAAAAAAAAGAAATTGACAAAGACATCAAACTCAACCGTACGGCATTGAATTATGGGGCGGGCGGTCGCTTAATTTGACGAGACTGCTCACCTTCACCATTTTCTCTACTCACGATGTTACACTTACGTGGAGGATAAAAATTAGAGATAAATTATTTTAAAATTTTTTATTTAAATATAATTTAATATTTTTATTTAAGTCATAATTTTACAAAATGTTTAATTTATTTAGTTATTAAAACTTATTATTTTTTATTAATTAGGATTCATTATTTATATAAAATTAAATAGTTTATTATTATAAATAAATTATTTTTAAAAGATATTATAAATAAATTTATTATTTGTAACTTTTAATCAATTATCTTATTAATAATATTTTAGTTATATTTTATTTTAGGATCTATCAATCATTTTTGTGAGACTTATTTTTTTTATGAATTCAAGATATATGCTAGAACAATATTTAGTATCGCTTTCACAGAACATCAAGTGCTATTAAAACTACCTTTATGTTAGATATAATAACTTTCTTAGGCCGCCTACACATATAAATATTGAATACATATCACCACAATTTTCATCTTTAAAAATAAAAAATAAAACTTTGTTTTTTGTTTTCTTTATTTTTGACTAAAATCCCCAAAAATATTCAAAAAAACATTAAATATTAAAAAAAGAGTATTAAACCTCAGCCTTTACCATTACCACCGCCCATCGTTGCTGCACCAACTACCAATTATCACCGATCATCCTCCTAATTGACTTAGAAAAAGCCGGCCAACTAAGCCTTGCAATCATCATCGTCAGTGGTCACTAGAAACTACCTTAAGCTAGACAAAACTGTCATTAATTGCCGCAAGCTCCACCACCTCAATCTCGTCATTTCATCCATCCTCGCCATCAAACAAACACGTTGACACAAATCTTAACACATCTCTCATCAAAACCTAAACATCATAGCCACCTCCCAAGCCGTCGATCATTGAAATTGAACAACTCTTTTCAACTGCATTTGTCTCTTAGTTTTTCAATCAAACTGTTAGTTTTCAAACATCACCATTGTTGAAAATGATAATTTTCTCTCATATCCAACCTTCACCATTCAGTTTCTGATCATTTCCTCTAAAATTAGTTTAAATTTCTATTTTATCCTTCTATTCATTTAATTTTTTATTTTATTTTACCCTATTTGTTAAAAAAGGAAAAAACTGAGTGAAAAAAATCTAAGAATTAAAAAAATTTAAAAAAAAAGTAGGCTAAAAAGATTGAAGGGTAAAAAAAAAGAGATAGAGAAAGAACGAGAGAAAATTTGAAAGAGAGAGAGAGAGAGAGAGATAATGGCATATTGAAAAGTTGAAGATGTTATTTTGAATTTTATGGTAGTGTTCACAATCCTAAAGATTAATTTAAATGAATTTTTGAGATTGAAAGTTTTATCTTTATTTATATTCTTGAAAATAAGTAAAGTATGTTTCTTCTAAATTAACCGGACATGCATTATTTTGGTGGAAAAAATTACAAGCATCATAAGTTCAACAAAGTAGAGACAAAATTTGAATATAGCATAAAATGAGAAGGTAAGATACAATAAGAATTTTTTCCTCGGGATTATACTAAGATGATAGATTGCAGGTTTAACAATTATTAACAAGGTATGAAATCTATCCAAGTTTATAATTCTAAGTTACGAATTTAGCATGTTTGTGTGAATTTTTCTAAGATAGAAAATAAATTGATTACAAAATTTTTTTAAGGATTACATATTGATATTAAAGAAAAAATTCCTTTACAGTCCGTAAACACCCCTGATTATTTTGATATTGTCAAATTAGCCTTACAAATTGAAATCATAGTTGAAAGAGAAAAAGAATTAAGTATTAAAGAAATTAATTTTATCTCAATTAAAACATGACTCATTCAAATGTTAATCAAGCTTTCACTACAGAAATCTTTCCCTTGTAGTCTAATATGAAAAGATGTAACACATGTTTGAGCAAATATAACAATTTTCTTTTTAGAATTCAAGAAGAAATTAAAGAACTACATGCAAGTGAAGAAAAACTTATTGTTGATAAGGTTCACGTGTTGCCTATGAGAGAGAATGTTATAATTAAAAATCTTGAAGCGCCTGAAGAATTATTCAAGATCTTAAAAGAAGAAATAGCTTCTATAAGTTGGATACTTTATCAAACAATATGGATAAAAATATTGTACCTGAAATTGAAAATGTGTTTGAGATATTTGACGATTCGAATAAACTTGTAGAAGATGTGCACGATATTTTTGTTAATTCTAATAAAGTGACCAAAATATGCATGCGATTCCATATAACCTTTTGAAGAGATTGAAGAAATGCCTCAGATCTCATGCAAAGAGGTATCAATTATTCATGATTTAAACATTGAGACTAATAACATTGTTGAGATTGTATAAAGAGCTCGAATTTAAGAAAATCTACCAATAATTGATATGATTTTATCTATCTAAGTTAAGGATATAAAGATCTTTCTTAAAGGAAAATTATGTAAAAAGGTGGAATCAATTGGAGTGTAGATTGAGCAATACAGAGAGATGTTTTTATAAAAAAAGTTTAATGATGATTCTGTTATGCAAGAAACAATTTCAAAAAAATGCCATTCCCAAAAGTAAGAAAATAATGAAGTTTTTTTTTTTAAAGTTTCAAACCAGATAATTTATGAGGACTATATGTCCGAGTCACAAAGTATCAATATAATAATTCATTACAAGTTTTATCTTCTTAATAGTCTTTTATTTATAACAAAAACTCAAAAGCAAGTTTCTTTCAAAGAAGAGTAGAATTTGCGTCAGTAGAAATTAAAAGTAAATTATTTTATAAATTCTTATTTGAGTATGATTTAATATTCTTATTTTAGTATGTCATTATTTCTATTTGAGTCATAATTTTAGAAAAGTTTAATTTGTTTAGTTATTAGGAATTATTATTCTTTATTGATTAGAAATTAGTATTTATTTAAGATGATATAATTCATTGTTATAAATAGACTTGTTATTTATAATTTTTATTTAATTATTTTATCAATAATATTTTAATTATATTTTTCTTAAAATTTATCTTTTTTTTTAAATTCAACACCTTATTTTATAAAAGAGTAATTTTTTCTCATAGATTTAGATTCGAGTCTATACTAAACGGAATCTAATATGACTTTTGCGTTGCCACAACTTACACCCTTATGAATAATTCTCCCCGCCAATCACATTTCTCCCTCACTTTCCAAGTTTAAGCTATTCTTTGCATACAACTACCACGTGTGATATAAGAAATGGCTACATATTACTTTTCACGAAACTGTTTAGAGGTGATAATTTATGCCTCAATTTGTCAACTCCACACCAACGCAAGAAAAAATTAATAACTTTTAAGTTTTTTGACACGTTAATTTATTAATAACAGAGTGTTTAAATCATTAATTTATTTACAATATAATATAATTATTTTATATTTGTCTTATTTTTAAATGTATTCGATTATATTTATATTATTTAAAAAAAAATCATTTTAGTCCGTAATTTATAAATATATATCACTTTAATTTTTATTTTTTTAATATATATCATATTGATCTTTATAAAGACAAAAATATAAGTAAAACATTAACATTTTTATAGGAACCAACATGATATATATTAAATAAAATAAAAGTTAAGTTAATATATATCTATAAAATTAGAGATTAAAATAATATTTTATTTATTTATTATGGTTAAAAAGTATTTTATTATATTTAAACTAAAATTAATTAGACGGATAACAAGATTACAATATAATATTAAATGAGTTGGGTTAGAATTTAAAATTCTTTAACAATTAATACACGAATTGACATTGAGTTAGCTTAAATTTTTTTGTGATTCATGTATTTATATAACACAAACACGACAAGCCAATCATATTATTTTTTCCTCTTTCCATGCCTAATTCTTTTTCTGGGTGGGTTTAAGTGTGCTGGAAATTAAGGCCAATCCGGATCATTCTTTATAAATATAAAACACAACAATATTGTGTCATTATATCTCTCAACTTATATCTTAGATTTTGAAGTTTTGTAAAAACTTGAAAAATGTAACATAAAACTAAAGAAACTTAAAAAACAAAGCCTTGAAAAATATAATAAAATTTTGATAAATTGTACAAATATGCAACTATTGTATTATAGCTTTCGTAGCACATCTGGGTGTTGTTTAACTCCATGTAAATAGTAAGTTACTTCTAAGCTTAGCATAGATATATGTTCATTGGATTGTTTCTGGTTCGGGATTCTCTTCCGAGCTTTTTCATTTAAGTAAATATAAATTTCTGATTAGTAATTAAATAAAAATAAATAAATTTTTGGCCCCATAGTAATATAAAGACTAAGTAAATCCATATACATGAGGATCTAATTCTATTAAATAAGCCTACTTAAGTTTCTGTCAATCCAATCTAACTTACAGGTTTGATCTGGACTATATTAATATTACATTATCGAATCGAATTAACAGTAAAAATAAATACAACAATTCACTCTTGAGTCTTGACTCGGCAGTAAAACTATATTGCTGTTCGTAATATATTATCAGCCAACAGTAGGATATTGAAATAAGCCAGAATTCCAATCCAAAATAAATAAAAATAGGTAAGAATTCAACTCTCTATTTATTGACCAATTAGCCTCAGAGTCTTAGCCACCAGTACATTACTTAAAACGTTGATGTAACTTATTGGGTTGTTCAAACTTTGACTAATTCCGGTCTTATCATATTAGATAAAAAAAATTGAGCACAAGAAAGGGAAAATAATTAATCATTCAGAATGATGGCTATGAATAATTGAGTCATCACTCAAGTTATTATTTAGATTACGATGACCATTCCACGTTGTATCTTATTTTGGCTTCAAATGTCAAATTGTATTTTCTGTTGTCTCTTTCTTTATTTTAATATCAATCCCGGCCGTAACTTTGAAAGTTTCCGCCTACGTACAACAGTTGAGTCCACATTCCACAAGATCATAACGAACCTCTTGTAATACCCAAAACCAAACCCATAATATATTTATATATAAAGATATATATTTAGCATTAACCATCCGTGTTTCTTCACAATTACAACTTCTGATCATTTGAGTTTCCCCTTGTCTATAAAGAGATTTCTGAGATTGTTTTTTAATCACACAAGCCCGAGGAAAATGAGCACTAAGAAGAGCAACAAACAAGGCAATAGATTGACCAAATACATTAAGGCACCTGTGAGGATGTTGACAAAGGCCAGGGATTGCTACGTCGGGAGCATGGTCAGATACTCGGACAATGTTGCTTTGGGGTCAGCCACGGATTTCTCTAAAGGCCATGTCAACGCTTTGCCAAGGAGTTACAGTGTCAGCTCATCGAGATCAAGCAATAACGATGATGATTTCGCAGAGCTTGTTAGAGTTGCTTCCATCAAGAGTCTTAGTAACAGTATTGAGTTGGATCTTCTGAGAAGGCAACAGGTGATGAGACAATCTGCAGCTACTGGTAGGAACAACGTGCCAAGGAGTTACAGTGTTGGTATTGGGAGGATCGATGAAGACATGCCCTGTGATTTTGAAGATGATTTAAAGGTACTTGAGCCTGAAAATATGGCATATCCAAGAAGCAGGAGCTATGCTGTTTCAAGGAGAACTGGGTTGGTTTCAGTATCGTAAAACAATGGGATTAACATTAAGAAAGGCCTTGGATATCAACTTTTTTTTTTTTTTTTCCTTTCTTGTTTTAGTGATTCTATTAAATTCTCTCTCTTTTTGGCTTGTATCTCGAGTTTTGACATCAAATTAGTACTGTTGTTTTGGAACAATTGAAGTACAGTGTGATAATCAAATTATAAGTGATGTTCGAAGAAGATTTGTATCTATGAAACCATTTGCTGGTTTGATTGTGAAGAAGTATGTATTGAGAAAGAAATTTTGAGTTTTCTTAATGCCGATTTTATTCAAATTAAGTTAATTCTACGGTCTTTCAAAAAAAAAAAACAAAAAAGAAAAGAGTTAATTATCCGGGACTCTTCTGTTGGAAGTTCAAATGAATAGACAGTCGATCTGTATTTTTTTTTTCCAGTATAATTATCAAGATTGTGTGCTCTCACTTTCATATGGTAGTGAAGAGTCCCCGTCTTTGAAGGCCATCGGCTATCATGAGTGTGCAAAATAATTTTTTCCCCCTTTCAAAAAAAGGAAATTGGTCAATATATTCCAATTTAGCATATGAGAATCTGCAAATAGGGCTAGAGCAGAAGTCAGAGAAACTAGATAGAAGAAGTGTAGGAATTTTATGTCCGTAAACTAGATATGCTTGGGTTTTGTTCATACATGTCAAGTTGTAACCCAAAGAAAACATTTTGTGTGATTTTACTTATATTAATTGTTGACCGTAGAATTTAAAATGTTTTGGGTCTATACGCTAAATTTATATATATTTTAAAACAGTGAATGAATCTTTTGAAAGGCTGAATTTGATAATCTCTCTTAGTCTGTATTGGGCTCCAAACAATCTCTTGCAACCATAAATTCTATTAAGCTATGTTGGAAATTATATTTAACAATAACTTTCTGTTGCCCAAGTTAGTAATAAAAAAACAAAGACCTTAAAGAAAGATTATGTGTTAGTAAAAATAAGGTTTTAGGGTTTTTAATTCTTTTAATCATCGATCCCTTGTCCCCCCCTCCATACAATTTTTAGTGTTAGGTTACAGTGTCCTATTAAAAATAGGATAGATCTTTACTTTCTTAATTTAGACTCACCTCAAGATTATGAGATTATAATTTGTACAAAAAATCTTGAGATGTTCTGAGATCTTTAAAGATATTGACAATTTAGTCCTCACATGACATTTATCTTTTTTGCTCTGCCTTTGAAGGATATAGTGGTTAGCTTAGCCTGAATAGGTCATCGAGGATGTCATATATGTGTTCTGTAATTAAGCATTTGAGTGGTAACAAAAATAAAAAGAAGTATAAATAAATTTAAGTGGTGGCCATTATAAATATATATTTGTTTTGTTTAAGAAGAAGCAATTGAAATAGAAGAAAAATCGAAGCAAAAGCTGAAACAAAGAGAGAAGAGAAGAAAGAAAAAGAGAAAGAGAAAGAGAAAGAAAAAGAAAAGAAGAAGAAAGAAAAGAGAAGAAAGAAAACCGAGGAAGAAAAGAAAAGCAGGAAGAAAAAAAAAGGAATTTAGGAAAAGTAATAAAAGAGAAATTTTAGGAAATCAGTTTGGATAGTTAGATTTATACTCAGTGTTTTAGTGGGTAATAGTTTTACAATGCTAGAATATTTATATTTTAATATTCATAATACAATCGGTACTAATGATGTATTTGTATACCTTATGATATAGAAGGTGTACCGATAGCAGGTAGATCTCAGAATTTAGACCTAACTCAGGATTAGCGCACTTTTGTGAGTGAATAACTATATATATTTTATATCTTTTTAATACAACCGTTTATGATTAAATTACGTGTTATTAGATTTAGTCATGATTTATTTTAAACAAATAAATATTTATGCTATTTAGTATATTCAAAAATATTTTAGATTTTATTATAATATAATTTATAATTACATTCAGTACAGAAATAATTATTTCAAAATAATTATAGTCATGATATTATATAGTAGTAGTTTTTGAACCACCATATGCGTACTATCATCTTTAGTGTAGTTGTTCTGCCAATGCGTTAGATCAGTTTAGTTTGCTCTACTCGAGCAACACAGCATTCCATCGGGTTACACCAGCTCAGATTCTCCGCTCTGCCTGTGCATGAGTTACCCCACTAAGTTAGACTAGATTTTTCTGGGTATAAGTTTAGTATAGTTTTCAATGTATATATATAGTATATGTTTCCAAAGTTATGTTACATATATTCAGCTTGATAATAAATTTTATGATAGTTTATGCTTTCAAACTTTCAGATTCCCAGTATTATGTTATAATTTTAGTTTCATCACAGATTTTATGGCAGTTCATACTTTCAGTACAAGTTTATTGACTACTCAGTATATAATTTCATGATTATTTTATCTTACAGATTTATACTTGTACAATACATAGAAAATATATAATATTTTCTAATTATGTCCACTCATTAAGCCACAAGCTCACCATTTTTTCTACTTTTCTCAGGTTGTCACAGGAATTCATACAGTGTGATACAGTCATCACATTTTGAGGTTTGCCCATGACACGCATAGCTACATAAGTGTCTCAGTTTGTGTATTTGTATATCTTTTTGTATATTGAAGTACACGTGTACACCTTTTATTGAAGTAGGTAGCCTCATTGTATCATATGTATAAGTAAAGAGTATGTTAGTCTTACGTCATCGTAGGATCCGCCTTGATTCTCGAGGAGAGCTCGGGTCGGGTCCTGTCAGTTTGGTATCAGAGCATGATTTTAGATTCTGTAGACTAGTAAATGATCCATGCGTGTTAGAGATGTCATTAATGATTTGTTACTTTTTATAGATTTTCATCATCCGTCCACGTGGCCAACCTCGCACGAAACTTATGGCTAAACTAGGAGCTCCCTTAGTACTAGATAGAAGGGAGGAATCTATTAGAGAGGAAATCGCTGAGTTAGTTCCCCATGTACCCATACCTCAAACTCAGTTTAATCTTGTTGTAAAGGAGATACACCCTCAGCGAGTACCACAACCTGTGATACAGGCTACACAGAGACAGCTTGATAGACCTGCCTTAGAGCAATTCATAGATAGACTAGCTCAGTTAGTTACAGTTGCAGTGGAGAGATAAACACAAGGACAATCAAGGAGAGAGAACACAATAGAGCATGTTTATAGTTTTGGGGCAGAGAAAGTTTTTAGGCACTATAGAGCCAGTTGATGCAGAGTTATGGCTGACCAGAGTAGAACGGATATTTGATGTTATGAGATATACTGATGATGAGAGGGTTTCTTTTGCTACATTTTTACTTGAGGGTAGGGTATACCACTGGTCGAGATCAGTATCACATAGATATAGAGGGGTGATTAGTTTGACTGATTTTTATAAAGAATTTAATGTTAAATTTTTTCCTATGATTTACCAAGACATCCAAGCTAGTAAGTTCTTTAAGCTAGAATAGGGATCAATGACAGTGGAGGAATACGAGAATCGATTTATAGAGTTATCGAGATTCACTTCATATGCAATACAAAATGAGAGGGATAAATGTAAGACATTTGAACAGGGCCTTAAAGGCAATATCAGGACAATAATTACAGCCATGGGGCACAAAGATTTCAGTGAGTTAGTAGGGGCTGCAATGAGAGTTAAGAAAATCCTAGTAGAGGCATGCAGAGCCCAGTCATTCAAGCAGAGACCAGGCCATAGTTAGTCAGTTGGTGGATCAAGTAGTAGTAGAGTACCTGAAGGAGAGACATCCCATACAGGGTATTCTAGTAGACAACGGTATAGTCAAAGCCCTATGCTATTAGAAGGATAGAGACAGAGTTATAGTCAGAGTTTTGTGCCTCCATCTGTTGGAAGCAACATAGGGAGTCAGATGCCTAGGGGTGGTAGCTAGTTAAGTAGTAATGCTAGCATGAGAAGGTACCTTCAGTATTCTATTTATGGCAGAAGTCATGAGGGACAATGTTTAAGAGGTTTTAGAGGTTGCTACCATTGCAGATAAACTGGACATTTGAGGAGAGATTGCCCTCATCTTCTTCGAAGTAGTAGCTTAGTACAAAGTACAGCGTCTCAGGGTTTTTAAGGTGGCAATGACAATATTCAAAGACATGGAGGATCTCAGATAGGAGAGCTTATCTTTAGCACTGGTATACAGTTTAAAGCTTTAGGAGCTAGTAGAGATCCACAGTTTAGAGCTTTAGAAGCTAGTAGAGATCTACAGAAGGGTCAGCCAGGTCGACTTTGTAGCCAAGCATGTGTGTTTCCTTTGACTCAGCAAGAGGCATAGGCTACCTCTGATGTTGTTACAGGTATGTTGATTATTTTTGGTCGAGAGATGCATATTTTAATTGATCCAGGTTTTACGCATTCTTTTATTTTTTGTATTTTTGCTATGTATGTGGATAGAGTGTTAAAAGTCCTAGATTGTAGCTTGATGGTAGCCACACTAGTTGGAGAGTCATTATTGGCTGAGAATGTATTTCAGGGTTGTGTTATCAAAGTGGGTAATAGTGAGATGGTAGCAGATTTAATTCCTCTTGATATACATGATTTTGATGCAATACTTGGGATGGACTGGTTAACTAATTACCATGCTACTGTAGACTATTTTCGAAAGGAGGTTATATTCAGAAGACATGGAGAGCCTGATATTTTTTTTTGTGGAGAGCGACGAGTTCTTCCATCCTGTGTTATATCTGCTATGACAGCTAAACGATTGCTCAAAAAATGATGTCCAACCTATTTAACACATGTTATTGATACCAGAGTCAATAAGGCTAAATTAAAAGATATTTCGGTGGTTAAAAATTTTCCAGATGTATTTCCTGAAGATCTTCCAAGATAGAGAGATTGACTTTGGTATTGATTTGAATCCAGGCATAACTCCTATCTCCAAAGCACCATACAGACTTGCCCCCTCAAAGTTAAATGAATTGAAGATTCAGTTGAAAGAATTGGTAGATAAAGGTTTCATCAGACTTATTGTATCTCCATGGGGAGCACTGATATTGTTTGTTAAAAAGAAGGATGGAACTTTGAGGTTATGCATTGATTATCGAGAGCTAAATAAAGTCACTATACGCAACAAGTACCTACTTCTTCGCATTAATGATTTATTCGATCAGTTATAGGGTACAAATATTTTCTCAAAGATCGATCTATGATTAGGGTATCATCAGTTAAAGATCAGAGATATTAATATGGCTAAAACTGTCTTCAGAACTTGATATGGGCATTATGAGTTTTTAGTAATGCCATTTGGGTTGACTAATGCTCCACCTGCATTCATGAACCTTATGAATAGGGTATTTCGTCCCTATCTTGATCAATTTGTTATAGTATTTATTGATAATTTTCTTATATATTCATGGAGTACAGAGGAGTATGCAGACCATTTGAGGATAGTGTTATAGATTTTGAGGAATAAACAGTTATATGCTAAGTTCAGCAAATGTTAGTTCTGGCTAGATTAAGTTACATTTTTAGGCCATGTGATCTCAGTAGATGGAATTTATGTGGATCCTCACAAAATTAAAGCTATGGTAAATTGGGAGCAACTAGCTAGTGTGATAAAAATTAGAAGTTTTCTCAATCTAGCAGGTTATTATTAGAGATTTGTTAAAGACTTCTCTAAGATTGCTGCACCGCTTATAAAATTGACCAGAAAAAAAATGTAAAGTTTGTATGGACTGATGAATGTGAACGTAGTTTCCAAGAACTTAAAAAGAGATTGACTTCAACTTCTGTTCTCATTCTTCAATCTGGCACCGAAGGATTTATAATTTACAGTGACACTTCTAGACAGTGATTACGTTGTGTATTGATGCAGCATGATAAGATGATAACTTATGCTTCTAGGTAGCTTAAGAAGTATGAGTTGAATTATCTAACCCATGATTTAGAATTGACAGTAGTAGTATTCGCTTTAAAGATTTAGAGACATTATTTATATGGTGTCATATGTTAAATCTTCACTGATCATAAAAGTTTGAAGTATTTGTTTACACAGAAAGATCTAAATCTGAGATAATAGTAATAGTTAGAGCTAATAAAAGATTATGATTGTACGATTAATTATCATATAGGCAAGATAAATATGGTAGTAGATGCACTCAACAGGAAGTGTTTTAGCTCTATAGCTTATTTGAGAATGACTTATCTTTCATTATTAGTTGAGTTAAGGTCTATAGGGGTTGAATTGTTTGTAGATGAGTCTAGAGTTCTTCTAGCACATTTTTAAGTTAGGCCTTTGTTGATTGATTAGATTCGAGAGATACAAGATCAAGATTCTAATTTAGTTAAACTTAAGCAAGAAGTAAGGAATGAAATGCGGACTGATTTAGCGTTGAAAGCTAATGGGACATTAGTTATAGGTACTAGACTTTGTGTTTCGAATAACTCAGAGTTAAAGAAATAGATTTTAGAAGAAGCTCACTACTCAGCTTATATTATACATCTTAGCAGCACTAAAATGTATCGTATTCTGAGAGAACATTACTGGTGGCAAGGTATGAAAAGAGAGATTATAGAGTTTATATCTCATTGCCTGATTTGTCAGTAAGTTAAGGCAAAACATCAGAGGCCAACAGAATTATCTCAACCACTTCCAGTTCCTGAATAGAAGTGGAAAAATATCACCATGGACTTTGTTATTGGGCTTCCTTATACTCAAAGGGGTCATAATAATATTTGGGTGATTGTTGATCGACTCACAAAGTTTGCTCATTTCCTAGCTTATAAGATTTCATACTCATTACATAGGTTGGCTCATTTGTATGTGAGTGAGATTGTACGGCTATATGGGGCTCCTGTGTCTATCGTATCAGATAGAGACCCTCGATTCACTTCTAAATTTTGCCATAGCTTACAAAAGGCCTTAGGCACTAAGCTAAACTTTAGTACAACTTTTCATCCTCAGACAGATAGGCAATCAGAGAGAACTATACAGATATTAAAGGATATGCTCAGAGCTTATATGTTGTGGCTTAAGTGTAATTGGGATGATTATTTACCATGGATAGAGTTTGCATATAATAATAATTATCAGTCTAGCATTCAAATGGCGCCGTATGAGGCTTTATATGGAAGAAAATGCAGAATTCCAATTTACTGGGATAAGGTTGGAGAAAAAATATTATTGGGTCTAGAGATTATCTAGGCCACTAGTGAGAAGATCAGTATTATCAGAGATAGACTCAAGGTAACTCAAGACAGACAGAAGAGTTATGCAGATAAATGCTGTAGACAGCTTGAGTTTGCAGTAGAAGATAAAGTCTTCTTACGGATCTCACTATAGAAGGGTATGCTTCATTTTGAAAAACAGAAAAAATTAAGTCCTAGATATATTGGATTATATGAGATTCTAGAAAGGGTTGGTGTGATTGCATACCGCTTAGCATTGCCACCCGAGTTGTCACACATTCATGATGTGTTTCATGTTTCTATGTTGCAGAAGTATATACCTGACCCTTCTCACATTCTAGATACTCAGTCAGTTCAGTTGAGGACAGACTTGACTTATGATAAGGAACCTGTTCGGATAGTGGACTATCGCCAGCAAGGATTACCTAATAAGACTATTTCGCTAGTTAAAGTCCTTTGGAGGAATCATGCAGTGGAAGAGGCTACATGGGAGTGAGAGGATCAGATGAGAGTTCAATATCCTCATTTGTTTCAGAGAGGTATATGAATTTCGAGGACGAAAGTTTTTTTAAGAGGGATAGAATTGTCATACACGTGTTCTGTAATTAAGCATCTGAGTGGCAACAAAAAAACAAGAAGTATAAATAAATTTAAGCGATGACCATTATATATATATATATATATTTGTTTTTTTCTTACTTCGTTTAAGAAGAAGCAATTAAAACAGAAGAAAAAATGAAGCGAAAGCTAAAATAGAGAGAGAAGAGAAGAAAGAAAAAGAGAGAGAGAGAAAGAAAAGAAAAAGAAGAAAGAAAAAGAGAAAAGAGAAAAAAGAAAACTGAGGGAGAAAAGAAAAGCAGGAAGGAAAAAAAATAATTCAGGAAAAGTAATAAAGGAGAAATTTTAGAAAATCAATTTGGGTAGTTAGATTTATACCTAGTGTTTTAGCGGGTAATAGATGCTAGAATATTTATATTTTAATATTCATAATACATATCAGTATTAATGATGTATTTTTATACCCTATGATATAGAAGGTGTACTGATAGCAAGTAGATCTCAGAATCTAAACCCAGCTCAGGATTAGCACACTTTTGTGAATGGATAACTATATATATTTTATATATTTTTAATATAGCCGTTTATGATTAAATTACGCGTTATCAGATTTAGTCATGATTTATTTTAGACAAATAAATATTTATGTTATTTAGTATATTCAAAAATATTTTAAAATTTATTATAGTATAATTTATGATTACATTCAGTACAGAAATAATTATTTTAGAATACTTATAGTTATGATATTATATAGTAGTAGTTTTTGAACCACCATATGCGTACCCTCCCTTTAGTGTAGTTGCTATGCGCATGCGTTAGACCATCTTAGTTTGCTCTGCCCGAGCAATGCAGCATTCCGCCGGGTTAGACCAGCTCAGATCCCCCGCTCTGCCTGTGCGTGAGTTACTCTGCCAAGTTAAACCTGATTTTTTCGAGTACAAGCTTGGTGTGATTTTCAATGTATATATAGTATATGTTTCCAGAACTATGTTATATATATTCAGCTTGATAATAGGTTTTATGATAGTTTACGCTTTCAGACTTTCAGATTCTTAGTATTATGTTATTATTTTAGTTTCAACACAAATTTTATGACAGCTCATACTTTCAGTACTACTTTATTGACTACTCAGTATAAAGTTTCATGATTATTTTATCTTACAGATTTATACCTGTACAATACATATAAAATATATAATATTTTTTAATTATGTCCGCTCATTGAGCCACAAGCTCACCATTTTTTCTATTTTCCTTATTTTTCTCAGGTTGTCACAGGAATTTGTGCAGTATGATATAGTCATCACATTTTGAGGTTTGCCCATGACACGCATAGTTACATAAGTGTCTCAGTTTGTGTATTTGTATATCGTTTTATATATTGGAGTACAAGTGTACACCTTTTGTTGAGGCAGGTAGCCTCATTGTATCATATGTATGAGTAAAGAGTATGTTAGTCTCACGTCATCGTAGAATCTATCTTGATTCTCGAGGAGGGCTTGGGTCGGGTCCTGTCAGAGCATATCCCTTTTGTCTAATATCGAGCCTCTTAATAATAATTGACCAAAGCCTAGGGTGCATGTGTAATAGGTGTTTCTCTTTGTGCCTTGGGCAAGATGTCATCTGAATGTCTGAACTTAAGGTCTAAGACCATATTCAGTCTTTTAGTGAATTGGGCTTGGGCCGCAATCCTAGGAGGAACAATGGTCCCTTAGTTTTAGTATTGACTTGTCGATATTAGAAACTTCATTGTAGTTCTCGAATTGGGGATCCAACCTTGAATTAATTATTCTCGAAGTGTTATTGAAATGTTTGGATATGTGAGTCCTATTCTCGCTTTAGTGGAGTCCTTGTGATTTTATAGAACAAAGCTTTTTAGTGTAATAAATTTTAAATATTTGGGTGGTTCCTCATTAAATGCAGATGTCTCTTCGAAATTTATATGGCTTGCCCGTTGCACTTCACTAAAACCTAAGTGTTAGGGATATAGTTAACTAGGGACGTGGACATTTCTCATCTCTTAGATTTAATCCAACAACCAAAGTTGAACTGCATTAATCATGTCGATCAGTTGAATAGACATTTATGGGTGCGGATCCATCTGAGTTGTCAATAGCCTAGATTAATCCTAGGGACTTAACAAAAATATGAAGCTCTTGTGCCACTTTAACACTTTCTACATTTTGAGTATTTTAAAGAGAGAGAAAAGTGAAGGAAGCTACCATTTACGTTCTAGAGATGGAAAAAAACATCAACATTGCAACAGTAAGATCAGCATTTACTCTTTGATTTCAGCATTCAATTTCTAATTCTTGCTCTGTTAATCTTTGTCCTATCTTCGACAACTATTGGCCTATAATTATAATAGGCCTAATTAGTTTGGCCACTTAAGATTATTATTGAGTTTTTTTAGAGGATTTTACCCGAAACCAACATAAGATTTGGTCTAGAACTAGCACATCTTGGTTCAGAAATCAAAATTATCAGAAGTGCCAAATCTGAATTTTATGATCCAATTAATAGGTAAATCTAATCTATCTGTTCTCGAGTATTTCCTAAATAGAAGAGGAAATATGTGGGAAAGGCAAAAATAAGTTTGAATTCTAACTTTTATTTATTTATTTATTATACTTTATGAATCTAAGTATAATTATGATTTAGAATTTGGTATTACTTATTTTATCAAACTTCATTTCAATGTTATATAAAGAGATAATTTCTCACAGAATATTCATTCAACTCAACACAAAAATTAGAGCACCACTAGAGATTTTTAGAGTAAGCTTTAAGGTATCCTTTAAGTAATTTGATTACCTTTTACTTTCTTATAAACTCCTCACATATAACACCCTCTTTTTGGTCCATTATTGACTTTGAGCATCAAAGTGCTTTTTCTTACAAGAGCATAGTGGTGTCCCAAGAAACTTAAAAAGTATTTAAAGGCAAGAAAGAAGGAAGATGGTAGTGTTCTTGAGAATCCTAAAAAGTTATTGAGGGTAATTAGATAATTTCTTGAGGTTTTGAAACTCGAGAACTTTAGTGGTCCTATCTATTGGAGAGACAAGTAGACTTTCTTATTTAAAGCAAGTTTTTTCATCACAAATTACGAAAAAAAAACTTATCCCACAAATTGAAAGATATGGCCAATCAAGCAAATTAATGATCAAAACTAGAAAATATTGAGAAAATAAGGTTCCAGTTCTTCTAAGATAGCTATCTTTGGGGACGATGTTACCCTAAATGTAGCTACTATATTATAAAAAAATGATGAATCAAATAGACAAATACTAAAAAAAGAACCTGAAACTACATGACAAAGTTATTATGCTAGAAAGAAGTGTCAAACAAGATGATGACTTTGAAGAACAACTGCCAAACAATGAGAATACCTAAATTATAGAGGTTTAAACTCATAGTAAGAATTTAGAAACACAACCAATTCAGAACAGAATTTGAGAACTAACCCCTGATATCATAAGGAGACAACGAGATAAAGGTCTAAAGGTATGTGTACTTAAGGAAGTGAGGGAATTATATGGCAAGATGAACAAGCGACACCCTCAGAAGACACGCTAGTCCTAGCCAAAAGAGTAAATCAAGATCCATTCACCAAATCAATAAGGCTAGCCAAGAAACCAAAGAAGTTCAATAAACTAAACTTTTACATGTTTGACAAAACTAGCGACCCTGAAGAACATATATTCCACTTCAACTCTATGATAGTTATGCATGCTTATGATAGAGCTTTGAAGTGCCTAGTCTTCTCCTCAAGTCTAAGAAGTTCTGCCTAAACTTGGTTTAGGAGCCTCAAAGAGAACTTAATTTCTTCATTTTAGGAACTGAATGAAAAGTTCATCAATTAATACATTGAAATAGAAAAGCTAATAAGACCATATCAGACCTATTTTATACGAAGTAAAGGGAGAATGAATCAATCTACAGCTTCTTTAATTGGTTCAAGAGAGAGCTCATCGAACTAGAAAGTTACAAATCTAAAATAATTACCTAAGCCTACAAAAAAGTATTCATACCTTCAACTTCTTAACACAAGTATTTGGTTTAAAAGAACGTCACTTCCTTCGAGCTAATTATTAAAAAATCATAATAGTGGATCTGAGAAGAGAAAGAAGAGGCTTAAGATATCATGAAACCAGAGATTTTACTTTTGTTCATGTTATGATCTATAAGAATACAATGCAGAAGCATTATAATAACAAAGTATGCAAATGAGAAATTAAGGAGGGAGACTTAGTATTAAGAGAAGCTTTTGATATCAACAAGAAATAAAATGTTGGAAAAAAGGCAGAGACATAGGAAAGACTATATGAGGTAATCAGAAAGCTAGACCAATGAACAAATCTATTGCAAACCATAGATGGGGAACAAATCCCCACACCATGGAATGTTTCAAGGCTAAAGAAATTCTATGTGTAAATGATTTACTAAGTTATTTAACTTATATTAATGATTTATTCAAGTTGCTATTTTATCTATCATTAACATTTTAAAAACTATTTCTTAAAAGATTATTGACCATTAGGTCATACTTCCTTAAAAGCAAAGACGTTAAGATTCTTAGATAAACTTCTTTAAAAGAAGTTAAAAGTTTTCCTTAGAGGATTGTTGACCCTTGAGTCACACTTTCTCAAAAGCAAAGACATTAAGACCCTCGGACGAACTTTTTCTAAAGAAGTTAAAAGTCTTTCTTGGAGGATCATTGACCTTTAGGTTACACTTTCTTGCTTGAGTAATACTTCCTTAAAAGCAAGGACATTAAAACTCTTATACGGACTTTCAAATAAGTTAAAGTTTGAAAGATCATTGAAACTCGAGTCACACTTTCTCATAAGCAAGAACATTAAGACTCCTAGACAAATTTTTTCTAAAGAAGTTAAAAGTCTTCCTTTGAGGATAATTGACCTTTGAGTCACACTTTCTCATAAGTAAGGACGTTAGATCCTCAGACAAACTTCTTCTAAAGAAGTTAAAAGTCTTTCTTGGAAGATCATTATTCCTTAGTGCATACTTCCTCGGATGAAGGACATTAAAAACCTTAGATAAACTTTTCCTAACGAAGTTAAAGTCTTACTTAGAGGATTGTTAACCTCGAATCATACTTACTAGGAAGTAAGGACAATAAGATCCTCAAACGAACTTCTTCTAAAGAAGTTAAAAGTCTTCCTTCGAGGATTATTGACTATCAAGTCATTAAGACCCTTATACAAACTTTTTCTAAAGAAATTAAAAGTCTTCCTTAAAAGATCATTGACCTACAGGTTACACTTTCATAAAAGCAAAGATGTTAAGACACTTAAACGAACTTCTCCAAAAAAAAGTTAAAGGTTTTCCTTGGAAGATCATTGACCCTCGGGTCATACTTCCTCAGAAGCATGGACTTAAAGACATTAAAATGAATTTCTCCCAATGAAGTAAAATTCTTCCTTGAAATATTGATGACCCTCAAGTTACACTCCCTTAGAAGCTTATAAGAATTCATCAAAGTTAACTAGCTCAATGAAAATTTATGAATTTTCAAGAGCTAATCCTTAAATGAATTAGGGAAATTAATTCCACCAAATCATTTCTAAAGATGAAATAGATTTTGGACATTCTTGAAAGTTTTATATAGAGGAAAAGACATCTAGTCCATTAAAGCAACAATGTTCCAGGATTAGGGAAGTATCTTTAAGCTTTTTGAGTTGTTATATAGCATTCAATGAACCAACACTTAGAAAAATTTAGTATACTTGCAAGGTAATTGGTTACTATATTGATAATCCTTTATGGTTATTTAATTGCCTTAATACTATTTCAATGATATTAATACTCATTGAATGCATTAACATATTGCTTGAAAAGTCATTAAATCAACAAGTTAATATCATTCATTAACATAATTCATCATTAGGAAGAAATGGTTGACAAAAAAGTAGAATTTGTGTATTATTATTTTGAAAATCCATTACAAAATAACAATAAAAAATAAACTTGCATGATGGAAAAAAAAAAAGAACTATTCTTTGTTTGAGGGGGGATCTTTGAGGAGGTCCATAACGTATATCTGCTTCAAAGATGCCTTCCCCATCTAAGTCATGTTGATATTACGGATGTCCTCTTCAAAGTGTTTAGTAGACCATCTGTAGTACCAACCAAGAATGGCATTAAGATCTTTTGGCAATTCTTAGCATCTAATCAGATTCTAGACTTGAAGCCACGCCTAAAAGACCAAACTGAGGATACCCAAACTTGGCGACTCTAAAGGGCGCGAATAGCATCAACTTTCTTTACCATTGACCATTTGTAACTTCTAGTTTAGCAATATAATGGTCAAGGGCAATCTTTGTTTGCCTCAACAATGATTCTAGTTTACTTGATCTCGCCTACGAGGCCCTCAATAGATTTGGTCTAATAGTAGCATAGTTCCTAGCTTCACAGAGTTAGTCTCATTCCTTCTAAAGCAAGACATTGGCAGCGGACACCTGATCTTGCCAGAACCTATTAGCACTCTTTAGACAAACTCTGCTCCTCAATATATTAACTTCCTTTTCCAAGAAAGTAACTTTGTTTTTCTTAACAGTCAAAGAAGCATGCAGATCAACTCTTTCTTAAGAAAATCATCATTGGCCCTCCTCAAAAGTTGTTATCTATGGTCAATAATTCCACAATATTCTTTACCTCAACAATAGAGGAAGCATTAGCCCAATCAGCCTTCAACTTTTTATTTTCTTCCTCAAGTTCTTAGAGCTTACTTTAGCAGGAGGATTCGACCTTTCTTGAAATGATCCTCTGCAATTAGATTCTTCGCCCGCTCATTCAACATATTCACCTATTGTTGGAATGCATTTAATTCCTTTTCAAATGCATCTGCAATACATAAGCTATTCTATAAGTGTTGTAAAATAACACACATATCAAGAACAAACACTTAGCCATTTCAAAAAACAACATACATAGAATGAGTCACTTACCATTATTAAGGAAGCAAAACTTTTTGCTTCGAGACCTTATAACTTATGTTTGAAATCCTTCTCAGCATTGCTTATTCTTCCCTTGTAAACAACCTCATAAGATTACCGTTGAGCTTTCTCCATCTCTCTGAAAAATAATAGAGTGCCTTACCACCTCTCCAGTACTCCATTTGACATATAATGGAGCAAAATCATCTTCATCCTTTTGAAAGTAACAAGGGGGAGATTTTGTTGCCAGTATCATTGTGAGGGACCCCTACCACTTCCAGCTGCATCCTCACTTCTCGTTCTCATTCTTGAAGGAAGGAGAAGTGGAGCCCCTAGTATTAGAATAGAGATTGGAGTCGTTGCTCATATCAACTAAGTATTTCATAAAAACAAGAACGAAAATTGTAAACCTTAGAAAAGAAGAATTTTATAAATTAGAACAACCAAATTTTTTTCACTTACAAAAGGGAGCAAAGTCCTTCATTCTAGCATCTAAATCAAATATAGAAGGCTTAGTTGTAGGGGCTTAAGCCTTTTCTTCTATAAGAACTCTTCAATATTTAAAGAAGGAATATAATCAAAAGGCTAAGGCTCCCAATAACTTTTAGAACCTTCTCCTAAACTTAGAAACTACTTCTAAAATAGCTTCATTTGAATGAGTCCCTTATGTAACTCTTGAGCCTTCCATTGAGTGGGTTATGGTATGACTTCAGAAACTAAAACCTCGGTAGGCTCTAACCTTTGTTTTTTAGAAGACATAGTGACTTCTGCACTTTCAGGAGCTACTAAAGACTCCTTATTCTTCTTCGAAGTCCTTGTTATCTTTGCTCCATAATAAGAAAGGTTAGAATTCATGTTAGAGAGATCCTTCAAGTAGGTTTGAAAATCTGGAAAATAGAAAGCAAAATTTAGTAAGAGAAGATAATATTTAGTATAATAGAAACTCTCAAATAAGTAAACTTACCATCTTATCGCATGGAGAACACAATGAAGCCAATCCTTCTACTGGGGGAGCAGGAATGAGAGTAGACTCAATAACAGATGAACCAGTCGTGCAGTCATCTTAGAAGCACTTGGATTGGCAGGTAAAGAAAATTAGAAGTAAGAACTTCAGGGTCCTGCAGAGGAATAGTATCCAAAGTTGTAGAACTATCTTTTAGGTCTCTACCTATAGAAAGAGACTAATCCACATCCAGATAAAAGTCAGAGGGAATGAAATCCATAATCTCACTTTCTTAAGAGACCCACAATGTTTCAACATTAAAGGAATTGATGAAAAAGAAAGAAAATGATAGGAACTCAATAGAACAGAACTAGAGGAAAGGAATAGAAAATAGAGGAAACTTACTTATTTAAAAAAAAAAGACCTTTATAAGTGTAGTTTTCATCGAAATCCTCACCAAAAAGCCTCTAGTTGGAACTAGAAGCAAAAACATTTCATTAAAAAGGTAATTGCGAGATAGGTTACGGGTTATAGAATGCCTTAGAAAAAAAGGGAATGGAACCTGCAAGGATTTGGAGGTCTGGAGGCATTAGAGTCAACATTCTGTCCTCTGCTATTACGCTCATGGTTTGTGTAGGCCAAGAGGAATTGATTGTTGTATATGTGGGCATAGAAAACCATCTCTTTAAAGAATAATATTTTGAGAAATCTTTTTCTTCCGAGAATAAAAGGAAAAGAAAGACTGGTTCTGCTATCATAAAAGCTAACAAAAGTAGCCACCAGGTAACTAAACCTCTTCCAATTGCCATTGATAACGGTGACATACCTCTTCAAGCCTGCTTTATCTGTTTCTAAGCCTACTTTCTTTTTCTCAAAATTGGAGAATAGCTTCCACTTCTTGTGGAGAAATAGTAATTGAGTTTTCCCCATTTGAGAGTGCAGATGATGAAGATGTCATAGAGGGTTAGAGAGTAACAAGAAGGAATGATATGGTTAAAGTATGCCATTTCCTAGAGCAGATGACAAATATTAGGGTAAATCTGATGATGGGATAAAACGGTGACATAGAGGAACTCGTGACTAATAGGTTAAATAGGGAACCTAAACAAGTTAGGTGCTCCCTAAAAAGAGGGAGTTCATCCAATTGGACAAATTGTGGATTTTAGAGAGATTCCCATGGTGGAAGATTACTAATCTAGACACTATCAGGGAGTTAGAACATGGACCTAAGTTCATCAATGGAGAAATTATTTAATTCCTTCACAATTATTGCTGAATTGAAAGAGGAAATTTTGAAAATTAGGGTTTTTTTAATTAGCAATGAAAAAAAAACAGAATTGAGAAGCTGTTTTAGAGTAAAAATAAAAAGATAAAGCGAGAGTTAAATCAAGGAATTTTTATAAGGTAAGAAAATAATTGCTAATGTTGAATGGGAAGCAATATGATTGATAGAACAACAAAAGGCAGCAACCAACAAAAAAGTTAAAAGATTAGTAAAACACATGGTGCTTACTAGTTGGTCAAATAAAAAAATTTGTGTGTCTTATAAACTTCTCATTTAAGAGACATACTTCCTCACTTAATGGACATTTGTTGGGCTCATATCCAATTAAGTGCAACAAATACATGCTAAGTGCTCAGAATCCACCCAATCTGAGGAGGTTCATGGCAACAAACCCATTTTCTTGAATCCAAGCAATCCATATTAGGTAACTAGCTGGACTTGCTTACCAATGAATTCCACAAATAGATCGTGGATACCATGAGAGGCAAGGATGGGCTAGAACTCAACTTTATTTCAAATTATTGCATATTGAAGACTAGACCGAATAAAAGAAAAGAAAGCATAACTATACTAGAGGAAGGAGGCTCCGCCCATAAGAGCCGACTGATTGTCCTTTTAGTGGGTTTGCTATCTTGAACTTGGAGCATCAGTGTCATCATTTTTAATGGCTGTAACACACATTTAATAAAGAATTAATTTTGATAACATAAATTCACCTAAAAACCAATTAGAAACATATTTAATATAGGTTTAATTACTAAATCATAACTGATATCATTTGAGTTATTATCATAATTACTCTTATAACTACTTGAATGATTTTAACTCTTATAAAAGGGAAAAAAGATGATTCAAAGGGGAGGACTTTTTAGAATCCAATTTTTTTTATGTCATTCTAGGAATACTCGCAAAACTTTTGAAATAGAAAATATCACCATTCTAAGCACAAAAAACAACAACCTTACTTTACTTGTATCTTAATCCACTTTCACATATACATAGTTATTTTATCTTACAAATTACTGATTTGAGCATCGGAGTACTCTTTTTTGTAAGTGGATGGAGAAGCTTTCGCAATTGTGAAAAGTATGAGGGGCAGCAAGATAATTTCTTATAGAATTCGTACTTGAGAACTTCAGCACCTAATAAAAATTGATTGATTTCATTTTTTTAATATAATTATATAATTAAAATAAATTGCTAATACTTTTATTTTAAAAGGAAATGTAAGTTATTAACAATTAAAATATATCAATTCTAAATAATTAGAGAATTAATATTTCATTAAGATAATTTAATTGTTAAAATTGTTTTTAAAAAAAGTGGTTTTCTCAAATAAGGAGAAATGGGTTATCTATTTTTCTTTAACATGTTTAGCTTGTAAATATGTTAATTTTTGTTTCTAATTTCAAAGTATTGATCAAATTTAATAGTTAAAATTTATGTAGGTGCACATACCGTAATAAAAATCATGTATCATGAAATTATGCTTAAATTAGATACGAGGAAATGGGTATATATATATATATAAAATAATAATAATTGTGCAGTCGGAAATTTCTGCACATGTTCGTATACTCATCAAATTAAAAATGTCTTAAAGATATTATTTTTGTAAAAGGAGTAGTATTTTCTACACATGTTCAAAAAAATATATATAGGTTGTAAAGAGACAATCATATTAATTATTAGGACAAGCAAGGCATTAGAAATCTTTTTCTTCTTTTTTCCTTTTCTTTTTTTATATAACGCATTAAAAATCTTAGGTCGATGAAATATCCTTTTCTATGTGTAAGAGATAGGCGATTGATGTAAGTTATAATTTATGGATTGTTATATGTGAACATCATATTAATTAGTCTTCAATTTTATGTTTAATACTGTCAATGATTAATTTCTTAATCTTTTTTTATTATTTGATTAAAGCCATTCTATTAATCCACTTGTATGAAATCAAAAGGGACCATCCTTTAATAAATTAAAACTAAACCTGCTTTTCAAACTTGAACCTAACCCAAAGTCAAAAAACTTGATCCTACCTAATTGTTAAAATTAAAAATAATTAAAAACAACTTACCTACCTTATGCTGCGGGGATAGAAACAAGATTTTGTTTTTTGGTTAAGTTAATAAAAATCATTGAGATAGACATCTAATTCTTATTAACTTTTTTAAATATGTAGTCTGTATTTAGACAACCAACTTAAATATAAAAGTTAGTCAGTTGATAAAAATAATGTTAATATTTTTTACAATGATTTTGAGCTTTCAAGAGATACATTAAATTAGATTAATGGGAAAAGAGTTTTATCATGGCTAAAGGTAGACACAGTTTGGTTTGGTTTGTTTTTTTTTTTAAAACCGAATTGAATTGGTTCGGTTCGATTTTTTGAATAAATAAAATTGAAATAAATTTTTTTAAGGAAAAAAATCGAATTGGATTGAATCGATTTTTTTTTGGTTCGGTTTTTTTGACTTTTTGACTATTTTTTATTTTAAATTAGTTTTTTTAATTTATTTCTCAAAATTATTTAGTATATCATTTTAATTCATTTTTTTAATTTTTTTATTACATTTTATAAAAGTCACTAAATTTGTTCTTATAAATTATATAAGTATTTAAAAAATTAAGTTGACTAAATTAATAAATATTACACATTACATTACACGTATATATTATCTAATAAAAAAAAATTCATTATACATTACATAAACCACTAAATTGATTCTTATATATCACATAAGTCTTTAAAAAATTAAGTTGACTAAATTATTATATATTACACGTTACATTACACGTTATATATTATATAATATAAAAAAATTCATTACACGTTACATAAGCTACTAAATTTGTTCTTATTTATTTTATAAGTTTTTAAAAAATTAAGTTGACTGAATTAATATATATTACATGTTATATTTTATATAATCAAAAATAAATTTCATTACACATTACATAAACCACTAAATTTGTTTTTATATTTTATAAGTCTTTAAAAATTTGGGCTAATTTTTTATTTTTTTAATTTTAAATTGTAGGCTTTTTTAATTCATTTGTCTAAATAATTTAATAGATCATTTTTTGACGTAAATTTTGGGTCTATTTCATATTAACATAATTACAATTTGCTTAATTTGAGATAAATTTAAACTTTTTATTTATTAATAATATACTAATTTCTAACAATATTTATAAAATAAAATTCTCCTATTCAATGAAATTACAATTAGGATTTTTTTAGTTTTTGATTATAATAATGAGTGAAAAAATTATGTGTGGATAAATATATGTTTGTATCTTCAAACCCCTAATTATTTAGTTCCACGTGGTAATTTAATTAAAATTTATCAAAAAAACTCGATTTTTGGGTTTGGTTATTTTTTTAGAAAACCAAACTGGACCAGTTAATTTTTTCAAAAATAAAACCGAACCAATTTTTATGGAAAAAAATATAGGACCATACCGAATCGAACCGGCCATTGTGGATACAAAATTTTCAGTTGCTATCTAAATGTATGATTTTTTACAAGTGGAGATATTTCACTTAAATTATTCTCTGTTTGAAATGGATTATAATTTTTAATTGACTTATATTTAATTAAATTCATAATTGCATGAAGATTTGAATTCATGTATTCATACTCTGATATAGGTTAAAATTTGTATATTATAAATAAGCATATAAGCTTACTAATAATTCATCACTCATTAATCAATTTATGAGACATATTCACATTATTCTATACATAATTTATTCATCACTCATTATTTTATACCTTTAAGGTTAGGATGGTTAGAAAGAGTCATATCTCTTAGGAAGACTTTAAAAGCATCGAAAGACTTCTCTAACCTTTACAAGTAGCACCCATAACTAAAGACTTATTTGGAAGGGTCTAATACCTTTTCCTTCGCAGTAATCATATAAAAAACTTCACCAAAAAATAAAGCACGGTTTCAACTACTCGATAAATAGAAGCAAACGAATTCCCTTACATGAAGCACGATATAAAAGAAAATACTTCCACGATCGGAAGCATAATGCTTTGTTGCAAGAAGCACCAAGATTCAAAATTATTTTCTAAAATCATAAAGTATCCAACAAAAAAACTTCATAATGATTACACCACTACATTTGGCAGGCCAAACAATCCCTCTATTGATATATCCAACAGACAATATCAACACAGAAGTGTTCAAGCAATATCACTTAACCTTATCTTTAATTATTTAAATATCATATTCAAAAATGATACTTCCTTAGTTTTCACATTTTATCATATATACGTTGAGGTTTATCATATTAAACATGACTTACTATTTTTTCTCACATGGTTATATGATTATTATACATATGTATATAGGTATACCTTTTACATGATGTTGTTGGATCAAACTACAAATGAAAGTAAATATTGTTGCTTCTAGAGCAACGAAAGGACTACAATGATAATATCCCAGCACATCTAAAAAGCTCAAATACCCATCCATCCTTTATATTGGAGACATCGTCATCATTCAAAAAGATATAATTTTTAGAGTTATTAACTTTATAAAGAAACGGGAAGCATAAAATATTGGAAGTATAAAGTGCTCGCTGGTAGAAAAACAAAGGAATACATTCAAAATGCTTTAATTCCTTCATTTTTGGGCTTTGAGTTTATTATTTATACGTCCAATCACATCGTGCATAACCCGATCTATGCAAGCCCAAATTTTAGATTCATCATACCAAGTAACCAGACCTACCAACCCATAAGTCCTACAATGGGTCATGGGCTTCATGAGGAGGCGGGAATAAATAAAAATTCTAATTATATTTAAATTTTAATTGATTAATTATTATTTTACATAAAGTTTTTTTCACAAGTAGAGAAATTTCGCTTAAATCATTCTCTCTATTTGAAATAAATTATAATTACTAATTGGGTTGAATTTAATTAAATTTATAATTCAATGAGGATTTGGATTCATGTTTATATTCTAATATGGTTGGGATTTGTGCATTATAAATAAGCATGCAACCTTACTCATAATTAATCCGTCATTATTTAATTTAAGAGACTGATTCACATATTCTATACACAATTCATTCATTACTCTCTTGCTTGTCTTTGAGATGCTCTTCACATATAGTACTCATTCTTTTAGATAAAACACTAACTTGAGCTTTGGAGTATTCGTTCTTTATAGTAGGACAGTGTTTTTCATACAAATTTACAAAATTATTAAGAAATAGAAGATAATTTCTACAAAGTTCCAACTTTGAGGAACTTCAATTAAAAACTTACATCTTGAATAAATGATAAATAATCTAATTGATAACAATTTTATTTTTTATTTTTACTATTGTAAATTAAATATAAATAAAAAACTCTTATACATTTTTTTATATCTATATGTTCTATCTATTAATGTGTGATACTGTATTATTAATATAATTGATATAATATTAATTATATTAATAATATAATATTCTAACCTTTTATAACTTGTAATTATTTCTTTTCATGTATATTGTTATTTTTCTAATTTGTAATAGGCTAAAGCTTATATAAAGGCTCCCATTGTACAGTTTTTATACACAGTGAAATATACTTTTATTTATGTTTCTCATATGGTATCAGAGCTCTGATTTTTTTCACTATCTCTTTGCTTAGTTAGAAATTTGCTGGAATTGTTTTGGAAACTCATCGAAAGTCCATCAGACTTTCACTGAAAGTGTGCTAAAACCCATCAGAAGTTCGCCATGATTGACACTATCCACCCAAGAGACTTAGACATCGCTGGCCATTCCAACGTCGTCAAAAATGCGTTTATCAAATATAGGAACATTGCTCATACGTCGCTTAAAGTACGCTTTTGCCGATCACTGCCATTTTAGATTCGGTCGTTCTATAGTGTTGTGACTGACTACACCCTATCCAGGAGAATTAGCAGTCTTTGACCGTTCAAATGACACTGGAAGCATGTTGATCGGAGATCGAAAAATACTGCACACACTACCTGAAGCTCATTGTTTACAGTAAGAGTCTATTTATAAACTTTTCAATATTCTGAGGTCAGATTGTAATTTGTTTTATACTTTTAGGGTAATTTTATAATTTAAAAATTTTTTAGGGCTATTTTATAATTATTAAATTATTTAGGGGTTAATTTTTAATTTATAAAAGATAAGGGGTTATTTTATAATTATTAAAAGTATTGGGGTTAAACTGTAATTACTAAAAGTTTAGGGGCCAATTTATAATTTTTTTTAGTTAAAGGGAGGAATTTATTTTTCGATAGATAAATGTGATGTTTCTCAACCTAGTCACATTATCCTTGACGGACATAATTATGTCTTATGGGTATAAGCTATGTGTAGCTTTCGTAAAAGTAGGAGACTTTGGCGCTATATCATTGGAAATGTTATTCTACCTAAGCAGCGTGATAACGAGAGTTTGAAGGCTTTTATTGACAGACTAGATGATTGGAATAGTAAAAATCATTAGATTATTACATGATTTCATAATACATCCACCTCATTTATTAATCTTCATTATAGTTAGTTTGATACTGCCAAATCACTTTGAAATTTTCTTGCATATCACTACACCGCTAAGGATCTCTCTCATCAATATCAACTATTGTAAAATTTGCATCACCTTTGAGAAGAACTAGGACAATCCATCACTGATAAGGGCAAATTTGTCATATATTTTCTCATGTTTTATTATTGATATTTTATGGTTTTATGAGAATAGATGGCTATTTATGTGCATTATTGTTATTTATAGGGACTTGAACGAAATTTAAAGAAAGAACGCAAAAGGAGCGAAAACAGGGACTAAAATGCAAAGTTTTCAAAGTATGTGTCCATCGCCCCAGCGCCACAAGTATTGTCACCCCAGCGCTGAAATAGTGATCGAAATAAGAAAAACGACCTGCTTAAGTCGCGTCTAGCGCCCCAGCGCCATACAGTCACCGCCCCAGCGACGAGACAGCGCCCCAGCGCCAAGATCCCACCGCTCCAGCGGTAATAGCTTTTTCACGCGTCGCCCCAGCGACAGATGCATAGCGCGCCAGCGGTAGTGCGAGTCCTAGTCCGACGAGAATTGAGATTTTCAAGCTCATATCAATCCCTATAAAAAGCCACTCGTTCCCAACCTTCAAGGATCAATCTAAGACGACCCAAGAGCACCAAGAATATATAGCACAAGCCTTGGAGAGCAATAGGATCTTAATTGAAGCATCTTTAGAGAGAGATACAAGACGTTCTTCGGCATCAAGAGTTCTTAGGCAGCGCAATTAAGAGCAATTCGACGTCTATATCGGTTTGCTAATAATTGTATCATGATTTATAATTATTTTTACTGCTATTCTCTTGTAGCCATGAGCTAACTTGTTTTCTAGGATTAATATTTGAACTCAATATGTGCGCTTAACTTGCCATATCTTTTTAGTATTTAATAAACTTAGTCATGTATTATTTAAATTATTTGTGTTTAATGCTTCAATATATCTGGCCAATATATGGTGAATGAATTGGTAATATTATTGATAAACTCGGAAGAGGAATCATAATATTTAGACCTAGGTGATTTGATGCATGATTGTAGAGTAACATTCAATGTTGCATATGCAAGTTTCAACTTAGGATAGGAATATACCTAATTGGCATGTATGATCAATAAGACCTAATCTTAATGAATCTTAATTTATTACAAGTACCATAGGAATATAGGTATTTGATAAATTAAGGTATACTTACATGACCTTGGAAGAGGCTTGTGAATACATTAGTGTCTTGATCAATAATAAAGACTAAGTGAGTTAAATATTAGATGATTAATCATTAGAAACATATTGAGGGATAATATTAATCCTAGGTTTTCTCTACGTTGCTATCTTTAAATCTCATTGCATTGTGTTTTTACTTTTATATTTTCTACATTCATTCTTGAATTTTTATTTATCTGAATAATTATTAGGAAGATATAATTTTAGTAATTGGTTAATAAGAAGAAATTATCCCTGTGAGTTCGACATCCGACTAATTAATCTCTTTATTACTTGCATACAATAGTGTATACTTGCACTTAATTTATGATATAGAAATATCGCATCAATCACCAACTTCCATTCTCAGATGCAGTTTATTTGGGACCAACTGGCTCTTTTAGAACTAATTTAGAATAATAATAATGATGCTCAAGCCTTCATTGTCTACCGAGATCATCAATGTCTGGTTTAATTTCTTATAGCTCTACAAGATAAATTTGAATCTATTCGTGCTTCTTTACTCCATCGAAGGCCCTTACCCACTTTGAAACAAGCTATTGCTGATCTTATCTCTGAAAAAATAAAGTTTGCTACTCTTTAGTAAGTGATAATGGCATAATGACAATAGTATTTTAGCACTCTAACTTGGGTATTTTTTCTTTAATCCATTAATATTTGGCTATTTATTTGTGTTTTTTTAATCTTAAATAGGTGCGTAAAGGAAACTGTGACACATAGGATTAAACGATAGGCAATTCGGGCGAGAAACGAGCGTAATGCGCTCGAAAGACGAAAGTAGGTAAACAAGTGGCTGGGCGCCGCAACGCCCAGATCAGCGAGTAAGCGCTGCGATGCTCAACACCCAGCGCCGCGGCGCTCGTCGACGTCTAGAAAAACCTGATGCTCGTGCCCAGTGCCGCGGCGCCCATGTGGATGCTTAAATACTCTTTTCAACTCTCCTATTTGGGTGTGGATTCAAAGCCCCTCACGCCTAAGGTTTCTCATTGCAATAAAAACACTATTTTGAGGCAAAAATAGAGAGACTTAGCAAGAAAAAAAATGTAAGCAACGAATACACATTCAAGCCAAGAGATCAAAGTGAATTTATTGAAGATTGAAGATTGAAGAATCAACTATTGGGCAATTAAAACAAGAGGAAGGAGAACAACTCAGGGCATCACTTATGTTATTTTTTTCCTTAATTTTAAGAGATGATTTTGTTGGGAGTTGTTCATTCATGGGTGTTTGCATGTGGGTTTTGTGTTTAATCACAATTTATACATATCTCATATATATAATGAAGCAGCGGAAGCTTAAAGTATTGCAGTAAACACAATCACAATATATTAATCAGAAACGAGATTGAGAAATAACCCTTGAAGCCTTTGGTTGGAGATTGTTGAAGTCCACCAAAATGTTGTCTTTGATCAATTCTAGTAATCAACAATGGTGGGTTTGATTATCTAGAATGACAGCTTTTGATCCAGCACTTGTTTAACTACTTAAACTTGTGTTCTTGATTTTTTCTTTTGATTAACACTTAATCAAATAATCAAAAACCTATTTTGCTAAATTAGTTTTAAGCCTTAAAAGAAAATAATGAATTCAACTCTTGAATCCATTAATTAGAAGACAATTTCTCTTTTCTCTCTTTGTAAAATGGCTGAGCTAATTTTGCAAAATCAATTTAACAAAAACCTTATTAATTTAATTGACATTTGTTTTATTTATACAAATGAATTTAATTTCATTTCATAACACTTAATTTCACTTAATTTCAATTTGAATTTAATCTAACCTAATCATAGTTAACTCTTAACTTTAGTTAGGTTAAACTAACATTAAAATATTCTAACTATAGTTAACTCTTAACTCTAGTTAATTAAAAGAATATTTAATTATTTTAACCATGGTTAACTAACTTAACCATGGTTAGGTTAACTTTTACTTAACCATTAAGTATAGTTAATCTAACTTAACTAAATGGTTAACTCTTAACCTTAGTTAAACTTAAATTATTTATTCAACAATTAAATAAATAATTATTTATTTGAATTATTTAACGATTAAATAATTATCAAGTGAAATTACAATTATGTCCTTACTCGGTTACCTAGTTAACCTAAAGTGGGTCCCACCATCTGACCATATACTTTAGTTAACGTAACCTTAGTAAATTGCTGGATTTTACTGTATTAAACTATTTAATACGGTACGCTGCCCAAGTGCTCAAAGAGTACATTTCATATTGGGACTCCCTAGGTCCACGCCCGATTCGTCAAGTGAAACTATTTCACAAGTCCGTGAACGATGCCCCACGCACACGTTACGGATATTACAAATCAGCGCGTCAGACCATACATGTTGAGGTTACTCCATATTCGTATAATCCTTCCGTCATTATATCCAGGATGAACGGGATATAGATCATTACCGTCAAATCCCGATAATTTCATCCATCACTTTATTATCTTCAGATTCGTATCTTTATGAACAATTTACGCAAACACTTTTGCTATAATGTTCGAACCTGGAGGAAACTCCTTTCCCAGGTTAATTGCTTACGGCCATAAGACTTTACAAGATACAATCTCGAAGTTCGGATATACTACCCATCTATGTGAGCTGGCGGATCCCATATCTACGCACACCGAACTCCATGAGCATCGGACCATACCCAGCGACACGTAGCGGTCAGACCATGAAAGGTCTCTGACATACGTGGAACCAAAGTATGATGGATCTCCCACAAGTTCACCATGGCGCTCAGGTCGAAGGACCACAAATACTACTCAACTCGAGAGGACCTTCCTTTGACGGTTTCATAGGATATCTATTGGGGTCCTCATGAGTCTGTTCAGTATCCAGTCCTAACTGAATACCTGTATGTCTATATGAACTTCAACCAAGCTCATGGTTAACTAAGAATAACCATTTGTACAATACAGCTATAGACATACACTAATCTATGTGTTTCACCGATAGACCCTCATTGGTAAACGTAGATCAGGAACTCTTTATTTGAGAAGATACTTCCATAACGACATTTCTTAGTCTCTATTGCAACTCTTTGCAATTTTGTCATTACTAGTAGATTCTCAGGTCTTTGTTACATTATAGATTATGTTCTAACTTTTTAGATCCCGCTGGGTATTATAACCTGCTAACACTTAGCATTTATAACTATCAGCTTTGCTAACTCTTAGCCATGGTTTAAACTTCTTTAAACCAGATATGAACTCATTCAGATCATATCATTTTTATAATGTTACAAGCTTAATTACCATTTAATAAAAGTTATCAGCGATTTAATAAAATATGCATTGTATAAATATTACAAACTTAATATTCATACAAACTGGGATGGCGCGTAAGCACATACCCTAACAAACTCCCACTTGCTCTAGTGCCATGCATACTGGTATCTTATACCCATAGCCTCCACGTGTTTCTCAAACACCTTTGGAGTTAAGGCTTTAGTAAGTGGATCCGCTACATTATTTATAGAATCTACTCTACAAATTATTATATCACCCCTAGCCAAGATCTCTCTAATTATGTGGTATTTCCTCTCCACATGTTTAGATCTCTGATGTGCTCTTGGCTCTTTTGCTTGTGCAATGGCTCCATTATTGTCGCAAAATAATGGGATAGGATCTTTCGAACTTGGAACTATTCCGAGTTCTGCGACAAACTTACGTATCCACACTGCTTCTTTTGCAGCTTCAGAAGCGGCAATATATTCTGCCTCAGTGGTAGAATCAGCTGTGGATCCCTGTTTGGTGCTTTTCCAACTCACTGCAGCACCGTTGAGAATAAACACATACCCAGATGTAGACTTTCTATCATCTAGGTCAGACTGAAAGTCTGAATCTGCGTATCCTCTCACTTGCAAGTCACCTTCTCCATAAACAAGAAACTTGTCCTTCGTACCCTTAAGGTATTTCAGGACATGTTTGACTGCCATCCAATGGCTGTCACCTGGATCAGCCTGGTATCGGCTAGTAACACTTACAGCCATACTGATATCAGGTCTCGTGCACATCATAGCATACATCAAGCTTCCTACAGCTGATGCATATGGCATGTTAGACATTCTAACTCTTTCATCTTCTGTTTGAGGAGACATTTTCCTCGAAAGATGAATGCCATGTCTAAAAGGTACACTAGTTGTCTTACAATTAGTGAAACTGTACCTTTCTAGGACACTATCAATATACGATGATTGGGAGAGTCCTATCAGCTTCCTCGCTCTATCTCTATAGAGTTTTATACCTAGTATAAAGGAAGCCTCTCCCAAATCCTTCATGGAGAAGTTCTTACTCAGATAGCTCTTGACTGATTGCAACATACCTATATCATTCCCAATGATAAGTATGTCATCAACATAGAGAACTAAGAAAACTATCATGCTCCCACTGACCTTTCTATACACACAAGCTTCCTCTTCATTTTTGATGAAACCAGACCCTCTGATTACTTCATCAAAACGAAGATTCCAGCTTCGGGATGCCTGCTTAAGTCCATAAATGGACTTCTTCAGTTTGCATATTAGACCAGAGGTCAAGCTAGATGCAAAACCTTCAGGCTGTTCCATGTATATCTCTTCATCGAGATATCCATTTAGGAACGCCGTCTTCACATCCATCTGCCATATCTCATAATCATAATATGCTGCAAATGCCAATAATATACGAATTGACTTGAGCATCGCTACTGGTGCAAAAGTTTCCTCATAGTCGATCCCAGATCGCTGAGTATAACCTTTGGCAACCAGTCTGGCTTTAAAGGTTTCAACCTTTCCATCAAGCCCACGCTTCCGTTTATAAATCCATTTACAACCGATAGGAACTATTCCTTCAGGAAGCTGAACCAAGTCCCAGACTTGATTCTGATGCATAGAGTCAATTTCGGATTTCATGGCATCTTGCCATTTTCCCGAGTCAATGTCCAACATCGACTCTCTATAGGTCAAAGGATCATTTTCTTCAATTAAGAAAACTCCAAGCGCACCTTCAGGTAACTGACCATACCTAGTAGGTGGCCTAGACATCCTTTGTGACCTACGAGATTGGTGTGTTAAAGGTATTTCACTCGATTGATCCTGAGTTTCCATCCGTAGTTCATCAGTGTTCTGATTGACTTCATCAAGTTCAATCTTTTTGCAATCCCCACAATCCATAAGAAACTGTTTCTCAAGAAAAGTGGCATTACGAGCAACGAACACATTTCGTTGTTCAGGATCATAAAATTGGTATCCCATTGAATTCTTAGGATACCCGATGAACCGATACTTATACCCCCTGGGTGCAAGTTTATCCTGTTGTGCAACATTTACATAAGCAGGACAGCCCCAAATTTTAAAATATTTAAGACTCGGTTTCCTTCCAGTCAATATCTGATATGGAGTGGAAGGAACAGCTTTAGATGGAACTCTGTTCAATATGTGAGTTGACGTTTGTAGGGCATGACCCCACAGATATTCAGGAAGATCGGTAAAGCTCATCATCGATCGGACCATATCTAATAAAGTCCGATTCCTCCTCTCCGATACACCATTGTGTTGCGGAGTTCCTGGAGGACTATATTGAGCTAGAATCCCATTCTCTTTTAAATAATCCGAAAATTCACCGCTCATGTATTCACCACCTCGATCTGATCGAAGGCACTTGATGTACATTCCGGTTTGTTTCTCTACTTCAAGTCGGAATTCTTTGAACTTTTCAAAGGTTTCTGACTTATGTTTCAAAAGAAACATATACCCGTATCGTGACAAATCATCGATAAAAAGTACAAAGTATCGAAATCCACCCATAGCAGTATGATTCATTGGACCGCATACATCTGTATGTACAAGTTCCAATAAATCAGAGGCACGGTGTCCAACACCTGCAAATGGTGATTTGGTCAACTTTCCCTGAATACATGATTCACAAACTGGATAAGGATGTATGGTCAGATCAGGTATCTGTCCATCCTTCGCCAGACGGGTTAGGCGTCTCACACCTATATGACCTAATCTCATATGCCATATTTTCGTTTCATTTAAAGTTTCCGAATTTCTACTAGTACTAGCTTGCATACTCATGACACTGCTTGTTGTATCTAATATATAATGCCCATTCACTAACCGACAATCAGCTAATAAAACATCATACATATCATATAATAATAAGGAACAGTTCCGAATATTCATATGATACCCTTCACTGTCGAGTACAGGAAGGGATATTATCTGTCTGATGATGTTGGGAACAAAATAACAATTATTTAATACAACATATTTATTACATGGGAGAAGTAAATCCAAATGTCCTACAGCTTCAACCTGCAGGAAATCACCATTTCCAGCTCGAAGCTTTACCTCTCCTGGCTGCAGCAATCTAACTTCCCTCAGACCCTGTAACATATTACAGATGTGAGAAGGACATGCTGTATCTAATACCCAGCCTGCATTAGCATCAAATGCTAAAGAAATGTCAATGATAGGAAAGCAAATACCTGAGGGAGCCTTCTTCAAGCTTGCAAGATATTTAGGGCAGTTACGTTTCCAGTGCCCCTCATCGCTGCAAAAGAAACATTTTCCTTTTGCCTTGCTTTTCTCTAGAGGTTTGGATATCGGTCGCTTCTGAGGACCTATTCGGGGTGTCTGCCTCATTTTCTTTTTCTTCCCTTTGGACTTCAAAGAAGCCCTCGGGGTAGAAGATGAAGCACCCTGAATTAGGAGGGATGAGCCTCCTTTATTCATATCCTCATATGCTGTCCTCAACATGTTATGAAGTTCAGCATATGTAGGGGTCAATTCTTGCATATTAAAGTTCATGATGAATTGCGTAAATGACCCCGGAAGCGACTGGAGAATCAAACTATTCCCCAAACTATTGTTTAAAGAAATTTCCATAGTCTCAAGCCTCTCAATATATCTGATAATTTTAAGGACATGAGGACTCACTGGACTACCCTCAGGAAGTCTAGCCTGAAAGAGTGCTTTGGCGACACGATATATCTCAATCTGAGGTCTATCACCAAAAAGCTCCTTCAGGTGGAGCATGATGCTGCTAGCATTTTCCATATGGAGATGCTCTCTCTGCAGCTCATGAGACATCGAGGCAAGGATGTAAGATTTAACTTTTAAATCTTCATCCAACCATTTCTGATATGTCACCCTTTCTTCTGGGGTGGCATCATCAGAAACTCCTGAGGGCATTTTCTGATCAACAATATACCCAAGTCTCTCAGAATTCAGAACAATTTTGAGATTAGTCATCCATTCTGAATAGTTATCAGCACCCTTGAGTTGGTTGGCATCTAGAATGCGCATCAAAGGGTTGTTTGAAGCCATATTAATCTTCACAAGACAAAATAGAATAGATATGTGTCAGCGGATTATTAATTAATCAAATCGCTAATAAAAACGTTTTAAATCATGGGTATAACAATTATACAATTTTTAATTTAAAAACGCCCTCCCACTGCTTTACATAATCCCTTTAATCTCTCTAACGAGATAACGATAGTTTAAGAATTTTTAAACTATACAGTGAGAAGTGGACCCCACTGGCATTTTACTCCAGCCTCACGCTAAAGCAATATTGGCCTTTGTAAACCCAATAGGTAGACAACCCTTGTCAATTGCAACTCTTGCAACTCTTACAACTGATCCTAAATACACCTTATCCTCACGCTAAAGCAATATTGGGTAAGTGTATTTCAGATTAACTTGCCAATTATCAAATATATGTTACTGACATTATCCTCACGCTAAAGCAATATTGGATAACATGTTCGCATATATTTGACTCATCTCATGTTTTACCGGCATTAGATTAAATCACACCGACCAAATCCCTCATGCTAAAGCAATATTGGGAAAGACCATAGTGACCTATTTAATACCGTATTGACAAGGCGGATCATTAAAATATTAACACATAACACAATAATTTTTTAATCTGATTAAGAGAGATTTTAAATACAGGCACTCATCTCATGAGAAGGTTATTCTCAATCAATTATTCAATCATGTGCAAACACAACTAACCCCCATCAGTGGGGTTCCCTTGTGGTTACCAACATGAAAAAAAATAATTGTCCTGGTTTATCATGTAAATTAATAACTCTTATTATTACAACTCATAAACCCCCCACATGCATAAAATAAAAAAAAAAAAAAAAAAAAAAAAAAAAAAGCGTAATTTTTGTTTTTCTTCTAACCGAATACGATATTGAGATTTTTTTCCGGAGCGCGATTGGTTTCTAAGATCGTTTCCGGCTCTAGGTCTTTTACTCGTTAGTCCCGGTAAAGCCCCCAGACGGCGTATTTTTTTGAAACGAGGCCCTCGGTAACGTGACATAAAAACTCCTTATTTTATTGATATTGAATTTCATAAACCTAAATTAAAAATGATTAGAGAACACGATTGACTTTAAGATACGAATACTTTGAATTTAAGATCTGAATAGTTGGTTTACGTTATGGAAGAAAGACATGTATATGTGATATTAGATATTGCTAGTTATATATGAACTAAAGATATATCTAATCCGCCCTAGATAGGAATCCGAAGATGAAGAGAGAAACAAAGAATATCACTACGGTGTAAACAAAGAGTTTGAGAGTAAGCATTACACCAACTAAATGATCAACATTACTGTAATTTGAACTGTCACTCCAACTATGAATGTTTTTATCCTTATCATTTCGAACCCGGTCCTCGCTTACACTGGTATTTTTAATAGGACCAAGACTATCCATTGATTTACTTAACCCACATCTGTATTCTAATTCCCCCTTACCCTTAGATAACATCGAATTGAACCACCATTTTTTCATAGAGCTCTCTTGCCCCTATTTACATGAAAATACAATAGATGAATAGTCAATTGAAAGAAATCACTCTCGTTTGCTTTTGTGAGACCCCGGAGTATCACTTCACTATATACGATCTTTTTTCAATTCGAAATAGTGGTTGCCCTCATATTGTGTAAAATTCGCATCGAAAAAAGAAATATTTGTTCTTTTTTTTTTTTTTTTTTTTTTTTTTTTTTTTTTTTTTTTTTTTTTTTTATGAACGCCGCGGCGATGCTCTTTCAGCGCTGCGGCGCTAGGGCTTCAAAAGCCTCCGCGCTGCGGCGATGCTCTTTTAGCGCTGCGGCGCTAGGGCTTCAAAAGCCTCAGCGCTGCGGCGCTCTTTTAGCACCGCTGGGGCGCTGCAGGGCAGTGCTTTCAGCGCTGGCGCGCCATGTACTCAGCGCCCCTGCGATAACCATCGCTGGCGCGTTATGTACTCAGCGCCCCTGCGATCACCATCGCTGGCGCGTTATACACGTAGCGCCCCAGCGTTCATATGAACGCTGCCGCGCTGAACATAAGCGCTGCGGCGTTCCAGGGACTGTTTTTTCAATTTTACATATTCAACACTTGAATTGCATCCGAACATCCCCAGAAATTGTCATACAATTTAACTAACATTTAGCCAACTATAAAAAACACCCAAAACAACACAAAATTGCTTTGATACCAATTGTTGGGAGTTGTTCATTCATGGGTGTTTGCATGTGGGTTTTGTGTTTAATCACAATTTATACATATCTCATATATATAATGAAGCAGCGGAAGCTTAAAGTATTGCAGTAAACACAATCACAATATATTAATCAGAAACGAGATTGAGAAATAACCCTTGAAGCCTTTGGTTGGAGATTGTTGAAGTCCACCAAAATGTTGTCTTTGATCAATTCTAGTAATCAACAATGGTGGGTTTGATTATCTAGAATGACAGCTTTTGATCCAGCACTTGTTTAACTACTTAAACTTGTGTTCTTGATTTTTTCTTTTGATTAACACTTAATCAAATAATCAAAAACCTATTTTGCTAAATTAGTTTTAAGCCTTAAAAGAAAATAATGAATTCAACTCTTGAATCCATTAATTAGAAGACAATTTCTCTTTTCTCTCTTTGTAAAATGGCTGAGCTAATTTTGCAAAATCAATTTAACAAAAACCTTATTAATTTAATTGACATTTGTTTTATTTATACAAATGAATTTAATTTCATTTCATAACACTTAATTTCACTTAATTTCAATTTGAATTTAATCTAACCTAATCATAGTTAACTCTTAACTTTAGTTAGGTTAAACTAACATTAAAATATTCTAACTATAGTTAACTCTTAACTCTAGTTAATTAAAAGAATATTTAATTATTTTAACCATGGTTAACTAACTTAACCATGGTTAGGTTAACTTTTACTTAACCATTAAGTATAGTTAATCTAACTTAACTAAATGGTTAACTCTTAACCTTAGTTAAACTTAAATTATTTATTCAACAATTAAATAAATAATTATTTATTTGAATTATTTAACGATTAAATAATTATCAAGTGAAATTACAATTATGTCCTTACTCGGTTACCTAGTTAACCTAAAGTGGGTCCCACCATCTGACCATATACTTTAGTTAACGTAACCTTAGTAAATTGCTGGATTTTACTGTATTAAACTATTTAATACGGTACGCTGCCCAAGTGCTCAAAGAGTACATTTCATATTGGGACTCCCTAGGTCCACGCCCGATTCGTCAAGTGAAACTATTTCACAAGTCCGTGAACGATGCCCCACGCACACGTTACGGATATTACAAATCAGCGCGTCAGACCATACATGTTGAGGTTACTCCATATTCGTATAATCCTTCCGTCATTATATCCAGGATGAACGGGATATAGATCATTACCGTCAAATCCCGATAATTTCATCCATCACTTTATTATCTTCAGATTCGTATCTTTATGAACAATTTACGCAAACACTTTTGCTATAATGTTCGAACCTGGAGGAAACTCCTTTCCCAGGTTAATTGCTTACGGCCATAAGACTTTACAAGATACAATCTCGAAGTTCGGATATACTACCCATCTATGTGAGCTGGCGGATCCCATATCTACGCACACCGAACTCCATGAGCATCGGACCATACCCAGCGACACGTAGCGGTCAGACCATGAAAGGTCTCTGACATACGTGGAACCAAAGTATGATGGATCTCCCACAAGTTCACCATGGCGCTCAGGTCGAAGGACCACAAATACTACTCAACTCGAGAGGACCTTCCTTTGACGGTTTCATAGGATATCTATTGGGGTCCTCATGAGTCTGTTCAGTATCCAGTCCTAACTGAATACCTGTATGTCTATATGAACTTCAACCAAGCTCATGGTTAACTAAGAATAACCATTTGTACAATACAGCTATAGACATACACTAATCTATGTGTTTCACCGATAGACCCTCATTGGTAAACGTAGATCAGGAACTCTTTATTTGAGAAGATACTTCCATAACGACATTTCTTAGTCTCTATTGCAACTCTTTGCAATTTTGTCATTACTAGTAGATTCTCAGGTCTTTGTTACATTATAGATTATGTTCTAACTTTTTAGATCCCGCTGGGTATTATAACCTGCTAACACTTAGCATTTATAACTATCAGCTTTGCTAACTCTTAGCCATGGTTTAAACTTCTTTAAACCAGATATGAACTCATTCAGATCATATCATTTTTATAATGTTACAAGCTTAATTACCATTTAATAAAAGTTATCAGCGATTTAATAAAATATGCATTGTATAAATATTACAAACTTAATATTCATACAAACTGGGATGGCGCGTAAGCACATACCCTAACAGATTTTGTTCATGATATTTTCATACTTTTGCTTTGATATTCTTGTTTTGAACATGAGCTAAATACTTTTGATCTAGGGTTAGACGTTCTTGAACCTAGTATGTAATTGACTCTTTTAAACTCTTAGTTATGAACTTTTATCCCTTAATTGATTTAATCTATCTATGCTTAATGCTTTCATTATATTTGATCACTATTTTGATTGTTTAGGAACCATGATAACTTTGACAAAAGGATGTATGTGTTTAGCCTATGGTAGATTGATACGTGATCATAGAGTAATATTTATGAGTTTCATCTAGGATAGACATATACCTAGGTGGAATGTATAGTTTGATTAGACTTATTCTTAATGAGTTGCATCTTATTCGGATTACCATAAATATATAAGTAATTGTTAGGGTGTGATATTATCATTCGATTGTCAATAGAAGCTTACGATAAAATTAGTGTCTAGCTAATCAATTGATAATAAGGGAATAACTAAAGGGTTAAAGGATTCAATGAACTACTAGGGGATACGTCGAAACCCAAGATTACTTATCCAATTAGTGAATTCTATCTTCGAGTACTTGCGATAATTTAATTAGGTTTAATTCGATAGTAGTAGTTTAGTTAGTTAAACTCTATCTTAGAAGCTAGTTTGAATAAAGGTAAAATAGAGTAATTTTAGTAATTGATTAAAGAAATAGAAATATATTACTTGGTACAAAAAATGTGCACTTGCGCTAGGTTATTAAATCAGACATCAGCAAGTTCGCACAGATACAGTCCTTGTCGCTCATCAACACAAATTTGTTAACTATCAACTAGTTTCTATATATGCAATTCTTGCCACCCTACAACATAAATCCGTCAACTCCACTCAACCCAAGACGTGTCATTATTACCACTTATCTAGACATGTAATTCTCACTTATCCGACACGTAAATGTAAAAAATGTCAACAAATTGGACTTGGTTATTATGAGAAAACTTGTCTAAAAAATAAACAATCTTAAGGTCATACTTTTACAAGGCCTTAATCACTTTCTGCCGCTACTATTATCCAAGATACTACCAGTTTCTCTTCCAAGTTAACTAGTGATCTTGAATATTTACTTCGCCAACTTCTATCAAACTTAAGTAATCCTTCCATTACTGATTCTTCTGTTCTTTTATTTAACTCTTGGTATTTTGATTCTACATGTCGCAATTATATGACTTCTAATTCCACTATTTTCTCCTTCAAATCTTCTGCTTCCTATTTACCTTCTATTCAAATTGCTAATAGATCTTTCATGAATGTTAATCACATTATTCAGGTGTCTTGCTCCAGTATTTCATTATCTAATATTTTTCTTGTACTTAAACTCATATTAAATCTTCTATTTGTTGGTCAAATTTATGAACTTGGTATTAACTTTTTATACTACCTCTGGGTGTTGCATGCAGGATTCGAAGACTGGTCAGACACTTAGGATAGGTTATAAAGTGAGTCGTCTATATGAGCTCATCTTTTTACATCTTCTATCTTTATCGCATTCGTCCACTACATCTACTTCCCGAATATCATCACTATATTACTGATATTCTCGTTTGGGTCATGTCTTAATAAATCGTATTTGTTCTCTAGTATCTAATGGCTACTTAGAAATTATCTCTGATAATAAAGATGACTTTTTTGTTTGTCCTTTAACAAAACAACCTGCTTTTTCTTTTAATAATAATATTATTATTTCTCATGGTCCTTTTGATCTTATACACTATAATCATATAAGGATCTCGATATTTTGTTATTTTTATTGATGACTATTCTCGATATATATGGTTATTTCTTATGAAACAGAGATTAAAACTTACCAAAATTTATCGTAATTTTGCTTAAATGATTAAAACACAATTTTATTTTTCCATTAAGGTCTTTCGCATAGATAATGCCATAGAATATAAAGATTCTGATTTTTTAAATCTTTTATAGGAACATGATACTATTTACCAAAAATCTTGTCCAGGTACATCTCAATGAAATGAGAGAGGCGAATGAAAACACAGACGTATTCTTGACATAGTTCGTGCTCTTCTCATCTCTACTTCTTGTCCTAAACAATTTTAAGGTGAAGCTGCCTTAACTACTACATATATGGACTCCCTCATAATTATAGTCTCCTAAAAATTTTTTGTTGTGTTTGTTTTGTTTTACTTTAAAAACATGAACATACCAAACTTAAGCTTTGCACATGAGTATGTTACTCATTGGGATATGGGATAGAACATAAAGGTTGTAAGTGTTGAGATCCTATATCTAAATGTTTTCGCCTCTCGTCATGTTATATTTCTTGAACATAAAATATTCTCCTTCGAATCAAACCTTTTATTCTGTGTCTTCACCCGCTTTTCAGTTCTTTAATAACAATATTATTGACTTGTTTCCTGATGCTTCTTGAGTTTTATATAGGTGAACCTGTTGATATAATGCCTGCTTCTAAGCCTCATACCTTGTCTAAAGGATCTATTCTCAATGTCTCTAAGGCCTCTTCTACACCCTCTATTCTCCGTTCTTCTTGGGTAAGAGAACTTCATGTTAAAGTTCGTGATTATCACTATTTCTTTACAACTTTTTTGTTATATGAACCCCACTCCTATTTCGATACTAGTTCAAACCCTGATTGGCAGTAAGTAAGGACAGAAGAATTGTAAGCTCTTGAAAATTTTCATATTTGGGATTTTGTTACTCTTCCACTTAATAAAACTATCATTGGTTGCAAATGGGTGTACAAGATTAAGAATAAGTATGATTGGTCCATTGAACAATATAAAGCTCATTTTATTGCAAAAGGTTTTACTCAAGACTATGTAATTAGTACCCATACAAATTATTGGCACAATTTAAGGCATACACTAGGTAGATAAAAGTGTCAAGTCTGACTTGGCATAATTTTAGGTTTAACACTTAAACCTTACCTACTTCTCGAGAGATCCTAAAATAAATAAATGGTCAATTGATTGAATTTAAATAAAACAATAATTATTTTATTTAAATGGTAGCTATATCCACCAGTGCCCAATTTATTATCCATACAAATTATTAACATAATTTGAGACATACACTAGGTAGATAAAAGTGTCAAGTCTCACTTGGTACAATCTTAGGTTTAATACTTAAACCTTAGTTACTATCCGAAAGACCCTAAAATATATTTATATTTTTCAAAACTTTCTCGGATTGAACAATTAGATCCAATGCACTACCCACGTACTCAACGAGTACACTTTATATAGTGAGACTCTCAAAGTTCACACCCATTTGTCTCACAGAACATTTTCTCAAAAATAAAGAAAGTGACTTACAAACGAGAAGATGCACAGAGTCGTATTTTTAGTTATACCTAGATGATAGAGAGTCTATATTTGGGAATGTGCTAATTCTCATTAATACTAAGAGAGTTGGAATTGCACCAAACTGGGATTCACTGTTAATTTAGATTGACACAGCAGAAGCGACAGTGAGGATTCGTAGCTTTATCACTGCCTTTGGAAGAATTCCAAGGAAAATGGATTTTATCCTATAGTTTACGATAAAACAAGGCCATAGTACAAGTCAAAGTGCCAAGAGGACACCAGTACTCTAATTATATTGAGAAGAGTCTCACATGACTAGAGGGATCTTGGCTAAAAGAGATGTGATTATTTGTAGAAGTGTTCTATAAATAATTTAGCGGACCCATTATCTAAAGGCCATGACTATTAAAGTGTTTATGATACACGTAGAGTCGATGTGTATGAGATGCCATCAGGAATGACACTAAAGCAAGTGGGAGATTGTTAAGATCGGTGCTTACATGCCATCCCTGAATGTATATATGTTTGTATATTTATACAAGTGTACATTTTCATTAAATCGCTAATACCCATTAATATGGTATTATGCAATGTAACGTTATAGACATTGTAGATCTGAAGAAGTTCGCGTCAGATTTAAAAGAGTTTAGATAAGGGCCTACAGTTAGCTACGCTAAGAGATATAAATGCTAAATGTTAGCACAGCTAAGTGTTAACTGGTTATAATACTCAGCAGATCCAAGAGTTGGAGCCTTGTCTGTAATGGGACATAAACCTGGGAATATACCAGTAATTGCGTAGTTGCAAGAGTTGCAATTGGGTGCCAAGAAATGCTAGTTGCGCAAGTACGTTCTCAAATAATTATCCCTGATCTACTTTTGCTGATGCAGATCTGTTGGTGGATACCTTTATATATAGATTAGCATATATCGTACCTATAGGGTATAGATGGTTGTTCCTAGCGGATCGTGATCTTGGAGCTTGTATTGACATATGGGTATCCAATTAGGACTGGATATAGGACTGACTCATGAGGGCCTTCGATAGACATCCTATATAAGCCGTCAACTTGAGAGTCCTCTCGCATTGAGTAGTATACATAGTCCTTTGACCTGAGTGCCATAATGGACTTGTAAGTGATCCACCATACCTTAGTTCTACGCATGTTATATACCTTTCATAGTGTGACCGTTGGGTGTCGCTGGGTATGGTTCTATACTTATGGAGTTCAGTGTGTACAGATATGGGATCCATCAGCTCGTATAGGAAGTTCGATATCCAGATGCTTTAAGATTGTATCTCGAAAAGTCTTGTGGCCATAAGCCTTAATCCCCGGAAAGAGTTCCACCAGGGTAGAACAATATGGCAAAAGAGTTTGTACATATTGTTCTGTGAGATATAAGTTTGTAAATAGGACATGGATGAGAACTAGGGGATTTAACGGTGATGATCTATATCTCTGCACATCTAGGATATCATGATGGAAGGACTATACGTATGCGTTGTAACCTCAGCTTGTATGGTTCAACGCGCTGATTTGTAATATCTGTGACGTATGCGTAGGGCATTGCCCACGGACTCATAGAATAGTTCCATTTGAAGAATCTGGCATAGGACCTAAGGAGTCTCGCGATATAGAGTGTACTCATTGTGTACTAAGGCAGCGTACTGGATTAAATTATTTAATCCAACAATATTCAGCATTTCTATGGGAATGTATGCATATCTGTATTTAAGTGTTAAATACAACAATTAGTCTATAATTATTATTTACTAATTGTATAATGACACATGGTACATTATGGACCTTCAGTTGAGTTTACCTAAGTACAAATTTGGTAGGACCCACTAGGGGGTAGACTTGGTAACTATTCATGAAGGGCAAAATAGTCATTTTATACTTTGATTATTTAATTGTTAAATAATCAAAATATCTCTTTATTATTATTTTATTATATATTATATATATAAAGAGATAGAGAAAGTGTGAATTTGGTGTGAATGTTGTATTTTGGCCGAGAGAAGAGAAAGAAATAGAGGAAAAGAGAAAGAAAAGAAAGAAGAGAAAAGACAAGAAGGAGGAAAAAAAATGGACAACGAAAACGGAATTGTTTTATTTTCTCTATACTTTTAATTGGAGCAATTGTGAATTGCTTCAAATTCTCCATTTCTTATCCTTTTGGAGAAAATGATAAAAAAAAAAATACACACTGGTCATTTTAGGGTTTAAGAGTTAAACCGAGTGCTACGTATAGGGCTGCTGTTCTAGCTCACCAAGCCCACCGTGTTGGTGACTAGAACTGCTCACAAGTTGGTCTCCATGAGGACTTCAAAAAGCATATATGTATAACGTTGCACGTTGAGGTGAGTTCTCAACCTTTACTAATATATTAATGTGATTAATATATTTATTTGTTGTGTTTATTGTAATTTACACGCTTCCGCCACGTAGAATATGTATAAGATACATATTTTAGACAATAGACACAACAACACATGCATACACCCACATGTATTAGATCCCTAACAAATAGCTCCGTTATTGTCGCAATATTATGGGATAAGATCCACGAAACTTAGGATTATACCAAGTTTAGTGATTAATTTCCTAATCCACAATGCTTCTTTTACTGCTTTTAAAGCTGCAATGTATTCTACTTCAGTGGTAGAATTTGTTATAGATCCCTATTTAACACTCTTCCAACTTATGGCTGCGCCATTGAGAATAAACAGTTATCCAAATATAGACTTTCTATCATCTGGATCAGAATGAAAGTCTAAATTAGTGTATCCTCTTACCTATAAGTCATTTTCTCTGTATATGAGAAACTTTTCCTTTGTACCCTTAAGGTATTTAAGGACATGTTTGACTGCCATCAATTGGCTATCACCTAGATTAAACTGGTACCAGCTCATAACACTTACAACCATACTAATATCAGGTCTCGTATATATTATGGCATACATCAAGCTTTCAACAGCTGATGCATAAGGAATGTTAGACATTATAACCTTCTCATATTTCTTTTGAGGACACATCTTCCTTGAAAAATGAATGCCATGTTTAAAAGGTACATTAACTGTCCTATGATTACTAAAACTGTACCTTTCCTAGACATTAGCAATGTATGAAGATTGGGAGAGTCCTATTAGCCTCCTAGCTCTATCTCTATAAAGCTTTATACCTAGTAAATAAGAAGCCTCTCCCAAATATTTTATGGAGAAATTCTTATTTACGTAACTTTTTATTAACTATAACATATCGATATCATTCCCAATTATCAGTATATTATCCACATAAAGAATTAAGAAGACAAGCATGCTCCTATTGACTTCATTTTTTATGAAACCAGACCATTTGATTACCTCATCAAAATGAAGATTCCAACTTTGGGAAGCTTGCTTAGGTCCATAGACTTCTTCAGTTTACATACAAGACCAGAAAAAAGGTTAAATGCAAAACCTTCATGCTATTCCATGAACATCTCTTCCTTAAGATATCCATTCAAGAACGTCGTCTTTACATCCATCTACCAAATTTCAAAGTCATAGTATACAACAATTGCCAATAATATCCTTATTGACTTAAGCATCTCAACTGGTGCAAAGATTTCCTCAAAATCGATTGTTGAGTATAACCTTTTGCTACCAGACGGGCCTTGAAGGTCTCTACCTTCTCATTGGGCCCACACTTCCACTTGTAAATCTATTTACAACCAATATGAACTATTCCTTCAAAAAGCTCAACCAAGTCCCAGACTTGGTTTTGATGCATAGAGTCAATTTTAGATTTCATGGCATCCTGCCATTTTCTCAAATCAATATCTAATATTGCCTTTCTGTAGGTTAAAAGATCATTTTCTTCTACTAAACAAATCTCAGAGGTATCTTCAAGTATCATACCATGCCTTTCAGGTTGCCTCGATATCCTTTGTGACCTACGCATAAGGTGTATAAAAGGTAATTTGCTCGATTAAGCTTGTGGTTCCATATGTGATTTATTCTAATTGACTTCATCAAGATCAATCTTCCTACAATCCCCATGATCTATGAAAAACTGTTTCTCTAAGAAAGTGGCATGCCGAGCAATGAACACATTTCATTCCTTAGGATGGGTGCAAGTTTATCCTGCTGTGTAACTTTTTCATAAGCAGGACAACTCCAAAATCTTAAAATATTTAAGACTTGGATTCCTTCCAATCCATTTCTCATAAGAAATGGAAGGAACGGCTTTAGACAGAACTTTGTTTAATATATAAGCAGCAGTATGTAGAGCATAGCCCCAAAGATATTCAGGGAGATCAGTGAAACTTATCATCGATCAAACCATATCTAATAAAGTCCGATTCCTTCTCTTCGAAAAACCATTATGCTATGGAGTAGCTAGATGACTATACTGAGCGAGAATTCTATTATCCTTTAAATAATTCAAAAATTCACTGCCTATATATTTACCACCTCGATTTAATTGAAAGTATTTGACATACATACTGATTTATTTCTCTACTTCAAGTCTAAATTCTTTGAAATTTTCAAAGGTTTTAGACTTATGTCTCGTAAGATACACATAACCATATTGTAACAAATCATCAATGATGGTTACAAAGTATTAAAATCCACCCATAGCAACGTGATTCATTGGACCACATACATCACTATGTATAAATCCTAATAAACCTGTGGCACGGTGTCTAATACCAACAAAGAGAGATTTTGTCATTTTTCATTGAATACATGATTCACAAATTGAATAAGGTTTTATGATCAAATCAGGTATTTGACCATCCTTCACTAGACGGGATAGGTGTCTAACGCCTATATGACCCAATCTCATATGCCACAATTCTATTTCATTTATAGTTCCCAAACAACTTGCTGCATTTATCTATACATTCATGAATTTTGTGTTGTATTCAATATATAATGACCATTAATTAACTGACAATCAACTATTAAAACATTATACATATCATATAAACATACAGAATGATTTTGTATATACATATGATAACCCTCGCTGTCAAGTACATGAAGGGATACTATCTATTTCAAAATACTAAGTACATAAAGACAATTATACAACATTATAGTTATATTACATGAGAAATATAAATCAAAATGTCCTACAGCCTTGACCTAAAGGAATATCTATTTCTATCACGAAGTTAAATCTCTCATATTGCCGAATTAAAAATATAAAGAAATAATAATTATTTCATTTTTTTGGTTTTTTAATAACTTGATCTACCAATGTTTAAATTAATACTAATATAAATTATTGGCACAATTTGAGGCATACACTAGGTAGATAAAAGTGTCAAGTGAACACTTGACACAATTTTAGGTTTAACACTTAAACCTTAACTACTTCCCGAGAGACCTTGAAATAAATAAATGTCCAATTGATTTAATTTAAATAAAACAACAATTGTTTCATTTAAATGGTAGATATATCAATTAATGCCCAATTTAGTACTAGACAAATTATTGGCATAATTGAAGGCAAACACTAGGTAGATAAAAGTATCAAGTTTCACTTGGCACAATCTTAAGTTTAATACTTAAACCTTAGCTACTTCTTGAAAGACCCGAAAATAAATTCATATTTTTCAAAAACTTCTCGGATCGAACAATTGGATCCGATGCACTACCCACGTACTCAATGGTACATTTCATATAGTGAGACTCCCTAGGTTTACACCCATTTTATCTCACGAAATATTTTTGTAAGTCCATAACCAATGCCCCACACATACACACACATTATGGATAATACAAAATGACGTGTTGAACCATACAAGTTGAGGTTAATCCATATTTGTACAATTCCTCCGTCATTAATATCCTAGAAGAGTTGAGACATAGATCAATACCGTCAAGTCTCTTATTGCTCAACTATAAACATATCTCTTTGATTTGTATTCTGATAAACAATATCCACAAACTCATTTGCGATATTATTTATACTACAGGAAACTCTTTTTCGAAATTAATGCTTATGGCCATAAGACTTTCTAAAATATAATCTTAGAGCATCTGGACAGTTAACTCACCTATATAAGCTGACGAGTCCCATATCTACACTTACTAGACTCCATAAGCGTTGAATCATACCCAACGACACACAGTGGTCAAACCATGAAAGATCTCTGATATGTGTGTAACTAAAGTATGATGGATCACTCACAAGCCCACTGTGGTGCTCAAGTCAAGGTACCACGAGTACTACTAAACTCGAGAAGACTCTTCATTAACGATTTTATGGAATATCCATTAGAGGTCTTCATTGAGTCTTATTCTGTATCCAGTCCTCACTGAATATCTGTATATCTATACAAACTTCGACTAAGCTCACAATTTGTAGAGATTAACCACCTGGATAATCCAGATATAGATATACACTAATCCATATTAATCGATTCCACTCAATAGACCATGCGTTAATGGAAATAGACTAGGAACTTATAATTCAAGAATATACTTACACAATGACATTTTCTAGTAATGCTTTGATTTGTTTTTTGTAATTATGTCATTGTTAGTATATTCCTAGGTCTTTGTCCCATTTCAGACAAGGTTCTAACTCTTTAAATTTGATATGAATTCTTTCAGATCAGTATAATGTTTGAAATATTACAAGCATCTTACCTTATAAAATTAATTAACAAGTTAATGAAATATTTAGTTATTGCATAAGGTATGAAAATACAATATTCATACAAAATTGGGATGACACAGGAGCACAAGTCCCAACATTGACATTATATTAAATGGATGTGAAAAATATCTTTCTCAATGGTGATCTTTTTGAAGAAGTCTATATAAAGCCTCCTCTTAATTATCCACATTCCTCAAGCAAGGTTTGTAAACTTCGTCGAGCTTTATATGGTCTTAAACATGCTCATCGTGCCTAATTTGTAAAATTCAGTAAGACTATTCTTCAACATGGTTTTTCGTCTAGCCCTACTACTCAGCCTTTTTCATCGGTAGAATAGATCGTGGTTGTATTTTACTACTTCTTTATATTGCTGACATGATTATCACGGGTGATGATCTTATTGGTATTTCTACTCTCAATGACTTTCTTTAACAATACTTTGGGATGAAAGATTTTGGCACCCTTAGTTATTTCCTTGGCCTTGAAGTAATGTTTAACTCAACTCGGTATTATCTCTCACATACTAAATATGCATAAGATCTACTTGTTAAAGCTGGCTTGACAGACAGTAAGACCGTCTCTACTCATCTAGAGCTTAATACGAAACTCTAATCTTCTGATGGTACTCTCCTCAATGATGTCACCCTCTATCGTCAGTTAGTTGGTAGTTTGATTTATCACACTATTACTCGCCCAAACATTACTCATGTTGTTCATATTGTCAGTTAATTTATAACTACTCCTCGTACTTCTCATTATACAACAATTCTTCATATTCTATGTTATTTCAAAGATACACATTTTCATAACCTCTATTTTTTGACTCATTTTTCTCTCGTATTACACATTTATGCCTATATAAAAGCTCATATTGTATCATTTTTATATACAATAAAATATATTTTTTTTTATATTTCTTACATTATCATTTCTTTATAATTGGTCGAACATAAATTTTTTTTTATATTACATTACAATTACTAATTTATTGATATTTATAAATTAAAAAATTATATTAAAAAAAATAACTGAGATTGAATTTTTTACTATCAAACTTCGGAGTCTAGGCCTAAAATGAATCCTTTTGATCTATGATTAAGATTTTTTTTTTCATCCAAGTGCTCTCGAAAAATGAGAAATTCTTTTTCTAAATTTATACTAGGGTTGCTTTTTTTTTTTTTTTAAAAAATAAACCGACGCTCGATCGTCAAAGGACGATGGAGCATTCATTAAACATTTGAATCAGTATAAATAGTTTTGATATTATGTCAAATCAATTTCAGTGGCTACGTTTCAAATTCTTGAGAGATAAGTCAACTATTCTGTGTTTAATTATCCTTTATCTTTTGTTAATGATAATATTAATATCATTAACACAGCACGTATATTCTCACTGCATTTATCTTCAACGATAGGAATGACTTGACGTGTCGACAATACCAAAAGAATTGTTTATCTTTCTACACTAATCACCCATTTAAAAAAAAGAAAAAAGAAAAATGTTATTGTTTCATCAAGGTTTTGAAGTTAATACCTAAAAAAATAAAAGAAACGATGGAACAAATAAACTAATTGGTTATCAGTTGTGAGTGGTAATATTCTCTCGAGTACGTCTGGGTTCATCGATGGAAATCCTAAATTTTGCTTATGAATTATACATGTCCTTTTGTTTTATATTATTTTTACTTGTACATTGATTCATTAATAAATAATGAAAAAATACAAAATAATTGAAAGAATTTTCCAATTCCAACAAAATTTTCTTTTGGCCAAACTCATTATTCTTGAAAAATAAAATAAAAATCTCTTGATAAAAAGAGCTCGAGGTTTTGAAGTAGGTTCTACTATTAATATATTTACTTTAATTGTGGATAATATATTTAGATTTAAAATCTTGCGCGAACCATTTTGTCACCCAATGGCGACAACAATGATTTATTCATTAAAAATATGATAAATTTTAAATTTATTAATAAAGCTTAGAAATTGAAGAGTCTAGTAGTAAAATCCCAATCTATTTAAACATGAAAATTTTTCCATTTTGACCTACTTTAGAGACAAATTGTTTTTTGACTGGTCAAATTTTTTTATACTCTTTAAATCAAATATTGGCTAATATTTCAGCTTTATCCCTCGTTCCATTTTTCAATTTTTTCTCAACAAAACTAAATCTTCTCCACTCTCTCTTCTCTAACTTTCAGCCACCCTTAAAATTTTGTTCCAAATTTATAAATCGACTTTAAATATACTACATTTTAAATATTTAAACTAAAATAATCAATTGTGAGGTCGAAGAAATTAAAATTGGTCACAAATTAGTTAGTTTTTATTTTAAATTTAGTTTTATTGTGTTTTTGAGTTAATTTTGTATGTAGTTATTAGAAATGTAAAGATGTAGTATTAGTAATATGTAAAAGGCTGGAAATGGCCAAAAATGACCAAAAATGTCAGATTTCGGTCATTGTTTCAACTGACTCTTGCTGCACACGCCGGCACGTGGGTCACGCGTGTATACTGTGGCCCACGCGCCAAGGCGCATGAAGCCACTTGGTGCACTAGCTGATGCACGTGTTAGGGCACGTGCTTCAGCTTGACATGCACGCTGTAGTGCTCCGTGGGCGCACACTATGGTGCAAGCCTCATGGTGTCGCCCGCACCTTAGCAGTGCCTTGTCGCTTGACAAAGCACTTGGCCTGTTGGGGCGCGCCTTGACACGTATACGTCATGGTCCGCGATAGCTTGGCCACGTGGTACTCACTTTAATTTTTATTTATTATTTATTTTACTTTAGGTATATTTATATATTTATTTATATGTAAATTTAAATTTTTTATTATTTTCAAAATTTATTGTATATTAAATGAATAATTATTTTTTCGTTATTTTTTTCGGGTGTTGCTGATATTATAAAGGTGTAAATTTCGACCATTATATACTTTTGGGGAAGATGAGAAAGTTATAGTGATGGTTTTGAGAGATACATTGGATATCAATATGCACATGGTGGTTTCAAAAAATATGAAATATAAAATATTATTTAGAAGAGTTTATCGACTTCTGATAGTTGATCAGATGCATTATAAAGTGACTTTAAAGTTCGAGGTTCTGTCAAGTACTATAAAGTTGAGACCTATTCCACTTGAAAATGATGACGATACGATATTGTGGTTGATCTTACATAATAATATGGCCACACCTCTTTGTGTAACAGTGGATGCTTGAGCTCTTGAATATAAAAGTAATGCAGAAGCACCCATGAAGCAAAAATAAGGCTATGCTAATCAATTCACATCAGCAACTCCTATGTATATTCCAAATCCCTCGGAGGGTTATCATTATTCTCCTCTGATGTTTAACGAACAACCAAGCTACACATATTATAATAGTCAGATATATAGAGATGTTAGCATTGATCTTGGCTATAATATCGGTCAAAATATTGGATATAATGTGAGTAATGATCAGGAAATGAGGAACTTTATGAACTTTATGAGAATGATAATCGTGATTACAGTGTTGGTAATGTAAGTAATGATAGGGAAATGAGGGACTTTATGAGAATGATAATCGTGGTTACAATGTTGGTTATGAGGTTGATGATGATGGTAGAGATGATGATGATGATAATGATTGTAAAGAGATTGGGGATAGAAATGATAATGCTAGTGATGATGACGACGACGACGATGGGCATAATGATGATAATGAGGGGTGATGATGATAATAATGATTATGGCAGAGAAGAAAGGGTTAAGGTAGAAAACCCATTTTAGTTTAACTTGAAATACCATCATTTGACTTGAACATATCGAAAATGATATCTTCTACTAGGATTGGTGATGTTCTTATAGAAAAATTGTATAACAATAAAGATGAAATTCATAAGCTATAAGCATGATTGCACTGAAAGGCAAATGGATCTTCAGAGTTTACAAGTCCACCAAAGATCGTTTTGAGTTAAAATGCGATGATGAAAAATGCAAGTAGAGATTACAGGCAGTGTCGAAAGAGCAATAGTTTTTCATCATAAGGCAAATAAATACAGAGCACATTTATTTTTGGAATCAATTGTGAGATGGTCACTGATAAGCCAAGAGCCGAATTATTGCTAAAGTAATAAAAAATAAGTTTACATTAGTCAATAGACATTATAGGCCGAAGGACATTCAAGCAGACATACGCGAAGAATTCGATATTCAGATAACATATACTACATCTTGGCGAGCTAGGGAGCATGCATTAAAATTCATAAGAGGTGCTCTAGAGAATTCGTTCAGATTGATTCTTGTATACAGCTATGTGTTACAATAAAATAACCTGGATATGGTTACCATTTGAAAATTGACGCGGATAATTACTTAAAGTATTTTTTTTTAGCGTTAGAACTCTGCATCAGAAGTTTTAATTTATCTATCCAACCCGTGATTGTAGTGGATGGAACTATTTTTGAAAGGTTCTTATCTTGGTACAACTTTTGTGGTAATTTGTAAAGATGGAAACAATAAGATTTTTTTCATTGGCCTGAAAAATTGCTGACTTATAAAATAATACTTTGTGGGTATGGTTTATGGTTAAACTGGGGGGAGTAATTACGGGCCATCATAATCTTGACTTTATATCTGATCGATACGCCAGTATTGAGAGGGCTATAAGGGTGTGTTTTCTCATATATATCATGGGTTTTGCATCTATCATTTGAAGGGAAATTTGATGACAAAATACAAGTTACCATCAGAAAAGTCTAAGAAATGGGTATACTTGTTTGACTACGTCACTGCTGCCAAGGCTTATCGTGTCCCTAATTTTTAACACCAATTAAACAAGATGCGATAAATGAGACACGACGTAATGAAGTATTTAGAGCAGGATGTTGGTATAGTAGGATGGGCCCTATCAGCTGATGCGTTTAGAAGGTACAACGTCATGACTACTAATATTGCTGAGAGAATTAATGCAGTTGTAAAAGAAGCAAGAAATCTTCCAGTGACCAATTTGGTGGAATGGATGCCAGAGCTAACACAATTATGGTTTTACCATAGACGATTGGCAGTACAAAATATGACGAATGTCCTGACAAACTGAGCACATCATAAAGTAGTGAAACATTATGATGACGTAAGTCAAATGACAATTTCTCCTGTTTATGATTTTCAATTTATAATTAAAGATGGTGGCATGACCTGGATAATGGACATTGGCAAAAAAATATGTAGTTGTCGAAAGTCTCTTTACAAAGCAGGTGATATATGTTTGTTTATAAAACAACCTTATTGATATTTAATTTCATTATAATATAAGGCTAGTATTGTTTTTGTTTTAGATGGATCTGAAAAAAGTGAAAATGAGCTGGATCCAAAGGCTATGTATGAGTGTCGAGTTTTGTAACTCTGTGCACTTATTTCGTAATGCACTTATATTTTTTATTATATACTTAATTATTAAATGAGATGATACACTTGTCCTTAGAATTGATGTTGATAATTTTTAGTTATGGATAAGTTATGAAAATATCTATATATGTGACAAAATTAAAAGTTATAGATGTGAGATGTTTGATATTATAATGAAATTTTGGCAAAATCTCCCCTATTATATGGACACTCCTAAACCTTCCATATTTATATATATAAAAAAAACACAATTCTATTCAATTATATCATCCCCTTGCACATCCACCCAACATGCAAATATCAAAACAAATAATATGACATAAATGTACATATAAAAAATATTGTCTTAAACATCTATGAAGCAGATCCTGCAGCGGTCCATAAATTAACGACAATCTTTTGTCTATAAAAGGTATCGATCTGAGAGAAGGAATTAAATGACCAACCTAACATAAGATACCCAATATATTTACAGATGAATGCACCACAGTCCCCACTCCTGACCTCTTTTTACGGTATGTTCTTCCGTAAATGAATCACCGCCCAAGGAAACAAATTTAGGCCTTATATGCCCCTCAAACTATAAAATCTACATTTTTTAAGGCAGAAAGGCATTGCAACATGCAGAGGCTCCAAAAATTTCTTGATGGTCTCGTCAGAGTGGCTGTTCACACAGGAATCATAGAGAACAATTGTCATCCGAACAAAGTCAAACAATATTCCTTATTAATATTCAAAGGAATATATACTTACAAAACCTATTATTGTATTATTTTGAACTTAATGTTGTTATATGCACAATAAAACGTTATTACTATTCTTAAAGTACCTTATTGACCAATGCCCATGGTTTAGTAATAAGTAACTCGGTCATTGTTCTGAGTGCGTAAACCAATAACGGTTCTAGCCATTGGTTGTCATTTAGAGGATGGACGGTGAAGGATGATAATGTTATGATAGTATGATAATGTTAATATATACGACGTTAAACTTGTTAATAGTTAATAAATACAATGGTATGATAATGCTTTATGCATAATAGACGGGTAAAAAATAGCTCACATAAAAAAAATGCATCTGCAATTATGCAATCCTATGAATACATGTCAGAAAACATCTTTTAATGCAAACACAAAACCTTTAAGTACTTATTTATATGTTACAAAATAAAAAATATGTATAAGTTTCAATGCTGTTAAACAATTGACAAAAAACTATACAAATAAAGTCTTCACCGTATCATTAAACCATGTAAAGTTGGGATCGAGTCTGTCCAAATGAATTCACTGCGTTGGGTAATTTTTTTTTATCTCAGTAAATTTAGCCTAATCAATAGAAATCAATTACCCATTTACATCAATTGCAGATGCTACTTGTAATTCCACAAATTATTTTTTTCATGGGCTTTTTCAATGGATTGGTATATGGACTGACTTGGGCTACTGCTTTCTTGTAAATGCGCCATACTTGCTCATGTTTTAACCCAACAAAGTGGGTATAATTTTTACACTGATAGGGCTATCAGCTATATATTGTATATCCAATGCCATGGGCTGCTGCTAAGACTCGTTGGTAGGAATGTAGGCTTGAAAGTCAGCAGCCATGGATTTGGTACCTTACAAAAGCAAATAACACCAGATAATGTATTGACTTATTAAACTTTGTACCAAATGAATTTAGGTTCAAAACATACCATATTCTGTCTTGTATCCTTAAAGATCTTGTCTAGCTTAAACTATTGCATTAAAAGAGATATCTGATGCAAGATATTTGTTTGTCTTAGCCACCCTACTTATTACCTCTGAGCCAACACAATTAATTTTGGTGAAAAGTTCTAAGTTAATCTTATCAATCTTGGTAAATAGCCTTGTTTGAAGATCATCCATCCTTTTCTCTAGGATATGATATTGCGATGATGATGCGTCAGGCTCAAACTAAAGTAATTATAATCAATGTTCACAATCTAATACTCATCAATAACATAAGTAGTTATAATTCAAAAAAAAAATTTATTATACCATCGATTTAGTCGCTGGCGGGGCTTAGAATTCATAGTCAGGCTGAATATCATTAGTGAATTGGGTGTCTGAAATCTAAACTTTCTTTAACTTAAGACTCCTTCTCTATTTTTTTTGATGGAATACTCAAGTTTACTGCCACGCGATAGTCTACACTCTTCTCATGTTTGTGGGGTACTAACTTCCTATGAACTTCTAAAGTCTTCACAATATTTTAAATTTATTAATCATTATTTAAAAAAAACAACAAAAGTTACAGGAAAATTATATATATTTTTTGTTGAACATAAACGCATACCCCAATACCATCGAAAGGGATGTTTATGACGCTTTTGTATAATGGGGTACCCATACCAGACCAATTTAGAAGACATGAAAAATAGTCTCTATTTTGGTAGGCAAAAAGCTCCCCACATCTCGGGATCACCTCATAGATTCACACGTAAGATGATAATAAATAAAAACAATAATTATGTCAACAAAATATAACAATACTATTCTCTTATTTAATGCAAGATGGAAAGAACAAATTTTTTCTGTATCATAATATGATAATGAATCGAAAAAATAGAAGCACTCACCAAGAATGTTTGACTAAATGAGTATAGGTTATATGATTCCTTATCCGGAGTGCCTTCTTTTCTAACCTTCACTAACATTTTAATTGAAGCCATATATAAGTTATTGTAGAGTACAGTGTATGCAATCATGCCATAAGGATAGACAGTAAACTCATCAAAGTTATATACGAGGCGAAGCACAAACAATTGTACGGCTTTATTTCGATCACGTGGCATTAATACTTTATGAAATATATAAAATAGACACATTTTTATTATATCTATATCATCGTCAAATGTAACGCTCTATAACCACAGATCCAAATCCTTGTAGGTCAACTCACTTCTACTCCAAAAGTATTTATGCTATAGTCTATCACCTAACCCACTTACTATAGGATAATCTCCCATCCTCAAATCAATAATCAAATAAAATTCTAGACAGGAGAATTTGATATGTCTTTTGCCTATATAGAACTATAATTCTTCATATGAATTTTTTTGTATGTACGAGTCTTAATAAAATTGTATGTACTAAAATACATGAGAATGGAATATCTAATACATAAAAAAAAAACCAAAACATGTGGTTCTAAATATTTCAATTGGCTCGAAGTCAATTTGTCTTTTACATTTTGCATAACACATAACTTTGAGTAAGCATTACGGTCGATCGATAGAATTCATTTTCAGTAATTACATAGTCTTTTGAAACATTTTCCTTCCTTAAAAATAAAAATTAAAAAACTATTAGCATATAGTATTAGAAAAAAAATATTATTAGCATATAACCAATTATTACATAATTCAAATAATGACAAAAACTTAAGAAAATTTACAACTAAAAAAATATATAATAATGATAAAAAAATTTAAAATTACAAAAATATAAAACTAAACACATTAAATTAAATAATTATAAATAAATAAATGAATTTACTTACAATTTTAATATATTTTTAAATTACAAAATGTAATTAAAAAATACAAAAAAAAAATAAAAATGCAAGGTTTTGCCTTTTCGTGGTTCTATGTGGCAAACACCGTGGGATGCCATGCTAGGGCGTGCGCATCAACATGACGCACACGCCACAGTTGGCACCTCAGGCGCACGCGGTGATGCGATATTTCTATATCTTAAAATTAAATACAAGTATACACTATCGTAATAAGTAATAAAGAGACTTATAAAGTCAGATATCGAACCCACAGAGATAATTTTTATTTTCTAACAAGTACTAAAATTATATCTTTCTTGAAATTCTTCAGAAAAAATCAAATCTTAATTTTACAATACATTTAAGTAAAATAACAGTGCAGAATATAAATGGCACACCTCAAATAAAAACAAAATAGCAATATAGAGAAAACCTAGGGTTAATTACTATCCTTCAATAAGTTTTCTAAAGATGAATCATTTTAATATTTATATCCCTCAATTCTTATTATTAGTCAAGATACTAATATATTCACAAGCCTCTCCTAAGGTCATGCAAGTATATCCTAATTTACCAAATACCTATATTCTTATGGTACTTGTAATAAATTAATATTCATTAAGAACAAGTCTTATTGATCATACATGTCAATTAGGTATATTCCTATCCTAATTCGAAACTTGCATATGCAACATTGAATATTACTCTACAATCATAAACAAATTATCTATGTCTAAATACAATAATGCCTCTTCCGAGTTTATCAAAGTATTACCAAAGCATTCACAATCTTGATAAGATATAATGAAGCATTAAGAATTGTTGAAGCGGAAGCACACAAACAAGCAAAATAATTTACCCAAGTAATATAATAATGCAGAACAAGTTATTAAGAAATAAAAAGAGAAAAGGGTAGAAGAAGAACACACAAAGAATTACGTGGTTTGGCAACTTGCCTACATCCACGGTGGATCAAAATCACACTCTTCACTTATTATGAATCTCAAGGCAACCACAAAGTATGCCTATTACAAGAAAGATCACAAAGAAAACTCTCTCTTGCCCTCTAGGGATTTTCTCTCACAAAGAACCACAAAGATTATCACTAAGATTGTTGTTGATCACCAAAATCTCTTACTTGATCACAAAGATGTGTTTACAATCTAATTGATAGCCTTTATATAGGCTTTGGAATGTCCTAGGTTTACCCTATACGTGTGGGAGTCATATTAAGGAGTCCTAAAACAAGTGGGAGACGAAATTAGGAAGTTTCCTAATTTTGGGATACTGTTCCCGTCTTTAGCGCCGCGGCGCTGGGCGCGCTTCTACTGAGCGCTGCGACACTGGCTTCTTGGTACTGCGGTGCTCAGGTTCTGGAATTGGCGCTGCGGTGCCCACGCCTGGTCACCGCGGGGCTGGCGCCTGGTGCTCTCTTCTTCGTTTTTCGCCTCCTTTCGCATCCGTCTTCGATACGTGCGCACCCTACGCACTTGGCTTGATCTCCAAATCATATTTCGATGATTTTCAATCAATAATCTCACAAATCCCCTCCTTGATTCAAAATTATCCACAAAGTAACTCGATCTCTCATTTTCGCATCTTCAGTCACCCTCACAAAGTAGTGACTCCGGTTAAGTCCTTGCATAGGATGAACTTAACCGAGGGTAGTGGCTTAGTCAACATATCAGCAGGGTTTTTAGATGACGCTATCTTTGTTAGACTAACTTCACCACTTTGGACAATCTCATGAATGTAATAGAGCCTCACATCAATATACTTCGACCTCTTATGGAACACTTGATGCTTGCTTAGGTGTATGGCACTCTGGCTATCACAATACACACCGGTGTTCACATCTTCACTAGCCAATACCTCCGCGCATATGCCTTTTAACCACACGGCCTCCTTGATAGCTTCGCCAATAGCTATGTACTCTGCCTCTGTGGTAAATAGTGCAACCACGTGTTGTAGAACTGATCTCCAACACACACTACACCCAAACACTGTGAATACGTAGCCTGTCAATGATCTTCTCTTGATAAGATCACTTGCATAATCTGAGTTTACATACCCTTTTACCATTTTATTGCTGTCCTCATCCCTCTTATACACTAACCCGTGATTCGACGTTCCCTTGAGATATCTTAGAGTCCACTTTATTGCAAGCCAGTGATCTTTTCTTAGATTCGTCATGTATCTACTCTCCACACTTACAGCCTGTACTATGTCTAGTCTTGTGCAAACCATTGCATACATAATGCTCCCCACAGCGCTTGCATACGGTACTTTGCTCATCTGCAGTTTCTCTTCATCAGATGTCGGTGACTGTGCTGCTGAAAGTCAGAAATGCATAGCCAAAGGAGTAGAGACAGCCTTCGCGTTTGACAAACCAAACTTCTCCAAAATATTGACTATATATCGCTATTGGGACAAGAAGATAACATGTCTTCTTTCCCTCACAATATCCACACCCAAAATTCTCTTCGCTGCTCCCAAATCCTTCATTTCAAACTCGCCACTCAATTGCTTCTTGAGCTTTTTTATTTCTTCCATGTTCTTGCACGCGATCAACATATCATCGACGTATAGAAGCAAATACATCATTCCACAACTTATGCTCTTGAAGTACACGCATCTGTCATACTTGCTCCTACTAAAACCACAAGCCATCATAAACTCATCAAATCTCCTATACCACTGTCTAGGTGATTGCTTTAACCCGTACAATGACTTCTTTAGCAAACAAGCATGATCTTCTTTTCCAGGCTCTTCGAACCCTTGCGGCTGTGCCATGTATATCGTTTCTTCAAGCTCTCCATGTGGAAAAGCTGTCTTTACATCCATCTGCTCTAGATGTAAATCAAGGTTTGCACACATGGCTAACAAAATCCTAATAGATGTGTGCTTGACAACTGGAGAGAATATCTCATAAAAATCGACTCCTTCTCTCTGAGTAAAATCTTGTGCTACTAACCTAGCCTTGAATCTCGTAGGCTCAATCCCCGGTATCCCCTCCTTCACCTTATACACCCACTTGCACCCGACTAGTTTCTTTTGAGGTCTCTCTACCAACTTCCAAGTATTGTTCTTTCTAAGAGAACAAATTTCTTCTTCTATGGCCTGCTGCCATTCTTTCTTATTTTCACTCTTCATAGCCTCACCATATGTCCTAGGCTCATCATACTCAAGAGTGTAAGTAGAATTAAAAGCATGAGCAATTAAGTCTGCTTGTGCATACCTGACTGGTGGGTTAATCGTTCTCTTTAGCCTGTCTCTAGCAAGCTGGTACTCTTCAAGTTCTAGTCTTCTTTTAGGTGGACTTGGAAGAACTCGCCGGTGTTCTTGGTTCATCTTCAAGGATCTCCTTGTTGAAGTGTTGATCTGGGGGCATACCAGATCCATGTTCAGGCTCTACTTTAACTTCTATTGACTCGGGTGCTAAGTCTTTCTTGGACACAGGTTCTTCTTTCTCATCTTCTTGGGTGATTTTCAGCATCATCATCTCATCGAACGTTACATCACAGCTTATGATACTCCTTGGTGGTGTTAAGTCTTTACACCATACCTTGTATCATTTTACTCCTTCAGGATATCCTATGAATACCCCTTTGATAGCTCTAGGTTCCGACTTCCCTTCCTTAATATGTACAAAGGCAGGGCAACCAAATATTCTGAGGTGGTCATACTTTGGAGGATTACCAGACCATTTCTCTTCTGGCATCTTGAAGTCAATTGCTGTGGAGGGACTTCTATTGATCAAGTTAGCATTGGTAAGCATGCATCTAACCCTTTCAAGTAGGGTCCTGTTCATCCTCTCAGCTACCCCATTCTGCTGTGGTGTCAATCTTACCGTTCTATGCCTTACAATCCCATATTTGGCACAAAACCCATCAAACTCTCTGTTGTAAAATTCGAGGCCGTTGTCAGTTCTTAACCTCTTCACTCATTTGCCAGTCTGATTCTCAACAAGAGCCTTTCAAGTCTTGAACACATCAAATACTTGATCTTTTCTCTTCAACACATAGACCCACAGCTTCCTCGAATAGTCATCAATCAAGCTGAGAAAATACCTGGCACCACTACGAGTAGCTGTCTGAGCTGGTCCCCAAAGATCCGAGTGTATGTAGTCAAGAGTCCCCTTAGTCTTGTGTTCACCGATACTGAACCTCACTCTATGTGCTTTCTCTAGCACACAATGCTCACAAAACTCTAAGGGCTGGAACTTATCCTCTCCAAACGCCTTTTGACTATATAACTCCTTTAGGTTTCTCTCGCCTAGGTTTGCCAGTCTAAGATGCCACAACTTAGTTTGCATACTCTCATCATCTACAAAGAATAGTGCAGACCCACTCACGACTTTACCCTTAAGCACATAAACACCTTTGTGCTTCTCTCCTCTCATCACCACCATGGAACCTTTCAAAACTCTTAAAATCCCTCTGTCGATCCTGATGGAACACTTATTCTGGTCTAAAGTCCACAGTGAGATCAAGTTTCTCTTCAAGTCAGGAACATACCTAACATCTGTCAACTTTCTCACTCGCCCATCATGCAGTCTAAGCTTAACACTACCAATTCCCATCATCTGACATGCAACATCATTACCCATTAAGACCTTACCACTATTAATGGGCTGGAAATTTGTAAACCAAGACTTGTGCGGGCACATGTGAAAAGTACAATCAGAATCAAGAACCCATTGGTCAGAGTTCTTACCATCAGTAGCGACGAGTGTCTCTGCGCTGTCACAGCTATCATCATAGGCAAGCGCAGCATCCGCTTTCTTCTTATCCTATGTTTTCTTCTCAGGACAATCCTTTATGAAGTGCCCCTATTTCTTGCAACAATAACACTTCTTAGGAGTCTTAGACTTCGACCTTGAGCATTTTTTCTTCCCATCTCTATATGAGGGCCTTCCTCTTACAGATAGACTTTCTGCATTGCCCCTAGTCTGCTTTCCTAATAACTTTGAGTTTAATGATGATTTCACATCACTCATTGTTAAAATCTCTCTGTCGTAGAGTAGCGTATCAATAAAACTCTCATAGCTCTTGGGGAGTGAACTCAGCAGGATAATTGCTCTATCTTTATCTTTTATCTTAATGTTAATAGACTCAAGATCAAGGATGATCTTATTGAAGGCGTCTATATGATCTTTCATCGGCGTCCCCTCTGACATGGACAGCTGATACAGCTTCTTCTTTATATGTAATCTGTTGGCCAACGATTTTCTCATATAAAGAGAGTAAGCTTCTTCCAAAGACCTATTGCCATCGTCTCACCTGCTACTTCCCTTAGTACTTCATCGCTCAATGACAGAATGATTGTGCTATGAGATCTTTCTTGAATGTCTCTTCTTTTTGCTTTTGCTCTAGATGACTCTGGCGTCTTCTCTTCGTCACTAGATGGAGCTGCAATCTCCTCTAATGCCGAACCAAGCCTTTGGCTCACCAACAATGCCTTAACCTTTATCTTTTACAGATTGAAGTCATTCGTACCGTTGAATTTCTCTACCTCATACTTAGGTGTCGCCATGTCTGCTTTGAACCAAAGATCTGATACCAGTTTGTTAAAGCGGAAGCACACAAACAAGCAAAATAATTTACCCAAGTAATATAATAATGCAGAACAAGTTATTAAGAAATAAAAAGAGAAAAGGGTAGAAGAAGAACACACAAAGAATTACATGGTTTGGTAACTTGCCTACATCCACAGTGGATCCAAATCACACTCTTCACTTATTATGAATCTCAAGGCAACCACAAAGTATGCCTATTACAAGAAAGATCACAAAGAAAACTCTCTCTTGCCCTCTAGGGATTTTCTCTCACAAAGAAACACAAAGATTATCACTAAGATTGTTGTTGATCACCAAAATCTCTTACTTGATCATAAAGATGTGTTTACAATCTAATTGATAGCCTTTATATAGGCTTTGGGATGTCCTAGGTTTACCCTATACGTGTGGGAGTCGTATTAAGGAGTCCTAAAACAAGTGGGAGAAGAAATTAGGAAGTTTCCTAATTTTGGGATACTGTTCCCGTCTTTAGCGCCGCGGCGCTGGGCACGCTTCTGCTGAACGCTGCGACACTAGCTTCTTGGCACTGCGGCACTCAGGTTTTGGAATTGGCACTGCGGCGCTGGCGCCTGGTGCTCCCTTCTTTATGTTTCGCCTCCTTTCGCATCCGTCTTTGATCCGTGCGCACCCTACGCACTTAACTTGATCTCCAAATCATATTTCGATGATTTTCAATCAATAATCTCACAAGAATAAATAATTTGAATAATAGAGAATTAAGTTCAAATAAATATAAAAAGAATATAACAATTAAGCTCACATATTGAGTTCAAGTAATAACTCTAGAAAATAAATTTAGCTCATGATAACAAGAGAATTATAGCTGAAAAATAAAATAAACATGATACAACCAAAAGCAAGCCAATATAGACGTTAATTCGCAGTTGGTTGATTCACCAATAATCTCTTGCTTCCTTAAATTCCCCTTACTTCTCTCTTTAAAATTTGCTCTTTAATGTGTTGTGACTCTAAGAGTCCTAAGTTGTGTCCTCTTTATGATCTGAAATGAGTGGCCTTTATATAAGGATTGATTGGAGTCTTAGAGTTGTATTTCTTTTAAGTTTAGGAAAAATCATAATGTTCACTGCTACAACAAACATTGTTTATCGTTGGGGTAGAATACTGTAACACGTTTTGTTCATGTGTACTATTTATATGACACTGTTCACTTGGCACTGCAGCGAGATGCTTGGACGCTGTGGTAAAATACTGTTCACCACTTCAGCGAAATACTATAGCATTGTTACTGTAGCATTTTATGTTTTACCTTGTTTTTCTTAAATTTTTATCCTCAATTGCTTATTGACTCCAAACTTATAAAATGCCATTAAAACATATAAAAAGCCTAATATTTTTTTTATTAAAATGAGCAATTAATCAAGTTAAGAGAATGAAAATAATAGATATAATTTACGCTTATTACGTGCTACAATGCACACCCCACAACACGCCATAGCATACGGTGGCTTTATGTGCTAGGCTTGTAATGTTATGCCCCACGTGCGTGGTCCACATTACTGAGGCATGAGACACTTTTTCAACCTATCTTACACATTACTAACACTACATCTATACATTTCTAACAACTATATACAAAAGCACAATAAAACTAATTTTAGAATAAAAACTCTCCAATTTTTGCCTATTTTCAATTTTTTTTTCCAGCTACACAATTGATTATTTTAGTTCTAATCTTCAAAATGTAGTATATTTAAAGTCGATCTATAAATTTAGAATAAAATTTGAGCAGTAACTGAAAGTTAAAGAAGAGAAAGTGGAGAGCACCGAGAGAAAACTGAAAAATTGATTAGGGGTACAAGTGAATATTGACGAAAATTTATTTTAAATAGTATAAAGATGTTTGACCTAGTCAAAAAAAAAAAATTGCTTCAAATTCGATCAAAAAGAGAAATTTCCTTTTAAACATCATATTTTTCATCTTTAATTTTTAACTCAAATGTTATGTTTTAACTTTAGTTACTTTAAAATTTAACTTATAGATGGTAATAGTTATTCAATTGGTTAAAATTTTAGAAGTAATATAAAAAAAGGTAATGCTAAGCTTACAAGTTGAGATACATAATTTTTATCTCAGTTGATATATCACAAATTAATGACTATCATAGTTAATATTTTTTAATTATTAAAATTAGTGATTCAACAATTATATATAGACATGAATTGAGATGGATACCAAATGAAGAGTGCAAGAAATCTAGTACACGTTGGATGTACGAGAAAAGAGTAAAACAAAAAGTTAGAAGTAAAAATGAGGTGAAGAAAATTCAAGGAACTAGTTCTAAGCCAAGACACAGTGGCGTTAGCCAAGTAACATCGCAGCGATGCGATAAGGTTGCACTACATTATGGCACCAGCCAAGAAGTGCTACAGCAGTACGACCAGCGTTGCTGTGACAGACAGTAAACACTGCAACACTAGCCAAAAATTGTTACAACAATACGACTTCTAAAAAAAATCATTTTTTAGCTTATGTTTGACTTCTTTGAGTAAGTTTTAGAATCTTATATGTATAGACTCTTATTTTAACTACTTTTAGGGTTTTTTAGACTTTTGTAAACACTATATAAACCCTTAAAGTAAGTTAAGCATTAAGAGCATTAAGATGTCAACATTAGAGAGAATAGAGGAGTTAGGTAGACACTAAGTAAATGTGTACTATAGTGAAACTTTGAGAGTTTCTTTATTCTTGTGTGAATAAAAGAAACACTAATAATTATTTTTTGAGAGGGCTTGGTCTATTCTTGTATTCTTTACTAAAATCTCTTATGAGAGTTGTAAATACTAAGAGATCTTAAGATTGTGATGATCTATGAGATACTTAATTATCTGATTAATAAAAAAAACTAGATCAGAGATACTCTATAGACCCAGGTATTGTACCAAACTATGTATATGTTGTGTCTTGTGGTTTATTTTTTTTATATTTATTAGTGTGTTAATCTTTTATGTTCTTAATTATTTGTGAGCTAACTCTTCCGCACACGCATAGGGTTTATTTGGAGTACATGCCAAAGAAATCCTAATAAAAAGGTATCAGTGCATAGGCAACAGAGCGAGATTGTAAAGCAATGGTTGCCAACGATGGGGACTCACAAATGTAAAGGAAGAAAAATATATAATATGATCATCTGAAAGAAGAAAAGGTGATAGCCTTACTAGGAAGTTTTGAATTAATGACCATCCTTAAAACGATTACTAAAAGACAGCGTCATCTAGGTCCAAGTCAGAAGAATCATTCAGATTGGATAAAAAAAAGAATAAAGATGAAAAAAAAGAACAATCAAGATTGAAAATATGGCTAGGGCACTTGATAAGAAATAATCTGGAGAGAAAGACTAAGATAAAAGGAAAGGAATGTGGATTGACAAGTTTATAAGATGGCTAAGCAAAGACCTTGATAGCATGAGAACTTTTGTAGGAACGTGTGTCTAATGAATGAACTACATAGATCTAGGGTATAGTTTTCATATCAGTAATGAAGAATCATTATTTGCCAATGATAGATCCATTAAGGGTTTAAATATGGATTTTAGTAAGTCATAGGAGATTGGTAGAATAAGATTGAAATTATATCAAGCAAAGGCAAGGGAGTGACTAAGTATGAGATTTGTTCCTAATCTAAAAAACGTTTTAGTGGACTTAGGACTACTAGAACAAATAGGGATATTCATAGAAAGCAAAAGAAGGAATACTAAAAGGGATGAAAATGGATTTATAAGTGAGAGGCACAGAGGAAGCTATGTGCTTGAGAAAAGTACTTGACTCAACATAGGTTATTTAGAAGATGCAGACTATATGGCAGCTTTAAAATTATCTCACTATGTGGCAGGGGTCTAATGAGAATATGTGGGAAGAATTATAATGGCAAGAATAGGTTTTATCTATTAAGAGATTGTAGTCATGGTGTGTGAGGGATATGGGAGATCGAAACATAAGGACTACCTTAAACAATCAACATTCGAAATCTTTGGAGACTATAGTCACAAGCCTTAGTTAAATATAGGACTTGACTAGAGACAACGCTAGAGAGCGTTAGTTAAGGAGGGGATAACGTTCGATACTTCTTAGAGAGAGATTTTAAATCAATGAGGAATTTGTTAGAACTGGTGATTCAATAATTATATATTGATATAAATTTAGATGGATACCAAATGAAGAGTCTACAAGAAATCTATTACACATTGGATGTACGAGGAATGAGCAAAACCAAAAGTTAGAAGTAAAGTGGGAGGTGAAGAAATGTTGAGGAACCAACTCTAGGCTAGAACGCTGTTAACCAAGTAGCGTTGCAGCGGATCTATGATGAGATGCTAGCTAAGAATCATTCTAGAGATGCAATCAGTGCTGCAATAATAGACACTAGGCACTGCAGCGCCAGCTAAGAATCACTACAATGGTGCAACTTCAAGAAAATCTATGTTTTAGCTCCAGTTCAACTTCTTTGAGTGGATTTCATACTCCTACACGAATGAACTCTTATACCAACTAATTTTAAGGTTTTTTAGAACTTTGTAAATACTAATAAACACTTGTTAATCCTTAGAGTAAACTAAGCATCTTAAGCATCAAGATGTAAACATAAGAGAAAATAGAGAGCTAGATAGGCACTAAGTATATGGTGTATTAAGGTGTAACCTTTGATGATATCTTTGTTCTTGTATGAAAAAAAAGAATACCAAAAAGATCATTTCTTGATAGGGCTTGGGCTATTCTTGTATTCGTTGGTAGAATCTCTTATGATGAGTGGTAGATACTAAAAGGTCTTAAGATTGTGGTGATCTATGAAATACTTAGTGATCTAATTAATAAAAAAAATTGGATCATAAATCTCCAGTGGATGTAGGTGTTGTGCCAAACCACGTATATCTTATGTCTTGTGGTTTGTTTTCTTTATCTTTATTGGTGTGTTGATTTTTTATGTTCTTAATTATTTGTGACTTAAGTCTTCTACACTGATTGGTGCTATAGTAACTAAATGCAAGTGCATGCTTTCGTATCAAGTAATATATGATTTTAAGTCCAGATATCGATCCCATAGGAACTATATGATCTAATTCTATAAATCAAGTATTAAAATTGTACCTACATAAATTTTATTTAAAAAATTACAATCTAAAATTTAATTAACTAATCCAACTCTATCAATAAAAGCAAATAGTAGAATTTACAAATAAAGAATAGGGTTTTGACTCGTCCCTTAGTATCTATTTAGATTTATTAACCTCTTAGTTAATCTCTTAATACCAATTATTGGCTTAGACACTAATCTCATCACAAGCCTCTGTCGATGGTTAAGTGACTATATTACGTATTCTAACAATCACCTATATGTTTATGATAATAAAATCAGAATGTAATTCATTATGATCAAGTCTAAATTATACCATAAATGCCCCCTAGGTATGTGTCTATCCTAGATGGAACTTATAATTATTACCTTATAATCGTGTATCAATCTATCTTAGGCTAAACACATAAATCCATCAGTCGAGTTAATCATAATTCTTTAATCATTCAAAATATTAATCAGATATAATGAAATCATTAAACTCAGATAGAGTTAATCAATATATTGTATTAAGATCATAAACTAAGAATTAACAAAATTCAAATTCATACTAGGTTCATATAGTCTAATCCTAGATAAATAATTTAGCCCATCACAAAACTAAAACTATCCAACCAATGTACAAAGATCAACAAGAACAAGAACATGATGATAAATAAAGAGTAGAAAAACTAATCAAAGTGACTCCTTGATGTACTTCTCAACTTCTTTGATTTGAAGCTTGAATCTTGATCTTGAATCTTAATTTCTTAACTTTGATCTTTGATTTTGTGTTTTGAATTCTTTCTCTATGTTTTAATCTCCTTTCCTTTTTCTCTCTTCCTCGTTAATTAAAGTTTTTGGTCTTCTATTTATAGGTTTATGTCTTCAATTTAGGGTTAAACATCAAATACAAGTCAGAGTAGGATTACTATTTATGCGTTACTATTCACGCATTGTAGCGCTAATTTTTGGGCGATGCGACACTGACACTGTAGCAAATCACTATAGCAATAGGCACTGTAGCAATACTGTAGAAATTTGATGTTAATGGTTTATTTTCATTAGAGTTTCGATCCTATTTTCTCTATTGACTCCAAACATATAAAAATAATAATAAAATACATAAAAATCCAAATAATCTTAATTTCTACGGACAAATATTATGTTTGAAAGATGAAAATATTAGACTTAATTAATCCCTATCACGCACGCGTATATGGTTTATTTAGATTTTATGCCAAAACATTCCTAACAAAAAAATTTAGCCTTTGCGCTACTCTCTCTGCTTCTCTAATTAAGTATTCGGTGGCATTCTTCTAGCCAAAATTCATATATATTATCCAATAAAGTGAAAAATATTTTGAATAATGAGGTTTATTAGATATAATTTTAAAAAAAAAGATTTAAGTGGGACTACAAGCACTATCCAATGACAAAATATAGTAATATAATTAGAGTGGCGCTGCTAAGACCCACCCCCATTTTATGTCTTATAATACCCCTATTATTATTTTTTAGTTTAATCTTACAAAATTACAAAAATATATATAGTTAATATAGCACACTGAAAATAGTGACTCGATGTTATTTCACTATAGAGAATAAATTCAGGTATTAGACTTTGAGGCTCATAAGAGGAATTGGCAAGGTCTTTTTGATGGCTTTATATAACAAATGGATTTGTATTTTCTTTTAGACTTCAAAATAAAATATTTAATGTTATACGCTATTATCTTGGTTGTTGTTGGATATAGAATTGTTTCCCTTAAGTTTTTAGGCTCAGTATCCAAAGCTTAAGGAGCTTGAGTCCAGTTCATGACGACCCAATTAGTATTCAACTCAGTGGAACACTTAAATTTAGTTCGAGGTGACCTGTTCACTTTAGGTACTCAAACAAATGGAAGAGATAAGATGACAAACTCAAGGATTATCATTGGCTGAGAATCGTTCTCGGTCTATCAATAATGTTAATTTAAGAACTATCTATAATATACATAGAACATGGAGATAACGCCATTAAGCTCGCAATCTCGAGAAGCCTAGGCAAGGTAGAGCACATCACTCAAGCTCCCCCTTACAAATGTAGAAGCACAGAGCAACTGACCCATGATTTTTGATCTTGGGCCCCACATGATCATAGATATGGAATAATATGAAATAACCACCTAGAAGCCTAGAAAGGGAGAGTACATGCCACTATCTCTAATTTTGGGCTCCACGTGAGCATAGATGTGGAACTACATGAAATAACCACTTGAGAAGCTTAAAAAAGAAAGAGTTCAACCTCGCATGTGGGTGGGAAGATTAAATTGAGACTCAAGAAAAAAATACACTAAAAAAACAGAGACAAATAGAACAAGTAAGCTAACAAATCAAAATATCATTTTCTACCACAAAATACTTTTTTGTTAACTCGATTTTTGACTTAAGCATTAAATGGTCTTTACCAGAGATAACTATTGAGGCCACCTTAACTAATTTCAGTGCTTGCAGTAGTAAACCTCATATGTTACAAGGAGCTTGAGAGGTTTAGCTACATTTTAGAATAAAGAGTCATTTCTAGGAAGAAATTTATCTCTTCATAGAAGGTTCTACCAATAGCCAAGAACCATTGTTAACAAACGGTGGCATTTATAGGGAACAATGGAAACATTCATAGAGACAACTAATCCTAAACCAAGTAAGAAAGCTATTTATGAGAAGGCGGCATAATGATTGCGATATGGATTAAAGTACAAACACGGGGCTCCAATTTGAAATGCCAAAAGGAGGGAAGAGGATGGAAAGTATGAGAGGAAAATATTGACTGTTAGGAAGGAACATAGAATGGTTCCGAGTAGAGATGAGAATTAAAGGAGGAGTTGGAAAAAACAATGAGAGAAAAGCTTTTACAAGAGGCTCTAGAAGCCCATCAGAGATTGGACGAGAACTAAGAACTATAAGAGGGAACCAACTAGCCTATTAGGGTGTCAGATGCTCAAACAACCTTTGTTGACCAATATAATTGAAATCAGTCGGTAATTTATCCGTAAGGAGATTAGAAATAGGTATAGGGGAAGGTCTACACAAAGTTTAAGAGACGCGACCTTGGAGTGAAAGGCTGCATGGGGGATAAGAAGACTGAGCTCCAACAAGATTATAAGTCAGAGACTAAGATAAGGCATAGAGGTGCACCTGAGAGAGAAGAAGAGGATAAGTTGGATAAGCACGATGCCTAACAAATACAAAGGGCAAATAGAGGAGTGGAAAGAGATTACAGTCAGAGATAGGTCTTAAGAAGTATCCTTGGAAGAGAAGGGAGAGGCTAGCACAATCAACCTTCACAGAGGACAATAGAGAGAGAAAGAGAGAGAGAAAGAAAGAGAATAAGTCCCTTTTCATTAACGAACTTAAGGATATAGAACTCCTCGCTACTTTTAGGTGGCCCAATATCCCAACTTACATAAGAACTTTGTATTCTAACCATTATGTGGATCAGGTAATCAACATTTTATAAATTATAGGGCTTATTCAGAGCTAAATGTGCTAGTTATTCTACATGCATTTAGAAAGACAAGCTCTATTATTATATTGAGGACTCAAGTAAATGAGCATCTTCTCGTATAAAAAGTTGATGAATTAGTTGTCCCACACTTTTGAGGAGTCTACAAATTAGCAAAGGATCCCCGAATAATTGTGAAAGATCAAACAAGGTTGAATAGAAAGCTTAAGGGATAGAAAAGTTCTATAAATAAGCAATCCAACTTAGAGCCTTTAATCTACCCATTATAGTGGAGGTCCTAAAAGAAGGGTTACAATTAAACATGTTCTAGTATCAATTGACTGAGAATCATGTTCCCAATTATACCATCGTCTATGGTCAAGCTTTTAGCTAAATAAGAATGAGGAAAATGGGGTGGCGAAGAGGTCGCCAGCAGTGGAATACCGAGGAAGAGTTCAGGATGGGGAGTTGAAGGTCCCTAAAGAAAAGGTTATATAGATGGAGAAGGGATAGGACTCTACCTAGATCAATCAAGTACCCAAAGGTAGAGAGTCCTCAATAAGACGGTCGAGGTAAGAGACTAAAAAGGTCTTCTCCTAAGGTGGCTAAGATCTATAATGAAGGGTCCTACATTCCTTTCACAATCATTGTAGACATTGTCTTTAAGGCTATCAAATACAAAGGCCTACATAACAAACCAAATGCAGTATAAATATCAACATCCCGATGGAACAAAAATAAGAAATGAAAATTCCATCAAGACTATGGGCATAAGAGCAAGGAGTACAATCACCAAAGGCATTATGCAGATCAGTTGGTGAGAAATGGGCATCTAAATGAGTACAAGGTTGACTGAGAATGAAAAAAAAACCCATGAAGTAGAGAACTAAGAGCTCGAGCCCTCATCTCAGCAATAGATGACCATGATAATTGTTGGGTGTCCAACATTGACCCAAAACTTGAATTGCTTGGGAAAGAACTATTCTCGATACTCGTTGGCAGGACATCATGTAATGTGCAACATCTTGGCTACGAAGAATTCTTGAATTGAAGCACTACCCATCATTAAAGGTGGGTAGACTTGGGTTTAAGTCGACTCGGCTATACCTGAGTGCTAATTGGGACATAAAAATATGTCTCGATTTCTCCTGATTTGGGGCCCTTATCTGAACCAACCCGAATTCGAATCCCATGGATGATGTATTTTGTTGGGCTGGTTTTGGGTTTCTCTCTTTTAGGCAGGTTTGGAAATTGGGTTGAGTTTTTTGTGAAATTTTTTAAAAGTTCATTTTAATATGCTTGTGTTTTGGGCCATAGTTTTAATTAGATTTTCTGATTAAAATAGTATGTTTCAATTAGGCTTGTTGCACTTGTTTATTTATTTTTATTTTAAGATATTTTTTGAAATATTTAATATTGAATTTTATTTTGAGACAATGAAGTGGATTAATTGAATATTTAAAGCCTATTTTCAAATTTTAATTCTCCAATCTTTTTTCCAGTTAATAACCATCATTGAACATAATTTGAAATTTGTTTAGTGAATTAAAATTTGGATTAAATTAAATTTTATTTTAATATATTAAAATGAATTAAAAAATTAATAATTTATATAACAATATTATAATAATTGAATTAAATTATACATTATTGATCAACTGCCTTCGATTCAATTCCGACCTCACTACACATACATCATTCCTTCATAATTTTGACAAAATTATGATAGTATTAGTACCTAATATTATATTCTAGACTTTCATTCATCATTTCAACCATGTAACTATAACAAGGAATAGAAGTGTAGATGTATATTATCAAGCTCACTACTTGCCTACTAACTAAACTTTTCAACAAAGCTTTCTCCTAAGAAAACAGCTCAATTACATCCCTTGTTATGATTCTACCTGATGAGACATCAAATTTGGGAACTATCATAATGTAAAAATATAAAAACTTAACATTCTTCATAAAATTAAATAGAAATTCATCCATCACTACCATTTTCATAGCTACCGGTCAACATGCTTCTTGACTTTATCCCTTAGACACAACATTATTACCATTTCCTTCTCTAATAGGTTCTTTATCAAAAACTTTTTGTTGATCACCAACCACTATTTTCTTGTAAGTTTTACATCTCTTTAAGTGCTTTCTTATACCACTAGTTTCACAATATACTAAATTGAAACCAAGCAATTAACCACAATAATTACATGTGGCTTTGTCTTTCATGGTTTTATACTATTGAAGTGCAACCACACTTTTGATCTTGGTGTAGATGTTTGTGGTACAAACTTTTTCTTTTTAGGATTAAAGAGTGGTGAAAGAAACGTTTCTTCTTTATTGCCGAGTCATCCTTAAAATTTGACTAAGAATGAGATTACAAATCCATAATATTATTACCTAAGCTTTAGTATGAACTCTTTGGTTAATAATTAAAAGATACAAAAAATTTAAGGAAAATAATATACAATAACACCACATAACATCCGCACAAGTTCACAAAGTTTACAAGTCATTATGGACTACATTAGTTGTATTCTTGCAACACAATTACAAATTAAAATATTAAAACTAAGTACAAGCTCATTGTCATAGTTACATTAAACTCTCTCATACAAACACGAAGACAATCATTTTACTCAAGGAATAATACCCAATTAACAATCATAAGTCACAAACAAAACTGTGAATATAATCTATCTTAATCAGTAAAGGCTATTGTATTAGACATATTGTTTTAACATTATATTTATTGTAATTATAATTTATATTAGGGCCAACCAAAATTGAATTTGTTGTGACATATAACACATGGTGGAATAAAGCTACAAAATTGATAATAATTGAAAATTCCTCTTAATATATACGAGGCTCAATCTAATATACAAAAATCAAAGAAATTTTCACCTAATAAATCACTTTCGACTTTAAGTTACAAGTAATCTTCAATCCTTCTCTTTCTTTTCGTTTTTATAACTAGAAGATAAAGAATAATTAGAGATAAAGAAAGCATTACCTTTTCAAATGGTGGCTGCAGCTAGTGAATGCTGAGTAGTGGTATTGTGCTGTTACCACTGGTGGCTGAGAGATAGTGAAGAAACAGTCGTACGATGGGTAGATGAAACCGATGGAGTGACTGTGATGGGAGGATGAGACGAAGACACTTAGAGTTGATATTGAGATAAAGAGATTAAAGTGAGAGGTTGGAAGTAAAGAGAACTTGAGAGATTAGAGAAGAATGATGGGGTATTTTTGGTTTTTCTTTTTTTGTTGTTGTAAGTGTAAAATGACACCATTCTGCCCTCCAAAATAGAGCCCTTTTGCACCTCTTTAAAAAATTTGAAAGATGTGCAAAATGACGCTCTTTTGGACTTTATAAAATGGTGTCGTTTTGCACTTCTATTTTTTTTTATAAAAAAAAGCATAAAACAATGTCATCTTACACCTCTCTTTCTTTATTATTCAATTTTAGTTCAATTTAGAAATATCCCAGAATCGAAAGACTTGATTGGGTCTCTTAAGATAAGTCTTAATTGGTTCGAAATATAGTATCCAAACCTAGATTGACTTAAAAATTTTAGGTCAGTTCAGATCCGAGAAATTTTCCTAGTCTTACTCATCAGGTTCACTAAAAAGGATTCTCGGGGATCCATTAGCCACATGATCATGAGTTTTTAATCATAATAAAAGTGGTCGGGATGAACTTTAACAGTGTCGTCATTGATCTATAGAGCTTGGTGGACATCATATTCAAAAAGGCTCTGAATGACCTCGACATCAAATACTTAAAGATAGAGAAAACACAAATCCCACTCTATAGTTTAAGGGATGAATGTGGATACTTTTGGGGGTGGTCACTCTCTTTGTGTTCTTGGGAGTGAGAAATTATAAAAAAAACACGATGGTAAGTTTTATAGTAGTCAACAGTTAATTCCTAACAAGAGAAGGATTAAAGGTGATCTTAGGGAACTAGAATATAGTGAGAAGCTTTATGTGACATCGACTAAGAGGACATCACATCACCTCAATGGATTTGAAGGAGGAGGAGAACCTAAAGTCTTAAGAACTAGTGGATGAGCTTATCAATGTTGAGCTAAAGAAAGACTCCCTTAAGAAAGTGGTTAGAATTGGTTTAAATTTTGAACAAAAGATTGAAAAAGACCTTAGCTTTTTGTTTTAAGAGTTGTTAGATATTTTCACCTGATCTTATAAAGATATGATAGGTATTAACTTATTATTGATCTCTCACATATTAGTAATTAGCTCAGTCTTTAAACCTACAAAACAAATGAGAAAGATCTTCAATTAAGAGAGAAATAAAGCAATGGTAGCTAAGGTTGAGAAGCTTTAGCAACAGGTTTCATATGAGAAGTCCATATTATCCTAAATGGCTTGCTAACATGGTGATGATGAATAAGGCTAATGGTAATTAAGGATGAGCATGGAATTCACCAACCTAAATAAGGTGTGCTCTAAAGATAGATTTCTCTCGCTTAAGATCAATATGGATACGTTCTTAAGCTACAACTGGATCAATATGTTCTCTCTAGATTAAGAGAATAAGTCTTTCATAACTCATTAAGGGACCTACTACTATAATATCATATCATTCAGGTTAGCATGATCCACTTATTAAAGGTTGGTCAACTGACTATTCAAGCCATTAATTGAGAAGACCATGGAAGTCTACATAAAGGACATGATAACAAGTTTATGGTTCACGAGGACCATATGAAAGACCTTAGGAAAAGCTTCGAGATCCTGAAGAGGCATAAGATGAAGTTGAACACTAAGAAGTATGCATTCAGGTGGAGCCAAGGAAGTGCCTAGGGTTCATAGTAAGTCGGAGGGGGATCAAGGCTAATCTAGGTAAAGTCAAAGCTATCCTTGAGTAAAGTCACCAAGTATTATCAAGGAGATCTAGAGAATGATGGGTAAAGTAGCCATCGTCAGCATATTTATTTTTAAAGCTACTGATAAGTGTTCTAAGTTTTATTCAAGCGATGAAAAACGATAAGGTGGACCCTTTAGAGCAAAGTGGCTTTGTAACAGTTAAAGGCCTACTCGGCATAATCTCTATCAACCTCATCATCAGAAAGGCTAGAGATCTTCTTTTCATACACTTAAGCATTTCAAATCACATTTTGAGCTCGATATTAGTGAAGGAAGAGATAGGAGCTCAAACACTCGTCTCTTTAATAGCAAGGCCTTCACCGACCTTAAGAACTAATACCCCTTATTAGAAAAGTTGGCTCTTACATGGTCATATTGAGGAGGAAGTTGAAGCCATGTTTCTAGGATTATATGGTGACAGTATTGACCTAAATAATCCTTCAAATAGATTTACAAACTAAACCTATCAAGATGATTATTCAGATGAGCCATTGAAATACCGTACAAGCCGCAGATAACTATTAAGGGTTTAGCTTGGTAGACTCCATAGTCGAGTGCACACATAGGGATATCATTGTCCAAGAAGACGTTTACTCTAAGGAGCCCTAAAGTGTTCAGACATTTGAGAACTAATAACCCTTGACATGGATTGTTTATATAAATAGAGCATCTAACTCCCAACGATGTTGAGTAAGCATCATCTGCATTAGTCCATAAAGGAATATGTTTGTTAAGTAGTAAGAATTTCATGTGTTTAATAAAAAATTAAGTACAAAACCTTTCTGGCCAAACTTATAGTGGCCCAAGTGCTCTCTCTAAAACAGTTCCTTATCAAAGTGACTTTTGATTGGTGGTCAATCAGGTGAGGTACGACTTTGAGGTCAAATGAGAGAATACGTTAGCTTATCTATAAAAAGCAAAAAATGTTCTCTATTGTAAAGGTCACTATCACCCATATTTAAGGTGCTTGGGCCTATAGGAAGCTAACTATGTACTGACATTACTAAGGGAATTTCATGAATGAGTTTGTGGTAATCACTCTAGTGCTGAGTCCTTAACATACAAGGCTTTTAGATTTGAGTATTATTAGCCCACAACTCTACAAGATTTTAAGAAACGCGTTTAGAAGTACAATATTTTTCAGAGACACGCCAATAATATACATACACCACCTAGGACTAAAAGTAATGTTAAGCCTCTGGCCTGCACAATGAGGTTTGACCTAATCAACCTTTTACCCCAAGAAAAGAGTGGGCAAAATAATCGCAGTTAACTACTTCACCAAGAAAAAGGTGACATACTTTGTTTATGTCCTAATTTCCAATATCACTAACCATAATAAATAGTTTGACAATAAAAAGTTTAAAAGATTTTGTTGATGTCTCTGCATATAGCTTTGATTCACCTCTACGACTCACCTAAAGTTTAATGGGCAAATAGAGTCATTAAACAAGCTACCAAGAAATTGTTGAAGAAGAAACTAGTTAAGAAAAATGGAGTATGGGTAAAGGATGTGACCAAGGTATTATAGACCCCTAAGACCACTATTAAGACAATGACCCAAGAAACCCCCTTCACCTTAGCCTTCAAGTCTGAAGCCTTTATACCTATTGAGATTAGGATGCCAACTCACTGACTGCTATATTTTGAAGTAGCTAAAAATGAAAAGCTACTAGTAGAGAGTTGCTTGATACTATACAAATAATTCTTAATATAAAAAGTTTCAGAAAGATATTATCTTGAGGAAAGTTTTGTTGATACTAAAAATCCCACTAAATGGATCTTTGATCCAAAATGAAAAGACCTTTATAGGGTCTTCAAGAGGATTAGGATGGGGGCTTATTAGCTCAAGTATGTAGACAGAAGGGTATTGAGAAACCTTGGAATATTAAGCTCTTAAAGTGTTATTAACCCTAGAAGATTTTCTAAATGTTGTTTTTACTTAAGTTGTAATTTCTTTTTATACTTTTGAAAATTTAATAATGAGTCCTCAAAGCACTACTCAAGAAATTCTCTTTCTATTTTATTGCATTCATTCAAATTTTAGTTCTTTAGTCCTACTTATGTGCAATAATGTCCTCAATTAAATGTTTATGACTACCGTGTAAGATATAGCTCATCTAAATAAGACTGTCCAAGAACTACCACCCTTAGATTCCCAAAATCAACCAATAACCTTAGAACTTGGGAAAGATTGGGAGATTGGCAATAAAAGAGATCATTTAATCGAATCCTCAGTGAACATCGAATAGCTCATCTTTGGAAGGCAGAGGTCTGAAAATCATTTATGTACTACCGATAATATGAGGATTCCCATTTCAAATTTAACATTCACTTAGAACTTATATTCATCATACTTAATTTCCCTCGAGCTCATGATGGCTAAAGTACTTCTCAAGGTGGAAACTTTAAGATATCATCGACATTTGTTCACAAGGTGAAACAATTAACATACTTTGGTAAATTATAGCCAAGGTTTTTTCTATACCACTCGAGACCTAAGTTTTACAATTAAGAACCCTTATTATTAACTTGTGATCAATTATCAAATGTTATTCTCTTCTGTAAGGTCAATAGATGATGTTTTATTCTAATACTTAGTCAACTTTTCATTTAGTTAACATTGTTCTTTTAAATCAAACAAGAACACTTCGGTTACTCATTAATATTGTTATTAGTTCCTTAATAGGTTTTCATTCATAATAAAGTTAAGTAACAAGTAACCGAAATGTTCTCATTTGATCTAAAGAATCATAAGAAATTTAAGTAATAAAAAAAGTGAAAAAGCACTCAATCCGAAATTGTATTATACTTATGCAATATCATTACAAAAAAGCAAAAACAAATCAGAGAATAATAGAGGTCATTTTTTCCAGGCAATGTGTGGTGGCAGAGGCTTCTTATTCGCGATCTCCTCTTGGTTAATGAGGTGAGGTTCAATTGCCTCGGGCGAAGGAATAATGGTAGTTAAAAAGCTTAGCACTAGATCGGAAGGCCCAAATAGTAAAAGGTCAGCAAACATCTCCATGACAACCTTAAAAGCGAGCATGGAAGAATTAGTATGTCATCCCACTTATTCAGGTTGACAATTTTAGGGATAGCCTTCACATAGCCCTCATTGACTAGCTGCTACTTGGCAAGTTCATCTTCAAGTCACTGGTGGTCAATCTCAGGGTAGTATCCCTTCAAAAGCTCAATATATTTGGTGATCCCCTTGCTAACCCCTTCACACAATTAGTCAAGAGCCACCTCACTTATCGAGGCTTAGGCTTCCTTAGTTTCTTCATAGAGGTCTTTTACTTTATGCTTTAGCTTAACATAATCCTTCCTTAGGGTTGTCATCATCACCTTGGCTTCATCCATCTTCACTTTTATAATACGATTGATACTATACTTCAAAGAGTTGATTCTATATTGTCACTGCCCATAGCTCAACCTCCTCGACTTGGAGTGAAATGCTTTGCATCCTAAGCACTCACTAATAAGGGCAAATTTGTCATATATTTTCTCATGTTTTTATTATTGATATTTTATGGTTTTATGAGAATAGATGGCTATTTATGTGCATTATTGTTATTTAAAGAAAGAATGCAAAAGGAGCGAAAACAGGGACTAAAATGCAAAGTTTTCAAAGTATGTGTCCATCGCCCTAGTGCCACGAGGATTATCGCAACAGCTCTGGAATAGTAATTGAAATAAGAAAACTAACTTGTTTAAGTCGCATCTGGTGCCCTAGCGCCAAACATTCACCACTCCAGCGACAAGACAGAGCCCAGCGCCATCAACCTACCGCTCCAGCGGTGAAGCCTTTTTCACGTGTTGCCCCAACGACAACTTTATAGCGCCCCAGCGGTAGCGTGAGTCCTAGTCCAACGAGAATTGAGATTTTCAAGCTCATATCAATCCCTATAAAAAGTCACTCATTCCCAGCCTTTAAGAAGGAATCTAAGAGTAACCTAGAGAAATTCAAGAACACCAATAATACAGAGCACGAGTCTTGGAGAGCAGTAGGAGTTTAATTGAAGTAACTTTAGAAAGAGATTCAAGGCATTCTTCGGCATCAAAAGCATCTTAGGCAGTGCAATTAAGAGAAATTCAACGTCTATATCGGTTTGCTATTGATTGTATCATGATTTATTATGATTTTTACTGCTGTTCTCTTGTAGCTATGAGCTAAACTTATTTTTTTAGGGTTAATACTTGAACTCAATATGTGTGCTTAATTGCCATATCTTTAGAATATTTAATAAACTTAGTTCTTGATATTCAAATTACTTGATTTTAATGCTTCAATATATCTGGCCAATATGTGGTGAATGAGTTGGTAATATTGTTGATAAACTCGAAAGAGGAATCATAATATTTAGACCTAGGTAATTTGATGCATGATTGTAGAGTAACATTCAATGTTGCATATGAAAGTTTCAATTTAGGATAGGAATATACCGAATTGGCATGTATGATCAATAAGACTTAATCTTAATGAATCTTAATGTATTACAAAGTACCATAGGAATATAGGTATTTGGTAAATTAAGGTATACTTGCATGACCTTAGAAGAGGCTTGTGAATACATTAGTGTCTTGATCAATAATAAAGAGTAAGGGAGTTAAATATTAGAAGGTTAATCATTAGAAAGCATATTGAGGGATAGTATTAATCCTAGATTTTCTCTATATTGCTATCACTTAAATCTCTTTGCATTCTATTTTTATATTTTATATTTTCTACATTCATTCTTAGATTTTTATTTTTCTGAATAACTATTAAGAAGACATAAGTTTAGTAATTGATTAAAAAGAAGAAGTTATCCCTGTGGGTTTGACATCTGACTTTATAAGTCTCTTTATTACTTGTTACGATAGTGTATACTTGCACTTAATTTTAAGATATAAAAATAAAGCATCACTCACCTATATTTAAAGTGCAAAGGATGCTAACTATATACTGACATTGCTGAAGGAATTTTATGAATGAGTTTGTGCAATCACTTGGGTGCTAAGTCCTTAAGATACAAGCCCTTCAGATTGAGGTATTATTGGCTTACAACTCTATAAGATTCTAAGAAACTCGTTTAAAATTGCAATGTTTTCCAAAGGCACGCCAACAACATACATGCACCACCTAGGAGTGTAAATAACATTGAGCCTCTGGCCTGCATAATGAGGTTTGACTTGATTGACTATTTACCCTAAAGAAATGGTGGGCAAAATAGTCGCAATTAACTACTTGACAAGATATAACCCTTAAGCAAGATCACCAAGAAGAGGGTAAAAGACTTTGTTTGGGGGAATCACGTCGCCAATTTTGTGTCCTGCTTGCTAACATCATCGACCATAACAAATAGTTTGACAATAAAATTTTTAAAACCTTTTGTTGATGTCTCCGCATATAGCTTTGATTCACCTCTATAACTCACCTAAAGATTAATGGGCAACTAAAGTCATTAAACAAGCTACCAGTAAATTTTTAAAGAAGAAACTAGTTGAGAAAAATAAAGTTTAGGTAAAGGATGTGACCAAGGTGTTGTAAACCCTTAAGACCACCATTAAAACAATGACCCAAGAAATCGCCTTTACCTTAGCCTTTGGGTCTAAAGCCTTTATACCTGTCGAGATTAGAAGGCCAACTCACCAGCTGTTGTATTTTGAAGTAGCCAAGAATAAAAAGCTACTAAAGGAACTCTTGACCTTATTGAGCAAAAGAGAGAATAGGCAAGGATCATAACAACGTCTTACTAGGAAGCCCCTTTGACACCTTCTTTCTCTTGGGATCCTCTAAAGAGCCTTTCAACTAGTTAAAGCTTTTTTCAGCATGTTAGGGAGCTTTCCTTAACCATTCCTGAAAAAGGATACTAGTGATCTTCATCAATTACTAATTCTTAGTAAACCCCCGAACCTTAAGTTAGGCGAAGGCTCAACTATTGTTATTATCCTTCTTTAAAATTTCTACAAGGGTGGTCAAGTTAATAAACCATATTAAAGAGAATAAAAAAGAGAATAATTAATTAAGTATTGCTTACTTCTTTTCCTCTGGCTTTTTTGGGTTTTCCTTCACCAACCACCTCTAAGATTAGTCCCAAAGCTTTCAAGCTCTCCTTTATAAGAAAGTCATTGACTGCCCGTGTACATTATAACTCAATCAATCCTTTCTTTATCTTCACGGTCAAGATCTAGTTTAGATATCCATAAAGTTGTAAAAGAGAGAAAGCGAAAGAGAAAGAGAGAGAGAGAGAGAAAGCGTGAGAGAGGATAGAAATAAATAAGTAGTAGGAACTCTCTCGAGCTTGTTAAAAAAAAATGAGAGGAAAGAAGTTAAACCTAATTGACCAAAAACACAAGGGAATACATAAGTCCCTAACATTAGCCGAGAAGTGACTTGCCTCTAGTTTATCTTAATAAAAAAAAAGACTAGAGGTGTTTCCATTCCTTACTACTTGTGGGCAAGCCTTTGATAGAGTCACAGGTTCTCGTACCCAGTAATGTAGTAAAACCCTTTGTTCTTATCTAATTTCACCAGAATCTAGTAAAAGTACTTAAGCTTATAAAAAGTAGGCTCGGATTTTCTGAATATCACCTACATTATATATATATATATAGTATTCTTTAGACATTTAGATTTATTTTGAAAGAGTGAGGTTCAACTAAGCTAGTATCTGAACAAAATACATCCCTATAAAAGTATAGCGCCCCAGTGGTAATGCGATTCCTGACCTGACAAGAATTAAGATTTTCAAGATTAAATCAATCCCTATAAAATACCACTCGTCCCCAGCCTTTAGAGGTCATCCAAGAACATCAAGAACACACAGTACATGTCTTCGAGGGCAATTAGAGCTTAATTGAAGCAGCTATAGAGAGAGATTCAAGGCATTCTTCGGCATCAAGAGTTTCTTAGGCAGTGAAATCAAGAGCAATTCAACGTCTATATCGGTTTGCTATTGATTGTATCATATTTTCTTATTATTTTTGCTGTTGTTCTCTTGTAGCCATAAAATAAATTTTCTTTTTAGGGTTAATACTTGAACTCAATATGTGCACTTAATTGCCATATCTTTTTAATATTTAATAAACTTAGTTCTTTATTATTTAAATTACTTGTTCTTAATGTTTTAATATATTTGGCCAATATATGGTCAATGAATTGGTAATATTTTGATAAACTAGGAAGAGGAATCATTATATTTAGACCTAGGTAATTTGATTCATGATTGTAGAGTAATATTCAATGTTACATATGCAAGTTTCAAATTAGGATAGGATTAGCATGTATGATCAATAAGACTTAATCTTAATGTATTATAAAGTACCATAGGAATATAGGTATTTGGTAAATTAAGGTATACTTGCATGACCTTGGAAGAGGCTTATGAATACATTAATGTCTTGATCAATAACAAGAACTAAGGGAATTAAATATTATAGGATTTATCATTGGAAAGCATATTAAGGAATAGTATTAACCCTAGATTTTCTCTATATTGGTATCTTTCAAAATCTCTTTACATTGTGTTGTTGCTTTTATATTTTCTAAATTCATTCTTAGACTTTTATTTTTCTGAATAATTACCAGAAATGCATAATTTTAGTACTTGGTTAAAAAGTAAAAATTATCCTTGTGGGTTCGACATTCGACTCTTTTGTCCCTTTATTACTTGCATATGATAGTGTATACTTGCACTCAATTTTAAGATATAAAAATATCGCATCAGGAACCCTTAGGGTGATTGACTGACTTGGGTATTTTATATTAGGCCCTAAGATCTTTTAGATCCTCCTCAATCACACGAAAGGGATAGTAGGGAGGGCAATCCAACTTGTAAGGGACCTCACTATTCCACAAAGACTATTCTTATTCTTTTTGTTTGTTTTTCTTTTTTGGGCCCTTAGATCTCCTCTTCAACAACAAACACTAATAGAGACCTCTAGGCCCTCGAGCATCCCATTCAAAGTACATTTGGAGTCTCCATTGATCTCTATTAACTTGACCTCAATATCTTATCCAGACTCAGCTCCCTGGCAAAACTTATAAAATCTAAGTCCTCTTAGGTGACTCATCTACTGACTTCTAAGGGGCGAGTTATTCGCAACATCTGAGTCCACCATATAACTACCTTACTCTAAATATTTTGGGAGTCCTCTACATCGTACATATCTAATGTGCTAAGCCTAAAGGGACTATGGGTATTAAATAAGTTGTGCTACCTAAGCCTATGGTGGGCTTAGCCTATTTTTTTGTACAAGTCCTCCTTAGCTAGCCTATTAGGTAGCTAGGCTAGACCTAATTTTATAGCCCACAAGTCCGACAAGTAGTAGCCCACAAAAAGATTGGGTCTAAATTTTAATCCCATTGGGCTTGATAATTAAAAACACTTTATAATAATAATAATAATAATAATAGTGATAATTTACTCTTAAAAATGTGTAATAACACTTCATTTATGTAATTTTATATAGTGATTATTTAATTTTAAATTATTATTAATTAAATAATTATTTATATTAATTTTGTGAAACCTTTATACTATATAAATTTTAATTATTTTTAATATTAAATTCTTTGTTAATCTAGGATATAATGAATTAAATTTATATTAATCATTATGTTTTTTATTTTAAAATATTAGTCATTTTAATTAATCAATTGACAATTATAATTCATTAAACAAGCTGGAAAGTAGCAGTAGCCAATTAATAATTGTTTAGAAATTTTAATGGTAAGTGATATTTAATGAGTTAACATATTAATGAAGTTAGATGGCCTAAGCAATTCAAATTAGTTAGACAAGTAATGTTATTTATTAATGAAGTTGGTTAGTGAAATGATTTTCAATGAATTTGAATGGCCAAAGTTGGTGGTGGGCCGGTGGAGAACTAGAGATAGTAATAACTATACATTTTTGTTCCCCCTTGGGAAATTAGCCCAAAACTAAGATTCAGATCTAGCCTAGAGTCTATCCAAGATATGCCATAGGCTTAAGTTACTCATACCTGGGGGTGGAGGGCGGCCTCTTCGGTGTTAATGTTAAAATTTGATGAGATCTTGGGGACTTTATAAGCATAGGAGATTCCAAGGGACTTAATGATTTGCATTATTATTAAGATCTCATAACTTAAGGGATCCCTTATTAATCATTACTTGATAAGGAAGCATCGAAAAAATCTTGGGATAATAATTAATCTTCTAAACCCTAAAGTTCACAACCAATCATAGCATGGATAAAGTCCAAAATTCTCGCCCAAAATTTTTATAATTGAAAAAGGTAAGGACCGATTATAAAAAGAGGATATGACAGTGATCAAGAGGTATTGAACTTCTACTCTCATTAGCCATCTAAAAAATCTTTCTTCCACATACACTAACTTAAGCATCGGAGGATCCTAGCTATAAAAACCACCGACAAGGCCTAACCTTAATTTATTTTATTGTAGGAGCAACAAAACCACCAAATACAATATACATCATCACAACAAATCATTAGAGGCTCAATTTCATTTTCAAAAATATAAATTTAAAGCTCATTGGCCCAAAAAGCCAAATTTTCAGGCAAAAATATTTCAACTACACTATAATAAATTTAACATAATTAAATTATACTCTAAGACCCTAAATTCTTCACTGTTATGCAATAGTTAGACAAATAACTATTTATCAATAATTATATTTTCTTTTATAAATATTAAACAACCATTATTTTATATATATATCAATCACTGTTTTTTTATATACAAAATTCTTCTCCTATTGTCAATCTTATTATAATAAAAATAAATAAATTCCCTCAAATTTCAAGCTTACACAACTTCATCTCTTTGTTATTGAGAGGCTACAAATTTATTCCATAACCGTATTTTCATTGTAGTGTTATTTCTTTAGGTGATTGAATTCTTTTTATATATTTGTATTTTATTTTTATCATGGATCATAGTCAAGGGCTTTGCCTCCGCCCACTTAGTCGCATAATCTACAACCATAATGGCGTACTTAGCTCCATCCTTACCAACCGGCATTGGTCTGATAAGAGATAGCCTCTAAATCATGAAAGGCCAAGGAAAACTCAGTACCGTGACCTGTTCGGGCAGTTCCCTTGGTATTCTTGCACACATTTTGACACTAATCACATGTCTTGACTATGAGTTGGGTATACTGTTTAATATTAAGCCAAAAATATCCATACCTTAATGCCATATAGGCCAAAGCAGTGCCCCCTCCATAATGTTCACACATTTCTTCATGCATCTCTTTAATCACATAATGCCCTTTTTGAGGGCATAAACATTTGAGGTAAGGTCTAGATTCTCCACCCTTATAAAGTACTACTTCAATCCTTAAGGGCGACTCCTATTGAAAATTATGATTACATGCCATTTTAATATATATAGTAAGCATTTCAATAATAATTATTAACACTTAATTATACGGTAACAAGCTTGTAACTTTTCAGATATTATAGATCTAAAAGAGTTTAGATCTGATTTAAAAGAGTTTAGGTCAGTGCTAAAGTTAGCAATTCTAAATAGTTAGGACCTTGTCTAAAATAGGGACAAAGTTGCAAAGAAAATTCATAGTTGAAAAGAGTTACAAATGGTGCTAAGAAAATTCATTGCATAATATGTTCTTAAAAATATCATTCATGATCCATGGTTACCGATACGAGTCGATTGATATTCCTTCTAGATTAATGTATGTCTAAATCTAAAATGTTCAAATGGTTAGTCTTAGCAGACTATAGACTATAGACTTAGTAGCTCAAATCTTTGCTGAAAATCTAAACAAGTGCTACCATTCTAGCTACTCTAATTCCACCAAATGTTAGAGTCTAGAATTGTTCAAGAAAAGACTTCATTGTGAGCTCAAATGGCTTCAAACTCCAACACTCTTCACCGAATCATCTACAAGGGTATATATACGATTCCTGTATTGTAATGTGTATATGTTATTTATATTATTTTATTCCGTTGCACAATGTATGTTGAACATGCATTTTGAAATTTTTAACGTGTATACAATCAAATGCATGCACTCTTTACTGCACTAACAGACTGTATCAGAGCATGGTTGGTATATTTTTGGGTTGTTGGAGTGTTATTTGAAGTGTTGAAGATGCTTAGAAATAGTTGGAGATGCATTTTGAAGTGTTTAAAGCGCAAAAAAAGGCTTATTGTCGAAGGAATGCTGTAGTGTTGTAATGAGAACGGTAGGCGTTCATGTTGAACATGAACGTTAGGGGGTTTATCACGAAATGCTAGAGTGTTCAACGTGGATTCTGTATATGGGAACACTAGGGTGTTAAGGTATTTAACGCTAAGGCGTTGTCCATTATAGAACGCTGAGGTGTTCATATATTGGACACTAAGGCATTCTCATGCATAACGCAGGGGTTTCCCTAAGTTGAACACTAAGGCATTGAGGCAATTTGACGCTAAGGTGTTTTAGTTTGAATGGTGAGGTGTAAGCTTAAAAAACATTAATGCACTAATCATTCCAAACTATACAGTCCAATTTTCATTTTTATATGTAATTTTTACTTTTTTACTATTTAATACAGATATAATTGTTATATTGCTGTATAATAAATTATAAATATTTGTTTACGTTGTTAACCATAATGAGAGCCCTATTGGTGGAGGTTAGTTGTTCTTGTATCAACAAAGATTGTAATTATGAATCAGATCTGTATGACAAAAATTTATTACTAATAAAAGTATGCTAATTTTCTAGGGCGCGTGCATATGGTGTATGTTTATTGCACTAACATTTATGCATCTCACACATAACTTACCGCAGTAGAACTAAAAATCTCAATTTCCTAGTGCAACAAACATATTAAAATTTAAGTTTCATTAATGTAATGAAATTAAGAATCGAGAATCACCTGTCAAACCTTTGAAAATTACCAAATTGAAGTCTACCATAAAGCGTGCACATTGGCAATTCTAGGATCTAATTGGGGTGGACTTGGATCGCTAGAATAACAGCTCCAATTTCTAGCAATAGTGATTAACTCTTAAACACCAAAAATGATTAACTCTTAATCACCTTGGTTAACTTTTAACCATTACTTAAATTATTTAAGTTAGGGATTATTAGTTAAACTCTTTAACTAATTATAGTTAAACACTTTAACTACCTTAATTTGTTTCAAAGCAAATAAATTATTTTTTTGTTTATTCAACACTTGAAATAAACAAAATAACTTTTCCATTGCTCCAAAATAGGCCAACCAACTTAATGAGAAAAAGATGACTAGTGTTTTTGTTTCAACTATTAAAACAAAACAAACAAAATATGTAAGCCTAAAATAATTAACACGCTGATCACTCCAAACTATACAGTTCAATTTGCATTTTGCATGTAATTTTTGCTTGTTTACTATTTAATACAAATATAATTGTTATATTGCCATATAATAAATTATAAGTATTTGTTTACGTTGTTAACTATAATAGGAGTTTTATTGGTGGGGTTAGTTGTGCGTGCATGAACAAATATTCTGATTATGAATCAGATCCATATGAGATACATAAAATTTATTACTCATAGAAGTGTACTAATTTTCTAGAGCGCGTGCATGTGGTGTATGTTTATTGCACTAACATTTATGCATCTCATACATAAATTAACGCAGCGGAACCAAAAATCTCTATTTTCTAGTGCAGCAAACATATTAAAATTTAAGTTTCATTGAATTTCGAATGAGCACGCTTCATGGTAGACTTCGATTTGGTAATTTTCAAAGGTGGGCTTGGATCGCTAGAATAACAGCTCCAATTTTCAGCAATAGTATTTAACTCTTAAACACAAAAAATGATTAACTCTTAATCACCTTGGTTAGCTTTTAACCATTGCTTAAATTCTTTAAGCTAGGGATTATTAGTTAAACTCTTTAACTAATTATAGTGAAACACTTTAACTACCTTAATTTGTTTCAAAGCAAATAAATTATTTTTTGCTTATTCAACACTTGAAATAAACAAAATAACTTTTCCATTGCTCCAAAATTGGCCAACCAACTTAATGAGAAAAAGATGAATAGTGTTTTTATTTCAACTATTAAAACAAAACAAACAAAATATGTAAGCCAAAAAAATTAACGCTCTGATCATTCCAAACTATACAGTCCAATTTGCATGTAATTTTTTCTTTTTTACTATTTAATACAAATATAATTGTTATATTGCCGTATAATAAATTATAAGTATTCGTTTACGTTATTAACCACATTAGGTGTTTTACTGGTGAGGTTAGTTGTGCTTGCGTGAACTAATATTCTGATTATGAATTAGATACATATGAGATACACAAAATTTATTACTCATAGAAGTGTACTAATTTTTTAAGGCACGTGCATGTGGTGTATGTTTATTGCGCTAACATTTATGCATCTCATACAAAAATTAACGCAGCGGAACCAAAAATCTCTATTTCCTAGTACAGCAAACACATTAAAAATTAAGTTTCATTACTGTAATGAAATTAAGGATCGAGAATCACCTGTCAAACCTTTAAAAATTACCAAATCGAAGTCTACCTTGAAGCGTGCTCATTGGCAATTCTAGGATCCAATTGGGGTGGGTTTGGATTGCTAAAATAACAGCTCCAATTTTCAGCAATAGTGTTTAACTCTTAAACACCAAAAATGATAACTCTTAATCACCTTGGCTAACTCTTAACTATTGCTTAAATTCTTTAAGCTAAGGATTATTAGTTAAACTCTTTAACTAATTATAGTTAAACACTTTAACTATCTTAATTTGTTTCAAAGTAAATAAATTATTTTTTGTTTAGTCAACACTTGAAATAAACAAAATAACTTTTCTATTGCTCCAAAATTGGCCAACCAACTTAATGGGAAGAAGATGAATACTGTTTTTGTTTCAACTATTAAAACAAAACAGCCAAAATAATTTTGCTCTCATTTTTCAACTAATGGCCGAAACAATCAGAAAGAAGATGAAGCAATAGTTTCTCAACCCTTTGAAAAACAAAGCAAAAAATTCTTTCTCCACCTCTTTATACGTTTTGGCCAAACCAAGACTATTTGAAGAGAAAACCTTTCTCTTCATCAAGGCACACTCATTACCAATCAAAAACATTTTCCATTATAAGGCAATTTTCCTCACATATTTTTGAAGACATATGGCCCCCACCAAAAATGGCTTATCATGCTTCCACTATTTGCCCAATTTTCTTTTCTGTAATCAAATTAAATAAAACAAAATATATGCACTAATTTATGTGTGAGGTGCCCGAACCAAAATGGTTATTGAAATGAAACAATTTTATTTTATTATACAACTTCACACGATCCCACCATTTTCAAAGACTATGTTTTCTTTTAAGATATAAAAAATAAAACAAAATAACTTTTGTATATCTTTATAAGCAATGGCCGAATGATTGTAAAACAAATAAAACAATTTCATTTGTTATTAGTCAAATACACTATGCCCCACTATGCATGCATTTGTGTCTTTTTTTTATTTGTTTAATAACAAATAAACATGAGCCATCCATTAATATAATGTTTGTTTGACCTGATAAAATTAAATAAAATAAAATAAATTAATTATTTATTTAAAATAGATTGCTTATTCAACAAAAAATGGTATTTTAGTAATTTCAAAGTTAAACTATAAATGGCCTATAATATGCCACGTGTCATCATTCCATTGGTCAACAACTATTGTTAACCAATTAATGTACTTAACTCTTAAGTTTTAACACGTGCATATCTAGAGGGAACCTGAAACATATATCCTAGCTTGTTGGAATTTATTAAATTAAACTATTTAATCCAATACATTGTCTTAGTGTACGAGTACACTTTATATTGTGGGACTCTCTAGGTCCACGCTCGATTTGTCAAATAAAACTATTCCATAAGTTCGTGATTGATGCCCTACACACACGTCACAAATATTACAAATCAGCGCCTTAGACCATGCAAACTGAGGTCATAACATATTCGTATAATCCTTCCATCACCTATATCCTGGATGAGTGGAGATATAGATCACCACCGTCAAATCTCCACGTGTTCATCCATAAACCCATCTCCAGATTTGTATCTTGATAAACAATATAAGCAAACACCTTTGTGATATTGTTCAACCCTGCAGAAAATTCTTTTATAGGGTTTATGCTTATGGCTACAAGTCTTTCTGAAATACAATCTTAGAGCATAAGGATATATAACTCACCTATATGAGCTGACAGATCCCGTATCTATGCACATCAAAATCTCTGAGCATCAGAGCATACCCAGAAACACGTAGTAGTCAGACTATGAAAGGTCTCTGATATACATGGAACCAAAGAATAGTGAATCACTCGCAAGTCTACCATAGCACTCAGGTCAAAGAATCACGAATACTACTCAACTCGAGATGACTCATCATTGATAGCTTCATAGGATGTCTATTGGAGTCCTCGTGAATTTGTTGAGTACTCAATCCTTACTGAATACCTGTATACTTATATGAGCTTTCGGTAAGCTTACGATTACCTAAGAACAGCCATTTATACCATATAGATATAGTATACACTAATCTATATAAAAGGGATCCGCCGATAGACTTACACCGATGAAAATAGATTATGAATATTTTATTTGAGAATATACTTTCATAGTGATATTTCCTAGCACTTATTGCAACTCTTTATAACTATGTCATTACTAGTATGCCCTCAGGTCCTTGTCCCGTTACAGACAAGGCTTTAACTCCTTAGAATTCAATGATTATTATAATATGCTAATTCTTAACAGTGCTGATTCTTAGCATTTATAACTCTCAACATTGCTAACTTTTAGCCCTGGTCTAAACTCTTTTAGGCAACTCGAGATGACTCATCATTGATAGCTTCATAGGATGTCTATTGGAGTCCTCGTGAATTTGTTGAGTACTCAATCCTTACTGAATACCTGTATACTTATATGAGCTTTCGGTAAGCTTACGGTTACCTAAGAACAGCCATTTATACCATATAGATATAGTATACACTAATCTATATAAAAGGGATCCGCCGATAGACTTACACCGATGAAAATAGATTATGAATATTTTATTTGAGAATATACTTTCATAGTGATATTTCCTAGCACCTATTGCAACTCTTTATAACTATGTCATTACTAGTATGCCCTCAGGTCCTTGTCCCGTTACAGACAAGGCTTTAACTCCTTAGAATTCAATGATTATTATAATATGCTAATTCTTAACAGTGCTGATTCTTAGCATTTATAACTCTCAACATTGCTAACTTTTAGCCCTGGTCTAAACTCTTTTAGGCTAGATCTGAACTCCTTCAAATCATACAATGTTTGTAGTGTAACAAGCACAATACCATTTATTATAATATTAACAATATAATTGAAATGTATATTGTATAAATATTAATAATTAATATTCATACAATATTGAAATGGTACATACGTACTAACGCCAACAAATAACTTGTAACAAATAATCTCTCTTAATAAGATTAAAATGAATTTCATTATGGGATAATGTTATGCATAATCCTTCTTGTCAATATCGTTTTAGACAGGTTATCTCGATCTTTTTTCTAATGTTGCTAAAGTGTGAGGATACTGGTCGGTGTAATTTGGACTATGTCAGTTAACCATGAGATAAGACAAATATAAGTGAAAGAATTATCTAATATCGCTAAAGTATGAGGGTAGTATCAATAACCTATATTTGATCATTGACAAGTAAATCAGGAATACACTTACCCAATATTGCTAAAGTGTGAGGATAAGATGTATTTAGGATTAGAAGTAAAAGTTGCATGAGATGCAATTGAAAAGAGTTGTCTACCTTTTAAGTTTTACAAAGGCCAATATTGTTAAAGTGTGAGTCCTGAGTAGAATGTTGATTGGATCTACCTCTCACTATAAATTTTAAAATGTTTAAATTTTTATTTTTGCCGTTTGAGAGATTACAGGAAATATGTAAAGCAATTGGCGGTGTCTTTAGATCGAAAACGTATACTACCTATATCCATGATCTAAAAAGTTAATTTAACGATTAAAAATGTTCTATTATACATCTCCTATCTTGTCTTATGGAGATAAGATAAGAAGAACATGAGTAATCCATTAAAGACAAATATTAGACACACACGATCTGTATGGGCACCAGAAAAATAATTGTGACTAACTAAGAATCTCAGAATTATTCTAAATTCGAAATAACTTAAATATATCATTGATCAGGAAATGATAAGAGGTGTTTCTGATAATATTTCTTTTGAAGAGGTGGATAATTTATCAAAAATGGATAAAGAATGATTTGAGAGTCAAATCATATATCCTAGCCTCGATATCTACTGATATTCAGTTAGAGCATGTTCAAATAAAGTGCAAGTAGTATTATGCTCCATTTGAAAGAATAATTTAATATATCCAAATCCATAGGATAAGAACAACTGCAAATGAAAGTCCTCAATTGCAATGCAGTTGGACACTGTAAATGTTATTGTCCAAAGTACCTCATCATAGACAACACAAACCCTTTAGATCTCTGTTTACCAAACACTAATATTTTGTTAGTATTTGATGCTAGAAATGGTTGTATATTAGATACGACCTATTCGTCTCATATCTGCAATTTGTTGTATGATTTGAGCAATGCTAAGAAATTGCAAAAAAAAGAGGTACTTTTCTCTTCTTTACTTGCAAAGGCATTAAGTTGTATATAGAGGACTCTTAACCTGTCTAGTTAGAGATTGTCAGATACTTGATTTATCATGGAACCCTATCCGATTTATGAATCCTGTATTAAAGGAAAGATGATCAAATATCCTATTATCAGGTATTTGACACCATTCCATTGATTTATTATATCTAATATAAAGTGATGTATGTGGTCTAATAAATCACACTGCTATAGGTAGTTTTTCCTACTTCGTTGTCTTTATCGATGAATGTCACGATACACAAAAGTGTTTGTAGAAACACAAATAAAAAGCTTTGAAATATTCAAAGGGTTTCGACTTGAGGTAGAGAAACCAACCATTATATGTATTAAATGTCTTTGATTAGATTGAAGCGGTGAGTACATAAATAGTATACTCGTGAATTATTTAAAAGAAAATAAGATTCTCTCTCACTATCGTCCTCCAATTACTCCTTAACACAAAGGTATTTCAAAAAAGAGGAATCTAACTTTGTTAAATATGTTTTGATTGATAACAAGCTTTAGTAATGTTCCAAAATATTTATGGGGTTATGATATTGAAAACTGTTGCTCACTTATTGAATCGAATTCCATCAAAAACCATCCCTACTACTCCATATGAGATATGGATTGGCAGGAAATCAAGTCTTAGTATGTTAAGACTTGGGGTTGTCCTATTTACGTAAGAGTTACCCAACAGGATAAACTTGCACTAAAAATGTACAAGTATCGGTTCAATGGATATCTCAAATACTTTTAAGGGATATTAGTTCAATGATCAAGAAAGATTGAAATATTCATTTCTTGTAATACCACTTTCCTAGAGAAATAGTTTCTCATGGGTTTTGGATTGTAGTAGGATTGAACTTAGTGAAGTCAATCCAAGATTTATAAAATCGATGATGAAATTTCATAATCAATCAAGTGAAATAGCTTTTAACACACCCTCTACATAAGTCAAAAAGGATGTCAAGGCTATCTATAAAGGTATGTATGATACTTGAAGATACCCTTAGAGTTTTCTTAGTTGAAGAAAATGATCTTATGACTTATAAAGAGACGATGTTAGATATCGATTTGGAAAAATGACAAGAAGCCATGACATTCAAAATTGACTCAATACATGTCAATTAAGTCTGGGACTAGGTTGAGCTTCCTGAAGGAATAGTTTTTATTGGTTATAAATGCGTTTACAAGTGGAAGCGTAGGGCCCAATTAAAGGTAGAGACTTTCAGGGCCTAACTGGTGGTAAAAGGTTACACTCAACGATCAGTAATCATTTATGAGAAAAATTTTAACTAGTAACCATGCTAAAGTCAATTGAAATTTTATTGGCTATTACACCATATTTTGATTTTTAAAATCTGGCAGATAGATGTAAAGATGGTCTTCTGGAATGCATGTCTTGAGTAAGAGATATACACAGAACAAGCTAAAGATTTTACATCCAGTCAGACTTCTGGACTTCTAATCTAGTATACAAATTGAAAAAGTCTATTTATGGACTTAAGCAAGCTTCATAAAGTTGAAAATTTTATTTTGATCAAGTAATCAAAAAGTCTAGTCCTATCAAAAACAAAGAGGAAGCATGTGTGTTTAAAAAAAGGCAGTGGAAGCATGATTGTCTTTCTTGTTCTTTACATGGATGACATAGTCATTATCAAAAAATATATTGACGAGTAACAATTAGTCAAGAGTTATAAGTAAAAGTTTCTTCATGAAGGATTAGGAAAAGACTTCTTATATACTGGGTATAGAGCTTCATAGAGATAGAGTAGGAATTAGGAAGCTGATATAACTTTTCTAATCCTCGTACATAGAAAATACTCTTGAATGATATAAATTTATCTTTCAAATATGGCATTTATCTTTCTAGAAAAATGACTCCTCATACAAAAGATGAAAGGGTTAGAGTGTCTAACATAATATATACATCGATTATATGTAGCTTAATTTATGCCATGTTATGTACGGAGCTTAACATCAGTATGGCTATAACTGTTATGAGCCAGTATTAGTTTGATCTAGGTAACAACTATTAGATGGTCGTGAAAATCATCCTAAAGTACCTTAGAGATACAAAGGATATATTATATATATATATAATGTAACTTATAAATTAGAAGAAACATTAATTAAGATTTAAAGTCTAATCCAGATGATTAACAATATACATCCGAATATATGTTCTTCTAAATTATGCCGTAGTTAGTTAGTTAATAGTATATTAAGTAAGTGTCCATAACTAATTCGACCTTGAAGTAAGAATACTTGTAGCTTTAGAAGCTGTAAAGGAAGTAGTGGATACGCAAGACAGTTATTGAACTCAGAATAAATCCAAGTTTAATGGATTCTATCCAACTATATTGCGACCATAACAGGGTGATTACTTCAGTGTAGTAGCCGATAATAAATAAACTAGATTTCTAATCATATGGAGATCAAATACTGTAAAATTAGAAAACTCTTGGTATAAGAGATGTAATAGTATCTAGAATAGATCTATAAATAATATAGTGGACCGTGCACTAATGCCTTAACTCCTAAGGTGTTTGAGCAACATATAAAGTCGATAGATGTTAGATATCATCGTGAATGGCACTAAAGCAAGTAGGAGTTGTTGGAAATGGTGCTTACGTCCCATTCTGATATATAGTAAGCATTTTAATAATAATCGTTAATACTTAATTATATGATAAGAAGCCTATAACTTTTCAAACACTATAGATCTAAAGGAGTTTAAATCTAAGCTAAAAGCATTTACGTCAGCACTAAAGTTAACAATTCTAAAGAGTTAGAACCTTGTTTGAAATAGAGATAAAGACTCGTGAATAAAATAGTAATGACGTAATTGTGAAAAGTTAGAAATAGTACTAAGAAATGTTATTGCACAATATATTCTTGAAAATATCATTTTTGATTCATGGTTACCAACACGCATCGATCGGTATTCCTTTCAGATTAGTGAATGTCTAAATTTGAATTGTTTAAATGGTTAGTCTTATCAAACTATAGACTTAGTGGAAGTCTGTATAAGCATGTAAGTATTCAGTAGGGACTGAATACTGAACAAATTCACATGGACCTCTAATAGAGGGTCTTCTCGAGTTGAATAGTATTCGTGATACTTTAACCTGCGTGCCACAATGAGCTTATGACTGATCCACTATACTTTAGTTCTACACATGTTAAAGACCTTTCATGATCTGACCGCTAAGTGTCGTTGGGTATGGTCTGATGTTCATGGAGTCTGATATTCATAGATATGGGATTTATCAGCTCATAAAGGTGAGTTGTATATCCTAATGCTCCGAGATTGTATTTCAAGAAGCCTTATAGCTACAAGTATAAAACTAGAAGAAAAAAAAGACTTTTTTCATAGGGTTGAACAATATCGCGAAGGAGTTTTTGGATATTGTTGATTGAAATATATATCTGGAGATAAGTTTATGGTTGTACATATAGAGATTTGATGGTGATGATCTATACCTCTATTCATCCAAGGATATAGGTGAAAATAGGATTATATAGATATAGTTGACCTTAACTTGTATGGTTCAATATGTCATTCTATAATATCCTTACGTATGTGTAGGGCATCGTTCACTGACTTGCAGAAGTGTTCCGGAAGACAAACAAGTGTGAACCTTGAAAGTCTCATAATATGAAGTATACTTATTAAGCATTGAGGTAGCAGTACGGATCGTATAGATTGATCTAAAAAGGTTCCAGAAAGCGGGACACGTTTTAGGATTTATTTAAAAAGTAGGAACCATAGTTTTTAAATGTTGCAAATAGGTCCTTATTTCATAGAAAAGCAAATTGCACGCATGGCATCTATACATGGCTATTTGTGTGACAAATGATAGCGTGCATGGATTTGTATGTGACAAATGTCACCCACGCAAAATGTTTGCATGGATGAATGACATTTATCACTCGTGCATAGCATTATGTGGAAACACATGCCTTAATGATGGACATATGGCCACTTAAGGAGTCTTTGACTTCTTATAACAAATGAAATAGCTTTCATTTATTGGAGAATTGATTTATGAAATCAAATATTTGTGCAAAATTTGAGAGAGAAAAATGTAACTTTTAAAATCTTGCATTTTAGTCCCAAAATACAATTTATAAGCATTTGATGCTAAAAAAAGTTTAAGTATTGAACTTAGCTTGAATCTTTGTTGAAAATCTAAAGAAATGCTACCATTCTAGCTACTTGAATCCCATAAAATATTAGAGTCTAGAATTATTTAAGAAATGACTTCATTATGAGCTCAAATGGCTTCAAAGTCCAAAAATCTTCATCGAATCGTCTACAAGGGTATGTATACGATTCCTGTACTATTTTTGATGAAGTTGTAATGTGTATATGTTGACTATATTATTTTATTTTACTATGCAATGTATGTTAGACATACATTTTAAAATTTTCAATATTTACATAATTACATGCATGCACCATTTAATGCACTAACAACTCCATCCTTTAGGTATTAAATGTTTGGGTCTATCTAGTAAGGGTCACCATTGACAGAGTTAACCTTTATGAGTTTGGCAATACGAATAATTTATTTAGGCACAATCTCTACCAATATTGCTCTAAGCAGCCTTGTAGTATTGGTAGAGGCTAACTTAGCTAGCCAGTTAGTTCTGTAGTTTTCTTCTCTAGACATCTGCTCAACATAAATTTCTTCAAATATATTGATTAGCTCTTTAGCATTCTCAGATAAGCTCTCACATAGTCCTCCTAAGCTCGGTACTCATTATTGATCTAACTAACCACCAGTTAAGAATTGCTTTTTACCACCAACTACTTGGCCTTTAAGGCCTTGACCATTTTCATTTTGGTAATTATTGACTTGATGCATAAGGCTACACTAAAGCCAACTCAGTTCTCCTCAATCTCTTATTAGATTGTGAGTTGTCTCTCCTTTCTTCTTGTCTTTTCATATAGAACTTTTCATCTATCTCGATCTGCTTTAAAGCTCTAATATAAGCCTCACTATAATTCTTTGGCTCTAACTTCTAAAAAGTGAACCATAGCTTTCTTAACCTAAGGTGTTTCTCATAGTTAATGAGTGTCTCCTTAGCACTGAAGACATCTATGTTCGTAACTTCTTTGTAAAACCTCTGGATAAAGTCGTTCAATGACTTAAACTCTCCTTGCTTACCATACATCAATGTTGAAAGGTATTTAAGCATGTCTCGAGTATATTGAAATTGAAAAATAAAGGCCTTGGATAATAGGTCAAAGCTATATACTGACTCAGTTTTCAAACCTTGAAACTAAGTTCTAGCCATTCCACGTAGAATATGGGGAAATAGGCAGCACATCACATCATCATCCAAACCCTGAGTCAGTATATGGCCTATGTAAAGTTCTAAGCAGGCCGTTTAGTCAGTTTTACCCTTATAGTTGGTTAGCCGTGGCATTCTAAACTTCAAGGGCAAATGAGTGTTCTAATATTAACAATAAAGGGAGATTTTGTCTCTACTATGTGAAAAGGGTTTACTACTATATCCTTTGCTCAACAAATATCCTCTACCTTCTACTGAAGTTTGTTAACCTTCCTCAAAAGCTTAACGATAGCATGATTCGCCCTCAATGACCTTTATCTCCTTACAAGATTGGTACTTGGCGTTTAGAGAATCTTAGAGGTCATCTTTGAATGGTTCCTTTAGTTCACGGTGCTTGGCGCTTCCCGATCTACTCTCAGTAGTAAATCAAAGCTCTTTCTTAAGATAAGAGATGACTTACTCTTACTAATGTTAGGTGCGATTATGTGCGCATGATTATTAAAATGTTAAATGTGTGTCACACATATGCAACAAAAACGTAAATTTTATTTTAATAATCACATTCTGAAAATAAGTTCTATTGCAATAATAGAAATTATACTTTTAAAGACCATCAGTACAATTTGATAGTTTTAATTTCATAGGGTCTGACCCTAAAGCTTCCTCATAAACAATTCTATGAAGTGACATCGGTGATATCAATTTGCTAGAATGGTAGTTTTTTCTCTATAGGATTTGTTACTTAACACTTAAGCCCTCGTCTATCACACTTAGTTTAGTGACTTAAAAAAATGTAGAACTTCTTCTTATTTTCTTCTCACTCAACTGAACGACACAAAAAACTAAAAATAACTCTTTGCTTTTGTTTTCTTGAAATAGTTGTATCATGTATGTCTCTAAACTAAAGTGCAAACTATTTGCATTATATGGTGTTGACTTTGTACTATAGACGTGTATCTATTTTAAGGCCACTTGTTACATTTTTAACTAGTTAACAACAATTGTTAACTTGTTAAATATAAGCTTCTCAAGAGATCCCAAAATAAATTATGCTTTTCAAAATTTTTCTAGATCGAACTCCTTGACCCAGTCCACTACCCTAGTGCTTAATGATACACTTCATATTTCTCTAGGTTCACACCCGTTTATCTTATAAAATCTTTTTATAAGTTCGTAAACACTGCCTTATAAACATGTTACAGATACATTAAAATGGTGCGTTAAACCATACAAGTTGAGATTAAAATATATTCCTATGGTCTTTCTGCCATCTATATCCTAGAAGAGCAGAGACATAATTTTCACCGTGAAATCTCTATTTGCTCAACTACAAACTTATTTTCAAATTTGTATTTCTATAAAAAAAAAATATCCACAAATAATTTTACAATATTGTTTTACCTTACAGAAACTCTTTTTCGAGGTTTAATTCTTATAGCCATAAGACTTTTTAAATAAAAACTCAGAGCATCAAGATATAAAACTCACCATATGAGCTGACAGATCCCATATTTATACACACTAGACTCTATGAGCATTGGACCATACCCAACGATACCCAGAGGTCAAATCATGAAAGGTCTCTGACATGTGTGGAATCTAATTATGGTGGATCACTCATAAGCCCACCTTGGCACTCAAGTCAAAGAACCACAAATACTGCTCAACTCGAGAAGACCTTCTATTGACGGCTTTATGGGATGTCTATTGGAGGTTCTTGTGAGTCTATTAAGTACCCAGTCTTTACTGAATACTTGTATGCCTATACAAGCGTCCACTAAGCTCACAATCTACTAAGACTAACCGTCTTGACAATCCAGATATAAACATACAGTGATTTGGAAGGTTTTTCAATTGACCCGTGTCGATAAACATAAATCATAAACGATGTTTTTAAGAACATATTGCATAATAACTTTTTTTTAGCACTATTTGTAACTATGTTATTATTATTATATTTTTTGGTCTTTGTCTCATTTCAAGTAAGGTTCTAATTCTTAGAATTACTAACTCTTAGTACTGACCTAAACACCTTTAAATCAAATCTAAACTCTTTTATATTTACAATTTTTGAATTAACAAGCTTAGGCGAACTCTTTGAACTACCTCCTAATGACTAATTTATCTTTATCGGTTTGACTATTTGATGTTCTTAAGGTGTTCCCTAAGATGTTTAAGAAATCTCTGCACAAGTCTTTCTAAGTCCTCAACAATTTTTTTTTTTTAGGCAGATTTCTAGTCAATGAGCCAACTTTTCTTAATTAAGAGTAGACACAGGTTGATTCAATCCAATTTAGGCCGAAACTGAACAAGCCCGCAATTATACAGTTCTCCCTTATAGGAGAACCAAATAAAACTATTATGAGAGAGTAACCAAATTAACGTTTTTTGGTTCAGTCCAATTTGATTTTTTTTCAGTTTTGGGTCTAATTGGACCTCCTTAAAAATGTAAGCTTTATTCTTTATTTTGTTGGTGTTGGGACAATTTTGGCCTATTTTATTTTTTCAAAAATTCTATAGGGTCATTTTGGGCCTATTAGGTATTTACATAATTACTAATTTATCATTTACTTAATTTAAGCTAAATTCAAAATTTTGAATTATTAATAATATCTTAACAAATTTATTTTTAAAAGTATTCAACATTTATTATTTTAAAATTGGAAAACATATAATTTATAACTTTATTCTTTGTATAAAATACATATCTAATATATCATTCAACAATGAGTGCAAATATAAAACAATATAAAATAGGCATCATATCATTCATAAATAATCAATATCTAATAATCCAAAAACAATTGTCTATGTAATAAAATTATCAATCAAAATAAAAGTATCCATCAAAATCAAATTCACGAAAATCAAATTGTCCATCAAAATCAAACTGTCTATTAATATCTATTACAAAATGACAAATACTCACTCTTTAACATCAAAGTATCCAACGAAAGATAAAAATATACCACAAAGTCAATAACTTTACAATAGTTTAATACTGCAATATTTAATTTTATAATCTAACTTCTAAAATTTAATGTCTAAAATGGCCAACTCTATGACCACTAATGATCAACTCCAATCTAAAGAGCCAATAACTCAACAATTATAAGAAAATATATATATATATATAAATGAACTATAAATTATAAATAAATAGAAGAAACATAATAAATTTTAAAATTATTATCTCGAATAAAAATATTAATAGTGATTATAATATGCTCTTATGCTTACATTGGTTTGAATAATTCTAAAAATATATATATATATATATATAAAAGATAAATAAAGATTAAAATTAAAAAAAATTAATTCCCACAATAATTACATTTATCTCTTTTCCCACCTGCCAAACTTTCCATCTAAAATTATTAGTACTATTATTGGCAACACCGTACCCATCTTCTTGGTTTTTTTGAATTATAATTCATTTTACTCCAACCAAATTCAACAACACAATCACAACATTATCATTTAAAATTTATTATGAATAACAACAATACAATTACAACAACACATTAAAAAATAAAATAATAAATCACGTATTCATCAAGCGGCAAATTTGAGTTAGTCATCACATACCCAAGTTATAATGCTTTTTTTTTTTGGACCAATTTTAATAATTTACTAATTAAATAAATAACTCTGGTTTATCGTGACAACCAACCTACTATAGAAAATTTATAATCCGTTAAGGAATCAAATGTGACTTTTAATTAATGTATTTTTTTACTTTGTTTGATCTATTAATAATAATACTACAGTCAAATGGGTTTTGAATATAAGATATTTTAATGATTTAGTCTATGCTAAAAAAACATAGTGTTGGGGATAAAAGTTAGTGTCGATAAAGGTTAGTGCCATTTAGTCTAATTTAGTGCAGTTCAATCTAGTATTTAAGCCATGACTTCTTCTTAAGAAGTTTAGTTCAATACTTAATACAGTTTAATATTCAGGCTCAAACTTCTTCTTGAGAACTCTAGTCTATAACGAGCAACCTTAGTGGGATTGAGTCCGAATCCGAACACTTGGACCTCCATAATTTAGCCATAAAGCTCATTTAGTGGGACCTGTGTCAGGACATGTGTCACTACTCATTAACAGTGTTAGAGAACTAATAAACGTAAATTGTATCTATTATTTTCAATTCTTTAATTTGATTAATTGCTCATCTTAGTAAGAATATTATACTTTTTATATGTTTTATTATTATTTTATAGGTTCAAAGATAATTGAGTAAATGGGGATGAAAATTTAAAAAACACAAGGCAAAAAATCAAATTTGTTACAGTCACCTACTATAATAAATTATTAGAGCAATCAAAAACAGTGATTTACTACAGCGCAAATTCCAATGTCTTCAGTGCCCCAACACCCAAAATATTTCACTGCAATGCCACATAAATAGTGAAAATGCACTGTGAGTGAGGTGAGTATTTATATTTTAATTTTTTTAATTACACATCACACATGCATAATTAAATGCAGCGAAATATAAAAAAAATATCTCATTACAATATTAAAATATTAGAGAACTCATCATTAAAGCGTGCTTTACGCAATTCTAGTTTAAGACTTGATAGGATCTTTTGAGTTAGAACGATAACATTATTTCTCGTCGAAATTTACTTGAAGCAACACTTGCTTCTTAAATTTCTCTCAGCACTATTTATGTGTCTATTGTTATTTTGCTTTGCTTGATTTACGAATGAAGAGAATGGCCTTTTTATAATCATAACTGCCACATTTTCAACCAATGAAATGTAAATTAGTAGCCAAGTATGACAATGCAAAAATAGTGAAATTTACATTGTCATGCTTTTAAGAAAAATGAATAGGCATTAAACACGAGCTAGCCTATTACAAGAATAATAAGTGTCCAAATTCCTCTTTCTTTAAGGCAACTCATGCTAAAGAAGAAGCATGATAAATCATCTCATCATTTGCCCAAAATTAGCCAACGAGAAAAGCATTTGGTGGCATTTGCATCTTTATAATACTGCCACATTATGCTAAAATCTAAGCATGACAATGTCATGCTTAAAGCCATCTTTAAGTTTCATTTTCACTTTTGTCGGAAATAGATTTTGGCTTTCAAAGCCTTTATAAGCATAATATCATTGACACCCTTTGGTCAATTAAATATTAATATTTAATAATAAATTAAATAATTAAAATAATGACATATTATGTGCCATGCCTTAATAAATTAATGGCATGATGTGTGATATTCAATAGAAAGATTAAAATGAAAAGTTCTACTTGCTGAAATCATAAGCTTAACATTTAAACTCTATGATTTCTCCAAAAGAACTTGAAATAATTTTGATTTACCAAGAATTTTCTTGATTGCACTATTCAATCTAGTGTGCCACCTCAGTGCACAACGAGGACACTTCATATAATGAGACTCCTTAAGTTCACACTCATTTTATCTTACGAAACTCTTTCGTAAGTCCATAAATGATGCCCCACACACATATTATGTAAATAATAAAACAGCGTGTTGAACTATACAAGTTCAAGTTAATATATATTCGTATAATCCCTTCTTCATTTATGTCCTAGAAGAGTGAAGACATAGATTATCAATGTTAAGTCTCCATACGCTCAATACTATAACTTATTTTCAGATATATATTCTAATAAATAATATCCGCCAACACTTTTGTGATATTATTTTTTATAAGGGAAATATTTTTTTCCTTGTGAATTACTTATGGTCATAAGATTTTTTGAAACAAAATCTTGGAGCATATAGATATTCTACTCACCCATATGAGTTAATATATCCTATATCTACACACATCAATCTCCATGAATATCAGACCATACCAAGTGACACCCAGCAATCAGACTATTAAATGTCTCTGACATGTGTAGAACCTAAGGATGGTGGATCACCCATATGTCCACCGTAGTGCTTAAGTCAAGGGACCACAAATACTACTCAACTCGAAAGGATTATCCATTAACGGCTTTATGAGATATCTATTAAATATTTTAATTGAGTCTGTTAAGTACTCAGTCCTAACTAAATACCTGTATGTTTATATAAGTTTCAACTAAGTTCATGACTAACCATCTGGACCATCCAGATATAGGCATACACTGATCTACATTAAATAAGGTTCCTACCGATAGACCCACATCAATGAAAATAGATCAAGAACATAACGTTTAAAAATATATTTGCACAATGACATTTCTTAGTACTATTTACAACCTTTTGCAACTATATCATTGCTAGTATATCCTCGATTCTTTGACCCATTTCAGAAAAGATTCTAATTCTTTAGATCTTACTGAATCTTATAACCTACTAACTCTTAACAATGTTAACTCTTAGCACTTATAAATCTCAGCATAGCTAACTCTTAGCGCTGGTTTAAACTCCTTCAGATCATGCAATGTCTGAAATATTACAATCATCTTACCATATATTAAATATAATTAGCAATTTAATGAAATATTAATTGCATAAATAAATTATTTATACAAAATGTGATGGCACGTAAGTACAAATCTAAAAAATAGTGCGCATGAATAGTATGAATAAATAATACTAATGAATAGTAACTACACACAAAAAATCGTAATCTAACTTATATTTGATGTTTTTCCATAATCTGAAGACATAAGCCTATAAATAGAAGACCAAAAAGCCTAATTCAAAAGTGAAGAAGAAGAGAGAGAAGAAAGAGAGAAAGAACTATTTTTTTAGGATTAAGAAGACTATAAGATTGAAGACTACAATAAAATTAGTTTTATCTTTTTAACTCTTTATCTTGTCATGATGTTAGTCTTGATGAGCTCTAGAACACATTATTTCACAATAAGCTAAATTTATTTTCTAGAATTATTACTTGAAATCAATATGTATACTTAATTATTGGATCTTTTAATATATATTTGAATTCAATTCTTTATTATTAAAATTATTTATTCTTGATGTTTCATTATATCTTATTTATATTGTGATTAATTTTGTAATATTTTGATAAACTCAAGAGAGACATCATTATATTTAAACTTAGATAATTTGATGCATGATTGTATAGTAACATTTTCAAGTTCTAATTTAATATAGAGATATACCTAAATTGGCATGTTTGGTCAATAAGACTTGTCTTTAATGCATTTTGATTTATTATAATCATCATAGAGATATAGGTTTTTGGTGAATTGAAATATACTTACTTGACTTTAAGAGAGGCTTGTGAATACATTAGTGTCTTGACCAATAATAAAAATTGAGAGATATTAAATATTAAAGTATTACATTGTTAGAAAACATATTGAATGATAGTAATTAACCCTAGACTTTTTCTATCTTACTATCTTCCTTAATTTATTTAAGTTATGTCATTTATTTTCTGCATTTTCATTTAGTTTATTTAATTATTTACAAATTAAAGACTTGATTTTTTGAATAATTACTTGAAAGATACAATTTTAGTATTTGGTAGAAAATAAAAATTATCCTTATAGGTTTAACATCTGACTTAAAAGTCGTTTTATTACTTGTTATGATAGCGTATACTTGCGCTTAGTTTTGTGCTTAGAAAATACATACAACAAATTTTTGGCGCTGTTTTCAAATATAATATTTTATTTTCTCTAATATTAATACCAATCTTTCTTGTTTTACTTCAGAATGTTTTAATATATACTCTATTTTCTTTAACTTTTATTTTTCTATAGTTACTTTTCAATTCTTTTTGTTTTGTTTTTATTTTTTAATTTACCATTCAAACTTACATTATGACCTATCAAATTTAGTAGCAAGTGGCAAAGCATAGATCTTTAAGAGATTATTCAATCCTAATAATTAGTAGCATTCAACCCAGCATATGTTGACCAACAATAAACACCAACTATTTTGAAATATGATAGAATTTTAGATGATGCAGTAAGGTTATGGCTATATGCTTTTTCACTTCGAGACAAGGCAAAAAGTTGGTTGATGTCATTACTATCCGGATCAATTTCAACATAGGATGACTTGGCCAGAAATTCTTATCCAAATTTTTTCCATCAGCCAAAACAACAAAGATGAGAAATGACATCACTTCTTTCATACAGTATGACTTAGAAACACTTTATGAAGCATGGAAGCGATATAAAGATATGCTAAGGAGATGTCTGAATCATGGGATTCCAAAGTGGTTACTTGTGCAGATATTTTATAATGGCTTACTGAGGTAGTTTAGGACTAATGAACAAGTCAACTAATAAAGTATATAACCTGCTTGAGGAGATGGAATCCAACGGTTATCAATGGCCAACAGAGAGAATAACTCTAAGAAAGATCATAAGCATACATAATAAAATGGCACTCATCTTACTAGCTGCACAAATCAACCTAATAACCAAGAAAATCAATGCCATTAAAGATAATGCTGTGAAGAGACAACTCATCACTTGTGATTTCTATAGTACTAGCCATTCAAATGGTAATTACATGGAGCGTATGCACTATATGTTGAACTATCAAGAATAGTAGTATAATTCCTACAATAACTTCTATAATTTGGATTAAATATAACCTCTTAGCATACCAAGACAACCTCAACAGTAGATTAAAGAAAAACCAGGCCTAGAAGAGATGTTTATGCTATATATGAAGCAGACAAATGCCCCCTTCAAAGTTAAACAAATTTCATCCAAAGCCAAGCAGCATCTTTAAGGACATTAGAGATTCAAGTGAGCCAATTAGCCATATCATTAAACAATCATCCATAAGGCCCATTGATCGGTTACACAAAGGTGAATCTGAGAGAAAATAAATAGCAATGTCGAGAAATCACCTTGAAGAGTGAACAAGAATTACCAATAGCCGTTGAAACATATCAAGCTAAGGAGAGCCATGGTATAACATAAAGACATAAGAAGATGAATCAACTACATAATAAAAGGAATTAGTGACACTTTAAACAAAAGCAGACATACATTCCACCACCACCTTTCCTACAAAAACTCCAAGAAAAGAACCTTAAACATCAGTAATTTTTCAATAATATTTCTCAATGTTTCAAGGTTGACATGGTAATTCTTGTAGACCCACTACCACCTTCTAAATTAAAAGTGATAAAAGCTCTTCAACTGTAAGCTTATACAAAATTGTGCAAGTTAAAGAAAAAGAAGGGACATGACAATATAAATGAGCGGCAGATTGATACTAATCATTGAGGTGTAGTATTCTGGTTTAAGATTAAAATATTTTCAGTAAGGCTTAAATCAAGGTGGTTGGGACCATGTCTACAAGATTTTTTCATGGAGTTATGAAAGTCAAAGAAGAAGAATACCAATGCTTTTAGGTATAGATTGAAGTTCCATAGGCGTGATACCACTGATATATAGTTTGATCCTCCATGAGTCAAAGAAGATGTCAAGCCAATGATGTTAAATCAAGCACTTATTAAGAAGTAACCCAAGTAATTTTTTTTTTGTTATGTTATTTATTTATTTACTTTCTTTTCTTTTCTTTTAGTGTTAAAACAACAAGACAAGCATTTAAGGAGTAGCACAAGAATTTGCAAATGTTAAGAGATAGAAAAATTCAACACCATCAAATTAAGGCAAAATTTTGCAATACCAAGCTTTTATTTACCAATGAAGTTTCTTACTCTCATTTTTATTTTTTTCATTTGAGATAATGTCAAATTTAAGATTGAGAGAGGAAAATGCCTTATTTTATGTTTATTTTTTGCTGCATGAATTATTTACTCTTTGTTTTGCATGTCAATTTCTTTTTTTTTTTTATGTTTAAGTTGTGATGATGATCATAAAACAATGATAAGAAATAGATAATTGGTTGAATTTATTTTTACAAGTTCTTAGTAAACAATAGACACTTGAGATAATTCTTATATCAAGAATTTAGAACTGATTTCAACTTTATTTTTGGTCACTTTTGTTTATTATTACTTAGAGATATTCATGTTTAAGTAGTACACCACAGTCTCGAGGATCAACACTCCAAGACTTACTTAATTATTGCTTGAGGTGAAATCCTAGGAAACACGTGATTAAGGAAATGGCATTAGGTCATTTTTGGATCGATTAAGCCTTTCTAGCCTACCTCGAATGTATATTTATCCTTAATTACCCCTTTTGAGCCTAAATACTTATTTTTTTTCTATTTAACCACATTACAAGCCTAAGACTTAAAACTTACTTATCCAAAAATTACCTGTAATACTATAAACCTTGAGTTAACTTAGAAATATTCTTAAAAGAAAAATAAAAGTTATGGTTGTAAGAGAAAAGAGTACTAAAGTATAAAGTAATTAAGTCTGGGTGGTATTTATCAATTTAAGTTCGAGGGACATTAAAAAAAAAAGAAAAAAAAAATCTTTAAATTCTTTATGCCCCCGGCTTAAGAAGAAATTCTTTTGGAAAATGGTGGTTGAAAAGAAGAATGAAAAATATAATAAGTTTAAAGGAAGAAATAAATCAAGGAAAATGAGATCATGAGGTTTCTAGGTATAGTTAAGTGTTCATGATGTGAGTTAAACCAAATTGTTTATCATTTTATCTCATATTGACCCTAACCTTATGTTACAAGCTAATTAAAGTCCTAAATAGATCTCTAAACATGTATCTTTCTATATTACTAGAGAGTGATATTAAAAGCAAGCCTATGGTAGTGTTATTATAAATTAAAATATGCTGAGATATCATCTTTCTCTATTGTCTTAAGAAATTGAGTAAATCTAAGTATCATTTGACTATTTACTTGTTTGTCTCACACACACAAAGTGATCAATTATATAGAAGAATGAAGAACTTGATGAATGGTATTTTGAATTATTAAAAGTTGTTTTTTAAATTCTGAAAAGACTTTTGCAATTTCAACAGCCTTTGAGATAATGATTATGAACATCAAATCAACATAGCATGTTATGTTTTTTTTTAATTTTTATTTCATTTTGATTCAAGTATAATCTTTTTAAATTCTCTCTTTGATTTTATTTTTTATTACTCGAGGACGAACAAATGATTAAGTTTTGGGGACTTTGATAAGTGTAAAATTTATCTATTATTTTTAATCTCTTAACTTATTTAATTGCTCATCTCAATAAGAATAATAGGCTTTTATATATTTTATTATTATTTTATAGATTTAGAGTCAATAGAGCAAATGGAGATGAAAATTAAAAAAAAAAACTCAAAACATCAATTTTGCTACAGTTAAATTCCACAATAAATTGGTACATCAACCAAGAATATTGATTTACTATAGTAAAATTGTTGTAGTGGCAAATAATGTTTCGCCCCAGCAAAAATTCCACAATGTGCATAAATAGTACCCCATGAACAATAGCCATACAGAAAAAAAAAATCCTAGTCTAAATTATTTGATATTTTACCCTAATTTAAAGACATAAGCTTATAATTAAAAGATCAAAAAACCTAATTTAACAATGAAGAATAAGAGAGAGCATGAAGAAGAGAAAGAGCAATTTTTGAAGGATCAAGAAGACTATAGGATTGAAGGCTATAACAAAATTAGTTTTATCTCTTCAACTCCTTTATCTTTCTAGTTTTCTATTATTTTCATGATGTTTTTTTATAAGCTTTCGAACTCTTTATTTCACAATGAAATAAATTTATTTTTTAGGGTTATTACTTGAACTCAATATGTGCACTTAATTATTAGATCTTTTTAATACATATTTAAATTCTATTCTTTATTATTCAAATTATTTGCTTTTAATGCTTCATTTTACCTGCAATATTGTGATTGATTTGGCAATACTTTGATAAACTCGATAAATGTATCATTGTATTTACACCAAGATAATTTGATGCATGATTGTAGAGTAACATTTACAAGTTCCAATTTATGACAGAGATATACTTAATTGACATGTATGATCAATAAGACTTGTCCTTAATGAATCTTGATTTATTGTAATTACCATAGAGATATATGTATTTAGTGAATCTTAGTTCACCTTGAGAGAGTCTTGTACATACATTAGTATCTTGACCAATAATAAGAATTAAGAGATATTAAATATAAAGGATTAAACTTTAGAAAACATATTGAAGATAGTAATTAACCCTAAGCCATCTATATCTTGCTATCGTTTTTTATTTATTTAAGTTGTGTCATTTATATTTAGTTTATTTAAATATTTATAAATTAATGTTTTAATTTTTCAGATAATTACATGAAAGATACAATTATAGTACTTGGTAGAAAATAAAAATTATCTTTGTAGATTCGACATTTAACTTAGAAGTCTCTTTATTACTTGTTATGATAGCGTATACTTGCGCTTAGTTTTATACTTTAAAAAATACACACAATAAGGACACATCGTGGGAGCTTGGAAAATTGCCACATTAGCATAGGCTTACTAGTAGCATACATGTCAGCACAGCTTAAGTTTTGCCATGTCATTAGCGGGACCTACTAGAGGATCACTTGGAAGCCAAGTCACCTAGCTATCTGACCTAATGATAAGGTTGGATAAGAGAATCCCTAAAGACCCGAGGAGTGAGCGCCATGTCACCAAGAACCAAGGTATTGTCTCTTGCTGGCAGTACTGACATAAAAAGTAGAATATGTCTAGGGTAGTTGAGCAGCTTAGCACTAAATCTGTTAAGCTCAGAGGGACAGGGTCCGACGACCCCTCAATGCTCTTTAGGTCTCACCAACTAAGGCTGACAGCTCTAGAAAAGTAATTAGTAAGAAGACACCTAATACTTCAAGCATCAGAGGAGCTCCAATTACCTTTTTGCCCTCATTGAGCAAGTTCTCCAAAATAACCCTCATGATAAGGACGATTCTCCAATAGTGTTCCACTACGTGTCACACTTGAGGGGTAATCTCGGGCCAACTTCCTCCACCTTTAGGGCTCACCACTACTATAAAAGCCTTACTTTCCCTAAGAGAAGAAGATAAGTTGAAGCTATTGCTATACTTTTCTATATTCACTCATTCTCTTCTCTTCCTCTTTATTTCCATATTAGGGTTTACCCTATAACCCTACTTGGCAACCTCCAATCATTATCCTTACTAAGGAAACATCCACTAAAATACTAGAAATGGCCTCAACAAGTCCAAAGAGGGAAAGAATATAGAAGATCATAGCTTATAGGTAACATTACTTTCATTATAGCTTATTCCTTATAATATCTTCTTCATATAGTGGATTTTGACAATGAGCTCTACCGTGGATGTAGGACTTTGGGTGAACCACGTAAATTCGTATGTTGATTCTCTTTATATTGCATTTTCTTATTAGTTGGACTAATATTGAGTTGTTCAAGTGAGCTCTACTGAGTCTTACTTGTTATAACTACCTCTGAACAACTCATTGACCTTAATTCTAATTTAGATACTAACCATCTTAGGAACCTAGAGTCTCCCTCAGTCACCGAAATATATTTTAGGCTTTTTCCTACTCAGTAGTTCTCTCTAACCTAAAAACAACCTTAGTAGCCCCTTTCCAACTTAGTTTTGACCTCAGTAGCCCTAAACTATATACTCTAAGTAGTTCTTCATTCACTACCCTCTAAGCTCTGGCAACCTCTATTAAACTGTTACTCTTCCTCAGTAAATAAATCTTCATTAGTTTAGGCTTCTGAGCCCTCTAGGCCCTGAGCCTGCGAGCCTACCAAATCTATCCTGAAACATATAATAAGTTTTGAAGAAATGAAATGTAGACAACCAATTCACATTCATTGTTCGTCTTAGTTTGTAATTATCATTCTAAAATATTAAAGTGATTATGTGGATAATCAACTCAGAACTTTAAATTTCAAGTAACAATGGCATTAGATGAACAACTGTTACATAACCAAAAAATTGATTTACATGCAAATAACTGGAATCAGACGAGCATGAAATACAAATTGAAAAAGGCATTTCACCATAGTAAATTTTTTTTGCAAGCTGTCAAGCCTACCAATAATTGAAATTCCATATAAGTAACATAATCAGCATGAAAATAATTAATCTATGAATAAAGGATTAATAAAATCAAATTGAGGTTAAATTCATATATGCTTGTAAATTCAACAAATAGATTAACCATTATCGGACAAGCATAACTAAATTAATAATCCATCAGTCTCAACAAAGCTAAATAATTAGTCTCAACATCAGAGTCATAATGATAGAACCCATCAAAAATAGTTTTAGAATGATATAACATAGTTGTAACAGTAGCCGGCAATTAGGGTTTAAAGAGGTAGAGTAAATGAGCAAGAGAGAGAGACAAGAGTATAGACAAAACAAAGTGTTAAGACATTGAGCGATGATTAGGTTTTTGATTTTTTCTTTTAAATTTATATATGCATTATTAGGTGTAGGTGAACTCATACTAATACTTCATAGTATCCACTAGCCATATGACATTTTTACTATAAATTTATTTAAAATTTGATTTTCGATTCGAATTCATTTTTCCAGTGAAATCAGACCAGAACCAAACTGAATTATTTAGTTATCATACTTGTGATAATCAATCAATTTTTTTCATGGAAGGAATTGATCTAAACTAGTCAATTCAATTTAGACTAGATTGATTTTTTCAATTTTTATTTTTTTTCTACCCTTAATCTTAAAATCTCAGATAAGATGAATGATTAGAGCTCCTAGATAACCGTGTCCCCTAAAATTTAGAGTTCAAAGGTTCCTAGTTTTGGTCACTTTATGAGAAAAATAGCCTGGGGGATAGGTAGGCTGCAGGTGCTAACTCCTGAGCTTCAGTGGGTGCAATGCTAATCCACCTTACCTACTTTAGACAAACTTCATCCCTTTGTTAGCAAGGAGATAGAGCTTTATCACATGCTGACATGATGACATAGCAATGATCCTTTATGATTTTATTCCTTAGAACCCTTTTTCTTTTGTCCGGTTATCCAATAATGAAGCCCCTTACAAGGCTTTTAGTGGGCTCGATGATAATGTAAAGAGTAACTGAGCTTTATTGATGTGTACATTGATTACGGGGTCTGATAATGACATGAAATGTGACCTAACTATGTTGAGTAATTCTTTGATTGTAGGATTGAGTAGTGATGTGGACTTTTAAATAGATCTTATTTGATAAACCTATAAGTCATATGACATAGATTAATGGGCCCAGATCTACATTGAACTAAGTGGAAATGTCTCAAATTGGACTAGACTGCCTTTTAAAAAAATTGGGCTTAAAGACCTAAGTTGGTTCTAGAAAACAATCCGTGTGTCACAATAATTTTTCTCTAATAATTTACAATTTTGGTTTAGCTCCAAATATATAAATCCTACTTCTAAATAATAAAATTAAAAAGTTTAAACTGTTTATTTATTTTTAAAAAAATCATTTCATTAACCTTTAAATGGTCAATAGTATTGTTATGTTTTTGCTGAAATTTGATTGTAACCAGTGAAGATCTAATCTAATCCTTGTTAGGCTTGCTAGATGGGGATCTGTTCACATTTTCTTAATAGATGCAGTCCAAAAAAAAGTCCTTCACAAAACCACGTACATTTAGCATTGGTCATGTGACTCCAAAAAATATTTAGGCACTGAAATTGAGATTTGAATCCATTTTAAACTCATATCTCTTTTTGTTGTTAATATATATTTCATATATTTGAATCTTGCAGGGGAGTAAGACCAACCAAAGCTTTAATCATATGGATCAATGGCAAGGATAGGAATCCTAATTAAATATTCAGTTGCAATATATATTAAAATAATTAGCATCTAAACTTAACCCTATTGTTCCAGTCTGGAACCTACTCAGTAACCCATTAATCTGCTCCCTGTTTAAAGGCTACTGGCGATTGCCTCGTACCCCATCTCACTTTTCTTGAACCAAACCAACTAAATTTTACATCTTAATTGATACACATTTGCCTATAATATGTTTCAGAAATTGCTTTATATTATGTTAAAAGTAACTTTTTAAATAGGAGAAAAGTTCACAATTTTATCAAATGTGAGTAGGAGCACCATATATGAAAATCATTTGAAAATGCTCTTTTAAAAAGACAATTATTAAAAAAAATTTCCCTTGCTGAAAACATATTTAGCTAATGTTGTCGACCCAAAATTGCTTTATAGACTAATTTCAAGCATCCGAGAACACTACAAATGTCTTATTTATTTAGCAAAATACTGTAAAATGAATATTAAAACCGTTTTGCCTTTTTTTTTAGTAGCTAAAAATATAAACATAATCTAAATTTAAAAAGTACTTCATAAATAAACATTTGGTAGATATTTTTTCTTTTAAAAGAATTTTAAATAGCTAGAGAAAACATTTCTACTTTAAAAAGAATTTAAATAAAACAACTTACAAATTTGTCTAACAATTGTCGTCGATGATCTACAAGCTCCTTCCCAAGTATGACCTTTGTCGGGCCTCTTACCTGACACGGTCACCAACTACACCCTCCAGCGAGAGAGGCTCCACGACATCGTGTCTTATGACTCAAATTTTTTTCCTTTTTGATCGTGAAGAAATTATCAACGATGATCACATTGTCACTCCCTCGCAATCAGACGGCCAACGAGGTACAATCCAACAAACCCAAGCCCACTTTGTGTTTCTACCTTAATGCACCTTCCCACCTAAATTCACTTACCCCAAACCTAATGCCTAAGATGTAATTTTGATCGGAGATCACCAAGTAGCTTTGATCGTAAAAGGTGTGAGACGACGGGAGAATTACAATAAAAAAAAAGGGTGGCTATTTTAATGGCAACGAAAACATACACGAGGCATTCCTCTCGAAGCATGTAGCAAATGGATTCCACATCAGTTAAATACTCTTTAAATAAATTAATTTGTGCCACATATTTATTAAAATTATGTCACGTATTTTATACAGTTAAATATACTAAAATACATTTAAATTTGTCTAAATCAACAACAAATATTAGCAAACTGAGTGTTTTAAAATTTTTAAAATTAGAGGGAGTCTTTCAAATAATATCGCCGTGAAGATGTCATAAACCTTAATAATAATAAATAAAATAAAAAACCCAAAAAGCAATAGAATTTTAAACCATAAAGAAAAGGCTAAAAACAGAGAGGTAGCCAGATAGACACGTTTTCCAGAGTCACGTTTCGCGTACTGATTGGGATAAGCCAGTCAAAGCAAGACATAAAGAGAAGACCGGATAAGCCAATGCATTAGGCAAATTAGACAGCCGAGGCGTACAGTCAAAGCAAATAAAACTGTCACAGTCAAACGCTTAGGCTGGCACTTTTACCTAAAATTGTTTTTTTATTTTTTTATTTAAAAAAGGGCACAACAGTGGGGGCCCACCTCAGCCTCGGGGTTGTTTCAATTTTTAAATATAGTTTTTAACTTTGTCTTAAAATTAAAAAAAAACAATTTCTCCGAAATATTCCATTTGTTTTTAAGCTGAGTTAATAAATAAAAGTAACAAGTAAACAAACCGAGAAGAGGGAGATTTCGGCGAAAACTGATATGACTGCACGTGTGGTGCGCGCTTCAAGGGGCTTATTTACCGGCTACAGCCCGTGCTTCCCGGTCACCACCCCGATATTTCTTTCAGTTTTTTTTTACAAATATAAATATTTATTTTTCACTATTTTAATTTCACTATCGGATTTAATTATTACTTTTTATTATTTTCCGTGAAGGGTTTTTCCAGCAAACGAGTGCCCCAAAAGAAATGAGCAGTAAGAGAGAGAGCCTTTGCAGGGTCATGGCTTTTCTCTGCTCTCACTCTCTCTCTCTCTCTCTTTCACTTTCTCTCTTTCTTATTCTACTCACCTGGTATGGCCTCTTTTAATGATTTTTCTTCACAAGTTCATATTTTAATGATCTGGGTCTGCGTTATTTTTTCTCAAATGTTGAGCCTTTGTAAGTTAGAATTCAAAGCTTTGATATTATATCTTTCATTCACTTTGTAGAGTACTGCTACTGCTACTTTGTGTCACTGTTGATCTTTTGAGTGGTCAAGTATTAATTTTTGCTGTTGCTTCTGTGCTGTTTGCTTTTGGTATCTTCGTTCTTTTGATGTGAAGCTTGAGCAAGAAGTGAAAGAGAGAGCTTTGCTTTGGGTGTTTATTATGATGCGTGTGGTTATGATGGTAATGAGTCTTTTGACCATGGAATAAAAGCTAAGCAACAGGAGATTTCGTGTGCAATAAAGAGAGTGGTACTGTTGGTTTTATTATCGCTTGTCATTGGTCAATGAGGGAGAACTTTTATTCATTTGCTTTTTTTTCTTTTCCATACACCTCTCATGTCCAAAACCCAGATGTAGTGTGCCTTGAGAGGTTCTTGTCACTGCATTGATTTGGGGGAGGGGGTGTTTCATTCTTCTTTTCTATTCTTCCTTTCAGAGTTTGTTTTGGGTGGTTCTTTTCTTCAAGAGGAGTTTCAAAGATGCCTATGTTTCAGCCTTCAAAAAGGGATGGGGTTGTTGGGCTTGTGGGTGATGGTGATGGTGATGGGCAAATTCTAGATCTAGACACTGCTGTGAAGGATGGGGTTTTAGGTGGTTCTGTTGGTGGTGGTGTTACTGGTGCTGGTGTTGGTGAGAAATTGGATCTGAAGAAGATGATTGAAGAGCTTGACTTAGCTGAAATCCCTTCGGTGTTTGTGTGTCCCATTTCCCTCGAGCCAATGCAAGACCCTGTCACTCTTTGCACTGGCCAAACATATGAGAGGTGCAACATTCTCAAATGGTTCAATTTGGGGCATTATACTTGCCCCACCACAATGCAAGAGCTGTGGGATGAGTCTGTTACTCCTAATATGACCCTCTACCAATTGATTTATACTTGGTTTTCTCAAAAGTATTTGCTCATGAAGAAGAGATCGGAGGATGTACAGGGGCGGGCCACTGAACTTGTTGATACTCTGAAGAAAGTTAAGGGTCAAGCTAGGGTTCAAGCCTTGAAGGAGCTGCAACAAATTGTGGCAGCTCATGCCTCTGCTAGAAAGACAGTGGTTAACGATGGTGGGGTTGCTGTAATTTCGTCACTTCTCGGTCCATTTACGTCGCATGCTGTAGGTTCTGAGGCTGTTGGGATTCTTGTGAATTTGGCCCTTGATTCAGAATCCAAAACCAATTTGATGCAGCCAGCAAAGATTTCGTTAATGGTGGACATGTTAAATGAGGGTTCAATTGAGACAAAGATCAATTGTACGCGGTTGATTGAGAAGTTAATGGACGAGAAGGATTTTCGTCCAGCGACTGTGTCAAGCCATAGGCTATTGGTAGGATTGACGAGGCTGGTGAGACATAAGAGGTATACAACTGGAATTTTGCCAGGACTTAGCCTACTTAGATCAATATGTTCACATAAAGAAGTTAGGAGCTTGGTTGTGAGCATTGGTGCTGTTCCACAGTTGGTTGAATTGTTACCTTCTTTGGATCCTGATTGTTTGGAATTAGCACTGTGTATCTTGGATGTATTGTCTTCTATCCAAGAGGGAAAATTCGCTTTGAAGGATTGCGCAAGCACTATACCGAACATGGTGAGGCTACTGATGCGGGTTTCAGAAAATTGTACTCAATATGCATTATCAATTTTATGGTCAGTTTGCAAACTTGCTCCTGAGGAATGTTCATCAGCAGCTGTGGATGCTGGTCTTGCAGCCAAGCTTTTCCTTGTGATTCAAAGTGGTTGCAATCCTGTGTTGAAGCAAAGGTCTTCAGAGCTCTTAAAGCTGTGTAGTCTCAACTATACAGATACCACTTTCATTTCCAAGTGCAAGCTTACAAGGACAATCCAGTGAGGAAAAATTTACTCAAGTCTCTTATGCACAGTCCTTTTGATACCGGGGTAAGGAAGTTAAGGCCCTGCTGTAAGCATTGGAAATGATGGTTTTATGAATTTGCCCCTTTGTACATAAGTTCTTGAATTGCAGTTACTGATTCAAGAAGCATGAAGATGAATTATAATGTGCACATAACATCAACACTTTTTGTATGTTATGGTAGATTGACATCCGTTGCTCATTAGCCAGTTGCATTACCAATGCTTTATTAAATAAACCCCATCAAGAACAAGTGATGATGTAAAATGCGTTACGTTTAGGTAGGATTTGTATTGGGGTATACCAGTTGGATAAGAATATTTTGTATGGGGAGGGAAATTTGTTTTTGGAAGGGGGGGGGGCTCCAATTTTCCTTTTAATTCATGGGAGTTTTGCTTTTGACCCCACAAAATTTGTAGAGACCGGAGTGCCTTTGGCCTACAATTGTCAATTCAATATGTACAATGAAATTAGCTCATTTCATTTTCATTTGATCTTATCCTGCATTGTTCTTTCCTTTAGCGTGTGATATATTTTTTAATTGTTTTTCTTCCGTTTCAATAATGAGACCTGTGTAAATCTCTCATCACTGAGTGCTAGTTTGCTTACAAAGAGTAAGAGAGAGATTTCTCAGGGTGTTTAGTCTGGTACATTTTTCTGAAATCTGAACAATTACTTTATCAGGGATGACTGTTGAAAGCAAGAGGCGTAGTGTACCTTCTTTTATCCCTTTGTGGGAGAAGTTAAGGACAAGACCTATTGTTACCTCTCACTCAAAACACTGTTGATATGGAAGAAAGAAAAAGAAAAGTTGAATGGTTCCAGTCGCTGAATAGGGTCATTGAATCACTATTTACTATCAGTAGTAGCTCCAAATTGTGAGGGCAGCTTGGCGGAGCATCAAATTCTTCTCTAGGAAATAGGACCATGTGAAAAACAATACCCTAGAATTGGATATGAGAAATTTTTTTTTGTTTAATCAAAATTGGCTTTATAGAAACATGATCTTTAAATTTTTTTGGGAGACAGTTTGTTGTACTGACCAAATTGAAATATCTGTCATTTAGTCATGGGGATGCTAGAAATCTTCAAATTTTTGGTTTACCAAATAGAAATATCTGTCATTTGGTCACGGGGATGCTAGAAATCTTAATTCTTTTGTGGGGTTTGCTTGCTTACTGCTTTTCTTTCTTTAATTTCTTTACTAGGCTAATAAATTTTTAAAAAGCAAGAAAAGATCCCACCTTTGAATCTTTGTTTCTCCTTAAGACCGAAGAGGCCACTAGTAAAGGTTATCATTTGTCCTTGGCCTTCGGCATCTTTGAATAATGCTTTCAAATCCAAAACTATTGGAAAAATATGTTGATTCTTAAGAAGTCTCTTAGAATATATTGAATTCTTAGGTCTCCTTTGATACTTTGTGTTATTTTTTTATATTAAATAATCAAAATTTCATATTTCAGTTCATAAGTTAACTACATCTTTTTTTCTTTACAAAAAATAGTCAAATTTTTTTATATTCTAAACATAATTATAAGTATTTTGTTAGATATGTAGTTGTGAGGATTGTATAGATAAATACTAATAGATTATGTAGTCAATATATGTAAAGCACTATCTTTAAACTATTTCTACCCCAACAATGATAATGATCAAGGCGCAAATGGGCTGTGTGATAGTATAGTTTCAGGATTCAATAACTATTAAATTTGTAATAGTGCACACTAATTACAAATTTTATAGGACTATAAGATAACTTTGATGAGAATTGATAAATGTAGAAAATAAAAAAAAGAATGATAGATTGATCATGTATATGTTAAGAGTAGGGTGTGGTTCTCTATTTATAGAGGTATTTATGTCTCTTTGGAAGGACATAATACATTTCCAAATCAACACATCTTTTGGTATAGACACATGCCTTTTCAAAGAGTCGTAACCTTAAGAAGAATTGTGTACTTTTTCATAAGGTCATAACCCTTTGATTCAAATTAGTGTCTTTTCAAATAAATACAACTTTGAAGAGTTAAATGACTCTTCTAATAAGTCACACCTTCAACTTGAATACCATAACTCTTATATTAGGAGCCATGGAAGTCATTAAAGAAAGGGGGAGGGGGAGGGGCGGCGCAAGCGGTGGCAACCCGCACTCTGTCAGGGGTGCTACGGCGCCCACACTCTGTCAGGGGTGCTACGGCACCCACACTCCGTCAGGGGTGCTACGGTGCCTGTACTCTATTAGGGGAGCTGCGACGCCCAGCTGTGGGAGCTGTAACACCCACACATATTGTATCGCCCACGGAGAGGGGCAAGCGGTGGCAACCCGCACTCTGTCAGGGGTGCTACGGCGCTCACACTTCGTCAGGGGTGCTACGGTGCCTGCACTCTATTAGAGGAGCTGCGACACCCAGCTGTGGGAGCTGTAATGCCCACACATATTGTATCGAGCCAATTTGGTTTCTTCTTTCCCCTCATTTTCACTTTATTCTCTTTTTCCATCAAGTCTTCAATATATATGGTTAATTTAAAATACTCTTAATATACAATAATCCCCCCAAATTTTCAAATAAATCATATTATTATATCTATGAGTGATTTTAAATCTACGGTGCATGCATGTGGGTTTGTGTCTATCATTCAAAATTAACATATGTATCACATACATACATGCGCAGTGGATAAGCGGAATATAAATTACTCAATGATAAACACAAATGAACTTATACATGTTATCTCATAAATGAAAAATACTTCAAGATTGAGAAATAGTATCTTATCAAGCCTTTGATTTTTAGTCGAACTGGAGTACTCGCCTTGAAGCAACCCATTCAAAATTCTAGTTCCTCAACAAGGTGGGTTTGAGGAAGCTAGAATAGTAGCTTTTCCAGCAAATGATTCAACTTTTGAATCATTGTTTCTACCTTATAGTATGGGTGACCAAAATGGAAGAAGAAAAATAGAGATAATGTGTTTTTATGCTCTCAACACTTGAGAGAATTTTCTAACACTTAGTCTTTCAAATTCTCTCTACCATTCCCACTAATCACTTGGCCTAATTTTCACTTAATCAATTGAGCAACATATTACTCTTTCATTTGTTTATTATTTTCTTTCATTTTCTCACTTAACGGCATCCATTATCTAGGTCAATGTTTGCCATTAGTGTTTTGTTTATTATTGTTTACAATAAACTCAATGAAAACAAAATAAAATGAAAAATCATTTAAATGAACTTGACCTTAATCTATGCTAAATGAGAAAACACTTTCTCATTATTAAGAAACATTTTAAGGCCTACCATTAACAAATGTCACCTATTTATACTTATTATATCATTTAATTAATACTAAATAAATGATTTAATTATGTTAAATTATGGTAGAAATACATGCCAATTTAAATAAAAAATTAATTGTTTAATTTTAATTTAAATAATAATGTCATATATTATTATTATTATTTTATTCAATAAATATTTTAATGAATAAAGTAATGATATTATTTGTCCAACAAATAAGGTCATTTTGGTAATTTCTAAATCAAACAATAATTGGCCCACATGTGTCATGTGTCAATATTTTATTGGTCAACAACTAATTGTTAACTAATTGATGTACTTAACACTTAGGTTTTGACACGTGCACGAATTGAGGGAGACCGAAGTAAATGTTCGGTCTGTTAGAATTTTTTGAATCGAACTATTCAATCCAGTACGCTGCCTTAATGCACAACGAGTACGCTTCATATTGCGGAACTCTCTAGGTCCACTCCCGATTTGTCAAATAAAACTATTTTATTAGTCCGAGATCGATGCCCTACACATACGTCACGGATATTACAAATCAGTGCAATAGATCATACAAGTTGAGGTCATAGCGTATACGTATAATCCTTTCGCCAATCATATCCTAGAAGAGCAGAGATATAGATCATTATTGTCAAATCCCTATGTGCTTATCTGTGAACTTATCTCCAGACACGTATCTTAATTAACAATATATGCAAACACTTTTACAATATTGTTTAACCCTGTAAGAAACTCTTTTCTTGAGTTTGTTGCTTATGGCCATAAGACTTTCTAAGATACAATCTCTGAGCATCTAGATATATAATTCATCCATGTGAGTTGATGAATTCTATATCTGTACACACCGGACTCCATAAGCATTGGATCATACCCAGTGACACCCAGCGGTCACACCGTGAAAGGTCTGTGACATGCGTGGAACCAAAGAATAATAGATCACTTACAAGCCTACCATGGTACTAAGGTCAAAGGGCCACATATACTATTCAACTTGAGATGACCTTCCATTGATGGCTTCATAGGATGTCTCTTAGGGTCCTTATTGAGTCTGTTCAGTATTCAGTCCTTATTGAACACTTGTATACTATACGAACTTTCAGTAAGTCCATGGTCAGTTAAAAACAACCATCTAAACCATCTAGGTATAGTATACACTATTCTATGTAAAAGGATTCCATTGATAGACCTGCATCGGTGAATTAAGACCAAACATATAATTTAATAATAGACTTACATAATAACATTTCTTAATACCTATTGTAACTCTTGCAACTATGTTATTACTAATCTATTCTCAGGTCTTTGTACCGTTACAAACAAGATTCTAACTCTTAGACTTCACTGATTAATATAACATGCTAACTCTTTAGCATTTATAGTTTTCAGTAATGTTAACTCTTGACATTGATCTAAAGTTGTTTAGATCAAATCTGAACTCTTTCAGATCATATAATGTCTGTAACGTCACAAGCATTGAACCATTTAATAATAATAATTAGGAATTTAACAAATAATGTACTACATAAATATTATAAAATAAAATATTAATACAACAATGGAATGACACGTGAGCACAAATCCTAACAATATTAACTCTACATCAAAGTAGAATTTAACTTATATGAATTGGTGCTCTTCCAAGCTATGAACTAACCATTGATCAAGTAATCGTAACTTACAAGAATTAGGTGAAACCAAGTTTCTATGAACCTACATTCTTTGGTTGTAAGATAGAGGATTAAGTGATTAAGTTAAATTCTAAATCTTATTTGTGTCCTGCGGTTTGGCACTTTACCGACCATGTGCCTTCTTGGCTTCATGAGTGCTCTTGAGATACCTGCCTAGCTTTCATAGGAACCGACCCAGTTTCACACTCATATATGTGACACTCCATCAAGTGTGCTCTGCAGGTAGACACACTACCCATTTATAAAGGACTATGGAGTTCATTAAGAGACTAACTTAACCTTTACGACTGCAGATGTACTACCTCACTATAGGGAATGACTCACAAGTATAATCGGTAATGCAATTAGACAACAAGTGGCTTGTTCTTACCCTTATGAACCTACTTTATTGGATCTCTAATCACATAGGTAGGGTTACTATCACACTTGTCTATTACTTTAGGCAAAAGTCTCATCCCCCTCGACGTCTATTCCACAAATCTCCTATTTAGTAGTTTAGTCAAAGGATCGGCCAAATTCATCTCTGACCTCACAAAATCTAGGCTAATGACCTAAGATTTTAGCAGCTGCTTAATAATTTCATGTCGTAGACAAATATGTCTACTTTCCCGTTGTATATTTTACTATTTACTTTAGCTATAGCAGCCAGACAATCACAATTGATTGCAATAGAGTTAGAAGAGTGAGAATTAAAGGAAATATCATATATGAGTGTCATCAACCACTCAGCTTTGAAACAAGTCTTTTCCAAAGCTATTAATTTCGATTTCATGGTAAATCATGCAATGCAAGTTTGCTTAGTGGATTTTCAACATATAACACCTCAATCTAAGGTGAACACATATCCACTAGTTGACTTCACTTCATTAGATTCTGAGATGTAATTTGCATGACTATAACCTTCAACCACAGGTTGTGATCTACCATATGTTAAAACATAATTTTTAGTGCCCTTTAGATATTTAGCAACTCTATCTAAAGTACTCCAATATTTTTTACCAGGGTTATGTGTATATCTACTCAGTCTCCCTATAGCATATACTATATCAGTCCTTGTACAATTCATTAAATACACGAGACTACTAATAATTTATGCATAACGGGCTTGGTTTTCATTATGTTCATTATTCTTACAAAGTTTGGTATTAGCATCATAAGGTGTTTCCACCGGTTTATATTCCAAGTATCCAAACTTCTCTAAGAATTTCTCAACATGGTGTTCTTGAGATAAAGATAAACTACTATAGAATCTCATTATCGTAATCCTAAGAATAACATCAGTCTGTCTCATATCTTTTATATCAAACTTAGTTGATAGAATTTCTTAGTCTCATTGATTACTTCCATACTAAGACTGAATATTAGTATGTCATTCACATAAAGACATATTATGACATAACTTTTGGTATCAAAGGTTTTATAATACACACATTTGTCAGTATCACTAATTATAAATCAATTTGATACCAGAGCTTTGTCAAATTTTTCATGCCATTATTTAGGTGCTTGTTCAAAACCATATAATGATTTTACTAACTTACATACTTTATACTCTGAATCAATACTAATATAACTTTCCAGTTGTTTCATATAAATCTCTTTTTCTAAATCATCATTTAGAAAGGTAGTTTTTACATCTATTTGATGTATATATCAATCATGAATTATAGCTAAGGAAACCAAAACTCTAATGGATGTTATTTTAGTTACAAGAGTATAAGTATCAAAGTAATCTAAGTCTTTCTTTTGAGTAAACCCTTTGACAACTAATCTTGCCTTAAACTTTTCAATTGTTCCATCATCCCTCATCTTCTTTTTAAAGATCCATTTACATCTGATAGGCTTGGGGCTTGGAACCAAGAGGGAAATCAACTATTTCTCATACATGATTACTTACAATGGAGTTGATTTTGTCATTAATGGCCTTTCTCTATAAAAGACATCAAGAGAAGACATTGCCTCATTATATGTCTTGAAGTCCTCTTCCAAAAGAAAGATATAAAAGTCATTACCAAAATTAATGGTTGTCCTCATTCTTTTACTTCTTCTAAGTTTATTGTTTAAGTTTTCAAAAGGATCATTATCTACATTCTTATAAGTCAACAATTTTACTAGTTTGGCTTTCTTAGGAATAATAGTTTCAAAGAATTCTGCATTTTTAGATTCTATAATATTATTTGCATCAAACAAATTAATGGTATCTTCTAATACCAAGAATCTATATGCAGCACTATTTTAGGCATATCCTATGAACATACAATCAACCATCTTAGGTCCCATTCTTTTTCTTTTAGGATCCAAAATTAAGACCTCAGCAAGACACCCCACACTTTGAGATATGAAAGATTAAGGGTATGAACTTTCCATAACTCATAGAGTGTTATTCCAATTTTCTTATATGGAATATGGTTTTGTATATGGCAAGCAGTCAAAATTGTTTTTCCCCACAAGCTTATATGTGCTCCAAAATTTAAAATCATACAGTTCATCAGATCTTTCAAGGTTCTATTTTTCCTTTCAGCCACCCTATTAGATTCAAGAGAATACGGATGCATCACTTCATGCATAATTCCATTGTCCTTACAATAGAAACTAAACATTTTTTACATATATTCTCTACATCTATCTGTTCTTAATCTTTTGATTTTCTTTCTTAGTTGATTCTCAACTTCTTGTTTATAGATTAAGAATTTATCATATAACTCATCTTCATTTTTCAAAAGATATAATTTAGTTTATCTTGAAAAATCATCTATAAAGGTAATGTAATACATTTTTTCTCCTCTAGTTATGATATCTTTTATTTCACCTAAGTCACTATGAATTAAACTAAGTAATATATTTTCTCTAAAAGTAATTGGTTTACAACTCTTCTTTATAAACTTTCCTTCCACACATATATCATAATTATGTATGTCTTTTAAGTCAAGATTTGAGAGCAATCAAATACTTTTAATTTTTCTTATAAACAAATAATTCAAGTGACCTAGTCTATCATGCCATAGATTATAAGGCTCAACAATGTAAATAAAAATAAAATTTTATTCATCGAGGTTTTTATTACATTGAGCTTGAACAAATCCTTGGATGAATATTCTTTCCCAACAAATGTTCTATTTTTGGTCAATACAATTTTATCTTCTTCAAATAAGACTTTTACATTAGCTTTACCAAGCATAAATACAAAAATTAAATTATATCTAGTTTTTAGAACATGTAACACATTATTTAGTATAAGAGATCTTTCAAAAGTTAATTTGAGAAGAATCTTTCATTTACCTATCATAGGTGTAGAATGAGAATCTACAAGATATACATGTTCTTCCCTTTCACTTGTCTGAATATAGTCATAAAAGGCACTCTTGTCACCACAAATGTGTCTTGTGAATCTAGAGTCTATGACTCACTCTTTGTTACTATTTACAACCATGTTCACTTGAGAAATGATCACTACAACAATAGCATCTTCTCCCTCAACCAAGTTGGCTTTGGGAGTTTTATTGTTTCTCTTTTTATCTTTCATGTATTTGCATTGGTAGGCTAAGTGACCACCCTTGCCACAAACATAACACTTACCTTTGTTCTTTTAAAATAAAGGCTTTGTGTTCTTAAGGTAGGTGTTGTTTGTGATCTTACTATCCTTTTTATTATCACAATTTTCATTCTCTACTAAATTTGCCTTAGAAACAAGTTCTTTAGCCTTTTCATTGTTCTGTCGTTGGCAATTCTTTTCTTCAATTCTAATATGAACAATAACATCTTCCAATTTTAAATGCTTCTTTTGTGCTTGTCGTTTTTTTTTTTTTTTTTTGTAATCATTTCAAGAATTTGGTAATTTCTCAACTAAACAACTAGCCACAAAAGGCTTAAGGAGAACAATGCCCTAAATTTTCAAATCACTAATTAACAAATAAAAATCATGAATTTGAGAAGTAACCTCTTTATCATCAAACATCTTAAAATCTAAGAAATTTGCAATTACATACTTTTAGGCACTTGCATCTTCTATAAGATATTACTTTTTGAGTTGTGCCTAAATTTCATGTGTATTTTTGCAGAAAGAATATCCATCATATAATTTATTTGATAATATGTGCAAGATTGTATTATGACATTCCTTATTCGCCATATTTTATTTAGAGATCTCCTCGTTGTAGTTTTCAACATTTGCATCTGAATAAGGTTTAGTGAGATATTCTACTATACTCATCACATCTAGAATGTCATACACTCGATCTTACCACCACTTAAAGTATTTACCATTAAATGGTGAACGTTTTGTAGCCTCTGAAAGAGACTTGACTACTGTAAGAAGAGATAAATCACTACTAGTACCCATTAGGAAATAGTTTAAAATTATTGAATATGTAGTTGTGAGGATTGTATAGATGGATACTAATAGATTATATAGTTAAGGCGAGCAAGGAATTATCTTTAAACTATTTATACTCTTACAATAATGATAGTCAAGATGCAAATGGGTTGTGTGATAGTATAGTTCCAATATTTAATGACTATTGAATTTGTAATGATGTACACCAATTACAAATTCTATAGGACTACAAGATAACTTTGATGAGAATTTATAGATAGAGAGAATAAAGAAAAAAAAATAGATTGTTCATGTATATATTAAGAGTGAGGTGTGTTTCTCTATTTATAGAGGTATTTATGCCTCCCTAGAAGGACACAATACATTTTCAGATCGACATATTCTTTGGTGTAGACATATGCCTTTACAAAGAGGCGTGACCTTAGGAAGAGTTGTGTACCTTTCCATAAGGTCATAACTTTTGATTAAAATTGGTATCATTCCAAAGGAACACAACTTATTGAAGAGTTAAATGACTCTTCCAATAAGTCACACCTTCAACTCTAATACCATGGCCTTTATATTAGGAGCCATGGAACTCATTAAAGGAGAAAAGTGGCAGCCCGTCTCGGCACCGTGGCACCCAGCTATAGGCGCTGCGGCACCCAGTCTTGGGCCGATTTGGTTTCTTCTTTCCCCTCATTTTCACTTTGTCCTCTCTTTTCATCAAGTATTCAATATATATGGTTAATTTGAAATACTCTTAATATACAACATATTTCAACCAAAATTACAAAAATAAATTTAAGAAAAGTTTTAAAAATAGCCTATATTTAATGCTTTATTCATTTTTAATTACACATCAAATTTTTAATCTTTTATAGTCAAAAGATAAACTTTATGACACTTTTGTCTCTCAACCATATTTTCTCCAAATTAGAACAATTCACCCCAAAAAATTTAAAAACAAAAATCCCAAAGCCCACAAATAAGCACACACATACTTCTCTTCAAAAATCTAAGTAGATGACAAATTCTTAGTAAACCGATGTCAAATATTTGTTAAGTTTCTCGAATTAAAGTATATTATGCAATAATCTTAGAAAATGAAATATTGTTGCGATATATGCATTTTATATGAGTATATTAGTTAAAAATAAGTGTAAATAGTACAAAATAGTGTCAAAATGGTATAAAATTAGTAAAATATGAATCTGATGCAAACACCGGACGATGACCGATGCGAAGTAAATAAAGGACTACGTGCATAGGCTATATGTGTACATAGTCCACGCCCATAGCATCTACATGGAGCCTACATGTGCGTAGCCCTATAAGTACCTTGGAATAGGCAATGCGCGACACACATGAGAATTTCTCACATTACATGCGGTTTTTTTTAATTTGGTTTTTTTCCATTTTAATCACATTTTTGTCAACTTTTCTTTTGTTATCAATATTATAAAGTGTGTTTCAACTATTGTATCCTTTGAGAAAAAGTGAGAGTATAGTAACCACTTATCCACAACCGGTAAGAATAAATATTTATATATATATAATATTCATATTTTATTTGTATGTGGATGATACTTAATTTATGTATTGTTATTAGTATTATTTGTATAGATTAAGGATCTACTATTAGTATTAGGTTTATTTGCACGACTTTAGATTTATTTTAGGGACCAAATTGTAAAACTTTGAAAGTTTTTAGGGTTAGTTTGTATATACTAAAAGTTAGCATCTTAGTATAAAAATACACATTTTAAACTCTAATTTACTCATTTTTGGTCGAGCCACCCCTTTTAGAGAGAGAAAAGAGAGAAATAGAGGGGAGAGAAAGAGAAGAAAAAGAAAAAAAAGAATAAGAAATTAAAATTTTAGGCTTTAAGAGATACATCATAACTCTTTTTCAATTTATTAGTGTTAATTAAGTTAATTTCTTCAAGTTTTGAATTCTGGAAATATATAAAATGAGGACTTGATGTGAATTTTGTAAGATATATTGAGAATAAATGATGATTATGTAGATAACTTGATAAATCATAATGAATTTGCAGAATTTCTACTTAATAATCTCTTGATCCGAGAATTTTATAAATTTTTGTACTTCGATTCTGGTTTTGGCTTTTGGGAATATGAAACTAGACATGTCTAAAATTATTTGAGACTTTGAATCGATTGAAAATTCCAGAAATTAAATGTTTAGTGAATTTATAAATATGACCCTGAAATTCTAAAAATTTCTTGTGTTAACAGTATGCTAAAGTGGTGAACAATTTTCGGTCTACTATATGATCTTCACAAATTATGACGTTTTGAAATATGATTATTTTTACATGTCTAATATGATATATTAAAAATTGAGAATTTAGATTAATGTGATAAAATTGTTATGATTTTCTAAAGTGTATCAGCTCACTATACTGTTTGATGAACATATTTTTTAAAGCTATGGAATAAAATAGTTCTAAAATACTTTTGACAAAGATTTTGAAGTAAAATATTTATCATGGATTGAGATGAGTAATTCTCTAGTAGTTTTATAATTTTTGAGTTAGTATATAATTTTATGAAATTAGGAGACTGAATAGTTCAGTAAATATCTTGATCCTATCAAGATAATAGTTTGGATTTGATGGTGTTTATGAAATGGATTGTGTAGGAATTATGATATAATATTCATATATAAGAATTATATATAAGTTAAGAAAAATATATTCCGATTTTGGAGCAATTGAAAATCATTTGATGTATAAGAAAATTTTGTTAAGTGTATGTGGTCAAAATGATAGGTTTTGAGAAACCAAGTAATTAGACCAATTTGATATGATAAGTGCAATATGTGTAATTTTGTAAGCTATTTAAAATATTTCATGTGAATGGTAGGGCTTATGAAAGGATTAATCTCCATTGATAGGTTAAGGAGAATTAAGCCTTGTACTCGAAAGTGTTAAGAGGTAAGTTACTAGACTCTTATTAAAATTACAATAAACATGTTTATGCTATGCTAAAGTATATTTTGATATGAAATGTGAAAGACATATGTTTATGAATATGAGCATTGATATTGAGCATGGACATACATGTGTTTATAAAAATGAGCTTTCAAAATAAAATGTGTTTAACAAAGAAAGCTTTTGAAGTGGAAAATGTCAATGAGATACGTTTTGTGTTTTAAGGATACTTGAACTCACTATTTACTTAGTAAGCACCTTATGTAATTTGTAGAGCCTTTATGTATGGCCTTTCCTTCTAAATTGGTATGTGTTATGTGTTCTGTACGTAGATAGGATCCTATTGGTACCTAAAGAAAGAGTGAGTCATCACATTCTTATGGTGGTGTATTGGTGCATGTGAAAGGACTCACCGATGATCAGGGTGAGGATTTGGCACTTACCTTTGGGCATGGGCATTATATATATGTAATTTAAACTTCACTTGTGTTATTCCTTTCATACGATATGTCATCGACGAATGACATTTGGCTCATTATGTAATATATGATATGGAAGTTCTACTAGGTAGTAGTTGAGTGATGATATTCCTATTATATATTTTGGAAGAATGTGTAAGCACTTACCTGATATGTGATTTGATAAGATTATGATTTTAATTTATCATGGCATATCATACATATGCATTGTATGTATATATGTATTTGTATTTTGATATATAAAAAACTAGTATACTTACTAAGTTTTATACTCATTATAGTTTATGGTGATTTCAGGTAAATAAGGTACATATGTGCTTAGCGGATTTGGCAAGGCTTCTGCTATCCCTTGGGTTCTCTAAGTTGCTAGGTTTCTAAGTGTTTTATTTGTGGGCACGTGGTTTAAGATATTTGATTTGTTCCTATTAAATAAATACTTATGTATTATTTTATTAGGTATAGTTGTATTTAATTTATGTTTCACCAAGTATGATCATGGGTGGAACTTTGTGTTGAACTTACTAACAACTTACTAAGAATGCCTATGTTGAATTTAAGTTTAAAATTTTATGTAATATTAATTATGAGTGTACATTATTGAATGAGTGCAAGTTATGTCGTGTGTCAGGTATTTTGGGGCTGGGGCATGACAGGGAGAGTTTTAGTAACAATGATGAGAGATATATTAGATTTGAGAATATTGGTATTTTGGTTCCAAAGAATATAAAATATGGACGCTATTAAGGAAAGTTAGTCAAAAGTTATAAGTTGATCAAATACAGTATAAAGTGTTTATGAGATTTTCTATTGATGTAAAGATGGTGAAGTTGAGACAACTTGTAATTGAAAATGCTGAGAATGTGCAGTTTTGGTTAGGTTTGCATACAAACATTTGACATCTCTATGTGTAACAATGGATGTTCGAGCTCTTATAAGCGAAAATAATATAAAGGCGCTCATTAAGAACGAGTAAGCCTGCCCTAATAATTTTATGATTGGAAGTAGTAGTAACTAAATGAGTAGCATAGCCCCAACAATAACAACGATTATGTTTCCGACAAACACTACATATGAATGTAATTATACGAAGATCTAACTTACATGCACTATAATAGCCAAACAAATAGAAATGATGAAATGGATTATGATAGTGATGATGATGGTAATGATGATAGAGATTATGATGGTAAACTGAAGCTGATGGATTGAATGATATATCAGAAGGTGGACCATGTTATATTTTTAATAGTTTTATTTGTGAGTCACATGATACATATGATTCGTATACAAGAGGAGATACGATTTAAGATGAAAACCTTTGTTAGTTTACGCTCCTGATACCACCATCGAATTTGAACATATCGAATAAGGTATCATATACTAAGATTAGGGATGTGTTTGTAGAAAACCAGTATGACAATAAAGATCAAATTCATGAGGCTATAAGCATACTAGCATTTAAGGGTAACTGAAACTTCAAAGTTCATAGGTCTATTAAATATTATTTTGAGGCGAAATACAATATGAGAGATGCAAATAGAGACTATGCACAATGTCGACGGAAAGGTAAACATTCTTCACCATGAGAAGAGTAGATGCAGACACACATATTGTTTTTTGGAGTGATTGCATCTATTAATATAATTTATAGACCGAATGAAATTTAATTGAAAATGCGTGAAGAATTTGGTATAAAGTTAATGTATTCTATTGATTGAAGAGTTAAGGAGCATGTATGTAGGTTGATAAAAGGTACTCCAGATGATACATTTAGATTGCTTTCTGAATACTGCTATGTGCTGGAATAACAAAATTCAAGTACAGTTACTCACTTTAAAATTGATAACGACAATCACTTTAAGTATTTTTTTTATGGCGTTAAAATCGTACATAAAAGATTTTCAATCATCCATTTTATTCATGATTATAGTTGATAGCACATTTTTAAAAGGTGCCTATCTTGATACAATATTTGTGTTTGTATATAAAGATGGAAACAATAACATTATTGACATGAGATATTACTGATTCTAAAAATGATGCTTCTTGGGCAAGGTTTATGGTCAAACAGTAAAGAGTAATTAGTGATTTCTAGGATCTAGCTTTTATATCCAATTGACACGCCAGTATTGAAAGGGTCATTCGGGGTGTGTTTCCTAATGCCTATCATGGATTTTGCATCTATCTCTTGAAGTAAAATTTAATGACAAAATACAAGATTTCAACAAAAAAAAGAAGAAAAATAAGGGTTTTTAGCTGTTTATTTAGTTGCTGCAAAGGCATATCGCCTTTCTAACTTTCATCATTAAATGAACAAGATATGAGAGATGAAACCTGATGTAGCTAAGTATTTGGAGGAGAATGTTAGTACGGAGAAATAGACTCAATCAATGTGTCACTTAAGTATTAACTTTAATCTTAACTTTGATAACTCTTGTTGAAGTTTTTATATACTTTAATACCTCTTAGGCTAATAATTAGTACCCTAAATCCTAAGTGCATGCAGAAGGCTTCTCTCACAAGTAAAATAAGAATGGAAAAGATTTAAACACATAATAAAGATAAACAATCAATCACATAAGGCACGAGAATATATATAATTTTGTAATAAATGTCTAGTGCACGCCCCAAGTGTTTTTAATCATTCCCTCGAACACTTGGTACTTGACAAAACCGCCTAGAGGCCTTAAGGGCGCTAGAACGGATCGCGGGCCGGAGCTTCTAGAAGACCCGCTGACATGGGTGAAGAACTGGGCTAAGCCCGCAAGTTATTAAGGTTGTTAACCTTTATTAGAATTCCATAGGATGTGTGATGGCATCTAGGAATATTTTAGGGAATATTATTCCATCTTGTATGTACACCGTTAGATCGTTTAGATCTCAACCGTCGATTATATAGGACTGCTAGTATATAAATGAGAGACCCTCACTTTTATAATTCATCACATAGCTTTGTTTTCTCTTCAGCCATATAGAGAGCATTCGTGCAAACACTTGGTGTGTGTGTTTTTCTTCTCTTTGTGTGACTTTCTCGACTGTTTATCATACAACACGTCTAAGGCCACACGGTTCTCAAAAAGGTCCGTGACATTTAGTATTAGAGCCAGGTTTAAAGATGGAGAAAGACTCCATGCCTTCGAATTTGACTGAAGAGAGGGGTTAGAACCCCAAAGGTAAGAGGCACGGAAGTGTACCTCGCAACAAGTCTGTCAATCCAGGCCATGAGTTCGGGACCATGGTGAAAACACTCGGTGGCGTTGTGGGAAAGGCGATGGATCATCTTGGGGAGTTGGAGCAGCAAGTAAAAAAGCTCGAGGTGGGACTCGACACTCAAGGGGACGAGCTGCACTCCCTTATCGACACATCCATCGAGAGTTACGCTGATCGGCAGCGTGACTAGATCAAGGCTTTTCAAGAAAAGGTATTCGCCACATTTGACAAAGTTCAAGCCCAAGTGGAGGAGCTGTGTAAAGGGTTTGATGCTATCAAGGAGGACGTGGTGTTGTGCAAGTAAGCAGTGGCGAATGGGTTTGTTGCTGCTCAAGGGGTACTAAGAGTTGAGGCTCCTAAATTGAAAGAGTTCAGCGGCAAGCGGAACGCCAAAAAGCTCGACAATTACTTTTGGCAGATGGAAAGATACTTCGACGCCATGGGCGTGCGAGACGAAGACAAGGTAAATATCGCGACCTTATATCTTTCTAACCATGCAATTCTATAGTGGCGTAGGAAAAGCGAGGAGATACGCAATGGTACCTGCACAATCAACACCTGGGCAAAATTGCAACGGGAGCTGAAGCGTCAGTTCTATTTGGAGAATGTGGCACACGATGCTCGAAAGCGGTTAAAGGAATTGAAACAAACCAAGTTCATCAGCGAGTACGTCGAGGAGTACTCCTTGTTAATGCTCCAGATTCCCAACATGAGCGAGGAGGACTTGTTGTTCAATTTTTTGGACGGGTTGCAAACATGGGCATCCAACAAGTTAAAGCGGTGCGGGGTGACCAGAATATCCGACGCTCTAACATTGGCAGAAACGCTCATGGATTATCGCAAGGGTGACTCAAAAAAGTCCAAGCATTTAAGACACAATCACAGTAAAGGTGGGGGCGCCAAAGAGTTTCATCCTCCGGAGGATGAGGAGGAGAAAAGAAAGCCGCCCATATGGGAAAAACAGAAGCACAACAGCCATAGAGGGAATTGACCGAAGACAAGTTGCTTCCTTTACGATAGAGATCACTGGGTCAAGGACTGCCCAAAGAAGAAGGCTACCAACGCCATGGTTACAGCACATGAGCTTGCGAGCAGGGTCAAATGAGATTTTTGCAGCTGCTCAATACAATGAAAGCCAAGCAGCGTACCAGCACGCTAACGAGAAAGGGGCTTATGTATGTTAAAGCCTACATCAACTGAATAAAGACTCAAGTGCTGATAGATACGAGGGTAATGCATAACTTCATTAAGTGTGCAGAGGCGAGGCGCTTGGGTCTTTACGTGGAAAAAGAGGAAGGGTTCCTTAAATCAGTAAATGTCGCGACCAAGCCACTGGATGAGGTGGTTCGAGTGGTCAATATCCACCTAGGCAAATGGCACGGCCAGGTAAATTTCTCTGTAGCACTTCTTGATGATTTCGATGTGGTGTTAGGTATGGAGTTCTTGAGGCAGTACGACATGGTGCCGCTTCCTCGACACGACTATTTGTGCATCATGCAATGAGGGTCGTACATGATACCGATGGTAGACAAGCCTAATGGTGGGCAATCTCAGCCGAAAGCCAACACTAAAATTCCTCCTGCTATTCAACTAATGGGAGTTGCTGGGCACAAAGGAGAAGTACATCCAGCCACAGTGAGGGGGATGGATGATAAGGCGGCAAGGGGGAAGATTAAGCTACCAACGGGGGTTGCGGAAGTGCTCGAAGAGCACAAGAGGGTCGTGCTAACTGACATACCATAGGTGCAGCCACATCAAGTGATACCGAGCATGGGAGACAGTTGGAGCTGTGGTTGATGCTTTTAACTACAGTACAGATGGCTCAACTGGGATTAGATGAGTTGCAAGGGCAGCTCAAGGAGTTGGCAAGTGTGGGTGTCGCTTAGCTACTCGACGAGTCATATGATGTGCGCTTTCAGCACAAGAAGTGGGTTAGGAACAAGCATCGGCGTGTTAAGCATCATGCAGGGGGACTTGGTGATAGAGACGATACTTCTACCACAATGCAAGACAGCACACCCACTTCACAAGGGCCTTGATTGCAAGGACAATGGGCCATTTACTGTTGCCAAGAGGGTTGGCAACATCTCGCATAAGGTGGGGATACCTTCAAGATAGCAGCTGCATCCAGTGTCTCCCGAGAGCTGTTTGAAGCTATACCGAGGGAGTATGGAAGACATGGAGCAGAAACAGGAACCTTTAGGAATTTCCACATGGGACGACAACAGAGCAAATCTCATCCAGGACGAGCAGATAGTGCGAAAAAGAAATCCACCTCCAAGGCATGAGTACGTTGTCAAGTGAAAAGGGGTACCTGATATTGGAGCACACTGGAAATAAGAGAGCGCATAGCAGCAGATTGAAGAACAAGGTGTGTAGTTTCTAGTGAAGACGCGACGAGGGCTTCGCGTGAATTTGGTAGGGGAGAATGTCACGCCCTAAGTGTTTTCAAGCATTTTCTCGAACACTTGGTGCTTGACAAAAGCCTCATAGAGGCCTTAAGGGTTGCTGGAACAGATCGCGGACTGGAGCTTCTAAAAAACCCGCTGATATGGGTGAAGAACCGAGCTAAGCCCGTAACTTATTAAGGTTGTTAACCTTGATTAAAATTCCATAGGATGTGTGATGACATCTAAGAATATTCTACAGAATATTATTTCATCTTGTATGTACACCGTTAGATCGTTTAGATCTCAGTCGTCGATTGTATAGGGCTGCTAGTATATAAAGGGGAGACCCTCACTTGTATATTTCATCTCATAGTTTTATTTTCTCTTTAGCAATATAGAGAGCATTTGTGCAAACACTTGGTGTGCGTATCTTTCTTCTCTTTGTGTGATTTTTTCGGCTGCTTAGTACTCAACGCGTCTAAGACTGCACGGTTCTCGAAAAGGTCCGTGACACTAGTTATGGTAAATTATGGGATCTTAACTTTTTTTTATTACTCAGTTCACAAAGAACTCTCAAATCATAAAGATCTCAAGATCACATCTATCTTAAATAAGATATTATCAAGAAATACAATAATAGATGAGTTTTTTCAAAGAAATTGTCTATGAACATTCTCTTGGGTACTCAGCGCTTCCATAACACTCTTCCCTACACTTAGCTCCATAAAGTTGCCTAAACTCTCTATTCGACACTTTCTTACATGCATTTAATGCTTGACAATCTAAAGAATTTACAAAAGTTTATATAGACTCTAAAACGTTTTTAAAAAATTTTATTTGTTGGAATAGGAGTTTACACATTGTAAGGATTTAAATACTAACTTTAGGATGCAATACTGCTCAAAAAGAGATATTTCTCGGCACTTAGGTGCTAGATATGCCTAGTTGTGATATGATCTTGGCTCTTCTCGATCTCTAAGTTTCTTTTTGTTACCGACATTCTATTTTTGACTCTTTCTTATTCATCTAACACGTCATCAACCTTGTGTCTACTTCTTATTAATCTCTAACTCAAAATTATACTTAAACACGACTTTAAATTATCAAATTCTTATTAGTGTCGATTTATTTAATTGATAAAGTTTTTTAAGTTAAAATAAAAAGCCTGACTTTAAATTCTATTCATTAAAAGTAAAAAATAATTTGACTTTATATTTAATATAATATAAAATAAAAATATATTATTATATTTAAATATTATATACTTGTATAATAAAATTATACATTTGTTTTCAAACCCACTTAAGTATGATTAATGAATGAGGGGGAGACTGTGAAAGTAATTTTGAAAACGAATTAGTAGTCATAAAAGTGAACGTAGATGTGATAGTATTTAATTAGATGTCTATGTAAATTAAACAAAATAATACTCACTATGCTCCCTGTATGTTAAAAAAATAACAAACCTCATTGAAGGGCTAAAAAACACTTCATTGAGCCATATATATATATATATATATATTTAAAAACAAATAGGTCTAATATAGCCCAATTGTCAAATCACGTTAAAAAAAAAAGATGAAGCTACTAGGCTGTGGCAATTACTCAAAGAATAAAAGAAAACTAAGAGGTGGAAAGTGGACCCCCGCAGCCCCCATTGCATTAATGTAATTTTGACAATTGAATAAAAGACTATTCTTGCACTATCGAAATTGAAATTGAAAATTTTCTTCCAACTGTTGAATTCTGACTGAGGGTGATTGATGAATTCAGGTAGGGCCAATTGGAAAAGACATGGGCCAATTTGAAAAGACCTCTCAGTGTCTCCGAAATATGAGCCCTTTTCTATTTTATCAAAATATCCTCCTTTGTTTTTCTTTTTTTGATACAACACACACCCCTCCTTTGTAATTTGCAAGATTATCATCTATTACACTTACTCTATATACCAAAAATAAAATTTATTATTATCCTGTATAAATGAATGACATGGTAAACACGTTTTATGTAAAATTTTATCTATAATAAAAAGAAAGAAAAATAAAACTTTGAGTGATGTTGGGCTATTATTTATTCGGTCAACCAGTTCGCACATTGTCCAACCTTTTAAAGTAATCCGGCTTTTTATTTCATAAATAAGTTGTATAAGTTATGAAAAAGTGAAAATAAATTAAAATTTTTAATTAATTTATATTTAATTAAATTTATATTTTACTAATAATTTAAATTCATACATTCATATTTTTATATAAATTAAAATTTATACATTATAAATATACATACATACGTGCTTGCTCATAATTCTTATAATTTATTATATTTTTATTTAATTAATTAGATTGATAATTGATTCTGTTCATAATTAATTTTATTGACGATTAATTCATCACATTTATTTATATTTACTAGTCATTTAGATTAAAAAAAAAAGAAAAAAATTCACAAATAACTTCATTATTTTTTTATTATAATATTTTAACCAACTTAAAATTAAATATACTTTATTAACCAAACATAAACATTTTGGACACATTTACCCATTTTCTCTATTAACTTTTCACTCACCCGAAAATCAATCAAAAAAACTAAAAATTATCAAAATTCGTTAGATCGAAAAATTTGAAGTTATCACTGCATAGATCGGAGCTTTTACAACAGATTTCTCCCTTCAAACAAAGAAAATGGCCGATTTTTGGTGAGTTTTGTTTAAGTTTTGAAAATTTTAAATTTGTTTATAACATTATTAGAATTTATATTTAAAGCTAGCAATAGATGAAATTATTGAATTCTATGTGAAAAATGGGTTTGAATGGTGTAAGAAACGTTGAAAATGGGCAAAACAATCGTGATTTTTGGGTCATATTCGCGATGCAGACGGCGGCGGCCACCGTTGCCAATCTCGGGGCCATCTCGGGCCCGAGATGGCCCCGCGATGCACGTTAAGGGCGCATCGCGGGCGCGCAACGCGGACCCGAGACGGCCCCACGATGCGCGTTTAACAAGCGCATCGCGGGGCCATCTCGGGTCCGCAATGCGCGCCCGCGATGCGCGCCCCGCGTTGCGCCCTTAACGCCCATCGCGGGCGCACAACGCGGACCCGAGACGACCCCGCAATGTGCGTTCAACAGGCGCATCGCGGACGTCCGCGATGCCGCAAAATTCGCGCCACGTGGCGCGAATTTTTTTGAATTAGGTTTTTTTTAAATTAAATTTAATTATATTTAAATTAATTAAATATATTTATAAAATTACATTAATAATTTAGATAAATGTAATTTTATTTAAATTAAATAAAAGATTTCATAAATTCCATTTAGAAGGAATTGATCTAATAGATGGGAAAATTTGCTTAAATGACTCATTAATTTTGGTTTGTAACATTTTTTATTATTATTGTGAGTACCTTATGTAATTATAATTATATATGATTATTTTGATTTTAATATATAATTAATGTTGATTAATATTAATATGTTAGTAAATTAATTATTAAGTTTGGTTTGATTTTATTATTATAATATGTTGATTAATATGTTAGTAATTAATTATTTTAATGTATTATGTATGTTAAATTAATTATTTTTGTAAATAATCTTTCTCTAATTATTATTTTTCTTAATATTAATGTATTTTGTTTATTTTTTTTTATTGTTACAGGAAAGAGAACGTATCGAAAGAATATAGAATTCCAGAGCATATGTTTTTTCGTGCATTAGTGACGGCTTATGCTAAGATGTGGGGTCTAAATTGCATTAAGGATAAACTGACAACAAGTCAGAAAACATTATTTAGGCAGACGTGTATGGGGTATTTCTTAGATATGTAAGAGTTGACATTCTCTGGTATTTTGGTGCACGAGTTATTGTTGCGTGAGGTGCATACCTCTAATGTAGATGATGAGATGTGGTTTTACATAGGGAGGAAACGCATCCGTTTTAGCCGGCAGGAGTTTGTACTAATCACTGGACTACAAATGCGAGATTACCCTCCCGCCCAGCAGCTGCATAGGAAATTGGGCACTCGATTATGGGATACATATTTTTCTGGGGTAAAGAAACTATCTTACATATTTCTTGATCAATGGTACGCACGTCTAAATTTGGAGAAAATGGACGATGCAGATGCAGTTGCAGTAAAGTTGAGTTTATTTTATTTTGTGCATCGTGTTTTGATTCCACGTGACGAGCGTAGTGGAATTCAAAATTTTATTTTATGTTTAGTGGATGACCTTGATGAGTTTAATAAGTATCCATGGGGCAATATTGCATGGACCGTACTTCATAACTCACTTAAGAAGGCTGCATTCCAAAAACTTGAGAAAATAAAAAGGAAAGAGTTTGCACAGAAGAAGTTTGAGAGTTACAACGTATATGGCTTTTCGCACGCATTTCTGGTACGCCATATGTACTTAACTTTTTGATCTTAATTATATATTTTGTTTGTATACGTCAAACTTATATTTTAAATATAATTATATTAGGTATGGATTTTCGAGGCAATTCCAGTGTGCGGAGAGATTTTTGGTTATCATAATGGTGATCGCTTCCCCCGTATTTTGAATTGGACGACTCGAGGGACTCCATTGTTCGATAAGGTTCAGGATACAATGTTAGCAAAGGATTTGGTATGTGTTGATATGAATGAAAAATATATATATTGGTTTATAACTTTTATTTTGTTTTAAGCGTAACTTAATATGGTTGGTTGATTTATAGGTTCTTTCGGTACATCGTAAATTAGTACCAAAAGACCACGAGAAGAGAGAGGCAATTGTGCGCCTGGCTAGACGTGTAGGCATTCCAAGCGGAAGTTATGCTGGGGACTTACCAAATATGTCTGATTTCAGCGAGAGCAAGCGCCCCAGGACCTATGCCCATTTTAGCGACCCTAACGATGATGTTATGGATGTGGAGGGGGGTGGATATGAATGGACAAACCCACAAATGTCAGCACCAGTGGCAGGAGCAATGGTATATTACTTATTTACGTCATTAACTAAAGAGAAATTTTAATATATTTCTAATATTTCTAAATAAGTCATTAACTATGATTATGTTTCTTGTAGTCTGAACACAGTGCATCTGCAGACCATGGCGTAACACATCAGATTGAGCAGCTGCGGGAGGAGATGATTAAGAGAATTGAGCATACTGAAGCTGCACTTCTACAAAGAATGGACAAGGATAAAGATGAAATTTTAACAAGTGTTAATCAACTCCGGACCGATCTTACACAGCAGATGCAGCAAATGATGATGTGGTTTAGACAATCATGCTCATTCCAACAGAACGAAAGCCATAATATGGTAAGCAAAATAAATTTTAAACACAATTACCTTAATTGCAGTTTTATTTATTTTAATATATACATATATTGTAGTATGGAGAGAACACACCGCTATGCTGTCAATATGATTTTCAGACCCCAGCTACTGGTCATGATATATTGCCCCAGCCACTAATTGACAGTCCTGCAAGTGTTGAGATCTTGCCTGCCCCGCATAAGGGAGTAAGTCAATTTGGGAGATAGTATAGGCCTGCATGGTATTTGCACACCCCATATACAAATCCATTTCCACAAAGGATACACGAAAAGAAGAAATTTGAAATTGAAGTGCAACCTCAAGCAGACATGAATCCGTTGCAGCCGATAGACTCGACTATCATGGTTCAGTTTCAGGCTTGGATGGACAAGGATGAGGGTGTAGTCAGCTTACCTGGGCTAGAAGCTAACCCGACATGGTTTCGGGAATTGCTACACAGTTGGCTGGATGACTTTGTAAGTAAATTATTGAATAATTATCCCCTTGCAGTTTTTTTTATAAATTTATAGAATCACTTGACGGTTATTGTTTCTAAATACAGCATATTAATGAGTATTTGAAGGTGATTCGGCTTAGGCAATACGGTTGCACTAATGCATTGCCTCAATTGTCCACTTATGTGGATTCGTACTTCTTTGTGAGTGATGAATTAAATTATTTATATTTTGTTATTTCAATTTTATTGATTATTCGATGGCCCTGCATTTGTAGGAGTCTTTTAGACTCCTTTATGAGCAGCACAAAAATGACATTACTGGCATTGTATGGAGTGATGAAGTGATGGCATATGCTCAAGGCGCTAAAGAAGATTTACTCGGTGCACGTATGTGGATTGAGGTTGATAAGGTAAATGTTGTTATTTTTGTTTATAACTTGTAGTACTATTTTGTGTGAATGTTGTTATTTTTGTTTATAACTTGTAGTACTATTTCTAAGACTTATTTGAATTTTATGTAGGTTTATATTCCTGTCAACTACAATCAACAGCATTGGGTAACGGCTGAGGTGGACATCTTGCATCGGTAAATATTGATCTACGATTCTAGCATCAAGGGATTTGCCGATGGCGTGATTGAGAATCATGTCCTGCCATTAGCTATGTTGTTACCCCGTTACTTAGATGCTTGTAGATTATATGAGTAACGACGAATTACACCTGACTTAACCCCTTTTAATGTAATTAGATTAAAGGATGGAGTGCCACAACAGACAGTGAATAGTGGAGATTGTGGGGTTTATGTTTGTATGTTTATAGAGTTTTTGATGTATTGTCATCCCTTAGATTTTGGTCCTGAGCATGGGTCATTTTTTAGGACCAAAATGGCGACCGACTTATGGAAATGTGCAAAAAAGTAGTGAAATGATGTTGATTGATTTGTATGTTTTTATGTATGTTTATAAAGATTGTAAAATGATGTTGATTGATTTGGGTAGGGACGGGAGGTTCCCTTTACAGCTAAGAGATGTGAGAAATATTTGAAGTGTATTTTCTGCAGGTTTATGAAATATAGATTTTGAGAAAAAATAGGGGAAACTCTGTCCGTTTTAATCTAGAAATTTTAGAAAATAAAATAAATTTTCCATGTTTATAAGAGTACAAATAAAGTCCATAACTACATGACTTTAAAATACAAATACAAATATAACTCATAAAGAACACATCAACTACCATGTAATGGAATTGGGTTTCGACAAGTTTGTCGATTATGTCCATGCTGCTTACAACGACTGCATACATTCTTCGTGGGAGCCTCACCTTGCGATAGAATTCTATTCTTCCGACGTCTTCCTGATTGCCGACGTACTATAGGAGGCTGGATGTCAGCAGCTCTCAACTCCTCTGGAACAATCCAATCTAACGGATGACCAACCGGATTTACTGGTTCACTGTATGCACGCAACAAACACTCAGTCTTGTAATATCACGAACAAAGAGTCTGGTACTGGAATCTGACCTGCCTGCATACTGCAAGTGCATGAGGACACGGTAGTTGCCGCATATCAAACTTTTGACAACTACATGACTTTCCTGGGATGTCCACTATTCCATTTCTTTTTCCGTCCTTAACAACAAAACGAGATCGATCTATTGCATGCACCGTCATGCGAGCGGAATCATCATTGTGCTTCCAAATCTTGTTATGGGCCCAAGTGGTCAAGAAGTTTGACATATTTTCTGCAGCCTCACGTCTCTCAACAAACCATTTTTGCATTAACTCTCGGATCCACTCAATTAAGGCAGTCACCGTCATGGCACGTGCATCCTTCGCAACAGCGTTAATGCTCTCTGCAATGTTGGTGGTCATGATGTCATATCTTCTGAATGCTCCCACTGATCGAGCCCATTTTGAAAAACCAACCTCTTCCTCCAAGTATCTCGTTGCCTCCGGTTTCATTTCTCGCATCTTATATATTTCCCTTTGAAAGTCAGCTATGCGATACGCCTTGGCAGCAACAAAATAGGAGGCCAAGTATCCCCCTCCTTTTGTTGTATGCGATGGTATCTTATATCGTGCTACTAAATTACCCTTTAAGTGATGGATGCATACACCATGATATACATTAGGAAATACCTCTTTAATGGCCTTCTCGATACTAGCATGTTGATCAGATATAAATACAAGGTTCGCAAGATCGCCAATAACTCTTCGGAGTTTTTCCATAAACCACTTCCATGAAGCATCATTTTCAGAGTCAGCAATACCCCCATGCAAGTGGAAAAATCTGGTTGTTTCCATCCTTGCAAACAGCCACAAACATTGTTCCCAAGTATGCATTTTTTAAAAATGTACCATCAACTGCAATAACCGGTCGGATGGAAGACTGGAACCCTCTAATACATGGTCCAAGAGCCATGAAGAAATATTTAAAGTGCTTGCAATCGTCAATCTCCAAATGTGTGACTGTACCAGGGTTCTGTTGTTCCAATATATGACAGTATGCAGGAAGTAATTTATATGAACCATCTGGAGTACCACGTATCAACACCAATGCATGCTCCTTAGACCGCCAAGCAGTAGGGTAAGTTAAGTCCACACCAAACTCCGCACGTATGTCTGCTTGGATTTCCTTCGGTCTATAAAGTCGACTCGCAGATGCAAACTTATTTTTTATAAATTTGCCAATAATCCGAGACTTTGCTTGTCGATGACCATCGCGCAATCGATCTAATTGGCACACGTGACTTGAATCAATTCTGCGCACAATAAAATGTTTCCTTGCATCTGTCGACACTGCACGTAATCGCCATCGACATCTATCATCATCACATTTGATCTCAAAACGATCTTTTGTCGACCTTGACACTTTAAAGCTCCAATTACCTTTAAGTGCTACCATACTAATAGCCTGGTGAAGTTCGTCTTTGCTATCAAACAACTTTCCTACAAACACATCGTCAATTCCACTACTCGATATCTTATCTGAAATGACCAAGTCTGATGGTGGTATTGGAGGCATAAACGCAAAGGGATTTTCCGCTTCACAAAAATCTATTCTTCTAGCTTCAACATTTAGGGAGCTTGTCGAAATATAACAACGTCCGCCTTCTGCTAAATCATCCCCTTCTAAATTATCAACATTTCTAACATCATTATAGTCCCCTTCCACATCCCCAACATTTTCAATGTCATCACAAGCGTAATGTGTATAGGCTGGGTCTTCATTAAAGGGTATAAGAGAAACATTGTGATACTCGTTCGTTGTGTTTGCAGGAACCACTGCTGGAACTGATAGAGATGTATGGCTCACTTGGTTGCTACCGCTAGCTGACATAAAATGACCATGAATTGATGGTGGATTGGGGGGCTGTACATTATCTTCATAAACAGGAGCTCTAGGATCCACTGTTACACATAAAGGACAGTACGATCTTCTATTGGCGCTTAAAAAAAATCGAACATCATTGTCATTTCTAATCTCAATAGGCTTTAGGTTATACCTCGTTGCATCAATTTTGATTTTCAAAGTCACCTTACACTTCACATTGTCGACTCCCAAGCTATAACATACTGCATTTAAAAGATCTTCAAAATTAATATCTTTCGGAACCGAAATTTCAAAATTATTATAATCAACATAACTTTCTTCCCCGTCACTAGAACTCTCCCACTTTCCACCAAAACAAATAACTATCGCATCACACTCCATATGACCTGAAAAAACAAAAAAGATTAGGAAAAGTTCACAAATGGAAAATTTAGTAAAATTTTTTAAAACGATAAAATATTTAAAAATAAAAAAAATACGCATCGCAGGGGCACATCTCGGGCCCGAGACGTGCCCCCGCGATGCCCACAGATTGCGCGCCGCGAGGCCGTCTCGGGCCCGAGACGTGCCCCCGCGATGCGCACAGATTTCGCGCCGCGGGGCCGTCTCGGGCCCGAGACGTGCCCCCGCGATACGCACACTGAGCGCATCGTGGGGTCATGTCTCGGGCCCGAGACGGCCCCGCGGCGCGCACTATGTGCACATCGCGGGGGCACGTCTCGAACCCGAGATGCACACAATGTGGGCGCCGCGGGGCCATCTCGGGCCCGAGATGTGTCCCGCAATGACTAAATTGACGGCCGCCGCAGCGACTTATTTTTGGCCGGATTTCAATGCCGTTTATACCATTCTAACTCATTTAGTTGGTTAATAACAACTACTTTTAACTTTAAATGTAAATTTATCTAATTTCTAACAAGTTTAGAAAATTTACCCGAACTATTTCTTTGATTTGATTCGAGGCGATCCTCAGCCACCCTTTGATTTTTAGAATAATAACTTCAAAAATATTCGGTAAGCTATTTTTTTAAAGTTTCTTTAAAAAAACATGAAGTTATAAATTTGATATAAGAATAAATTTGTTCAAAATTAAATTATTTGGCTAATAAAATATAATCATTTTATATTTGATTAAAATAAAATAATAAAATAATTTAAAAGTTATTTGTGAACTTTTTTCAAAAAAAAAAGATAAGTATTTTATTTACCTTTACAACATCCGTACACAATAAAATTATCTATTTCGGATCTGACTTAAAATCAAAATATTTTCGGATCTGACTTAAAATCAAAATATTTTTCTTATAAGAAGATGGGCATTCTTAAAATTCGGAGAAGTTAATAAAGTAAGAAGGTAATTTTGTGAAGTGGCGCTGACTTTAGAGAGTTTGAAGGAAAAATCGAACTCGCATATAACAACTTAAAAAAAAGAAAAAAAGAAAAAAAGAAAAGAGAAAATCAAATTACGGAATCAATCAGCGACCTAAGTTTGTCATTGGACTCACCGATTGGACTCGGCCATGGCCGTCCGGTATAAATTCCGTAGCTGAGTGAACTTTGACTCGATCGACATTGACAGTTAACCTTCATTTTCAATACACGAGCTTAAATCAAAGATTGTTCACAAGAAGAAACTCAATATTTGCCAAGACTTCGATTTCATCTTCTCTGATGCCCTAATCAATCAAGAATATAATGACGAAAAATTTCAAATTTTGGGTAGCTCGAGTATGATTATCAAGAGAGTGCGTGCAAGATGGAGTTCTGAGTGCATAGGTTAAGAGGGTTTTGCATAGGATGCTAATAAATTCTCAAGAAAGGTTGTACTGGAGCACTTGTATCAATCATTAAAGTGAGCGACGATGAGGGTGGTGTATGTAGGTGTATTGGCAAAGCACTTGTATTTCGTTTCGGAAATATACTGCGCAACAACAGTTAAAAGGGATCTGATACTCTTGATGAAGATAAAAACAAATGCTAACAAATGGGGATCCCTAATGGAATACAGTATTCTGCTAAAGGTTGTCTGGGTAGTATGGCTGATGGATCATTTAAATGAATCAGATATGCTTTTATGAAAATTATAATCTGGGAGAGGTATTAACACTGTCACCGTCTAAGATTAGCACAAATTACATTTTAATAATGGTTTTGATTTTAATTATATTATTCAGGAATAGACAGACTTAGTTCTGTTCGTATTTTGGTGTTTATGAATATTATAATTTGGGAGGGGTATTAACACTGTCATCGTCTAAGATTAGCACAAATTACATTTTGATAATGACTTTGATTTTAATTATACTATTTAGGGGTGGGCAAATTAGGTTTGGTTCAGTTTTCGGTTCACACCAAAAATCGAATAGAACCGATTAATTTTTAAAAACAAAAATTAAAAATCGAATTGAACTTATAGTGAATCGAATTGAACTTATAGTGAACTGAATAGAACCGGTTCGGTTCGGTTTATAAGTTGAGTTTGATTTTTAATTTTTCAGTTTGGCTCAATGGATTTAATTTAAGCTTCTTTTCGGTTTGGTTCGGTTCATTTTTTTATTTTTTTATTTTTTTAAATTCAATTTTTCGGTTTGGTTTTTTAAATTAAAAAATTGAGAATTGAACCGACTAAAGAAAAAATCTTCCGAATCGAGAACTGAACTAAATTTAAATTTTTGAATTAAAAAATCGAGAACTAAATTGACCAAGGAAAAAATCGAACCGAACTGGTCGGTTCAGTTTAATTTTTCGAGTTCGGATCGATTCACCAAATTTTTATCCACCCCTAGTACTATTATTTTTCTACTTTATTGAAAAGGTAAAAATGCCCTCATAATTATATTTATTTTTTTGTTATATAAATGATTAAAATATTTTTAAAAGATAATTTTTTTAATTAAGTAGAAAGAGTAACAGTGTATTTAAAATAAAAATTACTATTAAAGTGTAATTTGTGCAAACCTAAAAAAGTGACAGCTTTAATATTTGTAATCTCAAAAAAGCTCCCTTGTGCAAGGCAATCCTTGAAAATTTCCAAGGGATCAACGTTGACAAATTGTTTGACTCAAGTGCAACTAACTCGAGGATGAGAAAAGGAACTTTTGAAACTTCACCTACACTTTTTGATACTGAAATTCAACAAGAGAAATTTTTCGAAGATAAAAGACTTTTTTGAAAGGGTTGAATACTTTTTTTAAAAAGTATCTATATCAAAAAATTTAAAAAGTACTTATATCAAAAAATTTATTTAGAAGGGTCTAATACTTTTATTAAAGAAGCGCACATATTAAAAGACTTCAGTGAAAGAGTTAATATTTTCACTAGAAGTACTTATATTAAAAGATTTCTTTGAAAAAATTCAGTATTTTTACTAAAGAAGCATACACATTAAAACACTTCTTTGAAAAGGTCTAATACTTTAACTTAAGAAGTTCACATATTGGGAGACTTCTCTAAAAGGGTCTAATACCTTTACTAAAGAAGAGCACACATTAAAAGACTTTTTAAAAAGAGTTTAACACTTTTAACAAAGAAGCGTATATATTGAAAGACTTTTTTGAAAACAATTTAGTACATTTACCAAAACAGTGCATGAATTGAAAGACTTTTTTTGGAAGAGTTTAAAGCCTTTACTAAAAAGTACACATATTATAAAGACTTCTTTGGAGGGGTCTAGTGTTTGTACCTTTGAAGCATGTATTTTTAAAGCCTTCTCTAGAAGGGTTGTACACCTAACAACCACTCTTCCTTTGAAACATAGTAAATGTTTTAGATTTATTTTTGAACAAACTTCACTATATGATATCAGACGTATATCACTAGGTATTTTTTTAGTCGAATCATATTATGTCATAGGACGAGTGTAGGTGGTCCTTATTTTAGGGTTATGATGATTAGAAAGAGTTATGTGTCTTAGGATAACTTTGGAAGCATCAAAGAATTCTATAGAGGGTCCTAGTGCCCTTGCCTTTGAAGTAAGCATATCAAAGATTTTTCCAAAAGAAAGTACCATATCAACTTTCTCAAAAATAGAAGCAAAAACGTTTCCTTATAAGAAGTATGATAATACAAAAGACTTAATCAATTTGAAAGACAACGTCTTCTTTTTGCAGGAACCTTGAAAAGGTTTTTTAAACACTTAGCATTCGCTGATTGGTAAGTGAATGAATGCATGCCTCTACACACCATTTCACTTGTTAGGGGACATTTATTAAGCCTATTATTTAGACGACCCAACTACCTTACATATAGCTTAGTCTTTGAGAGGTCTTAGCGTAGAAAAATAGATCCAATACACTAGGTACTTGGCCCATCAACCTATGAAGCTTATAAATAGGTAACAAAAGTTATAAAGAGGTGGAAAAAAAATTAAACTTTAAATTTTATTTAGATTCTAATTAATTAAGTATTATTTTGCATGAAGAAAGATTTCTCATAAGTGGAAGAATTTCACTTAAATCATTCTCTTTTGATTGATGACTTATTAATATATTAGAATTTCTTATTAACTCATATTTAATTAAATTTATACTTTGACGGGAATTTGAATTCAAAATTTCACACTTTGATATAGATTAAGATTTGTACACTATATGCTCATAATTCATTATATTCTTATTCAACTCATTCTATTGACAATTGATTCTATTGGAAATTGATTCATCATATTTATTCATATCCACTATTCATTTAGAATGAAAAATTATTATCTTACTTGTCTTTGTAACAGTCTCATTAATCAAAATTTTCTTTTTTGTATAACTACTGACTTAAGCGTCACTTTTTTTTTTTGTAAAAGGACAGTGCATTCTTATAATTTAAAGGAGTTAATAAGGGCGAAAAGATAATTTCGTTAAGTTTAACTTCTAAAACTTCAAGTGAAAACTAAGTTATACATCTATTTTTCAATATTTTTTATTACAAAAATATCTTAAAATAAAGTTACTTTTTAATCAGTTTAGTTCCTTATTTTATTTTGAATTACCAACTTAATCCCTATTATTCTTAAATAGCCAAGTTAATTCACCTATTAAAAAACTTATGTTAAATGCTTAATTTTTTTTTTGGGGGTTAAAATTGCCTTTCGATAAAATACAAATTACATATGATGGTATGGTATTTACAAGCGTTCACCTACCATTCACTAAATATTTGATTGATCGTTGACTAATATTGATTGATAGTAAGACCGATTATTGATTGGTCTTCAGCAACCCTACTATGACAAACTAACTCACGACAATTACTAATTGTCTTTGAACTCTAAATTTTATGATCTATGCAATAGTGAAACTATTTTTTATAACGAGGTATAATAAGCATTGAAATATTAATCAATGATGACTAACAATAACTAGCTATTAGCAATTTTACGGTGGTGTATCAACTCACTTTAATCATTATCAAGCTCTAAATTTTGTGATCTACACGATGATGAGTTATGATAACATGGTAAAGCATTTTCATTTGATGGTGACATTATATTGGCTGCTATTTTTTCTTCTTCTAATTTTTGGCATTTTATAATTGTTGTGTATTTTGTATGTATATACTTTTAACACAAGTGCACGTTATCGCAACAAGTAATATATGATGAGAAAAGTGTCGATTCCACGAGGAATTGTTATTACTACTTGCTAATTACTAAAATTGTGTCATTCTACTTTTATTCAAACTATTAGCAATTCAATGATTTTGATATCTAAACTAATTAAACAAAAAGAATAATTACGAAAATTTAGCAAAGAGAACAAACATGACAGCACTAATACTCAAATGCCTAGGATTACAATAATTCCTTAATACTTTACTTGAATCCAATTACTCCCTTTAGAACTATCAATATAAATTGTTAACCAAGAACTTTAATATCCTTACAAGCTTCTTCCGATGGTCAAGTATATCTCATTCAATCAATTATCAATATTCCTATGATAATCAAATTGAAATAAGATTCATTAAGTTCAAGTTCTCTAAATGGTCATATATGCCATATGAGTATATTCTTATCTTATATGAAACTCATACTTTTATACAATGATCATACATCAATCTATTCATAACCAACACAAAATTCCGTTTTCTAAGTTCATTAAAGTTCCCAAATCAATCTAATACATTATCTTGTAATTAGAAGTAGTGAACAGTAACCCATGTACACTGTTCAAGTTCTCTAAATGGTCATGTAGCAATGAACAGTAACCAATGTGCACTATTTATTTATTGTAGAAATATAACTGTTTATTAGCACTATTTATAGCAATGTGCACATTTTGAGCATTTTAGTACCTTCTTGGATTCTTATATCAAATAACTTCGTTTGCATCGGTTTTCGGTATTTTTACATCGATAGTCCTTAAACCTATAAAACAACATTAATATACATAAATAACCAAATTATTAGAATAAATGGAACAAACATTAAGTTCAGGAGGATAAAACATTTTATATACTTACGCCTTACCAATGATACTTTATTATTTAAAGAAACTATGTCATCGTGTAAATCATGAAATCGAAGTTTAAATGTGATCACTATGGGTCGATACACCATTGAAAGAATCACCAGCAGCTGGTAATGGTTGGTCAATATTAGTCAATTGTTGTCACCACGATCCATAATCAGTCAATAATCGATCACCATCGATCAACACTAGTCCATGCCATATCATCGAATATAATTTGTATTTCATTAAAATAACAATTTTACCCTCAAACAAAGTATTTAATGGAATATTTGTTAACAAAAGGATTAATTAGGCTATTTTAAAAATATTAGGGAGTAAGTTAGTAATTTAAAGATAAAATGATAGATTAAATATGCAAAATTTTCTTAATTAAAAATATGTTACCCTAAACACCTACATAATCTCATCAATACTAAACCTTTACAAAATACCCCCAATTTTTTGAAAGCTCATTTTGTATCTACAGTTTTGTTACATATTTATGCTTCATTGAAATAGAGAGACTCGAATTTAACCCTTAAAATTTTAAAAATATTTCCTAATGGTTGACAAAATTTTTATCTTCAAAGTTTGAGAAAGAAATGAGAAAGATGAAGAATAATAAATTTGAATTATAATTGGTGTATAATGGAGGAATTTTTAAAAAATTTGAGGGCATATACAGTACAAAAATCTTATATTTAAATTTTTTAGTAGTAGATTTAGTGAAAAAGTGGGTTTAAAGAGGACTTTTGTGGGTTTATATAACTCCTGCATTTTATAAATAATCCTATTAGAATAGCCTCACCTAAGTTTTCTCTTATAATTGAATAAACTTTACTTTCAATATATGATGAAAGCTATGCTTATCTTTTTCTTTCACTCTTGTTTTAAAATTAAATCCCACAAATAAGAAAGGTTTTTTATTTTTAAAAGAAAAACAAGAAAAGGGTTTCATATACAAATAATATATCTTTTATGGATGAATAAAAAAAGAAGAACGCGACAAATATAAAGAACATTAAGACAAGCCTAATTAGGCAAGAAATAGAGATGAGTTGATAGTTGATAGAGAGAATAATGAACTTAATTATTTAGAGGCTTACCTTAAAGGTTATTATAAGTTAATTGTTGGAAAATTGGTGATTCAACAATATTGGTTGGACAAGAATTGAGATGAATACCAAAGTGAAGAGTTACAAGAAGTCTAGAATGTGTGGGATACATATGGAGAAGTCTAGGATGTGTGGGACACGAAGGGAGAAACGAAACGGACTCAAAGATGTGAAGGAAGTAAGAAAACGCAGGATAGGCGCTATAAGGCTGAGCGCCGCGGCACCCAGGACAGCAACCCAGTGCCGGGTCCTTAGCGTCGCAACACTGGGCGCGATAGTGCCTAGAGCCGTAGTGCCCAAGGACGAGCGTCGTGGTGTCAGATGCGTCAGAAGTCCATTTTTCTTTAGAATTACTAGTTTTGGGAAGTTTTGGACTTTCAAAACAAGTGGACTCTTACTCCAACAAGGAATAGGGTTAGTAGGCATGAAATACACCCTATATAAACACTTGTAAACCCTTGATTTCAGATTAATCATTAAGAGAGACTCTAAGAGAGGGGAAGAACTGGGTAGACACTAAGTGCTTGTATGCGCTAGGGTGGAACCATTGTTTGGGTGATCATTGTTCATGGTAGAGTAAGGGTTCACTAAACGTTAAGGTCCTTTTAAGGGTTCTTCATTGGATTTTCCTTATAAAATCTCTAGGGAGTTATAATAAGAGATGCTAGGATCCTTGAATTCACCGTGGACGTAGGTAATTGGCCGAATCACGTAAGATTGTGTTGTACTATTTTGTTTTCTGCTTTGGATTCTTGTTGTGTTTGCTTGATTGACAGGTTATTCTGCTGTACAAGGAGGTTAGGGTTCTAGGTTAAATATTGGGTTCTTCTCTTCAACATAACCTCGAGAGGGAGAAGGGCATTTCCTCCACCAACAAACTGGTATCAGAGCTAGAGGTTCGATAATACACATCTGGGGTATTTAAACAATGGCTACAATCAAGCAGGAAATAAAGAGGTTCAATGGGATGAATGACTTCAATCTTTAGAGGAAGAAGGTTAGGGCTCTACTAGTGAAGGAAGGGCTAGACTCAGCTTTGGAGGAAGCCAGCTACTCAACTAGCGATGAGGCGACAACCTCAAAGTCCGGGCAGAAAGATTGGGACACGATTCAGAAAAAGGCTCACAGCACCTTATTCCTGGTGTTGAGTGAGAAGTATTAAGGGAAGTTGGTGATGAAAAAATTGCTTTTGGGCTACGGAAGAGACTCGAGGCATTGTACATGAAGAAGTCTCTTGCGAATAGACTTCTTATGAAAATGAAATTACATGAGTTGACAATGCACGAGGGAACTTTATTGAGAGCTCACATTGACTAGTTCAATAAGATCATCATAAGTCTTGAGCAACTGGGCATCAAGACTGAGGATGAAGACAAGGCCATTATCCTATTAAGTTCGTTGCCGAAGAGCTATGAGAGCTTTGTGGATACGCTGCTGTATAGAAATGAGTCTTTAACGATGAATGACGTCAAGGCATCATTGAACTCAAAAGAATTGACAAAGAGATCTGAGTCCAAGAGTGGAGCAGCATTGCTTGTACAAGGAAGGAAGAGCAACCAATCAAGGAGGAGATCCAAGAGGTGTTTTCTTTGTAATAAGGAATTGCACTTTGTGAAGGATTGTCCGAAATCAAAAGACCAAGAAAGGTGGGCTGCAATCAGTATTGAGGAAGATACTGAAGTTGTAGACATATTGGTAGCCTCAAGAGGAAAGTACGCTAGTAAATGGATACTAGATTCGGGGTGCAACATCCATATATGTCCCGCCAGATCGATGTTTACCAACTATAAAGCCAAGAGAGGTAAAGCTCTAATGGGGAATGACATGACTTGTGAGATCATGGGAGTTGGTGACATAAGGCTGAGGATGCAAGGTGGAGAAACTAGAGACTTATATGGTGTGAGGTATGTTCCTAAATTGAGGAGGAACTTGATATCTCTAGGCAAGCTCGATGAGGGAGGGTATTCGGTTAGAGCAGAAAAAGGAAAACTAAGGGTAGAAAAAGGACCTATAGGGTTTGAGGGTGAAAAGCACAATGGAGGGCTCTATGTGCTTACTAGGATGGCCATGAGTGGCCCAATGCAAGGTATTGAGGTAATGCAGACCACTAGGTGACATCTGAACCGTGCTCACCGAGGTGATGAGGGTCGGAAAGGAGTGCAACGCATCTATACCCTATGCAAGGTGCACGAATGCCTTTGGAGGCTAAAGTCATTAGCTCGGGGAAAGTTAAGTCTTGGTGGAGACTTAACTCGACTCAACTCTAGGTGATAGAGTATTGGTGTGGATCGGATCCCGAAGCCTTCTTATTTGAAAGATTTTGAATCAATGAAGGGTTTGTTGAAAACTTGGTGATTCAACAATCTTTGTTGGACAAGAATTAAGATGAATACCAAAGTGAAGAGTTACAAGAAGTCTAAAATGTGTGCGATACGTATGGAGAAGTCTAGAATGTGTGGGACATGAATGGGGAGGCAAAACGGGACTCAAAGATGTGAAGGAAGCAAGAAAACTCAGGATAGGCACTACAGGGCTGAGCGCCGCGGCGCCCAGGATAACAACCCAACACTGCAGCGCTGGGCGCGATAGTGCCCAGCTCCGTAGTGCCCAGAGATGAGCGCCGCAGCGTCAAACGCGTCAGAAGTCCGTTTTTCTTCGGGATTTCTAGTTTTGGACTTCCAAAACAAGTGGACTCTTACTCCAACAAGGAATAGGGTTAGTAGGCACGAAACACACCTTATATAAACACTTGTAAACCCTTGATTTCAGATTAAGCATTAAGAGAGACTTTAAGAGAGGGGAAGAACCTGGTAGACACTAAGTGCTTGTGTGCGCTAGGGTGGAACCATTGTTTGGGTGATCATTGTTCGTGGTAGAGTAAGGGTTCACTAAACGTTTAGGTTATTTTGAGGGTTCTTCATTGGATTTTTCTTGTAAAATCTCTAGGGAGTTATAATAAGAGAAGCTAGGATCCTTGGATCCACCGTAGACGTAGGCAATTAGCCGAACCACGTAAGATTGTGTTGTGCTCATTTGTTTTCTGCTTTGAATTCTTGTTGTGTTTGCTTGATTGACAGGTTATTCCGCTGCGCAAGGAGGTTAGGGTTCTAGGTTAAATCTTGGGTTCTTCGCTTCAACATAACATCGAGAGGGAGAATGGTGTTTCCTCTCTCAACATTAATCAACTCCAATCTTATGATGTATAAATAGTTAAACATGTATATAATGATATCATATTCAATCTTGCAAATTCATTAACATACCATTACCATGACAATGTAACTAATTACATGCAATACTTTCTCCAAACTCATTTTTAATTGTTGGTGGTAGTTAGGTCAAGTAGTAAAACTTCATTTTGTATTGGAAAATTTTCTATAATGTCCTAAAATCTTTATATTTATATTTCTAAATTTGATAATTAATTTTTTGTAGCAAAAAAATTTTAAAATCTTTGACTAATATTTTTCCTCTCAACCAATAAAAATCACTTGAACCTTAGAAATAATCACTCTAAAAAACAGTCTTAAACATCCTCAAATTTGAGTACAATTAATAGAAATTGTAATAGTCCAATTGACTGCCAGATCGATGACTTGACACATTTGTGGCTGACTCGAACTTTGAAAAATGGTGGATTCTTGGTCAGACTTTTAAATTTAAGATGAAATATATGAATATAATATTTTTTGTGACTAATGAGTAAAAAGGATTAGATTATGAGTAAAACGCATAAAATATGGGTGGATGGTATTGAAAATGGGTAAAAAAAATAGTTAGAAAGTGTAAGAACCTACTAAATCACTAGTTTTTTTTGGAAAATGGTGGTGACTGGCACGATGTGTTCTCATCTGTGCCATTCGCATGCCACGTGAAGGTCGCATATTAGGATAGTGTGTTAGCATTTTGTACCCAATGAGCGATCTCACATGCACATCGATGCTGAGTGCTTGTGGCAAGTGCATAATGGGCATATCTTGCATTTATTCAATTTCTTTTATAGTTTTTGTTTCTTCAATGAATTGTAAGTAAAGTTCTTTAATAGAAAGTTCATCATCGCTTACCTCATTATTGGATTTGTCATTGTTGATAGCCATAAGTGCAAGATTGGTTATTTCATCTTCATCATCTTTCGACGAATAATCATCCCATGTTGAAGTTGATGCCGTCATTGATTTCTTCTTCTTAGCTGCATTTTTCTCATATAGTGCTTCTAATGCATGCCAAATTTCATATATAGAATTATAATTATAAATTTTATTGAACAGACTTTTATCTAATGCACAAAATAAATGGTTTATGGCATTTTCATTTAAAGAAGCATTTCTAAAATCTCTTTTATTCCACTCATTTTCAAGTTTAGAAATAAGTTTACCTTTTTTATTCTTTTTCATAGGCACATGAGGACCATTTTGAACAATAATCCAAATATCATAATTGAAGGCTTTCAAATAAGTTCTCATCCTAATTTTCCAATAGTTATAGCCATTTCTGTCAAAGAATGGAGGTTTAGTAGTGGATTGACTTTCATATACACTAGGTCCACTAATAGTTGCCATAGATCACTCTAAGATGGTTAAGTCCTTTCTAGAGTACAAGGTTCTGATACTAATTAAATTTTTTTAGAGATATGGTAGGTAACCCAAGAGGGGATGTGAATTGAGTATTTAAAAAATTGCACTTACTAATAATATAAATAAACTAAAGCATAAGTAATTGCAGTAAATAAGAGTGTAGGGAAAGAGAAAGCTAACATTCAATGTTTACGTGATTTGACTCTTATCCTGGCTTACATACACGCTTCAAAGCTAATCGTGCTTGAGGATTCTACTAGTTCGATCTATCTTCCAAGACCTTTTGATTAACTTCTCAGGTGTTAATCAAACATTTACAAATTAGCTTTCCTAGGTATTAATCAAACCCTAATTAGTTTCTCAGGTACTAATTAAATGCTGATTAGTTTCTCAGGTACTAATCAAACCATCACAGTTGTTTGGCTTTACCGAGTACTAACTAGACCCTTACAAGATTGATTTGAGTTTAATTAAACTCTTACAATTTAAACTCTCCTATAGAGTAAATACAACAATTTTAACACAAATATAGGTATTTCTTTTCTTCTCAAATGATATGAAGATTATAAAATATTTCACTTGTTGTTGTTGAGCTTAAATAAGGCTTGTATTTACATAGATGGAGAAACTAGCCATTTTTCATCATTGTTATAGTATCCTACCCGTTGCTACAATTCAGCTACAGTGCTTTCACAGCTATAACCATTAACACAGTAACTAGTTATTGCACAGTGATTTAATTATTATAGAATAGTGTCGTTGCTAAAGGATTATGGTACAGTATGTGTTATAGTGACCAAAGTTTTGAACTTTTGCATTTTGGTCCATTTTTTGTAACTTTCAAAATTTGCGCTTTAGTCGATGAACATATTTTTCTCTATTGTTTAAAATCATCAAAATATTCAAAGTCATTTAGGTCAACATATAATAAAATACAAACAATAATTATTTAAGATTTCATATGCTCATTTTAGTTGGGTACTTGTTTTGTAGGTATTAGATATGAATCGACAATTATCCCCATAAGAGTATGAGATGGGAGCAGATATTTTACATATGTTCATACAGTTCAAGGGGACAGTCAGTAATTATAGTGGACACCTTGATGAGGAAGAGACAAGGGGTATGAGTATATTGTTTATCGAGATAAACTTAAGGCATATCGAGATCAGATACATTATTTGGTATAAAATATCTCTATTGATATACATTCAATTTCATGCTTGCTTAACGTATATTTTTTTAAATTTATGATGCCTACTTTCAACAACATCCATTTATTTAAATGACCTATAATGGTCCCTGATGACTATAATTAAGATGTTGATTCAATTCGAGATTAAGTACATTATTTGGTATAATATATCTCTATTGACATGGATGTGAATCCAATGCTTGCTTAATGTATTTTTTCCTAAATTTATTAGGTCCAATTTGAACAACACATAGTAGTACCCACACATTCTTACTATCGGTAAAGAATTGATGCCTTATATTACAAAGATGCAAGGGGTGCATTATATGGCAGAGATGCATTATATTGCGAGGTTACCTTAATGAGGAAAGATATACAAGAGGCCCATAATCAATTATGATATAAGCATGCTGACTTGCTCAAACAGTAGAGAAAGGATAAGAATGAGTTCATGCAAGAGATTAGAATGATTAGACAATTATTGAAAGATTCTCCTTTATGCATGGGTATGTTCAAACATTAGGTAAATTATCTATGATGTTTAATTTATATTTTCTCTATGGAACTTGTCTTTCTTAAACTTTGATATGTGTTATTTAGGTACCCTCGACTAATTACTAGTTAGATATTAATTCTTCTAATAGCTAGATGGTGACTGACTATATGGCAAATAATGATTTTAAATAAAAAAAAACTAATGTTAGACATGCCAGTGTTTGGGTATTATTCGTTGGAACTAAAGGAGCAAGTAAGTTTAGACTGGAATACAGCCTAGCATAGGTCAAATAAATTCCCTTTATAATCCTTTTCGTAGAAGATTGAAGAAAAGAGCAAAACAATCAGAGGTCGAACATGTTTGTCACCATACAGTTGATTTGGATCCTATATGCCCAATTGATTCGACACTCCCTGTGAGGTTTATAGAATGACTTGGAAAGGGTAGTGGAGTTGTGAATTTGCTAAGTGTTGATGCTCATTGCACATGTTTTCAAACACTCTTACATCACTAGTAGAAAGAAATTATAAATATTTTCAATTAGAAGTTAATTACTTAATTAAATAATGATAATTTAGTGTTATATTCTTATATTACAACACTTCAATAAGTATCTAAGAGTGATTCACCGCCGTCAATCCAAATATCCCCAGACATTACTGTAACAATGTACAACAACAAATTCATAATTTTTTGTAAGTATTACTAATTACCTATACTAGATGACTTAAATTTTTTGAGGTTATGCTGGTTTACATAATCCATTGAAAATTGGTTAGTTTTATGAGTCATTTTAGAAATCTATTCAGAGCACCACCATGTTTTATCATTAATAATTTAGGACCTTGAGCTACTACAATATGCAAGTGGGAACAAAGAACACATGTATGGTTGTAAACCTTGGATCAATGTTGATGAGGTATGTATGTTTTTTCACACATTTATACTTTTTTGTCAAACATTTGCATAATTTTAATACATGTATATTTATGTGTTTTAGGTGTTTCTTCCTATCAATTAATGGGGCTAGTATTGGGTTACAATTGAGGTGCATTTTATACATTGACAAGTTACTTTATACAACTCTAATATTAGAGGTTATGCAGACAGAGTTATTGAGGGTCATCTAAAGGCTGTGTTCACGATGATGTCGTTATATCTCAATTATACCTAGTTTTTTTTATTGCAAGGAGTGATGTAGTTTAGGATTTGTCTCCTTATAGCATTGTACGCTTAAAGGAATGAGCGCCTCAATAAACTACTGGGAGCGGTGATTATGAGGTGTTTAATTATAAATTTATAGAATTCTCATGTTAGGGTGTACATTGCACTTTGGGCTTGAGAGCAAATGATTTTTTAGGAAGAAGATGGCCATTGATTTGTGGTGTAATAAATTCAAAATGCTTTAATTATAAGTTTTAGGAATGTCCAAAATATAGGAAAATGCTATTGAAATTATGATAAAACTATAAAAAAAAAACATCGTTAAGATATGACAATCATCCATAAAAGCAAGTGTGTACTAATCATAAAAATAAAACATATTTGGACAAAATACATAAAAAATATCCCATGATCCAAATACAAAATAGCAAGCATCACAATAAAAACAAAACCAAAAGAAGAAAACCGAATAAGTCATCATCTTTAAGAGGGTCATGCAATAGGGTTTTGATTTATCTGTTAGTTGTGTACATGTTGCTTACATCTACAACATGCATTATTCAAAAGCTTCTACCCTTAGGATGGTATACATTTCTATCTACGTTTGTCTAACTGTTTATGTGCAACTAGAGGCTGTTCTGAATATTGTGCATCTCGTTTAGAACAGCCCAGTTTGAGGGATGACAAAAGGATCTAATGAATCACCATATACAATCAATATATTCTCAATCGTATAATAGTGTGAACAAAGACCCTAATAGTGTAACTTGACATGTCTGCATATAGCAATTGCATGGAGACATAGCATTTGGTGAAAGTCGAACTTATTATAACTATAAATATTTTTAGCTAAGTTGGCTATCCTATTCTTACTACCATCCTTCACAATAAACTTGGAATTTTTAATTGGATTAACTGATGAAAGCTACAAAGTTAGAACTTCATAGAGAATTACCTTAATCTCCCCAAAGGATGCTCAAATTTGTGAGAAAGCACCATCTTTTTGCAAGAAAAAAATACTTTAACAGCCAAGTCAGTAATCACTCAAGAAACTTTAATATGTGTGGGAGTGCTTCAAACAAGAGGATTATACTTTATCTATTTCTTCGCTCGAGGGTTATGCTTTATCTATTCCTTAGTTCTCTAGATTATGATAATTCTCTCTAATAGAATTTTTTTAGTGCTCTATGATTGAATGCTTGTGATTGAATAAATGATTAGCTGATTGATCATGCTTTTATAGTAGTAGAATTTATCAGTCCAAATCATATTCGGGTGGTAAATGACCTAATCATGATAAGTTTATATCTCAAAGGGATTATCTAGAGTTGTAAAATGAATTATAATCCTATTTATCAAGGAATCAAGGGTATTTTATCCCTCGTGCAAAGACTCTTGACCATGCCAAATAATAATAACAAGAATCTTAATTTGAATAAAATAGTAATAACAAAAAATCATAAATCAAATAGAACAATAATTTCAGTTCTTCCCGTTTTGTTAATCCGAATTTTACCCGTTTTTGAGATTTAAGACGAATTGGGTTGGGCATACCTTTGTTTGAATCTAGTTCCTTATACTATTTTTATTTTTAGGCTATTTAAACTTGATTTTGGACTCCAAATACATTGTTTAAGCTTGTTTTATTTCTTTATAACATGTGGAGTAGGCTATTTGGGCATATTTCATAATAGGCTCAATAAATATCCCCCTATAAATGAAGAATTAGAGCCTTTTTTTCAAATGAATTCCAATTGAGCACGTTTACTCCTAATAATCAGCACACTACGTGTCTTATCATCATCTTCCATATGCTACGGTTTCTCGATTAAACATTTTGCTTCGAGTAAATACAAATAGTTAATAATTATTGTCCTTAAATACTCGAATCATTGTCTCTTTTTCTTTCACTTTTGATTTTTAAAAACCCTTGCTTAAAATTCCCTATGCTAAAAATTTTCCTTCCTCCCCTCTTTAAAGAAAACTTAAACCTCCCCTCTCTAAAGAAAACTTAAACTCTAGCAATGATGAGATCTATTCAATTATTAATTTTAGAGGAATTGAAATCTGTATTTGAGTTCCCTCTAGGAATCGTTATCAGAAACCTATAGTATAATGAAATCCTCTCTCATTTTCCTTCTTCAAATCTAGGGAACTTCCTATTTTTAGGGAACACCTAAAATGCTTCCTTCTCTCTCTTCATCCTCTAATTCACGAATTCCTTCATGTAATGAGACTTTCCTCTCTTTAAGTCCACCTTAATATTTTTTACTTATTAAAAGATGTACATACTCAACCACATGTCCCCTCCCCATATGTATTTATACTCTATGATATTTTTATTTTCCAAAATCTCCAATGATCTAGAAAAAATTACTATTGGTCTTCCAAGTGTGAGTAGAACATTATAAACGATTTCAAGGACAAGAAGGCTAGTTTCAAGAAATATATGGTGATTATCAGTAGTAGTTAGAAGCGTTTAGGTTATTCTTATAAGGTTGCTACTAGGTTTAGGAACTTCAGTTGAAAAATAAGTCTAAATTTTCCTAATATTCCTAGGAGGGAAAGGTTTTTGAAGAAATTTTTCTAGACTAAACCCATTTCACATAAAGAACTGACTTACACCTATCTACGCCTATTGAGAGAGAAGGCATCAGCAACCTTGTGCACTTACTTATGATGACGGTCTCTTGACCCTGACCCGTCTAGACCTTAAATATTTGTGTCTTGAACCTTCTTTTTGTAGTCAAGCTTTTAGAAATCTTTTAGCCTGTCATTAGACCCTTTCTGATTCCATCCTCTTTCTTCTAGAGATGGATGTCGAAGCCAGCGGCTCAAATGGTGAGCAAATCTACCGTCCTTTCAAGTACACTGCCTTTTTTTCTAACATAAGTTCTAATTAGTTTATTTAAATTCAAATACTAATATTTCACCTCTCTTTTGTTTGTTGTTCAATGAACATTAGTTTCACTTCTGGTACTAATGTGAAAGCCGTTCACATATCTATGAAAGGTAGAATTATTAATCACTCACTTGCATCTTCTCTTTTTTTATCTTGATACTCTTCTTGTTGTGGGTGTAGGTGTGGACCTAGAGGAGGAGCTTACTAAAGAGACTTTTCTTTCAGAACCCTTCCCTATTGTGGCTTTTAACGTTTCAGAGCGCACTGTTTTCACGAAACCTCTACGGTCTGCTCCACTTTCTAAAGATAAGCCACCGAGTGCCTTTTCAATTGCTGAATCTCATATTCTTGTTAAAGAAACTTCTGATATGATCGACTTTATTCCTGATCTAGTGGGCTTCCTTGTCATCCTTCCTAATGTTTTTAAGAATGCCCCAAAAAAAGATGCACATTCCATATAAGCAAAACCCGTCAAAGAAGTCCCATTTCTTAAAACATTACACATCTGTCTTACCTTTCAGATTATTGATTCCTGAAATGGTTCCTCAATCAATCAAGGAGTTTGACATTCCAATAGGGCTTTTTGCTAGGTTGAAAACTTCTGGTGCTCCTCCACCAGTTACCCATTTCTGTTACAAAGGTTCCCAGTGCTCTAATTCTAGATCCATCTATTAGTGTTGGTTAAAGTTCTTCTGGTATAGAAGATCTTTTCCAGCAGTTTATTGATCCTTAGATAGAAATCTTTGTACTTCTAGGTAGGAAATAAAAACATTTTACTTTTCTATTGTTCTTTCTTCTTTTTTTCTTTTTCGTTTTCATTTTCTTCCTCTTCTTCTTCTTTATTAACTCTTCTTAATCTCATCTATCTTAATAGAAGAACCGATTGATATGGAAGCTAATTATGGGGTTCTACTCCTTCTGTAGAGACGGGAGCAAGAACGAAGGTGGTGTTCTTCAAGTGCCTCAAGAGGTGGTGTCACTTTCTTCACTTGGTGGATGTACGAGTGCACGACCTTCCTCTTTGTCTCAAGCTAAGTTAGGGGAGGGTAAGAACACATATCAACGGCCTCCTCTTCTTGAAGAATGGTAGGAGATTCCTAGGGAGGCTCAAAGGACCCCTTTAAAATTCTTTACCATTTCTAAAAGTCAGACATGGAGATTATACGTGAATCAGATCTTCTTTGGATTAATGGGGAAGCTTCTGTAGTGATCCTGAGCTACCTATTCACAAAAGAGGACTTGGAATTAATCTGTAATATACACGCTACTGATTGGAAGCAGAAGAGTTATTCATCAAATCTCATGGTAGGTTTTCTTGGATTTATTATATTTCTTTGTTCCTTTGGATATGGTTTTAATAGTTTCCTTCCTTTTTAGGCCCTTCAGGATATAGTATTGACTCTGTAGGCCTATGAAAAAGAACTATGGTTAGCCTAAAAGAAGTCAAGAAGCCTCCAATAAGGGCTTGAGTTTGCTCAAGAAGATAATAGGCTTTTCAAAAGTTAAAATCTTCTGTATTGAATAGACATATCAAGGCTGGATGAAGAGTTAAAGAAGCTTTATCCCAGCTAAGAAGATAAATCCATGATTAAGAGGCTTCAAAAGACTGTTTCTGGCCTTATTATGGAGGTTCTGGGCTGAAAGCTGCTAATGAGGTGCTCATTCAAGAAATGAGCAATCTATCGTCATTGTTGCCCTTGTAGAAAGCTAGGGAAAGCTTCCTGGAAGGTGAAAATGTTAAACTTCAAGCTTCTAAGGATGCATTGGGTTTCAAAATCAGTGAACTCCAAGAGAACTTGGTTACTGCGAATTGTGATATCTGAAGAAGCATGATGAGCTGTAGAAAGCTACTAACCGTGCAGCCATCAGTGCTGACTTGCTCAAAGCTTTAAAAGCCAGGGCTCAAGATCTGGAGTACACAGTCAGGGATCTTAGGGTTTCTTTGAAGAATAATCAAAATATTCCGCAGGCGATGAATGATCAATGAAAGTATCACAATGATATTCTGCTGGCTTATTTCAAGTGTCAATTGGCTATCACATCGGCTTGGAGCTTCTATAGGTGGTTCAAATCAGAGAAGGAACCCTCTACATGTAGCGTGCTTCCTAAAGAATATAATCAAAACTTGGTTGGTTTACTAGGCATTATGATGATGAGTCTCATCTCATAAATTACACCTTTGCTGGGGAAGGAGCCTCTAAAACAGATTCTGATATTGGTTCCTTTTTTGGGAATAATGTTGGGACAGACGAATAATTTTCCTGCACTTTTTTATTCCTTTTTATGTATATTCTTTTGTCACTAGAGTTTTATTAGGAACCTTTTAATGGAAAATATCTCTTTTCGTTTGTCTATTGACTCTTAATGTGTTTATGTTACTTGTCTTCTAGAACTCTAGAATTTGGATCTTTCTTTTTTTTTAAGAGGTGAGACAAAAGGTGGTGGGAATCTCTTTTTGCTTGGGCTTTTTTTCCGATTTTTGAATTCCGAAACTTGATCTCTTTCTTTTCTTTAAGGGTGAGAGGAAGGTGGTAGGAACTTTTATCCTCTTGAACATTTTTTGTTATTTTTGAACTTTGGAACTTAAATTTCTTTCTTTTCTAAAGGATGATAGGAAGGTGATGAAAACCCTTATCCTCTCAGACATTTTCTTCTATTTCTTGGAACTCTAGTACTCATATTTTTTTTTCTCTTTTAAAGGATAAGAGTAAGGTTGTGGGGACCCTTGTTAAGTAGATTGTGCGATTTAAGAATGTACATATAATTTCAAAACTTTACAATACGCAATAGAAATATGTTAACAAATTACACTCATTTATAGTATATAAACACATATATGCTCATATATAACTATTATACAAAATTTATATATGATGAACAATTGTGCAAAAATAAAATATAAAGATCACTTAACTAATGAAGGTAGCTTTACAAAACTTTAAGTCCTCTAATTATCCAAGTGAAAAGCTCACCTTGAAGTGTATTTTGAACAATTTTAGTCCATAACGGTTTGGTGAGATTATGGAGCTAAAATAGTAACTTTGATTTAGAATTTCTAATAATATATATTATGTTCAAACTCTTTGAACACAAAACTTTGTTTCTAAAAATGGAGATTATAAATATATGTATACAACTCTTATATAATTCTTGAAAAATAATTTATATAGAAAAATTATTTTGAACAACTCTTGTCTAAAATCAATTTTTCTTTTTCATTTTCTTTGATACAAATTAGGCCACCGTGAAAGAAGAAGAAGAGAGGTTCTTTTTGTTGCATCAACAATTGAAAAACAAAACTATTTCTTACCTCCCTTCACATGCCGAATTGTCCAAGTGTTAGATAATAAAAATCTCCTTCATTCTTTAGGTTCTTCAACAGTTGAAAAAACAAAACTAACTCTTTCTCTCACCCTTCTAACATGGCTGAATTGTTCATTGAAAAAAATGAATCAATTCATTCCCTAAGTGGTTTGCACACTTCAATAATTAATTTCAAGTGTTCCTACCACTAAACCAAAATAATCAATTACCTAATTATTTTTCTTACGTATGCTCTCACCACTTTAATAAAAGAATTAGAATAATAATCCATTATCCATTTGATGGTGGAAATGGTCGGCTAACTAACTTGCATAATAGAAATGATACTTTTTATTTCATTCCATTTAATATAAAATGCATTATCCACTTTTACATATATTATTTGAAACAAAATTGGTCCACTACCATATAATATGTTTAACTTTTACCTTATAAATTTAATTAAATTAATTATTCAAAATATTTTTGTGATATTGTTATCTCTTCGAAATAAATTTTATGGGGTTTAAACTTGTGGCCACAAGACTTTCTGAAATATCATAAGTTTAAGAAATGAGATAAATCAAGGTGAAAAGATTGAGAAGTTCTAAGTAAAGTCAAGTGTTAATGCTGAGATTTGAACTTGATATTTATCTTTATATCCCACCTTAACCTTAGCCTTACATTACAAGTTAATTAAAGTCCTAAATAAATTTCTAGACATGTATATTTCTACATTAGTAGAGAGTAGTACGAACAGTAAGCTTATGGTAGTGTTATAGATTGAAATATGCTAAGACATCATCTTTATATACTTTCTTAAAGTATTGAGTAAATCTATGTTTCATTTAGCCAATTACTTGCTTATTATACACACGCATAAGTGATCATTTATAAGGGATAATGAAGTACTTAATGAATGGTGTGAGGATTGTAAAAAGTTGTTTATCAATTTTTGAAAAGACTTGTGTCAATGAACAACCTATGAGACTATAACGATGATCATTTAATCAACTAGAGCTTATATTTAGTTTTTAGTTTTTATTTTTGAGTCATGAATAAGTTGTGAATAATTTTTCTTTGTTTTGCTCGAGAATGAGAAAAATCTTAAGTTTGGGGGTATTTGATAGGAGAGTAGAAGCGCTAGTATGATTTGTACCCAACTTTCGTATTTTATTCCAAATTATGAATTTTTGGCTATTTAATTGTATTTTTTTTTTATCATAAATAGATGCACAACGAAAAATATGATGTATAAGAACAAACAAAAGGTAAATTAGATGTAAAACAAAAAAGTTGCACTCAAACTACAAGAGCGCCTAATAGGCTTAAAGCCGAGGTACCTATGGTTGGGCGTTACAGTGCCCAGGTCAATATTTCTTAATGATAGCGTACGCTTATACTTAACTACTATAACAACAATCAAGGTTTTAGCACCATTGCCAATGACTATTTCTTTCTATTCTTATATCAATACTAATACTAAGCTACTCGCTTTTAATTTAGAATTTATTTATTTTATTATTTTGTTTCGGCTATTTTCTTCTTTTTACTTTGATTTTCTTTTTATTTTACTTTAACAGATCAGACTATAAAGGGAAACAATTATAACATTAATAATCTTATTTTTAAGCCAATGATACCATAGAAGGCATTAAGAGAATATATTGTCCCAACTACTGATGGTGTGCAATCTAGTATTCGACGACTAATCGTCATTACCAACAAGTTTGAGATGAAGCCAAATATTATCTAGATGCTAAAAGAGACTGTACAGTTCAGCGGAGTCCCAAATGATGATCCAAACATGCATGTCATAAATTTCTTGAACATTTGTGATACCTTCAAGTTTAACGGAGTCTCTGACGATGCCATCAAATTGAGATTATTCCCTTTCTCTTTAAGGGACAAAGCAAAGAGTTGGTTGATGTCATTGCTATCAGGATCCATATTGACATGGGAAGATTTAGCACAAAAGTTCTTAGTCAAGTTCTTCCCATTAGCAAAGATGAGGAATGACATCACTTCATTTAGTCAGATTGATGGAGAGTCATTGTATGAGGCATGAGAGTGCTTCAAAGATATATTGAGGAAGTGTTCTCATCATAGAGTCCCTAAATGGATATTAGTCCAAATGTTCTACAATGGATTAGTAGGCTATTTGTAGACCATTATAGATGCTGCTGCTAGAGGAACTTTAATGAATAAGTCCATGGAAGAGGCTTATGATCTATTGGACGAGATGATGTTGAACAGTTACCAATAGCCAGTTGAGAGAGTTACACCCAAAAAAGTTATCGGTGTATATGAGATTGACGCATGCAATGCATTGATAGGGCAAATCAACTTATTATCCAATTTTGATGCATTGAATACCGTCAAAACCCAACAAGTGACATACGACTTTTATAGTGATAACCACATGAATGGGCGGTGCATGGAAGCAGTGAATTATGTGGGTAATTTTAATCTTCAACAACCTAACCCACAATTAAATTTCTACAACTTGAGGTGGAGAGATCATCCTAACTTCTCTTGGTGTAACAACCAAGGGGAGTCATCTAGACAAATGAATCCCCCAGGATTTTAGCCATCACAAGAGAGGAAGCCGACTATGGAAGACATGTTTATACAATATATGAAGTCCAACGATGCCATAAACAGAATCATTCAGCATCATTGAAGAATTTGGAGGTACAAATAGGATAACTTGCTACTGCAATTAATAAGAGGCCTCAAGGAACTCTACCAAGCGATACCGAGACAAATCCTAGAGGAAGTGTAGAGTAATGACAAGCCATCAACTTATGAATTGGTAAGAGTTTACATGATAACACATAACCAACACAACTTTCAAAGATGAAGGAAAATGAGAGGGTTGAACAATAAGAGAATGTACAACCATTTAGACCGCCTATTATTTTTTCTCAAAGGCTACAAAGGTGCAATACAAGTGCAGAAACTGAAAAATTACAGCAAAATAATCCTGAAAGTGTAGAAAAGAAAAATAGGCAGCATACAACTGCAAAAAATACTAGTACCAATGTGCAGTATCAGCAGATCATACTTTCTCCACCATTCCCATAAAGGCTGAAAAATAAGAGATTAGATAAGCAATTCTCTAAATGTTTTTAAGAAATTATATATTAATCTCCCTTTTACAAATGCCCTCAAACAGATGGCTAGTTTCGTCAAGTTCATGAAGAGCATTAATTCCAAGAAGATGAAACTAGAGCATTATGAGACTGTAGCATTGATAAAGGAGTGTAGCATTATTCTTCAGAAGAAGCTACCTCCAAAACTCAAATATATCGGGAGATTTACCATACCATGCTCCATTGGTAATCATAACCTTAGCAAAGCTCTACGCGATCTAGAAGCAAGTATCAATCTCATGCTACTTTTTGTTTACAACAAGTTAGGTTTAAGAGAAGCAAAATTGATCAGTATCATATTTCAACTTATTGATCGCTCTCTCGCCTACCCGAAGGAAATTATTAATGACGTACTAGTAAAGGTGGACAAATTTAACTCCCTCGCCGATTTTATTATTCTAGACATGGAAGAAGATAAGAAGATCCTCATCATTCTTAAAAGACTTTTCCTAGCATGCGACAATGGTCATTGATGTTCAAAAATGAAAAATGACCATGAGGGTACAGGAAGACACTGTGACATTCAAAGTCTTTAAGGAGATCAAATTGTCATCTGAGAGTGAAGACTATGGTAGTATTGATATGATGCCCCTGAACACCAAAGAGTTCAAAGAAATAGAGATGTTGAATCCTCACATAAAAAATATAGCGTTAAGGCATAAAAAGAGAAGAAAGAGAAAGAAGAAGCAGTAGTGTGATGAAAAGATAGAAGAGAATGGTACAAAAGAACCACTTCACCGGTCTAAGATTCAAGTCTTTCAGGAAAAGCATAAGAAAAAAGAACAAGTTGCTACCAAAGATAAAATGTAGAAGCCAAAAGAAAGGAAGCCCAACAAGCTTACATACAAATATGTTTTCACCATTGACTTTGATCCTTCTTAAGAATAAAAAGAGCCCCCCGCCAAGCCAACAGCATTAAATCAAGCGCTTCTTGGGAGGCAACCCAAGTAATTTTCTTTTCATTTTTGTTTAGTTTTAGTTTTAGTTATGTTAGTTTCTTTTCTTTGTAGGAATAAATCAGCAAATCAAGCATTCAAAGAAGTAGCACAAGTAATTTTAAGTGTTAGGAGTATAGGGATACCACAGTCCAACAATAGGCAACAACGCTGCTTTACTTCAACTTCATCTACTAATGGAGTTTTTTTTATTTTTAAATTTATTTTTTGACATTCAGGACAATGTCTAATTTAAATTTGGGGGTGGGAAACATATAAACTGTGTTTATTTTTGCTGCATAATATTAGTAGTTATCTTGTGGAGTAAATTTGTTTTAGGTTGTTAAGTTTTGGTTGAGATGATGATCATTAGTCCATGATATGAAATAGAATATTGGCTCTAAGAAACAATTGATGCTTGAGATACTTCATATATCACGAATCGTGAACTGATTTCAACGTTATATTTTATCACTTATTTTTTCAGCACATTGAAATAAGCGTGTATTAGTTTTTTTTTTTTGCTTAGACATACTATTTACTTAAGTAGTTGATTGATGTTATACTAGTTAAGCGTAAGCATATGCTATCGTATCAAGTAATATAGAATTTTAAGTCCAGATATCGATCCCACAGGGACTATGCGATCTAATTCTATAAATCAAGTACTAAATTTGTAACTACCTAACTTTTATTTAGAAAATTACAATCTGAAATTTAATTTACTAATCTAACTCTATCAATTAAACTAAACAAAAGGAAATGGTATAATTCACAAATAAAAATAATCTAGGGTTTTGACTCGTCCCCTAGTATTTTATTGAATTTATTAATCTCTTAGTTAATCTCTTAATACCAATTGTTAGCGTAGACACTAATCTCATCACAAGCCTCTGTCGATAGACAAGTGACTATATTACACATTCTAACAATCATCTATATGTCTATGGTAATCAAATTAGAATGTAATTCATTAAGATCAAGTCTAATTCATTAAGATCAAGTCTAAATTATACCATACATGCCGCTTAGGTATATGTATATCCTAGATGGAACTCGTAGTTGTTACCCTATGATCATGCATCAAACTATCCTAGGCCAAACACATGAATTCCTTTGTCGAGTTTATCATGGTTCCTTAATCATTCAAAATATTAATCAGGTATAATAAAATCATTAAACACAAGATAAAATGAATCAATTGAATGTATCAAGTTCATAAACTAAAAATTAACATAATCCAAATCCATACTAGGTTCACATAATCTAACCCTAGATGAACAATTTAACTCATCACAAAACTAAAAGTATCCAACCAATTCATAAAGATCAATAAGAACAAGAACATAATGATAAAGAAAGAGGAGAAAAACTAATCAAAGTGACTCCTTGATGTGCTTCTAGCTCAATCTTGACTTGAAACTTGAGTCTTGATCTTGGTTATTCAATCTTTGAATTTGATATTTGATTTTGTGTTGTGAATTCTCTCTAAGTTTTTGCCTCTTTTCTTTTTTCTCTCATCTTTCTGTTTCTAATTAGGGTTTTTGGCCTTTCATTTATAGGTTTTTGTCTTTAAACTATGGTTAAACATAAAAAATAAGTTAAGTTAGGATTATTATTCACAAATTACTATAGCAAACTACTGATCCTGCTTAACTGTTCACGCAGTACTGTTCGCACACTGCGGCACTGAATCCTGGGTGCTGAGATACTATTTTGGGCACTGCGGCGCTCATTTCTGGGCGTTACGACTCTGGGTATTGTAGCAGATCACTGTAGTGAATCACTGTAACTTGTACTGTAGCAATTCATTTAGCAAGCACTATAGTAATTTGATATTTTTGACTTATTTTCATTAGAGTTTTGATCGTATTTACTCCATTGACTCCAAACTTACAAACATAATAATAAAATATATCAAAAGGCAAATAATCTTAATTTTTACAAACAAATATTAAGTTTGGAAGATGAAAATATTAACTTAATTAACCCCTATCAGTAGTACACCAAAGTCTCAAAGATCAACACTCTAGAACTTACTTGATTACTATTTGAAGCGAAATCCTAGAAATCACATTAATAGAAAAAAGATATTAGGCCATCTTTGGATCGATTGAGCCTTTTCTAGCCTACCGTATATGTACATTTATCCCTAGTCACCCTATTTGAGCCTAATTACCCATTTTTTCTATTTAATCATATTACAAGCAGCAAGACTTTTTACTTATATATCATAAAATCTATTAATAGCACCATAAACCTTGAGTTTACGTAAAAATATCCTTAAAAAAAGGTTATATGTGTGAAAAGGATAATGCAATGAAAAACAATAATTCTTGAAGGTACATATCAATCTAAGTTTAGAGGTAAAAAAAAAAGCGAAAAGAGAGAAAAAAAAAAGTGTTCAAATGCATAATTCTCCTAGCTTGAGAAAAAGAAGAAATTCTTTGCAAAAGAGTGATTAAAAGAAAAATAGAAATATAATAAGTTTGGGAAAAGAGTTAAATCAAGGTGAAAAGATTGAAAAGTTCTAAGTAAAGTCAAGTGTTAATGTTGGGATTTGAACTTGATATATATCTTTATATCCCACCTTAACTTTAGCCTTCCATTACAAATTAATTAAATTCATAGATATGCGTATTTCTATATTAGTGGAGAGTAGTATGAACAACAAGTTTATGGTAGTGTTATAGATTAAAATACGCTGAGACATCATCTTTATATACTTTCATAAAGTATTGAGTAAATCTATGTTTCATTTGGCCAATTACTTGCTTATTACACAGATGCAAAAGTGATTATTTATAAAGGAGAATGAAATACTTAATGAATGGTGTGAGGATTGTTAAAAGTTATTTATCGATTTCTGAAAAGACTTGTGCCAATGAACAATCTATGAGACTATAATAATGATCATTTAATCAACCAGAGCTTATATTTAGTTTTTAGTTTTTATTTTTGATTCATGAATAAGTTGTGAATAGTTTTCTTTGTTTTGCTCGAGGACGAGCAAAGTCTTAAGTTTGGGGGTATTTGATAGGAGAGTAAAAACACTAGTATGATTTGTACCCAAAATTCATATTTTTCTCCAAATCATGAATTTTTGGCTATTTAATTATGTTTTTGATCATAAATAGATGCGCAACAAAAAATGTAACGTATAGCAACAAAAGAGAGGGGAATCGGAAGTAAAATAAAGAAGTTGCACTCACCATACGAGAGCTCTTGATCGGGCTAGAAGTCTAAGCATTCATGGTTGGGCGCTATAGGGCCCAGGTAAGTAGCTGAGCACCGTGGCTTACACAAACAGTGCCACAACACTCGATGAGGCTCCCCAAAGTCATGTTCTAGGTCTTGGTCCCGCGGTTTAAGCCCCCAAAGCCACGGTGCCCATGCAACATATAAAATCCCCTTTCAACTCTCTTACTTTGACTTGGATTCGAAGGCCCTCGCCCCTAGGATTTCTCATACCCATAAAAATACTCTTTCAAGAGCCAAATTAGAGACTTTAGAGAGGCAAAAACTTAAAGAAAGAATTCATAACATAAAATTAAATATCAAAGTCAAAGATTGAAGAATCAAGATCAAGATTCAAGCTTCAAGTTAAAGAAGAGCGATAAGTACATCAATGAGTCACTTTAATTAGTTTTTCTACTTTGATTCATTATGATTAGGTTCTTATTCTTATTAATCTTTATAAATTGGTTGGATACTTTTAGTTTTGTGATAGGCTAAATTGTTCATCTAGGGTTAGACTATATGAATCTAGTATGGAATTGAATTTTATTAATTCTTAGTTTATGATCTTAATACAATATATTGATTCATTCTATTTTGTGTTTAATGTTTTCATTATACCTGATCAATATTTTGAATGATTAATGAACCATAATGAACTCAACGGATGGATTCATGTGTTTAGCCTAGGATAGTTTTATGTATGATAATAGGGTAACAACTATGAGTTCTATGTAGGATAGACATATACGTAGATGGTATATATGGTATAATTTAGACTTGATCTTAATGAATTACAATCTGATTTAATTACCATAGACATATATGTGATTGTTTGAATGCGTAATATAGTCATTTGACCATTGACAGAGGCTTATACTGAGATTAGTATCTAAGCCAACAATTGGTATAAGAGATTAACTAAGAGGTTAATAAATCCAATGAAATATTAGGAGACAAGTCAAAACCCTAGATTATCTTTATTTGTGAATTCTGCCACTTGCTTTGTTTAGTTTAATTAATTGAGTCAGACTAGTTAATTAAATTTTAGATTGTGATTTTCTAAATAAAAGTTAAATAGGTACAATTTTAGTACTTGATTTATAGAATTAGATCGCATAGTCCCTATGGGATCGATATTTGGATTTAAAATCTTATATTATCTGATACAATAGTATGCACTTGCGCTTAGCTACTATAGCAACAATCAGCGCTCAGGTCAATGGACCACAAATACTGTTTAACTCGGAAGACCTTCCATTGATAGCTTTATAAGATGTCTATTAGAGGTCCTCGTAAGTCTGTTCAGTACCTAGTCCTTATTGAATATCTGTATCTCTATAAGAGCTTCCACTAAGCTCATGATTTGCTAAGACTAACCATTTGGACCATACAGATATAGATATATACTAATCTATATTAATGGGTTTCACCAATAGACTCGCATCGATAAAATTAGATCAGAAACATAGTGTTTAAGAATATACTTGCATAATGACATTTTCTAGCACCACCTGCAACTTTTTGCTGCTATATCATTACTAATATATTCTCAGGTCGTTGTCCCATTTCAGACATGGCTCTAACTCTTTAAATTTTGCTAACTCTTATAACCTGTTAACTCTTAGTATTTATAACCATAGTATTGCTAACTTTTAGCATTGATTTGAACTCCTTCAAATCATATAATGTTTAAAACATAACAAGAATCTTACCATTTAATAATTAATAATATTAACGATTTTATTAGAAATGATAATTGCATAACTACTAAAATTAAATATTTATACATAATAAGATGGCACGTAAGCACAAATTTCAACAACTCTCACTTGCTCTAGTGTCATTTATGATGGTATTTAATATCTATTGACTTTACATGTTTCTTAAACACTTTAAGAGTTAAGGCTTTAGATCGTGGTTCTGTTATCATCTATAAGGATGTTTTCTAGATACTATTACATCTTTAATAGCCAATATGCTTCCAGTTATATGGTATTAAGAATCCACGTAATTAGATTTTTGGTATGTTTTATAGTTTCTTGGCTTGAGCAATGACCTCGTTATGGTTGCATTATAGTGGGATAAGATTCATTTAGCTTGGTATTTATTCTAAACTCTGTAACTAACTTGAATATCCATAGAACATCCTTTGCAGGCTTCTCAAACTTCAATATATTCTACCTCCAAGGTAGAATCAACTGTGGTCATCTAAATTACACTCATTCTACAAGTTATGGTACTATAATAAAATATTTGTGAGCATCTTTGGACATGGTGTATTCTCTCCACATGCATAGTTCATTATCATATTTTGCCTTAAACTAATCTTTGGTAGGGTTGTTAACTTTAAAGTTTAAATTATCCCTCAATGCAAGTTAACTGAAAGCATCATATATCTCCTTCTTGCTAAGAAACAACTTTCCCATTCTTGAGTACATTGCCCTATTTGATGGATTGAAGTTATAAGGTAGTGTTGGAGAGATAAACTAAAATGGGATTTATAGTTCAAAAGTGTTATCTTGCTTAACTATTGGTGTTGGACATGAATCATGAACTCCTTCTCGATGATTGTCTAAAAAGTTGCCTTCACTGACCTATTTTATATCACTTAACTCATATGCTTCTCTATCATCATTGACATTACTACCATCATAAGCGTCCTCATCTATTTGACTGTCATAATGAGCATGAGGTAGGTTCATTGTATCTCACTGTGAAAAATTTGTAGTCACATGTTATGTTGGTTTAAATGTCTATAATTGGTAATATTGGGGACGTGCTACTAACATAGTTACTACCACTTGTAAACATAAAAAGTGGTTATTGATTCTCGATGAGAACTTTTAAAATCTCACCAGAAGTAGGTTTTCTAAGATCTACATTAACACATCACGGTATTAAATCTCTTTTATTAACCCCAAATAAAAATAACACATCTTGATTATTTTCGACCGTTAACAGTATAACATTCATTCTCATTATGAGCACTGACATTTTTATAGTGACACTATATGGATCAGAATTAACCTTAATTCTATAACACACTATGTTACAAAGTTGTTGATAAGTTACATTTGTAGGAATTGTTATGGCAATATTTTGATATCTAACATATCTCACTTAACCATTATTGGAGCTCTCCCGTCTTCTTTAAAAACATACCAGACGTGGCTTAGTCTTCATAATACCTATATAAAAAAAAATTAAATTATAAAAAAGGTTAAAAAACTGTAATTCGGTTTGTTGGTACGACAAAAACTATCGCGCCAATAACCTAGGCGCTATAGGTTCTTTTCGTACTACACCCTAAAAGCTCCTGTAATGCAATAACAACTGGTTTTTTGGTTTTCTTTGTTTTAAATCAATAAAATATGTATATCGACACAATGTATTCGTTTTAGAGACAATATTTGTTTATAAAAAGAAAATTTCAATCTATAAATAAATTTTGATATAAATATATATGAAAAATCTATCTTCAATAAATTTTAAATGCTATAAAACCATTTCCAAGTGTTGGACTTATTATTGATAAGCCTAACAATCCACTTCATTTAAAACAAAGCATGTACCTTGTTAAATAGAAATAAGCCAAGCCCATTAAAGTTAAGTGGGCTAAAAATCAAGTCTGAACAAAAAAAAAAGGATAAACTGAAACAATTTTATGAAGCCCAAGAAAGGTAAAAAGACCAAAATGACCACAAAAGATAAAAGAGCATTAACACATTTTGTCCTCTCCACTCAATTATAGTTTTAATTAAATTTGAGTTCCATTAACCTTTAAAATTTGTGTGATAAAGACTATTATATTATAGTGTTATCACATAATCGCATAATGATAAGATGATCACATTGTGATGAGGATCGTCTTATCATAAAAAAGGTGATGTTGGGCATAAACTCTATCACATTAACACTATTAAAAGGCCCACATGAATAGGTTGTAAAAAGGGAGAAAAAGTGTGATATTCACTATCGTTGAGCACTAAAAGCACTACAATGTTACATAGAGAGAAAAATCATAAAAGCGTAATCCTCTTATGTAAAGCACTCCTACACATTGCACGTATTCATTGAACATTTATTGACTTGAGCGTTAGAGTGTTCTTTTTTTATAGAAGAATGGTGTTCTTTCGTGGTAATTCGGGATGACTAAAGATCAACAAAAGTATATTCCATTAAAGATGATCAAAATACAAGATTGTTCAAATTATACAAGACAATAAAGAAAAAAAAAAGCTATAATTATTTAGCATCATCTTTAGAAATGGAAGCAGTGTTAGGATCTACCTCAGAGGCTCCATCTTATATAGAGTCATAGTTAATATGATGAGGATTGTCCTTATAATGCTTTAGAGAGCAACCTCTGTACAGACCGAG